>JASDDO010000026.1:427096486-428392342 GCA_030015575.1 Agapanthus africanus
TCCGTATTCCGGGTTCTAGTCTCTGGTTTGGGTCTCCAATCAATCACCACAGGGGTTGTATAGGCTCTAGTAACCCTAATTTCACCTTTTTTTCAACTAAAAGCCTAATCCTCAACTCAAGTTTTCAAACTCCCCAAAACTACACAATATCGGTTACAATTTTAACATGGATGCTAAAGGAAAGGAAATTCTATACTAATGATGGAAAAATTACCTCATGTTGCACTCAAGAATCCTTTACAGCTCCAAAACTCAAACTTTCTTGGTCCTAAGGGTTGCTTGAGAGCTTGTGAACAATTTTTGTGAAGTAGGGATGATGTTTTTGTGAGTTTTTAGTGATGAAGTGGGGGTTTGAAGTGGAGAGGAAGGGGGTGCTGCATGGTGAGGAGAGGGGCTGAAATGATGAAGGGAAAATGAATGGGACACAAAGGCTAAGGTCAAGTTGACCCCTCACCCGCTCTCTTACCTTCTCTCTCTTGCCCATCCCTCATTATTCTAATCCTTTTCTTTTCCTTTCCTTTCCTTTCTTCTCTCATAAAATCATCAACCATGATAAAACATGTAGGAAAGCCATGGAAAAATATTTAATAAGTGTAAAAAAAAGATATAGTGCATGTTTTGTACAAATATGCTAAAAATCCGATTAGCGATTTTTAATCACGATTAGCACTAAAATAGTGTCAAATAAATCATAAAAACTTAAAAATTGCATAATTTACATAAAACACCCGCTTTTAGTAAAAACATCATCCATGATAAAATATGTAGGAAAGCCATGGAAAAATATGTAACAGGTGTAAAAAAAAGATATGGTGCATGTTTTGCACAAATATGCTAAAAATCCGATTAGCGATTTTTAATCGCGATTAGCACTAAAATAATGTCAAATAAATCATAAAAACTTAAAAATTGCATAATTCACATAAAACACACTCTTTTAGTAATTTCTATAATTTTCAAAAAAATTCCCCAATTTATCGGTATTTAATTATACTGAAATATTAAAATATTCATTAAAATTAATATTAAATTATAAAATTTCCCCAAAAATAATATTTTATTTTTTTGAAATGTTACAGGTGAAGACACCAATGTCAAAGTCCAATACGAAAACCAACATGATATACATCAAAACTATAACATGTACATAGTACGTATCGTTGTAAACTCGTCAAAACATATGAAAGAAATGCATGCCAAACCTTTTTCAAATCGATGTGCGATGCGTGTATCACGGCACAAGTAGCGGACGTTTATTGTTAGAAAATGACTATATATATATCGTTTGTTTAACATACACGTCCCGCAGTCTTGAAAATAATTTAGAAGGGTTTCTTTTGAAAAAATGTTTCGTGTCATCTCGAACACGTTGGTAAATACAGAGACTATAGCTCCCTTTTTGAAATCCTTTCGGTAACTATCGATGCATGCAAAAACATATTCAGGTACTGTCCTCTGACTAGTCCTACTCGGTTACTATATCAAATAGTAAATATCATAAAAATATACTACTCAAAAGAAATCATACTTAATAGTACATGTAATAGTGCCACGTGCGTCTGGTGCGCACAGAAATCGAAATCAATAAATGTGCCATACATGTGCACAGAAACCAAATGCTAAGTGCAATGGGTGTGCATGAAAACACCTGTCAAGAGCAGCGGTGTGCCTGACAACAATATCAGGTGCATCTGATATGCACGAAGAATCCAGTGTGCACCAAAATCGCATCAAGCACGTCTCGTATGCGCAAGAATCCAACTCAAGTGCACAAGGTGCACGAAAACAAATATCGAATATCGTAATCAAAATCGATGGTATACAACAAATCTCAATCCAAATCAGGTATACCGTGGTATATAATCTCACAATTACGTGCATCAGTGTGCACAAAATCGAATCAAAGTACTAAAAGTGCATGAAAACTACACCGAAGGCACAAGTCAAATCACCTACATACCATAGGCATGAAATCAAAATCAAACATCTTGAATGATATCAAATCGTAGTCAAATGAAACTAAGGTGCACAAAATCTCAATCATGCAATAAATCGTCCAAAATACCAAAATCCAAAATAACGGACACGTGATGTTCGAATAACCAGATCGCAAATCGTAAACACTGTCGTTGATATGTCCTTCCTTCAAAGTCGAGAAGGTGTCGGTGCATCCAAAACCAGCAGAGCAAGATATCTACTTGCCTCATGTTCATGGTCTGGTGCCTTGTGCCCTTAGGCTCTCGTTTCTCATTGCGAATTTCTTCTTACATAACTCCTCGGCTCAACGGTCCAATATGGAAATGATGACGGAAACAGTTCTGCTCTGGCACATCCTCTAAAAATCTCTGGACAATTATCATGGTCACTCATAATATGTCTCGTCGATTCTGCCGAACTCTGGCCTATTGGGTGTGCGTAATACAAACGATCTTGGTCCAAGTCTTCTCGTTTGGTATTTCCAGAAAAATCTTGTCGGGGTCTCTCCCAAATCTCGTTTCTGCTGAACTGCCCGGAAGTTATCACCCTTTACTAAATCTATTTCTTGTTCCGGAACGGCTGCATACTCGTCACGACTCCTTCTGGAAGATATATCCATATTCAACGCCTCTGCATGCGTATTACATCTCTGATGTCAATGGAGTGGAACGTCATCTCATCAAAATCTCGTACGAACCTCTTACTCCACTTTTCTCTAATGTCGATTGATTCGGACTCGTCTCTTCATAGCTGTATGGACTGCGCTACAACGGCTATACTCATACCGAGAGTCTCTCAAGTAATGTATCCCATCACATGATATCCGGACGACGTCGAACTTTTCGATTGATTCGTCAAAGTCCCATAATTCCCGGGAGCTCAACACTTTAGCATAATTTAATAATATCCAGTACATACCACTGTACCTATGGACCAGCTGTAGAAGGGCAAACCCAAGCCTCATTAATGGCACCACTGAACTACCTCAAACCCAAAGATTCAAAAGCGTTTCTATATGTAAGTCTACGGTAGCGCCCTGGCCAATAATCTGAGGCCAAACGCGGAATAAAAACCTTTTCATAAACTGGCGCTAACATAGACTGTAACCCGGATCGTGCCATTAATACTAAACTAGCAAACTACAAAATGATAGAATGACAATACCGATTGATCCGTGTCCTTCGGTCTTTAGCCATCATCCCACGCTCCTCACGGCATCTCCGATCTCGCTCGATCTCCGGTCTCCTCGTCGGAGTGGCACCACGTCAACGAATCTTTATACGGGCTCCCGTTTCAAACTGAAGCAACTCGTGTTAGTTATATGTATGCCCTAGAGGCCATTACTGTACATGAGATGTATATTGTAGTGGATGCTGGGACATATATAGGTAGGACTTTCTTACTCGACATGATAATACGCTATCTGGTTGCTATTTATCTTAACATGTATAACTATTGTCTCTCTATTACATGTTGATAAAGCCCTTAGGATGTGTATTCGACTTGCAGGACTATGATGCAGATCATACTAGTGGGGCCTGGGTAGTCCATGAGCACATCCTTCAATGTTCCTAGTCGTGGGAATATCGAGACGGGGCATTGATATTCCAGAGTAGACTAGCGTATATCTTCTCGACCCATGTGATGGGCGATGGATGATTCCATATCCATTGGTGTTTGACATCAGAGATGGTATGCGGGTGCTCAGTGGTGACTGGGTACACTGAACGGACTCGCCGAGAACTCCCAGATGGTATTATACCTCACGTCAGATGGCAGTTCTCTGGTGACACTGGTACAGCTTAGTCTGTTGACCCGAGATCGTCATAGATTCTTGTGTGTCTCCCACTGTGCTTTGATTTTCACCCTACCACGGCTCTACTGAGTCGTGCAAACAGGTGTTTTTTGGGTACAGTCCCGATTCACATGGAGGCAATGAGCGATAGGAGGGGATTCGTCTCTCCCGGTATTGGGGGTTGATGTTGCGCTATGCTCGACTGGCCATAACTGGAAATCCCTGGCCAGGGTTGCACTGATTTACTGGTAAGTGTTATCAGTAGTTTCATGCTTGTTATGGACCTTACATCCGCATGACTTATCAAGCTACTGGGGTCTGACGTTTACCACCCCTAGGCGAGATATGCGACATATCAGACGAACAGACCGGACTGTGCGGTAAGTGTTACTGGTTGGATTCGCAGGAGTGTGAGCAGGCTTGCTCGTTATTCTTCTGATCGCTCAATTCCCGGGTGGCCGTTACATTTAGCAGACCGCTTGCGTCTTGTGGGTGTTTGATATGATCATCACCTACTGTCGGCGTATTGACGAGTCTTTAGAGTCCTACACAGAGGTTTCCTGGCTCAAGCGAAATGAAATAGGAGCGCATATGAGATATGTGCGGGACCGAGAATAATACCAGTATGTGATACTGAATTCTATTCTCGCGATTTGTATCATCGGACGGTTATATGAGATATAGCCGGGTTACCGAATCAAGTGTTGATTCGATACATTGATACACTTGATATTAGTCGGTTATATGCGATATGACCGGATCATTAAATCAAGTATTGATTTAATGATTTAATGTATAATTATATATTTGATATATTACTTTACATTAACTAGTATTGGTTCATTTAAGATTGATTTTCTCACTTGATTTGCACAAGTTGTATATATGATATATGTTTGTGCACTAGTTTGTATCATGATTGATGATAAATGCAAACTTGGGTGTGTGTATGACTTACATCATGTTTAGGTTAATGGTTAGGGTTTTATTTATTTTATTTATTTTGGCAAATACAAAATGGAGGCTTTCTTTGTTTTGTGCTTGAAGCTTCATGAAGCTTTCAAGTATCTTTGACAAAGTCCACCATTTTTGTTTTGCATGAGATTTTTGCTAAACTAACCATTAAAATAAACTCTAGTTTAGTCTCTACAATGGTTAACTCACCCATAGTTGTATCATGATAGACTTCACTTGATTATTTATTTTTATTTATTCTATTATTCATATTCTTTTCTTCTTCTTCATCTTCTTCAAGTGAAGAAAAACCTTGCTAGAAAATTTTCAAGTGAAGAAAAAGAGTGAGAAATCCAAATCCAAAGTGAACCCACTTCCAATTTCTTCATCCTCTACAACTTGCCATGTTGTATATGGTGTTCTCTTCACAAAATTCATGACCAAGTGAAGATGGAGCTTGAGTTTGAGTCTCCTCGACGTAAATCATCTTCGGCCTCGACGTCAACGACTTAGCCCGCTCATTTCTCCGATGAAACCAACGCTAGGGTCCGGGATCCCGATGATCCCAGCGAAGGGATGTCAACATGGAGCTTTAGAAGTGAAGGACCGGATCTACAAAGGTTGTATTCCCATTCACTTAGTAGCAAAGTAGTTTGCTTGCTTGTAGTTTCGCCTTACCTCTAGTAAACGATATTGCATAGAGTTAGGCACATAAAAATTTGATTTTGGTATGGTTGATGCCTTGTAGAACCTCGTGAGTGTGCCTAGATACCCTATAGTGGTATCAGAGCCTAGCTAGAGCTTTAGGCGAAGTGTAGACGAAGGTAGAAGTCCGATCGAACCCGAAACCCTAATCGAATACCCCTCTCTGTACATTTTTTGAAATCGTGATTTTTTGTGAATTAAAAATACTCAGAAAAATCAGCAGGGTTTTCTAGGAGTTACTTTACAACACGTGGCTCTAATTCCTCTAAAGTGCCGCGGAACCGCGGCCGGACCATGGTATTGGCGGCGGTTCCGCGGCAACACAGTAGCTTCATGGTTTCAGTTTTGTATAGTGAACTCCGTAGGTGTTTTCTGATTCATCTGGGAAAATTTAATTCTTACTCAAAAGTTGAGTTTTCTGGGTTGTATTGGGAGTTCGTTAATTCGATCGGAAAGTTTAACTTTGTCTATGTTTTTCCGGGTAATTTAGAAAGTGTTAAAAAGTTCGACCGGATATCAATAACTCACTTTTTCCCCTGCCGGAAAATTTCCAAGTGTTGGATTTTTCCGTAGTCTAAGAACGTTCAAAGTATTGCAAGTAACGCGATGGACCCTCTGGAAGACAACAAACCTTAACTCGATTATGTGACCGTCATGAACTGCCCTTTGAACCTTAGGGTTTGGGGCAGTACGGCGTGCCACATGTGAGGCGTTGGCTTGACCTTTCTACGGCTGGACTGTTGGTACTGTGGGATGAAATGGATGTTTTTAAACTCCCCTCAAGTGTTGAGCTATTGGGAAAACTTGGGTGTTTGATTATTCGATCGGAAAGTTTGACATTGTCTATTTATCTGGAATGTGATACAATATTTGGAAACCACAAGTAGTTATGAGATAACTAATTTGAATGTTATAAATCTAGCGGTTTAGTCTCACTTGATCGGTTGTCACGGGATTTTGATGTGATCAAAAGTCCGTCGCAATCACGTTACGTACGCGGATACTCGCCGGGTAAACTTAATAGATAGCCATGCCCCATAGCCTCGACCAAGTGACTGTAGGAGAACCCCGTCGCCGAAAGCATCCGTTCGGGTGCTCGCGGCAGCGGTGTTCCGCCTTAGTGCACTTCGTCGACGGTATCGGGGGTGCGGCCGTCTACTAAAGTTTGCGACGAGCATTCGTTTAGGATGTCGGGAATCTTGTTGAATTGCCCGACTTGATATTGAAAACAGTTTTCGATTTTGAGACTGAAATGCGGGGTTTATAATTGTTAGGCATGCGATGTCTAAGGAATTCATTTGATTAAGCATGCGATGTCTAAGGAGGTTGCGATTCCAACTGTTGTAGTTTTACACTTTCTTTTCTGTGACCGTAAGTGTAATATGTGATATCGCCGGCTTCGTTGCTATATGTCAACGACGATTCGGATGGGCATATTTACTTATGTTGATGACATGTGATGTTATGTGTTGCTGGATATGTTATATTGGATTGTCGTGTTTGAATAGCCGGGTTTTTTTTATGTGAGATGAGTGTTTTTCATTTTCATTCATGTAAATTCATTGTATGTAATATTCTTTTATTGGGGAACTTCCAGGTTGAGGAAGATGTCACCGTTGATGTATATTATTTACTTTTCCGCATTAGGATTGACCCAAGGAGGGGAGCACAAGTAACCGGGTTCTAGGGTCCAGTGGGAGACCATCTCGATGAGTCGAGTTCGGGTCTCCTAACTCTAGAATTGGTAGGGTTGCTTGACGCTCTCGTAGGGGTCTAGGGGTGTAGGATTGGCTATTCATCACGACCGTGGAATCCATGTTTTATACAGGCTCAAAATAAAACACGGACATCCTAGTATATCCAATATTTCTTATGATATTTTCTGCTGCGTTATCTGTGATGTGATCATGTGATATGTTTAGATTGATACTGTATATAGTATATATCATATATTATATAGACGTTGCTTATGTTTTACACCCGCACTAGCCCTGCCCCGCTATGCCGTTAGTTACCTAACCTAACGGTGCATGACGGGACACCGAGGCGAATGCGGATGGCATAAGCGTACGTTGTATTTATCTGTGATGTTTAGGTGGACTTAAATGATGGGACATTAATTAATGAGATTAATGAAAGAAAATAAATCTAAAAGATGTTGTGGAATCGAATTTCAAAAATTATGTAGCTCTAGTTGTTGCTTTGCATAGCGGTGTTCCTTGTAGAACATCCAGCACCTTAATCGATGAGGAAAGAGCCGACGATCCCTTCACCGGGAGTGACCTCTTTAGCAATAATTAGCAGATGCTACAACCCTCGGTTTGTCTTTTGATTGCTTCTATAGTTTTTGCTTTGCACAGCGGTATATATTATATATCCTGCACCTTATTCGATGAGGAAAGGGCCGACGATCCCTTCACCGGGAGTGACCCCTTTAGCAAAACTAGAAAAGCCTAAAAAACACTCCATTTAAAAACCATTTGATTCCGCAACGAGATCAAGTTCAAAGAGTTAAAGGTTTTCTTAAAAACCATCCCCAACCCTCCGTCATTTTAGGAAGTAGAGTACTTAGTATCCGTGCTGTGTTTGTTGACCATAGTCAAGGCACAGTGTATGGTAGCTAAGTGATGTCTTCCTACACCGCATATGATGCGATTAGTTAGGATAGTCGCGTGACGTTGTTGACCTTAGTTAAGGGTCATGTGGGTGGGTCTAATTAATCACGAAATGACGGGTAGAACTTGACTAGTACTTATGATTTGTTGACCATATTTAAGGTCATAAGTGCTAGGGGTAAAAACCTTTATCGGGAGTTTCAAGTGTTGAAATTTGCAATGAGATTGCATACTTTCTATGAGATAGTTGGATCCCGATACCCACTGCGAGTAATTGTTACTCCTGGGAGAGTTTTGCACTTTACAATTAGCCGATTAAGTGGTGTCTAGAAAGGTGTTAACGGGGTTACGCCCCTAGAAAAATGAGATTTATTTTCATTAGGTCCGTGCGAAAGCACGGGGAACCTCCCTCAAAGTACCGACACCGGCCTGGCTGAAAGATTGGCGAACTTGTAGAGTGTAATTAATCCCGGCTAGTCTTTCCTTTTATGGTTTGGAGGAAGATTTGATAAAAACAGTGGGAGCCATCCTGATTAGATAAAATAAATAACCAATCTAATCTTGCAAGAGCGCACGCAGAGTGTTTTCTTCTCTCCCTCTCGAGGTAGCGACCATATCATGCCTTAATCAAGATAATAATATGGATGTATTGACCGAACCCGCTTGTTATACTGTGCTGGGGAACGTTGGTCCCACTCCAACTTATAATTGTTATAAGACCGAGCAGGAAATAGGGGAATACCAAGATTCCCATGCCGCCCAAACGAAGAAAGTGCATGATGATGCATCTTCTTTGGGTGTGTTCATTACAAAGAACTGTTTCTCTTTATCCTCTACGTCCGGGGTATTAGATACCGGATCAGGATCCTGCATATGTAATCTGTTACATGGGCTAAAGAAAGGTAGAGAACTGAGAATGGGTGATAAGTTTCATGAGACAGAAAACGGTACAAGTGTTGCAGCCAAGTCTGTCGGTCACTATCACCCTGTATTTCCAAATACATTGATTCTGAATGAATGTTACTAGATACCGAACCTGATATACAACATCATATCAGTTTCTTTATTAGTAAAGAAAGGATATAATTTTGTATTGTTGGATAATGTTTTGAACATTTCCTATATTAAGAGTTGATCGGTTCAGGCACGTTATCTAAAAGTATTGACGTTTTAAATCAAACTACAGTTCTTAATATACAGAACACACACGAGAGGAAGAGTTCAGAAATGAACGAATTCTTCTTGAGGCATTGTAGACTAGGTCATATCAATGCGACCCGACTAGCTAAGTTACATTTAGATGCATATTTAAATCTGTTTGAATTTACATCTTATGAAACTTGCCGGTCATGTCACAAAAATAAGATGACCATATCTCTGTTTACTCGAAACAGAGAAAGAGTTAGTGAACTCTTAGGACTAATACATAGTGATGTATGAAGGTCCCCAGTCTACATATGCCAGGACTGATTCTTTGTACTTCCTTACATTCACTGATGATCTCTTAAGATTCGAACACAAGTCCGAAACTTTTTGAGATAATCACAGAATATAAGTCAGAAGTAGAGAACCAATACAGGTATAAGTATTATGTCCTATGATGAGATCAGGGAGGAGAATACTTGTGCATGGAATTCTTGGACTATTCTAAAGGAGAATGAGATTCTCTCTCAGCATTACTCCTCCGTATACACCACAGCACGTAGGCGTATCGGGGCGGAGCAATCGCACCATATTGGATATGGTGTGCTCTATGATGAGTATTACTGAGTTACCTGTTTCCTTTTGGGAGTTATGCACTTGAGAAGCTGCTTACCTATTGAATTGGGATCGAATCAAATCAGTGCCTACCACTCCATATGAGATATGGCATGGGAAGAACCCATCTCTTAAACAAGTTAAGATTTGGGGTTGTCCGGTCTATGTCAAAAGCAAAATCCGGATAAGATCGAGGCAAGGTCAGTTCTGTAGAACTGGAAGGATTTCCAGCTATACAAACTACAGCTGATGATTTGATAGAAACAAAGGATTCAATAGTCTCCGACGAACCTCAGCCTCTCCGCCGATCTAGCAGGGTTCCTCATCCGCCTGAGAGATACTTCGGTTTCTCGATGACAGTGGGAGCGAGGATTGCATCATGAGATGATGACCCAACTAGTTTCGAGTAGGCCATCAAGAGTGGGGACTCTGTAAGAATGGCTGGATGCTTAGCGATCTGAGATGGAATCCAAGTACACCAACAAAGTATGGACTTTGGTTGCTATATCTGAAGGGTTAAATCCCCATCAGGAGCAAGTATATCTTGAGAAACTTACTTGGTGTAGATGGAAAAGTTGAGACTTTCAAAGCTAGACTTGTTAATGGTTTTCGTCATCGACCAGGCGTGGATAATGATGAAACCTTTTCTAGTGGCTATGCTAAAGTCCATCTGGATCCTACTTGCCATTGCTACATACCATGATTACGATATCTGGTGGTTGGGTGTCATGACTGCTTTTCTAAATATTGATTTAGAAGAGGGCGTCTATAAGAACACAGCCAGAGGGCTTCGTAAACAGTGGGAGCAGCGGAAACGTGTGCAAGTTGCTTTACATGATAAAGCAGGCATCGCGGAGTTGGAACATCTGTTTTGATGTGGTTGTCAAAGAGTTTGACTTCATCAAAATAGTAGATGAACCTTGTACATACAAAAAGGTAGTAGAGAGTAAGGTGGTCGTCCTCGTATTGTACGTGGACAACATACTCTTGATAGGAAAAGAGTTTCCTATGCTACGCACGGTCAATTTCCTCTTATCACAAAGGATTCTCCATATAGGATCTATGTGATACCTCCTAAATCCTGGGATTTGGATCTATAAGATAGATTTAAATGGATATTAGGAATCTCACTAGGTATAGTAAGCTGGTATTAATGGATCCTGGGAAGAATCACTGGAAAGGTTCCAGGGTGATAAGGATGACTGAATGTCAGTCGCAGGAATTGTCTTTACCCTCAGTGGAGGGACGGTATGTTGGAAGAGTTCCAAGCTAGATACCGTGGCAGACTAGATGATAAAGGCTGGTGACATCGGTATCAAAGATACTACCAAAGTGGCAGTTTGGGTGTATATTAGTTCATGAGATGAACTAGGTTCCAACCATTGTATGACAATGGAAGTGTGGCTTTGGCCCAGGAACCCCGGTCCCATCAGTGACCCAGACATATTCTGAGGCAGCATCACCTGATCATGGAGATAGTTGATCTCCAGGGTGATCAAGGTTAGGAGAGTAGACTCAGAGGACAACACGGCGGATCCACTCACAAAGGATTTTCCCAGAGAGAGATTTTTTATGGGATGGTTGCGTATGAGATACTGCAACCACTGCTACAGATGGCCCTAGTGCAAGTGGGAGATTGTTAGTTATATGTATGCCCTAGAGGCCATAACTGCACATGAGATGTATATTGTAGTTGATGCTGGGACATATATAGGTAGGACTTTCATGCTCGACATGATAGTACGCTATCTGGTTGCTCTTTATCTTAACATGTATAACCACTGTCTCTCTATTACATGTTGATAAAGCCCTTAGGATGTGTACTCGACTTGCAGGACTATGATGCAGATCATACTAGTGGGGCCTGGGTAGTCCATGAGTACATCCTTCAATGTTCCTAGTCGTGGGAATATCGAGACGGGGCATCGATATTCCAGAGTAGACTAGCGTATATCTTCTCGACCCATGTGATGGGCGATGGATGATCCCATATCCATTGGTGTTTGACATCAGAGATGGTAAGCGGGTGCTCAGTGATGACTGGGTATACTGAACGGACTAACCGAGAACTCCCAGATGGTATTATACCTCACGTCAGATAGCAATTCTCTGGTGACACTGGTACAGCTTAGTCTGTTGACCTGAGATCGTCATAGAGTCTTGTGTGTCTCCCACTGTGCTTTGATTTCCACCCTACCACGGCTCTACTGATTCGTACAAACAGGTGGTATTTGGGTACAGTTCCGATTCACATGGAGGCAATGAGCGATAGGAGGGGATTCGTCTCTCCCGGTATTGGGGGTTGATGTTGCGGTATGCTCGACTGGCCATAACTGGAAATCCATGGCCAGGGTTGCACTGATTTACTGGTAAGTGTTATCAGTAGTTTCATACTTGTTATGGACCTTACATCGGCATGACTTATCAACCTACTGGGGTCTGACGTTTACCACCCCTAGGCGAGATATGCGACATATCAGACGAACAGACCGGACTGTGCGGTAAGTGTTACTGGTTGGATTCACAAGAGTGTGAGCAGGCTTGCTCGTTGATCTTCTGATCGCTCAATACCCGGGTGGCCGTTACGTTTAGCAAACCGCTTATGGCTTGTGGGTGTTTGATATGATCATCACCTACTGCCGGCGTATTGACGAGTCTTTAGAGTCCTACACAGAGGTTTCCTGGCTCAAGCGAAACGAAATAGGAGCGCATGTGAGATATGTGCAGGACCGAGAATAATATCAGTATGTGATACTTAATTCTATTCTCGCGATTTGTATCATCGGACGGTTATATGAGATATAGCCGGGTTACCGAATTAAGTGTTGATTCGATACATTGATACACTTGATATTAGTCGGTTATATGCGATATGACCGGATCATTAAATCAAGTATTGATTTAATGATTTAATGTATAATTATATATTTGATATATTACTTTACATTAACTAGTATTGGTTCACTTAAGATTGATTTTCTCACTTGATGTGAACAAGTTGTATATATGATATATGTTTGTGCACTAGTTTGTATCATGATTTATGATACATGCAAACTTGGGTGTGTGTATGACTTACATCATGTTTAGGTTAATGGTTAGGGTTTTATTTATTTAATTTATTTTGGCAAATACAAAATGGTGGCTTTCTTTGTTTTTTGCTTGAAGCTTCATGAAGCTTTCAAGCATCTTTGACAAAGTCCACCATTTTTGTTTTGCATGAGATTTTTGCTAACCTAACCATTAACATAAACTCTAGTTTAGTCTCTACAATGGTTAACTCACCCATGGTTGCATCATGATAGACTTCAGTTGATTATTCATTTATATTTATTCTATTATTCATATTCTTTTCTTCTTCTTCATCTTCTTCAAGTGAAGAAAAACCTTGCTAGAAAATTTTCAAGTGAAGAAAAAGAGTGAGAAATCCAAATCCAAAGTGAACCCACTTCCTATTTCTTCATCCTCTACCACTTGCCATGTTGTATAGGGTGTTCTCTTCACAAAGTTCATGACCAAGTGAAGATGGAGCTTGAGTTTGAGTCTCCCCGACGTAGATCATCTTCGGCCTCGAAGTCAACGACCTAGCCCGCTCATTTCTCCGATGAAACCAACGCTAGGGTCCAGGATCCAGATGATCGCAGCGAAGGGACGTCAACACAGAGCTTTAGAACTGAAGGACCGGATCTACAAAGGTTGTATTCCCATTCACTTAGTAGCAAAGTAGTTTGCTTGCTTGTAGTTTCACCTTACCTCTAGTAAACGATCTTGCATAGAGTTGTTAGGCACATAAAATTTTTATTTTGGCATGGTTGATGCCTTGTAGAACCTCTTGAGTGTGTCTAGGAACCCTACAACTCGGACATGAAGTTTGCTAACCGACAAGTTCAAGATTGAAGTAGAGAGAGTGTAGAATATTTTGTCTCAAGATACCCAACGAATTGGGTGCATGTAAATGAAGTTGCCTTGGTAAAGAGATGGAGTGAGCAATGGAATTTTGCTAAGGAAAATTTTGCTTGCAACCAAATCAAAAAATGGCTCGGCCAAATTTCTTTTCACCAAAAATACTCACTGTTAATTTTTGTGGAGCCGGCCACACTTGATGGGAATTTCGGGGGGGGGGGGGGTTGTGAGCACCAAATAATCAAGGGTGACCATAACTAATTAACACTCACAAATATCCATTTGAAACTTTCCAAAGTATTATTGAAAAACATGAGTCACTAAAGAAGCCCATGCTTTTGCATTAATGTCCAAGTGACTCACCTAAATGACTCATCACAAAATGGCCACCTCACAAAAGATTTCGGCCAAGATAAAAGATGAAGGAAAAAGTGGCCAAAAAAGATACACTCACAAGAAGCAATAATTAAACATTAAAACTAATGTTTAATCGGGAGAAGAAAAACTGGCAACTTCAAAAGTAATCCTGTAACAAATTACAGGATTACCGTACAACTGTATATACATACCCGCATTTGTATTCCGACCGAATACTAATGCAACGAGACGAAAAGTATTCCTACACAATATAATACTATGATCTGGCTTAAACCAAACCCATCAGTATTATCTGTCCGAATCATGACACATGCACAAGTGCACGCGTATATTCGAACTCTGCCATAAAACCATACGGCCTCTACAACGTTTCGCCCGAACTTGAGAAACTATCTGTGGGGGACTCTAAAGACTCGTCAATACACTGGCAGTAGGTTTAACCACAAGCCGTCAGTGGTACTAGCTGTACGTAGCGGCTGCCCATGTATTGACCGAAAGGAAAGCCGATGAGCGAACTCATCCTGGAAACCTACTGAGCCTATCAGTGACAATATCCGTACAGTCCGGTCCGTTCGTCTATGAGCATCGCATATCGGGCCTAAGGGGCTGGTAACGTCAGACCCCAATAGCAGTATAAGTCATGTCGGAGGGTAACCCTGAACACCCTGAGAAACTACTGGAATACCTACCAGTAATTCTCACCTGCCTGGGCCAAGGACTTGGTGTAATGGCTCCCCTAGACACAGCGCGATCTCACCCCCAATACCGGGAGAGACGAATCCTCTGCCGATCCGCTCACTGCCTCTATGTGGCTCGGGACTGTACCCAACTAAAACCTGTTTGCATGACTCCTTTAAGCCATGGTAGGGTAGTAATCTAAGCACAATGGGAACTCACACGAGACAAATGACGACTTCAGATCGATGAACTAACCTGTACACATGTCACCAGGGAACTACTATCTGACGCTAGGTATAATACCAACTAGCAGGTTCCCGGCGAGTCCTGTCCGGTGCACTCATAACCTAATGAGCACCCATATACATCTTAGGTGAACCAACAGACACCATTGGCTTGTGAGACCGGCCACTGCCCCTCGTCGGGGTCTCGACTGTATACACTAGTCTAGTCCGGAGTATCGATGCCCTATCTCGAAACTCTCACGACTAGGGACCACTTTTAAGGATGTGCTTATGGACTACCCAACTCTCACGTATATGATCGCCATCAAACTGCTGGTAGTCAAGTAAGAATCCTAAGGGCTCTATCAATGTGTAATAGTGATCATGTCACCTAAAACTGTACACGATGATAAAGACAAACCAGATAGCATACTATCATCTTGAGTAAGACTATCCTACCGGTATAGGTCCTCCTCAATCATTGCAATCACGTGCCTGTGATCCAATAATTGACTTTGAGGGCACTACATTCAACAATCTCCCACTTGCACTTAAGGCTAATTATTACGATGTCGCATACTCACAGCCCGTGTGATACCGAACATCTAACTCCTCTAGTAATCAGTTTCACAAAGCCCGTATGTAAAACTATTATGTTCGAGACATAGCCTCAATGAGTGGATCCGCCCCGATGTTTCTTTCTTTATCTCTCTTAATCTCAAGTTCGCGGAGAAAACCATCTCCCGAATTGAGTAATACCTGTCTTAGAATATGTCTGTGTAAGTCTACGGTAGCACCCCGGCCATCTTTCCGAGGACAAAATATGGAAACGAAACTTTTTCTTAACTTGTAAACCGGCGCTACCGCGGGCTTAAAACCCGGATCGGACCATTAACCTACTACTAGCTAACAAGAGAAGGGATAGAATGCTATACCGAGCGATCCGTGTCCTTCGGTCTTCGGCCACCATCCCGATCTCCCCGCGACAACTCCGGTCTTCATCTCCTCGTCAGAAAGGGCACCACATCGAGAAGTCTTTTTACGGGCTCCCGTTTCGTCCGAAGCAACTCGGGCACGAAGTGTGCTAGCCGACGTGCCGAAGGTTGAAGTAGAGTATGTTGTGATCACTTTGTCTCTTGCATCCATGGCTTGGATGGAGGTTACAGATGATGCTTTTCATGGAAATTATGAGCTAGAGGAGGAGGAAGAAGAAAGAGCCATCTTTTTTTCTTTTGTGATGCTATGAGAGAGTAAGGAAAAATAATATGAGAGCTAACAATATTCACATGGCAGCCCCTCTCTCTCTCTCTTCCTCTCATATCATCACAAAACAATCAAATAATGTGACATTTACACACATAAAGAGACCATGAGTCACCATATATGTCCATGTCACAATGAATGCACAAAATGATGATTTAAGCTCACCATTTTCATTATCCAAACATTAATCCAAATGTTTGGTCCAACAGAAAGATACGGCAACATCTAAAGTAAAATCGTGACGGATCACAAGGATACCCCTCACCTGTATATACATACCTGCACCTGCATTCTGACTGAATGCGAATGCGATGAGACTAAAGTAATCCAACAAATCTAATACTAGGATCCGGCTTAAACCAAAGCCCACTAGTATGATCCGTGCAATACCGCACGTATAAGATCGAACCCTGCCATGTATCATACGGCCTCTACAACGTTTCGCCCGAAACATGAGAAACTGTCTGTGGGGGACTCTAAAGACTCGTCAATACTTTGGCTGTGGATTTAACCACTAGCACGTCAGAGGTATTAGCCATACGTAACGGGCTAACAGGTATTGACCAAAAGGGACGTCGATAAGCGAGCTCATCCTGACACCCTACTGAGCCTGTCAGTGACAATATCCGTATAGTCCGGTCCGTTCGTCTATGAGCATCGCATGGTGGGCCTAGGGGGTTGGTAAAAGTCAGACCCTCAAAAGAGGTACAAGTCGTGTCGGAGTGTAGCCCAGAACACCCTGATATACTGCTGGAATACCTACCAGTAAATCACTTGCCCTGGCCAAGGACTTCGTGTAATGGCTCTCCTAGACACAGCGCGACCTCACCCCCAATACCGGGAGAGACGAACCCCTGCCGATCCGCTCACTGCCTCCATGTGGCTCGGGACTGTACCCAACTAAAACCTGTTTGCTCGACTCCTTTGAGCCGTGGTAGGGTAGAAATCAAAGTACAGTGGGAACTCACACGAGACAAATGGCGATCTCAGGTCGATGAACTAACCTGTACACATGTCACCAGGGAACTGCTATCTGACGCTAGGTATAATACCAACTAGCATGTTCCCGGCGAGTCCTGTCCGGTGTACTCATAACCCAATGAGCACATGTATACGTCTTAGGTGAACCAACTGACACCAGTGGCTTGTGAGACCGGCCACCGCCCCTCGTCATGGTCTCGACTGTATACACTAGTCTACTCCGGAGTATCGATGCCCTGTCTCGAATACTCCTACGACTAGCGACCACTTTAAGGATGTGCTTATAGACCCCAGCTCCCACGTATATGATCGCCATCATACTGCTGGTAGTCAAGCAAGAATCCTAAGGGCTCTACCAACGTGCAATAGTGACCTGTAAGGTCGCCTAAAGCAGTACACGATGATAAAGATAAACCAGATAGCAAACTATCATCTTGAGTAAGACTGTCCTACCGGCATAGGTCCTCCCTCAATTATTGAAATCACATGCCTGTGATCCAATAATTGACTCTGAGGGCACTATATCCAACAATCTCCCACTTGCACTCAAGGCTAATTATTGCGATGTCGCATACTCACAGCCCGTGTGATACCGAACACCCAACTCCTCTACTAATCAGTTTCACAAAGCCCGTTTGCGAAACTATTGTGTTCGAGGAATAGCCTCAGTGAGTGGATCCGCCCTGATGTTTCTTTCTATGTCTCACCTTATCTCAAGTTTGCGGAGAAAGCCATCTCCCGAAATGAGCAATACCTGTCTTAGAATATGTCTGGATATCTGATGGGACCTACCTCATAAATGAACTCCAAATCCAAACTTCTTAGACTGTATCGTCAACTAAACTTAATCAGTATCCTGCGCCATACCTCCCTCAGTATCCGCTTGGACCACCTGTCCAAAATGCCGCCCCTCGTCAGAGGGAAAAATATAACTCTGACAGTCACTCTGTCATCCAGGTCACCTTGGAAGCCTAAAATGATAACCGTCTCCTAAAAGAGGCTGTTGTTATCATATCCCTAGAACATCCACTTATGTTCTTAAATTGCTTCTGATCGTTTCTCCAGGATTGGATTAATATCAACTTATTGCATATCGTGCAAAAACAACATCTGGTGTGGTACTTGACATCTCATGATCAACTCAATTGCCTAAGCAAGTGATCTGCCAATCATGCGCATCCCTCTCCCCTTTAGTCTGTAAGACACCTTTAAAGAGTGTGACTCCATCACCTGCAGGTACACTACCGTGCCAGGAGTCGTCCATTCTAAAACACCTTTAGAATGCTGTCTAAGTACCCAGATTGGGAAACTACCCAAATCTAGATCTAAAACCATAGATCTAGTAACCAGAATATCTGATATAATATCCAATTCCCATGTGGAGAAACCACTGTGTGACAACCAAAGTATAACCGATCGTAGTATAGGAATTTCACTTCCTACTCTGTGTATGTCATCCAAATACCAGGACATCACACCCTACTACCTTCTTAACAAATCCATCCCCTATTCTGATGAAGTCAAACCTATGACTGTCACATCAGAAATAGATGATCTATCTCCGCTATATCTGCTTTAGCCTATAAATAGACATAAGCCACTTGTCCACTATACTTCCGCTGCTCCCACTGACTACGACAACCCTCTGGCAGAATCATATACACGTGCACTTCTAAAGCTAGTTTAGTACGACGCTATACTCATCCTCCTGCCGGGTCTCATAGACTGGAACAACAGTAGTGTCAAGTCCACACTTAGCTTCCGCTGCTCCCACTGACTATGACAACCCTCTGGCAGAGTCATATAGACGTACACTTCTAAATCTAGTTTAGAACGACGCTATACTCATCCTCCTGCCGGGTCTCATAGCCTGGAACAACAGTAATGGCAAGTCTGGGTGAACAAGAACTTCCCTGCCACCGTCCTTGAGGCTACCAAAGTACCTCTCGAGTGCCTGAGGTTACCCACCATATCTGCGGAGTGGCCAATGGAATGTCAAATCAGATTGAAACTTTAGGTTCTTATCAAATTTTCAGTAATCGTTTGCGGTTCTGGAATCACTTCCAGTTCTACCATACTCCCACTACTGTTTTATGAAAAAATCCATTTTTATTAAAACTGTGGCGAGTTAAGAACAATATCACTATTGATCTTCCAGATGGTAGAAAGTCAACCCTCATCATAGCCCGGGTCAACCCACAAACAGCCATTACGGAAACGTGCCTTGAGTTATCCAGAGTCTGGTTTTAAGCATAAGTTGGACAACTCCCCATACCTTAACATCGTCAAGATATGAACTGTTCTATATCCAATATAGAAACAGAGGCACTGATTTAATTGGAACCAGATTCAAATCATGCAGCTGTCTTCAGTGCATGTCATCTAAATGGAGAGAGGCCGATCAGCATTACTCAACTTAGGAGTACTTCCAATTATGAGTAACCTGAAAGAGAAGCAAGTTCTCTTAATCATTACTATCAACTGAATACCATACACAAGTATCTACATCTTCGATCATCTTGAAGAATCCTGATACTTATAATACCTGGTTCTCTACTTTATTCATATACCTATAACTTCTCAAAACTTGGACCTTGTGTTTCTACGAAACACCTGTATAAGAACTAGAGATGTCATAAGTAAACAGAATATAGTACGAGTACCAATCCCTCTGTCCTAATGGACACTGGAATCATACAATATTCTGTATAAGTCCACTGAGTTGAATAACTCAAACCCTGTGCGTCGTAGGTTGAAAACTGTACTATGGTTATAAAGAATTACACCGCTGTTTAATGCTCCTTACCTAACCATCCACTGATATTCATAAATGTCATGGACATAATTTCAAAAAGGCATATCTCACTCTATAAAAATAGATGTACAGATATATCAATTTGAAATTGGTGCATAATAACGGATATTCAAAACCAAATATTTGCCGTCTGGCAAACAACACAGGTGATTTCCTCAAATACCACCAATTACAACGAATTCCGATATAATGAGGATGATCACCTAATTCCCAATAACTCACTCCCACCCATCATCTGTAAAACCATACAGATGTGAGAATCATACATGGTAAATACATACCCTGGAGCAAGTGTCTAATTGAGAAATCAGTTTTCTTTTAACAATACACAGTGAAACTGAAACATGTAAATGTTTCGAAGGGGTATCCGGGTATTCCTAGTAATGCCTCTTCCATTATCCAGATTCACAACTATAACCGTATATTTCTTTGCCATCTCTCCAAATCCCTTTATATGTCTTTAGTCATTGCCTTCTGTACACCCCTTTAGGCCAAATGGTTTCTTCCTTCCCTACCGTTCGGCACCGGTCTATGGTTTGGAAGAAGACTATCCAATAATCATAATGGGTGTACTGTCCTAATCCTAGGAGCACTCGCAATGCAAGAGAAGGTGAAGATAAAAGACAACCGAATAAACCGTATTCCTATTTCTCCTGAACCAGAATCCATCCCCGAACTGGAACAACTTCCTTTCGAGTTCGTATATAACCATACGATGGAGTATCCAAATAACTGTGGATCTTCGTAGTGATACAGAGTGTTCTGGAGAAATACAAAGGTGATGTAGGATTGGCGAAGAAATACTTGGTTTGGTCGTGAATAGCAGTCGCAATTTACTTTGCCCTCCTTTTAATCCATTTATATGTCTTTACTTAATACCTTCTGTACACCACACTTAGGCTAATCGGCTTTCTTCATTCCCTACCGTTTGGCACCAGCCTAAGGTTTGGAATAAGACTATCCAATAAGCGTAACAGGTGTACTATCCCCTAATCCAAGGAGCACTCGCAACCTAAGAGAAGGTAAAAGGAAAAGACAACTGAATAGTCCTATTCGTTTTCTACAGAACCGGAAACCATCCTCGAATAAATTCCTTCGAGTTTGTATATAACCATACGATGGTTTTATCCAATGGAAGTGGATGTTCGTAGTAATACGGGGTGTTCTGGAGAAAAGGGTAAAAGTTGGAGCGGCAATGAGGTATGCAATTCTGACAATCCAAAAGCCAGTGTTTAAGAAGGTTCGGTTAATTTGGTCACCGAGTCATAGTCAAGGGTCGGGCCATGGTCGCTGCCAAAGAGAGAGAGAAAAGAAACACTCTGTGTGCACTCTAACCTAGATCAGAATGGTTATCACTTTATTTAATCAGGAAACCTCCCACTGTAACCTCAAATTCTCCTCCAAACCTGAAAGAAGAATTAGTCGGGATCACCCGAGGAGTAAACCAACTCATCAGTGGGAATCGGGATCCAACTATCATTGCATGATAACGTGACGGAATCCACTCACGTTATCATACTCCAGAAGGTATGCGCATGCCTGGCAAGTTTCAGTTTCTTTAGAAACCCCCGATGTGATTTTTACCCCATGCTCTTATGACCTTGACTAAGGCCAACAAATCATAAGTCACATGTCAAGTTCTGCCCGTCATTGTCCAGGTTAATTTGAACCTACCCGTACAAGCCCTTGACTAGGGCCAACAAGGCTGTACGACTGTCCCAAACAAACGCATCTATCTATGCTGCAGAAAAGTAACAAATAGCTACCATACACTATGCCTTGACTAAGGCCAACAAACATAGCATGAATACTAAGTGCTACCCGTCTGAAATGACGGAGGGCTACGAATGGTTTTTGGCGAAAAACCTTAAACGTAATGAACTTGATATCGTTGAAGGAACAAGATAGCTTTTATAAAAATATAGTGGCGAAAGCCTTTACTAAAGAGGTCACTCCCGGTGAAGGGATCTCGGCTCTTTCCCCGTAGAATGAGGTGCAAGATATTCCAACTGAATACCACGATGCAAAGCAAAAGTAATCGACTATAGTGAAGTTATTGCCCTGACGCAAACTTCTGTCCAAGGGGTCACTCCCGGTGAAGGGATCTCGGCCCTTGTCTCGTCGATTGAGGTGCTGGATATTCATAACCGAATACCACTGTGCAAAACAAAAGAGAACGCCCTTGCAATAACAGCTTTTTGAAAAATGTTCCAACAACATCAGAATAGGTTTGTTTAGCTTGCATTGATCCGAATCAACGCAGTCCCATCAATTGATCACACTACAAAAGAACGAAAATAATGATGTACGTATATGCCATTCGCATTCGCCACTGGGTCCCATCATCACCCGTTAGGTTACTTAACTAACGACAGAGCGGGGACTGGACTAGCACGGATGCAAAACATATACAATATCTACTAGTATATATATCAATATATAATACTCGCTTAAGGCGTGATAAAATGCAACATCACAGAAATGTAATAAGCAACACAGAACAATACAGATATCTGGGATCCCCGGGTTTCATAGAGCCACTACTGAAACCCGACGTTCCCCTGGTCATGCGGATAGCCTGTGCAATGAAATCGTAGACCCCTACGGGAGCGGCAAGTTGCCCGCCAAAACCTGAAGCGAGACAGCCCCCTTCAACAACGTGAATGGACCACCCAGCACTTCACGGAATCCGGTAACTTGTGCACCCCTCCTTGGGTCAACCTGTACCCCCTACGAGTGCGGTGAATAGCCCGCCAATTCTAGAGTGAAGCCCCCTCCGTCTCAAAGCCATGAGATGCGGGCCCGTTGCCCTCTAAACCCCTCTACCCGTGCACTCTTCCGCAGGGTAATCCTAGTATAGAAAGTAAAAATATACAACGGGTACATCGACCTCAGCCCGGTCGTGCCCCAAAATAATAATATACAAACAGGCAGTAACGGCAGTCCACATGTCGGACGTTCACCCCACAATATCAAATGTACATATAAAACCAAACTGTACTACCATTGCATCCAGGCTATCCACCACGACAAATCCGCAATATCACAGCACAACACAGAACATCAGCGTGAATGTCATGTTCGCAAATCTGTCTAAAAGGGCTATAGCAGTCAGACAGGATTTACCGATCAAGTGACATTCACGGTCGCAGATATAATGTAAATACTGTGAACTAACATGTTTAAAATTTTCGATCGACAAAAAATTCCCGAAGTGGGCCCCAAGTACAATACTCAGTACACAAAATAAATCTGGCCCAAACAGAATATACCAAAAACCCCAATTCCAACATAGAGACCTACTGAAGAAATTTGGTGCACTGTAGTTATAGTATGGCGGCGGATCCGCGTCCAAAACGTGGTTACGGCCGCGGATCCGCCGTGCTACAGTGAAATCAGCCGACCAAATTTCTTCAGTTCTCTTTAAAAAGCCTGCACATATTTCTGCAATATACCAAATAATTTTTTGACAACAAAACAGAATCGACAGAAACTGCACTTTTGAAATCGGGTTTTCGGAATTTTTGTTCGATCGAAGTTCTAAACACGTTAGAGCAAGCTAGTGAAGGTTAATAGCCTGGCTCTGATACCATATAAGTCTACGGTAGCGCCCCGACCGTCTTTCCGAGGCCAAAATGCAGAAACGAAACTTTTTCTTAACTTGTAAACCGGCGCTACCGCGGGCTTAAACCCCGGATCGGACCATTAACCAACTACTAGCTAACAAAAGAAGGGATAGAATGCTATACCGAGCGATCCGTGTCCTTCGGTCTTCGGCCACCATCCCGATCTCCCCGCGGCAACTCCGGTCTTCATCTCCTCGTCGGAAAGGGCACCACATCGAGAAGTCTTTTTACGGGCTCCCGCTTCGTCCGAAGCAACTCGGGCACGAAGTGTGCTAGCCGACGTGCCCAAGGTTGAAGTAGAGTATGTTGTGATCACTTTGTCTCTTGCATCCATGGCTTGGATGGAGGTTATAGATGCTGCTTTTCATGGAAATTATAAGCTAGAGGAGGAGGAAGAAGAAAGAGCTATCTTTTTTTCTTTTGTGATGCTATGATAGAATGAGAGAGTGAGGAAAAATAATATGAGAGCTAACAATATTCACATGGCATCCCCTCTCTCTCTCTTCCTCTCATATCATCACAAAACAATCAAATAATGTGACATTTACACACATAAAGAGACCATGAGTCACCATATATGTCCATGTCACAATGAATGCACAAAATGATGATTTAAGCTCACAATTTCCATTATCCAAACATTAATCCAAATGTTTGGTCCAACAAAAAGAAACGGCAACATCTAAAGTAAACTCGTGACGGATCACAAGGATGCCCCTCACCTGTATATACATACTTGCACCCGCATTCTGACTGAATGCGAATGCGATGAGACTAAAGTAATCCAACAAATCTAATACTAGGATCCGGTTTAAACCAAAGCCCACTAGTATGATCCGTCCGATCATGATCCGTGCAATACCGCACGTATAAGATCGAACCCTGCTATATATATCATACGGCCTCTACAACATTTCGCCCGATACTTGAGAAACTGTCTGTGGGGGACTCTAAAGACTCGTCAATACTTTGGCTGTGGATTTAACCACTAGCACGTCAGAGATATTAGCCATACGTAACGGGCTACCAGGTATTGACCAAAAGGGACGTCGATGAGCGAACTCATCCTGACACCCTACTGAGCCTGTCAGTGACAATATCCATACAGTCTGGTCCGTTCGTTTATGAGCATCGCATGGCAGGCCTAGGGGGTTGGTAAAAGTCAGACCCCCAAAAGCGGTACAAGTCGTGTCGGAGTGTAGCCCAGAACACCCTGAGATACTGCTGGAATACCTACCAGTAAATCTCCTGCCTTGGCCAAGGACTTCGTGTAATGGCTCTCCTAGACACAGCACGACCTCACCCCCAATACCGGGAGAGACGAACCCCTGCCGATCCGCTCACTGCCTCCATGTGGCTCGGGACTGTACCCAACTAAAACCTGTTTGCACGACTCTTTTGAGCCGTGGTAGGGTAGTAATCAAAGTATAGTGGGAACTCACACGAGACAAATGACGATCCCAGGTCGATGAACTAACCTGTACACATGTCACCAGGAAACTGCTATCTGTCGCTAGGTATAATACCAACTAGCATGTTCCCGGCGAGTCCTGTCCGGTGTACTCATAACCCAATGATCACCTGTATACATCTTAGGTGAACCAACTGACACCAGTGGCTTGTGAGACTAGCCACCGCCCCTCGTCGGGGTCTCGACTGTATACACTAGTCTACTCCGGATTATCGATGCCCTGTCTCGAATACTCCCATGACTAGGGACCATTTTAAGGATATGCTTATAGACCCCAGCTCCCACGTATATGATCGCCATCATACTGCTGGTAGTCAAGCAAGAATCCTAAGGGCTCTACCAACGTGCAATAGTGACCTGTAAGGTCACCTAAAGCAGTACACGATGATAAAGATAAACCAGATAGCAAACTATCATCTTGAGTAAGACTGTCCTACCGGCATAGGTCCTCCCTCAATCATTGCAATCACGTGTCTGTGATCCAATAATTGACTCTGAGGGCACTATATCCAACAGTCTGGATATCTGATGGGACCTAGTTCATAAATGAACTCCAAATCCAAACTTCTTAGACTGTATCGTCAACTGAACCTAATCAGTATTCCGCACCATGCCTCCCACAGTGTCCTGTTGGACCACTTATCCATAATACCGCCCCCTTCGTCAGAGGGAAAACTATAACTCTGACAGTCACTCGGTCATCCATGTCACCTTAGAAGCCTGGAATGATAACTGTCTCCTAAAGGAGGCTGCCGTTATCAAATCCCTAGAACATCCACTTATGTTCTAAAACTGCTTCCGTATGTTTCTCCAGGATTGGATTAATATAAACTTATTGCATCTAGTGCAAAAACAACATCTGGTGTGGTACTTGACATCTCATGATTGACTCAATTGCCTAAGCAAGTGATATGCCAATCATGCACATCCCTCTCCCCTTTAGTCTGTAAGATACCTTTAGAGAGGGAGACTCCATCACGTGCAGGTACACCACCATGTCAGGAGTCGTCTATTTTAAAACACCTTTAGAATACTGTCTAAGTACCCAGATTGGAAAACTACCTAAATCTAGATCTAAAACCATAGATCTAGTAACCAGAATGTCAGATATTATATCCATATCCTTTATGGAGAAACAACTGTGTGACAACCACAGTATAACCGATCGTAGTATAGGAATTTTCTTCCTACTCTGTGTATGTCATCCAAATACCAGGACATCACACCCTACTACCTTCTTAACAGATCCATCCCCTATTCTGATGAAGTCAAAGACATGACTGTCATATCAAAATTAGATGATCTACATCCGCTATATCTGCTCTAGTCTATAAATAGACATAAGCTACTTGCCCACTATGCTTCCGCTGCTCCCACTGACCACAACAACGCTCTGGCAGAGTCATATACACATGCACTTCTAAAACTAGTTTAGAACGATGCTATAATCATCCTCCTGCCGGGTCTCATAGTCTGGAACAGCAGTAATGGCAAGTCTGGGTAAACAAGAACCTCCCTGTCACTGTCCTTGAGGCTACCGGAGTACCTCTCGGGTGCCTAAGGTTACCCACCATATCTGTGGAGTGGCTAATGGAATGTCAAACTTTATTGAATCTTTAGGTCCTATTAAATTTTCCGTAATCATTTGCGGTTCTGGAATCTCATCCAGTTCTACCATACTCCCATTACTGTTTTCTGAAAAAATCCAATTTACTAAAACTGTGGCGAGTCAAGAACAATATCACCATTGATCTTCTAGATGGTAGAAATTCAACCCTCGTTATAGCCTGGGCCAACCCACAAACTGCCATTACAGAAACGTGCCTTGAGTTATCCACAGTCTGGTTTTAAGCATAAGCCGGGCAACTCCCCGTACTTTAACATCGTTAAGTTATGAACCATTCTATATCCAATATAAAAACTTTGGCACTGATTTAATTGGAACCAGATTCAAATCATGTAGTTGTCTCCAGTAAACGTCAACAAAATGGAGAGAGGCCGATCAGTATTACTCAACTTAGGAATGCATCCAATTATGAGTAACCCCAAAGAGAAACAAGTTTCTCAAAACCATTACTATCAACTGAATACCATACACAAGTATCTACATCTTCGATCACCTTGAAGAATCCCGGTACTTGCAACACCTGGTTCTCTACTTTATTCCTGTACCCACAACTTCTCAAAACTTAGACCTTGTATTTTTACAAAACACTTATCTAAAAACTAGAGAAGTCACAAGTAAACAGAACATAGTACGAGGACCAATCCCTTTGTCCTAGTGGACACTGGACAACTTACAATACTCTGTATAAGTCCGCTGAGTTGAATAACTCAAAACCTGTGCATCGTAGGTTGAAAACTGTACTTATGGTTAAGAACTACTCCGCTGTTCAATGCTCCTTACCCAATCATCAACTGATATAGGTAAATGTCACAGACATAATTTCAAAATTTATATCTCACTTTATGAAAATAAACGTACAGATATATCAATTTGAAATTGGTGCATAACAATGGATATTCAAAACCAAATACTTGCCGTAAGGAAAAAATCCAGGCGATTTCCTCAAATATCACCAATTACAACGAATTCCGATATAATGAGGATGATCACCTGATTCCCAATAACTTACTCCCACTCATTATCTGTAAAACCATACAGATGTAAGAATCATACCTGGTAAATACATACCCTGGAGGAAGTGTCTAATTGGGAAATCAGTTTTCTATTAACAATGCACAGTAAAACTGAAACATGAAAATGTTTCGAAGGGGTATCCTGGTATTCATAGTAATGCCTCTTCCGTTATCCAGATTCATGACTATAACCATATATTTCGTTGCCATCTCTCCAAATCCCTTTATTTGTCTTTAGTCATTATCTTCTGTACACCTTCGTTAGGTTTAATGGTTTTCTTCCTTCCCTACCGTTCGGCACCAGCCTATGGTTTTGGAAGAAGACTATCCAATAAGCGTAATAGGTGTATACTCCTAATCCTAGGAGTACTCGCAACCTGAGAGAAGGTGATGATAAAAGATAACTAAATAAAACCTTATTCTATTTCTCCTGAACTGGAGAAAAAGCAATGGTGAAGTAGGAGTGGCGATGAACTACGCGGTTTGGTCGTGAATGATAGAAGTCGCAATTTACTTTGCCCTCTTTCTAATCACTTTATTTTGTCTTTACTTATTACCTTCTGTACACCCTACTTAGGCTAATTAGTTTTCTTCATTCCCTACCTTTCGGTACCTGCCTATGGTTTGAAAGAAGGCTATCCAATAAGTGTAATAGGTGTACCGTCTCCTAAACCAAGGAGTACTCTCAACCTGAGAGAAGGTGATGATAAAAGACAATTGAATAAACCAACTCAATTTCTCCTGAACCTGAATCTATCCCCGAAGAAGTCCCTATTTGTTCGTATATAACCATACGATAGATTTATCCAATGGAAGTGGATGTTCGTAGTAATACGAGTTGTTCTGGATAAATGCAAAGGGTAAAAGAAGGAATGGCAATGATGTATGCAACTCAGACAATCCAAAAGCCAGTATTTTAAGAAAGTTCGGTCAACTTGGTCACTGAGTCATAGTCTAGGGTCGGGCCATGGCCGCTGCGAAAGAGAGAGAGAGAGAGAAAAGAAACACTCTGCGTGTACTCTAACCTAGATCAGAATGGTTATCACTTTATTTAATCAGGAAACCTCCCACTGTATCGTCAAACTCCTCCAACCCTGAAAGAAGAATTAGTCGGGATCACCCGAAGAGTAAACCAACTTATCAGTGGGAATCGGGATCCAACACTTATCGCATGATAACATGAAAGAATCCACTCAAGTTATCACACTCCAGAAGGTACGCGCATGCTTGTCAAGTTTCAGTTTCTTTAGAAACTCCCGATATGGATTTTTACCCCATGCTCTTATGACCTTGACGTTGGCCAAAATATCATAAGTCACATGTCAAGTTCTACCCATCATTATTTTGTTAATTTGAACCCACCCGTACATACCCCTGACGTTGGCCAAATGGCAGTGCGACTGTCCCAAACCAACTCATCTATCTATGCAACAGATGAATACCCAGCAACTACCAAACACTATGCCTTGGCGTTGGTTAAAATACATAGCTTGAATACTAATGAATACCCAACTGAAATGACGGAGGGCTACGGCTGGTTTTGGCGAAAAACCTTTAATGTAATGAACTTGATCTCGTTGAAGGAACCTGATAGCTTTTTACAAAAATATAGTGGCAAAAACCTTTGCTAAAGAGGTCACTCCCGGTGAAGGGATCTCGGCTCTTTCCTCGTGGAATGAGGTGCAGGATATTCCAAACTGAATACCGCGATGCAAAGCAACAAGTAATCGACTATAGTTAAGTTATTACCCTGATGCAAACTTCTGCCCAAGGGGTCACTCCCGGTGAAGGGATCTCGGCCCTTGCCTCATCGAATGAGGTGCAGGATATTCTAACTGAATACCACTGTGCAAAACAAAAGAAAATGTCCTTGTAATAACACTTTTTGAAAACTATTCCAACAACGTCAAACAGGTTTGTTTTCCTTGCATTGATCAAAATCAACACAGTCCCATCAATTAATCACACCAGAAAAGAACGAAAATAAAATGTACGTATATGCCATTTGCATACGTCACTGGGTCTCGTCATCACCCGTTAGATTACTTAACTAATGACAGAGCGGGGACTGGACTAGCACGGGTGTAAAACATATACAACATCTACTAGTATATATACTAATATACAATAAGCGCTCCAGGCGTGATAAATGCAACATTAAAGAAAAGTAATAAGCATCACAGAACAATACAGATAATCTGGGAGCCCCGGGTTTCACAGAGCCGCAACTGAAACCCGACGTTCCCCTGGTCGTATGGATAACCTATGCAATGAAATCCTAGACCCCTACGGGTGCCCCGCCAAAACCTGAAGCGAGGCAGCCCCCTTCAGCAAAGTTAATGGACCACCTGGCACTTCACGGAATCCGGTAACTTGAGCACCCCTCCTTGGGTCAACCTGTACCCCCTACGAGTGCGGCGAATAGCCTGTCAATTCTAGAGTGAATCCCCCTGCCTCTCAAAGCCATGAGATGCGGACCCGTTTCCCTCCAGAACCCGGCTATCCGTGCACTTCGTCGCGGGGTAAACCTAGTACAGAAATGAAAATATGTACAACGAATACATCGACCTCAACCCGGTCGTGCCCAAAAAGAATAATATACAAACAGGCAGCGAAGGCAGCCCACATGTCGGATGCTCGCCCCACGATATCAAATATACAATAAATCCAAACTGCACTACAATTGCACGTAAGCTATCCACCACGACAAATCTGCAACATCACAGCACAACACAGAACATCAACGTGAATGTCACGTTCGCAAACCTGTCTAAAAGGACTATAGAAATTAGACGAATTATACCGCTCAAATGATATTCACGGTCGCAGATATAATGTAAGTACTGCAAACTAACACATTTAAAATTCCGATCGACAAAACTTCCCGAAGTGGGCCCCAAGTACAAATCCAGTACTCAAACAAATCTGGGCCCAAACAAAATATTCCAGAAACCACAATTCCACATGAAAGACACCTAGAAGAAAAATGGTGCACTGAAGCCCCAAAACGGCGGCGGAACCGCGGCAAACCCATGGGTTCCACAGCAGTTCAGCGGTGGTTTTGTGGGATCAGTCTAGCAAATTTCTTGTGCAGTCTTAGAAAAGCCTGCTCGATTTTCTGACATACTCAAAATAATTTTTAGACGACAAAAAATTTCCACAGAAACTTTAAATTTGGAATTGCAGTTTTGGAAATTTCGTTCGATCGATATTTTAATAATGTCAGAACAAGCTAGTAAAGGTTAATAGCGTGGCTCTGATACCATGTAAGTCCACGGTAGCGCCCTGGCTAATAATCTGAGGCCAAATGCGGAATAAAAACTTTTTCATAAACTGACGCTAACATAGACTGTAACCCGGATCGTGCCATTAACATTAAACTAGCAAACTACAAAATGATAGAATGACTATACCGATTGATCCGTGTCTTTTGGTCTTTAGCCATCATCCCACGCTCCTCACGGCATCTCTGATCTCGCTCGATCTCCGGTCTCCTCGTCGGAGTGGCACCACGTCAACGAATCTTTATACGGGCTCCCGCTTCAAACTGAAGCAACTCGAACATGAAGTTTGCTAGCTGACATGTCCAAGATTGAAGTAGAGTGTCACGACCCGCAGGGTACGGAACGTAACTGGCACTTAAGTTTACGAAACGTCTAAAGGCGTCCGTAAAATAAGTAAGCCAAAGCCCAGAAAACAAAACCAATGAAGCAAAAGAGTGAAGAAAACCCAATCATTTGAAAGCAAGTTATCAAATAAGTCATGTAAAACACTTTTTAAAAACAATACCAATTTTTCCTGAAAATTTCGGCAGAGTCTCCTTTGTAAATACTGACCCCCAAAAATGGGTACAACAAAATATATACATGAATCCAACAAAATAGGGCATCCCCAAGCGGGAGCTAGCTCTTCGCCATAAGGCGGTCACAAATCCCACGCAATGTAAATGACAGCAAGCATAATAAAGCATAAGGAAGCATGAAAAAGTAGCATGTCGGCTCAAGTGAGCTCGACCCCAAAATACAGCATAAAATCCACAAACCTCACAGTCTCATTTCTAGGTCAATATACAATAATCTGGTAGAAACAGTAGATGGAGTACAATAGATACAAAGAATATACAAGTGGTACAAAATAATAACATAACCCACCTATGAGCAAATCTCGAGCTCAGGCAAAAGAGGCAAAAGACAAGTGCGCCCGCCGCTACTGAACTGACGGAGCGGACCTGCAAAAGACTGTGGCACAACGGGGGTGAGTTGCCAACTCGTGAGTAATAAATAACATCTGCAAAGGCTATCGTATGCATGCACACAAGCATCCTAGCATCTAAAATACAGGTATGACTGGATGCACTAGCAGGTGTGTATATCATATCAGTGTGCTAATATGTATGCAACATGAATATCTGAGGTCTCAATATGTATATATAAGAAACATTTATTCTCTTTTTGTTTTTGAAACTCTTTTAGAATGCCAGCATAATGTCAATGAATCGACGAAAATCGGTGTCCAGCAACGACACCCAAAGCTGTCTCAAATCTCATAAATCCATGTCATAGTGTCTCTGGCCTCAGCCATCCGGCTGACCCATCTCAATATCAATATCTCATCCTCTCGCGGCCCCGGTCGGTATCCTCTGGATATCCGCCGTGCCCAATGAAGTCACCGGTAGGTAATCCGTCCCCTGCCAGGCTCATCGTCAACACCACGAGCTTCTTGCCCCGGGGTACCCTACCGGGCCCACCATGTACCCGAAACGGTTCATCCAACTCCTCGAAACGGGTCTCCAAAAACCCACAGCAAACTCATGGTGGACGACACTTACATCACTAGAAAACCGCAATTTACATGTTTTAAAAATATCATAAGTTTGGAAATTTTGCGGCTTTCCCCCGAAATCCAGCAATATCATAAAATCTCAAGAAATCCTCATAAGTGCATATATCAATGATAATGAATGCGTATGATATCAATAATCAAGTTGCGATGTGTGATTAATGTATTAAGTATGAACAATGAATATGATGAAGTACATGCACATGAATAGCAATCCTACGGTTTCATTTTAAGGAAATAGCACAATTTAAGTATCAATTAGTAAAAGGTTTAAATTAAAGGTTATCTAGTGTGGTGGCATGGCAATTACCAGGGTGTGTGTGTAAACATGAATAGTGCTCGTGCTGCATATAAAAACCTGGTAATGGTGCATGTGTCCTACAATTGAGTTTGCGTATATGGATATAACATATTGATCTAATTGCAGCAATTATCATGCCAGTATTATTATTCTAATGTCACAAGTGATTATCCAATTTACTATTTTCCAGTTTACTAAATCTATCGGGCGACTTGCGCCATCCAAACGATCGTCCCCCGTAGATGTTAAATCTACTCACCGGGATCCCTGGCTAGTTGTGTCCAATCACCGCCTTTCCCTTTCGCGCCGCGTCTGACGTCTCCGCGACCGAACCTGGAATTTACATCAATACCAACATAAGGTTACGTATCAAGAACGACGCAAAACCCCAACGAAACTACTAAAGTTCGCTAGTTAGGTACAACGTGCACAAAGTGCGCGGAACACACGCGAAAATCGCAAAACTGCCGAAAAACGCCGATTTGGGTCGCCCGGCGAAACTAAAACCCGACTACCCAAAAAACCGCACTCACGCATCCTAAAAGTCGTAGGACAAGCCATACAATCATCAAGATATCAAAAATAATTCATCACATAACTTTTATAAAAATCTATTAAGCATTTGCATTCCAATTGATGCAAACATCGACAATTTAGCGACAAGGTCAACACCACCCAACACCAACATCCAAACTAACCAAATAGCTAGCCAATACACTAATTTTAAACCATCAACTATGCTTAAAAAAACTAATTTCCATAAACAAAACCTTCTCTTGATTTTTGTAATTAGCAAACATAAACCAAACTATATATGAAAAACCTTAATTTAACACTAGATTTTGCCTAATAAGCAAGTTAACCACTTAGATTAAGGTTAGCAAAACACTAGATAGCAAATTAGGTTTAATCAATTAAATAATGTTTTCTAAACCTTAATCTACTCACTAATCAAGCTTCACAACTCAATACCATACACTAACCCTCTCTTGAAATTCCTTAAAACGACAATTACAACTAAAATCGAACTTTTAAAGTTAACTAAATTAACACAATTAAAAGACTACATAACAAGGTAACCATATAGATTAGTTCATTAACAACTAGATTAATTATAAAACAACTTAATTAACTATTATTGCTTTCAAACCCTAGTTAGATTTTCAAGCAAAACCTAAGAAACTAGATTAAACTACACTAAATTAACACAAAACCATCTAACATAAGAACTTAAACAAAAGAATTTAACATGATAGAAATTATACCTCTTGATCTATGGATCAAGCAAGAAAATTTTGCTCCAAATGATGGCCTCAACACCAAGATCCAAGCAAGAATGGCTAAGGATAATGATAGCTTAAGGATTTTGTTTGGATTTTTGAATTAAATCATGGATTTTGATGTATTTTCTTGAAGAAATTGAAGAAAATGAAAAGAAAAGAGAGGAAGAAGAGGGTGTGCAGGATTTTCGGCCAGAGGAGGAATGGGGGAGGGTGTGGGCAAGTGGGGAAGGTCATGGGTCAAGTCCACAAACTCAAATGCACCTTACTTTATTCATTTTAATTAAAATAAATCCAAAAAACCCCTTAAATCACTCAAGAAAGCAACTAAAGAAAAGAGATCAGAATTTTCTGGTCTCACACAAGGTGGGGCTGTCCTAGGGCTGAGGAAAAAGAGAGAGGGGTTTTACAAAATAAATTTTATGCAAAAAGGCCCCCTACAACTCAAAAATTGCAAGTTTTAGCCCAAAATTCAATAAATTCGTTTCATAACATAAAAATTTGTTAAAAATCAAAATAAATTACTAAAAATTCATGTTATCACTAGATTATAATTATCATAATTTTAGAGATTAAAATTAGTCCGGAAAAATTTGTATTTATCGCTTATTTAATGTATTTTCTTACCGGCTTAAAATAATATTAAAAAAATTGAAAAATAGGGAAAAATTTTTAGATGACCAAAATTTCATAAATAACTCATTAGCTACTAAAAACAAGCAATTACCTATCCATTTTAGGTATAATTATCCCTAAACTGCAAAATATCGAGAAAGACGGTTTTCGGAAAAATACCGAATTTTCACCGAATTTCAGGAAAACACCAAAACGACTTTACAAGACGCTACAATCTTCCCCCCTTAAAGAAATTCGGTCCCCGAATTTAAAAATATAGCTACGCGTACCTTCAAAGAGATGGGGATACTTCTTCCTCATCTCGCCCTCGGTCTCCCAGGTAACCTCCCCGCTGCTCGGGCTACGCCAAAGGACCTTGACGGTTGGTATAATCTTCGACCTCAACTTCTTCACCTGCCGATCCAGGATGGCCACCGGCTGCTCTGCAAAAGAAAGGTCGCGCTCTAGCTGGACTGTCGGGTGCTGAATCGCATGCGAAGGGTCGTGAAGGTACTTGCGGAGCATCGAAACATGGAAGACGGGGTGAACGTCGGGAAAGCTGGGAGGAAGAGCCAAACGATATGCAACAGCGCTAACACGCTCGAGGATCTCGAAGGGACCTACGAATCTAGGGCTAAGCTTCCCCTTTCGCCCAAAACGCATCACGCCCTTCATCGGTGAGACCTTCAGAAAAACATGGTCGCCAACTGCGAACTCTAATCTGCGACGGCGCCTGTCTGCATACGATTTCTGCCTGCTCTGAGCCGCTCTCATCCGGTCTCGGATCAACTGTATCTTCGCTGTCGTCTCCTCAACAAGCTGCGGCCCCAAAATACTGCTCTCGCTGAGCTCTGTCCAACAAACGGGCGATCTGCATCTCCTCCCATACAATGCCTCGAAAGGTGCCATCTGAATAGTATCCTGGAAGCTGTTGTTGTAGGAGAACTCCACTAGAGGTAAATGACGATCCCAGCTACCACCAAAGTCTAAAACGCACGCTCTGAGCATGTCCTCGAGAGTCTGAATAGTCCGCTCTGACTGTCCGTCTGTCTGCGGATGAAACGCTGTGCTGAAGCTCAACGAGTGCCCAAAGCCTCCTGAAGTCTCTGCCAAAGTCGGCTGGTGAACTGAGTGCCTCGATCTGACACGATACAAGTCGGTACGCCATGTAGTCGCACGATCTCGTCAATATAGAGCTGAGCATACTGAGCGAAGCTGAAAGTCGTCTTCACTGGCAGGAAGTGAGCCGCTTTCGTCAATCTATCCACGATCACCCAGATGGAGTCGTACCCTCGACTGGTCCTGGGTAGACCCACAACGAAATCCATCGAAATCTGCTCCCATTTCCACTCTGGAATGGGTAACGGCTGTAGCTCTCCTGCGGGCCTCTGGTGCTCGGCCTTGACTTGCTGACAAGTCAGGCATCTCGAAACGAACTCCGCAATGTCCCTCTTCATCCCGTCCCACCAGTAGGTCTCTCTCATATCATGGTACATCTTGGTGGAACCGGGGTGGACACTATACACTGATCGGTGTGCCTCCTCAAGAATGTCGCGTCGCAATCCATCAGCATCTGGTACGCACAGTCTAGATCCATATCGTAAAATCCCCTGATCGTCAACCATGAACTCGGAAAATCTGCCCTGTCCCATCTGTGCCACGATCTCTGAGCAACGGTCGTCACTGCGCTGTGCCTCATATATACGGTCAAGCAACTGTGGGCGTGCACGAACATGCGCGAGCTGTCCCCCTGTCTGAGTGAACTCGAACTCAACTCGGCTGTCGCATAATATCTGCCAATCTGCTGACGACTGCCTCTGTACTGCGCGCAAAAAGGATAGACTACCCCCGGGCCTCCTACTCAACGCATCTGCCACCACATTTGCCTTGCCGGGGTGATATAAGATCTCGCAGTCGTAGTCCTTCACCAACTCCATCCAACGACGCTGTCTGAGGTTCAGGTCTCGCTGCTGAAATATGTACTTTAAGCTCTTGTGATCGGTGAATATCTGACACGACTCGCCGTAAAGGTAATGTCGCCAAATCTTCAGGGCAAAGACCACTGCAGCCATCTCCAAATCATGAGTGGGGTAGTTCTGTTCATGCTTCTTCAACTGCCGAGAAGCATAAGCGATCACCCGGCCATGCTGCATCAAAACGCATCCTAATCCCACTCGCGAAGCATCACAGTAGACAACAAATCCGCCTGATCCCGAAGGCAAAGATAATACCGGCGCCGTAGTCAAACATGTCCGCAGCTACTGAAAACTGCGCTCGCACTCCTCTGTCCAGACGAAAGGAACTCCCTTCCGGGTCAAACTGGTCAACGGTGCAGCTATACGGGAGAAGTCCTGAACAAAACGCCTGTAGTAGCCCGCCAGGCCTAGAAAACTACGGATCTCAGTCACCGATGTAGGTCGGGGCCACTGCTGAACAGCCTCAATCTTCTTCGGGTCCATACAAATGCCGTCTCTCGTAACCATGTGACCCAAGAATCCGACGCTGTCCAGCCAGAAAGCACACTTGGAGAACTTCGCGAACAGCAGGTGCTCCCTCAGAGTCTGTAACGTAATCCGCAAGTGCTGCTCGTGCTCCTCTCTGCTCCGGGAGTACACCAAGATATCGTCGATAAACACGATGATGAACAAGTCAAGATACGGCCTGAATGTACGGTTCATCAGATCCATAAATGCTGCTGGGGCGTTGGTGAGTCCGAACGACATCACCAAAAACTCGTAGTGGCCATAGCGTGTACGGAAAGTGTTGGATATATGTATGCCCTAGAGGCCATTATGTGATAGTTGATGTATCTATACATGTATATATATTCAGTTTGCATTCTTGCTCGACATGATAGTATGCTATCTGGTTTCTCTTTATCTGACATGTTGATTTGATCATGCTTTTATTTCATTCATACATGCTGATAAAGCCCTAAGGATATCGGCTTGACTACTCTGATTATGATGGAGATCATACTAGTGGGACATCTGTAGTCTATAAGCATATCCTGAAATGTCCCTAGTCGGAGGTGTATTGAGACGGGGCATCGATATACCAGAGTAGACTAGCGTATATGATACTAGACCCATGTGATGGGCGACGGATGTTCCCACATTCGTAGATGTTTGACATCAAGATCATATACGGGTGCTCAGTGTTGACTGGGTACACTGGACGGACTCGCCGAGAACTCCTATATGGAATTATATCTATCGTCGGATAGCAGTTCTCAGGTGACACTGGTACAGGTTAGTCTGTAGACCCGAGATCGTCATAGAGCCTTGTGTGTTCTCCCACTGTACTTTGATTGCCACCCTACCACGGCTCTACTGAGTCGTGCAAACAGGTGGCCGTTGGGTACAGTCCCGAGACACATGAAGACGATGAGCGATAGGAGGGGTTTCGTCTCTCCCGGTATTGGGAGTTGATGCTGTGCTGTGCTCGACTGGTTATAACGGCAAGTCCCTGGCCAGGGCTGATGAGATTTGCTGATAAGTGTTATCAGTAGTTTCTCGATCTGTTATAGACCATTCACCGACACGACTTATTGAGTTATTGGGGTCGACGTGACCATCCCTAGGCTCAATATGCAGCAGATTTGACGAAGAGACCGGACTGTACGGTAGTGTTGCCGGATGGCTCGACGGGAGTTGTAGCAGGTTTGCTTGTTGTCTTCTGATCGCTCAATACCCGGGTGGCCGTTACGTTTAGCTGACCTCTTGCGGCTTGAGGGCACTTGATATGATCATTACCCTCTGCCGGCGTATTGACGAGTCTTAGAGTCCCACAGAGGAGTTACCCAGTCCAGGCGAAACGTTGTGGTGCGCATATGCGATATGCGCATGCACCCGATTGAAATGTGCGTATATGATACCGAACATTGATCGGGTGAACTGCTTTTGGTGGGGTCATATGAGATATGACCGGATTGATAAATCAAGTGTTGATTTATCATTTAACCATTAGTTTTCTCACTCAAAACCTTTCTAGGGTTTGATGGATGTATGCATGCATGCATGTGTTTCTATTTTTCTTTTCTAGCTTCATGCACATGAAGATGTGCATACATGTACACATACATACATCAAACTATCATGGTTGTTTATATATGGAAATGGTGGCAATATAAGCTTCACACCATAGATTAAACTATGGATAATTATTTAATTTTGGTTTTAAAAGAAAATGAAAAGGAAAGGATAATTATACTAGTTTCTACATGCTTCTTTTAACCTAACCATTCTCACCCACCACTAAACCATGGTTATCTTTTCCTTTATCATTCTAAACCCAAGTTAAATTAATCATCCATCTTTTAATCATGGTTAGTGTCAAGAAGGATAAAAGATATATTGTGATATTCATTTTCTTTTTCTTCTTAAGAAAAAGAGTTATCTTTTTATCTCTTCATAATATTAGCCACCATCTTCATCTTCCTTCATCTTCTCCTCTCTAGATCTTTTCTAGTGAGTGAAATACAACAAAAGAAAGGTTTTTGAAGTGAGATCCAAAGCCACAACAACATTCTACACAAGCTTAGCCGTTTCGTTTAGAGTATTATCTTCGATTTGACGAAGTAGTGAGCTTGGACGGATATCTCCGCGGTGGATCATCGTGGACACAAGGGGAGTTCAAGAGAACCTTGATTCAACACAAAAGAGCCTAAGTAGCGAAGCAAAAACGGGAGCTACAAAGGTTGTAGCCTTCAAACCCTAATTTTGCTAGCTTTATGTTTTGCAAACCCTAATTTTCTAGGATCCATCCTTTGCATGTTAGTTTAGCACCTTAAAAATGAAAACTTTAGGTCATGTGATGCTTGTAATCTCTTCATAGGGTGCTAATCTAACCTTACATTGGTATCAGAGCAGTACGGCGTGACAGTTCGTTCTACGGCTGTCATGTGATGTTTGGGGCAGTACGGCGTGCCACATGTGAGGCGTTGGCTTGACCCTTCTACGGCTGGACCGCCGCTACTGTGTCACACTCCGGATCTTTGAACCCTGCTCAAGTGTTGAGCTTTAGTGAATCTTGGGTGCTTGACAGTTCGTTCGAAAACTTTAATACTGTCTGTTTATCTGGAATGTGATACAATATGTGGAATTCAAATAGTGTAGACATGAAATACGAAATATGTGATATTTCGCATTTATGATGTCTAATGAGAATCTGGATTCCAAATATTGTAGTTTTACACTTTCTTTTCTGTGACCGTAAGTGTAGTATGTTAGATATCGCCGGTTTCGTTGCTATACATCAACGACAATCGGGGTACGCATACTTACTTACGTTGATGATATATGATATTATGTGTTGCTGAGATATGATGTGCAGGATTGTCGCGATCGAATAGCCGGGGGTTTTTGTGAGATGAGAGTTTTATATTTTCATTCATGTAAATTCAAATGTAATGTAATATTCTTTTATTTGGGGCACTTCCAGGTTGCGGTTGTGTCACCAGTGTTGTATATTATTTACTTTTCCGCATTAGGATGGACCCAAGGAGGGGAGCACAGGTGACCGGGTTCTGGGGTTCAGTGGGAGGCCATCTCGAGGAGTCGAGACCGGGTCTCCTAAATTCCAGGATTGGTAGGGTCACTTGTCGCTCTCGTAGGGGTCCAGGGTGTGGGCTTGGCTATTCATCGCGACTGTGGAATCCGTATTTTCTATTCTGGCTAAATACTAAATACGGACGTCCTAGTATATCCCACGTTATATCTATATTTCTGCTGCCTGTGTTCTGTGAAATCTGAGACGAATGACTTATTATATATATGATATATAGTAGACGTTGCTTATGTTTTACACCCGCGCTAGTCCCGTCCCGGTATGCCGTTAGTTAAGTAACCTAACGGTGCATAACGGAACATTGCGGCGAATGCGGATGGCATAAGCGTACGTGTTATTTTCGTTTCTTTTCTGTGATTGGCTTAAGGACTTAAATGATGGGATTACATTAATGTGATTAATGTAAAGAAAATAAACCTAAAAGATGTTGTAGAATCGGATTTAAAAACTACTCGGCTATTTATGAAAAAGCTATATTTCAAAAACTGCGGAGCTTAAGCCACTCCTTTTGAAAAACTGTTTGATTCTACAACGATATCAAGTTCAAAGCGTTAAAGATTTTCTTAAAAATCATTCGCAACCCTCCGTCATTTTAGGAAGTAGAGTACTTAGTATTCGTGCTACGTTTGTTGACTTTAGTTAAGGCGTAGTGTACGGTAGCTAAGTGATGTCTTCCTACACTGCATATGATGCAGATTAATTAGGACATTCATACGACTTTGTTGACCATAGTTAAGGGTCATGTGGGTGGGTCTAATTGATCAAGAAATGACGGGTAGAACTTGACTGGTACTTATGATTTGTTGACCATAGTTAAGGTCATAAGTACTAGGGGTAAAAATTACATCGGGAATTTCAAGTGTTGAAATTTGCAATGAGATTGCATACCTTCCATGTGATGGTTGGATCCCGATCCCACTGTGGGCAACAGTTGCTCCTAGGAGAGTTTTACAGTTTACAATTAGCTAACTCATTAGGTGTCTAGAAAGGTGTTAACGGGGCTCCGCCTCTGGGAAAACGAGGTTTACTCTAATTAGGTCCGTGCGAAAGCACGGGGAACCTCCCTCAAAGTACCGACACTGGCCTGGCTGAACGGTTAGCGAAGTTGTAGACTGTAATTAATCCTGGCTAGTTTTTCTTTTTAAGGTTTGAAAGAAAAACTTGATAAAAAGCAGTGGGAAACATCGATTAGACAAGATAATAAACCAATCTAATCTGTGCAAGAGCTTTCGCTGAGTGTATTCTTTTCTCTCTCTTAATGGCAGATACCAATGACTGGACTTAAGCTTCTACTAGATAAAAACAAACTGAACGGGACCAACTATAAAGACTGGCTAAGGAATCTGAAGATCGCCTTGACTTATGATAAAGTATCATATGTCCTCACGGCTTCAGCCCCGCCCGTCCCAGGCCCAAAATCTTCAGTTGCGGACATAGAAGTCCGCAAGACATGGGACGCTGACTGTGCCTCGGCCACATGCCTCGCGCTTGCATCGATGGATAACACACATCAAAAGCAGCACGAGGACATGGACATCCACGGGATACTGCTCCATACAAAGGAGTTGTATGGGGAGCAGTCCCGCGTATTACGATACGAGGCATCAAAGAAACTGTTTCACATGCGGATGGCCCCTGGCACACCAGTAGCAGACCATGTTTTGAAGATGATAGCCCTTATAGAAGAGCTTGAGGACCTTGGATGGACAATGGAAAATGAACAATATATAGATATTATTCTGCAGTCCCTCCCCTCCACCTTTGCTCAGTTCATAGTGAACTTCAACATGCATGGCATGGAGAAGGACCTCCCTGAACTCCTTAATATGTTAAGGAGTGCAGAGAGCACTATGAAGTCAGCAAAGACTCCCGTTATGACCATTGGACAGTCTTCTTCTTCTCGCCCAAAAGCTAAGGCCAAGGGAAAGAAAAAGAAGAAACCCACTAATCCTAAGGGCGGAGTCAAAAAGGTGAAGGGAAAGGGAAAATCCACGGCTGGAGACCCAGGGAAAGGCGAGTGTTTTCATTGCCACAAGACAGGACATTGGAAGCGCAACTGCACGGAGTACCTAAGTCTTAAGAAGAAGCATGGTGATGCTTCTGCTTCAGGTGCGTTTGTAACTGAAAACTGTTTTTCTATAAACTCTGCTTCCTGGGTATTGGATACCGGTTCAGGTTCTCACATTTGCAATTCTATGCAGGGGCTGAGAAATAGCAAGGTTTTGAAGACAGGTGACCATACTCTCCGCGTTGGAAATGGTTCCAATGTACATACAGTCGCAGTGGGAGAGTATCACTTGGGGTTGCCGTCTGGATGTATTTTGATTTTGAATCCATGTTATTTTGTACCTGATATGCTATGTAATATAATATCCGTATCTTTGTTGGACAATGAAGGATATAATTTTGTGTTGCAGAACAATGTTATGAACATTCACCTAAATCAAATGTTGGTTGGGTATGGTACACTTAATAACGGAATATATGTCCTAAATCAACACACAGTTTTCAGTATACAACACACTAATAAAAGAAAAATTTCAGAATTAAATGAAGCTTTTCTTTGGCACTGTAGACTTGGTCATATTAACGAAACAAGACTAAACAAGTTACATAAAGATGGATATTTAAACTCTTTTGAATATAAATCTTATGCGACTTGCCAGTCTTGTATCAAGGGTAAAATGACCAAAACTCCGTTTACTGGACACGGAGAAAGAGCTACTCAGCTCCTGGGCCTCATACATAGTGATGTATGTGGGCCGATGTCTACACAGGCTAGAGGCGGTTTTTCATACTTCATTACATTCACCGATGATTTCTCAAGATTCGGTCATGTATTTTTATTAAAACACAAGTCCGACGCTTTCGAGAAGTTCGTTGAATATAAACAAGAAGTAGAAAAACAAACCGGCTTGAGTATTAAGATGCTTCGATCAGATCGAGGTGGTGAGTATCTCAGTACAGAATTTGCAAACTTCCTAAAAGAGAATGGGATTCTCTCTCAGCTCACTCCGCCTTACACACCACAGCACAACGGTGTGTCAGAACGACGGAATAGGACCCTATTAGATATGGTCCGGTCCATGATGAGTGACGCTGAGTTACCAGTCTCGTTTTGGGGGCATGCATTGGAGACTGCGGCGTTTCTGCTAAACAGGGTTCCAACCAAAGCCGTGTCTACCACGCCATATGAGATATGGAATGGAAAGAGACCATCTCTTAAAAGAATTAAGATTTGGGGTTGCCCGGCCTATGTTAAAAAGCAGAATCCGGACAAACTCGAGACACGGTCAGTCATGTGTAACTTTGTGGGATATCCAAAGAATTCTTATGGATATCTGTTCTACCACAAAGAGGAACAAAAGGTGTTTGTTTCTCAGTATGCCACATTCTTGGAAAAAGAGTTTTTCACAGATAAAGATGATGGCAAGGTAGTAGATCTGGAAGAGGTTCTGGAGACACAAACTATAAATGACGATTTGGTTGAACCGGCTGTTGCAACAGAAACTGAAGAACCTCGGCCACTCCGAAGGTCTGGTAGGACTTCTCGCCCACCGGAGAGGTACTACGGTTTCCTCATTGATGGTGACAGAGAAGACTGTATCATGGAAGATGATGATCCTACCAGTTTTCAGCAAGCTATCACGAGTGGTGACTCTGTGAAGTGGCTGGATGCCATGAGATCCGAAATGGAGTCTATGTACACCAACAAAGTATGGACTTTGGACGTTGTACCCCCTGGGGTAAAACCTGTTGGGTGCAAATGGATCTTTAAAAGAAAGATTGGTGTGGATGGGCAGGTAGAGACCTATAAGGCAAGACTTGTGGCGAAAGGTTTTCGTCAAAGACCAGGATTGGACTATGACGAAACTTTTTCGCCCGTAGCCATGCTTAAATCTATTCGGATCCTACTTGCTATTGCTGCTCACTACGACTATGAAATCTGGCAGATGGACGTTAAAACAGCATTTCTAAATGGAGATTTAGAAGAATGTGTTTATATGGATCAGCCAGAGGGCTTCATTGACAGTGGGAGCAGCGAGAAAGCATGTAGATTGCTTAAATCCATATATGGGTTAAAGCAGGCATCTCGGAGTTGGAACATCTGTTTCGATGATGTTATCAAAGAGTTTGATTTCATCAAAAATCCAGATGAACCTTGTGTTTATAGGAAGGCTGTAGGAAGAGCTGTCACATTCCTCGTATTGTACGTGGATGACATTCTTCTGATAGGAAATGATATTCCTATGCTACAGTCGGTCAAATCATTCTTATCACTGAGGTTCTCCATGAAGGACCTGGGTGATGCCACATACATCCTGGGCATAAGGATCTATAGAGATAGATCCAAAAAGTTATTGGGATTGTCCCAGACCAGGTACATCAACACCATCCTAAAAAGGTTTAGTATGGAAGACTCCAAGCGGGGTGCCTTACCCGCTTGCCATGGAGTCACTCTCTCCAAGGATTCTTGTCCAAAGACCGATGAAGAGAGAGCTCGCATGAGCATTATACCTTATGCTTCGGCAGTAGGGTCTATAATGTATGCGATGTTATGTACACGCCCAGATGTAGCTTATGCACTTAGTGTTGTAAGCAGGTATCAATCCAACCCAGGGGAGAACCACTGGACAGCTGTGAAGAACATTCTTAAGTACTTGCGAAGGACTAAAGAATTGTTCTTGGTATATGGTAATAAAGATCTCCAAATGGAGGCCTTTACCGATTCGAGCTTCCAGAGCGACAAGGATGACAGCAAATCTATCTCAGGGTTTGTATTTACTCTCAATGGAGGGGCGGTAAGTTGGAAGAGTTCCAAACAAGATACCGTTGCAGACTCTACGATGGAAGCTGAGTACATTGCTGCAAATGATGCCGCCAAGGAAGCAGTCTGGATGAAGAAGTTCGTCTCGGAGCTAGAAGTAGTTCCAACCATTATTGATCCAATACCTTTGTATTGTGACAATAATGGGGCGATGGCGTTAGCCAAGGAACCCAGATCCCATCAGCGGTCCAGACACATCCTAAGGCGCTTTCATTTGATCCGGGAGATTGTAGATCGCCGCGAGATCGAGATTAAGAGAGTAGACACAAAGAACAACGCCGCGGATCCATTCACCAAGGCCCTCCCTCAGCCGCAGCATGAGCGACTTTTTGAGATGTTGGGTATGAGATACGCCAATAACTGGCCTTAGTGCAAGTGGGAGATTGTTGGATATATGTATGCCCTAGAGGCCATTATGTGATAGTTGATGTATCTATACATGTATATATATTCAGTTTGCATTCTTGCTCGACATGATAGTATGCTATCTGGTTTCTCTTTATCTGACATGTTGATTTGATCATGCTTTTATTTCATTCATACATGCTGATAAAGCCCTAAGGATATCGGCTTGACTACTCTGATTATGATGGAGATCATACTAGTGGGACATCTGTAGTCTATAAGCATATCCTGAAATGTCCCTAGTCGGAGGTGTATTGAGACGGGGCATCGATATACCAGAGTAGACTAGCGTATATGATACTAGACCCATGTGATGGGCGACGGATGTTCCCACATTCGTAGATGTTTGACATCAAGATCATATACGGGTGCTCAGTGTTGACTGGGTACACTGGACGGACTCGCCGAGAACTCCTATATGGAATTATATCTATCGTCGGATAGCAGTTCTCAGGTGACACTGGTACAGGTTAGTCTGTAGACCCGAGATCGTCATAGAGCCTTGTGTGTTCTCCCACTGTACTTTGATTGCCACCCTACCACGGCTCTACTGAGTCGTGCAAACAGGTGGCCGTTGGGTACAGTCCCGAGACACATGAAGACGATGAGCGATAGGAGGGGTTTCGTCTCTCCCGGTATTGGGAGTTGATGCTGTGCTGTGCTCGACTGGTTATAACGGCAAGTCCCTGGCCAGGGCTGATGAGATTTGCTGATAAGTGTTATCAGTAGTTTCTCGATCTGTTATAGACCATTCACCGACACGACTTATTGAGTTATTGGGGTCGACGTGACCATCCCTAGGCTCAATATGCAGCAGATTTGACGAAGAGACCGGACTGTACGGTAGTGTTGCCGGATGGCTCGACGGGAGTTGTAGCAGGTTTGCTTGTTGTCTTCTGATCGCTCAATACCCGGGTGGCCGTTACGTTTAGCTGACCTCTTGCGGCTTGAGGGCACTTGATATGATCATTACCCTCTGCCGGCGTATTGACGAGTCTTAGAGTCCCACAGAGGAGTTACCCAGTCCAGGCGAAACGTTGTGGTGCGCATATGCGATATGCGCATGCACCCGATTGAAATGTGCGTATATGATACCGAACATTGATCGGGTGAACTGCTTTTGGTGGGGTCATATGAGATATGACCGGATTGATAAATCAAGTGTTGATTTATCATTTAACCATTAGTTTTCTCACTCAAAACCTTTCTAGGGTTTGATGGATGTATGCATGCATGCATGTGTTTCTATTTTTCTTTTCTAGCTTCATGCACATGAAGATGTGCATACATGTACACATACATACATCAAACTATCATGGTTGTTTATATATGGAAATGGTGGCAATATAAGCTTCACACCATAGATTAAACTATGGATAATTATTTAATTTTGGTTTTAAAAGAAAATGAAAAGGAAAGGATAATTATACTAGTTTCTACATGCTTCTTTTAACCTAACCATTCTCACCCACCACTAAACCATGGTTATCTTTTCCTTTATCATTCTAAACCCAAGTTAAATTAATCATCCATCTTTTAATCATGGTTAGTGTCAAGAAGGATAAAAGATATATTGTGATATTCATTTTCTTTTTCTTCTTAAGAAAAAGAGTTATCTTTTTATCTCTTCATAATATTAGCCACCATCTTCATCTTCCTTCATCTTCTCCTCTCTAGATCTTTTCTAGTGAGTGAAATACAACAAAAGAAAGGTTTTTGAAGTGAGATCCAAAGCCACAACAACATTCTACACAAGCTTAGCCGTTTCGTTTAGAGTATTATCTTCGATTTGACGAAGTAGTGAGCTTGGACGGATATCTCCGCGGTGGATCATCGTGGACACAAGGGGAGTTCAAGAGAACCTTGATTCAACACAAAAGAGCCTAAGTAGCGAAGCAAAAACGGGAGCTACAAAGGTTGTAGCCTTCAAACCCTAATTTTGCTAGCTTTATGTTTTGCAAACCCTAATTTTCTAGGATCCATCCTTTGCATGTTAGTTTAGCACCTTAAAAATGAAAACTTTAGGTCATGTGATGCTTGTAATCTCTTCATAGGGTGCTAATCTAACCTTACAGAAAGCTGTCCTCGGTATATCCTCCTGTCGAACTCGCAGCTGATGGTATCCTGACCGCAAGTCGATCCTCGAAAAATACCCCGCACCCTGAAGCTGGTCGAACAAATCATCAATGCGCGGCAACGGATATCTGTTCCGAACGGTAACTTTGTTCAGCTGGCGGTAGTCGATACATAAGCGCAAACTTCCATCCTTCTTCTTGACAAACAGGACCGGAGCACCCCACGGAGAAACACTAGGTCGAATAAGCCCCTTATCTAACAAATCCTGCAACTGATCCTTCAGCTCTCGAAGCTCTGCCGGGGCCATCCGATAAGGCGGTATAGAAATAGGCCCCGAACCGGGAATCAAATCAATGCAGAACTCAACATCGCGCTCAGGCGGTAGCCCCAGGTAGCTCATCAGGGAAAACATCAGGGAACTCACAAACTACCGGGACCCGGTCTAACGGAACCTCTGTAGCTCGAGTATCACAAACAAACGCTAAGAATCCCCTGACATCCCTTCCGCAAGAGCTGACCAGCGCGAAGAGACGAAATTAAGCTGGGAAGGGTGACACTGCGGTCTCCCTGAATAACAAGGACTGGCTCTTCCGGAAAGCTAAATCTGACTGCCTTCTCACGGCAGTCCACCGAAGCATAACAAGTGGCTAGCCAATCCATGCCCAGAAGCACATCAAAGTCCAACATATCGAGGAGTATCAAATCAACTGATGAATCCTCTCCCCGATACGAACGGAACACAAACGAAATACAAACCGAGCGACAAACGACTCGCCTACCAGAGTAACAACAACAAGCGGCTGATCTAACGACGACGACTCACGGCCCAACATCGGTGCAAAGTGTGTAGAGACGTACGAATGTGTGGAACCTGGGTCGAATAATACCCGTGCGTCGAAAGAACAACTGGCAAAGTACCTGTCACAACGGCATTGGATGCCTGCGCATCCTGCGGTGTCAAAGCAAATACTCGGGCCTGTCCTCCACCGATAGCGGGCTGACCTCGACCTCGGCCTCTGCCTCCTCGTCCTCTCTGAACAGGACCGCCGCGTCCACGGCCTCTCGGTGCACCTAACTGGCGTGGAGCATCGCCTGGGGTAGGAAGTAGGGCTCTCTGAGGAGGGGGTGGTGATGGTGGTAGGGTCACATGCGGAACTGTCGCTGCTCCCTGTCGTCTCACTGGACAGTCTCTGACAAGATGGTGCAGACTCCCGCACCCAAAACATCCTGGCGACGGCTGCTGCCCCTGGGGATAAGAACCATATAACTGTCCCCGCCCAAATCCTCTGCCAGGCCGATCTCTCTGAAAGAATCTGGCGCGCTGCCTCTGAGGCGGTACATCGGTGCGCATCCTCTTCGGCCCAGAAACGGCCGAAGTCTGTGATATGCGTGTCTCCCATCCGCAATGCCGTATCCATAGCCGCTGAATAAGTGTCGTAGGTGCTGGGCACCAATGGCAAGATATAGCTGGGCATCAAGTCCCTGTACGAACCTCTTCACCATCTTCTCCTCGGTATCCACCAAATACTGAGCATATCGGGATAACTGTGTAAACTGGATGTCATACTCAGACACCGTCATCCCAGGTGTCTTGACTAAGGCCTCGAAGCTGCGAGCTCTGGCGTCACGAACGCTCTCTGGAAGGAAACGGGCTAGAAAGACCGCTGTAAACTCGACCCAAGTCATAGGCGGTAGATCTGCAGCTCGACCCTCTCAAGACTGACTCCCACCATGTCTGCGCGAGACCCTCTAGTCGGAAACTCGCAAGCTCTACCCATCGATCATCCGAACATCTCAACGAACGGCAGATCCTGGCTAAACTGTCAAGGAACGTCTGTGGGTCCTCCGCTGTCTCGGTGCCGGTGAATACTGGAGGTCTCAGCCTCATGAAATCCTGTAGTGAAACCGGAATGGCCACGGTGGTAGTAGTAGGAGCAGGTATCATGGTCGTCTGTGACGTAGTAGGTACGTCATCCGGCCTCGGTGTACGACTGGCTGCAACTAGGGATCCTACCATCTGACGCAGCTCCTGCATGCCTCCCATCATCTGTCGCAACTCCTCCATACCGGTCTCGAGCCTATCCATACGGCCTGGGGAAGGTGGATCGGTCTGTCCCTGCGGCGTAGGCATACCACCCTGCTCAGTCCTAGCCTCGGACGAGCCAGCTCGAATCTCGACTCTGGCGGCAGCCCTCTGTGCCCTCGTAGCCTTCGGCGGCATAGTGGCTGTCACAGGAAAACGGATAGTAAGGACAGTGCAATAGGATCATAGGATACACGGAATTGAAGAAGGAATTTTCAAGCAAGTATATCCTAAAGTCACTTAGGCGGAGTACCGTATCGTAAGTATGCCGCGGACATACGCACGCTACGTCACCCTGCTTAAGTCACTTACTCCATCTACCAAGGGTCATCCTACACTCAAAAAGGTAAAACCTATCGCTCTGATACCAACTTTGTCACGACCCGCAGGGTACGGAACGTGACTGGCACTTAAGTTACGAAACGTCTAAAGGCGTCCGTAAAATAAGTAAGCCAAAGCCCAGAAAACAAAACCAATGAAGCAAAAGAGTGAAGAAAACCCAATCATTTGAAAGCAAGTTATCAAATAAGTCATGGTAAACACTTTTTAAAAACAATACCAATTTTCCTGAAAATTTCGGCAGAGTCTCCTTTGTAAATACTGACCCCCAAAAATGGGTACAACAAAATATATACATGAATCCAACAAAATAGGGCATCCCCAAGCGGGAGCTAGCTCTTCGCCATAAGGCGGTCACAAATCCCACGCAATGTAAATGACAGCAAGCCATAATAAAGCATAAGGAAGCATGAAAAAGTAGCATGTCGGCTCAAGTGAGCTCGACCCCAAAATACAGCATAAAATCCACAACCTCACAGTCTCATTTCTAGGTCAATATACAATAATCTGGTAGAAACAGTAGATGGAGTACACTAGATACAAAGAATATACAAGTGGTACAAAATAATAACATAACCCACCTATGAGCAAATCTCGAGCTCAGGCAAAAGAGGCAAAAGACAAGTGCGCCCGCCGCTACTGAACTGACGGAGCGGACCTGCAAAAGACTGTGGCACAACGGGGGTGAGTTGCCAACTCGTGAGTAATAAATAACATCTGCAAAGGCTATCGTATGCATGCACACAAGCATCCTAGCATCTAAAATACAGGTATGACTGGATGCACTAGCAGGTGTGTATATCATATCAGTGTGCTAATATGTATGCAACATGAATATCTGAGGTCTCAATATGTATATATAAGAAACATTTATTCTCTTTTTGTTTTTGAAACTCTTTTAGAATGCCAGCATAATGTCAATGAATCGACGAAAATCGGTGTCCAGCAACGACACCCAAAGCTGTCTCAAATCTCATAAATCCATGTCATAGTGTCTCTGGCCTCAGCCATCCGGCTGACCCATCTCAATATCAATATCTCATCCTCTCGCGGCCCCGGTCGGTATCCTCTGGATATCCGCCGTGCCCAATGAAGTCACCGGTAGGTAATCCGTCCCCTGCCAGGCTCATCGTCAACACCACGAGCTTCTTGCCCCGGGGTACCCTACCGGGCCCACCATGTACCCGAAACGGTTCATCCAACTCCTCGAAACGGGTCTCCAAAAACCCACAGCAAACTCATGGTGGACGACACTTACATCACTAGAAAACCGCAATTTACATGTTTTAAAAATATCATAAGTTTGGAAATTTTGCGGCTTTCCCCCGAAATCCAGCAATATCATAAAATCTCAAGAAATCCTCATAAGTGCATATATCAATGATAATGAATGCGTATGATATCAATAATCAAGTTGCGATGTGTGATTAATGTATTAAGCATGAACAATGAATATGATGAAGTACATGCACATGAATAGCAATCCTACGGTTTCATTTTAAGGAAATAGCACAATTTAAGTATCAATTAGTAAAAGGTTTAAATTAAAGGTTATCTAGTGTGGTGGCATGGCAATTACCAGGGTGTGTGTGTAAACATGAATAGTGCTCGTGCTGCATATAAAAACCTGGTAATGGTGCATGTGTCCTACAATTGAGTTTGCGTATATGGATATAACATATTGATCTAATTGCAGCAATTATCATGCCAGTATTATTATTCTAATGTCACAAGTGATTATCCAATTTACTATTTTCCAGTTTACTAAATCTATCGGGCGACTTGCGCCATCCAAACGATCGTCCCCCGTAGATGTTAAATCTACTCACCGGGATCCCTGGCTAGTTGTGTCCAATCACCGCCTTTCCCTTTCGCGCCGCGTCTGACGTCTCCGCGACCGAACCTGGAATTTACATCAATACCAACATAAGGTTACGTATCAAGAACGACGCAAAACCCCAACGAAACTACTAAAGTTCGCTAGTTAGGTACAACGTGCACAAAGTGCGCGGAACACACGCGAAAATCGCAAAACTGCCGAAAAACGCCGATTTGGGTCGCCCGGCGAAACTAAAACCCGACTACCCAAAAAACCGCACTCACGCATCCTAAAAGTCGTAGGACAAGCCATACAATCATCAAGATATCAAAAATAATTCATCACATAACTTTTATAAAAATCTATTAAACATTTGCATTCCAATTGATGCAAACATCGACAATTTAGCGACAAGGTCAACACCACCCAACACCAACATCCAAACTAACCAAATAGCTAGCCAATACACTAATTTTAAACCATCAACTATGCTTAAAAAAACTAATTTCCATAAACAAAACCTTCTCTTGATTTTTGTAATTAGCAAACATAAACCAAACTATATATGAAAAACCTTAATTTAACACTAGATTTTGCCTAATAAGCAAGTTAACCACTTAGATTAAGGTTAGCAAAACACTAGATAGAAAATTAGGTTTAATCAATTAAATAATGTTTTCTAAACCTTAATCAACTCACTAATCAAGTTTCACAACTCAATTCCATACACTAACCCTCTCTTGAAATTCCTTAAAACGACAATTACAACTAAAATCGAACTTTTAAAGTTAACTAAATTAACACAATTAAAAGACTACATAACAAGGTAACCATATAGATTAGTTCATTAACAACTAGATTAATTATAAAACAACTTAATTAACTATTATTGCTTTCAAACCCTAGTTAGATTTTCAAGCAAAACCTAAGAAACTAGATTAAACTACACTAAATTAACACAAAACCATCTAACATAAGAACTTAAACAAAAGAATTTAACATGATAGAAATTATACCTCTTGATCTATGGATCAAGCAAGAAAATTTTGCTCCAAATGATGGCCTCAACACCAAGATCCAAGCAAGAATGGCTAAGGATAATGATAGCTTAAGGATTTTGTTTGGATTTTTGAATTAAATCATGGATTTTGATGTATTTTCTTGAAGAAATTGAAGAAAATGAAAAGAAAAGAGAGGAAGAAGAGGGTGTGCAGGATTTTCGGCCAGAGGAGGAATGGGGGAGGGTGTGGGCAAGTGGGGAAGGTCATGGGTCAAGTCCACAAACTCAAATGCACCTTACTTTATTCATTTTAATTAAAATAAATCCAAAAAACCCCTTAAATCACTCAAGAAAGCAACTAAAGAAAAGAGATCAGAATTTTCTGGTCTCACACAAGGTGGGGCTGTCCTAGGGCTGAGGAAAAAGAGAGAGGGGTTTTACAAAAGAAATTTTATGCAAAAAGGCCCCCTACAACTCAAAAATTGCAAGTTTTAGCCCAAAATTCAATAAATTCGTTTCATAACATAAAAATTTGTTAAAAATCAAAATAAATTACTAAAAATTCATGTTATCACTAGATTATAATTATCATAATTTTAGAGATTAAAATTAGTCCGGAAAAATTTGTATTTATCGCTTATTTAATGTATTTTCTTACCGGCTTAAAATAATATTAAAAAAATTGAAAAATAGGGAAAAATTTTTAGATGACCAAAATTTCATAAATAACTCATTAGCTACTAAAAACAAGCAATTACCTATCCATTTTAGGTATAATTAGCCCTAAACTGCAAAATATCGAGAAAGACGGTTTTCGGAAAAATACCGAATTTTCACCGAATTTCAGGAAAACACCAAAACGACTTTACAAGACGCTACATAGAGAGAGTGTAGAATATTTTGTCTCAAGACACCCAACGATCGGGTGCATGTAAATGAAGTTGCCTTGGTAAAGAGATAGAGTGAGCAATGGAATTTTGCTAAGGAAAATTTTTCTTGCAACCAAATCAAAAAATGGCTCGGCCAAATTTCTTTTCACCAAAAATGCTCACTGTCAATTTTTGTGGGGCCGGCCACACTTGCTGGGAATTTTGTGGGGGGTGGTGAGCACCAAATAATCAAGGGTGACCATAACTAAATAACACTCACAAATATCCATTTGAAACTTTCCAAAGCATTAATGAAAAACATGAGTCACTAAAGAAGCCCATGCTTTTGCATTAATGTCCAAATGACTCGCCCAAATGACTCATCACAAAATGGCCATCTCACAAAAGAATTCGGCCAAGATAAAAGATGAAGGAAAAAGTGGCCAAAAAAGATACACTCACAAGAAGCAATAATTAAACATTAAAACTAATGTTTAATCGGGAGAAGAAAAACTGGCAACTTCAAAAGTAATCTCGTAACAAATTACAGGATTACCCCACAACTGTATATACATACCCATATTTGTATTCCGACCGAATACTAATGCAACGAGACGAAAAGTATTCCTACACAATATAATACTAGGATCCGGCTTAAACCAAAGCCCATCAGTATTATCTGTCCGAACCATGACACGTGCACAAGTGCACGCGTATGTTCGAACCCTGCCATAAAATCATACGACCTCTATATCGTTTCGTCTGAACTTGGGAAACTATTTATGGGGGACTCTAAAGACTCGTCAATACGCTGGCAGTGGTTTAACCACAATCCGTCAGTGGTACTAGCTGTACGTAGCGGCTGCCCATGTATTGACCGAAAGGGAAGCCGATGAGAGAACTCATCCTGGAACTCTACTGAGCCTATCAGTGATAATATCCGTACAGTCCGGTCCGTTCGTCTATGAGTATCGCATATCGGGCCTAGGGGGCTGGTAACGTCAGACCCCCAATAGCGGTATAAGTCGTGTCGGAAGGTAGCCCTGAACACCCTGAGAAACTACTGGAATACCTACCAGTAATTCTCACCTGCTTTGGCCAAGGACTTGATGTAATGGCTCTCCTAGACACAGCGCGATCTCACCCCCAATACCGGGAGAGACGAATCCCCTGCCGATCCGCTCACTGCCTCTATATGGCTCGGGACTGTACCCAACTAAAACCTGTTTGCATGACTCCTTTGAGCCGTGGTAGGGTAGTAATCTAAGCACAGTGGGAAATCACACGAGACAAATGACGACCTCAGGTCGATGAACTAACATGTACACATGTCACCAGGGAACTGCTATCTGACTCTAGGTATAATACCAACTGGCAAGTTCCCGGCGAGTCCTGTCCGGTGCACTCATAACCTAATGAGCACCTGTATACATCTTAGGTGAACCAACAGACACCAATGTCTTGTAAGACCGGCCACCGCCCCTCGTCGGGGTCTCGACTGTATACACTAGTCTACTCCGGAGTATCGATGCCCTGTCTCGAAACTCCCACGACTAGGGACCACTTTTAAGGATGTGCTTATGGACTACCCAACTCTCACGTATATGATCGCCATCATACTGCTGGTAGTCAAGCAAGAATCCTAAGGGCTTATCAACGTGTAATAGTGATCATGTCACCTAAAGCTGTACACGATGATAAAGACAAACCAGATAGCATACTATCATCTTGAGTAAGACTGTCCTACCGGTATAGGTCCTCCTCAATCATTGCAATCACATGTCCACGATCCAATAATTGATTTTGAGGGCACTACATCCAATACCATAGTCATTATATCGAGTTAGGGTTTCATTCTTCTAGAGAGTTCACAGAATTACTTGCATGTTTTTCCGAATACCTTAAACTTGGAAAAATGGGTTTCTGACATTCGATCGTTTTCTATCGACTCTCAACTTACCTGCGTGAAGTCTCCTCTAGCTAAAATCAATCAATCTGATGACCTCGCATCGGGGTATGCAAACGAACCACATGTCCTAGTCATTCATGCATGGGTGACTAGCGATCTTTTATCATATCTCTAAGTACAACTCATGCTGCAACAACTTCAAACATTTGGGGCGATATCTTGTCAGTCGCAGCAACAGCTGGCTCATTCGTCCGCACGCTGAACAGTGCCTCAATTCTCAAGAATAGACGATACATTAACGGTCATCACATTCTAGCAGGCCTCTGGTAGTGGCCCAATCCTCTGGTGCTGATCTGCACGTTCGAGAAATTTTAGTAAAAGCAATCCATCAAACGCTCATGGCGCGAAAAATATAATAAAACGACACATCTATGCAATCGTGTGTCACCGGAATTACGCCCTGGTCAGTCCTCGTCCAAGACAAGCTCATGCTGACCACAACTCTAGCCGCAGCTCTCTTTGCCCGTGCAATCGTGGTAATAAAAACCACCAACCGATATCGATGAGGATAGATCATAGGAATGAATATAATACTGTGCAAAGAAATATATATCCTAATGCTTCTGAAGTGGAGTAGCGTATCGTAAGTATGCCGCAGAACATACACACGGTACGCCACCCTACTTAAGTCACCTACACCATCAACCAGGTCAACCTATGCGACGAAAGTTCGGGTCTAATACCCTCTCGACCAAGTCTAAGTTCCGTAAGGTCAAGCCTAGGTTCCGAATACATGCACACACACACACACACGCCCTAGACACCTCATGGTCAAACCTAGACTCGAACCAAGGTTAAATCTAGCGCTTTGATACCAACTTTGTCACGACCTGAAATGGCACGTGACTGGCACTTGAATCATGTGCAGTCTAAAGGACCACACCTAATTCAAGTTAGCCAAAAGCCCAGAAATCTAAACCATTTTAAAGAGAAAGTGAAGAAAACTTGTTTTAAAGCCAGTGGTTTTAATAAAATAAGTGGTATTAAACATTTTAAAGCAACATCATATTTTCCCGAAAAATTCGGCAGAGTCACCTTTGTAAATACTGGCCCCAAACGGGTACAAACATGCATAATATACATAATGAATAAAGGCATCCCCAAGCGGGAGCTAGCTCTTCGCCAATTGGCGGAAACAACCACACAAGTAATATAATATACAACGCCGAAGTGCGAGGATTAAAACTCAGAAAGAAAACCAGAGGAAAATCATGATAATACAGCGCGCGATTCTAAGCTCGAAAGAATATACATACCGGTCTTCTAAGTCTATCAAATAATACAAGTCTGGTTGATGGAGTTTACTAGATACAACTGAAATAAATAAGTGTACAACGGTGGTCACGATGCAAGTGAACCCACCTACCAAAGCAATCACCCGGAAGGAAGCAGTGTGCCAGCAAAGCCGCCAAGAAAACCTGTACGGCGAAACCTGCAAGAAACTGTGGCACAACAGGGGTGAGTTGCCAACTCGTGAGTAGAAAACATCACCGAGAAGAAATCGCATGTATGACTCTATCCTAGGTTATACAATAATATATTCTCAATATATAACCTGAAGCATCTAAATAAAGGCAAGGGTAAACATCTATAAATAAGTGTAATACCATGTACTATGTCAGTGCCTCAAGTAACTATTAGATATATGTATGCCCTAGAGGCCATTATGAGATAGTGTATGTACTGATGTGTATATATATATATTCAGAGGACAGTCTTGCTCGACATGATAGTATGCTATCTGGTTTTACTTTATCATATGTTCACTTGGCCATGTTTATATTCATTTGGTACATATTGATAAAGCCCTAAGGATATTGGCTTGACTACTGGGATTATGATGCAGATCATACTAGTGGGACATCTGTAGTTTATAAGCATATCCTTAAAATGTTCCTAGTCGTAGGTATATCGAGACAGGGCATCGATATTTCAGTGTAGACTAGCGTATACCATTCTTGTTCCATATGATGGGCGATGGATGATCCCATATCTGTCTGGTGTGTTGACACCAAAGATAGTATATGGGCGCTCAGTGAGACTGGGTACACTGAACGGACTCACCGAGAACTCCTATATGATATTATATCATATGTCGGATAGCAGTTCTCAGGTGACACTGGTACAGGTTAGTCTGTAGACCCGAGATCGTCATAGAGTCTTATGTGTCCTCCCACTGTACTTTGATCTCCACCCTACTACGGCTCTACCGAGTCATACAAACAGGTGGATTTTGGGTATAGTCCCGAGGTATATGGAGGCAGTGAGCGATAGGAGGGGTTTCTTCTCTCCCGGTATTGAGGGTTGATGCTGTGCTGTGCACGATTGGTTATAACGGGAAGTCCCTGGCCAGGGCTGCTGAGATATTACTGTAAGTCCACGTTGCCCACCCCGGTGCTTACGGGGAGGCGGAAAACGGAATAAAAAACGAATTTTTATGAACTTAGGCAACATGGACTAGACTATGAAGGATCTTTGCTAAACAAAAACAAGCTAAAGCTAACTAGAAACTAGCTAAGTGCTAGAAAGGTTATACCTTGGGCTTTATGTCCTTCTCTCCTTCCTCCTTGGAGTGGTGGAAGGAGGTCACCTTTGTCGTCTACTCACGTCGAAGAAAGATCCACCCGAAAGCCTCGACCTTTGGCTTCAACTCCAAGCTAGAAGTAACTAGGGTGCAAGAAGTGCTAGTCCTTGAACCCTAGATGAGAGTAGAGATTATCAAGAAAGGGTTTTTCTCAAGCTCAAGTGTTTCTCAACACATGAGAGGGGAGAGCTTGAGGGAGAGGAAGAACAAGAGAGAGAAAATGAATGATAGAATGAGAATAAAATGAACCATTCTCACATATATGTGTGTATTATTTTAATTAGATAATTAGTAAGATAATTGTCATGGCTTAATCAAGACATGAACATTATCATTTCATTTTTAATGCAAATTGCAAGGATCAAAAAGCATCTTCCAAATGAAATGATGATGGTCAAAGTGTCAACCAAGGTCAATAAGTCAAGAAGGTCAAATGGTCAACAACCATAACCATGCACAATTATTAAACAAATATTAATTAACCATAATACACACATAAGCATTAGGGTTAATAAAATGACAATAGTCATTAACCCTAATCAAGGTCCTCTCCCTCTTTCTCAAGCAACTGTGCATACGCACCCGTATTCGTGATCCGAGGAATACGAATACAATGAGAAAAACCAATCCCAAATCATATACTAGGATCCGGCTTAAACCAAAGCCCGCTAGTATTAAGCTGTCCGGACAGCAAACGTGCACAAGTGCGCGGATGTGAACGAACCCTGTCGCAAAACCATGCGACCTCTACTCATTTTGCCTGAAGGCGAATAGCTCTCTGTGTGGGACTCTAAAGACTCGACACTACGCTGGCAGTGGGTTTAACCACAGACCGCAAGCGGCACTAGCTGTACGTAACGGTCCCCAGGTGGATGTCGATAAGAAGACTGACGAGGTGAACCCCATCTGAACTCCTACTGAGCCTGTATGTGACAATCTCCGTATAGTCCGGTCTGTTCGTCTGATACATCGCATGGCGGGCCTAGGGGGCGGTGAACGTCAGTCCCCTAATAGCGGTACAAGTCGTGTCGGAGTGTAGCCCAGAACACCCTGAGATAACACTGGAAACCTACCAGTATATCTCGCTTGCCCTGGCCAGGGACTACTCGTGTAATGGCTCTCCTAGACACAGCGCGATGTCAACCCCCAATACCGGGAGAGACGAATCCTTTCTAACCGTCACTGCCTCCAAGTGCTTCGGGACTGCACCCAAAAACTACCTGTTTGCACGACTCCTTTGAGCCGTGGTAGGGTAGTAATCAAAGTGCAGTGGGAACACACTCGAGGCGAAGTGACAGTGTCAAGTCAACGGACTAAGCTGTACTCATGTCACCTGGGAACTGATAACTGACGATAGGTATAATACCAACCAACAGTTTCCGACGAGTCCTGTCCAGTATACTCGTAACCTAACGAGCACCCGCATACTATCTCAAGTACGACATACTGACGGCTGTGGGACAGACCGTCTCCCACGCTGGGATGAGAAGCGCATACGCTAGTCTACTCCGGAGTATCGATGCCCTGTCTCGATAGTCCAACGACTAGGGACCTGTATAAGGATGTGCTTATGGATTACCCAGCCCCCATGAGTGTGAGCGCCATCACAACGCTGGTAATCAAGCAAAGATCCTAAGGGCTCTACTAATATGTATATAAGCGATATGCTAAAAGAAACACATGCACATATTGAAGTAGAGACAAACCAAGTAGCATACTACCATTTCGAGCAAGATTGTATATACAACTGTGAATATCCCAAGCTTCCATCAAGTAATATACAAGCTAGTATGATACAGTAATGGCCTCTAGGGCATATACACTAACAATCTCCCACTTGCACTAAGGCCATGTACTGGCGTATCGAAGACCTATCATCTCAATCAGCCGCTCAAACTGAGTCTGGGGCAAGGCCTTGGTGAATGGATCTGCTGTGTTATCTTCTGAACCAACCCTCCGAACCTCGATCTCCTGGCGATCCACGATCTCCCTGATCAGGTGATACCGCCTCAAGATGTGTCTGGATTTCTGATAGGACCTGGGTTCCTTTGCTAAAGCTATAGCCCCGTTGTTGTCACAATACAGAGGTATTGGGTCAACAATGGACGGAACCACCTGAAGTTCTCTCAAGAACTTCCTCATCCAGACAGCTTCTTTTGCGGCATCAGATGCAGCGATGTATTCCGCTTCCATAGTCGAGTCAGCAACGGTTTCCTGTTTGGTGCTCTTCCAACACACCGCCCCTCCATTGAGGGTGAAGACAAAACCCGACATGGACTTGGAATCATCCTTGTCACTCTGGAAGCTGGAGTCAGCAAAGGCCTCAATTTGGAGGTCTTTTCCGCCATACACCAAGAACATCTCCTTAGTCCTTCTCAGGTACTTGAGAATGTTCTTTACTGCTATCCAATGTTTCTCCCCAGGGTTTGACTGATACCTGCCTACCACACTCAGTGCATAAGCCACATCCAGTCTGGTACACAACATCGCACACATTATAGAGCCTACCGCAGAAGCGTAGGGTACAATAGAAATGTTGTTAGTGTATATGCCCTAGGGGCCATTATTGTATCATACTAGTTTGTATATTACTTAATGGAAGCTTGGGATATTCACATGTATATAACAGTCTTGCTAAACATGGTAGTATGCTACTTGGTTTTTTCTATCTTAATATGTGAGTATACGTATTGATAGAGCTCTTAGGATCTTGCTTAACTACCAGCGTTGTGATGGTAGTCACATTAGTGGGGGCTGGGTAGTCTACAAGCACATCCTTATTCAGGTCCCTAGTCGTTGGATTATCGAGACAGGGCATCGATACTCCGGAGGAGACTAGTGTGTACGCTTCTCATCCCAGTTGGGGAGATGGTCTGTCCCTCAGCCGTCAGTACGTCGTACTGGAGATAGTATGCAGGTGCTCGTTAGGTTACGGGTACACCGGACATGACTCACAGGGAACTGTTGGTTGGTTTTATACCAGTCGTCAGTGAACAGTTCCCAGGTGACATGAGTACAGCATAGTCCGCAGACTTGACACTGCTACTTCGCCTCGAGTGTGTCCCACTGTTCTTAGATTGCTACCCTACCACGGCTCAAAGGAGTCGTGCAAACAGGTAGCAGTTGGGTGCAGTCCCGAGCACTTGGAGGCAGTGGCGGTTAGACAGGATTCGTCTCTCCCGGTATTGGGGGTTGATATCGCGCTGTGTCAGAGAGCCATTACGCAAAGTCCCTGGCCAGGGCAAGCGAGATTTGCTGGTAGGTTCCAGTAGTTTCTCAGGGTGTAATGGGCTTCGCTCCGACACGACTTATACCGCTATTAGGGGACTGACGCTTGCCGCCCCCTAGGCCCGATATGCGATAGTCTTACACGAACGGACCGGACTGTACGGAGATTGTCACATCAGACTCAGTAGGAGTTCGGATGGGTTTCCTCATCGGCCTTCTTATCGACATCTACCTGGGGACCGTTACGTACAGCTAGTACCGCTTGCGGTCTGTGGTTAAACCCACTGCCAGCGTAGTAGTCGAGTCTCTAGAGTCCCACACAGAGAGTTTCCCTACTCCAGGCGAAACGATATAGAGGTCGTATGGTTTTACGACAAGGGTTCGGACGCATACGTGTGTTTACACATGTACGACTTTCGGACAGTTTTTACCAGTCGGCTTTGGTTTAAGCCAGTTACTGGTATCCGGTTATTGGATTTATACAGTCTAAAGTTTTTCCGTATTTTTGCGGAAAGGAGGGGCGTTCTCGTAATTGCGCGAGAAGCTTCTAGAAGATGGTGACTAAGGAGGTTTAGGTGGCATATACATTGAATGAGATTAGTGAGTCATATGGATGATTCATCCATGTCATTAATGCTTCATAATTGCTTAATGACTCATGGAGATGAATCACCACAAGATATTTATCAAGCATGGTTGTAAATCATTTTCTTTTCTTTTCTTTTCTTGATATTACAAAATGCTTGATATATATTATGATAACTCATTTTCTCTTCTCATTATTATCTTCACCTTCTCTCTCCTCAAGCTCTCCCTCTTCAAACCCTAATCCTCCCCTCTCATGTGTTGAGTACAAGGATTAGTTAGACTAATTAAACCATAACCCTCACTCTATATCACCTAGCTTCTTTGATTAGCACTTAAAGAAAGTTAGTTGCCTCAAGTTTAGAGGCTAAGCTTGGAGTAAAGCTCTCGGGTGGATCGTCTACTACTTCGAGAAGGCCGAGGAGGAGGTGGAGTTCGTAAAGACGAAGGACACGGTTCTTTAGGTATAATCCCTTTACATAGTAGTTGTTAACTTCTATGTTTGTTGTTAGTTATCGTTTAGCTTCGATTCATGCGGTTAGTCGATGTTTAAGCAAAGAACAAGATCGTTTTTCATATTTCCGCCTCCCCGCAAGTCGTGGGGTGTTGTACATCAACTTACAGTGGTATCAGAGCCTCGCTAAACAATAAATAACTTACTTGCAAATTTGTATGAATTTCGAACGGAAAAAACGAAACCGGAAAAACCCGAAATCACAAGTTTCTGTCGATTTTTAAATGAAGTCCAAAATTTTTTCAGGGATGTTCAGAAAGCTTGAAAAGACAGTAGAAGAACACCCAAGAAAATTGGGCCCCTGAATCGCCTAAAGAGCCGCGGAACCGCGGCGGATCCCACCGATCCGCCGCGATTCCGCCGCCGAGTTGGCGATTCAGGAACCCAATTTTCCTGTGTTGCTTCTCTGTGATATTTGGTATTTTCTGGAATATTTTATTTTTGCTCAGGTTTCAGATTTACAGAGAAGTATTGGAGCAAAATTAAAAGTGTTTAATCGATCGAAATTATACAGTATTTGCTTGTTGGATTATATCTGTATTTGTATAATGTGTTCGTAAACCTCCCCTAACTGCTAGTATGTCGGTTGGCAGGGGGTTGCACATTTCTGTAATGGTTTTTACTGTTTGTGGATATGAACTGTGTTGGACTGTTGTGATGTATAGCCGGGGTTATGTGATGGGTTATTATTTAATTCATTTGATGTAAATGTAATTTGTTGTAATATTATTTTGCGGGGCACATCCAGGTTGCGGTTGTAGCCACCGTTGTATTATTTCATTTTACTGTTTTTGCTCCTAGGACAGACCCAAGGTGGGGTGCACAAACTGCCAGGCGGGTAGTTTGCCGTACCCGTTAGGGTCTTGGGTGGGGTAATGGCTATTCATCACAACTGTGTAATCCGTCTTTTGTTGCAGGCTCAAAACAAACACGGATTGCTTGCAAATCCAATAAAGTTCATCTGTGATCTGGAATGCCTATTATTGCGTCTGACGAATGTACAATATCTATATATGATAGCTATTTAGACGTCACTTATGTTTTACACCCGCACTAGCCCAGCCCCCGCTCTGTCGTTAGTTAAGTAACCTAACGGGTGATGACGGGACCCCGTGGCGAATGCGGATGGCATAAGAGGACGTTGTATTTTCGTTGTTTTCTGCAATGATAGGTTAATGATGGGACGCATTATTTATAATGCAAAGAAAATAAACCAAAAAGTTTAATCGTTGGAACAATTTAAAAGAAACCACTCGGTTAATTTTAAAAACAGATTTTTTTAAATGCGGAGATTTAACCACTCCTTTTAAAAGCTATCAGGTTCCTTCGGTTATATCAAGTTCACTACGTTCACGGTTTCGCCAAAACCATTCGTAGCCCTCCGTCATTTCATCTGGGTATTCAGTAGTATTCAAGCTATGTATTTTGACCTAACGCCAAGGCATAGTGTTTGGTAGCTACTGGGTATTCATTTGATGCATAGATAGATGAGTTAGTTTGGGACAGTCGTATTATCATTTTGGCCGAACGTCAAGGATATATACGGATGGGTTCAAATTGACAAGATAATGATGGGTAGAACTTGACATGTGACTTATGACATTTTGACCTAACGCCAAGGTCATAAGAGCATGGGGCAAAAATATATATCGGGAATTTCTAAAGAAACTGAAATTTGCAAAGAGTTGCATACCATTTGGAGTTTGATAAATGTTGGTAGGATTCCTTCAACATTATCATACAATGATATTTGGATCCCGATCCTACTGTGAGTATATACTACTTATCAGGATATTCGTCACTTAACGATCAATGCTATAAACCAAGTAGGTGTCAAGAAAGGTGTCAGCGGGGTTACGCCCCCAGAGAAAATAGGTTATTTAATTAAGGAACTTCGCGAAAGCGTTGGAAAACCTCCCTCGAAGTATCGACACTAGCCTGGCTGAACGGTTAAGCAAGTATTGTACGGTGAGAATAGTCCTGGCTAATTCTTCTTTTATGGTTTGAGGAAGGATTCGAGAAACAGTGGGAGCCATCCAGTTTAGATAAATTAAAAACCACTCTAAACTTGCAAGAGGATCATGCTAAAGAGTTTTCTTCTCTCTCTCCTAATTGCAGCGACCCTGAAAATGACTGGACTTAAGTTACTTTTAGAGAAAAATATACTGACATGGCCAAACTATAAAGATTGGCTGCGGAATGTCAAAATGGCTTTGACCTATGACAAACTGGGGTACGTCCTCACCGCTACGGCACCTGCTGTCCCTGGTCCCAAATCCAGTAATGCGGATAAGGAAATCCGCAAAACCTGGGATTTAGATTGCGCGAAAGCCAAGTGCATCGTGCTTGCCTCGATGAACAATGAACATCAGAGGAGGCACGAGGATATGAACCTAGATGGCATATTTCTCCATACAAAGGAACTTTATGGAGAGCAATCTCGTATAGCAAGATACGAGACCTCTAAGAACTACTTTCGAGCGAGGTTGGCTGTCGGGTCATCGGTAGGAGAACATGTCCTAAAGATGATCGGCTATATTGAAGAGCTCGCAGACCTTGGGACGACTTTGGATAATGAGCTCTATACAGACCTTATTCTCCAGTCCCTTCCTCACACCTACGCCCAGTTTATCCTGAACTTCAACATTCAAAGAAAATAAGTTGAACTTCCGGAACTCCTGAACATGTTAAGGAGTGCAGAGGGCACCTTGCAGAAGACAAGGGAAACACCCGCTATTTTTGTTAGCGGTACATCTTCTTCCGTGTCCAAGGCTAGGGCCAAAGGAAGGAAGAAGAAGGCCGCCACCAAACCTAGAGGAGGTGTTAGTAATGTGGGAGGGAAGGGAAAGAAAAAGTTTGCGGTACCGGTAGTTGGCCAGGATGAGTGCTTCCATTGTCACAGGAAAGGGCATTGGAAAAAGGATTGCAAGGCGTGGAACGCTAAGAACCAGGAATCGAAGCAAGCTGTGGCTTCGACTTCAGGTGTGTTTGTAATTGAGAATTGTCTGTCGATCAACTCTACTTACTGGGTATTGGATACCGGATCAGGATCTCATATTTGCAATTCATTGCAGGCACTGAGAAACCGTAGAGTGCTGAAGGAAGGTGATATGACCCTAAAGGTTGCTAACGGAGCTAGCGTGGGAGCTGCGTCCGTCGGGGATTATCACCTAGGATTGACGAGTGGACACATTTTGGTTTTACATAACTGTTTTTTTGTACCAAGCTTAACGTGTAATATCATATCAGTTTCCTTGTTATCAAATAAAGGTTATGATTTCACGTTTGTAAGAGATGTTGTTAACATCCACCTAAATCATGGTTTGATTGGGTCCGGTACACTAAATAACGGTATATATGTTTTAAACCAACTCCAAATTTTCAATGTCCAGAACACACTAAAAAGAAAGTCTCCAGATTTAAATAAAGCTTTCTTATGGCATTGTAGACTGGGTCACATCAATGAGAGAAGGTTGACTAAGTTGCATAGAGAAGGATATTTAGACTCGTTCGAATATCAAACTTATGACACTTGTCAATCTTGTCTCAAAGGAAAGATGACAAAGACTCCATTCACTGGACAAGGAGTAAGAGCGAGCGAGCTCTTAGGACTCATACACAGCGATGTATGCGGTCCAATGTGTACACATGCAAGAGGTGGTTTTTCCTATTTCATTACTTTCACGGATGATTACTCAAGATACGGATTCATTTATCTGATGAAACATAAATCCAAGGCTTTTGAGAAATTCTAAGAGTATAAGAATGAAGTAGAAAACCAAACCGGCAAAAGTATCAAGACACTTAGATCTGATCGAGGTGGTGAATACTTGAGTGCCGAGTTCCTAGGTTACCTAAAAGAGAAAGGAATTCTCTCTCAGCTTACTCCTCCATACACTCCACAGCACAACGGTGTATCGGAGAGACGGAATCGAACCCTATTGGATATGGTGCGATCCATGATGAGTAATGCTGAGTTACCGCGATCTTTTTGGGGTTATGCGCTAGAATCAGCAGCATATCTTTTGAACATGGTTCCTTCCAAGACTGTGCCTACCACTCCATATCAGATGTGGAGCGGGAAGAAACCCCATCTACAGTATATAAAGATTTGGGGATGTCCAGCTTTTGTTAAAAAGCAGCATGTGGACAAGCTCGAGGCACGATCAGTAAAGTGTAAGTTTGTGGGATATCTAAAGAACTCCAGGGGATATCTATTCTATTACGCAGAGGAACAAAAGGTATTTGTTTCTCGTAATGCCCATTTTCTAGAACATCAGTTTTTAGAAAAGGAATCAAGTGGGAGCGAAATAGAACTGGAAGAAATTCCAGAACCACAAACTAATACTGAAAGTTTGGTAGAACCGGTAGTTCAAGAAGAACAGGACATTCCCGCACCCCTCCACAGGAGTAGTAGGCCGTCTCATCCGCCTGAGAGATACTACGGTTTTCTCATAGATGGGGATAGAGAGGATTGCATCATAGGTGATGATGAACCTACTGACTTCCAGCAGGCCATCCAGAGCGGCGACTCGGTACGATGGCTAGATGCAATGCGGACCGAAATGGAGTCCATGTACACCAACAAAGTATGGACTTTGGACTTTGCTCCAGATGGGGTAAAACCCATTGGATGCAAATGGATCTTCAAGAAAAAGATTGGTGTAGATGGACAGGTGGAAACCTATAAGGATAGACTTGTTGCAAAGGGTTTTCGTCAAAGACCTGGTTTGGACTATGACGAAACTTTTTCTCCAGTGGCTATGCTCAAATCCATTCGGGTCCTTCTTGCTATTGCTGCCTTCCATGATTATGAAATCTGGCAGATGGACGTAAAGACGGCCTTTCTAAATGGAAATTTAGAAGAGTGCGTCTATATGGATCAGCCAGAGGGTTTCAATCAGAGTGGAAGCAGCGGGAAAGTATGCAAGCTGCTTAAGTCCATTTATGGACTAAAGCAGGCATCGTGGAGTTGGAACATCTGTTTTGATGAAACAGTCAAAGAATATGACTTTATCAAAAATCCAGATGAACCGTGCATATATAGTAAAGTTGTAGCCAGAAGTGTCGTATTCCTCGTCTTATACGTGGATGACATTCTATTGATAGGAAATGACATTCCTATGCTATAATCTGTCAAAGGATTCTTGTCACACAGGTTCTCCATGAAAGACCTGGGTGATGCCTCTTACATTCTGGGGATCCGGATCTATCGTGATAGATCCAAGAGAATGTTGGGACTTTCGCAGTCCAGGTATATCGATACTGTACTGAAAAGATTCAGTATGGAAGATTCTAAGCGCGGTAATCTACCGGCTTGTCACGGAATCACCCTCTCCAAAGAGATGTCTCCCAAGACTGATTTGGAAAGGGAACGCATGTCTACTATACCCTACGCTTCTGCGGTAGGCTCTATAATGTATGCGATGTTGTGCACCAGACCAGATGTAGCTTACGCACTGAGCGTGGTAAGCCGGTATCAGTCAGACCCAGGGGAGAAGCACTGGATAGCAGTAAAGAACATTCTCAAGTACCTAAGGAGGACTAAGGAGATGTTCTTGGTTTACGGCGGAAAAGACCTCAGGTTGGAGGCCTTTGCTGATTCCGGCTTTCAGAGTGATAAGGACGATTCCAAGTCCATGTCGGGTTATGTCTTTACCCTCAATGGAGGGGCGGTGTGCTGGAAGAGCTCCAAGCAGGACACCGTTGCTGACTCAATAATGGAAGCGGAGTATATAGCTGCTTGCGATGCCGCAAAAGAAGCTGTCTGGATGAAGAAGTTCCTAACAGAACTTCAGGTGCTTCCTACCATAGTTGATCCAATACCTCTGTATTGCGACAACAACGGAGCTATAGCTTTAGCAAAGGAACCAAGGTCCCATCAGAAGTCCAGACACATCTTAAGGCGGTATCACCTGATCAGGGAGATCATTGATCGTCAGGAGATCGAGGTTCGGAGAGTTGCTTCTGAAGAGAACATTGCTGATCCATTCACAAAGGCCCTACCTCAGATTCAGTTCGAGGCTACTCGAGATCATCGGTCTTCGATATGCCAGTACATGGCTCTAGTGCAAGTGGGAGATTGTTAGTGTATATGCCCTAGGGGCCATTATTGTATCATACTAGTTTGTATATTACTTAATGGAAGCTTGAGATATTCACATGTATATAACAGTCTTGCTAAACATGGTAGTATGCTACTTGGTTTTTTCTATCTTAATATGTGAGTATACGTATTGATAGAGCTCTTAGGATCTTGCTTGACTACCAGCGTTGTGATGGCAGTCACACTAGTGGGGGCTGGGTAGTCTACAAGCATATCCTTATTCAGGTCCCTAGTCGTTGGATTATCGAGACAGGGCATCGATACTCCGGAGTAGACTAGTGTGTACGCTTCTCATCCCAGTTGGAGAGATGGTCTGTCCCTCAGCCGTCAGTACGTCGTACTGGAGATAGTATGCAGGTGCTCGTTAGGTTACGGGTACACCGGACATGACTCACAGGGAACTGTTGGTTGGTTTTATACCAGTCGTCAGTGAACAGTTCCCAGGTGACATGAGTACAGCATAGTCCGCAGACTTGACACTGCTACTTTGCCTCGAGTGTGTCCCACTGTTCTTAGATTGCTACCCTACCACGGCTCAAAGGAGTCGTGCAAACAGGTAGCAGTTGGGTGCAGTCCCGAGCACTTGGAGGCAGTGGCGGTTAGACAGGATTCGTCTCTCCCGGTATTGGGGGTTGATATCGCGCTGTGTCAGAGAGCCATTACGCAAAGTCCCTGGCCAGGGCAAGCGAGATTTGCTGGTAGGTTCCAGTAGTTTCTCAGGGTGTAATGGGCTTCGCTCCGACACGACTTATACCGCTATTAGGGGACTGACGCTTGCCGCCCCCTAGGCCCGATATGCGATAGTCTTACACGAACGGACCGGACTGTACGGAGATTGTCACATCAGACTCAGTAGGAGTTCGGATGGGTTTCCTCATCGGCCTTCTTATCGACATCTACCTGGGGACCGTTACGTACAGCTAGTACCGCTTGCGGTCTGTGGTTAAACCCACTGCCAGCATAGTAGTCGAGTCTCTAGAGTCCCACACAGAGAGTTTCCCTACTCCAGGCGAAATGATATAGAGGTCGTATGGTTTTACGACAAGGGTTCGGACGCATACGTGTGTTTACACACGTACGACTTTCGGACAGTTTTTACCAGTCGGCTTTGGTTTAAGCCAGTTACTGGTATCCGGTTATTGGATTTATACAGTCTAAAGTTTTTCCGTATTTTTGCGGAAAGGAGGGGCGTTCTCGTAATTGCGCGAGAAGCTTCTAGAAGATGGTGACTAAGGAGGTTTAGGTGGCATATACATTGAATGAGATTAGTGAGTCATATGGATGATTCATCCATGTCATTAGTGCTTCATAATTGCTTAATGACTCATGGAGATGAATCACCACAAGATATTTATCAAGCATGGTTGTAAATCATTTTCTTTTCTTTTCTTGATATTACAAAATGCTTGATATATATTATGATAACTCATTTTCTCTTCTCATTATTATCTTCACCTTCTCTCTCCTCAAGCTCTCCCTCTTCAAACCCTAATCCTCCCCTCTCATGTGTTGAGTACAAGGATTAGTTAGACTAATTAAACCATAACCCTCACTCTATATCACCTAGCTTCTTTGATTAGCACTTAAAGAAAGTTAGTTGCCTCAAGTTTAGAGGCTAAGCTTGGAGTAAAGCTCTCGGGTGGATTGTCTACTACTTCGAGAAGGCCGAGGAGGAGGTGGAGTTCGTAAAGACGAAGGACACGGTTCTTTAGGTATAATCCCTTTACATAGTAGTTGTTAACTTCTATGTTTGTTGTTAGTTATCGTTTAGCTTCGATTCATGCGGTTAGTCGATGTTTAAGCAAAGAACAAGATCGTTTTTCATATTTCCGCCTCCCCGCAAGTCGTGGGGTGTTGTACATCGACTTACACATGCGATCCCTCTCCAAATCAGTCTTGGGAGACATCTCTTTGGAGAGGGTGATCCCGTGACAAGCCGGTAGATTACCGCGCTTGGAATCTTCCATACTGAATCTCTTCAATATGGTGTCGATGTACCTGGACTGCGAAAGTCCTAATTTCCTCTTGGATCTGTCACGGTAGATCCGGATACCCAGAATGTATGAGGCATCACCCAGGTCTTTCATGGAGAACCTGTGTGACAAGAACCCCTTGACAGATTGTAGCATAGGAATATCATTTCCTATTAAGAGAATGTCATCCACGTATAAAACGAGGAATACTACAGTTCTCGCTACAAATCTATAATAGATGCATGGTTCATCTGGATTTTTGATAAAGCCAAATTCCTTGACCGTCTCATCAAAACAGATGTTCCAACTCCGCGATGCCTGTTTTAGTCCATAAATGGACTTAAGCAACTTGCACACCTTTCCGCTGCTCCCACTCTGAATGAAACCCTCTGGCTGTTCCATATAGACACACTCCTCTAAATGTCCATTTAGAAAAGCTGTCTTTACGTCCATCTGCCAAATCTCATAATCGTGGATGGCAGCAATGGCAAGAAGGATCCGAATGGATTTCAGCATAGCTACTGGAGAAAAGGTTTCGTCATAGTCCAAACCAGGTCTTTGACGAAAACCCTTTGCAACCAGTCTAGCTTTATAGGTCTCAACCTGTCCATCCACACCAATCTTCCTTTAGAAGATCCACTTGCATCCTACGTGTTTTACCCCATCTGGAGCAATGTCCAACGTCCATACTTTGTTGGTGTACATGGACTCCATTTCGGTCCGCATTGCATACAGCCATTTTACCGAGTCGACGCTCTGAATGGCTTGCTGGAAGCTAGTAGGCTCATCACAATCTATGATGCAATCCTCTCTATCCCCGTCAATGAGAAAACCATAGTATCTCTCGGGCGGATGAGACTGCCTACTACTCCTGCGGAGTGGCGTGGGAATGTCCCGATCTTTCGAGCCCTCTGGTTCTACTAAGCTTTCAGTAATAGCTTGTGGTTCTGGAATTTCTTCCAGCTCTATTGCGCTCCCACTTAATTCTTTTTGTTTGAACTGGTGTTCTAGAAAGTGGGCATGGTGAGAAACAAACACCTTTTGTTCCTCTTCGCAATAGAAGAAATATCCCTTGGAGTTCTTTGGATATCCCACAAACTTGCACTGTACTGAGCGTGCCTCGAGCTTGTCCGCATGCTGCCTTTTTACAAAAGCTGGACATCCCCATGTCTTAATGTGATTAAGATAGGGTCTCTTCCCACACCACATCTGATATGGTGTAGTAGGCACAGTCTTAGTTGGAACTCGGTTCAAAAGGTATGCAGCTGATTCTAGCGCATATCCCCAAAACGATCGCGGCAACTCAGCGTTACTCATCATGGACCGTACCATATCCAATAGGGTTCGGTTTCGTCTCTCCGATACACCGTTATGTTGCGGAGTGTATGGAGGAGTAAGCTGAGAGAGAATTCCATTCTCTTTTAAGTAACCCAGGAACTCGGCACTCAAGTATTCACCACCTCGATCAGATCTTAGTGCCTTGATACTTTTGCCTGTTTGTTTTTCTACTTCATTCTTATATTCCTGGAATTTTTCAAAAGCCTCGGATTTATGTTTCATTAAGAAGACATAACCGTACCTTGAAAAGTCATCCGTAAAAGTAATGAAGTAAGAATAACCGCTTCGTGCATGTGTAGACATTGGACCGCACACGTCGCTGTGTACGAGTCCCAAGAGCTCGCTCGCTCTTACTCCGTGTCCAGTGAACGGAGTCTTTGTCATCTTTCCCTTGAGACAGGATTGACAAGTTGCATACGATTGATATTCGAACGAATCCAAATATCCTTCTGTATGTAACTTAGTCAACCTTCTCTCATTGATGTGACCCAGTCTACAATGCCATAAGAAAGTTTTATTGATTTCTGGAGACTTTCTTTTGTGTGTATTCTGGACATTGAAAATCTGTGGTTGGTTTAACACGTATATACCGTTGTTCAATGTACCTGACCCAATCAAAACCTGATTAAGGTGAATGTTCACTACATTACTTACAAATGCAAATTCATAACCTTCTTTAGATAATAAAGATACAGAAATGATATTACAGGTTGCATTTGGTACATAATAACAACTACGTAAAACCAAAAAGTGTCCATCCGACAATCCCAGGTGATAGTCCCCCACGGCCTCAGCATCCATGCTAGCACCGTTTGCAACTCTGAGGGTCATGTCACCTGCCTTCAAAACTCTACGCTTTCTCAACGCCTGCAAAGAATTACAGATATGAGATCCTGATCCGGTATCCAATACCCAGGATGTAGAGTTTATTGATAGACAGTTTTCAATAACATACACACCTGAAGCTGAAGCCGCAACTCGCTTCAAATCCTGTGTTCTGGCCTTCCAAGCCTTGCAATCCTGTTTCCAGTGACCACTTTTGTGACAATAGAAGCATTCTTCCTTCCCCACCAGCTTTCCCGCTACCTTTGTTGCTTTTCCTTTTCCCTTCGTATCCACTTTACTGACACCGCCTCTTGGTTTGGCGGGGGCTTTCTTCTTCTTACCCTTGGCTTTCGCCCTAGATCTAGAAGAGGAAGATCCTCCTACAAACAAAGTGGATGTCTCCCTACTTTTCTGTAGGATGCCCTCAGCACTCCTCAACATGTTCAGAAGTTCGGAAAGTTCAACCTCATTTCCTTGCATGTTGAAGTTAAGGATAAACTGGGCGTAAGTGGAAGGAAGGGAGTGGAGAATCAAGTCCGTATAGAGCTCATTCTCCAACGTGGTCCCAAGTTCTGCGAGCTCCTCTATGTAGCCAATCATCTTAAGCACGTGTACCGCTACCGATGATCCGACGGCTAACCTTGCCGAAAACAACTTCTTCGACACTTCGTATTTTGCGATACGAGACTGCTCTCCATACAGTTCTTTTGTATGAAGAAATATGGACTCTAGGTCCATATTCTCGTGCCTCCTCTGATGTTCGTTGTCCATCGAGGCAAGTACGAGGCATTTGGCCTTCGCGCAATCTATTTCCCAGGTCTTGTAGATTTCCCTATCTACGACACTGGTTTTGGGACCTGGGACAGGGGGAGCTTTGGTGGTAAGGAGATACCCCAGCTTGTCGTCAGTGATTGCCATCTTGACATTCCTGAGCCAATCTTTGTAGTTTGGCCCTGTCAATATGTTTTTATCTAGTAATAACTTAAGTCCGGTCATGTTGAATGGTCGCTGCAATTAGGAGAGAGAAAAGAAACACTTTAGCATGATGCTCTTGCAAGTTTAGAGTGGTTTTTAGTTTGTCTAAACTGGATGGCTCCCACTGTCTCTCGAATCCCTTCTCAAACCGTAAAGAAAGGATTAGTCAGGATCAATCTCACCGTACAATACTTGCTTAACCGTTCAGCCAGGCCAGTGTCGGTACTTCGAGGGAGGTTTTCCAACACTTTCGCGAAGTTCCTTAATTAAGTAAGCTCTTTTCCCTGTGGGCGTAGCTCCGCTAACACCTTTCTAGACACCTACTAAGTTTATAGCATTGATCGTTAAGTGAGAGTTTTCCCGAGGAGTAGCATATACTCACAATAGGATCGGGATCCAAATATCATCGCGTGATAAAACCGAAGGAATCCTACCAGAATTATCACACTCCAAATGGTATGCAGCGCTAGCAAGTTTCAGTACTTATGAAACTCCCGATGTGGATTTTTTCCCCATGCTCTTATGACCTTGACTTTGGCCAAAATATCATAAGTCACATGTCAAGTTCTACCCGTCATTCTCTTGGTTAATTTGGACCCACCCGTACCTACCCTTGACTTTGGCTAAAATGGCAGCACGACTGTCCCAAACCAACGCATCTATCTATGCTGCACATGAATACCCAATAGCTACCAATCACTATGCCTTGACTTTGGCCAAAATACATAGCTTGAATACTTTTTGACCGTTCATGTGGAATGACGGAGGGCTACGAATGGTTTTGGCGAAACCGTGAACGTAGTGAACTTGATATAATCGATGGAACGAGATAGCTTTTAAAAGGTGTGGTTCAAGCTCCGCGTTTAAAAGTTTAGTTTTGAAAAGAACCGAGTGGTTTTCAAAGTGTTCCAATCGACTTTTACTTGGTTTATTTTCTTGCATTAGTTCTTTTAATGCGTCCCATCATTTAATCCTACCATTGCAGAAAACAACCAAAATATGACGTACGCTTATGCCATTCGCATTCGCCACGGGGCCCCGTCATCACCAGTTAGGTTACTTAACTAACGACAGAGCGGGGGCTGGGCTAGCGTGGCTGTAAAACATAAGCAACGCCTAAATAGTTATCATATATATATATATAGCAATAATAGACATTACAGATCACAGATGAATACATTGGATATACTAGGAATCCGCAATCCGTTCGAGCCTGCAACGAAAAGCGGATTACACGGTCGCGGTGAATAGCCAAATACCCCACCCAAGACCCCTACGGGTGCGGCAAACTACCCGCCAAGTACCCGAAGCGAAGCAACCTCCCTCACCACCGTGAGTAGGCCACTCGGCACTTCGAGATACCCGGTAGTTTGTGCACCCCCTCTATGGGTCTATCCTAGGAGCAAAAACAGTAAAAAGAATTATACAATGACGGCTACAACCCCGACCCGGTTGTGCGGCCAAACAAATATTATTACATCAATTTACAAATTACAATGAATGAAGGAAAAAGCAACACTCATCTCACATCCACCCCGGCTATTCATCCGCGACAATCCAACCCATTCATATACACATACCATCATCAATCACAGATCACAGATATGTATAACCCCGACTAATCGACATATAGTGATTAGCCGACGTTCAATACATATAAACATCACAGATATAACCTTTTAGTCAAAGTGTATTGAAGTTCGATAAAAAAATACGGATTTATAGGCCCCCAAAAAAAAATTTCTATTTTGAAAAACCTGGGCACATATAAACCATCTTAAAAATCCCAAAACCAAGCCAGAAATACACTGCACCAAACTCGACCCAGTGAAGAGCCAAGACGGCCGCGGTTGCGTGGCAATAGCTTGCTATTGCCGCGGAACCGCGGCTCTTTGGTCGAATCACTGGATCGTTTTTGGTGGCTTTCTTCACAAAACCCTGAGATGATTTTTGGAGTATGATTTATTTTGTTTTGAACAGAAAAAATTTTAACAGAAACTTTGGGTTTTGAAAACTCGGTTTTTCGATTTTTCCGATTCGAACTTCGATACACTCTACTACCTAGCTAGTTTATGTTTAGTTAGGCTCTGATACCACTGTAAGTCCACGTTGCCCACCCCGGTGCTTACGGGGAGGCGGAAAACGGAATAAAAAACGAATTTTTATGAACTTAGGCAACATGGACTAGACTATGAAGGATCTTTGCTAAACAAAAACAAGCTAAAGCTAACTAGAAACTAGCTAAGTGCTAGAAAGGTTATACCTTAGGCTTTATGTCCTCTCCTTGCTCCTTGGAGTGGTGGAAGGAGGTCACCTTTGTCGTCTACTCACGTCGAAGAAAGATCCACCCGAAAGCCTCGACCTTTGGCTTCAACTCCAAGCTAGAAGTAACTAGGATGCAAGAAGTGCTAGTCCTTGAACCCTAGATGAGAGTAGAGATTATCAAGAAAGGGTTTTTCTCAAGCTCAAGTGTTTCTCAACACATGAGAGGGGAGAGCTTGAGGGAGAGGAAGAACAAGAGAGAGAAAATGAATGATAGAATGAGAATAAAATGAACCATTCTCACATATATGTGTGTATTATTTTAATTAGATAATTAGTAAGATAATTGTCATGGCTTAATCAAGACATGACCATTATCATTTCATTTTTAATGCAAATTGCAAGGATCAAAAAACATCTTCCAAATGAAATGATGATGGTCAAAGTGTCAACCAAGGTCAATAAGTCAAGAAGGTCAAATGGTCAACAACCATAACCATGCACAATTATTAAACTAATATTAATTAACCATAATACACACATAAGCATTAGGGTTAATAAAATGACAATAGTCATTAACCCTAATCAAGGTCCTCTCCCTCTTTCTCAAGCAACTGTGCATACGCACCCATATTCGTGATCCGAGGAATACGAATACAATGAGAAAAACCAATCCCAAATCATATACTAGGATCCGGCTTAAACCAAAGCCCGCTAGTATTAAGCTGTCCGGACAGCAAACGTGCACAAGTGCACGGATGTGAACGAACCCTGTCGCAAAACCATGCAACCTCTACTCATTTTGCCTGAAGGCGAATAGCTCTCTGTAAGGGACTCTAAAGACTCGACACTACGCTGGCAGTGGGTTTAACCACAGACCGCAAGCGGCACTAGCTGTACGTAACGGTCCCCAGGTGGATGTCGATAAGAAGACTGACGAGGTGAACCCCATCTGAACTCCTACTGAGCCTGTATGTGACAATCTCCGTACAGTCCGGTCTGTTCGTCTGATACATCGCATGGCGGGCCTAGGGGGGCGGTGAACGTCAGTCCCCTAATAGCGGTACAAGTCGTGTCGGAGTGTAGCCCAGAACACCCTGAGATAACACTGGAAACCTACCAGTATATCTCGCTTGCCCTGGCCAGGGACTACTCGTGTAATGGCTCTCCTAGAAACAGCGCGATGTCAACCCCCAATACCGGGAGAGACGAATCCTGTCTAACCGTCACTGCCTCCAAGTGCTTCGGGACTGCACCCAAAAACTACCTGTTTGCACGACTCCTTTGAGCCGTGGTAGAGTAGTAATCAAAGTGCAGTGGGAACACACTCGAGGCGAAGTGACAGTGTCAAGTCAACGGACTAAGCTGTACTCATGTCACCTGGGAACTGATAACTGACGATAGGTATAATACCAACCAACAGTTCCCGACGAGTCCTGTCCAGTGTACTCGTAACCTAACGAGCACCCGCATACTATCTCAAGTACGACGTACTGACGGCTGTGGGACAGACCGTCTCCTACGCTGGGATGAGAAGCGCATACGCTAGTCTACTCCGGAGTATCGATGCCCTGTCTCGATAGTCCAACGACTAGGGACCTGTATAAGGATGTGCTTATGGATTACCCAGCCCCCATGTGTGTGCGCACCATCACAACGCTGGTAATCAAGCAAAGATCCTAAGGGCTCTACTAATATGTATATAAGCGATATGCTAAAAGAAACACATGCACATATTGAAGTAGAGACAAACCAAGTTGCATACTACTATTTCGAGCAAGATTGTATATACAACTGTGAATATCCCAAGCTTCCATCAAGTAATATACAAGCTAGTATGATACAGTAATGGCCTCTAGGGCATATACACTAACAATTACTGATAAGTGTTATCAGTAAGTTTCTCGATCTGTTATAGACTATATACCGGCATGACTTATTGAGTTATTGGGGTCGACGATTCCATCCCTAGACTCAATATGCAGCATATCTGACGAAGAGACCGGACTGTACGATAAGTGTTGCCAGATGGATTGACAGGAGTTTTGACAGGTTCGCTTGTTCTTATTCTGATCGCTCAATACCCGGGTGGCTGTTACGTTTAGCTGACCGCTTGCGGCTTATGGGTGTTTGATATGATCATCACCTACTGCTGGCGTATTGACGAGTCTTAGAGTCCCATATAGAAGTTTCTCGGCTCAGGCAAAACGAAGTGGTACGCATATGAGATATGTGCGGAAGCTAGATTAAATACGAGTATGTGATACTATATTTTAATCGGGCATTTTATACTAGTCGGGTCGTATGAGATATGACCGGTTTATTAAATCAAGTGTTGATTTAATATTGACTTTTATATCATTTATTTAAACCCTTTTCTTTTAATGGATGCATGCATGTATATGTACATGATGATGTGCATACACACATACATACATGAAATTGTATCATGGTTGATGATACAAGATAGATGGCAATATAAGAATCACATAGTAGATAAATATATATATGGATATTTTTTTTGATAAAGTTAAAGATAAAGAAAAAATAAAAATGAGTCATTTCTTTTTCCATGACTCATTTCTTCCACACTCTTCCATGGTTGATTTTGACTCAACCATGGTTTATTTTTCCTTTGCCTTTAACTCAAGAAGAAAATATCTAGATATTTTATTTAACTATGGTTATTATTATGATATTCTCTCTCTCTCTCTCATTTTCTTTTTCATTATTCATTCCAAAAGAAAAAAGAAAGAGCCATCTTCTTCTTCCTCTCTCTAGCTCTCTTTTAAATGTTAAATTGAGCTAGATAAATAAAAAGAAAAGGTATTAAGTAAGATTAGCAACCGCTTCATCATCCTACACAACCCTTGCTATCTTGTGTAGGGTGTTTTGCTTCAAGATTTTCAAAGATCGAGGGAAGCAACAAGCTTAGGGCAAAAGACTTCGGGTGGATCGTCGTGGACTTGGAGGTGATCAAGCGAACCTTTCCAAACCAAAGGAGTCTTCCAAAGAGGTCTACAAAGGTCGTAGTCTCATCACTTCGTAAAAATTATCTTTTAGATATGATACTATTAATTGTTACTTCATAATTCTAGTTCGATTCCTAGTTTAGTTTACTTAGCACCTCATAATTTTAAAGTTATGGCATGTGTGATGCTTCCAAACCCTAAAAGAGGTGTTAAGGAAACCCAACAGTGGTATCAGAGCCAAGCTAGAGCTTCGGAGTAACCTAGACGACGTTAAAAACTTCGAACGAACGAAAAACGACACCCGGGGGGTGCTCTCTGGAAAATTTTCAAAAACCTGGATTTTTTCAAATTAAAAATACGTAAAAAATTAAGCAGGGAATTATATGGGCCCACCAGAAATACGCTTTCCTGAATCGACCGTACGACCGCGGAACCGCGGCCTTAGTGGCCTTGTTGCGGTGGTTCCGCGGCGCCGTAGGTGATTCATAGGCCGTAATTTCTTTTGATGGCCCGTATGTATTTTTTCCCGTTACTGGTATTTTTTAAAATTGCTCAAGTGTTGAGCTTTCTGAGCAGTCTGTGGTTGTTTAATCGTTCGATCGAATGTTTTAACTGCGCCTAGTTTATTAGTATGTGATACAATAATTGGAATCTGCAAATTTTTTTGTTATGTGTAAATCTAGCAGTTCGGTCTCGGGATAAACGGAAATCTTGTTGAATTATCTGGTTTGTTTTGAAAAGGTGTTTTCTTGAATGAGACCCAAATGCGAGCTTTACATTATTAGGCATGAAATCTTATATATGTGATATTCCGGGTTTGTGTTGTCTAAAGGCAGTTAAGATTCCAATTGCTGTAATTTTCATTTTATTTCTCTGTGACCGTAAGTGTAGTATGTAGTTGTATTGCCGGTTTTCGTTGCTATACATCAACGATGATCGGTGTATGCATACTTACTTACGTTGATGATATTTGATATTATGTGTCGATGAGATTTGATGTGCAGGATTGTCGTAATGAATAGCCGGGGTTTTTTTATGTGAGATGAGAGTTTTCTTTTCATTCATGTAAAATTAAATTGTATGTAATATTCTTTTATTTGGGGCACTTCCGGGTTGAGGTTGTTGTCACCAGTGTTGTATATTATTTACTTTTCCGCATTAGGATAGACCCAAGGAGGAGGGCACAAGTGACCGGGTTTTAGGGTTCAGTGGGAGGCCATCTCGAGGAGTCGAGACCGGGTTTCCTAACTCCAGAATTGGTAGGGTCGCTTGCCACTCTCGTAGGGGTCTAGGGGTGTGGGCTTGGCTATTCATCGCGACCGTTGAATCCGTATTTTTATTGCTGGATAAATACAAAATATGGACCTCCTAAATATCCTATATGTGCTTCTGATGCTTTTATTATCTGATGTGATCTTTTAATATATATCTGAGACGAATGCGATATTATATATATGATATATAATAAACGTTACTTATGTTTTGCACCTGCACTAGCCCCGTCCCGGTATGCCGTTAGTTAAGTAACCTAACGGTGCATATCAGGACACTGTGGCGAATGCGAGTGGCATAAGTGTACGTTATATTTTTGTTTCTTTCTGTAATGGCTTAGGATTTAAATGATGGGACTACATTAATGAGATTAATGTAAAAGTTAAATGAACCTAAAAAAATGTTGTAGAATCAGATTTGAAACACACTCGGCCTTTCATGAAAAAGCAAGTTTCAAAAAATGCGGAGCTTAAGCCACTCCTTTTAAACCCATTAGATTCTACAACGATATCAAGTTCAAAGCGTTAAAAGTTTTATTAAAAACTATCCGCAGCCCTCCGTCATTTTAGGAAGTAGAGTACTTAGTAGTCGTGATGCGCATTTTGACTTTAGTTAAGGCACAGTGTACGGTAACTAAGTGATATCTTCCTACACTACATATGATGCAGATTAGTTAGGACATTCATATGATTATGTTGACTTTAGTTAAGGGTCATATGGGTGGGTCTAGTTAATCACGAAATGACGGGAAGAACTTGACTAGTACTTATGATATGTTGACTATAGTTAAGGTCATGAGTACTAGGGGTAAAAATTATATCGGGAATTTCAAGAGTTGAAAATTACAATGAGATTGTATACCTTCTATATGATAGTAGGATCCCGATCCCACTGCGAGCAAATGTTGCTACCGGGAGAATTTTGCACTTTACAATTAGCTAACTCAGTAGGTGTCTAGAAAAGTGTCAAACGGGGCTACGCCTCTGGGAGGATGAGGTTTACTTTAATTAGGTCCGTGCGAAAGTACGGGAAACCTCCCTCAAGTACCGGCACTGGCCTGGCTGAACGGTTAGCGAAGTTGTAGAATGTAATTAATCTCGGCTAGTTTTCTTTTTAAAAGGTTTTAAAGAAAATTTGATAAAAACAGTGGGAGACATCGATTAGACAAGATAATAACCAATCTGATCTTTGCAAGAGCTTTCGCTAAGTGTATTCTTTTCTCTCTCTTAATGGCAGATACCTATGATAGGACTTAAGCTTCTATTAGATAAAAACAAGCTGAATGGGACCAACTATAAAGACTGGCCGAGGAATTTAAACATTGCCTTGACTTATGATAAAGTATCATATGTCCTCACGGCTCCAGCCCTGCCCACCCTAGGTCCTAAATCATCAGTTGCGGATAGGGAAATCCGCAAGACATGGGACGCTGACTATGCCACGGCAAAATGCCTCGCGCTTGCATCGATGGATAATACACATCAGAAGCAGCACGAGAATATGGACGTATAAGCCATATTCCTCCATACAAAAGAGTTGTATGGAGAGCAATCTCGCGTATTACGATACGAAGCGTCTAAGAAACTGTTTCAGATGCGAATGACCGCTGGCACAGCAGTAGGAGACCATGTTCTGAAAATGATAGCTCTCATAGAAAAGTTTGAGGACCTTAGGTGGACAATGGACAATGAACAATATACGGATATTATTCTGCAGTCTCTCCCCTCCACCTTTGCTCAGTTCATTGTTAACTTCAACATCCACAACATGGAGAAGGAACTGCCTGAACTCTTTAATATGTTAAGGAGTGCAGAGAGCATACTGAAGTCAGTGAAGATTCCCGTTATGAGTGTTGGGTGTAAGTGCACGGCGGCGCCCCGGCCGTCAATCCGACGCCGGAATGCGGAAACGAAATTTTTCTAAAAACTAGAAACCGGCACCACCGCGCACTATAATCCCGGATCGGGCTATTAACCTAGCGCTAGCAAACTAGAGAAGGGGTAGAATGCTATACCGAGCGATCCATGTCCTTCGGTCTTCGGCCTCCACTCCGATCTCCTCGCGGAACCTCCGGTCTTCATCTCCTCCTCGGAACGGGCACCACATCGCCGGGTTCTTTTACGGGCTCCCACCTCTGGACCGAGGCAACTCGGGCACGAAGTTGGCGAGCCGACGTGTCCAAGGGTGCTATAGATGATGTGTAGAAACCATTGTCTCAATAGGGTAGTGAAGTTGCCTTGTATGGATGGAGGTGGAGAAAAATGATCTTTGAAAAAGAATGGAGCTCTCATTTTTCAAGCATGGAATGAGATGAAGATTTTTTCCCTCATGAAATGAACCACTCTACTCTCTCACTCAAAGTGGCTGGCCCACCATGATAAAACGGTGGAGGGAATAAAAACATAAAACATGAAGGGAGGTGAGTGTAGGAATCAAAAGAGGTGACCACATCCAAAAGTGATGATAACAAGGTCATATTAATTTCTAATCCTTTCTAATCTCATTAATGCAAAAAAATGATGCAAGAAAAGAAAAGATGCTATCATAATCTTTCCATATCCAAATAAACCCTCCACAATTGCTAATTTGCAAACTTGCAAATTAGCCCCTCCATCAGAAAAATCCGGCCGTGAAGGAACAAAGGAAAACTGGGCGAAACGGAATGCAAACTGGCAACTTCAGAAAACTGATCCCGTAATAAATTACAGGAAAACCCCGCGACTGTATATACATACCTGCATTTGTATTGCGATCGAATACAAATGCAAAGAGACAAAATCTACACTGTACAATACTAGGATCCGGTTTAAACCAAAGCCCGCTAGTATTATCCGTCCGATCATGATCCATGCAATACCGCACGGATAAGATCGAACCCTGCCATATCTCCATACGGCCTCTACAACGTTTTGCCCAAAACTTGAGAAAACGGTCTGTGGGGGACTCTAAAGACTCGTCAACACCTTGGTTGTGGATTTAACCACTAACAAGTCAGAGGTATTAGCCAATACGTAACGGGCTACCAGGTATTGACCAAAAGGGACGTCGATGAGCGAACTCATCCTGACACCCTACTGAGCCTGTCAGTGGCAATATCCGTACAGTCCGGTCCGTTCGTCTATGAGCATCGCATGGCGGGCCTAGGGGGTTGGTAAAAGTCAGATCCCAAAAGCGGTACAAGTCGTGTCGGAGTGTAGCCCAGAACACCCTGAGATACTACTGGAATACCTACCAGTAAATCTCCTGCCTTGGCCAAGGACTTCGTATAATGGCTCTCCTAGACACAGCGCGACCTCACCCCCAATACCGGGAGAGACGAACCCCTGCAGATCCGCTCACTGCCTCCATGTGGCTCGGGACTGTACCCAACTAAAACCTGTTTGCACGTCTCCTTTGAGCGTGGTAGGGTAGTAATCAAAGCACAGTGGGAACTCACACGAGACAAATGACGATCTCAGGTCGATGAACTAACCTGTACACATGTCACCAGGGAACTGCTATCTGACATCTGGTATAAGACCAACTAGCAGGTTTCCGGCGAGTCCTGTCCGGTGTACTCATAACCCAATGAGCACCTGTATACATCTTAGGTGAACCAACTGACACCAGTGGCTTGTGAGACTGGCCACCGCCCCTCATCGGGGTCTCGACTGTATACACTAGTCTACTCTGGAGTATCGATGCCCTGTCTCGAAACTCCCACGACTTGGGACCTTTTAAGGATCTGCTTATAGACCCCAGCTCCCACGTATATGATCGCCCTCATACTGCTGGCTATCTAGCAAGAATCCTAGGGGCTCTATCAACGTGCAATAGTGACCTGTAAGGTCACCTAAAGCAGTACACGATGATAAAGATAAACCAGATAGCATACTATCATCTCGAGTAAGACTGTCCTACCGGCATAGGTCCTCCCTCAATCATTGCAATCACATGCCTGTGATCCAATAATTGACTCTGAGTGCACTATATCCAACATTGGGCAATCCTCCTCCTCTTATCCAAAGGCTAAGGCCAAGGGAAAGATGAAGAAGAAACCCACCAAACCTAAGGGTAGAGTCAAAAAGGCGAAGGGAAAAAGCAAGTCCAAGGTTGGGGAATCGGGGAAAGGAGAATGTTTCCACTGCAAAAAGACGGGACACTGGAAAAGGAACTGTTTTGAGTACCTAGAACTCAAGAAAAAGCATGGTGATGCTTCGGCTTCAGGTGTGTTCGTAATTGAAAACTGTTTTCTATTAACTCTGCTTCCTGGGTATTGGATACCGGTTCGGGTTCTCATATTTGCAATTCTGTGCAGGCGTTGATAAATAGCAGAGTTCTGAAGACAGGTGATCATACTCTCCAAGTTGGAAATGGTTCCAATGTAAATGCAGTTTCAGAAGGAGAGTGTCACCTAGGGTTGCCTTCGGGTTGTATATTGGTTTTGAACCCGTGTTATTTTGTGCCAAGTATGCTTTGTAATATTATATCCGTTTCCTTGTTAGACAATGAAGGGTATCATTTTGCTGTGCAACACAATGTTATGAACATTAGACTTAATCAAGAGTTGATTGGTTGTGGTACATTAAATAACGGGATATACGTCCTTAATCAACACACAGTTTTCAACGTACAACACACAAATAAAAGAAAATTTTCAGATACAAATGAAACTTTTCTTTGGCATTGTAGACTTGGTCATATTAATGAAACAAGACTAAACAAGCTTCATAAAGATGGATATTTAAATTCATTTGAGTATAAATCTTATGCAACTTGCCAGTCTTGTATCAAAGGTAAAATAACCAAAACTCCGTTTACAGGACACGGAGAAAGAGCTACTGAGCTCTTAGGCCTCATACATAGTGATGTATGCGGACCAATGTCTACACATGCAAGACACGGTTTTTCTTACTTCATAACTTTTACTGATGATTTCTTAAGATTCGGTCATGTGTACTTGATAAAACATAAGTCTGAAGCTTTCGAGAAATTCAAGGAGTATAAATATGAAGTAGAAAACCAAACAGGAAAGAGTATTAAGATACTTCGATCAGATCGAGGTGGAGAGTACTTAAGTACTGAGTTCTTAGACTTCCTAAAAGAGAATGGGATTCTCTCTCAGCTCACTCCACCTTACACACCACAGCACAACGGTGTAAGTGCACGGCGGCGCCCCGGCCGTCGGAACGAGGCCAAAATGCGGAAACGATTCTTTTATTTAACTTTTGAAACGGCACCACCGCGCACTAAAATTCCGGATCGGGCCATTAACCTACTCCTAGCTAACTAGAGAAGGGGTAGAGAGATATACCGAGCGATCTGTGTCCTTCGGTCTTCTCGTCGTCGTCCCGATCTCCCCGCGGAATCTCCGGTCTTCATCTCCTCGTAGGAAGGGCACCACATAGCCGGGTTCTTTTACGGGCACCCACCTCTGGACCGAAGCAACTCGGGCACGAAGTTGGCGAGTCGACGTGTCCAAGAATACTGTAGATGAAGTGTAGAACTATTTGTCTCTTGGGGTTGTATGAAGTTGCCCTTTTGATGGAGGTGAAGAAATGAACTTTTGGAGGAGGAGCTATGGGATTTTTGCAAAGCCAAATGAGAGTATTTCCCCACACAAAAAATTGGGACAGCCCCCATCTTGTGGCCGGCCAATGTGTGTGGAATAGGAGAATGAAAATGAGTGAGCCATGATAATGCAAGAGAGAGAAAAGGTGACGATGAGGAATCATCATCACAACAAAATCCACACTCATAAACCCATCACCAACCCATCAAAACAAAAGTCAAGCAATGATGGAAAATCATGAACCAAGAAGTCAATGTATGGTGGAACCATCATGATCATCCATTTACAAATAAACCCCTCCACAATTGCTAATTTGCAAATATGCAAATTAGCCCCTTCACCAATTATCAGCCAACGAAAGGAAGAAAGGAAAACTGGCTGAAACGGAAAGCAAACTGGCAACTTCAGAAAAACGATCCCGTAATAAATTATAGGAAACCCCGCTACTTTATATACATACCCGCATTTGTATTCCGACCGAATACAAATGCAATGAGACAAAATCTACACTGTACAATACTAGGATCCGGCTTAAACCAAAGCCCGTTAGTATTATCCGTCCGATCATGATCCATGCAATACCGCACGTATCTGATTGAACCCTGCCATATCTCCATACGGCCTCTACAGCGTTTCACCCGAAACTTGAGAAAACGGTATGTGGGGGACTCTAAAGACTCGTCAATACTTTGGTTGTGGATTTAACCACTAGCACGTCAGAGGTATTAGCCATACGTAACGGGCTACCAGGTATTGACCAAAAGGAACGTCGATGAGCGAACTCATCCTGACACCCTACTGAGCCTGTCAGTGACAATATCCGTACAGACCGGTCCGTTTGTCTATGAGCATCGCATGGCGGGCCTAGGGGGTTGGTGAAAGTCAGACCCCTAAAAGCGGTACAAGTCGTGTTAGAGTGTAGCCCAGAACACCCTGAGATACTACTGGAATACCTACCAGTAAATCTCCTGCCTTGGCCAAAGACTTCGTGTAATGGCTCTCCTAGACACAGCGCGACTTCACCCCCAATACCGGGAGAGACGAACCCATGCAGATCCGCTCACTGCCCCATGTGGCTCGAGACTGTACCCAACTAAAACCCGTTTGCACGTCTCCTTTGAGCGTGGTAGGGTGGTAATCAAAGTACAGTGGGAACCCACACGAGACAAATGATGTTCTCAGGTCGATGAACTAACCTGTACACATGTCACCATGGAACTGCTATCTGACGTCAGGTATAAGACCAACTAGCATGTTCCCGGCGAGTCCTGTCCGGTGTACTCATAACCCAATGAGCACCTGTATACATCTTAGGTGAACCAACTGACACTAGTGGCTTGTGAGACTGGCCACCGCCCCTCGTCGGGGTCTCGACTGTATACACTAGTCTACTCTGGAGTATCAATGCCCTGTCTCGAAACTCCCACGACTAGGGACCTTTTAAGGATGTGCTTATAGACCCCAGCTCCCACGTATATGATCGCCATCATACTGCTGGACGTCAAGCAAGAATCCTAAGGGCTCTATCAACGTGTAATAGTGACCTGTAAGGTCACCTGAAGCAGTACATGATGATAAAGGTAAACCAGATAGCATACTATCATTTTGAGTAAGACTGTCCTACAGGTATAGGTCCTCCCTCAATCATTGCAATCACGTGCCTGTGATCCAACAATTGACTCTGAGGGCACTATCTCCAACAATCTCCCACTTGCACTCAAGGCTAATTATTGCAATGTCGCATACTCACAGCCCGTGTGATACCGAACTCCCAACTCCTCTACTAATCAGTCTCACAAAACCCGTTTGCGAAACTAATGCGTTCGAGGAATAGCCTCAGTGAGTGGATCCGCTCTAATGTTTCTTTTTATGTTTCTCTTAATCTCAAGTTCGCGGAGAAAGCCATCTCCCGAAATGAGCAATACCTGTCTTAGAGTATGTCTGGATATCTGATGGGACCTAGTTCATAAATGAACTCCAAATCCAAACTTCTCAGACTGTATCGTCAACTGAACTTAATCAGTATCATGCGCCATGCCTTCCTCAGTATCCACCTGGACCACCTGTCCAAAATACGGCCCCTCGTCAGAAGGAAAACTATAACTCTGACAACCTTTCTGTCATCCATGTCACCTTGGAAGCCTGGAATGATAACTGTCTTCTAAAAGAGGCTGTTGTTATTATATCCCTTGAACATCCACTTATGTTCTAAAACTGCTTCCGTTCGTTTCTCCAGGATTGGATCAATATCAACATATTGCATCTACTGCAAAAAATAACATCTGGTGTGGTGCTTGACATTTCATGATTGACTCAATTGCCTAAGCAAGTGATCTGCCAATCATGCACATCCCTCTCCACTTTAGTCTGTAAGACACCTTTAGAGAGGGTGACTCCATTACCTGCAGGTACACTACCGTGCCAGGAGTCGTCCATTCTAAAACACCTTCAGAATGCTGTCTAAGTACCCAGATTGGGAAACTACCCAAATCTAGATCTAAAACCATAGATCTAGTAACCAGAATGTCTGATGTAATATCCAATTCCTATGTGGAGAAACCACTGTGTGACAACCAAAGTATAACCGACCGTAGTATAGGAATATCACTTCCTACTCTGTGTATGTCATCCAGATACCAGGACATCACACCCTACTACCTTCTTAACAGATCCATCCCCTATTCTGATGAAGTCAAACCTATGACTGTCACATCAAAAATAGATGATCTATCTCCGCTATATCTGCTTTAGTCTACAAATAGACATAAGCCACTTGTCCACTATGCTTCCGCTGCTCCCACTGACCATGACAACCCTCTGGCAGAGTCATATAGACAAACACTTCTAAAGCTAGTTTAGAACGACGCTATACTCATCCTCCTGCCGGGTCTCACAGTCTGGAACAACAGCAATGGAAAGTCTGGGTAAACAAGAACCTCCCTGCCACCGTCCTTGAGGCTACCGGAGTACCTCTCGGGTGCTTGAGGTTACCCACCATATCTGCGGAGTGGCCAATGGAATGGCAAACCAGATTGAATCTTTACGTTCTTATCAAATTTTCAGTAATCGTTTGCGGTTCTGGAATCACTTCCAGTTCTACCATACTCCCACTACTGTTTTCTGAAAAAATCCATTTCTTTTAAAACTGTGGCGAGTCAAGAACAATATCACTATTGATCTTCCAGATGGTAGAAAGTCAACCCTCGTCATAGCCTGGGTCATCCCACAAACAGCCATTACAGAAACGTGCCTTGAGTTATCCAGAGTCTGGTTTTAAGCATAAGCTGGACAACTCCCCGTACCTTAACAATGTCAAGATATAAACTGTTCTATATCCAATATAGAAACAGAGGCACTGATTTAATTAAACCAGATTCAAATCATGCAGCTGTCTCCAGTGCATGTCAACTAAATGGAAAAAGGCCGATCAGCATTACTCAACTTAGGAGTGCTTCCAATTATGAGTAACCTAAAAGAGAAGCAAGTTCTCTTAATCATTACTATCAACTAAATACCATACATAAGTATCTACATCTTCGATCAACTTGAGGAATCCTGATACTTGCAACACCTGGTTCTCTACTTTATTCTTATAACTATAACTTCTCAAAATTCGGACCTTGCGTTTCTACGAAACACTTGTCTAAAAACTAGAGAAGTTATAAGTAAACCGAATATAGTATGAGGACCAACCCCTATGTCCTAATGGACACTGGACAACATACAATACTCTGTATAAGTCCCATGAGTCTAATAACTCAAACTCTGTGTGTCGTAGGTTGAAAACTGTGCTTATGGTTAAGAAGAATTACACCGCTGTTTAATGCTCCTTACCTAACCATCCACTGATATAGGTAAATGTCATGGATATAATTTCAAAAAGGTATATCTCACTCTATAAAAATAGACGTACAGATATATCAATTTGAAATTGGTGCATAACAGCGGATATTCAAAACCAAATATTTGTCGTCCGGCAAACAACCTAGGTGACTTCCTCAAATATCACCGATTACAATGAATCCCGATATAATGAGGATGATCACCCAATTCCCAATAACTTACTCCCACTCATCATCTGCAAAACCATACAGATGTGAGAATCAAACCTGGTAAATACATACCCTGGAGCAAGTGTCTAATTGGGAAATCAGTTTTCCATTAACAGTACACAGTGAAAATGAAACATTGAAACGTTTCGATAGGGTATCCGGGTATTCCTAGTAATGCCTCTTCCATTATCCAGATTCACAACTGTAACTGTATATTTCTATGCCATCTCTCCACATCCCTTCATATGTCTTTAGTCATTACCTTCTGCACACCCTTTTAGGCCAAATGGTTTTCTTCCTTCCCTACCGTTCGGCACCAGCCTATGGTTTGGAAGAAGACTATCCAATAAGTGTAATGGGTGTAATTGTTGGAGATAGTGCCATCAGAGTCAATTATTGGATCACAGGCACGTGATTGCAATGATTGAGGGAGGACCTGTCCCGGTAGGACAGTCTTACTTGAGATGATAGTATGCTATCTGGTTTATCTTTATCATCGTGTACTGCTTAGGTGACCTGACAGGTCGCTATTACACGTTGATAGAGCCCCTAGGATTCTTGCTTGACCACCAGCAGTATGAGGGCGATCATATAAGTGGGAGCTGGGGTCTATAAGCACATCTTTAAAAGGTCCCTAGTCGTGCGAGTTTCGAGACAGGGCATCGATACTCCAGAGTAGACTAGTGTATACAGTCGAGAACCCGACGAGGGGCGGTGGCCGGTCTCACAAGCCACTGGTGTCAGTTGGATCACCTAAGATGTATACAGGTGCTCATTGGGTTATGAGTACACCGGACAGGACTCGCCGGGAACATGCTAGTTGGTTTTATACCAGACGTCAGATAGCAGTTCCCAGGTGACATGTGTACAGGTTAGTTCATCGACCTGATGATCGTCATTTGTCTCGTGTGAGTTCCCACTGTACTTTGATTACTACCCTACCACGCTCAAAGGAGACGTGCAAACAGGTTTTAGTTGGGTACAGTCCCGAGCCACATGGAGGCAGTGAGCGTATCTTCAGGGGTTCGTCTCTCCCGGTATTGGGGGTGAGGTCGCGCTGTGTCTAGGAGAGCCACTACACAAAGTCCTCGGCCGAGGCAGGAGATTTACTGGTAGGTATTCCAGTAGTATCTCAGGGTGTTCTGGGCTACACTCCGACACGACTTGTGCCGCTTTTGGGGGTCTGACTTTTACCAACCCCCTAGGCCCACCATGCGATACTCATAGACGAATGGACCGGACTGTACGGATATTGTCACTGACAGGCTCAGTAGGGTGTCAGGCTGAGTTCGCTCACAGACGTCCCTTTTGGTCAATACCTGGTAGCCCGTTACGTATTGGCTTATACCTCTGACGTGCTAGTGGTTAAATCCACAACCAAGGTGTTGACGAGTCTTTAGAGTCCCCCACATTCAGTTACTCAAGCTTTCGGGCGAAAAGCTGTAGAGGCCGTATGGAGATATGGAAAGGTCCGATCAGATACGTGCGGTATTGCATAGATCAAGATCGGACAGTTTGTACTTCAGGCCGTATGGTTATATGGCAGGGTTCGATCAGATACGTGCGGTATTGCACAGATCAGGATCGAACGGATAATACTAGCCGGCTTTGGTTTAAGCCGGATCCTAGTTTAGTACAGTGTAGATTTTGTCTTATTGCATTTGTATTTCGGTCGGAATACAAATGCGGGTGCATACACAGCATCGGGGTTTTCCTGTAATTTATTACGGGACCAGTTTTCTGGAGTTGCCAGTTTGCTTTCCGTTTCGGCCGATTTCCTTTGTATCGTTCATTGGCCGAAGATTGGTGGAGGAGGGCTTATTTGCATTGTTGCAAATAAGTATTTGTGGAGGGGGTCTTTGCATATTTCTTTGTATCATGATGATGATGCATCCCTTGACCATTTGACTTCTTCATCCATCATGGCTTGACTTTTATATGATATGGTTGTTAATGATGGCATGACTTTTGGGAGTGATGATTGTTGTTTGAGTGTTGGACTTTCCTAGCTATCATTTCTTTGCATGATAACCATTCCTCTCTCTCTCATGGATTATGGTGTGGCCTCTCTCATATTATTAATACACTCTCCACTCTCTCACTCTCTTGCAATTGCAAGGGCCGGCCACTTGAGGGGAGGGCTGCCCAATTTTGTATGTGTGGGTTTTTGCTTCATTTCATGCTCCAAAAATCCCCAAGTCCCTCCACATAGCTCTTGTATCATCCCTCCACCAAAATGGCAAACTCCATAACCCCAAATGAGACATGGTTCTTCACTACACATTCTACAGCAAATCTTGGGCACGTCGACTAGCCAGCTTCGTGCCCGAGTTGCCTCGGCATTGAGGTGGGAGCCCGTAAAAGATGTAGGCGATGTGGTGCACTTCCGGCGACGAGGTGGAGCCAGGACATTCCGCGGGGGATCGGGACGACGACGAGAAGACCGGAGGACTTGGATCAGTCGGTATATCTCTCATCCCCATCTTGTAGTTAGCTAGGACTAGTTAATGGTTCGATCCGGGTGTTTAGTGCGCGGTGGTGTCGGTTTGCTAGTTTGCAAAATTAAAGTTTTTCGCTTCCGCATTTGGCCTCGGGATGGAGGCCGGGGCACCGCCGTGCACTTACAGTGGTATCAGAGCCTCGCCATTAACCTAGTCTAGCTTTGCCTAATGTGTTTTACTTTTCCGATCGAACAAAATTCCAAAACCCGTATTTTTCCATGCATCAGTTTTCTGTCGATTTTTTTCTGGCTCGAAATTTTTTTCAGGTTGTTGAAAAGTGATGTACTGGAAGTTCGAAGCATTCTGGAGAAATTTCATACAGTGATTCGACTATGGGAGCACAGAACCGCGGCCAAACCCCCCTTTGGGCCGCGGTTCCGCCGCACTATGATGTCCTTGCCGTATCAAATTTCTGCAGTTGCTTTTTGGGTTAAAAATAGGGTTTCTGGAATATTATTTTTGGGCCCAGAATTTCTTGATATGCTACAGTAGTACTTGGGGGCCCACTTGATAAAATTTGATCGATCGGATATTTAAAACACATTATTTCACAGTATTTACATTATATCTGCGACCGTGAATGTCACTTGATCGGTAAACCCTGTCTAACTGCTATAGACCGGTTAGACGGATTTGCGAACGTGACTTTCACGTTGATGTTCTGTGTATTGCTGTGATGTTGCGGATCGGTCGTGGGGATAGCCTGGATGCAATGCTAGTACAGTTGTGGTTGTATTATGTACATTTGATATTACGGGACGAGCGTCCGACATGTGGACTGCCGTCACTGCCTGTTTGTATTATTATTTTGGGGCACGACCAGGTTGCGGTCGATGTACCCATTGTATGTATATTTTACTTTCTGTACTAGGATTGCCCCGCGGAGGGGTGCACGGATAGCCGGGTTCTAGAAGGCAACGAACCCGCATCTCATGGCATTGAGACAGAGGGGGCTTCACTCTAGAATTGGCGGGCTATTCGCCGCACTCGTAGGGGGTACAGGTTGACCCAGGAGGGGTACCCAAGTTACCGGATTCCGTGAAATGCTGGATGGTCCATTCACGTCGCTGAAGGGGGCTGCCTCGCTTCAGGTTTTGGCGGGTAACTTGCCGCGCCCGTAGGGGTCTAGGATTTCATTGCACAGGCTATCCACATGACCAGGGGAACGTCGGGTTTCAGTAGTGGCTCTGTGAAACCCGGGGATCCCAGATATCTGTATTGTTCTGTGATGCTGTACATTTCTGTGATGTTGCATTTTTATCACGCCTTGAGCGAATATAATATATTGGTATATATATTAGTAGATGTTGTATATGTTTTGCATCCGCGCTAGTCCAATCCCCGCTCTGTCGTTAGTTAGCTAACCTAACGGGTAATGACGGGACCCAGTGGCGAATGCGGATGGCATATACGTACATCAGTATATTTTCGTTCTTTTTGGTGTGATCAATTGATTGGACTGCGTTGATTCGGATCAATGCAAGTTAAAACAAACCTAATCTGATGTTGTTGGAACACTTTTCAAAAAGCTGTTATTGCAAGGACGTTCTCTTTTATTTTGCATCGTGGTATTCAGTTTGAATATCCTGCTCCTCAGTCGACGAGGCAAGGGCCGAGATCCCTTCACCGGGAGTGACCCCTTGAACAAAAAGTTTGCGTCAGGGCAATAACTTCACTATAGCCGATTACTTTTTCTTTGCATCGTGGTATTCAGTTTGAATATCCTGCACCTCATTCTACGGGGAAAGAGCCGAGATCCCTTCACCGGGAGTGACCTCTTTAGCAAAGGTTTTCGTCACTATATTTCTAAAAAGCTATCCGTTCCTTCAACGATATCAAGTTCATTACGTTAAAGGTTTTCGCCAGAAACCATTCGTAGCCCTCCGTCGTTTCATATGGATAGTCAATAGTATTCAAGCTGTGTTTGTTGGCCAAAGTCAAGGCACAGTGTTTGGTAGCTGTTGGTTATTCATATGCAGCATAGATAGATGCGTTGGTTTGGAACAGTCGTACTGCCTTGTTGGCCAAAGTCAAGGGTAGGTACGGGTGGATTCAAATCAACCTGGAGAATGACGGGTAGAACTTGACATGTGACTTATGATTTGTTGGCCAAAGTCAAGGTCATAAGAGCATGGGGTAAAAATCACATCGGGAGTTTCAAAAGAACTGAAACTTGCCAGATATGCGCATACCTTCTGGAGTGTGATAGCATGAGCGGATTCCGTCACGTTATCATGCGATGATAGTTGGATCCCGATTCCCACTGATGAGTTAGTTTACTCCTCGGGTGACCCCGACTAATTCTTCTTTCAGGTTTGGAGGAGAATTTGACGGTACAGTGGGAGGTTTCCAGATTAGATAAATTGGTAACCATCCTGATCTAGGTTAGAGTGCACGCTGAGTGTTTCTTTTCTCTCTCTCTTCGGCAGCGACCATTGACCCGACCCTAAGACTATGACTCAGTGACCAAAATTGACCGAACCTTCTTAAACACTGGCTTTTGGATTGTCAGAGTTGCGAATCTCATTGCCACTCCTACTTTTACCCTTTTCTCCAGGACACCCCGTATTACTACGAACGTCCGCTTCCATTGGATAAAACCATCGTATGGTTAGATACGAACTCGAAAGAATTTATTCGAGGATGGTTTCAGGTTCTGGAGGAAACGGATAGGATTATTCAGTTGTCTTTTCCTTTTACCTTCTCTCAGGTTGCGAGTACTCCTTGGTTTAGGAGTAGTACACCTATTACGCAAATTGGATAGTCTTCTTCCAAACCTTAGGCTGGTGCCGAACGGTAGGGAATGAAGAAAACCAATTAGCATAACGATGGTGTGCAGAAGGTATTAAGTAAAGACATATAAAGGGATTAGTAAGAGGGCAAAGTAAATTGCGACTGATATTCATGACAAAACCAGGTATTTCATTACCACTCCCACTTCACCTTTGTATTTCTCCAGGACACTCCGTATCACTACGAAGATCCACAGTTTATTGGATACTCCATCGTATGGTTATATACGAACTCAAAAGGAACTTGTTCCAGTTCGGGGATGGATTCTGGTTCAGGAGAAATAGGAATAAGGTTTATTCGGTTGTCTTTTATCTTCACATTCTCTCGCATTCCGAGTGCTCCTAGGATTAGGACAGTACACCCATTATGCTGTAAGTGCACGGCGGCGCCTCGGCCGTCAATCCGACGGCCAAATTCGGAAGCGGTGATAAACTTTAATTTTCTTGAACTGGCAAACCGCCGCGCACTAATACCCGGATCGAACCATTAATTAGTCCAAGCCAACTACAAGAAAGGGAATAGAGATATACCGACGATCCAAGTCCTCCGGTCTTCTCGTCATCGTCCCGATCTCCTGCGGAATGTCCCGTCTCCTCCTCGTCGCCGGAAGTGCACCACATCGCCTACTTCTTTTACGGGCTCCCACCTCAATGCCGAGGCAACTCGGGCACGAAGCTGGCTAGTCGACGTGCCCAAGATTTGCTGTAGAATGTATAGTAGAGCTCAAGTCTCATTTGGGGTTCATGGAGGTTGCCATTTTGGTGGAGGTTAAGAACTCAACTCTTGAGATGAAGATGTGGGGATTTTATGAAGCCTAATGAACAAAATTTCCCCACCAAAAATATGGGACAGCCCATGACCAATATGGCCGGCCATGCAAGGTGAATGGAGAGAAAATGAGAGAGAGTGAGCCAAGGAATGAGTGGTGCAACCATAACAATAATGCAAAAAGGAATCATGAAAGAACATGATAACAAAATACATCCACACTCAATCACCAACCATCATCAAACATGATGACTCAAAAGTCATGCCATCATGAAGATACAAGTCAAGCAAGGTCAAAGGATGGCACCCATCAAGAAAACCATCATGATACAAATATATGCAAGGAACACCCTCCACTAATGCCTATTTGCAACAATGCAAATAAACCCTCCTCCACCAAACTTCGGCCAATGAACGATACAAAGGAAATTGGCCGAAATGGAAAACTGGCAACTCCAGAAAACTGGTCCCGTAATAAATTACAGGAAAAACCCCGATACTGTGCATACACACCCGCATTTGTATTCCGACCGAAATACAAATGCAATGAGACAAAATCTACACTGTACTATACTAGGATCCGGCTTAAACCAAAGTCGGCTAGTAATATCCGTTCGATCCTGATCCGTGCAATACCGCACGTATCTGATCGAACCCTGCCATATAACCATACGGCCTGTAGTACAAACTGTCTGATCCTGATCCGTGCAATACCGCACGTATCTGATCGGACCTTGCCATATCTCCATACGGCCTCTACAACTTTTCGCCCGAAAGCTGAGTAACAGAATATGGGGGACTCTAAAGACTCGTCAACACCTTGGTTGTGGATTTAACCACTAGCACGTCAGAGGTATAAGCCAATACGTAACGGGCTACCAGGTATTGACTAAAAGGGACGTCTGTGAGCGAACTCAGCCTGACTCCCTACTGAGCCTGTCAGTGACAATATCCGTACAGTCCGGTCCGTTCGTCTATGAGCATCGCATGGTGGGCCTAGGGGGTTGGTAAAAGTCAGACCCCCAAAAGCGGTACAAGTCGTGTCGGAGTGTAGCCCAGAACACCCTGAGATACTACTGGAATACCTACCAGTAAATCTCCTTGCCTCGGCCGAGGGCTTCGTATAATGGCTCTCCTAGACACAGCGCGACCTCACCCCCAATACCGGGAGAGACGAACCCCTGAAGATACGCTCACTGCCTCCATGTGGCTCGGGACTGTACCCAACTAAAACCTGTTTGCACGACTCCTTTGAGCCGTGGTAGGGTAGTAATCAAAGTACAGTGGGAACTCACACAAGACAAATGACGATCCCCAGGTCGATGAACTAACCTGTACACATGTCACCTGGGAACTGCCATCTGACGTCTGGTATATGACCAACTGGCATGTTCCCGGCGAATCCTGTCCGGTGTACTCATAACCCAATGAGCACCTGTATACATCTTAGGTGATCCAACTGACACCAGTGGCTTGTGAGACTGGCCACCGCCCCTCGTCGAAGTCTCGACTGTATACACTAGTCTACTCTGGAGTATCGATGCCCTGTCTCGAAACTCACACGACTAGGGACCATTTAAGGATATGCTTATAGACCCCAGCTCCCACTTATATGATCGCCCTCATACTGCTGGTGGTCAAGCAAGAATCCTAGGGGCTCTATCAACGTGTAATAGCGACTTGTCAGGTCACCTAAAGCAGTACACGATGATAAAGGTAAACCAGATAGCATACTATCATCTCGAGTAAGACTGTCCTACCGGGATAGGTCCTCCATCAATCATTGCAATCACGTACCTGTGACCTAATAATTGACTCTGAGGGCATTATCTCCAACAATCTCCTACTTGCACTCAAGGCTAATTATTGCGATGTCGCATACTCACAGCCCGTGTGATACCGAACACCCAACTCCTCTACTAGTCAGTCTCACAAAGCTCGTTTACGAAACTATTACGTTCGAGGAATAGCCTTAGTGAGTGGATCCGCTTTGTTGTATCTTTCTATGTCTCTCTATATCTCAAGTTCGCGGAGAAAGCCATCTCGCGAAAAGAGTAATACCTGTCTTAGAATGTCTGGATGTCTGATGGGACCTAGCTCATAAATGAACTCCAAATCCAAACTTCTTAGACTGTATCGTCAACTGAACTTAATCAGTATCCTGCTCCATGCCTCCCTCAGTATTGCCTTGGATCACCTGTCCAAAATACTGCCCTTCATCAGAAGGAAAACTATAACTCTGACAACCTCCTTATCGTCTATGTCACCTTGGAAGCCTTGAATGATAATTGTCTCCCGAATGAGGCTGTCGTTATCATATCCTTAGAACATCCACTTATGTTCTAAAATTGCTTCCGACCGTTTCTCCAGGATTGGATCAATGTCAACTTATTGCATCTAGTGCAAGAACAACATCTGGTGTGGTACTTGACATCTCATGATTGACTCAATTGCCTGAGCAAGTGATCTGCCAATCATGCACATCCCTCTCCCCTTTAGTCTGTAAGACACCTTTAGAGAGGGTGACTCCATTACCTGCAGGTACACTACCGTGCCAGGAGTCATCCATCCTAAATACTCTTAGAATGCTGTCTAAGTACCCAGATTGGGAAACTACCCAGATCTAGATCTAAAACCATAGATCCAGTAACCAGTATTTCTGATATAAAATCCATTTCCTTTGTGGAGAAACCACTGTGTGACGACCAAAGTATAACCGATTGTAGTATAGGAGTTTCCTTTCCTACTTTGTGTATGTCATCCAAATACCAGGATATCACACCCTACTACCTTCTCAACAGATCCATCCCCTATTCTGGTGAAGTCAAACCTATGACTGTCACATCAGAAATAGATGATCTATCTCCGCTATATCTGCTTTAGTCTATAAATAGACATAAGCTTCCTGTCCACCAATGCTTCCGCTGCTCCCACTGACTACGACAACCCTCTGGCAGAGTCATATAGACGTCCACTTCTAAAACTAGTTTAGAACAACGCTATACTCATCCTCCCGCCGGGTCTCGCAGCCTGGAACAACAGCAATGGTAATTGTGGGTAAACAAGAACTTCCCTGTCACCGTCCTTGAGGCTACCGTAGTACCTCTCGGGTGCCTGAAGTTACCCACCGTTTCTGCGGAGTGGCCAATGGAATGTCAATCTAGATTGAATCTTTAGGTTCCTTATCAAATCTTCAGTAATCGTTTGTGATTCTGGAATCACTTCCAGTTCTACCATACTCCCACTACTGTTTTCTGAAAAAATCCATTTTTAATAAAACTGTGGCGAGTCTGGAACAATATTGCTATTGTTCATCCGGATGGTAGAAAGTCAACCCTCGTCATAGCCTGGGTCAACCCACAAACAGCCATTATAGAAACGTGCCTTGAGTTGTCAAGTGTCTGGTTTTAATCATAAACCGGACAACTCCCCGTACCTTAACATCGTTAAGATATGAACTGTTCTATATCATATATAGAACCAGAGGCACTGATTTAATTGAACCAGATTTAAATCATGCAGCTGTCTCCAGTGCATGTCAACTTAATGGAAGGAGGCCTGATCAGCGTTACTCAACTTAGGAATGCTTCCAATTATGAGTAACCTGAAAGAGAAGCAAGTTCTCTTAATCACTACCATCAACTGAATACCATTGACAAGTATCTATATCTTCGATCACTTTGAAGAATCCCGATACTTGCTACACCTGGTTCTCTACTCTATTCAAATACCTATAACTTCTCCAAATTCGGACCCTGTGTTTCCACGAAACACCTGTCTAAAAACTAGAGAAGTCATAAGTAAACCGAATATAGTACGAGGACCAACCCCTCTGTCCTGATGGACCCTGGACATCATACAATACTCTGTACAAGTCCCTTGAGTCTGATAACTCACTCACTGTGTGTCGTAGGTTGAAAACTGTACTTATGGTTAAGAAGAATTACACCGCTGTTTAATGCTCCTTACCTAACCATCCACTGATATAGGTAAATGTCGTAGACATAATTTCAAAAAGGTATATCTCACTCTATGAAAATAGACGTACAGATATATCAATTTGAAAATGGTGCATAACAGCGGATACTCAAAACCAAATATTTGCCGACCGGCAAACGACCCAGGTGACTTCCTCAAATATCACCGATTACAACGAATCCCGATATAATGAGGATAATCACCCAATTCCCAATAACTTACTCCCACTCATCATCTGTAAAGCCATACAGATGTGAGAATCGTAACTGGTAAATACATACCCTGGAGTAAGTATCTAATCGGGAAATCAGTTTTCTTTTAACAGTACACAGTGAGACTGAAACATTGAAATGTTTCGATGGGGTATCCCGGTATTCCTAGTAATGCCTCTTCCAGATTCATGACTGTAACCGTATAATTCTTTGCCACCTCTCCAAATCCCTTCATATGTCTTTAGTCATTACCTTCTGCATACCCCTTTAGGCCAAATGGTTTTCTTCCTTCCCTACCGTTCGGCACCAGCCTATGGTTTGGAAGAAGACTATCCAATAAGCATAATGGGTGTACTGTCCTAATCCTAGGAGCACTCGCAGTGCGAGAGAAGGTGAAGATAAAAGACACCTGAATAAATCTTATTCCTATTTCTCCTGAACCAGAATCCATCCCCGAACTGGAACAAGTTCCTTTCGAGTTCGTATATAACCATACGATGGAGTATCCAATAAACTGTGGATCTTCGTAGTGATACGGAGTGTCCTGGAGAAATTCAAAGGTGATTTTAGGATTGGCGAAGAAATACCTGGTTTGGTCATGAATATCAGTCGCAATTTACTTTGCCCTCTTACTAATCCCTTTATTTTGTCTTAACTCAATACCTTCTGCACACCATCGTTATGCTAATTGGTTTTCTTCATTCCCCACCGTTCGGCACCAGCCTAAGGTTTGGAGGAAGACTATCCAATTTGCGTAATAGGTGTACTATCTCCTAAACCAAGGAGTACTCACAACCCGAGAGAAGGTAAAAGGAAAAGACAACTGAATAATCCTATTCGTTTTCTCCAGAACCGGAAACCATCCTCGAATAAATCCCTTCGAGTTCGTATCTAACCATACGATGGTTTTGTCCAATGGAAGTGGACGTTCGTAGTAATACGGGGTGTCCTGGAGAAAAGGGTAAAAGTAAGAGTGGCAATGAGGTCTGCAACTCTGACAATCCAAAAGCCAGTGTTAAAGAAGGTTCGGTCAACTTGGTAACTGAGTCATAGTCTTAGGGTCGGGTCAATGGTCGCTGCCAAACAGAGAGAGAAAAGAAACACTCAGCGTGCACTCTAACCTAGATCAGAATGGTTACCAATTTATCTAATCAGGAAACCTCCCACTGTACCTCAAATTCTCCTCCAAACCTGAAAGAAGAATTAGTCGGGGTCACCCGAGGAGTAAACTAACTCATCAGTGGGAATCGGGATCCAACTATCATCGCATGATGACGTGACGGAATCCGCTCACATCATCATACTCCAGAAGGTATGCGCATATCTGGCAAGTTTCAGTTCTTTTGAAACTCCCGATGTGGATTTCTGGCCCATGCTCTTATGACCTTGACTTTGGCCAACAAATCATAAGTCACATGTCAAGTTCTACCCGTCATTCTCCAGGTTAATTTGAATCCACCCGTACCTACCCTTGACTTTATCCAACAAGGCAGTACGACTGTTCCAAACCAACGCATCTATCTATTCTGCATATGAATAACCAACAGCTACCAAACACTGTGCCTTGACTTTGGCCAACAAACACAGCTTGAATACTATTGACTACCCATATGAAACGATGGAGGGCTACGAATGGTTTCTGGCGAAAACCTTTAACGTAAAGAACTTGATATCGTTGAAGGAACGGATAGCTTTTTGAAAATATAGTGACGAAAACCTTCGCTAAAGAGGTCACTCCCGGTGAAGGGATCTCGGCTCTTTCCCCGTAGAATGGGGTGCAGGATATTCCATCTGAATACCACGGTGCAAAGCAAAAGTAATCGGCTATAGTGAAGTTAATGCCCTGACGCAAACTTCTGTCCAAGGGGTCACTCCCGGTGAATGGATCTCGGCCCTTGCCTCGTCGAGTGAGGAGTAGGATATTCCAACTGAATACCACGATGCAAAACAAAAGTGAACGTCCTTGCAATAACAGCTTTTTGCAAAAGTGTTCCAACAACATCAGATTAGGTTTGTTTTTAACTTGCATTGATCCGAATCAATGCAGTCCCATCAATTGATCACACCACAAAGAACGAAAATATACTGATGTACGTATATGCCATCCGTATTCGCCACTGGGTCCCGTCATTACCCGTTAGGTTAGCTAACTAACGACAGAGCGGGGACTGGACTAGCGCGGATGCAAAACATATACAACATCTACTAATATATATACCAATATATTATATTCGCTCAAGGAGTGATAAAAATGCAACATCACAGAGAATGAACAGCATCACAGAAACAATACAGATATCTGGGATCCCCGGGTTTCACAGAGCCGCTGAAACCCGACGTTCCCCTGGTCGTGTGGATAGCCTGTGCAATGAAAACCTAGACCCCTACGGGCGCGGCAAGTCACCCGCCAAAACCTGAAGCGAGGCAGCCCCCTTCAGCACCGTGAATGGACCACCCAGCACTTCACGGAATCCGGTAACTTGGGCACCCCTCCTGGGTCAACCTGTACCCCCTACGAGTGCGGCGAATAGCCCGCCAATCCTAGAATGAAGCCCCCTCCGTCCCAATGCCATGAGATGCGGGCTTGTTGCCCTCCAGAACCCGGCTATCCGTGCACCCCTCCGCGGGGCAATCCTAGTACAGAAAGTAAAATATACATACACCGGGTACATCGACCGCAACCAGGTCGTGCCCCAAAATAATAATACAATCAGGCAGTGACGGCAGTCCACATGTCGGACGCTCGCCCCGCAACATCAAATGTACATAATACAACCACAACTGTACTAGCATTGCATCCAGGCTATCCCCCACGACCGATCCGCAACATCACAGCAAAAACAGAACATCAACGTGAAAGTCACGTTCGCAAATCCGTCTAACCGGGCTATAGCAGTTAGACCGGATTTACCGATCAAGTGACATTCATGGTCGCAGATATAATGTAAATACTGTGAAATAATATGTTTAAAATATCCGATCGATCAAACTTTAACAAGTGGGCCCCCAAGTACTACTGTAGCACATCAAGAAATTCTGGGCCCAAAATTAATATTCCAAAACCCATATTTTAAGCCCAGAAAGCTACTGAAGAAATTTGACACAGCAAGGACACTGTTCGGCGGCGGAACCGCGGCCCAAGGGGGGTTTGCCGCGGTTCCGTGCTCTGTTGGTCGACTTACTGTGTCGAATTTCTACAGTATGCTTATAACATCCAGTGCATCACTATTTTACAACCTGAAAAAATTTTCGAGACCAAAAAATTTCAACAGAAAACTGATGCTAGCAAAAATGTAGATTTTGGAATTTTGGTCGATCGGAAATGCAAAACACATTAAACCAAGCTAGACTAAGTTAATGGCGAGGCTCTGATACCACTGTAAGTGCACGGCGGCGCCCCGGCCGTCAATCCGACGGCCAAATGCGGAAGCGGTGATAAACTTTAATTTTCTTGAACTGGCAAACCGCCGCGCACTAATACCCGGATCGAACCATTAATTAGTCCTAGCCAACTACAAGAAAGGGAATAGAGATATACCGACGATCCAAGTCCTCCGGTCTTCTCGTCATCGTCCCGATCTCCTGCGGAATGTCCCGTCTCCTCCTCGTCGCCGGAAGTGCACCACATCGCCTACTTCTTTTACGGGCTCCCATTCAATGCCGAGGCAACTCGGGCACGAAGCTGGCTAGTCGACGTGCCCAAGATTTGCTGTAGAATGTATAGTAGAGCTTAAGTCTCATTTGGGGTTCATGGAGGTTGCCATTTTGGTGGAGGTTAAGAACTCAACTCTTGAGATGAAGATGTGGGGATTTTATGAAGCCTAATGAACAAAATTTCCCCACCAAAAATATGGGACAGCCCATGACCAATATGGCCGGCCATGCAAGGTGAATGGAGAGAAAATGAGAGAGAGTGAGCCAAGGAATGAGTGGTGCAACCATAACAATAATGCAAAAGGGAATCATGAAAGAACATGATAACAAAATACATCCACACTCAATCACCAACCATCATCAAACATGATGACTCAAAAGTCATGCCATCATGAAGATACAAGTCAAGCAAGGTCAAAGAATGGCACCCATCATGAAAACCATCATGATACAAATATATGCAAGGAACACCCTCCACTAATGCCTATTTGCAACAATGCAAATAAACCCTCCTCCACCAAACTTCGGCCAATGAACGATACAAAGGAAATTGGCCGAAATGGAAAACTGGCAACTCCAGAAAACTGGTCCCGTAATAAATTACAGGAAAAACCCCGATACTGTGCATACACACCCGCATTTGTATTCCGACCGAAATACAAATGCAATGAGACAAAATCTACACTGTACTATACTAGGATCCGGCTTAAACCAAAGTCGGCTAGTAATATCCGTTCGATCCTGATCCGTGCAATACCGCACGTATCTGATCGAACCCTGCCATATAACCATACGGCCTGTAGTACAAACTGTCTGATCCTGATCCGTGCAATACCGCACGTATCTGATCGGACCTTGCCATATCTCCATACGGCCTCTACAACTTTTCGCCCGAAAGCTGAGTAACAGAATATGGGGGACTCTAAAGACTCGTCAACACCTTGGTTGTGGATTTAACCACTAGCACGTCAGAGGTATAAGCCAATACGTAACGGGCTACCAGGTATTGACTAAAAGGGACGTCTGTGAGCGAACTCAGCCTGACTCCCTACTGAGCCTGTCAGTGACAATATCCGTACAGTCCGGTCCGTTCTTCTATGAGCATCGCATGGCGGGCCTAGGGGGTTGGTAAAAGTCAGACCCCCAAAAGCGGTACAAGTCGTGTCGGAGTGTAGCCCAGAACACCCTGAGATACTACTGGAATACCTACCAGTAAATCTCCTTGCCTCGGCCGAGGGCTTCATGTAATGGCTCTCCTAGACACAGCGCGACCTCACCCCCAATACCGGGAGAGACGAACCCCTGAAGATACGCTCACTGCCTCTATGTGGCTCGGGACTGTACCCAACTAAAACCTGTTTGCACGACTCCTTTGAGCCGTGGTAGGGTAGTAATCAAAGTACAGTGGGAACTCACACAAGACAAATGACGATCCCCAGGTCGATGAACTAACCTGTACACATGTCACCTGGGAACTGCCATCTGACGTCTGGTATATGACCAACTGGCATGTTCCCGGCGAGTCCTGTCCGGTGTACTCATAACCCAATGAGCACCTGTATACATCTTAGGTGATCCAACTGACACCAGTGGCTTGTGAGACCGGCCACCGCCCCTCGTCGGGGTCTCGACTGTATACACTAGTCTACTCTGGAGTATCGATGCCCTGTCTCGAAACTCACACGACTAGGGACCATTTAAGGATATGCTTATAGACCCCAGCTCCCATTTATATGATCGCCCTCATACTGCTGGTGGTCAAGCAAGAATCCTAGAGGCTCTATCAACGTGTAATAGCGACTTGTCAGGTCACCTAAAGCAGTACACGATGATAAAGGTAAACCAGATAGCATACTATCATCTCGAGTAAGACTGTCCTACCGGGATAGGTCCTCCATCAATCATTGCAATCACGTACCTGTGACCTAATAATTGACTCTGAGGGCATTATCTCCAACATATGCTTATTGGATAGTCTTCTTCCAAACCATAGGCTGGTGCCGAACGGTAGGGAAGGAAGAAAACCATTTGGCCTAAGGGGTGTGCAGAAGGTAATGACTAAAGACATATAAAGGGATTTGGAGAGGTGGCAAAGAATTATACGGTTACAGTCGTGAATCTGTAAGAGGCATTACTAGGAATACCGGGATACCCCATCGAAACATTTCAATGTTTCAGTTTCACTGTGTACTGTTAATGGAAAACTGATTTCCCGATTAGATACTTACTCCAGGGTATGTATTTACCAAGTTTGATTCTCACATCTGTATGGTTTTACCGATGATGAGTGGGAGTGAGTTATTGGGAATTGGGTGATCATTCTCATTATATCGGGACTCGTTGTAATCGGTGATATTTGAGGAAGTCGCCTGGGTTGTTTGCCGGACGGCAAATATTTGGTTTTGAATATCCGCTGTTGTGCGCCAATTTCAAATTGATATATCTGTACGTCTATTTTCATAGAGTGAGATATACCTTTTGAAATTATGTTTATGACATTTACCTATATCAGTGGATGGTTAGGTAAGGAGCATTAAACAGCGGTGTAATTCTTCTTAACCATAAGTACAGTTTTCAATCTACGACACACAGTGAATGAGTTATCAGACTCAAAGGAATTATACAGAGTATTGTATGTTTTCCAGGGTCCATCAGGACAGAGGGGTTGGTCCTCGTACTATATTCGGTTTACTTATGACTTCTCTAGTTTTTTGACAGGTGTTTCGTGGAAACACAGGGTCCGAATTTTGAGAAGTTATAGGTATTTGAAAAAAGTAGAGAACCAGGTGTTGCAAGTATCGGGATTCTTCAAGTTGATCGAAGATGTAGATACTTGTGTACGGTATTCAGTTGATAGTAATGATTAAGAGAACTTGCTTCTCTTTCAGGTTACTCATAATTGGAAGTATTCCTAAGTTGAGTAACGCTGATCGGCCTCTCTTCCATTTAGTTGACATGCGCTGGAGACAGCTGCATGATTTGAATCTGGTTCAATTAAATCAGTGCCTCTGGTCCTATATTAGATATAGAACAGTTCGTATCTTAACGATGTTAAGGTACGGGGAGTTGTCCGGCTTATGATTAGAACCAGACACTGGACAACTCAAGGCACGTTCCTGTAATGGCTGTTTGTGGGTTGACCCAGGCTATGACGAGGGTTGATTTTCTACCATCTGGAAGATCAATAGCGATATTGTTCTAGACTCACCACAGTTTTATTAAAAATGGATTTTTTCAGAAAACAGTAGTGGGAGTATGGTAGAACTGGAAGTGATTCCATAACCACAAACGATTATTGAAGATTTGATAAGGAACCTAAAGATTCAATCTGGATTGACATTCCATTGGCCACTCCGCAGATTTGGTGGGTAACTTCAGCCACCCGAGAGGTACTCCGGTAGCCTCAAGGACGGTGACAGGGAAGTTCTTATTTACCCACACTTGCCATTGCTGTTGTTCCAGACTGTGAGACCCGGCAGGAGGATGAATATAGCGTCGTTCTAAACTAGCTTTAGAAGTGTACGTGTATATGACTCTGCCAGAGGGTTGTCGTAGTCAGTGGGAGCAGCGGAAGCATTGGTGGACAGGCAGCTTATGTCTATTTATAGACTAAAGCAGATATAGTGGAGATAGATCATCAATTTCTGATGTGAAAGTCATAGGTTTGACTTCATCGGAATAGGGGACGGATATGTTGAGAAGGTAGTAGGGTGTGATTTCATGGTATTTGGATGACATACAAAGAATAGGAAAAGAAACTCCTATACTACAATCGGTTATACTTTGGTCGTCACACAGTGGTTTCTCCACATGGGACTTGGATATTATATCAGACATACTGGTTACTAGATCTATGGTTTTAGATCTAGATTTGGGTAGTTTCCAAATCAAGGTACTTAGACAGCATTCTAAGAGTATTTAGAATGGACGACTCCTGGCACGGTAGTGTACCTGCAGGTGATGGAGTCACCCTCTCTAAAGGTGTCTTACAGACTAAAGAGGAGAGGGATGTGCATGGTTGGCAGATCACTTGCTCAGGCAATTGAGTCAATCATGAGATGTCAAGTACTACACCAGATGTTGTTCTTGCAGTAGATGCAATAAGTTGATATTAATCCAATCCTAGAGAAACAGTCGGAAGCAGTTTTAGAACATAAGTGGATGTTCTAGGGATATGATAACGACAGCCTCATTCGGGAGACAGTTATCATTCCAGGCTTCCAAGGTGACCTGGACGACAAGGAGGTTGTCAGAGTTATAGTTTTTCCTTCTGACGAGGGGCAGTATTTTGGACAGGTGGTCCAAGGCAATACTGAGGGAGGCATGGCGCAGGACACTGATTAAGTTCAATTGATAATACAGTCTAAGAAGTTTGGATTTAGTGTTCATTTATGAACTATGTCCCATTAGACATCCAGACACATTCTAAGACAGGCATTGCTCATTTCGGGAGATGGGTTTCTCCGCGAACATGAGATATAGAGAGACATAGAAAGAAACATCAAAGCGGATCCACTCACTGAGGCTATTCCTCGAACACAATAGTTTCGCAAACGAGCTTTGTGAGACTAACAAGTAGAGGAGTTGGGTGTTCGGTATCACACAGGCTGTGAGTATGCGACATCGCAATAATTAGCCTTGAGTGCAAGTGGGAGATTATTGGAGATAGTGCCCTCAGAGTCAATTATTGGATCACAGGCATGTGATTGCAATGATTGAGGGAGGACCTGTCCCGGTAGGACAGTCTTACTCGAGATGATAGTATGCTATCTGGTTTATCTTTATCATCGTGTACTGCTTAGGTGACCTGACAGGTCGCTATTACACGTTGATAGAGCCCCTAGGATTCTTGCTTGACCACCAGCAGTATGAGGGCGATCATATAAGTGGGAGCTAGGGTCTATAAGCACATCCTTAAAAGGTCCCTAGTCGTGCGAGTTTCGAGACAGGGCATCGATACTCCAGAGTAGACTAGTGTATACAGTCGAGACCCCGACGAGGGGCGGTGGCCGGTCTCACAAGCCACTGGTGTCAGTTGGATCACCTAAGATGTATACAGGTGCTCATTGGGTTATGAGTACACCGGACAGGACTCGCCGGGAACATGCTACTTGGTCTTATACCAGACGTCAGATAGCAGTTCCCAGGTGACATGTGTACAGGTTAGTTCATCGACCTGATGATCGTCATTTGTCTCGTGTGAGTTCCCACTGTACTTTGATTACTACCCTACCATGCTCAAAAGAGACGTGCAAACAGGTTTTAGTTGGGTACAGTCCCGAGCCACATGGAGGCAGTGAGCGTATCTTCAGGGGTTCGTCTCTCCCGGTATTGGGGGTGAGGTCGCGCTGTGTCTAGGAGAGCCACTACACAAAGCCCTCTGCCGAGGCAGGAGATTTACTGGTAGGTATTCCAGTAGTATCTCAGGGTGTTCTGGGCTACACTCCGACACGACTTGTACCGCTTTTGGGGGTCTGACTTTTACCAACCCCCTAGGCCCGCCATGCGATGCTCATAGACGAACGGACCGGACTGTACGGATATTGTCACTAACAGGCTCAGTAGGGTGTCAGGCTGAGTTCAGTCACAGACGTCCCTTTTGGTCAATACCTGGTAGCCCATTACGTATTGGCTTATACCTCTGACGTGCTAGTGGTTAAATCCACAACCAAGGTGTTGACGAGTCTTTAGAGTCCCCCACATTCAGTTACTCAAGCTTTCAGGCGAAAAGCTGTAGAGGCCGTATGGAGATATGGCAAGGTCCGATCAGATACGTGCGGTATTGCACAGATCAAGATCGGACAGTTTGTACTTCAGGCCGTATGGTTATATGGCAGGGTTCGATCAGATACGTGCGGTATTGCACGGATCAGGATCGAACGGATAATACTAGCCGGCTTTGGTTTAAGCCGGATCCTAGTTTAGTACAGTGTAGATTTTGTCTCATTGCATTTGTATTTCGGTCGGAATACAAATGCGGGTGTATACACAGCATCGGGGTTTTCCTGTAATTTATTACGGGACCAGTTTTCTGGAGTTGCCAGTTTGCTTTCCGTTTCGGCCGATTTCCTTTGTATCGTTCATTGGCCGAAGATTGGTGGAGGAGGGCTTATTTGCATTGTTGCAAATAAGTATTTGTGGAGGGGGTCTTTCCATATTTCTTTGTATCATGATGATGATGCATCCCTTGACCATTTGACTTCTTCATCCATCATGGCTTGACTTTTATATGATATGGTTGTTAATGATGGCATGACTTTTGGGAGTGATGATTGTTGTTTGGGTGTTGGACTTTCCTAGCTATCATTTCTTTGCATGATAACCATTCCTCTCTCTCTCATGGATTATGGTGTGGCCTCTCTCATATTATTGATACACTCTCCACTCTCTCACTCTCTAGCAATTGCAAGGGCCGGCCACTTGAGGGGAGGGCTGCCCAATTTTATATGTGTGGGTTTTTGCTTCATTTCATGCTCCAAAAATCCCCAAGTCCCTCCACATAGCTCTTGTATCATCCCTCCACCAAAATGGCAAACTCAATAACCCCAAATGAGACATGGTTCTTCACTACACATTCTACAGCAAATCTTGGGCACGTCGACTAGCCAGCTTTGTGCCCGAGTTGCCTCGGCATTGAGGTGGGAGCCCGTAAAAGATGTAGGCGATGTGGTGCACTTCCGGCGACGAGGTGGAGCCAGGACATTCCGCGGGAGATCGGGACGACGACGAGAAGACCGGAGGACTTGGATCAGTCGGTATATCTCTCATCCCCATCTTGTAGTTAGCTAGGACTAGTTAATGGTTCGATCCGGGTGTTTAGTGCGCGGTGGTGCCGGTTTGCTAGTTTGCAAAATTAAAGTTTTTCGCTTCCGCATTTGGCCTCGGGATGGAGGTCGGGGCGCCGCCGTGCACTTACAGTACTGTCCCAATCCTAGGGGCACTCGCAACGCGAGAGAAGGTGAAGATAAAAGACACCTGAATAAACCTTATTCCTATTTCTCCTGAACCAGAATCCATCCCCGAACTGGAACAAGTTCCTTTCGAGTTCGTATATAACCATACAATGGAGTATCCAATAAACTGTGGATCTTCGTAGTGATACAGAGTGTCCTGGAGAAATACAAAGGTGAAGTGGGAGTGGTAATGAAATACTTGGTTTGGTCGTGAATAGCAGTCGCAATTTACTTTGCCCTCCTTCTAATCCCTTTCTTTGTCTTTACATAATACCTTCTGTACACCATCGTTAGGCTAATTGGTTTTCTTCATTCCCTACCGGTCGGCACCTGCCTATGGTTTGGAAGAAGGCTATCCAATTTGCATAATAGGTGTACTATCCCCTAATCTAAGGGGCACTCGCAACCTGAGAGAAGGTAAAAGGAAAAGACAACTGAATAGTCCTATTCGTTTTCTCCAAAACCGGAAACCATTCTCGAATAAATTCCTTCGAGTTCGTATATAACCATACGATGGTTTTATCCAATGGAAGTGGACGTTCGTAGTAATACGGGGTGTCCTGGAAAAAGGGTAAAAGTAGGAGTGGCAATGAGGTTTGCAACTCTAACAATCCAAAAGTCAATGTTTAAGAAGGTTCGGTCAACTTGGTCACTGAGTCATAGTCTAGGTCGGGTCATGGTCGCTGCCAAAGAGAGAGAGAGAAAAGAAACACTCAGCGTGCACTCTATCCTAAATCAGAATGGTTACTAATTTATCTAATCAGGAAACCTCCCACTGTGCCGTCAAATTCTCCTCCAAACCTGAAAGAAGAATTAGTCGGGATCACCCGAGGAGTGAATCAACTCATCAGTGGGAATCGGGATCCAACTATCATCGCATGATAACGTGACGGAATCCGCTTATGTTATTACACTCCAGAAGGTATGCGCATATCTGGCAAGTTTCAGTTTCTTTAGAAACTACCGATGTGATTTTTGCCCCATGCTCTTATGACCTTGACGAAGGTCAACAAATCATAAGTCACATGTCAAGTTCTACCCGTCATTGTCCAGGTTAATTTGAACCCACCCGTACAAGCCCTTGACGAAGGTCAACAAGGCTATACGACTGTCCCAAACCAACGCATCTATCTGTGCAGCAGAAAGGTAACAAGCAGCTACCATTCACTATGTCTTGACGAAGGTCAACAAACATAGCATGAATACTACGTGGTACCCGTCTGAAATGACGGATGGCTACGGATGGTTTTTGGCGAAAAACCTTTAACGTAATGAACTTGATATCGTTGAAGGAACCGGATAGCTTTTTATAAAAATATAGTGACGAAAACCTTTGCTAAAGAGGTCACTCCCGGTGAAGGGATCTCTGCTCTTTCCCCGTAGAATGAGGTGCAGGATATTCCAACTGAATACCACGATGCAAAGCAAAAGGCAATTGGCTATAGTGAAGTTATTACCCTGACGCAAACTTCTGTCCAAGGGGTCACTCCCGGTGAAGGGATCTCAGCCCTTGCCTCGTCGACTGAGGTGCTGGATATTCATAACCGAATACCACTGTGCAAAACAAAAGAGAACGTCCTTGCAATAATAGCTTTTTGAAAAATGTTCCAACAACATCAGAATAGGTTTGTTTAGCTTGCATTGATCCGAATCAATGCAGTCCCATCAATTGATCACACTAATAAAGAACGAAAATAATGATGTACGTATATGCCATCCGCATTCGCCACTGGGTCCCGTCATTACCCGTTAGGTTACTTAACTAACGACAGAGCGGGGACTGGACTAGCGCGGATGCAAAACATATACAACATCTACTAGTATATATATCAATATATAATATTCGCTCAAGGCGTGATAAAATGCAACATCACAGAAATGTAATAAGCATCACAGAACAATACAGATATCTGGGATCCCCGGGTTTCATAGAGCCGCTACTGAAACCCGGCGTTCCCCTGGTCGTATGGATAGCCTGTGCAATGAAATCCTAGACCCCTACGGGCGCGGCAAGTTACCCGCCAAAACCTGAAGCGAGGCAGTCCCCTTCAACAATGTGAATGGACCACCCAGCACTTCACGGAATCCGGTAACTTGTGCACCCCTCCTTGGGTCAACCTGTACCCCCTACGAGCGCGGCGAATAGCCTGCCAATTCTAGAGTGAAGCCCCCTCCGTCTCAACGCCATGAGATGCGGGCCCGTTGCACTCTAGAACCCGGCTATCCGTGCACCCCACCTTGGGATAATCCTAGTACAGAAAGTAAAATATACATACAACGGGTACATCGACCTCAGCCCGGTTGTGCCCCAAAAGAATAATATACAAACAGACAGTGACGGAAGTCCATATGTCGGACGCTCTCCCCGCAATATCAAATGTACATAAATAACCAAACTGTACTAACATTGCATCCAGGCTATCCCCCACGACCAATCCGCAACATCACAGCACAACACAGAACATCAACGTGAATGTCACGTTCGCAAATCCGTCTAAAAGGGCTATAGCAGTCAGACAGGATTTACCGATCAAATGACATTCACGGTCGCAGATATAATGTAAATACTGTGAACTAATATGTTTAAAATTTTCGATCGACTAAATTTTCCTAAGTGGGCCCCAAGCACAACTGCAGTACTCAAAAATAATCTGGGCCCAAACAGAATATTCCAAAATCCCCAATTTCAAATATAAAGATCACTGTAGAAAACTGGCATTGCGTTGACCCTTGACTGCGGTGGAACCGCGGCCGCAACATGGGTTTGGCCGCGGTTCCGCGGTCTTCCTGTAGCATCACAATACCAGATTTCTACAGAATTCTTAAAATCACCTGCTCAGATTTTTGCAATACTCCAAATATTTTTTCGAGCAAAAAATAATTCGACAGAGAACTGAACCAGAAAATGCGGGTTTTCGGAAAATCCGTTCGATCGAACTTGTAAACACGTTAGAACAAGCTAGACTAGGTTAATGGCGTGGCTCTGATATCAGTGTAAGTGCACGGCGGCGCCCCGGCCGTCGGAACGAGGCCAAAATGCGGAAACGATACTTTTATTTAACTTTTGAACCGGCACCACCGCGCACTAAAATCTCGGATCGGGCCATTAACCTACTCCTAGCTAACTAGAGAAGGGGTAGAGAGATATACCGAGCGATCCGTGTCCTTCGGTCTTCTCGTCGTCGTCCCGATCTCCCCGCGGAATCTCCGGTCTCCATCTCCTTATAGGAAGGGCACCACATCACCGGGTTCTTTTATGGGCTCCCACCTCTGGACCGAGGCAACTCGGGCACGAAGTTGGCGAGTCGACGTGTCCAAGAATACTGTAGATGAAGTGTAGAACTATTTGTCTCTTGGGGTTGTATGAAGTTGCCCTTTTGATGGAGGTGAAGAAATGAACTTTTGGAGGAGGAGCTATGGGATTTTTACAAAGCCAAATGAGAGTATTTCCCCACACAAAAAATTGGGACAACCCCCATCTTGTGGCCGGCCAATGTGTGTGGAATAAGAGAATGAAAATGAGTGAGCCAAGATAATGCAAGAGAGAGAAAAGGTGATGATGAGGAATCATCATCACAACAAAATCCGCACTCATAAACCCATCACCAACCCATCAAAACAAAAGTCAAGCAATGATGGAAAATCATGAACCAAGAAGTCAATGTATGGTGGAACCATCATGATCATCCATTTACAAATAAACCCCTCCACAATTGCTAATTTGCAAATATGCAAATTAGCCCCTCCACCAATTATCAGCCAATGAAAGGAAGAGAGGAAAACTGGATGAAACGGAAAGCAAACTGGCAACTTCAGAAAAACGATCCCGTAATAAATTACAGGAAACCCCGCTACTGTATATACATACCCGCATTTGTATTCCGACCGAATACAAATGCAATGAGACAAAATCTACACTGTACAATACTAAGATCCGGCTTAAACCAAAGCCCGCTAGTATTATCCGTCCGATCATGATCCGTGCAATACCGCACGTATCTGATCGAACCCTGCCATATCTCCATACGGCCTCTACAGCGTTTCGCCCGAAACTTGAGAAAACGGTCTGTGGGGGACTCTAAAGACTCGTCAATACTTTGGTTGTGGATTTAACCACTAGCACGTCAGAGGTATTAGCCATACGTAACGGGATACTAGGTATTGACCAAAAGGGACGTCGATAAGCGAACTCATCCTGACACCCTACTAAGCCTGTCAGTGACAATATCCGTACAGTCCGGTCCGTTCGTCTATGAGCATCGCATGGAGGGCCTAGAGGGTTGGTGAAAGTCAGACCCCCAAAAGCGGTACAAGTCGTGTCGGAGTGTAGCCCAGAACACCCTGAGATACTACTGGAATACCTACCAGTAAATCTCCTGCCTTGGCCAAGGACTTCGTGTAATGGCTCTCCTAGACACAGCGCGACCTCACCCCCAATACCGGGAGAGACGAACCCATGCAGATCCGCTCACTGCCTCCATGTGGCTCGGGACTGTACCCAACTAAAACCTGTTTGCACGTCTCCTTTGAGCGTGGTAGGGTTGTAATCAAAGTACAGTGGGAACTCATACGAGACAAATGACGATCTCAGGTCGATGAACTAGCCTGTACACACGTCACCAAGGAACTGCTATCTGACGTCAGGTATAAGACCAACTAGCATGTTCCCGGCGAGTCCTGTCCGGTGTACTCATAACCCAATGAGCACCTGTATACATCTTAGGTGAACCAACTGACACCAGTGGCTTGTGAGACCGGCCACCACCCCTCGTCGGGGTCTCGACTGTATACACTAGTCTACTCTGGAGTATCGATGCCCTGTCTCGAAACTCCCACGACTAGGGACCTTTTAAGGATGTGCTTATAGACCCCAGCTCCCACGTATATGATCGCCATCATACTGCTGGTCGTCAAGCAAGAATCCTAAGGGCTCTATCAACATGTAATAGTGACCTGTAAGGTCACCTGAAGCAGTACACGATGATAAAGGTAAACCAGATAGCATACTATCATCTTGAGTAAGACTGTCCTACCGGTATAGGTCCTCCCTCAATCATTGCAATCACGTGCCTGTGATCCAATAATTGACTCTGAAGGCCTTATCTCCAACAAACGGTGTGTCAGAACGAAGGAACCGTACCCTATTAGATATGGTACGATCCATGATGAGTGATTCTGAGTTACCTCTCTCGTTTTGGGGGCATGCATTGGAAACAGCAGCTTTTCTGTTAAACATAGTTCCAACCAAGACTGTGTCTACTACTCCATATGAGATATGGCATGGGAAGAAACCATCTCTTAAAAGAGTTATGATTTGGGGTTGTCCGGCTTTTGTCAAAAAGCAGAATCCAGACAAACTCGAGACACGATCAGTCAAATGTATATTTATAGGATATCCAAAACATTCGTTTGGGTATCTTTTCTACCACAAGAAGGAACAAAAGGTGTTGTTTCTCAGTATGCCACCTTTTTAGAAAATGGGATTTTTTCAAATGATTCTGATGGCAATGTGGTAGATCTAGAAGAGGTTCTAGATATACAAGTTATAAATGACGACTTGGCTGAACCTGAAGTTATAACAGAATCTAATGAACCTCAGCCACTCCGTAGATCTGGTAGGACTTCTCGCCCACCGGAGAGATACTAAGGTTTTCTCATTGATGGTGATAGAGAAGATTACATCATGGATGATAATGATCCTTCCAGTTTTCATCAGGCTATCACGATTGGTGACTCTGTGAAATGGCTGGATGCTATGAGATCCGAAATGGAGTCCATGTACACCAACAAAGTATGGACTTTGGAAGATGTACCCTCCGGGATAAAACCTGTGGGTTGCAAATGAATCTTTAAAAGAAAGATCGGTGTAGATGGACAGGTAGAGACCTATAAGGCAAGGTTGGTAGCGAAAGGTTTTCGTCAAAGGCCAGGTTTAGACTATGACGAGTCTTTCTCTCCGGTAGCCTTGCTTAAATCCATTCGGATCCTACTTGCTATTGCTGCTCACTACGACTATGGAATATGGCAGATGGACGTTAAAACTGCATTCCTAAATGGTGATTTAGATGAATGCGTTTATATGGATCAGCCAGAACGCTTCATTGACAGTGGGAGCAGTGGTAAAGCATGTAAGTTGCTTAAATCCATTTATGGATTAAAGCAGGCATCACGGAGTTGGAACATCTGTTTTGATGATGTTATCAAAGAGTTTGTTTTCATCAAAAATCCAGATGAACCTTGTGTTTATAAGAAGACTGTAGGGAGAAATGTCGCATTCCTCGTATTGTATGTGGATGACATACTTCTGATAGGAAATGACATTCCTATGCTACAGTCGGTCAAATCATTCTTATCACAAAGGTTCTCCATGAAGGACCTGGGTGATGCCACATACATATTGGGTATACGGATCTATAGGGATAGATCCAAACGGTTATTGGGATTATCCCAAACTAAGTACATTAACACCATCCTAAAGAGGTTTAGTATAGAAGACTCCAAGCGGGGTGCCTTACCCGCTTGCCACGAAGACACTCTCTCAAAAGACGATTGCCCAAAGTTTGATATAGAGAGAGGTCGCATGAGCATTATTCCTCATGCTTCGGCAGTAGGATCGATAATGTATGCGATGTTATGTACACGTCCTGATGTTGATTATGCACTTAGTGTAGTAAGGAGGTATCAATCAAACCAAGGGGAGAATCACTGGATTGCTGTGAAGAACATTCATAAGTACTTACGAAGGACTAAAGAATTGTTCTTGGTGTATGGTAACAGGGATCTCTAAATGGAGGCCTTTATCGATTCGAGCTTCCAGAGTGACAAGGATGACAGCAAGTCTATCTCAGGGTTTGCATTTACCCTCAATAGAGGGACGGTGAGTTGGAAGAGTTCCAAACAGGATACCGTTGCAGACTCAACGATGGAAGCTGAATATATTGCTACAAATGATGCTGCCAAGGAAGCCATCTGGATGAGGAAGTTCATCGCGAAGCTAGGAGTAGTTCCAACCATTATTGATCCAATACCTTTGTATTATGACAATAATAGGGCTATGGCATTGGCCAAAGAGCCCAGGTCCCATCAGAAGTCCAGACACATCCTGAGGCGATATCATGTGATCCGGGAGATAGTTGATCGCCATGAGATCGAGATTAAGAGAGTAGACACAAAGAACAACGCTACGGATCCATTCACCAAGGCCCTCCCTCAGCCGCAGCATGAGCGATTTTTTGAGATGTTGGGTATGAGATACGCCAATAACTGGCCTTAGTGCAAGTGGGAGATTGTTGGTTATATGTATGCCCTAGAGTCCATTATGAGATAGTGTATGTACTGATGTGTGTGTGTGTGTGTGTGTGTGTGTGTGTGTGTGTGTGTGTGTATTCAGAGGACAGTCTTGCTCGACATGATAGTATGCCATCTGGTTTTACTTTATCATATGTTCACTTGATCATGTTTATTTTCATTTGGTACATGTTGATAAAGCCCTAAGGATATTGGCTTGACTACTGGGATTATGATGCGGATCATACTAGTGGGACATGTGTAGTTTATAAGCATATCCTTGAAATGTTCCTAGTGGTAGGTATATCGAGACAGGGCATCGATATTCCAGTGTAGACTAGCGTATACCATTCTTGTTCCATATGATGGGCGATAGATGATCCCATATCCGTCTGGTGTGTTGACACCAAAGATAGTATACGGGTGCTCAGTGAGACTGGGTACACTGAACGGACTCACCGAGAACTCCTATATGGTATTATATCATACGTCGGATAGCAGTTCTCAGGTGACACTGGTACAGGTTAGTCTGTAGACCCGAGATCGTCATAGAGTCTTGTGTGTCCTCCCACTGTAGTTTGATCTCCACCCTACTATGGCTCTACTGAGTCGTACAAACAGGTGGATTTTGGGTATAGTCCCGAGGCATACGGAGGCAGTGAGCGATAGGAGGGGTTTCGTCTCTCCCGGTATTGAGGGTTGATGCTGTGCTGTGCACGATTGGCTATAACGGGAAGTCCCTGGCCAGGGCTGCTGAGATATTACTGATAAATGTTATCAGTAAGTTTCTCGATCTGTTATAGACCATATACCGGCATGACTTATTGAGTTATTGGGGTCAAAGATTCCATCCCTAGACTCGATATGCAGCATATCTGACGAAGAGACCGGACTGTACGGTAAGTGTTGCCAGATGGATTGACAGGAGTTTTGACAGGTTCTCTTGTTCTTATTCTGATAGCTCAATACCCGGGTGGCCGTTACGTTTAGTTGACCACTTGCGGCTTGTGGGTGTTTGATATGATCATCACCTACTGCTGGCGTATTGACGGGTCTTAGAGTCCCACATAGAAGTTTCTCGGCTTAGGCGAAACGAAGTGGTGCGCATATGAGATATGTGCGGAAGCTCGATTAAATACGAGTATGTGATACTGTATTTTAATCGGGCATTTTATACTAGTCGGGTCGTATGAGATATGACCGGTTTATTAAATCAAGTGTTGATTTAATATTGACTTTTATATCATTTATTTAAACCCTTTTCTTTTAATGGATGCATGCATGTATATGTACATGATGATGTGCATACACATATACATACATGAAATTGTATCATGGTTGATGATACAAGATTGATGGCAATATAAGAATCACATAGTAGATAAATATATATATGGATATTTTTTTGATAAAGTTAAAGATAAAGGAAATATAAAAATGAGTCATTTCTTTTTCCATGACTCATTTCTTCCACACTCTTCCATGGTTGACTTTGACTCAACCATGGTTTATTTTTCCTTTGCCTTTAACTCAAGAAGAAAATATCTTGATATTTTATTTAACTATGGTTATTATTATGATATTCTCTCTCTCTCTCATTTTCTTTTACATTGTTTATTCCAAAAGAAAAAAGAAAGAGCCATCTTTTTCTTCCTCTCTCTAGCTCTCTTTTAAATGTTAAATTGAGCTAGATAAATAAAAAGAAAAGGTATTAAGTAAGATTAGCAACCGCTTCATCATCCTACACAACCCTTGCTACCTTGTGTAGGGTGTTTTGCTTCAAGATTTTCAAAGATCGAGGGAAGCAACAAGCTTAGGGAAAAGGACTTCGGGTGGATCGTCGTGGACTTGGAGGTGATCAAGCGAACCTTTCCAAACCAAAGGAGTCTTCCAAAGAGGTCTACAAAGGTTGTAGTCTCATCACTTAGTATAAATTATCTTTTAGATATGATACTATTAATTGTTACTTCATAATTCTAGTTCGATTCCTAGTTTAGTTTACTTAGCACCTCATAATTTTAAAGTTATGGCATGTGTGATGCTTCCAAACCCTAAAAGAGGTGTTAAGGAAACCCAACAGTAACAACATATCATATATATATGATGTATGAATGCATGAAAACAGAATACATCTAAATGAGAAAACTATTTTCTTATCTCAGTGAGATTTCTGCATATAAATCGAAGTATCATCAATCAAATCAACAAGGAATCCGTGTCAAGCATCGACACAAAATATATATCCCAATATCTCAAAATCTCGGGCTCTAGCAATCCGGACTGGTCCATATCATAAAATCTCAATGTCTCAATATCTCGGGCTCCGGCAATACGGACAGGCCCCATGCTCCGGCTATACGAACTGGCCCAAATCATCAAATCTCATTACTACGTCGGTATCCTCCGGATATCCGCTGCGTCACAAATAACCGGTTGGTAGTGCTCCCCTGCCGGGCTCAATGCCATCATCTGCGACCATCTTGCCCCGGGGTACCGCACCGGGTTCACCATGCACCTGCAGACGGTTCCTCCTCCTCCTCGAACCGGGTGTATGATACCGCTCTAGAGCCGAGAAAACTCATGGTGGACACCTCTCAAATCATATCACGAGAAAACTGCAAATTTCTATCTTTTGAAATGAAAATGAGTTTATAAATCCTTGCGGTTTCTCCAAATCCATAAATCTCATGGAAAATCCGAATCCCAAACTCCAACGTAAATAACGGTGAAATACCGGCATAAAGCCCCATGATATTGCATAACAATGAATATACATATGCGTGCACGAAATGTTTAAGTAAGAAATGCGATATCAACTAGGATATGAAAGCAAACGTACTAGTACAAAGTCGAATCTACCAGCTAGCAATTATACAATTAAGTATTGTTTTCTAATGTGTATGTGACATGGAAATTATTGATGATGATGTGTGTTAGCCGGCAAGCAGGTGTACGTGGAGCATACGCATCATCGGTAATGGTGCTGGTGTCCTGACGACAGGGTTTCATAATAACTAACGAGAACACATTTAAGCATGCAATGTGATGCGAACAGCAAGAATATACGGAAAATGAATAGTAATCGCAATAATGAAGGACATACATTATAATATATACGAGTCATACATTTGAAATAGCACGAATCGTGGTTTTTAGTAAATAGGGGCTACGATGTTTTTAAGAAAAGGTATATCCTTTGAAAAATCCGCAGTATCCTTCGGCCTGTCTTTAAAATACTTATGATTCGTTAGTTTTAGAAATAGGTATGACTCGAACCCAGTCTAACCCCTACCAAGAAAACTACAGGATGAAGCTAATAGACTAAACGAAAGGATAAGGAAAAACCACGTAAGTCCGAGTAGATATATCTAGTAGTCGGTGATCCCGCCTCAATAGCGTCACGTACGATAAAATATATCATATGACATCCTCGAGTCAAGAGTGCGGATCAATCATCATATTTATACATCGTACGGTAAAATCCATCGTACGGCATCCCAAATCGGGGTACGGGTCAATTACCACATATAATACATTATTTATCTGGTATCATTATCATCATATTCTAAATTAGGGGTACTGATCAAAAGTTTAGTACATTCTGATACCACCAAACATATATATCCGCGTGTGTATAAACACATCGCCCAATGATCCGCTATAATACCATGTTGTGTCTCATCACACGACCCAAATTGTTAGTTATATGTATGCCCTAGAGGCCATTACTGTACATTGGATGTATATTGTAGTGGATGCTGGGACATATATAGGGAGGACTTTCTTGCTCGACATGATAGTATGCTATCTGGTTGCTCTTTACCTTAACGTGTACACAGATTGTCTCTCTATTACATGTTGGTAAAGCCCTTAGGATCTGTACTTGACTACCTGGACTATGATGCGGATCATACTAGTGGGGACATGGTAGTCCATAAGTACATCCTTCAAAGTCCCTAGTCGTGGGTGTATCGAGACGGGGCATCGATATACCAGAGTAGACTAGCGTGTACCTTCTCGACCCATATAGATGGGCGATGGATGATCCCATATCCATCGGTGTTTGACATCAGAGATGATATACGGGTGCTCAGTAGAGACTGGGTACACTGGACGGACTCGCCGAGAACTCCCAGATGGCATTATACCTCACGTCAGATGGCAGTTCTCTGGTGACACTGGTACAGAGTAGTCTGTTGACCCGAGATCGTCATAGAGTCTTGTGTGGTTCCCACTGTGCTTTGATTTCCATCTTACCACGTCCAAGAGGGCGTGCAAAACGGTGGTTTTTGGGTACAGTCCCGAGTCACATGGAGGCAATGAGCGATAGGAGGGGAGTCGTCTCTCCCGGTATAGGGGGTTGATGTTGCGCTGTGTTCGATTGGCTATAACAGGAAATCCCTGGCCAGGGTTGCTGAGATTTACTGGTAAGTGTTACCAGTAGTTTCTCGAATTGTTATAGACCTCATATCGACACGACTTATCAAGCTATTGGGGTCTGACGTTTACCACCCCTAGGTGAGATATGCGACATATCAGACGATCAGACCGGACTGTACGGTAGTGTTACTGGTTGGATTCACTGGAGTGTGAGCGGGCTTGCTTGTCGATCTTCAGATCGCTCAATACCCGGGTGGCCGTTACGTTTAGCAGACCGCTTGCGGCTTGTGGATGTTTGATATGATCATCATCCGCTGCCGGCGTATTGACGAGTCTTTAGAGTCCTACACAGAGGTTTCCTGGTTCAAGCGAAACGAAATAGGAGTGCATATGAGATATGTGCGGGACCGAGAATAATGCGTGTATGTGATACCGTATTTCATTCTCGCGATGAATGTATCGAATGGTTGTATGCGATGCAACCTAGTTATCGAATCAAGGGTTGATTCAATAAGTCGATACATAGGATACTGGTCGGTTATATGTGATATGACCGGATCGTTAAATCAAGTGTTTGATTTAATGATTTAATGTGTAATTATATATTTGATATATTACTTTGCATTAACTAGTATCGGTTCACTTTAGATGGATTTTCTCACTTGGATGTACAAGTTGTATATGTGATATACTTTTTGTGCATTTTATTGTATCATGTTTGATGATACATGTTTACTTGGTTAAGTGTAAAGAATTAAACCATGGTTAAACTTATGATTAGGGTTTTATTTCCTTTTCTCATTTATTTATCTATTTATTCATTTTTGGAAAATAAATTGAAAAGAGAAAAGAATGGTGGCTTTTTTTGTTGTTTAGTGGAAGCTTCATGAAACCTTGACCCTAACCATTCATTTAACCTAAGTTAATTCTCTACACTTTACCATGGTTACCTTTATGATAAGAATTATTATTCTTTTCTTTTCTAATGAACTTATCATATCATTTCTTCTTCTTCTTCCTTGAACTCAAGAAGAAACCTTCACTTCATCAATGGTGGATTGATGAAATGAGTGAGAAATCCAATTCTAAAGTCTACCCACTTCCTATTTCTTCATCCTCTACCTCTTGCCAAGTAGTAGAGTGTGTTTCCTTCACAAGTTTTCATGACTTGGTGAAGTTTGGAGCTTGATCTAGCGATGCCTCGACGTAGATCATCTTCGGCATGGACATCGATGACCTAGCCCGTCCATTCTCCGATGAAGCCGACGCTAGAGCCCGGGACTTGTTATGGACAGCGAGGAGACTTCATTGCGGAGCTATGGAGGTGGAGAACCGGATCTACAAAGGTTGTATTTCTGTATCTCTTAGTTAAGTGTTAACTAGTTTATTGTTTCGCCTAGATTTCTAGCCAACGATCCGTACACTAGGGTTTCTCGGCACCATATTTTTTGAAATTGGCATGGTTGATGCCTTGTGAGACCTCATTAGGATGCCTAGGAACCCTACAGTGGTATCAGAGCCTAGCTAGAGCCTTAGGCGAAGTCTAGACGGAATTTGAAACCCGAACGAACCCGAAACCCAACTCAAAAATAGCTCTCTGGACAATTTTCAAAATCGTGATTCTTTCAAGATTAAAAATATTCAGAAAAATCAGCAGGAAGATATAAGGATAACTGCAAAATTCGAGCGTGTAATTCCATAATATCGCCGCGGATCCGCGGCATGAGCAGGCTCATGCGGCGGTTCCGCGGCAACTTTGTCTCTTTGTGCCTCGAAATTTGCACCTTAATTCTTAGTTTTCAATTCTGGTTTTCCTGGGAATTTTTAATATTTTTTGCAGAGTTTTATTTTCTGAGTTGTTTTGGGAATTCGAATGTTCGGTCGGATTATCAAATTTTGTCTGTGTGGCTTTCCGGATATATTTTAGAATATGTTAAAAAGTTCGACCGGATATAAATACCCAATTTTTCCCCTGTCGGGAAATTTCCAAGTGTTGGATTTTTCCGTAGTTTAACGACGTTCTAAGTAGTGCAAGTAACGCGATGGTCCCTCTAGAAGACAACAAACCTTAACTCGATTATGTGACCGTCTTGAACTGCCCTTTGAACCTTCGGGTTTGGGGCAGTACGGCGTGCCACATGTGAGGCGTTGGCTTGACCCTTCTACGGCTGGACCGTTGGTACTGAGGCACGAACTGAATGTTGTTAGACTTGTTTCATGTGATGAGCTGTTTCGGGAAAACTTGGGTGTTCGATTGTTCGATCGGAAAGTTTGACATTTTCTATTTATCCGGAATGGGATACAATAATTGGAATTCACAATAAGTTATGAGATAACTGAATGAATGTTATAAACATAGCAGTTTAGTCTCACTTGATCGGTTGCCACGGAATTTTGATGTGATCAAAAGTCCATCGCAATCACGTAGCGTACGCGGATACTCGCCGGGTAAACTTAATAGACAGCCTCACTCCATAGCCCCGACCAAGTGACTGTAGGAGAACCCCGTCGCCGAAAGCATCCGTCCGGGTGCTCGCGGTAACGGTGTTCCGCCTTGGTGCACTTTGTCGACGGTATCGGGGGTGCGGCCGTCTACTGAAGTTTGCGACGAGCATTCGATCAGGATGTCGGGAATCTTGTTGAATTGCCCGACTTGGTATTGAAAAGTGTTTTCGATTTTGAGACTAAAATGCGGTGTTTATAACTGTTAGGCATGCGATGTCTAAGGTATTCATTTGATTAGGCATGCGATGTCTATGCAGATTGCGGATTCCAACTGTTGTAGTTTTACACTTTCTTTTCTGTGACCGTAAGTGTAATATGTGATATCGCCGCTTTCGTTACTATATGTCAACGACAATTGGGATGCGCATATTTACTTACGTTGATGACATGTGTTGTTATGTGTTGCTGGATATGTTATATTAGATCGTCGTGTTTGAATAGCCGGGGTTTTTATGTGAGATGAGTGTTTTTCATTTTCATTCATGTAAAAACTTGTATGTAATATTCTTTTATTGGGGCGCTTCCAGGTTGCGGAAGTTGTCACCGTTGATGTATATTATTTACTTTTCTGCACTAGGATAGACCCAAGGAGGAGGGCACAAGTAACCGGGTTCTGGAGTCCTGTGGGAGACCAACTCGAGGAGTCGAGTACGGGTCTCCTAACTCTAGAATTGGTAGGGTTGCTTTCCGCTCTCGTAGGGGTCTAGGGGTGTGGGTTTGGCTATTCATCACGACCGTGGAATCCGTGTTTTATACCGGCTCGTATTGAAAACACGGACGTCCTAGTATATCCAATATTTCATATGATTCTTCTGCTGCCTTATTGTGATGTGATCATGTGATGTTCTGTGATAGATACAGTATATAGTATATATGATATATTATATAGACGTTACTTATGTTTTACACCCGCGCTAGCCCTGCCCCGCTCTGCCGTTAGTTACCTAACCTAACGGTGCACGAGGGGACATCGAGGCGAATGCGGATGGCATAAGTGTACGTCGTATTTATCTGTGATGTTTAGGTGACTTAAATGATGGGACTTCATTAATGTGATTAATGAAATAAAAGAAACCTAAGATGTTGTAGAATCGAATTTCAAAATAAAACAGGTAGCTACAGTTCTTGCTTTGCATAGCGGTATATGAGATATATCCTGCACCTTATTCGATGAGGAAAGGACCGAGATCCCTTCACCGGGAGTGACTCCTTTAGCAATAACTGGCAGATGCTACACACTCGGTTTGTCTTTTGATTGCTTTTAAGTGTTTTTGCTTTGCACAGTGATATATATGATATATCCCGCACCTCATTCGACGAGGAAAGGACCGACGATCCCTTCACCGGGAGTGACTCCTTTAGCAAAACTAGAAAAGCCTAAAAAACACTCCATTTTAAAATCATTCGATCCTACAACGATATCAAGTTCATTACGCAATAGGTTTTCATAAAAACCTGTCGTAGCCCTCCGTCATTTCAGATAAGTAGTAGTTAGTATTCGTGCTGCGTTTGTTGGCCTTTGTCAAGGCGCAGTGTGCGGTAGCTAACTGGTGCTTATCTGTTTATGCATATGATGCAGATTGGATTAGGGTAATCGTGCGACCTTGTTGGCCTTTGTCAAGGGCCGTGCAGGTGGGTTTATTTCGATCAAGAAATGACGGGTTGAACTTGTCTAGCATCCTATGGTTTGTTGGCCTTTGTCAAGGTCATAGGAGGTTAGGGGCAAAATATTATCGGGAATTTCAAGTGTTGAAATTTGCAATGAGATTGCATACCTTCTATGAGATAGTTGGATCCCGATACCCGCTGCGAGTAAGAGTTACTCCTGGGAGAGTTTTATACATTACAATTAGCCGATCAAGTAGGTGTCTAGAAAGGTGTCAACGGGGTTACGCCTCTGGGAAAACGAGGTTTACATTAATTAGGTTCGTGCGAAAGCACGGGGGACCTCCCTCAAAGTACCGACACTGGCCTGGCTGAAAGATTGGCGAACTTGTAGTGTGTAATTAATCCCGGCTAGTCTTTCCTTTTAGGGTTTGAAGGAAGATTTGATAAAAAGCAGTGGGAGCCATCCTGATTAGATAAAATAATAACCAATCTATTCTTGCAAGAGCGCACGCTGAGTGTTTTCTTCTCTCTCTCTCCAGGTAGCGACCATATCACGCCTTAATCAAGATAATAAAATAGATTATTGACCGAACCCGCTTGTTATACTGAGCTGGAGAACGTTGGTCCCGCTCCAACTTATAATTGTTATAAGACAGAGCAGGAAATTGGGGATTACCAGAATTCTCGTGCCGCCCAAACGAAGAGAGTGCATGCTGATGCATCATCTTCGGGTGTGTTCATTACAAGAATTGTTTCTCAGTATTCTTTACGTCCTGGGTATGTGATACCAGATCAGGATCCCAGATATGTAATCTGTTACATAGTGCTACAGAAAGGTAGAAAACTGAGAACGGGTGATAAGTTTCATGAGGCAGAAAACGGGGCAAGTGTTGCAGCCAAGTCTGTTGGTCACTGTCACCCTGTATTACCAATACATTGATTCTGAACGAATGTTGTTAGATACCGAACCTGATATACAAAATCATATCAGTCTCTTTATTAGTAAAGAAATGATAAAATTTTGTATTGTTGGATAATGTTTTGAACATTTCCTATATCAAAAGTTGATCGGTTCAGGCACGTTATCTAAAAGCATTAATGTTCTAAATCAAACTACAGTTCTTAGTATACGGAACACACAAAAGAGGAAGAGTTCAGAAATGAACGAATTCTTCTTGAGGCATTGTAGACTAGGTCATATCAATGTGACCCGACTAGCTGAAGTTACATTTAGATGCATATTTAAATCAGTTTGAATTTACATCTTGTGAAACTCGCCAGTCATGTCACAAAGTTAAGATGACCACAGCTCTGTTTATTGGAAACAGAGAAAGAGTTAGTAAACTCTTGGGATGATACATGTTGATGTATGAAAGGTCCCATGTCTACACATGCCAGGACTGGTTCTTTGTACTTCATTACATTCTCTGATAATCTCTCAAGATTCAGACATATGTTCCTGTTGAAACATGAGTCCGAGCCTTTTGAGATATTCACAGAATATAAGCGAGAAGTAGAGAACCAAAATACGGGTATAAGTATTATGTCCTTTGATAAGATCAAGGAGGAGAATACTTGAGCACGAAAATCCTGGATTATTCTAAAGGAGAATGAGATTCTCTCTCAGCATTACTCCTCTGTATACACCATAGCACGATGGTATATCAGGACGGAGCAATCACACCCTATATGATAAGGTGTGCTCTATGATGAGTACTACTGAGTTACATGTTTCCTTTTGGGGGTTATGCACTTATGAAGTTGCATACCTATTGAATAGGGTTCCAATCAAATCAGTTGCCTACCACTTCATATTTGATATGATAAGGGAAGAGCCCATCTCTCAAGTTAGTTGAGATTTGGGGTTGTCCAGCCTATGTCTGAAAAGCAAATTCCAGACAAGCTCGAGGCAAGGTCTGTAATGTAGAACTGGAAAGGTTCCAGCTATACAAACTACAGCAGATGATTTGATACAACCAAAGGATTCAGTAGATTCCAACGAACCTCAGCCTCTCCGCCGATTTAGTAGGGTTCCTCACCCACCTGAGAGATACTTCTGTTTCTCTATGACAGTGGGAGTGAGGATTGCATCATGAGATGATGACCCAACTAGTTTCGAGCTGGCCATCAGGAGTGAGACTCTGTAAGAATGGCTGGATGCTTAGCGATCTGAGATGGAATCCTTATACACCAACAAAGTATGGACTTTAGTTGCTATATCTGAAGGGTTAAATCCCCATCAGGAGCAAGTATATCTTGAGAAGATTACTTGGTGTAGATGGAAAAGTTGAGACTTTCAAAGCTAGACTTGTTAAAGGTTTTCGTCATCAACCAGGCGTGGATAATGATGAAACCTTTTCAAGTATCTATGCTTAAGTCCATCCAGATCCTACTTACCACGGCTACATACCATGACTACGATATCTAGTGGTTGAGTGTCATGACTGCTTTTCTAAATGATATTTTGGAAGAGAGCGTCTATAAGTACACAGCCAGAGGGCTTCGTAGACAGTGGGAGCAGCGGAAACGTGTGCAAGATGTTTTATAGGATAAAGCAGACATCGCGGAGTTGGAACATCTGTTTTGATGGATTAGTCATAGAAGTTGACATCATCAGAATGGTAGATGAACCTTGCATATACAAAAAGGTAGTAGGGAGTATGGTGATGATCCTCGTAGAGTACGTGGATGACATACTCTTGATAGAGAAAGAGTTTCCTATGCTACGTTCGATCAATCTCCGCCTATCACAATGATTCTCCACATAGGATCAAAGTGATACCTACTAAATCCTGGGTTTTGGACCTATGAGATAGATCTAAATGGATGTTAGGATTCTCACTAGTTGTAGTGAGAAGGTATCAATCGACCCTGGGGAGAATCGCTGGAAATGTTCCAGGGTGACAAAGACGACTGAGTGTCAGTCACAGGCATTGTCTTTACCCTCAGTAAAGGGATGGTATGTTGGAAGAGTTCCAAGCTAGATACCGTGACATACTAGACGATAAAGGCAGGATACATCGCTACTTAAGATACTACCAAAGAGGCTGTTTGGATGTATAATGGTTCATGAGATGAACTATGTTCCTACCATTGTGAGACAATGGAGTTGTGGCTTATGCCAAGGAACGCCGACCCATCAGTGATCCAGACATATTCTAAGGCAGTGTCACCTGATCATGGAGATGCTTGATCTCCAAGGGATAGAGGTTAGGAGAGTAGACATAGAGGACAATACAGCGGATCCACTCACAAAGGCCTGTTCCCAGAGAGAGACTTTCATGGGATGGTTGAGTATGAGATACTACAACCACTGCTACAGATGGCCCTAGTGCAAGTGGGAGATTGTTAGTTATATGTATGCCCTAGAGGCCATTACTGTACATTGGATGTATATTGTAGTGGATGCTGGGACATATATAGGGAGGACTTTCTTGCTCGACATGATAGTATGCTATCTGGTTGCTCTTTACCTTAACGTGTACACAGATTGTCTCTTTATTACATGTTGGTAAAGCCCTTAGGATCTGTACTTGACTACCTGGACTATGATGCGGATCATACTAGTGGGGACATGGTAGTCCATAAGTACATCCTTCAAAGTCCCAAGTCGTGGGTGTATCGAGACGGGGCATCGATATACCAGAGTAGACTAGCGTGTACCTTCTCGACCCATATAGATGGGCGATGGATGATCCCATATCCATCGGTGTTTAACATCAGAGATGATATACGGGTGCTCAGTAGAGACTGGGTACACTGGACGGACTCGCCGAGAACTCCCAGATGGTATTATACCTCACGTCAGATGGCAGTTCTCTGGTGACACTGGTACAGAGTAGTCTGTTGACCCGAGATCGTCATAGAGTCTTGTGTGGTTCCTACTGTGCTTTGATTTCCATCTTACCACGTCCAAGAGGGCGTGCAAAACGGTGGTTTTTGGATACAGTCCCGAGTCACATGGAGGCAATGAGCGATAGGAGGGGAGTCGTCTCTCCCGGTATAGGGGGTTGATGTTGCGCTGTGTTCGATTGGCTATAACAGGAAATCCCTGGCCAGGGTTGCTGAGATTTACTGGTAAGTGTTACCAGTAGTTTCTCGAATTGTTATAGACCTCATATCGACACGACTTATCAAGCTATTGGGGTCTGACGTTTACCACCCCTAGGTGAGATATGCGACATATCAGACGATCAGACCGGACTGTACGGTAGTGTTACTGGTTGGATTCACTGGAGTGTGAGCGGGCTTGCTCGTCGATCTTCAGATCGCTCAATACCCGGGTGTCCGTTACGTTTAGCAGACCACTTGCGGCTTGTGGATGTTTGATATGATCATCATCCGCTGCCGGCGTATTGACGAGTCTTTAGAGTCCTACACAGAGGTTTCCTGGTTCAAGCGAAACGAAATAGGAGCGCATATGAGATATGTGCGGGACCGAGAATAATGCGTGTATGTGATACCATATTTCATTCTCGCGATGAATGTATCGAATGGTTGTATGCGATGTAACCTAGTTATCGAATCAAGGGTTGATTCGATAAGTCGATACATAGGATACTGGTCGGTTATATGTGATATGACCGGATCGTTAAATCAAGAGTTTGATTTAATGATTTAATGTATAATTATATATTTGATATATTACTTTGCATTAACTAGTATCGGTTCACTTTAGATGGATTTTCTCACTTGGATGTACAAGTTGTATATGTGATATACTTTTTGTGCATTTTATTGTATCATGTTTGATGATACATGTTTACTTGGTTAAGTGTAAAGAATTAAACCATGGTTAAACTTATGATTAGGGTTTTATTTCCTTTTCTCATTTATTTATCTATTTATTCATTTTTGGAAAATAAATGGAAAAGAGAAAAGAATGGTGGCTTTTTTTGTTGTTTAGTGGAAGCTTCATGAAACCTTGACCCTAACCATTCATTTAACCTAAGTTAATTCTCTACACTTTACCATGGTTACCTTTATGATAAGAATTATTATTCTTTTCTTTTCTAATGAACTTATCATATCATTTCTTCTTCTTCTTCCTTGAACTCAAGAAGAAACCTTCACTTCATCAATGGTGGATTGATGAAATGAGTGAGAAATCCAATTCTAAAGTCTACCCACTTCCTATTTCTTCATCCTCTACCTCTTGCCAAGTAGTAGAGTGTGTTTCCTTCACAAGTTTTCATGACTTGGTGAAGTTTGGAGCTTGATCTAGCGATGCCTCGACGTAGATCATCTTCGGCATGGACATCGATGACCTAGCCCGTCCATTCTCCGATGAAGCCGACGCTAGAGCCCGGGACTTGTTATGGACAGCGAGGAGACTTCATTGCGGAGCTATGGAGGTGGAGAACCGGATCTACAAAGGTTGTATTTCCGTATCTCTTAGTTAAGTGTTAACTAGTTTATTGTTTCGCCTAGATTTCTAGCCAATTATCCGTACACTAGGGTTTCTCGGCACCATATTTTTTGAAATTGGCATGGTTGATGCCTTGTGAGACCTCATTAGGATGCCTAGGAACCCTACACAAATCACATCACCGATCTCACGGCGTCACGCCCAATCATATCGACTCTCCTCCGAGTATCATATACTTTCTTCATAATACGTGTATACGTATATGTATGTATATATATATAGCAACACATCCATACACTACATAAATATATATATATATATATATTATATACACCAAAATATAACACGTGTGTGCATGCGTGTGTGCGTCAACCTTATTCTAGAGTTCACGACTAAGAAACTAACTAAAAACTTTTTCTACCAATTACACTAAAACTAACCCATGCTCTCCTAAAATCTTTTTTGCTAATTAATAATGTTTCACATAACACATATTCGTATATATATACATGATATATCATAGGCTACGCTACGAATTGCGGGGGTGCTATACGCCATCCACCCGACTTCCCCCGTAGATATACATCTACTCACCTTGATCCTTGCTTGCCGAAGTCGAGGTCTCCATGCTCGTCCTTATCATCCGAAGTCCGCATGAGGGTGCCTACACATATACACACATAGCATTGTAAACAGAAATCGCGCACGAAAACCAAAACGGCACACGTATCACACATAGGTAAAATCCTATGGCCTACTCATGCAAATAAACCAAACAACATCCGATATCGACGTACAAACGTCAAGTGACCGATACAAAACGCAAATATCAAAAGTTCAAGTCATTTAAAAGTCACAATTCAAAACAGCAACTCAAGAAAATGGTCCTAGATTTTGGTTCAGGTGAAATAGAGATAAACAAGCAGTAATGGGGTGTTGTATAAGGGGTATATGAGCTACAGAAGAAACCTTGATACCATTACCCATACCTTGGCCGACCACATTGCCCCAAATTCTGGCCTGCTCGGCCTTGTTGTCTCTATTTGGGCTCGTACTCTCAGGGTGGTCTCCTAGTGTCCAATCTAGGTCAATGGAGTTGCTAGTTTTTCTAGTAAAGATCTCAGGTTATCCCAGATTCCCTGTAGGCACACAAGTTCACAAAACCGATACGGAAAGTTTCAGATTTGGGTTTCCAGGTCTAGGCTCTGTTTGATCTAGGTTTTTAACACCAAGGGAGGGTTCTAGTCACTAATTACACCTCAAATGCACCATCTCAATTCAAATCAAACCCTAACCTCAACTTGGAATTTTCCAAGTTCACTAAACCTCACATAAACAAATTTTAAACTAACATGGAAGCTAAAGGAACTTGATTACCACACTAACGGTGAAACAATTACCTCATTTGGCAACTCAAGAATTTTCTTGAGTTGCTTCAAGTCTTCAAAATCCCAACTTTCTTGGTTCCCCATGCTTGTAGTGAGCTTGTGCATATTTTTATTGAAAGTGAATAGGTGTTTTGATATGGAAATGTGGGTGTTATGAGGGGGTAGAGGTGGTGGAGGGAGAGGGCATCTATGAGGGAGAGAAGAGGAAGGAGAATGATGAAGGAGAGAATGAAGGAATAAAGAGGCATGGTTCACTTGACCCCTCACCCCCTCTCTCTCTTGCCCATACCTCATTCTTTAATCTTTTTTCCTTTTTCTTTTTTTATTTAAATCCAAAACAAGAGACTATATACATATAAAAGAAAATATAAGATGCCATGGTTCGTGCAAATTAAAAAATGTGTTTTGAAACATGTCATGGTGCATATCATTATGCATAACCAAGCTTAAGTGCAAGATTAGTGAAATTTAATCGAGTTTAGGATTAATATAGAATATAATTAATTATAAGAAATCCATGAATGCTCCATTCTTATAATCTCTTTCAAAATCAATAATTATTGTAAATTTCCAAATATTTCCTAATTATCGGTATTTAATTATACCATATCATTAAAACTAATCTCCACACATTAAAATATTCATAATAATTATTATTTAATTATCTAAATTCCCAAAAATAATATTTTATTTTTCTGAAATGTTACACGTAGCCTTACAATTCCACCTCGCTGCGAACATGTGGGGTGCGCGACATCGACTTACAGTGATATCAGAGCCTCTTATAAACCCTAGATAGCTTGTAGCGATGTTAGAATTCCGCCGGTTTTTGTCGTGCAAAAATTGCCGAAAAACAGTTTTCAAAAGTGAAGTTTTGAGTTGTTTGCACACCTCACGGGCTCACGGTTTGAACCGAGAAGACGCGGGGTGAAGCATGCGCACCCCAGGGGGGCCAACGGCCGGGACCACCCCCCAAGACCACCAGTTGGTAGCCTTGGGGGCTGGTGACCCGAGAGCACCAAGAATTGGTGCTCTCGGGTCGCCTCCCTTTGGGGGCCACCTCATGGTGGCCCCAAGGGGTGGGTACCCCCTAAGACCCCTATTCGACAGTAATTCTTGTATCTTTGCCTCCGCGAAGATTCGGGCGGGTTTCGAGTTCGTTTCGACTCCCGGATTGGCTCAAAACTATCGGTTTTGGAACTTTAGCTCACTAGATTTTCATGTCTTGGAAAATTGTTTAAGTTTGCTAATTGCGTGTGGAATTCAAATGTCGTAGTTACTTTGCAAGATTTGTATTGTATATATGTGTTTGGAAACGTCGACTAATTGCTATACGTCGATTAGTCGGGGTTGGACATATGTGTGATGTTGTTATGATGGTTTGTGTATATGAACTTGTTGTATCATCGTGGATGAATAGCCGGGATGTGAGATAAGGGTTTTCATTCTTTCATTCGATGTAAATTTGTAAAGTGATGTAATATTATTTTTTGCGGGGCACATCCGAGTTGAGGTTGTAGCCACCGTTGTATTATTTCTTTTACTGTTTTCTGCTCCTAGGGTAGACCAAAGGTGGGGTGCACAAACTACCGGATTCTTGAAGTGCCGAGTGGCCTACTCACTTTGTTGAGGGAGGTTGCTTCACTTCGGGAATTTGGTGGATAGTTTGCCGCACTCGTAGGGGTCTGGGGTGGGGTTTTGGCTGTTTATCACGACCGTTGAATCCTTCTTTCGTTACAGGCTCAAACGAAACGCGGAATTCCTAGTATATCCAATGTGTTCATCTGTGATCTGGAATGACTATCATTGCATCTTACGAATGGATATTATTATATATGTATTATATAATAGACGTTGCTTATGTTTTTTTCATCCGCGCTAGTCCAGCACCCGCTCTGTCGTTAGTTAAGTAACCTAACGGGTGATGACGGGGCCCCGTGGCGAATGCGGATGGCATAAGCGTACGTTGTATTTTCATTGTTTTATGCAATGGTAGGTTAATTGATGGGACTGCATTACATTAATGCAAAGCAAACAAACCAAAGCTGAATCATTGGAACAAATTTTAAAACCACTCGGTTATTTTAAAACAGCAGACTTTTAAATGCGGAGCTTAAGCCACTCCTTTTAAAAGCTATCAGGTTCCTTCGATTATATCAAGTTCACTACGTTCACGATTTCGCCAAAATCATTCGTAGCCCTCCGTCATTTCATATGAATAGTTAGTAGTATTCAAGCTATGTTTATTGGCCTTCGTCAAGGCATAGTGATTGGTAGCTGCCGGGTGTTCATATATAGCATAGATAGATGCGTTAGTTTGGGACAGTCGTATTACTTTGTTGGCCTTCGCTAATGGTATATACGGATGGGTTCAAATTAAACTGGACAATGATGGGTAGAACTTGACATGTGACTTATGATTTGTTGGCCTTTGTCAAGGTCATAAGAGCATGGGGGCAAAAATCCACATCGGGAGTTTCTAAAGAAATCGAAACTTGCTAGTGCTGCATACCATTTGGAGTTTGATAATGTTGGTAGGATTCCTTCAGCATTATCACACAATGATATTTGGATCCCGATCCTACTGTGAGTATCTGCTACTCCTCAGGAGATTTTTCACTTAACGATCAATGCTATAAGCCAAGCAGGTGTCTAGAACAGTGTTAGCGGGGCTACGCCTCCAGGGAAAAGAGGTTATTTAATTAAGAAACTTCGCAAAAGTGTTGTAAAACCTCCCTCGAAGTACCGACACTAGCCTGGCCGAACGGTTAAGCAAGAATTGTATGGTGAGATCAATCTTGACTAATTCTTCTTTCTTGGTTTGAGAAAGGATGAGAGACAGTGGGAGCCATCCTATTTAGAGAAATTAAAAACCAATCTAAACTTGCAAGAGCATCATGCTAAGTATTTTCTTCTCTCTCTCTTAATTGCAGCGACCCAGTGACCATGACTAGGTTACATCTAGATAATAAAATGACTGAATCTGACTATAATGACTGGCAAAGGTCTGTCCAGATGTCCATACCTATGACAAGCTGGGACACCTCTTTACTACTCAAACCCCCACCATCTCAGGTCCAGTTTCCACCGTCGCGGATATTGATATCCGTAATACATCGGAAAAAGACAGTGTGAATGCCAAGTGTCTCATGTTGGCCTCAGTAGATGGTGTAAACCAGAGGCAGCACGAGAAGATGGACTTAGCTTCCATCTTCCTCCATAACAAAGATTTACATGGAGAGCAATCTCATATCGCAAGATATGAGACCTCGAAGGAATTGCTTCAAGCGAGATTGGCTGTCGGGTCATCCGTAGGGGACAACGTCCTTACGATGAATAGCTATATTGATAAGCTCACGGATCTGGAGACCACGTTGGAGAATGAGTCACATACTGACTTGATTCTACAATCCCTACCTCCTACTCACGCCTAGGGGAAGAAAGTTATACTTCCAGTTGAGGGCACCCTGAAGGAAACCAGGGAGACACCTGCTCTGCTTATTAGGGAATCTTCCTCTTCTGGATCTAAGGCGGATGCCAAGAGTGAGAAGAAGAAGACCACCAAAAAGCTGATATGCGGTGTCAGTAAGGTAGAAGGACAGGGAAGGGAAAAAGTTTCGGGGCTAACAGTAGGGAAGGAGGGATGTTCCTATTGTTGAGGGAAAAGACATTGTAGAGTGATTGCAGGGCTTGTAAAGCCAGTAGCCAGGATTCGAAGCACGTTATGGCTTCAGCTTCGAATGTGTTTGTAATTGAAAACTGTCTCAATTAACTCTACTTCCTGAGTACTAGATACCGAATCAGGATCCCATATCTGTAATTCATTACAGGCTTTGAGAAACCGTAGAGTTATCAGGGTAGGTGATATGACTCTCAGGGTGGCTAACGGAATGAGCGTGGACGCTGAATCCGTAGAGGAATATCACCTAAGATTGACGAGTGGGCAGATATTGATTTTACGTAACTGTTTGTATGTACCTAGTCTAGCTTATAATATCATATCTGTATCCTTACTTTCTAAGGAAGGATATGATTTTACATTTGTAAACGATGTGGTCCACATCCACCTAAATCAAACTTTGATTGGGTCAGGTATATTAGATAACGATATATACGTATTAAATCAAGCTCAGGTTTTCAGTGTCCAGAACACACTTAAAAGAAAGTCTCTGGAAACAAATCAGGCTTTCTTATGGCATTGTAGACTGGGTCACATCAATGAAACACGGTTGATGAAGTTACATAGAGAGGGATATTTGGATCCGTTCGAATATCAGTCTTATGCAACTTGTCAATCTTGTCTCATGGGAAAGATGACAAAGACTCCGTTCACTGGACACGGAGTAAGAGCGAGTGAGCTCTTGGGACTTATACATAGCGATGTATGCGGTCTAATGTCTACACATGCACGAAGTGGTTATTCCTATTTCATTACTTTTACGGACGATTTCTCTAGGAATGGACATGTCTTCTTGATGAAGCATAAATCCGAGGCCTTTGAGAGATTCCGGGAATATAAGAATGAAGTGGAAAAACAAACAGGCAAAAGTATCAAGACACTGAGATCTGATCGAGGTGGTGAATACTTAAGTGCCGAGTTCCTGGACTACTTAAAAGAGAATGGAATTCTCTCTCAGCTTACTCCTCCATACACACCTCAACACAACGGTGTATCGGAAAGGCGAAATCGAACCCTATTGGATATGGTTCGTTCCATGATGAGTAAGGCTGAGTTACCACGATTCTTCTGGGGTTATGCACTAGAATCAGCTGCATATCTTTTGAACAAGGTTCCAACCAAGACTGTGCCTACCATACCATATCAGATATGGAGTGGGAAGAAACCCCATCTTAAGTATCTGAAGATATGAGGATGTCCAGCTTTTGTCAAAAAGCAGCATGCGGACAAGCTCGAGGCACGTTCAGTACTGTGTAAGTTTGTGGGATCCCAAAGAACTCCAAGGGGTATCTTTTTACTACGCAGAGGAACAAATGGTTTTTGTTTCTCGTTATGCCCACCTCTTGGAAGCTGAATTTTTAGAAAATCAGAAAAGTGGGAGTGCAATAGAATTGGATGAAATTCCAGAACCACAAGCTATTACAGAAATCTTGGTAGAACCAGAGGTTTCAGAAGAACAGGACATCCCAGCGCCATTCCGCAGAAATAGTAGGTAGTCTCATCCGCCCGAGAGATACTACGGTTTTCTCATAGACAGGGATCGAGATAATTGCATCATTGACAATGATGAGCCTACTAGCTTCCAGCAAGACATTCAGAGCTGCGACTTGGTAAAATGGCTGGATGCAATGCGGACCGAAATGGAGTCCATGTACACCAACAAAGTTTGGACTTTGGACTTTGCTCCAGAAGGGGTAAAACCCGTAGGCTGCAAATGGATCTTCAGAATGAAGATTGGTGTAGATGGATAGGTTGAAACCTATAAGGCTAGACTTGTTGCAAAGGGTTTTCGTCAAAGACCTGGTTTGGACTATTATGAAACCTTTTCTCCAGTGGCTATGCTTAAATCCATTCAGATCCTTCTTGCCATTGCCGCCTTCCACGATTATGAGATCTGGCAGATGGACATAAAGACAGCTTTTCTAAATGGTAATTTAGAAGAGTGCGTCTATATGGATCAACCACAGGGTTTCATTCAGAGTGGGAGTAGCGGGAAAGTGTTAAAGTTTCTTAAGTCCATTTATGGATTAAATCAGGCATCGCGGAGTTGGAACATCTATTTTGATGATACTGTCAAGGAATTCGACTTTATCAAAAATCCAGATGAACCATGCATATATAGTAAGATTGTAGGGAGAACTGTGGTATTCCTCATCTTATACGTGGATGACATTCTTTTGATAGGAAATGATATTTCTATGTTACAATCAGTCAAAGGATTCTTGTCACAGAAGTTCTCCATGAAGGACCTGGGTGATGCCTCCTACATTCTGGGGATCCAGATCTATCGTGATAGATCTAAACGGATAGTGGGAGTTTCATAGTAAAGGTACATCGACACCATACTGAAAAGATTTAGTATGGAAGATTCAAAGCACGGTAATCTACCGTCTTGTCACGGAATCACCCTCTTCAAAGACTGATTTGGAAAGGGTTCGCATGTCAACTATACCCTACGCATCTGCGGTAGGCTCTATAATCTATGCGATGTTGTGTACCAGAACAGATGTAGCATACGCATTGAGCGTTGTAAGCCAATATCAGTCAAATCCAGGGGAGAAGCACTGGATAGCAGTAAAGAACATTCTCAAGTACTTGAGAAGGACTAAGGAGATGTTCTTGGTGTATAGCGGAAAAGACCTCCAGATCGAGGCCTTTGCTGACTCCAGCTTCCAGAGTAACAAGGATGACTTCAAGTCCATGTCGGGTTATATCTTTACCCTCAATAGAGGGGCAGTCTGTTGGAAGAGCTCTAAGCAGGACACCGTTGCTGACTCGACGATGGAAGCGGAGTACATAGTTGCTTGTGATGCCGCAAAAGAGACTGTCTGGATGAAGAAGTTCCTCACAGAACTTCAGGTGGTTCCGACCATTGTTGATCCAATACCTCTGTATTGTGACAACAATGGCGCTATAGGTTTAGCGAAGGAACCCAGGTCCCATCAAAAGTCCAGACACATTTTGAGGTGGTACCACCTGATCAGGGAGATCGTAGATCGCCGGGAGATCGAGGTGAAGAGAGTAGATACGGAGAATAACACTGCAGATCCACTCACGAAGACCATCCCTCAAACACAGTTCGAGAGGCTAATCGAGATGATAGGTCTGCGATATGCCAATACATGGCCCTACTGCAAGTGGGAGATTGTTTGTGTATATGCCCTAGAGGCCATTATTATATCATACTGGTTTGTATATTACTTAATGGAAGCTTGGGATATTCACAGTTGTATTGACATTCTTGCTCAAAATGGTAGTATGCTACTTGGTTTGTTTCTAGTTCAATATATGCATGTGTTTCTTTTAGCATATCGCTTATACATATTAGTAGAGCCCTTAGGATTTTGCTTGATTAGCAGCGTTGTGATGGCAGTCACACTAGTGGGGGCTGGGTAATCTACAAGCACATCCTTATACAGGTCCCTAGTCATAGGATTATCGAGACGGGGAATCGATACTCCGGAGTAGACTAGTGTATACTCTTCTCATCCCAGCAGGGGAGATGGTCTGTCCCATAGCCATTAGTACGTCATACTGGAGATAGTATGCAGGTGCTAGTTAGGTTACGAGTACACTGGACATGACTCGTCGGGAACTGTTGGTTGGTATTATACTTATCATCGGGTAGCGGTTCCCAGGTGACATGAGTACAGCTTAGTCCGTCGACTTGACACTGCTATTTTTCCTTGAGTGTGTTCCCACTGTACTTTGATTACTACCCTACCACGGCTCAAAGGAGTCATGCAAACAGGTAGTAGTTGGGTGCAGTCCTGAAGCACTTGGAGGCAGTGGCGGTTAGATAGGATTCGTCTCTCCCGGTATTGGGGGTTGATATCGTGCTGTGTTTGGAGAGCCATTACACAAAATCCCTGGCCAGGGTAAGCGAGATTTACTGGTAGGTATTCCAGTAGTTTCTCAGGGTGTTTTGGGCTACACTCCAGCACGACTTATTGCGCTATTAGGGGTCTGATTATTACCGCCCCTAGGCCTGATTTGCGATACTCTTAGACGAACATACCGGACTGTACGGAGATTGTCACATCCAGGCTCAGTAGGAGTTCGGATGGGTTTCCTCATCGGCCTTCTTATCGATAGATACCTGGATAGCAGTTACGTGCAGCTAGTACCGCTTGCGGCTTGTGGTTAAACCCACTGCCAGTGTACTGTCGAGTCTTTAGAGTCCCACACAGAGAGTTTCCTAGCATCGGGCGAAAGATGTAGAGGTCGTATGGTTTCATGACAGGGATTCGATCACGTACGTGCACTTGTACGCGTATGATGTTCGGGCGGATAATACTAGTGGGCTTTGGTTTAAGCCGGATCCTAGTATTATATTGATGGATCCATTTCGTCTCTTTGTATTCATGTTTCTTGGAACACGGATGCGGGTATGTATATACGGATGAGAGGGACATAGAAGGAGACACCTCATTAGGGTTTTGACCGTTGACTTGATTAAAACAATTATGAGGTGGAGGAAAGTATTTGTTATATTTGTAAATGATAATTGTGGCATGGCTACTTGTATTGACCACTTGACTTGGTTTGACCACTTGACTTGGTTTGACTAGATTTTTCTTATGAGATATTTTGTGGTACTAGATATTTTGGGTGAGATATTTTCTTGCCATGCTTGTAGCCATATCAAGTGAGCCATCACATTTTCTATTATCATTATCAAAAACAATTTCTTTTTCCTCAAGTTAGCTCTCTTCTTCTTCCTCTCAGCAAAAACTCTTAAGGTCTCATGAGTTGAGTAAACTAGGGTTTTAAGAGATAAATAAATCCATCTTCATTCTCTACATTACCTAGGCCATCAAGTTTAGCAAGCTTTTTGCCCTAGTTACCTAGGATTTGAGGTTGGAGCTCGGACTATAGACTCTTGGGTGGATCGTCTTTGACTTGAGGAAGCCAACGAGGAAGCTACGATCTGGTTCGATCCTTGGAGCCTAAGATGATGAGGAGGACAGCGGAGAAGACCCGAAAGACTTGTATCATGAGGTATAACATTCTTTCCGAGTAGTTAAATCTCATGTTGTTTGCTAGTTAGGGTTTATGGATGATCCTTGGTTCTAGTCGGTGTTGCGAAGCCCGTAAAAATCATTTTTTGGAAATTCCGCCTCCCCGTGAACACGTGGGGTGCGCAACATCGACTTACAGGAATACGTAAAAAACGATTTTTACAAAGCTCGCAACACCGACTCGAACTTCAGGATTGATATTAAACCCTAACTAGCAAACTTCTATGAGGTTAACTATTCGGAAAGAAGTTTATACCTCACAGATTCATGTCCTTCGGGTCTTCTTGGCACTGTCCTCCTCTTCGTCATAGGCTCTAAGTATCGTAAGCGATCGGGCAACCTCGTCGGCCTCCTCGAGTCAAAGAGGATCCACCTGAGAGTCTATAGTCCGGGCTCCAACCTCAAATCTGAGGTAATTAGGACACCTAGTTCGCTACACTAGATGACCTAGGTGATGTAGAGATAGTAGATGTATTGGTATGTCTCTAATAGCCTTAGGTTTCTCAACACATGAGACATGAAAGGCTAGAGGTAGAAGAAGTTGAGCTTGAGGAAAAGATAATGAAGAGTTAGCATAGAATGGAGAGTGTACTCTCTTGTGAATTTTGAACCATCCAAAAATGTAATAGAATAAATCTTATCACAAATCAAGCATGGTTCATGAGTCATCTTGGTGAGTCATGGCATGAAAACCCTTCATGTGTCACCAAGAGCCATGCTCCATATTATGCAAACCTCCACCTCATTTCCTCCACCTCTTAATGTATTAATCATTTAACCTAAAATGTTTAATACAAAATATGAGGTGTCATCTTCTAGAAGCATTCATGAGTAAATTACGAGAATGCCCCTCATCCGTATATACATATTTGTATCCATATTCGAAAAAATACGAATACAAAAGAGACGAAAATAATCCATCAGTATAATATTAGGATCCGACTTAAACCAAATCCCACTAGTATTATCTGTCCGAATCATCATCCGTGCACAAGTACACGTACGTGATCGAACCCTGTCATAAAATCATACGACCTCTATATCTTTTGCTCGATGCAGGGAAACCCTCTGTGTGGGACACTAAAGACTCGACACTACGCTGACAGTGGGTTTAACCACAAATCGTCAGCGGTACTAGCTGCACGTAACGGCTACCCAGGTATCTGTCGATAAGAAGGCCGATGAGCAAACTCATCCGAACTCCTATATCTGTGACATTCTCCATATAGTCCGGTCTGTTCGTCTAAGAGTATGACATATCGGGCCTAGGGGGCGGTAGCCGTCAGACCCCTAATAACGCAATAAGTCATACCGGAGAATAGCCTAAAACACCCTGAAAAACTACTGGAGTACCTATCTGTAAATCTCGCTTGCCTTAGCCAAGGACTTTGTGTAATGGCCTTCCGAACACAGCGTGATATCAACCCCCAATACCGGGAGAGATGAATCCTATCTAACCGCTACTGCCTCTAAGTGCTTCAGGACTGCACCCAACTACTACCTGTTTGCATGACTCCTTTGAGCCGTGGTAGGGTAGTAATCTATGAACAGTGGGAACACACTTGAGGCGAAGTAGTAGTGTCAAATCAACATACTATGCTGTACTCATGTCACCTGGGAACTGCTGCCCGACGATAGGTATAATACCCACCAGTAGTTCCCTACAAGTCATGTCCAGTATACTCATAACCCAATGAGCACCTGCATAGTATCTCCAGTACGACGTACTAATGGCTGTGGGACAGACCATCTCTCCTGCTGGGATGAGAAGCATATACACTAGTCTACTCTGGAGTATCGATGTCCCGTCTCGATAATCCTATGACTAGAGATCTGTATAAAGATGTGCTTATAGACTATCCAGCCCCCACTAGTATGACGGCCATCACAACGCTGGTAGTCAAGCAAAGATCCTAAGGGCTCTACCAATATGTATAAGCGATATGCAAAAACACATGCATATATTGAGGTAGAAACAAACCGGGTAGCATACTACCATTTCGAGCAAGACTGTTACTATTTCCGTGTATACCCCAATCTTCCATTAAGTAATATACAAACCAATTTTTGGTGTTTTCTAGTCTTTGGAATATTGGTGCAGTGGTATTTCTTGTTTTGCCCATTTTAGATATTATGTTATCTTTTCTTCAGGGGCAATTCGGGGTGTTTCGAAGTCGATAATTTAACACTGTTTAAATGTTTATAGTACATACATTACTATCTGTGACCGTGAATGTCATTCGAGCGGTATACCTTGTCTAATTGCTATATGTTCTTTTAGACGAGTTTCCGAACGTGACATTCACGTTGATGTTCTGTGTTGTGGTAGGATCATCAAGGTGGATAGCATGGGTGCAATATTAGTACAATTTAGTTTCGTTTGTACATTTGATATTGCGGGACGAGCGTCTGACATGTGGACTACGGTCACTGCCAGTTTGTATATTATTTGTTTGGGGCATGACCGGGTTGAGGTCGATATCACCCTTGTATATTATTTTCTTTTCTGTACTAGGATTACCCCGCGGCAGAGTGCACGAATAGCTGAGTTCTAGAGGGTAACGGGTCCGCATCTCATGGCCTTGAGACGGAGGGGACCTTACTCTAGAATTAGCAGGCTATTCACCGCACTCGTAGGGGGTATAGGTTAACCCACGTAGGGGTGCCTAAGTTACCGGATTCCGTGAAGTGCTGGGTGGCCCATTCACGTTATTGATTGGGGTTGCCTCGCTTATGGAATTGGCGGGTAACTTGCTGCACTCGTAGGGGTCTAGGTTTTCATTGCACAGGCTATCCACACGACAGGGAACGTCGGGTCTCATTTGCGGCTCAAGTGAAACCCGGGGCTCCAAGATAATCCACAATTCTGTGATTGCTTCTGTGATGCTTCTGTGATGTTGCTTATATCATGCCTGGGATGATTGTTATATATATTTATATATATACTAGTAGATGTTGTATATGTTTTGCACCCGCGCTAGTCCAGTCCCCGCTCTGTCGTTAGTTAAGTAACCTAACGGGTGATGACGGGAACAAGTGGCGAATGCGGACGGCATATACGTAAATCATATATTTTCGTTCTTTTCTGGTGTGATTAATTGATGGGACTGCGTTGATTCGGATCAATGCAAGGATAAAATAAACCTATTTGATGTTGTTGGAACCAATTTAAAAAATGATATTACAGACGTTTTCTTTTGCTTTGCACAGCGGTATTCGGTTTTGAATATCCAGCACCTCATTCGACGAGGCAAGGGCCGAGATCCCTTCATCGGGAGTGACCCCTTGAGTAAAAGTTTACGTCAACGTAATAACTTTACTATAGTCGATTCTTTTGCTTTGCATCATGGTATTCGATTAGGAATATCCTGCACCTCATTCGACGAGGAAAGAGCCGAGATCCATTCACAGGGAGTGACCTCTTTAGCAAAAGTTTGCGCCACTATATATTTAAAAAACCACTCGGTTCCTTCAACGATATCAAGTTCATTACGTTAATGGTTTTTCGCCAAAAACTAGCCATAGCCCTCCGTCATTTCAGATTAGTATTATTTAGTATTCGTGCTGCGTTTGTTGACCTAGTCAAGGCGTAGTGTACTAGCTAGGTGGTACTTTTCTGTGCATTGTAAATACGATTGGTTAGGACAGTCATGCGGCCTTGTTGACCTAGTCAAGGGCACGTGCGGGTGGGTTTAATGCAATCAAGAAAATGATGGGTTGAACTTGACTAGCGGTTTATGGTTTGTTGACCTGGTCAAGGTCATAAACCGTTAGGGGCAAAAACCACATCGGGAGTTTCAAACATACAGGAAACTTTCCAGGCTTGCGCATACCTTTTGGAGTGTGGTGACTTAGGTGGATTCCATCAAATTATCATACGATGATAGTTGGATCCCGATTCCCACTAATGAGTAGGATTACTCCTCGGGTGATTTTAGATGATCCCGACTAATTCTCCTTTTGGGTTTGGAGGAGAATTCGAGGAAACAGTGGGAGCCATCCTGATTAGATAAATAATTAACTATCCTGATCTAGGTTAGAGTGCACGCTGAGTATTTCTTTTCTCTCTCTCTTTGGCAGCGACCATGGCCCGACCCTAAACTAAAACTCATGAACCTAGTTAACCGAACCTTCTTAAAACACTTTGGCTTTTAGAATGTCACGGTGTCGCATATATCATTGCCACCTCTATATCACCTTTGCGTTTCTCCAGAACACCCCATATCACTACGAAGATCCACACTTATTGGATAATCCATCGTATAGTTACATACGAACTCGAAGGAACTTGTTCCAGATTCGAGGATGGATTCTGGTTCTAGAGAGATTGAATAGGATTATTCGGTTTCCTTTTCCCTTTACCTTCTCTCAGGTTGTGGTTAGGAGAGGGTACACCTATTGCGCTTATTGGATAGTCTTCTTCAAAACCATAGGCAGGTGCCGAAAGGTGGGGAAGGAAGAAAACCAATTAGCCTAAGTGTGGTGTACAGAAGGTAATAAGTAAAGACATATAAAGGGATTAGAATAAGGGCAAAGGACATTGCGACTACTATCATTCATGACGAAACCGCGTATACCCCGCCACTCCTACTTCACCTTTGGATTTCTCCAGAACACTTCGTATCACTATGAACGTCCATAATGCTTGGACATGCTATCGTATAGTTACATACGAACTCGAAGGAATTCGTTCCAGATTCGAGGATGGTTTCCGGTTCAGGAGAAATAGAATAGAACTATTCAGATGTCTTTTCCCATTACTTTCTCTCAGGTTGCGAGGGCTCCTGGCATAAGGAGTGTACACCTATTACACTTATTGGATAGTCTTCTTCCAAACCTTAAGCTGGCGCCGAAGGGTAGGGAAGGAAGAAAACCAATTAGCCTAAAGAATGTGTACATAAGGTAATATGTAAAGATATAATAAAGGGATTGCAGAGAAGGCAGGTAAGTATACGGTTACAGTCATGAAATGGGCGAGTAGCTTATGTCTATTTATAGACTAAAGCAGGTATAGCAGAAATAGATCATCTAATTTTGATGTGACAGTCATAGGCTTTGACTTCATCAGAATAGGAGATGGATCTGGTAAAAAGGTAGTAAAGAGTGATGTCCAGGTATTTGGATGATATGCAGTAGATAGGAAGATATCTTCCTATACTACGATCGGTTATACTGTGGTTATCACACAGTTGTTTCTCCATATAGGATATGGATATAATATCAGGGTTTCTGGTTACTAGATCTATGGTTTTAGATCTAGATTTGGGAAGTGTCCCAATCTGGGTACTTTGACACTATTCTAAAGGTGTTTTAGAATGGACGACTCTTGGCATGGTGGTGTACCTGCAGATGATGGAGTTACACTCTCTAAAGAGATGTCTTTCAGATTGATGAGGAGAGGGATCTGGATGATTAGCATGTCACTTGCTTAGGCAATTGATTCAATCATGTGATGTCAAGTACCACACCAGATGTTGCTTTTGCACTAGCTGCAATAAACATATATTAATCCAATTCTGGAGAAACATTGGGAAGCAGTTATGAACATAAGTGGATGTTCTTGGTATATGGTAACGACGGCTTCCTTCGGGAGGCGGTTATCATTTCAGGCTTCCAAGGCGACCTGGATGACAGAGTGACTGTCAGAGTTATAGTTTTCCCTCTTCTGAGGGGCAGTATGTTGGACAAGTGGTCAAAGGGGATACTAGGGCAAGCATGGCGCAGAATAATGATTAAATTCAGTGGATGATACAGCCTAAGAAGTTTGTTGGATTTGGAGTTCATTTGTGAACTGGGTCCCCTCAGATATCCAGACATATTTTAAGACAGGTATTGCTCATTTCGGGTGATATCTTTCTCCGCAAAGTTGAGATATAGAGAGATACAGATAGAAACACTGGAGCGGATCCACTCACTGAGGCTATTTCTCGAACTCAATAGTTTCGCAAATGGGCTTTGCGAGACTGATTGGTAGAGGAGTTGGTTGTTCGGTATCACACAGATTGTGAGTATACGACACTGCAATAATTATCCTTAAGTGCAAGTGGAAGATTGTTGGCTATAGTGCCCTCAAGTCAATTATTGAATCGTAGACACGCGATTGTGATGATTGAGAGAGGACCTATATGTTAGTTATATGTATGCCCTAGAGGCCATTATTATACATAGGATGTATATTGTAGTGGATGCTTGGACATATATAGTGAGGACTTTCTTGCTCGACATGATAGTATGCTATCTGGTTGCTCTTTACCTTAACGTGTACACTGATTGTCTCTCTGTTACATGTTGGTAAAGCCCTTAGGATGAGTACTTGACTACCTGGACTATGATACGGATCTTACTAGTGGGGATATGGTAGTCCATAAGTACATCCTTCAAGGTCCCTAGTCGTGGGTGTATTGAGACGGGGCATCGATATACCAGAGTAGACTAGCATATACCTTCTCGACCCATACAGATGGGCGATGGATGGTCCTATATCCATTGGTGTTTGACATCAGAGTTGATATACGGGTGCTCAGTGGAGACTGGGTACCCTGGACGGACTCGCCGAGAACTCCCAGATGGTATTATACCTTACGTCAGATGGCAGTTCTCTGGTGACACTGGTACAGAGTAGTCTGTTGACCCGAGATCGTCATAGAGTCTTGTGTGGTTCCCACTGTGCTTTGATTTCCACCTTACCACGTCCAAGAGGGCGTGCAAAACGGTGGTTTTTGGGTACAGTCCCGAATCACATGGAGGCAATGAGCGATAGGAGGGGATTCGCCTCTCCCGGTATAGGGAGTAGATGTTGTACTGTGTTCGATTGGCTATAACCGGAAATCCCTGGCCAGGGTTGCTGAGATTTACTGGTAAGTGTTACCAGTAGTTTCTCGAACTGTTATAGACCTCATATCGACATGACTTATCGAGCTATTGGGGTCTGACGTTTACCACCCCTAGGCAAGATATGCGACATATCAGACGATCAGACCGGACTGCACGGTAAGTGTTACTGGTTGGATTCACAGGAGTGTGAGCGGCCTTGCACGTCGATCTTCTGATCGCTCAATACCCGGGTGGCCGTTACGTTTAGCAGACCGCTTGCGGCTTGTGGTTGTTTGATATGATCATCACCTGCTGCCGGCGTATTGACGAGTCTTTAGAGTCCTACACAGATGTTTCTTGGCTCAAGCGAAACGAAATAGGAGCGCATATGAGATATGTGCGGGACCGAGAATGATACCAGTATGTGATACTGTATTCGATTCTCACGATTTGTGACATTGATCGGTTATATGCGATATAGCCGGGTTATCGGATCAAGTGTTGATTCGATAAGTTGTTACTATTGATATTATTCGGTTATATGCAGTATGACCGGATCATTAAATCAAGCGTTGATTTAATGATTTAATGCATAATTATATATTTGATATATTACTTTGCATTAACTAGTATCGGTTCACTTAAGATGGATTTTCTCACTCGCATGTGCACATTGTATATATGATATAGTTTTGTGCACTTGTTTGTATCATGTTTGATGATATATGCAAACTTGGATTTGTGTAAAGACTTAAACCATGTTTAGTGAATGGTTAGGGTTTCATTTCACTCATTTATTTATCTATTCATTTTTGGTTAAAAGATAAAAGAAAAACAAAATGGTTGCTTTCAAACATGAAGCTTGTTGAAGCTTCAGGAAGCTTTGACCAAGTGACCATTTTGTCTTCTTCTCCTAACCCTAACCATTCATCTAAACTCTAGTTAGTTCTCTACACAAAACCATGGTTAAAAATATGATAAGAATCATTTTATTTTCTATTTTTTAAAAAGACTTATCATATTCTTCTCTTCTTCTTCTTCTTCTTGAAGATGAAGAAAACCTTTGCTACCATTAATGGCAACTTGATGAAATGAGTGAGAAATCCAATTCTAAAGTGAACCCACTTCCTATTTCTTCATCCTCTACCACTTGCCAAGTAGTATAGGATGTTTTCTTCACAAGTTTCATGACTTGGTGAAGTTGGAGCTTGATCTTGTGTTGCCTCGACGTAGATCATCTTCGACATCGAAGTCGACGACCTAGCCCGCCCATTTCTCCGATGAAGCCGACGCTAGAGCCCGGGATCCGATGATCGCAGCGAGGGGACTTCATCACGGAGCTATGGAGGTGGAGGACCGGATCTACAAAGGTTGTATTTTCCGTTCACTTATTAGTAAAGCAGTTTACTAGTTATAGTTTTCGCCTAATCTCTAGTTAACGATCGCATTAGGGTCTCTCGGCACTTGTAAAATTTGAAATTGGCATGCTTGATGCCTTGTGAAACCTCATTAGTGTGCCTAGAAACCCTACAGTGGTATCAGAGCCTAGCTAGAGCCTTAGGCGATGCGTAGACGGAGTTAGAAGTCTGATCGAACTGAAACCCTAACTCCAAAATGCTCTCTGGACATTTTTTAAAAACTGGGTTTTTTCCAGATTAAAAATTCTTAAAAAATTCAGCAGGAAGTTCTAAGAATTACGGTGAAAAAATTACCAAAAGATACGTCTAAACCTCGGCGGAACCGCGGCAGAAGCCTGGCTTCTGCGGCGGTTCCGCGGCCATATGATGACGTCAGCCTTCAATTTTTGCACAGTAATTTGTTTCTTGTGGTGCTGAGTTTTCTGGGACTTTTAAATTTTCACTCAAGAGTTGAGTTTTCTGGGGTGTTTTGGGGCTTCGATGATTCGATCGGAAATTTCAAACTTTGTCTATGTGCTTTTCCGGGTAATTTTAGAATATGTTAAAAGTTCGACCTGATATAAATACCCACTTTTTCCCCTGCCGGGAAATTTCCAATTGTTGGATTTTTCCATAGTTTAACGACGTTCTAAGTAGTGCAAGTAACGCGATGGTCCCTCTAGAAGACAACAAACCTTAACTCGATTATGTGACCGTCTTGAACTGCCCTTTGAACCTTAAGGTTTGGGGCAGTACGCGCGTGCCACATGTGAGGCGTTGGCTTGACCCTTCTACGGCTGGACCGTTGGTACTGAGGCATGAAGTGAATGTTTTTAAACTTGTTTCATGTGTTGAGCTGTTTCGGGAAAACATGGGTGTTTGACTGTTCGATCGGAAAATTTAACATTTTCTGTTTATCTGGAATGTGATACAATACTTGGAATCCACAAGTAGTTATAAGATAACTGAATGGATGTTATAAACATAGCACTTTAGTCTCAATTGATCGGTTGCCACGGAATTTTGATGTGATCAAAAGTCCGTTGTAATCACATAGCGCACGTGGATACTCGCCGGGTAAACTTAATAGACAGCTACACCTCATAGCCCCGACCAAGTGACTGTAGGAGAACCCCGTCGCCGAAAGCATCCGTTCTGGTGCTCGCGGTAGCGGTGTTCCGCCTTGGTGCACTTCGTCGACGGTCTCGGGGGTGCGGCCGTCTACTAAAGTTTGCGACGAGCATTCGATCAGGATGTCGGGAATCTTGTTGAATTGCCCGACTTGATATTGAAAAGAGTTTTCGATAATGAGACTAAAATGCGGGGTTTATAATTGTTAGGCATGCGATGTCTAAGGAATTCATTTGATTAGGCATGCGATGTCTATGCAAGTTGCGGATTCCAACTGTTGTAGTTTTACACTTTCTTTTCTGTGACCGTAAGTGTAATATGTGATATCGCCGGTTTCGTTGCTATATGTCAACGACAATTGGGATGCGCATATTTACTTACGTTGATGACATGTGATGTTATGTGTTGCTGGATATGTTATATTGGATCGTCGTGTTTGAATAGCCGGGGGTTTTTATGTGAGATGAGTGTTTTTCATTTTCTTTTATGTAAAAACTTGTATGTAATATTCTTTTATTGGGGCACTTCCAGGTTGCGGAAGATGTCACATTTTGTATATTATTTACTTTTCTGCACTAGGATAGACCCACGGAGGAGAGCACAAGTAACCGGGTTCTGGAGTCCAGTAGGAGACCAATTCGAGGAGTCGAGTCCGGGTCTCCTAACTCTAGAATTGATAGGGTTGCTTGCCGCTCTCGTAGGGGTCTAGGGGTGTGGGTTTGGCTATTCATCATGACCGTGGAATCTGTGTTTTATACTGGCTCGTATTGAAAACACGGACGTCCTAGTATATCCAATGTTTCATATGATTCTTCTGCTGCGATATCTGTGATGTGATCATGTGATGTTCTGTGATAGATACTATATACAGTATATATGATATATTATATAGACGTTACTTATGTTTTACACCCGCGCTAGCCCTGCCCTGCTCTGCCGTTAGTTACCTAACCTAACGGTGCACGAGGGGACATCGAGGCGAATGCGGATGGTATAAGTGTACGTCGTATTTATCTGTGATGTTTAGGTAATTTAAATGATGGGACTTCATTAATATGATTAATGAAAGAAAAGAAACCTAAAGATGTTGTAGAATCGAATTTCAAAAATTAAAACAGGTAGCTACAGTTCTTGCTTTGCACAGCGGTATATATGATATATCCTGCACCTTATTCGATAAGGAAAGGACCGAGATCCCTTCACCGGGAGTGACTCCTTTAGCAATAACTGGCAGATGCTACACACTCGGTTTGTCTTTTGATTGCTTCTATAGTTTTTGCTTTGCACAGTGATATATATGATATATCCCGCACCTCATTCGACGAGGAAAGGACCGACGATCTCTTCACCGGGAGTGACTCCTTTAGCAAAACTAGAAAAGCCTAAAAAACACTCCATTTTAGAATCATTTGATTCTACAACGATATCAAGTTCATTACGCAATAGGTTTTCAGAAAAACCTGTCGTAGCCCTCCGTCATTTCAGATAAGTAGTAGTTAGTATTCGTGCTACGTTTGTTGACCTGCATCAAGGCGTAGTGTGCGGTAGCTAACTAGTATTTATCTGCTTATGTATATGATGCAGATTGGATTAGGGTAGTCGTGCGACTTTGTTGGCCTGCGTCAAGGGTTGTGTGGGTGGGTTTAATTCAATCAGGAAATGACGGGTTGAACTTGACTAGCGCACTATGGTTTGTTGGCCTGCGTCAAGGTCATAGGACGCTAAGGGCAAAATAATATCGGGAATTTCAAGTGTTGAAATTTGCAATGAGATTGCATACCTTCTATGAGATAGTTGGATCCCGATACCCGCTGCGAGTAAGAGTTACTCCTGGGAGAGTTTTACACATTACAATTAGCCGATCAAGTAGGTGTCTAGAAAGGTGTCAATGAGATTACGCCTCTAGGAAAACGAGGTTTACATTAATTAGGTTCGTGCGAAAGCACGGGGGACCTCCCTCAAAATACCGACATTGGCCTGGCTGAAAGATTGGCGAACTTGTAGTGTGTAATTAATCCCGGCTAATCTTTCCTTTTAGGGTTTGAAGGAAGATTTGATAAAAACAGTGGGAGCCATCCTGATTAGATAAAATAATAACCAATCTATTCTTGCAAGAGCGTACGCTGAGTGTTTTCTTCTCTCTCTCCCCAGGTAGCGACCATATCACGCCTTAATCAAGATAATAATGCGGATTATTGACCGAACCCGCTTGTTATACTGAGCTGGGGAACGTTGGTCCCGCTCCAACTTATAATTGTTATAAGACAGAGCAGGAAATTGGGGATTACCAGAATTCCCGTGCCGTCCAAACGAAGAAAGTGCATACTGATGCATCATCTTCGGGTGTGTTCATTATATAGAACTGTTCCTCAGTATTCTTTACGTCCTGGATATGAGATACCGGATCAGGATCCCGCATATGTAATTTGTTACATGGGCTATAGATAGGTAAAGAACTGAGAACGGGTGATAAGTTTCATGAGACAGAAAACGGGGCAAGTGTTGCAGCCAAGTCTGTTGGTCACTGTCACCCTGTATTACCAATACATTGATTCTGAACAAATGTTATTAGATACCGAACCTGATATACAAAATCATATCACTCTCTTTATTAGTAAAGAAATGATAAAATTTTGTATTGTTGGATAATGTTTTGAACATTTCCTACATCAAAAGTTGATCGGTTCAGGCACGTTATCTAAAAGCATTGATGTTCTAAATCAAACTACAGTTCTTAGTATATGGAACACACACAAGAGGAAGAGTTCAGAAATGAACAAATCCTTCTTGAGGTATTGTAGACTAGGTCATATCAATGCGACCCGACTAGCTGAAGTTACATATAGATGCATATTTAAATTAGTTTGAATTTACATCTTGTGAAACTTGCCAGTCATGTCACAGAGATAAGATGACCACAGCTCTGTTTATTGGAAACAGAGAAAGAGTTAGTAAACTCTTGGGATTGATACATGTTGATGTATGTAAGGTCCCCTGTCTACACATGCCAAGACCGGTTCTTTGTACTTCATTACATTCTCTGATAATCTTTCGAGATTCAGACCTATGTTCCTGTTGAAACACAAGTCCGAACCTTTTGAGATATTCACAGAATATAAGTTAGAAGTAGAGAACCAATACGGGTAAAAGTATTATGTCCTTTGATGTGATCAGGGAGGAGAATACTTGTGCATGGAATTCCTGGACTATTCTAAAGGAGAATGAGATTCTCTCTCAGCATTACTCCTCCGAATACACCATAGAACGATGGTATATCGGGGCGGAGCAATCACACTCTATATGATATGGTGTGCTTTATGATGAGTACTACTGAGTTACATTTTTTCCTATTGGGTGTTATGAACTTGAGAAGTTGCATACCTATTGAATAGGGTTCCAATCAAATCAGTTGCCTAATACTTCATATAAGATATGGAAAGGGAAGAGCCCATATCTTAAGTTTGTTAATATTTGGGGTTGTCCGGCCTATGTCTAAAAGCAAAATCCGGACAAGCTCGAAGCAAGGTCTGTTATGTAGGACTGGAAATGTTCCGGCTATACAAACTACAGCTGATGATTTGGTAGAACCAAAGGATTCAATAGTAACCAACGAACCTCAGCCTCTCCGCTGATCTAGTAGGGTTCCTCACCCACCTGAGAGTTACTTCGGTTTCTCTATGACAGTGGGAGCGAGGATTGCATCATGAGATGATGACCCAACTAGTTTCGAGCTGGCCATCAGGAGTGAGACTCTGTAAGAATGGCTGGATGTTTATCGATCTGAGATGGAATCCTTATACACCAACAAAGTATGGACTTTGGTTGCTATATCTGAAGGGTTAAATCCCCATCACGAGCAAGTATATCTTGAGAAGATTACTTGGTGTAGATGGAAAAGTTGAGACTTTCAAAGCTAGACTTGTTAAAGGTTTTCGTCATCGACCAGGCGTGGATAATGATGAAACCTTTTTCCAGTAGCTATGCTTAAGTCCATCCAGATCCTACTTGCTACGGCTACATACCGTAACTACAATATCTGGCGGTTGTGTGTCTTGACTGCTTTTCTAAATGATGATTTGGAAGAAAGCGTCTATAAGTACACAGCCAGAGGGCTTCGTAGACTGTGGGAGCAGCGGAAATGCGAGCAAGATGTTTTATAGGATAAAGCAGGCATCGCGGAGTTGGAACGTCTGTTTTGATGTGGTAGTCAAAGAGTTTGACTTCATCAAAATGGTAGATGAACCTTGTATATACAAAAAGGTAGTAGGGAGTATGGTGACAATCCTCGTAGAGTACGTGGATGACATACTCTTGATAGGGAAGGAGTTTCCTATGCTACGCTCAGTCAATCTCCGCTTATCACAATGATTCTCCATATAGGATCAAAATGATACCTCCTAAATCCTGGATTTTGGATCTATGAAATAGATCTAATTGGATGTTAGGATACTCACTAGTTGTAGTGAGATGGTATCAATCGATCCTGGGGAGAATCACTGGAAGTGTTCCAGGGTGATAAAGACGACTGAATGTCAGTCACAGGCATTGTCTTTACCCTTGGTAAAGGGACGGTATGTTGGAAGAGTTCCAAGCTAGATACCGTGGCATACTAGACGATAAAGGCTGGATACATCGCTACTTAAGATGCTACCATAGAGGCTGTCTGGGTGTATATTTGTTCATGAGATGAACTTAGTTCCTACCATTGTGAAACAATGGAGTTGTGGCTTATGCCAAGGAACGTCCGCCCCATCAGTGATCCAGACATATTCTAAGGCAGTGTCACCTGATCATGGAGATGGTTGATCTCCAGGGTGATCGAGGTAAGGAGAGTTGACTCAGAGGACAACACGGTGGATCCACTCACAAAGGCCTTTTCCCAGAGAGAGACTTTTATGGGATGGTTGAGTATGAGATACTACAACCACTGCTATCAGATGGCCCTAGTGCAAGTGGGAGATTGTTAGTTATATGTATGCCCTGGAGGCCATTATTATACATAGGATGTATATTGTAGTGGATGCTTGGACATATATAAGGAGGACTTTCTTGCTCGACATGATAGTATGCTATCTGGTTGCTCTTTACCTTAACGTGTACACTGATTGTCTCTCTGTTACATGTTGGTAAAGCCCTTAGGATGAGTACTTGACTACCTGGACTATGATGCGGATCATACTAGTGGGGACATGATAGTCCATAAGTACATCCTTCAAGGTCCCTAGTCGTGGGTGTATCGAGACGGGGCATCGATATACCAGAGTAGACTAGCATATACCTTTTCGACCCATACAGATGGGCGATGGATGATCCCATATCCATTGGTGTTTGACATCAAAGATGATATAAGGGTGCTCAGTGGAGACTGGGTACACTGGACGGACTCGCCGAGAACTCCCAGATGGTATTATACCTTACGTCAGATGGCAGTTCTCTGGTGACACTGGTACAGAGTAGTCTGTTGACCCGAGATCGTCATAGAGTCTTGTGTGGTTCCCACTGTACTTTGATTTCTACCTTACCACATCCAAGAGGGCGTGCAAAACGGTGGTTTTTGGGTACAGTCCCGAATCACATGGAGGCAATGAGCGATAGGAGGGGATTCGTCTCTCCCGGTATAAGGAGTAGATGTTATACTGTGTCCGATTGGCTATAACCGGAAATCCCTGGCCAGGGTTGCTGAGATTTACTGGTAAGTGTTACCAGTAGTTTCTCGAACTGTTATAGACCTCATATCGACATGACTTATCGAGCTATTGGGGTCTGACGTTTACCACCCCTGGGCGAGATATGGGACATATCAGACGATCAGACCGGACTGTACGGTAAGTGTTACTGGTTGGATTCACAGGAGTGTGAGCGGGCTTGCTCGTCGATCTTCTAATCGCTCAATACCTGGGTGGCCGTTACGTTTAGCAGACCGCTTGCGGCTTGTGGGTGTTTGATATGATCATCACCTGCTGCCGGCGTATTGACGAGTCTTTAGAGTCCTACACAGAGGTTTCCTGGCTCAAGCGAAACGAAATAGGAGCGCATATGAGATATGTGCGGGACCGAGAATGATACCAGTATGTGATACTGTATTCGATTCTCGCGATTTGTGACATTGATCGGTTATATGCGATATAGCCGGGTTATCGGATCGAGTGTTGATTCGATAAGTTGTTACTATTGATATTAGTCGGTTATATGCAGTATGACCGGATCATTAAATCAAGCGTTGATTTAATGATTTAATGAATAATTATATATTTGATATATTACTTTGCATTAACTAGTATCGGTTCACTTAAGATGGATATTCTCACTCGCATGTGCACATTATATATATGATATAGTTTTGTGCACTTGTTTGTATCATGTTTGATGATATATGCAAACTTAGATTTGTGTAAAGACTTAAACCATGTTTAGTGAATGGTTAGGGTTTCATTTCACTCATTTATTTATCTATTCATTTTTGGTTAAAAGATAAAAGAAAAACAAAATGGTTGCTTTCAAACATGAAGCTTGTTGAAGCTTCATGAAGTTTTGACCAAGTGACCATTTTGTCTTCTTCTCCTAACCCTAACCATTCATCTAAACTCTAGTTAGTTCTCTACACAAAACCATGGTTAAAAATATGATAAGAATCATTTTATTTTCTATTTTTTAAAAAGACTTATCATATTCTTCTCTTCTTCTTCTTCTTCTTGAAGATGAAGAAAACCTTTGCTACCATTAATGGCAACTTGATGAAATGAGTGAGAAATCCAATTCTAAAGTGAACCCACTTCCTATTTCTTCATCCTCTACCACTTGCTAAGTAGTATAGGGTGTTTTCTTCACAAGTTTCATGCCTTGGTGAAGTTGGAGCTTGATCTTGTGTTGCCTAGTCGTAGATCATCTTCGGCATCGAAGTCGACGACCTAGCCCGCCCATTTCTCCGATGAAGCCGACGCTAGAGCCCGGGATCCGATGATCGCAGCGAGGGGACTTCATCACGGAGCTATGGAGGTGGAGGACCGGATCTACAAAGGTTGTATTTTCCGTTCACTTATTAGTAAAGCAGTTTACTAGTTATAGTTTTCGCCTAATCTCTAGTTAACGATCGCATTAGGGTCTCTCGGCACTTGTAAAATTTGAAATTGGCATGCTTGATGCCTTGTGAAACCTCATTAGTGTGCCTAGGAACCCTACACTATACCGGTAGAACAGTCTTACTTGAGATGATAGCATGCTATCTGGTTTGTCTTTATCATCATACACATGCTTCAGGTGGTATTACAGATCACTATTACATGTTGATAGAGCCCAAAGGATTCTTGCTTGACTACCAGCATTATGATGGCGATCATATACGTGGGAACTGGATGGTCTATAAGCACATCCTTAAATGTCCTTAGTCGTGGCAGTATCGAGACTGGGCATCGATACTCCAGAGTAAACTAGTGTATACTGATCGAGACCCCAACGAGGGGCGGTGGCCAGGTCTCACAAGACATTGGTGTTAGTTTGTTCACCTAAGATAGTATACAGGTGCTCATTGGGATATGAGTACACTGGACATTCTCTTGATAGGAAATGATGATCCTATGCTACAATCGGTCAAACTATTCTTATCGCAGAGGTTCTCTATGAAAGACCTGGGTGATACCTCGTACATTCTGGGGATTAAGATCTATAGAGATAGATATAAGAAATTACTGGGATTGTCCCAATTGAGATACATAGACATCATACTAAAGAGGCTTAGTATGGAAGATTCCAAGCGAGGTAATTTACCCGCTTGCCATATGATCACCCTCTCCAAAGAGATGTCTCCAAAGACGGATGAGGAGAGGGCTCAAATGAGCATTATACCTTGTGCTTCGGCGGTTGGATCTATAATGTATGCGATGCTGTGTACTCGCCCAGATGTAGCTTATGCACTGAGTGCTGTAACCAGGTATCAATCCAATCCAGGGGAGAAACACTGGACTGCTGTAAAGAACATTCTGAAGTACTTGAGAAGAACTAAAGAAATGTTTTTGGTGTATGGTAACGGAGATCTCCCAATGGAGGGCTTTACCGACTCCAGCTTCCAGAGCGACAAGGATGATAGTAAGTCCATCCAAGGGTTTGTATTTACCCTAAATAGAGGGGAGATATGTTGGAAGAGTTCCAAGCAAGATACCGTCGTTGACTCCACGATGGAAGCTGAGTATATTGCTGCTAATGATGCCGCAAAAGAGGCAGTCTGGATGAGGAAGTTCATTTCTGAACTTCAGGTGGTTCCATCCATTGCTAATCGAATACCTCTGTATTGCGATAACAATGGAGCCATGGCTTTAGCAAAGGAACCAAGATCCCATCAGAAATCCAGACGTATCTTGAGGCGGTATCACCTCATCAGGGAGATAGTGGATCGCCAGGACATCGAGGTACGGAGAGTAGACACAAAAGACAACACAGCAGATCCATTCACCAAGGCTGTCCCTCAAGTCCAGTTTGAGAAACTGTTCGAGCTATTGGGCATGCTTTATGCCGGCAACTGGTTCTAGTGTAGACAGTGGGTACTTATTGCACTGACTACAGGCCTTAGTGCAAATGGGAGATTGTTAGATATGTATACCCTAGAGGCCTGTATTGTATACGATGCTAGGCATGTATATGTACAGAAACAATCTTTGCTCGAAATGATAGTATGCTATCTGGTTTATCTTCATTTTAACGTGTGATGTGTTGTATTTCATATCTTTATATACATGTTGATGAAGCCCTTAGGATTATGCTTGATTACCGGGATTATGATGTAGATCGTACTAGTGGGGCCTGGGCAGTTTATAAGCATATCCTTTAATTGTTCCTATTCGAGGGTATATCGAGACAGGGCATTGATATTACCAGAGTAGACTAGTGTGTACGTTTCTTGACCCTAGGGGCAATGGTCGATCCCACAATCATTGGTGCTTGACATCAAAGATTATACACAGGTGCTCATTGGAGAATGGGTACACCGAACAGGACTCGCCGAGAACTTCTAGATGGTATATATACCTATTGTCAGATAGCAGTTCTCTGGTGACACTTGTACAGGTTAGTCTGTAGACCCGAGATCGTCATAGTGTCTTGTGTGATTCCCACTGTGCTTTGATTTCCTCCCTACCACGGCTCTACGGAGTCGTGCAAATAGGTGGATTTTGGGTACAGTCCCGAATCGCATGGAGGCAGTGAGCGATAGGAGGGGTTTCGTCACTCCCGGTATAGGGAGTTGATATCGCGCTATGCTTGATCGGCCATAACAGCAAATCCCTGGCCAGGGTTCTCGAGATTTACTGATAAGTGTTATCAGTAGTTTCTCGAACCGTTATGGGCCGTAAATCAGCATGACTTATAAAGTTACCGGGGTCTGACTTTTACCACCCCTGGACTTCATATAAGACGTATCGGACGAAGAGATCGGACTGTACGGTAAGTGTTGCTTACAGGCTCGTTAGGGTTGTGATGAGTTCGCTCGTCGGCCATCTTTTCGTCATGTACCTGGGTAGCCGTTACGCACAGCTAGTGTCGCTGACATGCTTGTGGTTAAAGCTACTGCCAGCGTACTGACGAGTCTTTAGAGTCCCACACAGAGAGTTCCCTGGTTCAGGCAAAAGATGTAGAGTCCGTACGTTGTTACGGCAGGGTTTTGATCATGTTCGTGTAAGTGTTACAGGAATAATGATCGGAAGGATAATACTGGTAGGCTTTAGTTTAAGCCGGATACTGGTATTATATTATTGGATTATTTGTATTCGTATTTTTCGGGATTCGAATACGGGTATACTTATACGGTATACGGTGAGGGGTATTCTTGTAATTATACAAGAATACATTCTAGAAGGAGACACCTCATAAATGGATTTTCATTTTGAGAAAATGGAAATGATGAGGTGGAATTTGGAGAAAGTCTTAGCATGGTTGAAGGCATGGCTCAAATCATTTTATATTCATTTGGGTTTACTATTGAGGCATGGTGCATTATTTTTGTGAAAAAATAATGCATTCTTCAATTATTGTTTTGAGCCATATCTTTTGTTATGCTTCATTTTTCATTCATTCATCACATACACATTCTCTCTCCTAATTCTCTCCTTCCTCTACCTCTTGGCCTAAACTTTCACATGAGTTGTGAATCATAGGTCAAGGGACTAATATAATCCATTACTTGGTCTCTACATTATCTAAGTGATCACTTCTAGCAATCTTGATCTCTTAGTTAAACTCTTGTGAAGAGTTTGTAGCTTGTTCGATAGCTCTTGGGTGGATCGTCTTGGATCTTGAGATGGCCGGTGATCGAGCTCTTTACAACCATCAAGGAGCCTAGGAGTTGCATCCAAACGAAGACCCGAAGGACCGATTCTCAAGTTATAACCCCTATCATACTAGTTTAGAACTCTAAATAGGGTTTGCTAGTTAAGGTTTAAGCACTAATCTTGGGTTATGTGGGTGTTGCATGCAAGAAAATTATTGTTTATCGCTTCTTCCAGCTCACAAGTGCTGTGAGTGTGTGCAACATCCACTAACATGGTATCAGATCCCGTCTTAAACCTTAAATAGCTTGTAGCAACGTTATAATTCCGCCGTTTTTTCACGTGCAAAAACTGCCGAAAAAACAGTTTTGAAAATCGAAGTTTTGAGTTGTTTGCACAACCCGCAGGCTCACGGTTTGAACCAAGAAGCCACGTGGTGGAGCGCATACACCCCGAAGACACCTTGGTAGGGACCTGAGGCCGGACCCACACCCCAAGACCCCCTCAAGGTGCCCTTGGGGGTGGGTGACCTGAGAGCACCCCAACAGGGTGCTCTCGGGTCTGCACACACTTTGGGGCCACCTCGAGGTGGACCCCGGGGGTGGGTACCTCCCTGAAGCCCCCCATTCGAACGTTAATATGTTGTTCTTCGCCTACGCAAAGTTCGGGCGGGTTTCGAGTTCGTTTCAACTCCCGGAAAGGCTCAAAAGATCGGTTTTTAAAAGGTAGCTCACTGGATTTTTTCAAGAGTTGGAAAATGGTTTAGTTTGCTAATCACGTGCGGAATTCTAATGTCGCGGTTACTTTACAAGCTTAGTGATGTGTGTGTTATGGAAACGTCGACTAATTGCTATATGTTGATTAGTCGGAGTTGCACATATCGGTATTGGTATCATGCGATGGTATGCGTATATGAATATGTTGGATCGTCGTGATGAATGGCCGGGGATGTGAGAAGAGCGTTTTTCTTTCATTCATGTAATTTGTAAAAAGTGATGTAATATTATTTTGCGGGGCACATCCAGGTTGAGCTTGTAGCCACCGTTGTATAATTTCTTTTTACTATTTTTGCTCCTAGAATAGACCCAAGGTGGGGTGCACAAACTACCGGGTTCTCGAAGTGCCGAGTGGCCTACTCACTTTGTTGAGGGAGGTTGCTTCACTTCGGGAATTTGGCGGATAGTTTGCCGCACCCGTAGGGGTCTAGGGTGGGGTTTGGCTATTCATTACGATCGTGGAAACCGACTTTCATTAAGGGTTCAAATGAAGTACGGAATTCCTAGTATATCCAATGTATTCATCTGTGATCTGGAATGTTTATAAATGCGTGCGACGAATAGCTATTTATATATGAGATATATAATAAACGTTTTTTATGTTTTGCACCCGCGCTAGTCCATCCCTCGCTCTGCCACTAGTTAAGTAACCTAACGGTGCATGACGGGGCCCCGTGGCGAATGCGGATGGCATAAGCGTACGTTCTATTTTTGTTTCTTTTCTGTGATGTTTAGGAAACGTAAATGATGGGACAACATTAATGTGATTAATGTTAAGAAAAAGAAACCTAAAGTTGTTGTAGAATCAAACGTTTTAAAATGGGTAACTCTAGTTTTTTCTTTGCATAGTGGTATTCCTTGATAAATATCCAGCACCTCATTCGATGAGGAAAGGGCCGAGATCCCTTCACCGGGAGTGACCCCTTTAGCGAAACTAGAAAATGTTACAAAGCACTTGATTGTTTTTATAGTTGATCTAACTTTTGCTTTGCATCGTGGTATTCATGAATATCCAGCACCTCATTCGATGAGGAAAGAGCCGAGATCCTTCACCGGGAGTGACCTCTTTAGCGAAATTAGAAAGATACTACAAAACCATTGGACTTTTAAAACTGAAGCTTAAACCACTCCTTTCACTAGATTCTACAAAGATATCAAGTTCAAAACGTTAATGGTTTTAATAAAAACCATCCGTTTCCCTCCGCCATTTTAGGAAGCAGAGTACTTCGTATTCGTGCCACGTTTGTTGACTATAGTTAAGGCGTGGTGTACGGTAGCTAAGTGATATCTTCCTACAAAGCATTTGATGCGATCGATTAGGACATTCGTATGACTTTGTTGACCTTAGTTAAGGGTCCTGCGGGTGGGTCTAAATCAATCACGAAGTAGCGGGTAGAACTTGATTAGTGCTTATGATTTGTTGACCATAGTTAAGGTCATAAGACACTGGGGGTAAAAATCATATCGGGAATTTCAAGAGTTGAAATTTGCAATGAGATTGCATACCTTCTATATGATAGTTGGATCCCGATCCCACTGTGAGTAAAACTTACTCCCGGGAGAGTTTTGAACTCTACAATTAGCTAATCCAGTAGGTGTCTAGAAAGGTGTCAACGAGTTTACGCCTCTAGGAAAACGAGGTTTATTTTAATTAGGTCCGTGCGAAAGCACAGGGAACCTCCCTCGGAGTACCGACACTGGCCTGGCCGACCGGTTAGCGAACTTGTAGATTGCAATTAATCCTGACTAAATTTCTTTTTAAGGTTTGAAGGAAAATTTGATAAAAAGCAGTGGGAGACATCAATTAGATAAGATTAATAACCAATCTAATTATGCAAGAGCAATCGCTGAGTGTCTTCTTTTCTCTCTCCTAATGGCAGATACCTATGACGAGACTTAAGCTTTTATTAGAAAAGAATAAACTCACGGGAATGAATTACAAAGATTGGCTAAGGAACGTAAATATTTCCCTGACCTATGATAAGGTCGGATACGTCCTGACTACTCCAGCCCCTCCTAGCCCAGGCCCTGATTCTTCAGTTGAGGATAAAGAAATCCGCAAGACATGGGATGTAGACTGCGCAACAGCCAAGTGCCTCGCGCTTGCTTCTATGAACAATGAACATCAGAAGCAGCACGAGAAGATGGATGTATAATCCATCTTTCTCCATACAAAGAAGTTGTATGGAGAGCAATCTCGTACTCTCCGATACGAGACATCTCGAAAGTTGTTTCAGATGCGTATGGCTGCTGGCACATCGGTAGGTGACCATGTATTGAAGATGATTGGACTTATCGAAGATTTAAAGGACCTGGGTTGGACCATGGAGAACGAACAGTATATTGATATTGTTCTACAGTCCCTTCCCCCTGCCCTTTTTCAGTTCATTGTAAACTTCAACATGCACAACATGGAGAAGTCCTTACTGAACTCCTCAATATGTTAAGGAGTGTAGAGAGCACGCTAAAGGTAGAGAAAACTCCCGCTCTAATTGCTGGGCCATCTTCTTCCTCCGTCCCGAAAGCCAAGGCCAAGGGAAAGAAGAAGAAGAATCCCATCAAGCTGAGAGGCGGAGTGAAAAAGGTACCGGGAAAGGACAAGATGGGGGCTGCTGCGACAGGACGAGGGGAATGCTTCCACTGCCACCAGATTGGGCACTTGAAGAGAAAATGCGTTGGATACCTGGCCGGCCTCAAGAAGAAGAAGCATGGTGATGCTTCCACTTCAGGTGTGTTTATAACAGAAAACTGTTTTTCAATTAACTCTGTTTCCTGGGTATTAGATACCGGGTCAGGATCTCACATCTGCAATTGTGTGCAGGGGCTGAGAAATAGCAGGTTTATAAAGAAAGGTGATCACACTCTCCGGATTGGGAATGGTTCCTCAGTACATGCTACAGCAGTGGGAGAGTATCACCTTGGTTTGCCGTCGGGTTGTATATTGGTTTTGAACCCATGTTATTTTGTACCTTCGAAATTATGTAATATTATATCTGTATCGTTGTTGGAAAATGCTGGATATAATTTTGTATTACATTCTAATGTTATAAACATTAACCTTAATTGAGAGTTGATTGGGTCTAGTACATTAAATAACGAGATATACATCCTAAACCAGCACACAGTTTTCAATATACAACACACAAACAAAAGAAAGGTTTCAGACATACATAAAGCTTTCATTTGGCATTGTAAACTTGGTCATATTAACGAAACAAGACTAACAAAGCTACATAAAGATGGATATTTAAACCCATTTGAATATAAATCTTATGCGACTTGAGCTACTGAACTCTTAGGCCTCATACATAGTGATGTATGTGGACTAATGTCTATACTTGCGAGAGGTGGTTTTTCCTACTTCATAACTTTTACTGATGACTTCTCGAAATTGGGACACGTGTTCTTGTTGAAACATAAGTCTCAAGCCTTCAAAAAGTTCAAGGAGTATAAATCTGAAGTAGAAAAACAAACAGGCTTAAGTATCAAGAAAATTCGATCGGATCGAGGAGGTGAGTATCTAAGCTCAGAGTTTCTAGATTTCCTAAAAGAGAATGGGATTCTCTCTCAGCTCACTCCTCCGTACACACCACAACACAACGGTGTGTCGGAAAGGAAGAATCGTACCCTATTAAATATTGTGCGATCTATGATGAGTGATGCTGAGTTACCGATATCATTCTGGGGGCACGCATTGGAGACTGCGATTTATATATTGAATAGAGTTCCGACAAAAACCGTGTCTACCACTCCATATGAGATATGGTGTGGGAAGAGACCATCTCTTAAAAGAGTTAGGATATGTGGTTGTCCGGCTTATATGAAAAAATAGAATCCGGACAAACTCGAGACATGATCGGTTTTGTGTAAATTTGTGGGATATCCAAAACACTCGTATGGATATATTTTCTACCACAAGGAGGAACAAAGGGTGTTTGTTTCTTAGTATGCCACATATTTAGAAAATGAATTTTTTACAAATGATACCGTTGGCAATGCGGTAGAACTGGAAGAAATTCTAGATACACAAACAATTACCGATGATTTGGTTGAACCTGAGATTTTAATAGAACCTGACGAACCTCAGCCACTCCAAAGATCTAGTAGGACTTCTCGCCCACCTGATAGATACTACGGTTTTCTAATTGATGGTGATAGAGAAGATTGCATCATGGATGATGATGATTCTACTAGTTTTCAGCAAACTATCACGAGTGGTGACTCACTGAAGTGGCTGGATACCATGAGATCCGAAATGGAATCCATGCACACCAACAAAGTATGGACTTTGGAGGTTGCACCTTCTGGAGTAAAACCCATAGGGTGCAAATGGATCTTTAAGAGATAAATCGGTGTGGATGGTTAGGTGGAGACCTATAAAGCTAGGCTGGTCGCAAAAGGATTTCGTCAAAGACCAGGCTTGGACTATGATGAAACCTTTTCACCAGTCGCGATGCTCAAATCCATTCGGATCCTGCTTGCTATAGCTTCTCACTATGACTATGAGATCTAGCAGATAGATGTTAAAACGAAATTTCTAAATGGTGATTTAGAAGAATGCGTTTTTATGGATCAGCCAGAAGGCTTCATTGATAGTGGGAGCAGCGAAAAAGCATGCAAGCTACTTAAATCCATCTATGGATTAAAGCAGGCATCACGGAGTTGGAACATCTACTTTGATGATACAATCAAAGAGTTTGGTTTTATCAAAAATGTATATGAACCGTGTATTTATAAAAGGATTGTAGAGAGTACTGTTATATTCCTCGTATTGTACATGGACGGCATTCTCTTGATAGGAAATGATGTTCCTATGCTACAATCGGTCAATATATTCTTATCGCAGAGGTTCTCCATGAATGACCTGGGTGATGCCTCGTACATTCTGGGGATTAAGATCTATAGAGATAGATATAAGAAATTATTAGGATTGTCCCAATCGAGATACATAGACACCATACTAAAGAGGTTTAGTATGGAAGATTCCAAGCGAGGTAATTTACCCGCTTGTCACAGGATCACCCTCTCCAAAGAGATGTCTCCAAAGACTGATGAGGAGAGGGCTCGCATGAGCATTATACCCTACGCTTCAGTGGAAGGATCTGTAATGTATGCGATGTTGTGTACTCGCCCAGATGTAGCTTATGCACTTAGTGCAGTAACCAGGTATCAATCCAATCCAGGGGAGAAACACTGGACTGCTGTGAAGAACATTCTGAAGTACTTGAGAAGAACTAAAGAAATGTTCTTGGTATATGGTAACGGAGATCTCCAAATGGAGGGCTTTACTGACTCCAGCTTCCAGAGCAATAAGGATGATAGTAAGTCCATCTCAAGGTTTGTATTTACCCTAAATGGAGGGGCGGTATGTTGGAAGAGTTCTAAGCAAGATACCGTCACTTACTCCACGATGGAAACTGAGTATATTGCTGCTAATGATGCCGCAAAAGAGGCAGTCTGGATGAGAAAGTTCATTTCTGAACTTCAGGTGGTTCCATCCATTGCTAATCCAATACCTCTGTATTGCGATAACAATGGAGCCATGGATTTGGAAAAGGAACCAAGATCCCATCAGAAATCCAGAAATATCTTGAGGCGGTATCACCTCATCAGGGAGATAGTGGATCGCCAGGATATCGAGGTACGGAGAGTAGACACGAAAGACAACACAGCAGATCTATTCACCAAGGCTATCCCTCAAGTCCAGTTTGAGAAACCGTTCGAGCTATTGGGCATGCGGTACGCCGGCAATTGGTTCTAGTATAGACAGTAGTTACTTATTGCACCGACTACAGGCCTTACTGCAAATGGGAGATTGTTAGATATGTATACCGTAGAGGCCTGTATTGTATAGGATGCTTGGCATGTATATGTACATAAACAATCTTTGCTCGAAATGATAGTATGCTATCTGGTTTATCTTCATCTTCACGTGTGATGTGTTGTATTTTATATCTTTATATACATGTTGATGAAGCCCTTAGGATTATGCTTGACTACCGGGATTATGGTGTAGATCGTACTAGTGGGGCCTGGGCAGTCTATAAGCATATCCTTTAATTGTTCCTATTTGAGGCTATATCGAGACAGATCATCGATATTACCAGAGTAGACTAGTGTGTATGTTTCTTGACCCTGGGGGCGATGGTTGATCTCACAACCATTGGTGTTTGACATCAAAGATTGTACACAGGTGCTCATTGGAGAATGGGTACACCGAACAGGACTCGCCGAGAACTCCCAGATGGTATATATATCTATTTTCAGATAGCAGTTCTCTGGTGACACTTTTACAAGTTAGTCTGTAGACCTAAGGTCGTCATAGTGTCTTGTGTGATTCCCACTGTACTTTGATTTCCTCCCTACCACGGCTCTACGGAGTTATGCAAACAGGTGGATTTTGGGTACAGTCCCGAATCGCATGGAGGCAGAGCGATAAGAGGGGTTTCATCTCTCCGGTATAGGGAGTTGATATCGTGCTATGCTTGATCGGCCTTAACAGCTAATCCCTGGCCAGGGTTCTCGAGATTTACAGATAATGTTATCAGTAGTTTCTCGAATCGTTATGGGCCGTAAATCAGCATGACTTATAAAGTTACTGTGGTCTGACTTTTACCACCCCTAAACTTCATATGCGACGTATCAGATGAAGAGACCGGATTGTACGGTAAGTGTTGCTTACAGGCTCGTTAGGGTTATGATGAGTTCGCTCATCGGCCACTTTTTCGTCATGTACCTGGGTAGCCGTTACGCACAGCTAGTGCCGCTGACGTGCTTGTGGTTCAACCCACTGCCAGCGTACTGACGAGTCTTTAGAGTCCCACACAGAGAGTTCCCTGGTTCTGGCAAATGATGTAGAGGCTGTAAGTTGTTACGGCAGGGTTTCGATCATGTTCGTGTAAGTGTTACAGGAATAATGATCGGAAGGATAATACTGGTAGGCTTTGGTTTAAGCTGGATACCGGTATTATATTATTGGTTATTTGTATTCGTATTTTTGGGAATTCGAATACGGGTATACTTATACGGTATACGGTGAGGGGTATTCTTGTGATTATACAAGAATACATTCTAGAAGGAGACACCTCATAAATGGATTTTCATTTTGAGAAAATGGAAATGATGAGGTAGAATTTAGAGAAAGTCTTAGTATGGTTGAAGGCATGGCTCAAATCATTTTATATTCATTTGGGTTTACTATTGAGGCATGGTGCATTATTTTTGTGAAAAAATAATGCATGCTTCAATTATTGTTTTGAGCCATATCTTTTGGTATGCTTCATTTTTCATTCATTCATCACATACACATTCTCTCTCCTAATTCTCTCCTTCCTCTACCTCTTGGCCTAAATCTTCACATGAGTTGTGAATCATAGGTGAAAGGACAAATATAATCCATTACTTGATCTCTACATCATCTAAGCGATCACTTCTAGCGATCTTCATCTCTTATTTAAACTCTTGTGAAGAGTTTGTAGCTTGTTCAATAGCTTTCGGGTGGATCGTCTTGGATTTTGAGGTGGCCCGAGATCGAGCTCTTTACAACCATCAAGGAGCCTAGGAGTTGCATCCAAACGAAGACCCGAAGGACCGATTCTCAAGGTATAACCCCTATCATAGTAGTTTAGAACTCTAGATAGGGTTTTCTAGTTAAGGTTTAAGCACTAATCTTGGGTTATGCGGGTGTTGCATGCAAGAAAATTGTTGTTTATCGCTTCCGCCTCCTCACAAGTGTTGTGAGGGTGTGCAACATCCACTAACAATCCACCCCCTAGACTCGATATGCGATACTCTTAGACGAACAGACCGGACTGTATGGATATTGTCACTGTCAGGTTCAATAGGGGTTTGGATGAGTGTTCATATCAGATTTTTGCATTTTCATACCGCCCAATTTTTATCACATTGCATATCGGTAGATACTCTTGAGCCGTGTTTGCTAGTCAATTGCAGGATACAGGTTCTCGGTTCTAAAATGGTGAAATCCATGGAAAACACGACAAAATCCGGGTTCCTGCCAACCACAGATAAAACACAGATCTCCGCTCTTTATCCATCTGTTGCCACACACCAGTTTAAGAGACAAAATGTCAAATCAATGTCGTTTTCATGCACAAGGCTCAATGGCAGCACAAGATCCAAGAAATCTACACGGAGCTCGAGGAAATCATGACAAAAAGATACACATCAAATCACCTTTTGCTCAACAGAAATTCTGGAAAAATTGTGAAGAAAATCTGAGAAAAGATAATACCAGACACATGGGCACAGCAAACCAGGGAACCCTACAAAAATTGGTCACCTAACTCCACTAAAGGTCCGCGGTTCCGCGGCATAAGCTGGCTTAGGCCGCGGTTCCGCGGCATAAGCTGGCTTAGGCCGCGGATCCGCGGCCGTATAGTGGCGGCAGGTGAAAAATTTTTGTGGGTAGTTTGGTCTTTTCATTTTAGTTCTGAATGTTGCCCTAGGTTTTCATTTTCCAGCCTATAAATACCCCAGAACCTTGTGAAGCCAAGGGTGCATAATCTTGTATTTTATTTTCTAGGTTTAGTTGTGTTTCTTCTTCCTCTTCTCATCTCTTCTCCATTAAAACTTGTAGTGAGCTTTGTGAGTGAAGAATGATGAATAAAGAAGACTCTTTTGCTATTATATCTTGTCTTGTTCTTTTATAATTGCTTGTAATTTTAATTTGTTAACTTAGTTGTTGTTATTTCTTGTTCTTTCTTTCTCTTCTCTTTTCCTTTATCATTAAAACAACCATGATGCTTACGCTTGATCCTTGCCAAGGTGAGGTCGCAAATAGCTGGTTGTTATCTTCTAATCTCCTTCTTTCTATCTTCCTCTTTTGTTTTGTTTTCTTTTCATTATGATGTGTGAGTAGTTTCATACTTGTTAGGGTAGGATAAGGGAAGTTTGAGAGAAGGAAATCTCTCTCACTCTTTCCTTGCACAACAACTTAATTCGACTCCCGTTAATTGAACCACAATCCGCTCCTTACGGCACCCTATCCTACATGATAGCGGTGATTCCGTAGTGAGACCGGTTGTGGTTGAATTAACCGGAGGTTATGGCTAAGAGCCAAGAACGGACGGACAAGCACCAAAAGGAAGAACTTATGCGTTGGAAAGCCTAGCTTATACTCGCAAGTTCCTTCCTAGTCGTGCTAATCCCCGTTGTTGCCGATTACCGTAACACCGATATTAAGAGGGGCAACGAAAGATGCGGGAGACTCCTAACTCAAACTAACCTAATCCTAACCCTAACAAGCTCTCTTTACATATCATTTTACCACTTTGATAATCACAAACAAAATCTGGACCTTCGGACTTAACTCGTTAAAACACATAGAAAAAGATTCCCATCTCCCTGCGGACGACCCGTACTCAACCGGCTAGCTACGAGCGAAACCGTCTTGATTGCGGTATTTAACTAAAACTTGGATACGCAGAATCTCTACCAATCAAATGGCGTCGTTGCCGGGGAGACGGTAGTTTATTTCTTTGTGTAATTTCGGGTTAACTTGTGAATATAAATATAACCGAAAAACAAAACAAAAAAATATACGTTATAAAAAAAATCATCTTGTTATTTTTGATTAGTTTTTGTGCAAGTGTGCTGGAAAATACGAAGTTCGAGTTCAGTGGCCAAGACGTAGAATATACGGAGTTCAAGTTCAGTGCCAAAGACGTGGGAAGATAGACCCACATTTTGCGGCTACACCGCGACGGATCAAAACGAAGTAACGGTCTACTTTAAAAATCTGGAGCAGTTCAAGTGAGCAAATCAAGATTCAAAACATCCAGACAAGCAGAAGACTCCCAGACCAGCACACAGGAAGAAATTGGAAACCCAACCTCTCTGTTCCGCCGCGGAACCGCGGCATAAGCAAGCTTAGGCCGCGGAACCGCGGCCATTTGGCTTCTTCAGGGTGCCATTTTCTCTGTGAGTCTTTCTCTTCTCTCTCCCACTCCTCTGGACTCCAATAAACTGTGTTTTCTGCAGATTTCTTTGCGCAAACTCTCTTCCCCCTTCCAATAAACTGTTCTTGTGCAGGATTCTTTGCGCCGCGCTAAAAATAAAAATTGTTTGCAGTTGATTTGTTACCGCTTTGCATTCTTTAATACGGACTTAAGGGGCTTGAAACCAATTCAGATTGGGTGGGGATTTCATCACCCTTCCCAGGACCCCAAAAATCACAAAAGCATATGCATTGTCCATTGTAATTAAAAAATACTAGACTGCAGCCCTAAGGACTTCGTGCTCATTAGGAGAAGTTAAACCGTGTTTAGAACCTCGCTTAACGGTATATTGTTTACGGGGTGTCTAGGAAAGTGTTAACGGCGCAACCGCCAAAAGAGAAAGGGTTACTTAATTAAGGAACTTCGCGAAAGCGTTGGAAAACCTTCCCTTATCTCTGCACTTACCTGGCCTCGTGATCAGTGTATTTTAAGCCCGTTTCTCGACACTGTTTTACTTCGACAATCAAGTTCTGGAGCAGGTCTAGCAGACCTAGGTGACCCTAGATCTAGGTGTGATTGTGCATATCTTGTTTGTGATTACTTAAGCTGTAAGTCCGTACATATTTCTGTAAAGCTCTTTCTAAAAAAAAAGAAAAAAATCAAAAACTTTTATAAAAACTTGCCCTTTGTCGCCAAAATCCATTTTTCACCCACCACCCATCGCCTTTCTCCATTGACGTTTTCTTACCCTCACCTTCTCCGCTTTGACTATACTAAACTCGTTCAGTGTATGTCCGCTTGGACTCGGGACACTAGCGCCCGCCTAGTCCGCGTTACGTTAGTCGCTACCGACTACGCGATCGACTCAGACGTCGAAACTCCATCCACTCCTCTTTCACCCTTTCCTTTGCCGGCCAACTCCGACGTTGACCGGAATTCTGTTCATACATCTTCACCTTCACCTTCACCAACCTCTTCTTCCGCGATGTCAGGATTTAATTCGAACATCTCTTTGACTACCCCTGGATTGGCTCCACCTCCTACGGAGACCAATAACCCACCACCACCGCCTGTTGTAGCGCCGCAGCGAATCGCGCTCCAGGATCGTTTCTATACCATCCGTTCTGTACTTCCCACCTGCCTTTCTCTTCCACCGGCCAATAGGGATAATTTTGAAATTAAGCCCCACTTCATCAACATGCTTCCACGATTTCATGGGCTTGAATCTGAAGATGCCTATATCTTCATCAATAAATTTCAAAACGTTTGTGCCATGATGAAAACTACCCAACTGTCGGACGATGCTATACGTCTACGGATCATTCCGTTCACTTTATGCGATCTTGCTGAAAAATGACTGTATAGCACCGCTTCCCATTCCATAACCAGTTGGGATGAGTTTGTAAAAGCGTTTCTCAAAAAGTTCTATCCGAATCATAAAACCGCAAGGATTCGCAATGAAATCAACCAATTCTCTCAGCTTCCTTCTGAACCCTTCTGGAAGTGCTTTGACCGGTACAAAGACCTTCTTGTTCAGTGTCCTCACCACGGTATAGAGAAATGGCAACTTTGCCAAACCTTATACGAGGGCCTGAACCCAGCAACGAAGCAGTTGTTGGAAACCATCTGTCAGGGCCACTTCCTATCGAAATCGGACGAGGAAGCGTGGCAGTTCTTTGACGACCTTGCGGAGCAAACGCTACAATGGGAAAGCACCAGACCGACTTCTTCTTCTTCTACCTCCACTTCTACCGGTCAGTCTAGGGTAGGAATTCACCAACTTAACGTCTCTATTGCGATGAAAGCTGAAATGGCTGCAATAACGAGAAAGCTTGAAGCAATAGAGAGCAAATTCTCTTCTCCTGCTCCTACCCCTGTTCTTCCCCTTCGTACCATTTGCGCTTGTTGTTCCGATCCTTCTCACTTGACCGAAGAGTGTCCTTACAATCCACCATTGCAAGGACAGGATCAGGTTAATGCTGCATTTCAGCAAAGACCGAGGAATGATCCATACTCTTCCACCTACAATCCCGGTTGGAGGAACCACCCCAATTTCGCCTGAAATCAGAATCAGAATCAATTCCAAGGCAACAATTTCCAAAAGGCCCCTCCGTCGCAACAACAAGCGCAACAACAAACTCAACAGCAGTTTCAGCAACCCTTCCAACCCCAACCTTTCCAAAATCAGACGAACAACTTTGCACCCAACAATTCTTTTCCACCAAACAAGTTTGTTCCGTCAAACAACGATAAGGTTTCCTCGCTCGAACGAAGTCTGGAGGCGTTCGTCAAACAATCGACTCAATCCACCGCAAACATCCAGTCTTCCATTCAGTCCTTAGTGCAACACACTGCCGCTCACGGGCAAAGCATCAAGACCATCGAGGCCCAGATTGCACAGCTGAATGCGGCCTTAAGCGAGCGAGAAAAGGGGAAGCTCCCGTCCCAGCCACTCCCAAATCCCGGTCACCCACATAATGCACATGTTGCTCTTGAACAACAAAACCATAATGTGAGTGCCGTGACCATACTGAGATCGGGAAGGATGCTGCAAAACAACATTGGCAAACGGATCAACGATGACACCCCGGCCGCTGCTTCTTCTTCTTCTTCTTCGGCTTCTTCGTCTTCTGAGCCTATTCTCCGTTCTTCAACAGGCTCTCCTTCCTCTTCTTCTGCTCTGAACGGACCCACTTCTCACTCTACGAAAACACCTGTTTTTGGATCCGTTCCAACTCCATAATCTCCTCCTCCAGCATTAGACTCAACCAATTTTCAAAATGTTCCATTTCCAAACCAGTTGAGGTCTAATAAACAAAATCCTCAAATGGAGAAGATTCTGGAGTTATTTAAGCAGGTTAACATTAACATTCCTCTTTTAGATGCTGTCCAACAAGTCCCGTCCTACGCAAAAATCTTAAAGGACTTATGCACGAAAAAGAGAAAGTCTCAGGTACCCAAGAAAGTTTTCTTGGCTAGTGCTGTGAGTGATGCCCTTACCCAATCTTTACCACAAAAACGGAAGGACCCTGGCTGTCCTACGATTTCTATTACTATTGGGGATAAGAACATCAACCGCGCACTATTAGATCTTGGTGCCAGTGTTAACCTGCTTCCGTATTCAGTATACGAGCAATTAGGCGTCGGAGAGCTGAAACCCACACACTGCACTCTCCAAATGGCCGACCGATCGATCACCCATCCTAGGGGTGAGTTAGAGGATGTGTTAATAAAAGTCGGGGACTTCATATTCCCCGTTGACTTCATTGTATTAGACACACAGCCTGTAGCTAACCCCCGGAATCAAATTCCGGTGATACTCGGTCGCCCATTTCTTGCAACCTCAAATGCTGTGATCAATTGTCGCAATGGTTCGATGAACCTCTCTTTTGGAAACATGACGATTGAACTCAACATTTTTAGGTTGGGGAATCAGCCCGCCGAACCTAATGCTCATATACTGGACGTCTGCTCGATCCAGGAGATCACCCCAGAAGAGTGTGAATTCGAGGAGTTTCTGTTTGATCACGATAATCTTGACGCCACTAGTGCGTTTCTCTTCGAACCTGCTGCTGTTTCTGCGCCCGACAACGACTACGAGTGTTTCACGTTCTTGAACGATCTTAGCCGCTCACAACCCGAGTTTGAATCCTTCGAATTTTCGGATGAGTTACCTGAACCATCCGACTCGGTCGCTTACACTCGTTTTGAACCTTTGCTGGAGTCCTTTGAGTTCGAGACCTCTGCACCAATCTTGCCTTCAATCGTTTCACCTCCGACGCTCGAACTCAAGCCTTTGCCGTCTCACCTTAAGTACGCTTACTTAGGTGAGAACGAGACCCTCCCTGTTATCATTTCGGCTTCTCTAGCTCCCGAGCAAGAGAAAGCCCTTCTCGCGGTCTTGCACAGCAACAGGCAAGCTTTTGGCTGGTCCATGGCGGACATCAAGGGGATTAGTCCCCTGATCGTTGAGCATCATATTCATCTGATGGATGATGCCAAACCAGCCCGGGATCCACAAAGACGTCTCAATCCAGTCATGAAAGAGGCTTTGAAGAAGGAGATCGTAAAATGTCTAGATAGTGGTATCATTTACCCTATCTCTGATAGCCAGTGGGTTAGCCCCATCCACATTGTCCCCAAGAAGTCGGGCATCACGGTCATAACCAATGAGGCGAACGAGTTAATCCCTACTCGCACCCAAACTGGGTGGCGAGTGTGCATTGATTACAGAAAACTCAACGCCGCAATGCGGAAAGACCACTTTCCGCTACCTTTCATTGACCAGATGCTTGAACGATTGGCTGGACACGAGTACTACTGCTTTCTTGATGGCTACTCCGGCTATAATCAAATTCCCATCGCCGAAAAAGACCAGGACAAGACCACTTTCACTTGTCCTTTCGGCACGTTTGCATATCGTCGCATGCCCTTTGGGTTATGCAATGCGCCCGCTACCTTCCAGCGGTGTATGATGGGAATTTTCTCAGACATGGTGGAAAAATTTCTGGAGATCTTCATGGATGATTTCTCCATCTTCGGCGATTCCTTCAAAGAGTGTTTGCTGCATCTTGACGCTGTCCTTACCCGATGTAAGGACAAGAATCTCACTTTGAATTGGGAGAAATGCCACTTCATGGTGCGCGAAGGTATTGTCTTAGGACATATCATCTCGCAAAATGGCATAGAGGTTGACAAAGCAAAGATTGAGGTCATTTCCAATCTACCTCCTCCCCGATGCGTCAGAGATATCCGAGCCTTCCTTGGCCATGCCGGTTTCTATAGACGGTTCATCAAGGAATTTAGCAAGATTGCTAGGCCCTTGACTCTTTTGCTGGCCAAGGATACGCCATTCGACTTCAACTCGAGCTGTGTGACTGCATTCGAGTCATTGAAAAGCTCACTCACTTCTGCTCCCGTTCTTTCTTCACCTGACTGGACGCACCCATTCGAGATTATGTGCGATGCATCCGACTTTGCCATTGGTGCTGTCCTTGGACAACACATCAACAAGATGCCGCACGTAATCTATTATGCGAGCCGAACCCTGAACGACGCCCAACTCAATTATACAACAACTGAGAAGGAATTCTTAGCTGTTGTATTTGCTTTAGAAAAGTTCAGGCCCTACCTCATCGGCTCTCCAGTCATTGTCTACACAGACCATTCTGCTCTGCGCCATCTTTTTGCAAAGAAAGATGCAAAATCTCGGTTAATACGTTGGATCCTCTTGCTTCAAGAGTTTGACCTTGTCATTAAGGACAAACGAGGATGTGAAAACGTAGTTGCCGACCATCTCTCACGACTTCCTTCTTCGCCTTCGCTTCCAATTCCGATCAACGACGTGTTCCCGGATGAACAGCTCTTGACAGTATCTTGCGAACCCTGGTTCGCAGATATTGTGAACTATTTGGCCACAGGATTACTACCGACTGAATGGTCAAGTCAGGACAGACTTCGCTTCTTATCCCAAATAAAACACTTTTACTGGGACGAACCCTATTTGTTCAAGTACTGTCCCGACCAGATTATTCGTCGGTGTGTCCCTGACGAGGAATTCAAGAGTGTGCTGTCATTTTGCCACGATCAAGCGTGTGGCGGGCATTTTGGGCCCAGAAAGACAGCTGAGAAGATCTTGCAATGTGGTTTCTACTGGCCACAACTCTTCAAAGACGCTCACGACTATTGCAAGACTTGCTCCCGGTGCCAACACATGGGCCGGATATCCCGGAGGAACGAGATGCAGCTCTAACCGATCTTGGTTGTGGAGATTTTCGATGTTTGGGGGATAGATTTCATGGGGCCGTTTCCCAGCTCTTTTGGGAACTTGTACATCCTTCTCGCTGTTGATTACGTCTCTAAATGGGTCGAGGCTGTGCCCAGCCGGACTAACGACAACAAGGTTGTCGTTAGGTTTCTTAAAGAAAACATTTTCTCCCGTTTTGGGCACCCCCGAGCGATCATTAGCGACAATGGAAGTCATTTCTGCAACAAGACTTTCGAGGCCTTGATGCGGAAATACTCCATTAATCATAAGCTATCCACACCCTACCACCCCCAAACCTGCGGGCAGGCCGAAGTTTCAAATCGGCAAATCAAGCAGCTACTGGAGAAGACGATTTCCAAGAACCGTAAGGATTGGTCGCTGAAACTCACTGATGCCCTTTGGGCATTTCGAACCGCTTATAAGACCGACCTTGGCATGTCTCCCTATCGGCTTGTGTACGGAAAAGCCTGCCACCTACCTGTCGAAATAGAGCATCGCGCATTTTGGGCGATAAAGGAGCTGAATCTGTCTCTCGAAGATGCGAGCAGCCATCGGAAGCTGCAGTTGAACGAATTGAGTGAGCTTAGGGATGAGGCTTACGATAACGCGGTTGTCGTTAAGAACCGAACGAAGGTGTTTCACGATAAACACCTTTTGCGCAAAACCTTCGTACCTGGTCAACAGGTACTGCTTTACGACACCCGACTTCACTTCCATCCAGGAAAGCTCAGATCTCGCTGGAAAGGGCCGTATTTTGTGCGGAATGTGTATCCGCATGGCGCTGTGGATTTGGAAAATCCAAAGGACGGTTCATTTTTCAAAGTGAACGGACACCGACTCAAACCGTACCTTAGCGCCGAACCAACAGAGGAGCTCCTGTTCTTACAGGAGCCGGTTTACCTTGCATGATCTTCCTCTGCCTACCACCAAATTTCGGTTATCCAGCCAAGAACAGTGGACACTGTTCCAAATAAGTTTGGGGGTATGTACAAACCATTTTGTACATTTTTGTGGATATTCTTTTTCTTTTTCTTTTCTTTAAAAACAAAAAAAAAACATTGTGTATCGCTAACCGACAATTTTGACCCTTCAAATGATCTCTTCATGCAATGACAGTGAGGACACTGTCCAGTTTAAGTTTGGGGGTACGCTCGGTACGCATTTCTTACCTTCGCATTCATATGTATATTCTGCATCTGCATATTAAAATCCATAAAATCCATAAAAATCTGAAAATTTTCTAAAAACATAAAAACTTTTCTGTCAAGTTAGCTAGTGGGAGGACTCTGATTCAACATTTCGACGGTTTTGTTTGATAAAATAAGAATAACTAAATCTTATGTTTAGATTTTGAAAACCTGAAAGATAACCCTCCTTTAAAGTTAACTATAGCTGATATACGTCTTTACATCACACTACACGTGTCGTGAGTTTTTGGAAATTAGATGACAAGTCTTTTTATGTCTAAAAACTTTTAAACGGATAAATGATTTTCTAAGGATCAAATAGGTTTGTTCGGAAATAAGTAATATCAAGAATAGTTTATGAAGTGAGTGAATATGAAGGAATGTTATTGATGCCTTAATTGGAACTAAGTCTGAAAAATAACCCATCTGGAACTTGATTGGAATGATTACACACCAAAACCCACTAAACACGTCTTTTATCCAAAAATTAACTGAACTGCCGGTTATATCTCCGTTCGTATTAAATCATCTGATTTTCACGCCAAACTGTCTTTTGTTTTTGGACCTAGGTAACTTGAGTAATTAAGTCCGCTGGGGTGTTTCTACACCTAATGCCCTAAAACCAACTGGTTTGGGTGCATTGGCCCAAAGCTCGCTAAGAAACCTAGAAAGTCCAGATTAAAACAAAGTCAAACAAGTGTTCTCTCCGAGTTAAAATTCCTAACGGTTCTTTGTGTGAGAATAATCTTGATAAAAGACAGGCTTTTACAAAAAATTTAGCGGAGATATGAAGGTTTTATTCTATGATAAAGACTATTGCACGTTCACAGAGGTGTGTATGAAATGAAAACAAGAAAAAGGTGGAGTGAAAAATAAGACCTAGTTTCCTGTTAAGGAAGATAGAAATTCTGAAGTTGAAACCTTACTGGAAAACGAAACTTGAAAAATGCTTAACTCTTTATAAAACTTATGTGATCCTTTCAAAATTCTTATCCGGGCTTTATTATGAGGACTTTATTCGACCTTTCTGGAACTTAACGACACTATTTGCACTGCACGTAAAGACATATAAAATCTGTAGTTAAATAAGAAGCGAGGTGTGAAAAATAAGGGTTCGATAGTCTAGACTTAGGACAATAGAATTGTTATTTTCTGAAACAAAACTTTAGGGATTGAATCTTAGTTATTTTACAAAAACCAACTTGACCGGATTTTGTGGGTAATATCCGCTGAAAACCCTCAGGAGACAACACTCCTCCTACTAGGGACACCTAGAGGTTTAACGGCTTGTTGCACATGCTCAGTGCAATCGCGTTCCCTGCGAAAGTGAGGTTAGGAATTTTTTTTTGTGAATAAATTGGCTTTGCTCGGGACGAGCAAATGATAAGTTTTGGGGTATTTGTTCATATCAGATTTTTGCATTTTCATACCGTCCAATTTTTATCACATTGCATATCGGTAGATACTCTTGAGCCGTGTTTGCTAGTCAATTGCAGGATAAAGGTTCTCGGTTCTAAAACGGTGAAATCCATGGAAAACACGACAAAATCCGGGTTCCTGCCAACCACAGATAAAACACGGATCTCCGCTCTTTATCCGTCTGTTGCCACACACTAGTTTAAGAGACAAAATGTCAAATCAATGTCGTTTTCATGCACAAGGCTCAATGGCAGCACAAGATCCAAGAAATCTACACGGAGCTCGAGGAAATCAAGACAAAAAGATACACATCAAATCACCTTTTGCTCAATAGAAATTCTGGAAAAATCGTGAAGAAAATCTGAGAAAAGATATATACCAGACTCATGGGCACAGCAAACCAGGGAACCCTACAAAAATTGGTCACCTAACTCCACTAAAGGGCCGCGGTTCCGCGGCATAAGCTGGCTTAGGCCGGAGATCCGCGGCCGTATAGTGGCGGCAGGTGACAAATTTTTGTGGGTAGTTTGGTCTTTTCATTTTAGTTCTGAATGTTGCCCTAGGTTTTCATTTTCCAGCCTATAAATACCCCAGAACCTTGTGAAGCCAAGGGTGCATAATCTTGTATTTTATTTTCTACGTTTAGTTGTGTTTCTTCTTCCTCTTCTCATCTCTTCTCCATTAAAACTTGTAGTGAGCTTTGTGAGTGAAGAATGATGAATAACGAAGACTCTTTTGCTATTATATCTTGTCTTGTTCTTTTATAATTGCTTGTAATTTTAATTTGTTAACTTAGTTGTTGTTATTTCTTGTTCTTTCTTTCTCTTCTCTTTTCCTTTATCATTAAAACAACCATGATGCTTACGCTTGATCCTTGCCAAGGTGAGGTCGCAAATAGCTGGTTGTTATCTTCTAATCTCCTTCTTTCTATCTTCCTCTTTTGTTTTGTTTTCTTTTCATTATGATGTGTGAGTAGTTTCATACTTGTTAGGGTAGGATAAGGAAAGTTTGAGAGAAGGAAATCTCTCTCACTCTTTCCTTGCCCAACAACTTATTTCGACTCCCGTTAATTGAACCACAATCCGCTCCTTACGGCACCCTATCCTATATGATAGCGGTGATTCCGTAGTGAGACCGGTTGTGGTTGAATTAACCGGAGGTTATGGCTAAGAGCCAAGAACGGACGGACAAGCACCAAAAGGAAGAACTTATGCGTTGGAAAGCCTAGCTTATACTCGCAAGTTCCTTCCTAGTCGTGCTAATCCCCGTTGTTGCCGATTACCGTAACACCGATATTAAGAGGGGCAACGAAAGATGTGGGAGACTCCTAACTCAAACTAACCTAATCCTAACCCTAACAAGCTCTCTTTACATATCATTTTACCACTTTGATAATCACAAACAAAATCTGGACCTTCGGACTTAACTCGTTAAAACACATAGAAAAAGATTCCCATCTCCCTGCTGACGACCCGTACTCAACCGGCTAGCTACGAGCGAAACCGTCTTGATTGCGGTATTTAACTAAAACTTGGACACACAGAATCTCTACCAATCAATGAGTTTGCTCGTCGGCCTTCCTTTCGCTCTATACCTGGGTGGCTGTTACGTACAGCTAGTGCCGCTGACGTGCTTGTGGTTAAACCCACTGCCAGCGTATTGACGTGTCTTTAGAGTCCCACACAGAGGGTTTTCACTGTTCAGGCGATATGGTGTAGATGACGTATGTTGGTACATACAGGTGTCTGATTAAATATGTATACAGGATGCACAGACTTTAATCGGACGGTTGATAATACTAGCGGTTTAGGATTAAGCCGGATTATTAAATCAAGTTTTGATTTAATAATTTATATATATGTATATAAATATATGAATTCTAGTATTATTGTTCACTGTTCATTTTCTCTCTTGGCTATTCGTATTTTTGTACGAATACGCGTATATGTATTTCGATACATATACCGGGTTGCATTCCGTATTTATAGGGAATTGTTTCTAGAAGATGGCTACCTCATTAATTGATTTTCTTTTTAGAAAATCAATTTGGGAAATGAGGTGGAGGGTGAGTTAGCATGAGCATGGGCTTGAGCATGTAGAGAGGTATGGCATGGAATTGTTTATTGGTAAAATGAAAAAGGGATATTTTTGGTTTGTGCATGATTGAAAGAGAGAGAGGAGGCAGCCACATTCTTGAGATGCCTTGTTCATTTTCTTTTCTTCACTTGCTTCATTCATTCTCACTTGGTGAGACTTAGCCATTTTTCTTTAGTTGCTCATGCCACTTGTTTTCCTCACCTCCTCTTGATCTTCTATGGTTGCACTTGGAGCATTTTGATGAGAGAAAAATTATAGTTAGATAATCCTACACCTCCACTCTCCATTGCTAGCAACCTTGTAGCGTCGGTTGCCTCGCTTCGCGAGGCAGAAGCTTGCGTCGTTTCCCTCAGGTGGATCATCGTAGATGGAGGAAGACTGGCAACCAAACTCGATCCGCGGCCACTAGGAGCTTGGATGATGGTTGAAGACCGAAGGACACAGATCAACTCGGTATAACCATCTAACTCCTAGTTTTACATATTATTAGTATAGGGTTTAGGGTAGATTCGGGCATCGGGTCATGGTAGCGCCAGTTTAGAAAAATTTGTTCCGCATTTGGCCACGGTTTGATTGCCGGGACGCTGGCGTAACCCAACAAATATAACAAATATTACTAACATTATTCATGGAGATTTTGTGCAGATTTTGTTGGATATATGTATGCCCTAGAGGCCATTATATGATAGTGTATGTACCGGTATGTGTGTGTATGTGTGTGTGTGTGTGTGTGCGTGTGTGTGTGTGTTCAGGGGACATTCTTGCTCGACATGATAGTATGTGTCACGACCTGAAATAGCACTTGACTGGCACTTGAATCATATGAAGTCTATAGGACCCCATCTAATTCAAGTAAGCCAAAAATCCCAGAAATCTAAACCATTTAAAAGAAGAAAGAAAGAAAAGTTTAGTTTTAAAACAAGTAGTGTAACATAAGCCAAAGTATGCATTTTTAAAATATCAAGTCTTTTCTGAAAATTTCGGCAGAGTCTCCTTTGTAAATACTGGCCCCAAAAGGGTACAACATGCATAATATGAATAAAGGCATCCCTAAGAGGGAGCTAGCTCTTCGTCAATTGACGGTCACAACCACGCAAGCAATATAATATATAATTCCAAAGGCGAGGATCAAAACTCAAAAGGAAACTCAAAATCAACATGAAAACCATAATAATACAATGCGCGACTCTAAGATTGAAATAATATACAACTAGTCTTCTAAGTCTAATAAATATACAAGTCTGGTTGATGGAGTTACTAGATACAACTGAAATAAATAAATGTACAATGGTGGTCACGATACAAGTGAACCCACCAACCAAAGCAATCACCCGGAATAAAAGCGGTGTGCCAGCAAAGCCGCAACGAAACCTGTACGGCAAAACCTGTAAGAAATTGTGGCACAACGGGCGTGGGTTGTCAACTCGTGAGTAGAAAACATCACCGAGTAGAAATCGTATGTATGATTCATCCTAGGTCAATACGATCAATATATATGTCCTCAAAATGATAAAGTCTGAAGCATGATTAGGTGGCAAGGGTAAATATCTATACAAGTGTAGTACCAAGTGCTCGTGTCAGTGCCTCAGGTAGCAATATATCATAATATGATGTATGAATGCAGTATAATGAAAACAGAATGCATCAGGAATGTGAAAACTTTTAGTGAGATTTCTGTATATTTATAAATCGAGGTATCATCAATGAAATCAGTGTCAAGTATCGACACAAAACATAAATCCAAATATCTCAATATCTCAATATCTCAGGCTCCGGTAATCTGGACTGGCTTATAACCTCGAATCTCAATATCTAAGGCTCCGGCTATCCGGACTGGCCCATATCATCAAATCTCAAAACCACAGGGTTCTGGCTATCCGGACGGGCCCATACTCCGATCGGTATCCTACGGATATCCGTCGAGTCACAATTCAATCATCGGTCAGTAGTGCTCCCCTGTCACAGGCTCAGCGCCATCATCTGCGACCTTCTCGCCCCGGGGTACCGCACCGGGTCCACCATGCACCCACAGACAGTTCCTTCTCCTCCTCGAATCGGGTGTATGATATCGTTCAAGAGCCGAGAAAACTCATGGTGGACATATCTCAAATCATATCATGAGAAAACCGCAACTTTCATTTTAAATTGATAATTAGTTTATAAAATCCTTGCGGTTTCTCCAAATCCAGAAATCTCATGGAAATCCAAAATCCCAAATCTCAAGGGTAAATAAACAATGAATTCTATAATATTGGGCTCCGGCAATCCGGACTGGCCCATGGTGTCATGGCAAATGAATATATAAATATGCATGAAAATCACAGTAATAAATGCAATGTCTAAGCTATCATATAAAAGCAAGCTCACTAGTACCATGTCGAAACTATCAGCTAACATTTTATACTAATGAAATAGTATTTTCTAATGTGTACGTGACATGGCAATTACCAATGATGATGTGTGTGAGCCGGAAAGTAGGTGTACGTGGAGCATACGCATCATCGGTAATCGAGCTGGTGTCCTGACAGCATGGTTTCATAATTACTACAGTACACAATAAACATGCAATGCGATGATAACAACATAATATGCGGAACATGAATAATAAAAGCAGCAATACTGAATATACAACAATAAATAGTAAATGCAATAATAAGGTATCTACATTAACATATATGGGTCATACATTTTTGCCATTTAAAATAACACGAATCGTGGTGTTTAGAAAATAGGGCTACGGTGTTTTTAAGAAAAGGTACGTCCTTTGAAATATCCGTAGAATCTCTTGGACTGTCTTTAAAATACTCACGATTCGTTAGTTTTGAAATAGGTATGACCCGAGTCTGGTTTAACACCTATAAGTAAACTACTGGACTAAACTAACAGGCTAATCGAAAAGGTAAGGAAACCACCTAAATCTGAGTCGATATATATGCATATAATAGTCGGTGATCCCGCCTCAATAGTATCACATATGATACAATATATAATATGCCATCCTCGAGTCAAGAGTGCGGATCTGTCATTAATATATAGCTCGTACGGTAAATCCATCGTACGACATCCCAATCTGGGTACGGGTCAATATCGCATTTATCTTATTATCCAACTGGTATCCTTATCATCATATATCATGAGCTGGATACTGATCTACGTCTAGTATATACTGATTCCATCAAAAATAAATATGCGTGTGTCTGAAAACACATCGCCTAAGGACCCGCTATCACATCATATCGTATCTCATAATACGAACCATATCATATCACCGATCTCATGGCACCATGCCCAATCTCATGGACTCATCTCCAAATACCATGTACTATCCTCATCATCCCTGTATATGTATACGTGTATAGATATATGTATAGTCCTATACCTATGTGTGTGTATATATATACATATCCCCATATACGCAAAATAAGTAAAATGTATGCAAGTGTATATGTGTGCGTGTATGGAAAATCTTTACTCTAAGGTTCGTGACTACAACTAACTAACAGCACTATCATCCAATTACACTAAAATCTATCCATGACCTCCTAAAGTCTATCTAGTCTTATAAAAACATATTTATATATATAGGTATACGTATTCGTATACTACACTACGAAACTGCGGGGGTGTTATACGTCATCCACTCGACTTCCGCCGTAGATATATATCTACTCACTTTTATCTTTGCTTGCTGGTGCCGATATCGCCACGAGCTTGCTTGTCATCTCGAAGTCCTCATGAGGGTACCTACATATCATAACACATCGTATCGCATTAAAATCCAATTCGCAAATCAAAACGACACACGAATCACTCATAGGTTGAAACCTATGGTCTACTTACGCAAATCAACCAAACAACACCTGATATAGACGTACAAACGTCAAGTGATCGATACCAAACACGAAAATCAAAACATCAATTTATAAACATCGCAAAACATAAAGCAGCAACTTTGAAAACATGCTCCAGATTTTACCCTATGTCAAATTAGCCAATTTTGCACATGGGAGGGGTCTAGTTTACTGGAGAATAAGACATGGACCAAACATGAAAGGGTTCCACCCTACCCTGGCCGCAATTTATAGCTAGGAAGAATAAATCTATGGCCTAGGTTGGGTATTTGGGGCTAAGGTCTCTTTGGTGGCTTCCTGGGTGCCTGCATGACTCACAGTGTTTGCTAATAATTTTTAGAGTCCCCAAGTGTTAGCAGATATCAATTTCCCTTCACAATTCTCACAAATTCTCGATATCGGGGTTTCTAAATTTATGTTTCGAGGTTTAGTCTATGGTTTCAGTCCATGATACAATCCCTACAGGGGTTTAAGGTCACTATAAATCCTCAATTACACCTTTGGATTCAAACCAAACCCTAACCCTTTCTAGGAATTTTTAAAGTTCACTAAACCGCATTAACACACTTCTAAACTTATATGGGTGATAAAGAAATTGAAATACAATACTAATGGTGCAGAAATTACCTCATTTGGCAACTCAAGAATTTTCTTGAGTTGCCCCAAGTGTCCAAAATCTTACCTTTCTTGGTCCAAAGTGTTGGTGTGGAGCTTGTGCACATTTTTAATGAAGTGGGGATGGATTTTAGATGAGTTTTTGGTGGTGTTTTGAGGGTTTAGAGGAGGGGGATGAAGGAGGGCAGCAGCCATGAAGAGAGGGGAGAGGAAAAAGGAAGAAGAAAATAATGAAGGGGAGAAGCCATGGTCCAAGGTTGACCCCCTCACCTCTCTCTCACTTCTCTCTTGCACATACTCAATATTCTAATCCCATTTTCTTTTTCATTTCTTTTCTTTGTTTTTCTTTTCTCTTCTTCTCATTTTAAAACAAAACCTTGCATAAAAATGAAGAAAAGCCATGACAAATTGTAACAAGTGCTAAAATGTGACATGGTGCATGTCATGTGCACAAAACCAGATTAATGCAGGATTAGCGATATTTAATCGCGATTAGCAATAAAATGAAGTATAATTAATTATAGATTTTTATAATTTGCTTAAATCATATAAAACACCCTCATTTCAATGATTCTTATAATTTTCCAAATTTTTCCCAATTTATCGGTATTTAATTATACCGCCATATTAAAATATTCATAATATTTATTATTTAATTTTATAATTTCCCAAAAATAATATTTTATTTTTCTGAAATGTTACAGTCTTCCCCCTTAAAGAAATTCGGTCCCCGAATTTAAATTTAAACCCATAAATATTAAAACATTTCAGTAAAATGATCCAGTTCTCGGGGCTCCGAAATCATAAATACATAAAATATACCGTAGCGCAATGCGTACGCATGAAAAATGAGCATATAACTCAAAATCAAAACTCCGTCAAGCATTCCACAATCATCGGAGTTATGGTGAAGACACCAATGTCTAAATCCAATACGAAAACCAACATGATATACATCAAAATATGCATGCACACATCGTTGTAAATTCATTAAAACATCTGAAAGAAATGCATGCCAAATCTTTTCAAGTCGCTGTGCGATGCGCGTATCACTGAACAGTGGTGGACGTCTATTGTAGGAAAATAACTATATATATACCCTTTGTTTAACATACATGTCCCGCCGTTTTGAAAAATAATGTAGAAGGGTTTCTGTTGTTAAATGTCTCGTGTCATCTCGGACACGTAGGTAAATACTGAGACTATAGCTCCTTTTTAGAAATCCTTTCGATAACTATCAATGTATGCAAAAATATATTCAGGTACTGTCCTCAGACTAGTCCTGCTCAGTCACTATATCACATAGTAAATATCATAAAACATGTTGCTCAAAGGAAATCAATCCCAAAATGTACATAAGAATGCCACATGCGTCTGGTGCGCACGGAAATCGAAATAAATAAATGTGTCATACATGTGCACACTAAGTGCAACGGGTGTGCATGAAAACACCTGTCAAGGGCAACGGTGTGTGCTTGACAGCAATACCAGGTGCATCTGATATGCACGAAGAATCTCGATTTAGTGCATCTGGTGTGCACCAAAATTGCATCAAGCGCGTCAAGTCTGTGCAAAAATCCAAATCAAGTGCACAAGGTGCACGAAAACAAATATCGAGTATCACAATCGAAATCGACGGTATACAACACATCTCAATCCAAATCCAAATCAGGTATACCGTGGTATATAATCTCACAACCATGTGCATCAGTGTGCATAAAATCGCATCAAAATACTAAGGTGCATGAAAACTATGCCGAAAGCATAAGTCAAATCACATGCATACCATAGGTATGAAATCAAAATCAAAATCTCGAACGACATCAAATCGAAGTCAAATGCAACTATGGTGCACAAAATCTCAATCATGCAAATAAATCGCCCAAAATACCGAAATCAAAGATAGCGGAAATAGTCCCGCTCTAGCACATCCTTAAAGATCTTTGGCCAATTGTCATGGTCACAAATAACATATCTCGTCGACGATGCCGAACTCTGACCTACTGGGTGTGCGTAATATGACCGATCCTGTGTTCAGTCTTCTCATATAGTATTCCAGAAAGGTTCTAACGAACTCTTCCCCAAATCTTGTTTCTGCCGAACTGCCCGGAAGTTATCATCTTTTCCTAAATCTATTTCGTGTTCTGGAATGGCTGCATACTCATCACGACTCCTTCTAGAAGATATATCCATGTACAACGCCTCTGCATGTGTATCGCATCTCTGATGTCAGCGGAGTGGAACGTCATCTCATCAAGATCTCGTACGAACCTCTTACTCCACTTTTCTCTAATGTCGACTGATTCGGACTCGTCTCTTCATGGCTGCATGGACTGCGCTCCAACGGCTATACTCGTATCTGGGGTCTCCCAAGCAATGTATCCCATCACATGATATCCGAATGATGTCGAACCTTTCGATCGATTTGTCAAGGTTCCATAATCCCCCAAGAGCTCAACATCTTGAGTACAATTTAATAGTATTCCAGTACATGCCACAGTACCTATGGACCAACCGTAGAAGGGCAAACCCAAGCCTCATTAATGGCACCGCGGAACTGCAGCAAACCCTAAGGTTTCAAAGCATTCTCATGGTCATTATATCGAGTTAAGGTTTCATTCTTCTAGAGGGTCCACGGAATTACTTGCATGTTTTTCTGAATACTTTAAACTTGGAAAATGGGTTTCTAACATTTAATCATCTTCTATCGACTCCCAACGTACCTGCATGAAGTCGTCTCTAGCTGGAAGAAATCAATCTGATGACTTCGCATCGTGGCAGGTAATGAATCACATGTCCTAGTCATTCCTCCTTGGGTGACTAGCGATCTTCTATCATATCTCTAAGTATACTCGTGCGGCAATAGCTCCAAACATCTGGGGTGATATCTTGTTATTCACAGCAACAACTGGCTCATTTGTCCGCATGCTGAACAATGCCTCAATCATCAAATAATCGGCGCATCGACGATCATCACATTCTGGCTGGCCTCTAGCAGCGGCCCAATCCTATGGTGCTGATCTGCACGTCCGAGAAATCTTGTAAAAGAGATCCATCAAACGCTCATGCCATGAAAACACAATAAAACGACGCATCTATGCAAATCGTATGTCCCTGGAATCACGCCCTGGTCAGTCCTCGTCCGTGACGAGCTCATGCTGACGCAACTCTAGCCGTAGCTCTTTCTGCCTGTGTAATCCTGGCAGCAAAACCCATAACCAATAATGATGAGGATAGATCATGAATGAATATAATACTGTGTATGGAAATGTACATCCTAAGACTTCTTAAGCGGAGTAGCGTATCGTAAGTATGCCGCGGAACATACACACGGTGCGTCACTCTCCTTAAGTCACCCACTCCATCAACCAAGGTCAACCTACACGACGAAAGTTCTGGTCAAATACCCCCTCGACTAAGTCTACGTTCCGTAAGGTCAAGCCTAGATTCCATATATATACAAATGCCCTAGGCTCCGCATAGTCAAACATAGACTCCAACTAAGATTAACCCAGGGCTCTGATACCAACTTTATCACGACCTGAAATAACACGTGACTGGCACTTGAATCATATGAAGTCTATAGGACCTCATCTAATTCAAGTAAGCCAAAAATCACAGAAATCTAAACCATTTAAAAGAAGAAAGAAGGAAAAGTTTAGTTTTAAAACAAGTAGTGTAACAACAAAAGCCGAAGTATGCATTTTTAAAATATCAAGTCTTTTCTGAAAATTTTGGCAGAGTCTCCTTTGTAAATACTGGCCCCAAAAGGGTACAGCATGCATAATATGAATAAAGGCATCCCCAAGTGGGAGCTAGCTCTTCGTCAATTGATGGTCACAACCACGCAAGCAATATAATAATCAACGCCAAGGGCGAGGATCAAAACTCAAAAGGAAACTCAAAATCAACATGAAAACCATAATAATACAACGCGCGACTCTAATGTCGAAAGAATATGTTAGTTATATGTATGCCCTAGAGGCCATTACTGTACATAGGATGTATATTGTAGTGGATGCTGGGACATATATAGGGAGGACTTTCTTGCTCGACATGATAGTATGCTATCTGGTTGAACTTTACCTTAATGTGTATACTGATTGTCTCTCTGTTACATGTTGGTAAAGCCCTTAGGATCTGTACTTGACTACCTGGACTATGATGCGGATCATACTAGTGGGGACATGGTAGTCCATAATTACATCCTTCAATGTCCCTAGTCGAGGGTGTATCGAGACGGGGCATCGATATACCAGAGTAGACTAGCGTGTACCTTCTCGACCCATACAGATGGGCGATGGATGATCCCATATCCATTGGTGTTTGACATCAGAGATGTTATACGGGTGCTCAGTGGAGACTGGGTACACTGGACGGACTCGCCGAGAACTCCCAGATGGTATTATACCTCACGTCAGATGGCAGTTCTCTGGTGACACTGGTACAGAGTAGTCTGTTGACCCGAGATCGTCATAGAGTCTTGTGTGGTTCCCACTGTGCTTTGATTTCCATCTTACCACGTCCAAGAGGGCGTGCAAAACGGTGGTTTTTGGGTACAGTCCCGAGTCACATGGAGGCAATGTGCGATAGGAGGGGATTCGTCTCTCCCGGTATAGGGAGTTGATGTTGCGCTGTGTTCGATTAGCTATAACCGGAAATCCTTGGCCAGGGTTGCTGAGATTTACTGGTAAGTGTTACCAGTAGTTTCTCGAACTGTTATAGACCTCATATCGATACGACTTATCGAGCTATTGGGGTCTGACGTTTACCACCCCTAGGCGAGATATGCGACATATCAGACGATCAGACCGGACTGTACGGTAGTGTTACTGGTTGGATTCACTGGAGTGTGAGCGGGCTTGCTCGTCGATCTTCAGATCGCTCAATACCTGGGTGGCCGTTACGTTTAGCAGACCGCTTGCGGCTTGTGGATGTTTGATATGATCATCATCCGCTGCCGGCGTATTGACGAGTCTTTAGAGTCCTACACAGAGGTTTCCTGGCTCAAGCGAAACGAAATAGGAGCGCATATGAGATATGTGCGGGACCGAGAATAATGCGTGTATGTGATACCGTATTCCATTCTCGCGACGAATGTATCAATTAGGTTATATGCGATATACCCTAGTTATCGAATCAAGGATTGATTCGATAAACCGATACAAAGGATACTAGTCGGTTATATACGATATGACCGGATCGTTAAATCAAGAGTTGATTTAATGATTTAATGCATAATTATATATTTGATATATTACTTTGCATTAACTAGTATCGGTTCACTTTAAATGGATTTTCTCACTCGGGTGTGCGCATTGCATATGCGATATGATTTTGTGCACTTGCTTGTATCATGTTTGATGATACATGCAATACTTGGTTAAATGTATGTTTAAACCATAGTTAGTTAATGGTTAAGGGTTTTAAATGATTTATTTATTGTTTTATTTATTTTTGGCAAAAGGAAAATGGTGGCTTTATTTATTTCTTTTGTTGAAGTTTCTTGAACTTTTGAAAAGTCCACCATTTTTGTTTTATGCCAAACCCTAACCACTCACTAACTTTGGTTAACTCTCTACACTTAACTATGGTAAGTGTTATGATAAGATTGTTTTTTCTTTTCTATTCAATATTACTTATCATAATATTTTCTTCTTCTTCTTCCTTGAACTCAAGAAGAAAACCTTGCACTTCATCAATGGTGGATTGATGAAATGAGTGAGAAATCCAATTCTAAAGTCTACCCACTTCCTATTTCTTCATCCTCTACCTCTTGCCAAGTAGTAGAGTGTGTTTTCTTCACAAGTTTCTTGACTTGGTGAAGTCGGAGCTTGATTTAGCGATGCCTCGACATAGATCATCTTCGGTATGGACATCGATGACCTAGCCCGTCCATTCTCCGATGAAGCCGACGCTAGAGCCCGGGACTTGTTATGGACAGCGAGGAGACTTCATTGCGGAGCTATGGAGGTGGAGAACCGGATCTACAAAGGTTGTATTTCTGTATCTCTTAGTTAAGTGTTAACTAGTTTACTTTTCGCCTAGATTTCTAGCAAACGATCCGTAGTCGGGTTTCTCGGCACCTAGAATTTTTGAAATTGGCATGGTTGATGCCTTGTGAGACCTCATTAGGGTGCCTAGGAACCCTACAGTGGTATTAGAGACTAGCTAGAGCCTTAGGCGAAGTCCCGACGGAATTTGAAGTCCGATCGACCCGAAACCCAAACCCTTAACATGCTCTCTGGACATTTCTGTAAAATGTGGATTTTTTGGAATTAAAAATATGCAGAGAAATGTGCAGGAAATTCTAAGAAAAACTGGAGAAAACGACAACCTAATTCAACAGTACGGCCGCGGAACCGCGGCGTTGACCCTCCTTTTGCGGCGGTTCAGCGGCCGTCTGTGATGATTAGGATGTGTGTTTTCTTCAGTTGTTTCTGTTGGTGTTTCTTGTGTGTTCTGGATGTTTTTAATATTTATTCCAGAGTTGTATTTTCTGGGTTGTTTTGGGGATTCGGTGTTTCGATCGGAGTATCAAATTTTGTTTATGTGGCTTTCCGGATAATTTTTAGAATATGTTAAAAAGTTCGACCGGATATAAATACCCAATTTTTCCCCTGTCGGGAAATTTCCAAGTGTTGGATTTTTCCGTGGTTTAACGACGTTCTAAGTAGTGCAAGTAACTCGATGGACCCTCTAGAAGACAACAAACCTTAACTCGATTATGTGACCGTCTTGAACTGCCCTTTGAACCTTCGGGTTTGGGGCAGTACGGCGTGCCACATGTGAGGCGTTGGCTTGACCCTTCTACGGCTGGACCGTTGGTACTGAGGCACGAACTGAATGTTGTTAGACTCATATTTCATGTGTTGATCTGTATCGGGAAAACTTGGGTATTCGAATGTTCAATCGGAAAGTTTAACATTTTCTAATTATCTGGAATGTGATACAATAATTGGAATTCACAAGAAGTTATGAGATAACTGAATGAATGTTATAAACATAGCACTTTAGTCTCACTTGATCGGTTGCCACGGAATTTTGATGTGATCAAAAGTCCGTCGCAATCACGTAGCGTACGCAGATACTCGCCGGGTAAACTTAATAGACAGCCTCACTCCATAGCCCCGACCAAGTGACTGTAGGAGAACCCCGTCGCCGAAAGCATCCGTTTGGGTGCTCGCGGCAGCGGTGTTCCGCCTTGGTGCACTTCGTCGACGGCGTCGGGGGTGCGGCCGTCTACTGAAGTTTGCGACGAGCATTCGATCAGGATGTCGGGAATCTTGTTGAATTGCCCGACTTGATATTGAAAAGTGTTTTCGATTTTGAGAATAAAATGCGGGGTTTATAATTGTTAGGCATGCGATGTCTAAGTAATTTATTTGGTCAGGCATGCGATGTCTGAGGTGATTGCGGATTACAACTGTTGTAGTTTTACACTTTCTTTTCTGTGACCGTAAGTGTAATATGTGTTATCGCCGGTTTCGTTGCTATATGTCAACGACAATTGGGATGCGCATATTTACTTACGTTGATGACATGTGATGTTATGTGTTGCTGGATATGTTATATTGGATCGTCGTGTTTGAATAGCCGGGGGTTTTTATGTGAGATGAGTGTTTTTCATTTTCATTCATGTAAAAACTTGTATGTAATATTCTTTTATTGGGGCGCTTCCAGGTTGCGGAAGTTGTCACCGTTGATGTATATTATTTACTTTTCCGCACTAGGATAGACCCAAGGAGGAGGGCACAAGTAATCGGGTTCTGGAGTCCAGTGGGAGACCAACTCGAGGAGTCGAGTACGGGTCTCCTAACTCTAGAATTGGTAGGGTTGCTTGCCGCTCTCGTAGGGGTCTAGGGGTGTGGGTTTGGCTATTCATCACGACCATGGAATCCGTGTTTTATACTGGCTCGTATTGAAAACACGGACGTCCTAGTATATCCAATATTTCATATGATTCTTCTGCTGCCTTATCTGTGATGTGATCATATGATGTTCTGTGACAGGTATTATATATAGTATATATGATATATTATATAGACGTTACTTATGTTTTACACCCGTGCTAGCCCTGCCCCGCTCTGTCGTTAGTTACCTAACCTAACGGTGCACGAGGGGACATCGAGGCGAATGCGGATGGCATAAGTGTACGTCGTATTTATCTGTGATGTTTAGGTAATTTAAAAGATGGGACTTCATTAATGAGATTAATGAAATAAAAGAAACCTAAGATGTTGTAGAATCGAATTTCAAAATCAAACAGGTAGCTACAGTTCTTGCTTTGCACAGCGGTATATGTGATATATCCTGCACCTTATTCGATAAGGAAAGGACCGAGATCCCTTCACTGGGAGTGACTCCTTTAGCAATAACTGGCAGATGCTACACACTCGGTTTGTCTTTTGATTGCTTTTAAGTATTTTTGCTTTGCACAGTGATATATACGATATATCCCGCACCTCATTCGACGAGGAAAGGACCGACGATCCCTTCACCGGGAGTGACTCCTTTAGCAAAACTAGAAAAGCCTCAAAAACACTCCATTTCAAAATTCATTCGATCCTACAACGATATCAAGTTCATTACGCAATAGGTTTTCATAAAAACCTGTCGTAGCCCTCCGTCATTTCAGATAAGTAGTAGTTAGTATTCGTGCTGCGTTTGTTGGCCTTTGTCAAGGCGCAGTGTGCGGTAGCTAACTGGTGCTTATCTGCTTATGCATATGATGCAGATTGAGTTAGGGTAGTCGTGCGACCTTGTTGGCCTTTGTCAAGGGCCGTGCGGGTGGGTTTAATTCAACCAGGAAATGACGGGTTGAACTTGACTAGCATCCTATGGTTTGTTGGCCTTTGTCAAGGTCATAGGAGGTTAGGGGCAAAATATTATCGGGAATTTCAAGTGTTGAAATTTGCAATGAGATTGCATACCTTCTATGAGATAGTTGGATCCCGATACCCGCTGCGAGTAAGTGTTACTCCTGGGAGAGTTTTATACATTACAATTAGCCGATCAAGTAGGTGTCTAGAAAGGTGTCAACGGGGTTACGCCTCTGGGAAAACGAGGTTTACATTAATTAGGTTCGTGCGAAAGCACGGGGGACCTCCCTCAAAGTACCGACACTGGCCTGGCTGAAAGATTGGCGAACTTGTAGTGTGTAATTAATCCCGGCTAGTCTTTCCTTTTAGGGTTTGAAGGGAGATTTGATAAAAAGCAGTGGGAGCTATCCTGATTAGATAAAATAATAACCAATCTATTCTTGACAGAGCGCACGCTGAGTGTTTTCTTCTCTCTCTCTCTCCAGGTAGCGACCATATCACGCCTTAATCAAGATAATAATACGGATATTTGACCGAACCCGCTTGTTATACTGAGCTGGGGAACGTTGGTCCCGCTCCAACTTATAATTGTTATAAGACAGAGCAGGAAATTGGGGAATACCAGATTTCCCGTGCCGCCCAAACGAAGAGAGTGCATGCTGATGCATCATCTTCGGGTGTGTTCGTTACAGAGAACTGTTTCTCAGTATCCTTTACGTCCTGGGTATGTGATACCATATCAGGATCCCAGATATGTAATCTGTTACATAAGGCTACAGAAAGGTAGAGAACTGAGAACGGGTGATAAGTTTCATGAGGCAGAAAACGGGGCAAGTGTTGCAGCCAAGTCTGTTGGTCACTGTCACCCTGTATTACCAATACATTGATTCTGAACGAATGTTATTAGATACCGAACCTGATATACAAAATCATATCAGTCTCTTTATTAGTAAAGAAATGATAAAATTTTGTATTGTTGGATAATGTTTTGAACATTTCCTATATCAAAAGTTGATCGGTTCAGGCACGTTATCTAAAAGCATTGATGTTCTAAATCAAACTGCAGTTCTTAGTATATGGAACACACACAAGAGGAAGAGTTCAGAATTGAACGATTCCTTCTTGAGGTATTGTAGACTAGGTCAGATCAATGTGACCCGACTAGCTAGAGTTACATAAAGATGCATATTTAAATTAGTTTGAATTTACATCTTGTGAAACTCGCCAGTCATGTCACAAAGATATAATGACACCAGCTCTGTTTATTGGAAACAAAGAAAGAGTTAGTAAACTCTTGGGATGATACATGTTGATGTATGTAGGTCCCCTGTCTACACATGCCAAGAATGGTTCTTTGTACTTCATTACGTTCTCTGATAATCTCTCAAGATTCAGACATATGTTCCTGTTGAAACACAAGTCTGAACCTTTTGAGATATTCACAGAATATAAGTTAGAAGTAGAGAACCGATACGGGTATAAGTATTATGTCCTTTGATGAGATCAAGGAGGAGAATACTTGAGCACGGAATTCCTGGACTATTCTAAAGGAGAATGAGATTCTCTCTCAGCATTACTCCTCCGGATACACCATAGCACGATGGTATATCGGGGCGGAGCAATCACACCCTATATGATAAGGTATGCTCTATGATGAGTACTACTGAGTTACCTATTTCCTTATGGGAGTTATGCACTTGAGAAGCTGCATACCTATTGAATAGGGTTCAAATCAAATCAGTTGCCTACCACTTCATATTTGATATGTTAAGGGAAGAGCCCATCTCTTAAGTTAGTTAAGATTTGGGGTTGTCCGGCCCATGTCTGAAAGCAAAATCCGGACAAGCTCGAGGCAATGTAAGTTATGTAGAACTGCAAATGTTCCAGCTATACAAACAGCAGCTGATGATTTGGTAGAACCGAAGAATTCAGTAGTAACCAACGAACCTCAGCCTCTCCGCCGATCTAGTAGGGTTCCTCACCCACCTGAGAGATACTTCGGTTTGTCTGTGACAGTGGGAGCGAGGATTGCATCATGAGATGATGACCCAACTAAGTTCGAGCTGGCCATCAAGAGTGGGACTCTGTAAGAATGGCTGGATGCTTAGTGATCTGAGATGGAATCCTTATACACCAACAAAGTATGGACTTTGGTTGCAATATCTGAAGGGTTAAATCCCCATCAGGAGCAAGTATATCTTGAGAAGATTACTTGGTGTACATGGAAAGGTTGAGACTTTCAAAGCTAGACTTGTTAAAGGTTTACATCATTGACCAGGTGTGGATCATGATGAAACTTTTTCTAAGGATCTATGCTTAAGTCCATCCAGATCCTACTTGCCACGGCTACATACCATGACTACGATATCTGGTGGTTGGGTGTCATGACTGCTTTTCTAAATGATGATTTGGAAGAGAGCGTCTATAAGTACACAGCCAGAGGGCTTCGTAGACAGTGGGAGCAGCGGAAACGTGTGCAAGATGCTTTATAGGATAAAGAAGGCATCGCGGAGTTGGAACATCTGTTTTGATGTGGTAGTCAAAGAGTTTGACTTCATCAAAATGGTAGATGAACCTTGTATATACAAGAAGGTAGTAGGGAGTATGGTAGCGATCCTCGTAGAGTACGTGGATGACATACTCTTGATAAGAAAAGAGTTTCTTATGCTACGCTCGATCAATCTCCGTTTATCACAATGATTCTCCGTGTAGGATCAAAATGATACCTCCTAAATCCTGAGTTTTAGATCTATGAGATAGATTTAATTGGATGTTAGGATACTCACTAATTGTTGTGAGATGGTATCAATCGATCCTGGGGAGAATCACTGGAAAGGTTCCAGAGTGATAAGGATGACTGAAAGTCAGTCACAGGCATTGTCTTTACCCTCAGTAAAGGGACGGTATGTTGGAAGAGTTCCAAGCTAGATACCGCGACATACTAGACGATAAAGGCTGGATATATCGCTACTTAAGATGCTACCAAAGAGGCTGTTTGGGTGTATACTGGTTCATGAGATGAACTATGTTCCTCCCATTGTGTGACAATTGAGTTGTGGCTTATGCCAAGGAACGCAGGTCCCATCAGTGATCCAGACATATTCTAAGGCAGTGTCACCTGATCATGGAGATGCTTGATCTCCAAGGGATCGAGGTTAGGAGAGTAAAGTCAGAGGACAACACAGCGGATCCACTCACAAAGGCCTGTTCCCAGAGAGAGATTTTTATGGGATGGTTGAGTATGAGATACTACAACCACTGCTATAGATGGCCCTAGTGCAAGTGGGAGATTGTTAGTTATATGTATGCCCTAGAGGCCATTACTGTACATAGGATGTATATTGTAGTGGATGCTGGGACATATATAGGGAGGACTTTCTTGCTCGACATGATAGTATGCTATCTGGCTGAACTTTACCTTAATGTATATACTGATTGTCTCTCTGTTACATGTTGGTAAAGCCCTTAGGATCTGTACTTGACTACCTGGACTATGATGCGGATCATACTAGTGGGAACATGGTAGTCCATAAGTACATCCTTCAAAGTCCCTAGTCGAGGGTGTATCGAGACGGGGCATCGATATACCAGAGTAGACTAGCGTGTACCTTCTCGACCCATACAGATGGGCGATGGATGATCCCATATCCATTGGTGTTTGACATCAGAGATGTTATACGGGTGCTCAGTGGAGACTGGGTACACTGGACGGACTCGCCGAGAACTCCCAGATGGTATTATACCTCACGTTAGATGGCAGTTCTCTGGTGACTCTGGTACAGAGTAGTCTGTTGACCCGAGATCGTCATAGAGTCTTGTGTGGTTCCCACTGTGCTTTGATTTCCATCTTACCACGTCCAAGAGGGCGTGCAAAACGGTGGTTTTTGGGTACAGTCCCGAGTCACATGGAGGCAATGTGCGATAGGAGGGGATTCGTCTCTCCCGGTATAGGGAGTTGATGTTGCGGTGTGTTCGATTGGCTATAACCGGAAATCCCTGGCCAGGGTTGCTGAGATTTACTGGTAAGTGTTACAAGTAGTTTCTCGAACTGTTATAGACCTCATATCGACACGACTTATCGAGCTATTGGGGTCTGACGTTTACCACCCCTAGGCGAGATATGCGACATATCAGACGATCAGACCGGACTGTACGGTAGTGTTACTGGTTGGATTCACTGGAGTGTGAGCGGGCTTGCTCGTCGATCTTCAGATCGCTCAATACCCGGGTGGCCGTTACGTTTAGCAGACCGCTTGCGGCTTGTGGATGTTTGATATGATCATCATCCGCTGCCGGCGTATTGACGAGTCTTTAGAGTCCTACACAGAGGTTTCCTGGCTCAAGCGAAACGAAATAGGAGCGCATATGAGATATGTGCGGGACCGAGAATAATGCGTGTATGTGATACCGTATTCCATTCTCGCGATGAATGTATCAATTAGGTTATATGCGATATACCCTAGTTATCGAATCAAGGATTGATTCGATAAACCGATACAAAGGATACTAGTCGGTTATATACGATATGACCGGATCGTTAAATCATGAGTTGATTTAATAATTTAATGCATAATTATATATTTGATATATTACTTTGCATTAACCAGTATCGGTTCACTTTAAATGGATTTTCTCACTCGGGTGTGCGCATTGCATATGCGATATGATTTTGTGCACTTGCTTGTATCATGTTTGATGATACATGCAATACTTGGTTAAATGTATGTTTAAACCATAGTTAGTTAATGGTTAATGGTTTTAAATGATTTATTTATTGTTTTATTTATTTTTGGCAAAAGGAAAATGGTGGCTTTATTTATTTCTTTTGTTGAAGTTTCTTGAACTTTTGAAAAGTCCACCATTTTTTTTTTATGCCAAACCCTAACCACTCACTAACTTTGGTTAACTCTCTACACTTAAATATGGTAAGTGTTATGATAAGATTGTTTTTTCTTTTCTATTCAATATTACTTATCATAATATTTTCTTCTTCTTCTTCCTTGAACTCAAGAAGAAAACCTTGCACTTCATCAATGGTGGATTGATGAAATGAGTGAGAAATCCAATTCTAAAGTCTACCCACTTCCTATTTCTTCATCCTCTACCTCTTGCCAAGTACTAGAGTGTGTTTTCTTCACAAGTTTCTTGACTTGGTGAAGTCGGAGCTTGATTTAGCGATGCCTCGACATAGATCATCTTCGGCATGGACATCGATGACCTAGCCCGTCCATTCTCCGATGAAGCCGACGCTAGAGCCCGGGACTTGTTATGGACAGCGAGGAGACTTCATTGCGGAGCTATGGAGGTGGAGAACCGGATCTACAAAGGTTGTATTTCCGTATCTCTTAGTTAAGTGTTAACTAGTTTACTTTTCGCCTAGATTTCTAGCAAACGATCCGTAGTCGGGTTTCTCGGCACCTAGAATTTTTGAAATTGGCATGGTTGATGCCTTGTGAGACCTCATTAGGGTGCCTAGGAACCCTACAGGATATACAACTGGTCTTCTAAGTCTAATAAATATGCAAATCTGGTTGATGGAGTTACTAGATACAATTGAAATAAATAAATGTACAATGGTGGTCACGATACAAGTGAACCTACCTACCAAGGCAATCATTCGGAATGAAAGAGGTGGGCCAGCAAAGCCGCAACGAAACCTGTACGGCAAAACCTGCAAGAAACTATGGCACAACAGGGTGAGTTGCCAACTCGTGAGTAGAAAACATCACCGAGCAGAAATCGTATGTATGATTCATCCTAGGTCAATACGATCAATATATATGTCCTCAAAATGATAAATTCTGAAGCATGATAAGGTGGCAAGAGTAAACATCTATACAAGTGTAATACCAAGAGCTCGTGTCAGTGCCTCAGTTAGCAACATATCATAATATGAGGTATGAATGCAGTATAATGAATACAGATTGCGATTAGTGTAAATTGTGCATTAATGCGGGGTTTTAAAGAAAAGTTTACCAAATCGGGTTCCTCACATTTTATATCAATTAATTAATTTTTTTTTTATTATTTGATATGGTTTGCACATACACGTGCATGTTAATGTGAGGGTATATTTAGTGTTAACCTTGTTTAGCAACCATAACACCTTAAGCTAAATCTTGCCCAAATTAACCCCTGCCTTAACCTTTTCCTAGATCTTTTAGGTGTGAGAAATATCTTTTTGGAGAGAGAGAAAGAGGTGGATACTGAGTCATGGAAACATTAATGGTGGCATTAATGAGGTGAGGGGAGGAGAGTAAGCATAAGGAATTTATTCACCCTACACTCACCCTCTCACCCTTTTCTCTCCTCACTCTCTCATTTTCTCTCACTCTTAATCATTTCTCACTTTCCACAACCCTAAACTGAACCCTTACCCTCTCTGCACAAATCCTTGCTAAAACTTCACAAAATTCAATGGAAAATACTTCAAATGTCTTAATTTGCCACTAGATTGCCTTGGAGCTTGGAAAGCTAGGATTTTTAAGAAAGAGTGGCTAGGTAATGATCTCTAAACTGTTAAATAGGTGTTTTAATGTTGCATAGCTTGTTGGTTGCTGTTTAAAACACTTAAGGTATCGTTTCATACAAAAACCGTATCTTTAGTGTCAACTTTGATTCTCTGAGATCTGCTGTAGAACCAGGTATTTTCTGGAAAAGTTCCCATCATAGTGACATAGTGTTGAGATATAGAACCCACCATAAAACCTGAGACCACCCCTCTAAAGACAGGCCACAGATTTATTAGTTCTGGCCGCAAATTGCGGCCAGAGTGGGGCCTGGTGTGTTGGAGTTTGGGCGTAGGGTCTCTGTGGTTGTTTGTGGTCTCGTGGTACTTGCAACTTTTACCAGTTATTTGTGTATCAAAATCTGGGACCACTTTGCTATATTCTAGTGTTTTGTGTACGCGTGTTACGTTATCCGATACGGTTTGTGATATGGTGTGCTGCTACACTTGGGCTGGTGTTGGTATGTCGTTACGCACGTTAGCCGTTAGACGAACACTTGTGGGTCGGATTGGAGTTGGTGCGTTGGTCAGACGTCTTGTGTACGTGATATTGATTGCTTTATGAGATTTGCACTGGTTATGTTTTGTGTTAATAGGATCGCAGGCGGGGACTTCGGACGCTGCGAAGAAAGGGAAGCAGGTGATTGGGTTTACCTAGCCCGCGATTGTAGGTGCGTAGATTTAACATCTACAGGGGAATCGCCCGCATGACGTTATGCGTCAGGGCTAGATATGATATGATATTAGCCGCATGTTTATATTGCACATATAGATATTGTGCATAAAACTTCATTGCATATTATTATTTGTTGTGCTTGGACTTGTACCCTTTGGACACTGCACTATTATTGACGGCTCATGTTGCACGAGCACTGATTTTATGCCACTCTGTAGGGTTGCTAGGCACACGCACAAGGGTCTACGAGGCATCAACCATGCCCGATTTAAAAAATAGCCATGCCGAACAACCCAAAGCCGGATCTTTAAACTAGAGATTAGGAGAAAAAAAGTATGTTAAACACTTTAACACTAAGTGAGAGGGATTACAACCTTTGTAGATCTGGTCCTTCACTTTTTAAGCTCCGTGTTGAGGTCCGTTCGCTGCGATCATCGTGTTCCGAACTCTCGAGAGGCTCCACGAAGAGAAAGATGCAAGCTTGCTTCCGATCTTCGATAACAAAGATGATCTACCTTGAAGTTTCATTAACACAAGATCTCACTCACTAAATGAAGTGAACACTCCCATCTAAAAGGCAAGGATAGATGAGAATGATGAAGTAGGATTTTTTCTCTCATTTATAATCTTTTTCTCACACATAATCATCACTTAGAAAAAGCTAGAAAGCTTTTTCCATGAAGAAGTCAAGGAAGAAGAAGATGAAGAATAGTTAATCCTTTTGTGATGAATAATGATAAGATAATAATGATGAATAATGCAACCATGGTCAACTAAACCCTTGTACAGATTTAACTAGGGCTAGGGTTTGGGTTGGGTTAAAGGTGAGTCACTTGACAATATCAAGCATAATATCTTTTCCATGACAAAAAAAAACCTTTTAGAAGGTTCTAGAAAGCACTAAACCAAATCAAACCCTAACCATTTTAATCTCCACTAAACATGTTGCATTAGTTTTCATATCATGTTACAATATTATATATCACATATATAATATTTATTGTAACAAAATAAAATAATACAATTAACATATATCGCATATATATCAATGTATTACCCGAGTGAGAAAAAGAATCTTTTAGTGAGCTAATATTAGTTAATGTAATTTAATATATTATATATATTATTATACATTAAATTATCGAATCAACACTTGATCCAACAATCCGGCTATATCGCATATAACAGACTAATATCTCATTTACCGATTCATCGAATCAACACTTGATCCGATGACCCGGCTGATATAAAATATCGCGAAAATAGAATATGGTATCTTATATCGCATTATCCTCGGTCCTGCACATATCACATATGTGCCTCTACTCCGTTTTTCCTGAGTAAAGAAACCTCTGTATAGGACTCTAAAGAATCGTCAATACGCCGGCAGTAGGTGATGATCATATCAAACACCCACAAGCTGCAAGCGGTCAGCTAAACGTAACAGCCACCCAAGTATTGAGCGCTCAGAAGATCAGCAAGCAAGCATGTACATTCTCCTGTGAATCCAATCAGTAACACTCCCGTACAGTCCGGTCTCGTCGTCTAATATGTCGTATATCTCGCCTAGGTGTGGTAAACGTCAGACCCCAGTAGCTCGATAAGTCGTGTCGATTTGAGGTCTATAACAGTTCGAGAAAGTACTGATAACACTTACCAGTAAATCTCAGCAACCCTTGCCAGGGATTTCCAGTTATAGCCTATCGAACACAGCACAACATTAACTCCCTATACCGGGACTGACGAATCCCCTCCTATCGCTCATTGCCTCCATGTGATTCGGGACTGTACCCAAAAGCCACCTTTTTGCATTCCCTCTTGGACGTAGTATGATGGAAATCAAAGCACAGTGAGAATCACAAAAGACTCTATGACGATCTCGGGTCAACAGACTACTCTGTACCAGTGTCACCGGAGAACTGCCATTTGACGTGAGGTATAATACCATCTGGGAGTTCTCGGCGAGTCCGTTCAGTGTACCCAGTCTCTACTGAGCACCCGTACACGATCCTTGATGTCAAACACCAATGGATATGGGATCACCCATCGCCCATCATATGGGTCAAGATGCGTATACGCTAGTCTACTCTGGTGTATCGATGCCCTGTATCGATACACCCTCGACTAGGAACAGTTGTAAGATGTACTCGTCGACTACCGTGGCCCCACTAGTATGATCTCATCATAGTCCCAGTAGTCGAGTACATATCCTAAGGGCTTTATCAACATGTAACATAGAGACAATCAGAGTACATGTTAAGATAAAGTACAACCAGATAGCATACTATCATGTCGAGCAAGAAAGTCCTCCCTATATATGTCTAAGCATCCATTACAATATATATCGTATGTACAGTAATGGTCTCTAGGGCATACATATAACTAACAATCTCCCACTTGCACTAGGGCCATCTGTTGTGGTATCGCATACCCAACAATTAGCTGTGGTTGAAGTATCTCATACTCAACCATCCCATAAAAGGCTCTACTGGGAAAAAGGTCTTTGTGAGTGGATCCGCGCGGTTGTCCTCTGTGTCTACTCTCCTAACCTTGATCTCGCTGGAGATTAACCATCTCCATGATCAGGTGATACTGCCTAAAAATTATATCTGGATTTCTGATGGGACGGGGGTTCCTTGGCAAAAGCCACAACTCCATTGTCACTGGTAGGAACGAAGTTCATCTCATGAACTTATATATCCAGACTGCCTCTTTGGTAGCATCCTTGGTAACTATGTATCTTGCCTTTAATCGTCTAGTAAGTCACGGTATCTAGCTTGGAACTCTTCCAACATACCGTCCCTCTACTGAGGGTAAAGACAATGCCTACGACTGACATTCAGTCGTCCTTATCATCCTGGAACCTTTCCAGTGATTCTCCCCATGATCGTTTGATACCATCTCACTACATCTAGTGAGAATCCTAATATCCAATTAGAACTATCTCATAGATCCAAAACCCAGGATTTAGGAGGTATCACTTTGATCCTATATGGAGAATCCTTGTGATAAGAAGAGATTGACCGAGCATAGAATAGGAAACTCCTTCCCTATCAAGAGTATGTCATCCACGTACTCTACGAGGATCACCACCATACTCTCTACTACCTTTTTGTATATACAAGGTTCATCTACCATTTTGATGAAGTCAAACTCTTTGACTATCACATCAAAACAGATGTTCCAACTCCGTGATGCCTGCTTTATCACATAAAATATCTTGCTCACGTTTCCGCTGCTCTCACTGTCTACGACGCCCTCTGGCTGTGTACTTATAAACACTCTCTTCCAAATCATTATTTAGAAAAGCAGTCATGACACCCAACCGCCAGATATCGTAGTCATGGTATGTAGCCGTGGAAAGTAGGATCTGGATGGACTTAAGCATAGCTTTGAAAGTCTCAACTTTTCCATGTACACCAAGTAATCTTCTCAAGATATACTTGCTCCTGATGGGGATTTAACCTTTCAGATAAAGCAACCAAAGTCCATATTTGTTGGTATATAAGGATTCCATCTCAGATCGCTAAGAATCCAGCCATTCTTACAGAGTCTAACTCCTGATGGCCTGCTCGAAACTAGTTGGGTCATCATCTCATGATGCAATCCTCGCTCCCACTGTCATAGAGAAACCGAAGTATCTCTCAGGTGGGTGAGGAACCCTACTAGATTGGCGGAGAGGCTGAGGTTCATTGGAAACTATTGATTCCACATTCAATAGGTATGCAGCTTCTCAAGTGCATAACTCCCAAAATGAAATAGGAAACTCAGTAGTACTCATCATAGAGCACACCATATCACATAGGGTGCTATTGCTCCGCCCCGATATACCATCGTGCTATGGTGTATACGGAGGAGTAATGCCGAGAGAGAATCTCATTCTCCTTTAGAATAGTCCAGGATTTCCGTGCTCAAGTATTCTCCTCCCTGATCTCATCAAAGGACATAATACTTATACCCGTATTTTGGTTCTCTACTTCTAACTTATATTCTGTGAATATCTCAAAAGGTTCAGACTTGTGTTTCAACAGGAACATATGTCTGAATCTTAAGAGATCATCAGAGAATGTAATGAAGTACAAAGAACCGATCTTGGCATGTGTAGACAGAGGACCTTCATACATCATCATGTATCAATCCCAAGAGTTCACTAACTCTTTCTCTGTTTCCAATAAACAGAGCTGTGGTCATCTTATCTTTGCGACATGACTGGCAAGTTTAATAAGATGTAAATTCAATCAGATTTAAATATGCATCTATGTGTAACTTCAGCTATTCGGGTCGCATTGATATGACCTAGTCTACAATACCTCAAGAAGGATTCGTTCATTTCTGAACTCTTCCTCTTGTGTGTGTTCTGTATGTTAAAAACTGTGATTTAATTTAGAACGTCAATGCTTTTAGATAACGTGCCTGAACCGATCAACTCTTGATATAGGAAATGTTCAAAACATTATCCAACAATACAAAATTATATCCTTTCTTTACTAATAAAGAGACTGATATGATGTTGTACTTCAGGTTCAGTATCTAATAACATTCGTTCAGAATCAATGTATTCTGGTAATACAGGGTGATAGTGACCAACAGACTTGGCTGCAACACTTGCACCATTTCTATCTCATGAAACTTAACACCCGTTCTCAGTTCTCTACCTATCTGTAGCCCATGTAACAGAGTACATATGCGGGATCCTGATCCGGTATCTCATACCCAGGACGTAAAAGATACTGAGAAACAGTTCTATGTAATGAACACACCTGAAGATGATGCATCAACATGTACTTTCTTCGTTTGGGTGGCACGGGAATTTTGGTAATCCCCTATTTCCTGCTCTGTCTTATAACAATTATAAGTTGGAGCGGGACCAGCATTCCCCAGCTCAGTATAACAAGCGGGTTCGGCCAATTCATCCGTATTATTATCTTGATTATGGCGTGACATAGTCGTAACCAGGAGAGAGAGAGAGAAGAAAACACTCAGCGTGCGCTTTTACAAGATTAGATTGGTTATCAATTTATCTAATCAGGATGTCTCCCACTGTTTTAGTCAAATCTTCCTTCAAACCCTAAAAGGAAATACTAGCCAGGATTAATTACACGCTATAAGTTCGCTAATCTTTCGGCCAGGCCAGTGTCGGTACTTTGAGGGAGGCTCCCCGTGCTTTCGCACGGACCTAATTAAAGTAAACCTCGTTTTCCCAGGGGTGTAACCCCGTTAACACCATTCTGACACCTACTTGATCGGCTAATTGTAATCTGTAAAACTCTCCCAGGAGTAACTCTTACTCGCAGTGGGTATCGGGATCCAACTATCTCATAGAAGGTATGCAATCTCATTGCAAATTTCAACACTTGAAATTCCCAATAATATTTTGCCCCAAGCGATCTATGACCTTGACTAAGTCAACAAACCATAGACCTCAAGTAAAGTTCAACCCGTCATTTCCCGATTGAATTAAACCCACCCGCACGACCCTTGACTGAGTCAACAAGTCCGCACGACTACCCTAATCCAATCGCATCATATGCTTTGCAGATAAGCACTAATCAGCTACCGCACACTACTCCTTGACTAAGTCAACAAACGCCGCATGAATACTAAAAACTACATATCTGAAATGACGGGGGGCTACGACAGGTTTTTAAGAAAACCCTTTGCGTAATGAACTTTATATCGTTGTAGAATCGAGTGATTTTAAATGGAGTGTTTTTTAGGCTTTTCTAGTTTTGCTAAAGAGGTCACTCCCGGTGAAGGGATCGTCGGCTCTTTTCTCATCGAATAAGGTGTAGGGTTACTAGGCACACTAGTGAGGTCTCATATAGTATCGGACATGCCAAATTTAAAAAAAAATTATGCCGAGAAACCCTAGACTACGGATCTTTGCTAGATTTCTAGGCGAAATGAAAAGCTAGTTAACACTTAACTATAGTTTAAACGGAAATACAACCTTTGTAGATCCGGATGTCCACCTCCACGGCTCCGCAACGATGTCTCCTCGCTGTCCAAGTCGAACTCCGGGCTCAAACGTCGGCTTCGTCGGAGAAACGGGTGAGCTAGGTCGCCGGCTTCGTGTCAAAGACGATCTACGTCGAGGCATCGCAAGTTCAAGCTCCGACTTCACAAAGTGATGAAATTTGTGAAGAAAACATACTCTACAACTTGGCTAGAGGTAGAGGGTGAAGAAATAGGAGATGGGTTCTCTTTAGATTTGGATTTTGCTCACTAGATCATAAGTTGCCATTGATGGCATGAAGGTTGCTCACTTGAAGAAGAAGGAGAAGATGAGCTAGAATTATGATAAGTTGTTTTAAAATAAAAAGAAAATGGAATACTTATCATAATTCTTACTAGGGTTAAGTGTAGAGAATCTACCATGGTTAATGGATGGGTTAGGGTTAAGCATGAGTCAAAGCTTCATGAAGCTTCAACAAAAGGACAAAGAAAGCCACCATTCCTTTTTAAACTTATCCAAATAAATGAATAAACAAATAAATGAATAAATATGCAAAACCCTAATTATCATAATAACCATGGTTTAATTCTATTCACTTAAACCATAGGATTATGTATCATCAAACATGATACAAAAATGTGCACAAAAGTATATCACATATACAATGTGCATCAAGTGAGAAAAATCCGTTTAAAGTGAACCATTACTAGTTAATGCAATGTAATATATCAAATATATAATTATGCATTAAATCATTAAATCAACATTTGATTCAATGATCCGGTCATGTCGCACATAACCGACTAGAACCCAATGTATCGATTTATCGAATCAATGATTCGATAACTAGGTCATATCGAATATAACCATCCGAAACATATATCGCGAGAATGAAATGCGGTATCACATACACGCATTATCCTCGGTCCTGCACACATCTCATATGCGCTCCTATTTCGTTTCGCTTGAACCAGGAAACCTCTGTGTAGGACTCTAAAGACTCGTCAATACGCCGGTAGCAGATGATGATCATATCAAGCATCCACAAGCCGCAAGCGGTCTGCTAAACGTAACGGCCACCCGGGTATTGAGCGATCAGAAGATCGACGAGCTAGCCCGCTCACACTCCTGCGAATCCGACCAGTAACACTTACCATAAAGTCAAGTCTCTTCGTCTGATACGTCGCATATCAAGTCTAGGGGTGGTATACGTCAGACCCCAATAACCCGATAAATCGTGCTGATGTGAGGCTCAATAACGGGTCGAGAAACTACTGGTAACACTTACCAGCAAATCTCTGATCAGCCCTGGCCAGGGACTTACCTGTTACGGCCAATCGAGCACAGCGCAACATCAACTCCCAATACCGGGAGAGACGAAACCCCTCCTATCGCTCATTGCCTCCATGTGACTCGGGACTGTACCCAAAGACCACCGTTTTGCACGCCCTCATGGACGTGGTAAGGTGGAGATCAAAGCACAGTGGGAATCACACAAGACTCTATGACGATCTCGGGTCTACAGACTAACCTGTACAAGTGTCACCTGAGAACTGCCATCTGACGTGAGGTATAATACCATCTGGGAGTTCTCGGCGAGTCCGTCCAGTGTACCCAGTCTCCACTGAGCACCCGTATACCATCTCTGATGTCAAACACCAATGGATATGGGATCATCCATCGCCCATCACATGGGTCGAGAAGCGTATACGCTAGTCTATACTGGCATATCGATGCCCCGTCTCGATACACCCATGACTAGGGACCTTGAAGGAGGTACTTATGGACTACCATGTCCCCACTAGTATAATCTGCATCATAGTCCAGGTAGTCAAGTACACATCCTAAGGGCTTTACCAACATGTAACTATAAGACAGTATAAAGAGACTAGTGTACATGTTAAGATAAATGGCAACCAGATAGCATACTATCATGTCGAGCAAGAAAGTCATCTCTATATATGTCCAAGCATCCAATATAATATACATAATCTGTACAATACTGGCCTCTAGGGCATACATACAACTAACAATCTCCCACTTGCACTAGGGCCAGCTGCTGTAGTATCTCATACCGAGCATCCCGAAGAGTCTCTCAAACTGTATCTGGGGAATGGCCTTCGTGAGTGGATCCGCCGTGTTGTTCTTCGTGTCAACTCTCCTGACCTCGATCTCCCGGCGATCAACTATCTCCCGGATCAGGTGATACCGCCTCAGAATATGCCTGGATCGCTGATGGGACCTGGGTTCCTTGGCCAAAGCCACCGCTCCATTGTTATCGCAATACAAAGGTATTGGATGCTCAATGGATGGAACCACACCAAGTTCAGTAATGAACTTCTTGATCCAAACAGCTTCTTTAGCAGCATCGTTGGCAGCGATGTATTCAGCCTCCATCGTCGAGTCTGCCACGGTTTCCTGCTTGGAACTCTTCCAGCTAACCGCCCCTCCGTAAAGGGTAAAGACAAAACCCGACTGCGACTTAGAGTCGTCCTTATCACTCTGGAAGCTGGAATCGGTAAAGGACTCCACTTGGAGTTCACCGTTACCATACACCAAGAACATATCTCTAGTCCTTCGCAAGTACTTGAGAATGCTCTTCACAGCCGTCCAGTGACTCTCTCCAGGATCAGCTTGATACCTACTCACTACACTTAGTGAGTATGCTACATCGGGTCTGGTACATAGCATCGCATACATGATAGAGCCTACTGCCGAAGCATAGGGTATCCCTTGCATGCGAGCTCTCTCCAAATCAGTCTTGGGAGACATCTCTTTGGAGAGAGTGACTCCAGAGATCGTGGGTAAGTTCCCACGCTTGGACTCTTCCATACTAAACCTCTTTAGTATGGTGTCAATGTACCTGGATTGGGACAATCCCAAAATCCGTTTGGATCTATCTCTATAGATCCTAATTCCCAATATGCAGGAGGCATCACCAAGATCTTTCATTGAGAATCTTTGTGATAAGAAGAGCTTGACCGATTGCAGCATAGGAATGTCATTTCCTATCAAGAGTATGTCGTCCACGTACAATACGAGGAAGACAACCTTACTCTCTGCCACCTTCTTGTAGATACAAGGTTCATCTGGATTTTTGACGAAATCAAACTCTTTGATAACGACGTCAAAGCAGATGTTCCAACTCCGCGATGCTTGCTTTAATCCATAAATGGATTTAAGCAGCTTGCACACCTTCCCGCTGCTCCCACTGTCTACGAAGCCCTCTGGCTGAGTCATGTACACGCACTCTTCTAAATCACCATTTAGAAAGGCGGTCTTAACATCCATTTGCCAGATTTCGTAGTCATGAAAGGCAGCAATGGCAAGCATGATTCGGATGGATTTAAGCATAGCCACTGGAGAAAAAGTCTCGTCATAGTCCACACCTGGTCTTTGACGAAAACCCTTTGCTACAAGTCTAGCTTTGAAAGTCTCCACTTTCCCATCTACACCAAGTTTCTTCTTAAAGATCCACTTGCTCCCAATAGGTTTTACCCCTTCAGGAGCAACTTCCAAAGTCCATACTTTGTTGGTGTACATGGAATCCATCTCGGACCGCATAGCATCCAGCCATTTCACTGAGTCCCCACTCGTGATGGCCTGCTCGAAGCTAGTTGGGTCATCATCCTCCATGATGCAATCCTCACTTCCACCATCAATGAGAAAACCATAGTATCTCTCAGGTGGACGAGAAACCCTACCAGATCGGCGGAGAGGCTGAGGTTCGTCGGAAGCTACTGAATGCTCTGGTTCCACTAAATCTTCTGTTGTGTTTTGTTCAGCTGGAACCTCTTCCAGTTCTACCTCAGAGCCACTAATTTCTTTTGCAAGAAATTCCTTTTCTAAAAAGGTGGCATGTTGAGCAACAAATACTCTTTGTTCCTCACTGTGGTAGAAGATATACCCTCGTGAATGTTTAGGATATCCAACAAATTTACACAAAACAGATCTTGCCTCGAGTTTGTCCGGTTTTTGTCTTTTGACATAGGCCGGGCAACCCCATATCTTTATAAAATTAAGATATGGTCTCTTCCCTTCCCATATCTCATATGGTGTGGTAGGCACAGATTTGGTAGGAACCCTGTTCAGTAGGTATGCTGCTGTTTCCAGTGCATATCCCCAGAAGGAAATAGGCAACTCAGCTACACTCATCATAGAGCGCACCATATCTAATAGGGTGCGGTTTCTCCGCTCCGATACACCGTTGTGCTGTGGTGTATAAGGAGGAGTCAGCTGAGAGAGAATCCCATTCTCTTTTAGGAAGTCCAGGAATTCATTGCTCAAGTATTCACCTCCTCGATCAGATCGAAGGATTTTAATACTTTTTCCGGTTTGGTTCTCGACTTCTTGTTTATATTCTCTAAATTTCTCAAAAGCTTCTGATTTGTGTTTCATCAGGAACACATATCCGAATCTAGAGAGATCGTCAGTGAATGTAATGAAGTACGAAGAACCATCCCTGGCATGTGTAGACATGGGACCGCATACATCACTATGTATTAGTCCTAAGAGTTCGGTAACTCTTTCTCCGTGTCCCGTAAACGGAGTCTTGGTCATCTTGCCTTTGAGACATGACTGCCAGGTGTCATAGGATGAAAATTCAAACGGATTTAAATATCCATCCTTATGCAACTTAGCTAGTCGTGTCGCATTGATGTGACCCAGTCTACAATGCCACAAGAAGGATTCGTTGAGTTCAGAACTCTTCCTCTTGTGTGTGTTGGTTATGCTCAGGACTGTTGATTGGTTTAGAACATAAATGCCATTGCACAACGTGCCTGATCCAACCAACTTTTGGTTATGGAAAATGTTCATAACATTGTCCTGTAATACAAAATTATATCCCTCTTTACTTAATAAAGAAACCGATATAATGTTGCATATCAGGTTCGGCATGTAATAGCATTCGTTCAGAACCAATGTATTACCAGTTGGTAATACAAGGTGATATTCCCCGACAGTCTTAGCTGCAACAATTGCACCATTTCCGACTCTAATGTCTTTATCACCTTCTCCAAGTTCTCTACCTTTCCTAAGCCCATGTAACTGATTACATATATGGGATCCTGACCCGGTATCTAATACCCAGGACGTAGAGCAAATGGAGAAACAGTTCTCAGTAACGAACACACCCGAAGAAAATGCATCATCATGTACTTTCTTCATTCGGGTGGCATGGGAATCCTGGTATTCCCCTATATCCTGTTCATTCCTATAACTCTTATAAGAATGAACGGAACCAACGTTCCCCAGCACAGTATAACATGCGGGTTCGGTCAATACATCCATTTTATTATCTTTATTAAGGCATGAAATGGTCGCTACCTGGAGAGAGAGAGAAGAAAACACTTTAGCGTAAGCTCGTGCAAGATCAGATTGGTTATTATCTTATCTAATCAGGATGGCTCCCACTGCTTTTTATCAAATCTTCCTTCAAACCCTAAAAGGGAAGACTAGCCGGGATTAATTACACACTACAAGTTCGCCAATCTTTCAGCCAGGCCAGTGTCGGTACTTTGAGGGAGGTCCCCCGTGCTTTCGCACGAACCTAATTACTGTAAACCTCGTTTTCCCAGAGGCGTGACCTCGTTAACACCTTTCTAGACACCTACTTGATCGGCTAATTGTAATGTGTAAAACTCTCCCAGGAGTAACTCTTACTCGCAGCGGGTATCGGGATCCAACTATCTCATAGAAGGTATGCAATCTCATTGCAAATTTCAACACTTGAAATTCCCGATAATATTTTGCCCCAAGCATCCTATGACCTTGACGGAGGTCAACAAACCACAGGGTGCAAGTCAAGTTCAACCCGTCATTTCTTGATTGAATCAAACCCACCCGCACGACCCTTGACGGAGGTCAACAAGGTCGTACGACTACCCTAATCCAATCTGCATCATATGCATAAGCAGACAAATACTAGTTAGCTACCGCACACTACGCCTTGACGGAGGTCAACAAACGTAGCACGAATACTAAGTAGGATTTATCTGAAATGACGGAGGGCTACGCAGGTTTTCATAAAACCATGGGCGTAATGAACTTGATATCGTTGTAGAATCAAATGATGTTTTGAAATGGAGTGATTTTGAGGCTTTTCTAGTTTTGCTAAAGGAGTCACTCCCGGTGAAGGGATCTCGGTCCTTTCCTCGTCGAATGAGGTGCGGGATATATCATATATATCGCTGTGCAAAGCAAAAACGCAAAAGCAGTCAAAAGCAAACCGAGTGTGTAGCATCTGCCAGTTATTGCTAAAGGAGTCACTCCCGGTGAAGGGATCTCGGTCCTTTCCTCATCGAATAAGGTGCGGGGTATATCATATATACCGCTGTGCAAAGCAAGAACTGTAGCTACCTGTTTTATTTTAAAATTCGATTCTACAACATCTTAGGTTTCTTATCTTTCATTAATCACATTAATGAAGTCCCATCATTTAAATACCTAAACATCACAGATAGATATGACGTACACTTATGCCATCCGCATTCGCCTCGATGTCCCCTCGTGCACCGTTAGGTTAGGTAACTAACGACAGAGCAGGGCAGGGCTAGCGCGGGTGTAAAACATAAGTAACGTCTATATAATATATCATATATACTATGTACTATATCCATCACAGAATCACAACACAGATATCGCAGCAGAATAAACATATGAAATATTGGATATACTAGGACGTCCGTGTTTTCAATACGAGCCAGTATAAAACACGGATTCCACGGTCGTGATGAATAGCCAATCCCACACACCTAGACCCCTACGAGAGCGGCAAGCAACCCTGCCAATTCTAGGGTTAGGAGACCCGGACTCGACTCCTCGAGTTGGTCTCCCACTGGACCCCAGAACCCGGTTACTTGTGCTCCCCTCCTTGGGTCTATCCTAGTGCAGAAAAGTAAATAATATACAAAGGGTGACAACTCCCGCATCCTGGAAGTGCCCCGAATAAAAGAATATTACATACAAGTTTTTACATGAATGAAAATGAAAAAACACTCATCTCACATAAAAACCCCCGGCTATTCGAATACGACGATCCAATATAACATATCAGCAACACATAACATCACATGTCATCAACGTAAGTAAGTATGCATACCCCAATTGTCGTTGACGTATAGCAACGAAACCGGCGATATGAACATACTACACTTACGGTCACAGAAAAGAAAGTGTAAAACTACAACAATTGGAATCCTCAATCTCTTTAGACATCGCATGCCTAACAGATATAAATCCCTCATTTTAGTCTCATTATCGAAAACTCTTTTCAATATCATATGGGACTAAATTGCTAGATTTATAACATTCATTCAGTTATCACATAACTGTTTGTGAATTCCAATTATTGTATCCAATTCCGGATAAATAGAATATATTAAATTTTCCGATCGAACACTCGAACACCCAAGTTTTCCCGACACCGATCAACACATGAAATAGGTTCAAAGACATTCACTTCATACCTCAGTACCAACGGTCCAGCCGTAGAAGGGTCAAGCCAACGCCTCACATGTGGCACGCCGTACTGCCCCAAACCCGAAGGTTCAAAGGGCAGTTCAAGACGGTCACATAATCGAGTTAAGGTTTGTTGTCTTCTAGAGGGACCATCGCGTTACTTGCACTACTCAGAACGTCTTTTAACCACACAATAATCCAACACTTGGATATTCCGGCAGGGGAAAACCTGGGTATTTATATCCGGTCGAACTCTTTAACATATTCTACAATTATCTGGAATAACACATAGACAGAATTAGACTTTCCGATCGAAACAATGATTTCCCAAAACAACTCAGAAAAACTCAACTCTTGAGTTCAGATTAAAATATTCCAGGAAAATAAGCACTGCACATTAGGAGTAACTGCGCAAATTTGGACACGTGTAGTGAACAGTTGGCCGCGGAAGGGCCGCACAAGCCCCACTTGTGCGGCGCTTCCGCCGCACTCTGGTGGAATCGTGTGCACAAATTTCACAGTTATTCTCAGAAAAGCCTGCTTGTTTTTATGGATATTTTTAATTCCCAAAAATCAACAGTTTTGAAAAAAGGACAGAGAGCAATTTTGCAATGGGATTTCGGTTCGATCGGGTTTCTAATTCCGTCCGGGGATCGCCTAAGGCTCTAGCTAGGCTCTGATACCACTGTAGGGTTACTAGGCACACTAGTGAGGTCTCATATAGTATCGGACATGCCAAATTTAAAAAAAAATTATGCCGAGAAACCCTAGACTACGGATCTTTGCTAGATTTCTAGGCGAAATGAAAAGCTAGTTAACACTTAACTATAGTTTAAACGGAAATACAACCTTTGTAGATCCGGATGTCCACCTCCACGGCTCCGCAACGATGTCTCCTCGCTGTCCAAGTCGAACTCCGGGCTCAAACGTCGGCTTCGTCGGAGAAACGGGTGAGCTAGGTCGCCGGCTTCGTGTCAAAGACGATCTACGTCGAGGCATCGCAAGTTCAAGCTCCGACTTCACAAAGTGATGAAATTTGTGAAGAAAACATACTCTACAACTTGGCTAGAGGTAGAGGGTGAAGAAATAGGAGATGGGTTCTCTTTAGATTTGAATTTTGCTCACTAGATCATAAGTTGCCATTGATGGCATGAAGGTTGCTCACTTGAAGAAGAAGGAGAAGATGAGCTAGAATTATGATAAGTTGTTTTAAAATAAAAAGAAAATGGAATACTTATCATAATTCTTACTAGGGTTAAGTGTAGAGAATCTACCATGGTTAATGGATGGGTTAGGGTTAAGCATGAGTCAAAGCTTCATGAAGCTTCAACAAAAGGACAAAGAAAGCCACCATTCCTTTTTAAACTTATCCAAATAAATGAATAAACAAATAAATGAATAAATATGCAAAACCCTAATTATCATAATAACCATGGTTTAATTCTATTCACTTAAACCATAGGATTATGTATCATCAAACATGATACAAAAATGTGCACAAAAGTATATCACATATACAATGTGCATCAAGTGAGAAAAATCCGTTTAAAGTGAACCATTACTAGTTAATGCAATGCAATATATCAAATATATAATTATGCATTAAATCATTAAATCAACATTTGATTCAATGATCCGGTCATGTCGCACATAACCGACTAGAACCCAATGTATCGATTTATCGAATCAATGATTCGATAACTAGGTCATATCGAATATAACCATCCGAAACATATATCGCGAGAATGAAATGCGGTATCACATACACGCATTATCCTCGGTCCTGCACACATCTCATATGCGCTCCTATTTCGTTTCGCTTGAACCAGGAAACCTCTGTGTAGGACTCTAAAGACTCGTCAATACGCCGGTAGCAGATGATGATCATATCAAGCATCCACAAGCCGCAAGCGGTCTGCTAAACGTAACGGCCACCTGGGTATTGAGCGATCAGAAGATCGACGAGCTAGCCCGCTCACACTCCTGCGAATCCGACCAGTAACACTTACCATAAAGTCAAGTCTCTTCGTCTGATACGTCGCATATCAAGTCTAGGGGTGGTATACGTCAGACCCCAATAACCCGATAAGTCGTGCTGATGTGAGGCTCAATAACGGGTCGAGAAACTACTGGTAACACTTACCAGCAAATCTCTGATCAGCCCTGGCCAGGGACTTACCTGTTACGGCCAATCGAGCACAGCGCAACATCAACTCCCAATACCGGGAGAGACGAAACCCCTCCTATCGCTCATTGCCTCCATGTGACTCGGGACTGTACCCAAAGACCACCGTTTTGCACGCCCTCATGGACGTGGTAAGGTGGAGATCAAAGCACAGTGGGAATCACACAAGACTCTATGACGATCTCGGGTCTACAGACTAACCTGTACAAGTGTCACCTGAGAACTGCCATCTGACGTGAGGTATAATACCATCTGGGAGTTCTCGGCGAGTCCGTCCAGTGTACCCAGTCTCCACTGAGCACCCGTATACCATCTCTGATGTCAAACACCAATGGATATGGGATCATCCATCGCCCATCACATGGGTCGAGAAGCGTATACGCTAGTCTACACTGGCATATCGATGCCCCGTCTCGATACACCCACGACTAGGGACCTTGAAGGAGGTACTTATGGACTACCATGTCCCCACTAGTATAATCTGCATCATAGTCCAGGTAGTCAAGTACACATCCTAAGGGCTTTACCAACATGTAACTATAAGACAGTATAAAGAGACTAGTGTACATGTTAAGATAAATGGCAACCAGATAGCATACTATCATGTCGAGCAAGAAAGTCATCTCTATATATGTCCAAGCATCCAATATAATATACATAATCTGTACAATACTGGCCTCTAGGGCATACATACAACTAACATAAGGTGTAGGATATTTCACAAATACCACTATGCAAAGCAAGAACTATAGAAGCAATCAAAAGACAAACCGAGTTTGTAGCATCTGCTAGTTTCACTAAAGAGGCCACTCCCGGTGTAGGGATCTCGGCTCTTTCCTTATCGAATAAGGTGCTGGATGTTCTACAAAGAACACCGCTATGCAAAGCAAGAACTAAAGCTACCAGTTTTTAAACAACTTTCTACAACATCTTAGGTTTCTTTTATTTCATTAATCTCATTAATTAAGTCCCATTTTATTATGCTTCACAAGCATCACATTTGAAACGAAATCTGCAATATAACATATATCTCATATATATAATATAAACATTCGTCTCAGGCAGTAATATGATCTCATCACAGAACATTGCAGCAGAAGAACATATATGAAATATTGGATATACTAGGACGTCCGTGTTTTAATACGAGCTTGTATAAAACACAGATTCCACGGTCGCGATGAACAGCCAAACCTACATTCCTAGACCCCTACGAGAGCGGCAAGCAACACTGCCAATTCTGGGGTTAGGAGACCCGGTCTCGACTCCTCGAGATGGTCTCCCACTGGACCCTAGAACCCGGTTACTTGTGCTCCCCGCCTTGGGTCTACCTAATGCGGAAAAGTAAATAATATACAATGGTGACATCATCCTCAGCCTGGAAGTGCCCCAATAAAAGAATATTACATACAAATGAATTTTACATGAATGAAAAAGAAAAAAACTCTCATCTCACATAAAACCCCCGGCTATTTAAAATGCGACGATCCAATATAACATATCACAGCAACACATAATATCTCATATCAACAACGTAAGCAAGTATGCGTATCCCGATTATCGTTGATGTATAGCAACGAAGCCGGCGATACACCACATACTACGCTTATGGTCATAGAAAAGAAAGTGTAAAACTACAACAGTTGGAATCCGCAACCTCCTTAGACATCGCATACCTAACCAAATGAATTGCTTAGACATCGCATGCCTAACAATTATAAACCCCACATTTTAGTCTCTTTATCGAAAACACTTTTCAAAATCAAGTCGGGCAATTCAACAAGATTCCCGACAACCTAATCGAATGCTCGTCGCAAATTTTAGTAGACGGCCGCACCCCCGGATGCCATCCACGAAGTGCACGAAGGCGGAACACCGTGCCGCGAGCACCCGAACGGATGCTTTTGGCGACGGGGTTCTCCTACAGTCACTTGGTCGGGGCTATGGGGCATGGATATCTATTAAGTTTACCCGGTGAGTATCTGCGTACGCTACGTGATTGCGATGGACTTTTGATCACATCAAAATCCCGTGGTAACCAATCAATTGAGACTGAACTGCTAGATTTATAACATTCAAATTAGTTATCTCATAACTACTTGTGGATTCCAAATATTGTATCATATTCCAGATAAATTGACAGTGTTAAACTTTCCGATCGAATAAACAAACACCCAAGATTTTCCAAATAGCTCAACACTTGAGCGGAGTTCAAAAAGTATCCATCACATGCCACAGTACCAATGGTCCAGCCGTAGAAGGGTCAAGCCAACGCCTCACATGTGGCACGCCGTACTGCCCCAAACCCTAAGGTTCAGAGGTAGTTCAAGACGGTCACATAATCGAGTTAAGGTTTGTGTTCTTCTAGAGGTTCCACCGCGTTACTTGCATGATTTTCCGGAAGTTTCAAACTCGAGAAAAAATCCAACTTTTGAAAATTTTCCGACAGGGGAAAAAGTGAGTTATTGATATCCGTTCGAACTTTTTAACAGTTTCTAAAAATTATCCGGAAAAAATTAAACGAAGTTAAAATATCCGATCGAATCAACGAGTCCCCAATATAACCCAGAAAACTCAACAGTTGAGTAGAATTAAAAATTCCCAGAATATTGCAAAAGAACCCGGAAATGTTACTGTGAAGTTGCGGGCCCCAATATTACTATTCAGCCGCGGAACCGCGGCCACGTGCATGGTTTGGCCGCGGTTCCGTGGTCACGTGACCGAATCAATAGTCCGTACTTCACAGTAATTCCTATATTTCCCTGCATGATTTTATGAATATTTTTAATATGAAAAAATCAACAGATTTGAAAAATTTCAAGAAACTAGGGTATATCGGGTATTCGGAGTTCGATCGGACTTTAAACTTTGCCTAGACTTTGCCTAAGGCTCTAGCTTGGCTCTGATACCACTGTAGGGTTGCTAGACACACGCACAAGGGTCTACGAGGCATCAATCATGCCCTATTTAAAAAATAGCCGTACCGAACAACCCAAAGCCGGATCTTTAAACTAAAAATTAGGCGAAAACAAGTATGTTAAACACTTTAACACTAAGTGAGAGGGATTACAACCTTTGTAGATCTGGACCTTCACTTCTTAAGCTCCGTGTTGAGGTCTCTTCTCTGTGATCATCGTGTTCCGGACTCTCGAGAGGCTCCACGAAGAGAAAGATGCAAGCTTGCTTCCGATCTTCGATAACAAAGATGATCTACCTTGAAGTTTCATTAACACAAGCTCTCACTCACTAAATGAAGTGAACACTCTCATCTAAAGGGCAAGGATAGATGAGAATGATGAAGTAGGATTTTTGCTCTCATTTATAATCTTTTTCTCACACATAATCATTACTTAGAAAAAGCTAGAAAGCTTTTTCCATGAAGAAGTCAAGGAAGAAGAAGATGAAGAATAGTTAATCCTTTTGTGATGAATAATGATAAGATAATAATGATGAATAATGCAACCGTGGTCAACTAAACCCTTATAGAGATTTAACTAGGGCTAGGGTTTGGGTTGGGTTAAAGGTGAGTCACTTGAAAATATCAAGCATAATATATTTTCCATGACAAAAGAAAACCTTCTAGAAGGTTCTAGAAAGCACTAACCCAAATCAAACCCTAACCTTGTTTAATCTCTACTAAACATGTTGCATTAGTTATCATATCATGTTACAATATTATATATCACATATATAATATTTATTGTAACAAAAAAAAATATTACAATTAACATATATCGCATATATATCAATGTATTACCCGAGTAAGAAAAAGAATCTTTTAGTGAACTAATATTAGTTAATGTAATTTACTATATCATATATATTATTATACATTAAATTATCGAATCAACACTTGATCCAACAATCCGGCTATATCGCATATAACCGACTAATATCTCATTTACCGATTCATCGAATCAACACTTGATCCGATAACCCGGCTGATATCAAATATCGCGAGAATAGAATACGGTATCTCATATCGCATTATCCTCGGTCCTGCACATATCACATATGTGCCCCTACTCCGTTTTGCCTGAGTCAAGAAACCTCTGTGTAGGACTCTAAAGAATAGTCAATACGCCGGCAGTAGGTGATGATCATATCAAACACCCACAAGCTGCAAGTGGTCAGCTAAACATAACAGCCACTCAGGTATTGAGCGCTCAGAAGATCAACAAGCAAACCAGTACATTCTTCTGTGAATCCAATCAGTAACACTCCCGTACAGTCCGGTCTCGTCGTTTAATATGTCGCATATCTCGCCAAGGGGCGGTAAACGTCAGACGCCAGTAGCTCGACAAGTCGTGTCGATTTGAGGTCTATAACAGTTTGAGAAACTACTGATAACACTTACCAGTAAATCTCAGCAATCCTGGCCAAGGATTTCCAGTTATAGCCTATCGAACATAGCACAACATCAACTCTCTATACCGGGAGAGACGAATCCCCTCCTATCGCTCATTGCCTCCATGTGATTCGGGACTGTACCCAAAAGCCACCTTTTTGCACGCCCTCTGGGACATGGTATGATGGAAATCAATGCACAGTGGGAATCACACAAGACTCTATAACGATCTCGGGTCAACAGACTACTCTGTACCAGTGTCACCGGAGAACTGCCATCTGATGTGAGGTATAATACCATCTGGGAGTTCTCGGCGAGTCCGTCCAGTGTACCCAGTCTCTACTGAGCACCCGTACACCATCCTTGATGTCAAACACCGATGGATATGGGATCATCCATCGCCCATCATATGGGTCAAGATGCGTATACGCTAGTCTACTCTGGTGTATCGATGCCCTGTCTCGATACACCCTCGACTAGGAACAGTTATAAGATGTACCCGTCGACTACCATGGCCCCACTAGTATGATCTCATCATAGTCCCAGTAGTCGAGTACATATCCTAAGGGCTTTATCAACATGTAACATAGAGACAATCAGAGTACATGTTAAGATAAAGTACAACCAGATAGCATACTATCATGTCGAGCAAGAAAGTCCTCCCTATATATGTCCAAGCATCCATTACAATATACATCGTATGTACAGTAATGGCCTCTAGGGCATACATATAACTAACACACTCACACCGTTAATAATTGCCACGACACGCACAACACACCTATACATACGTGATATTGTATGGTCAGGGACATTGAGATATTGATTCATATTCCATTGTGCATATGACATATAGCATATCTGTATACCTATATGCGTACACATATGCCTTGCCATGACTACATGCTAGCTGCACATATACCTGGAGGGTATTACATCATTATTAATAGGTAGATACACATATCTTGCTATACCTACATGGTTACGCATACCTGGCTATAGCTACATGTTCACCTTTATATGATGTTGCGTTGGATTTCAGAGAAATTAGGAACCGCATGATACATTTAATAACATGTTGCAGTTAAATAGCGGATTTCCTATATATGCTCATATTACCGTTTCAGGTTGCATACATTATATTTCATGGATTTCGCATTGATATATGGATTTCATTTGATGTTTCTGGATATTTTACTCTTGTGTATATATACTAGTGGTATGGGACGCTGATATATATACATGTGTGTGTGTGTGTATATATATCAGTGGTATGGGACGCTGTTATATATGTACACCTAATATATATATATATATATATATATATATATATATATCAATGGTATAGGACGCTGTTATGTATCTATACCTATAATATATATCATCATAATGATCTGTGCATGTATTCTTATTCATTGCGATATGAGGGGCCGATGTGCCCGATATGAGGGGCTGATCTGATTATGCCCGATATGAGGGGCCGATGTGTCCGATATGAGGGGCCGATGTGCCCGATGTGAGGGGCCGACGTGCCCAATGTGAGGGGCGATATTGGGGCTGATTTGAGGGAATTTGGGAATTTAGATTTTCTTGATGGACACTGGTCCGCCACGATGAGGATTCCGTGAGGATGACATGTTTTACCCCGTACTCCTTATTTATTTTATATGCATTGCTTTATGTATTAGTAGTACCTGATAGAGTACCTTTCATGACTGTTGCATATACATATTGTCATACTTGCGATTACTGTATGATGTTAATTACTATTCACGAGTTGGCAACTCACCCCCATTGTGCCGCAAGGTTTTTCAGGTCTGATCGTTAGAGTGGTCGCGGCAGGGCGCCTTATTATCTCTACTTTTGCGGATATCGCTACGGTTGGCTATGAAGCCGTTTGCTATAGGTGGGTTGCGGTTATTCGATGATGAACATTGTATATTTCTTGTATCTAGTACTCTCCATCTACCACCTTCATGTATTGATTTAGAGGCGAGTTGTGAGGATTTATGTTGTATATTCTTATGACTCTGGTTGTTGTGCTCATGTGAGCCGGCGTTTTATATATGTGGTTTTTCTTTTTTTCGCTATGGCGTCGTATATCTATTGTGGTGCTTGTTCCGCCGTTGGGCGAGATTTGCTCCCGTTTGGGGATGCTTTACTTTTATCTTTTGTTTGTACCCGTTTCGGGCTAGTTTTTACAAAGGAGGCGTTGCCGAAATTTTTATGAAAACAAACTTAAGTTGAAAAGTTTTTGCATCGAGATTTTTTTTAAAAGTGATCTATCTTTCTTTCTTGTAATGGTTTAGATTGCTGGGTTTTTCGGCTTACTTCATTGCGTTACGTCTGTTGACGTTACGTAGTTTAAGTGCCGGTCATGTGCCCAATTTTGGGTCGTGACAAAGTTGGTATCAGAGCGCTAGGTTTTACCTTTCGGAGTGTAGCATGACCTTGGTATGATGGAGTAGGTAGCTTAAGCAGAGTAACATAGCGTGTGTATGTTCCGCGGCATACTTACGACACGGTACTCCACCTAAGTGACCTTAGGACTTATTGCTTGAAATTCCTTCCGTGTTTGCATATCCTTTTGATCCGATTTCGGTGTTCTTATCGAATCTTGTTTCCATTTCCATCTTTTATGACGCCGAAGACTACAAGGGCGCAGAGAGCGGCCGTGAGGCCGAGGTCAGAGTTGACTCGTTTGAGACGAGGACTGACCAGGGCGGTACGCCTATTGTGCAGGAGCAGATTGTTCCACCTTCGACGGACCATATGGTTATGCTAGGGGCTAGTATGCAGGATTTGCGCCAGATGATGGGGTCGTTAGTTGAGGCCATTCGAGCGCAGGGGCAGGCGTTTGTTCCACCCGTTATGGGGACCGTGCTGGTGCCTACTATTCAAGCGGCTGTACCTGCAGCTACGAAGGTGATCACCGTATCGTTATCCGAGTTCATGAGGCTGAGGCCTCCGGTTTTCACTGGTACCGAGGCAGCTGAGGATCTGCAGTCGTTTATCGACCGGATGGCCAGGATATGTCGTTTGCTTAGATGCTCCGACGCGAGATGGGTGGAGTTCACGAGCTTTCATCTGGAGGGTCTGGCCCAGAAGTGGTGAAAGTCCTTAGAGAAGGGCAGGGCCGCAGGTCTTACTTATATGACCTGGGCTGAGTTCGTGACGGTGTTTCTTGCGCGTTTTCTTCCGCTGAGCGTCAGGGATGCTCGAGCGTGCAGTTTCGAGTCATTACGCCAAACTCATTGTATGACGGTGGCCGAGTATGATGTGCTGTTTACCGAGCTATCTGTATATGCTCCGTATTTGGTGGCTACAGAGGAGATGCGGGTCAACAGGTTTGTTCGAGATCTGCTTACCCATTTGTTCCTCGCTATCAGCATTCAGCACTATGACACCTATGCAGCAGCAGTGGACACAACCCTGTTGGTTGAGGAGCGTCTTTCTGAGATGTCGATTGCTCCGGAACCAAAGAGGGTTCGTACTGGTGATTCAGTAGGGAGGCGGGTGTTTAGACGTCGTGACTGTTCCCGTTCAGATACTGGAGGTAGTGGAGGTCCGGGATGAGGACAGTTTTTTAGCTCTTATTCTCAGAGGAGTCAGCAGTTTTCATCTGGATGTTACCGGTGCGGGAGTTTTGGTCATCGGGGTCGAGATTGTACTGGGCCACGTGAGCCCGAGGCAGCTGTACCGCAGGTTACCTTACCACCTTCTCCACCGCAGATGGCGTTGCCCCTTATGCCTGTTGTTGCTCCGCGTCAGACTCTTGTGCAGAGAGGTCGAGACGCGGTGGTTATGTGCCGAGAGGGCGGGGTGGTAGAGGCAGAGGTCAGCCAGTTGCCGGTAGAGGACAGGCTCGGGTGTTTGCCTTGACTCATCAAGGCGCGTAGGAGTCAAATGCAGTGGTTTCATGTACTCTTTCTGTATGTTCTTTTGAGGCACATGTTTTGTTTGATCCGGGATCTACGCATTCGTATATTTCTACGCACTTCGTGCCGAGTTTGGGCCGAAAGTCGTGTTTGCTAGATCAGTCGCTTGTCATGATTACAACTGTTGGCAATTCTTTTGTCGCGCGTTATGTGTTTCTGTCGTGTGCCGTTCAGATTGGAGATAGAGATTCGTCCGTTGATTTGATCCTTCTAGATATATTGGACTTCGACGCTCTCCTTGGCATGGACTGGTTGGCAGCTTGTTATGCGTCGATGGACTGCCGTGAGAAGACGATCAGTTTCAGTTTTCCGGGCAAGTCTGTTCGGGTTGTGCAGGGGGGCCGTGGCGTCGCCCCTCACAGTTTGATTTCTGCCCTTTGTGCTAGTCGGCTTTTGAGGAGGGGATGTCGGGGATTCTTGGCTTTCATTTGTGATACTGGGGCCACAGTAGGGTCGTTGGACCGGGTTCCTATCGTGCGAGAGTTTCCCGACGTTTTTCCCGATGAGTTACCTGGTTTGCCACCAAGGCGCGATATTGAGTTTTGCATTGATCTGATTCTTGGCACGGGGCCTATTTCTATACCGCCTTACCGGATAGCTCCGGCGAAGCTTCTATAGCTCAAAGATCAATTGCAAGAATTGCTTGATAGGGGACTTCTGCGTCCGAGTGTTTCGCCGTGGGGAGCTCCTGTGCTGTTCATCAAGAAGAAGGACGGCAGTTTGAGGTTGTGTATTGATATCGTCAATTGAATAGAGTTACGGTTCGGAATAGGTATCCTTTACCTCGCATTGACGATTTGTTTGATCAGCTCCACGGTGCGAAACATTTTTCCAAGATTGATTTGCGTTCGGGTTATCATCAGTTGCGGGTTCGGAATGATGACTTTCCGAAGACTGCTTTTCATATCGCTACAGGCATTATGAGTTTCTAATGATGTCGTTCAGACTCACCAATGCCCTAACAGCGTTCATGGATCTGATGAACCGGATTTTCAGGCCGTTCTTCGACCAGTTCATTATTGTGTTTATTGATGACATTCTGGTCTACTCTAGGAGTCGAGGGGAGCACGATCATCACTTGAGGAATGCTTTGCAGATATTGAGAGAGCACCAGCTGTATGCTAAATTCTTAAAATGTGCATTTTGGCTTGATAGAGTTTACTTTCTGGGTCATGTGGTGATGGGAGACGGTATTCTTGTGGACCCGAGGAAGATCGAGGCTGGGCAGCTTTGGCCCAGACCTGTATCCATGACAGAGGTCCGTAGCTTTTTGGGCTTAGCTGGTTATTACCACCGTTTCGTGCAGGATTTTTCGAGTATCGCTGCACCGCTGATCGGACTGGCCCGGAAGGGGTTCCTTTTCTTTGGACTGATGCGTGCGAGCAGAGTTTTCAGCAGTTGAAGACTCGGTTGACGACTGCACTCGTTCTATCTTTTCCTTCTGGATTAGGTGGCTTTGTAGTTTACTGTGATGCGTCTCGAATAGGGCTCGGGTGTGTGCTGATGCAATATGAAAGAGTGATTGCTTATGCTTCTAAGCAGCTGAAGAAGCACGAGCAGAATTACCCCACTCACGATCTTGAGATGGCTGCGGTGGTCTTTGCGTTGAAAATTTGGAGACACTACTTGTATGGGGAGTCGTGTCAGATTTTCACGGACCAAAAGAGCTTGAAGTATATCTTCCAACAGCGGGATCTGAATCTGAGGCAGCGCCGGTAGATGGAGCTTATGAAGGATTATGATTGTAAGATCCTTTATCACCCGGGCAAGGCAAATGTGGTAGCTGACGCTTTGGGTCGTAGGCCCAGGGGTAGCTTGTCCCAGTTGAGCGCAGTTCAGAGACATTCTTCTGCGGATTGGGAGACCTTGTGTGATGGTAGAGTACAGTTTGAGTTCACTTCCACTGGGGGACAGCTTGCTCATGTTCGCGCCCGTCCGTTTTTTTTGGATCGTATCCGTGAGGCACAACCCAGTGATGCCCGTTTGGTTGAGATTCTTGAGCTTGTTCGACAGGGTACAGTTTTGGAGTTCATGATTGATGACCAGGGTATGCTACGTTGCAGGACTCGCTTGTGTGTACCCGATATTGATGGGTTGAGACGCGAGATCCTAGATCAGGCACATCAGTCAGCCTTTAGCGTTCATCCAGGTTCCACCGAGATGTACTGGGACTTGAGAGACTTTTACTGGTGGGAAGGGATGAAGCGTGATGTTTCTGACTTTGTGTTGAGGTGCCTGACTTGTAAGCAAGTCAAGGCCGAGTATCAGAGACCGGCTAGATAGTTGCAGCCTTTACCCATTCCTGAGTGGAAATGGGAGCAGATTTCCATGGACTTGTTGTGGGTCTACCCAGGGCCAGTCGGGGGTATAACTCCATTTGGGTGATTGTTGACCGGTTGACGAAAGTGGCTCACTTTCTTCCAGTGAGGACTACTTTCAGTTATGCTCAGTATGCGCAGTTGTATATAGATGAGATTGTGCGTTTTCACGGCGTTCCCACATGCATTGTATCCGACAGGGGCACCCAGTTTACTAGCCGTCTTTGGCAGAAGCTTCAGGAAGCTTTGGATACCCGGTTGAGTTTTAGCACCGCTTTCCATCCGCAGACCGATGGTCAGTCAGAGCGGACGATACAAACTCTAGAGCATATGCTTCGGGCGTGCGTGCTTGATTTCGGTGGCAGTTGGGTTCGTCACTTGCCGTTGATTGAGTTCTCCTACAACAACATTTTTCAGGAGACTATTCAGATGGCACCTTTTGAGGCCTTGTATGGTAGGAAGTGTCGATCGCCGGTCTGTTGGACCAAACTCTGTGAGAGTAGGGTTTTGGGACCACAGCTAGTTCAGGAGACTATGGAGATGATCCAGCTGATTCAGGACAGGATGAGAGCAGCCCAGAGCAGACAGAAGTCATATGCTGACCGTCATCGTCGCCGACTTGAGTTTGCATTAGGGGATCATGTATTCCTGCGGATTTCTCCGATGAAGGGCGTTATGAGATTTGGGAGGAAGGGGAAGCTTAGTCCCGATTTGTAGGTCCCTTCGAGATCCTTGAGCATGTGGGTTACGTTGCTTATCGTTTGGCGCTTCCGCTCAGTTTTCCGGATGTTCACCCCGTGTTCCATGTGTCGATGCTTCATAGATACCTTCATGACCCTTCTCACATGATTCAGCATGAGACCGTTCAGCTTGAGCGCGATCTTTCGTTCACCGAGCAGCCGGTAGTTATATTGGATCGGCAGGTGAAGAATCTTCGGTCAAAGGTCTTGCAATCTGTGAAGGTTTTTTGGCGTAGCACGACTAGTGAAGAGATCACTTGGGAAGCCGAGAGCGAGATGCGGAAGAAATTCCCTTATCTTTTTGAAGGTACGCTTGTACGAAATTTTAATTTGGGGACGAATTTTCTTTATGGGGGGAGATTGTAACACCTTGGGTTGCGATTAATGTAAATTGTGCATTAATGCGGGTTTTGAAGGAAAAGTTTACCAAATCGGGTTCCTCACATTTTATATCAATTAATTAATATTTTTTTATTATTTGATATGGCTTGCACACACACGTGCATGTTAATGTGAGGGTATATTTAGTATTAACCTTGTTTAGCAACCATAACACCTTAAACTAAATCTTGCCCAAATTAACCCATACCTTAACCTTTTCCTAGATCTTTTGGGTGTGAGAAATATCTTGTTGAAGAGAGAGAGAGAGAGAGAGAGAGAGAGGTGGCTAGTGAGTCATGGAAATATTAATGGTGGCATTAATGAGGTGAGGGGAGGAGAGTAAGCATAAGGAATTTATTCACCCTACACTCACCCTCTCACCCTTTTCTCTCCTCACTCTCTCTTTTTCTCTCACTCTTAATCATTTCTCATTTTTCTCAACCCCAAACTGAACCCTTACCCTCTCTTTATAAATCCTTTCTAAAACTTCACAAAATTCAATGGAATATACTTCAAATGTCTTGATTTTCCACTAGATTGCCTTGGAGCTTGGAAAGCTAGGATTTTTTAGAAAGAGTGGCTAGGTAATGATCTCTAAACTGTTAAATAGGTGTTTTAATATTGCATAGCTTGTTGGTTGCTGTTTAAAACACTTAAGGTATCGTATCATGCAAAAACCGTATTTTTAGTGTCAACTTTGAGTCTCTGAGATCTGCTGTAGAACCAGGTATTTTCTGGAAAAGTTCCCATCATAGTGACATAGTGTTGAGATATAGAACCCACCATAAAAACCTGAGACCACCCCTCTAAAGATAGGCCGCAGATTTATTAGTTCTGGCCGCAAATTGCGGCCAGAGTGGGGGCTGGGGTGTTAGGGTTTGGGCGTAGGGACTCTATGGTTGTTTGTGGTCTTGTGGTACTTGCTAATTTTACCAATTATTTGTGTATCAAAATCTTGGACCACTTTGCCATATTCTAGTGTTTTGTGTACGCGTGTTACATTATCCGACACGGTTCGTGATATAGTGTGCTGCTACACTTGGGCTGGTGTTGGTGTGTCGTTACACACGTTAGCCGTTAGACGAATACTTATGGGTCGGATTAGAGTTGGTGCGTTGGTCAAACGTCTTGTGTATGTGATATTGATCGCTTTCTGAGATTTGCACTGGTTATGTTTTGTGTTAATAGGATCGCAGGCGGGGACTTCAGACGCTGCGAAGAAAGGGAAGCAGGTGATTGGATTTACCTAGCCCGCGATTGTCGGTGAGTAGATTTAACATCTACAGGTTAATCGCCCGCATGACGTTATGCGTCAGGGCTAGATATAATATGATATTAGCCGCATGTTTATATTACACATATAGAGATTGTGCATAAAACTTCATTGCATATTATTACTTATTGTGCTTGGACTTGTACCTTTTGGACACTGCACTATTATTGATGGCTCATGTTGCATGAGCACTGATTGTATGCCACTCACACCGTCAATAATGGCCATGACACGCACAACACACCTATACATACGTGATATTGTATGGTTAAGGATATTGAGACATTGATTCATATTCCATTGTGCATATGATATATAGTATACCTGTATATCTACATGCTTACACATATGCCTTGCCATGACTACATGCTAGCTACACATATACCTGAAGGGTATTACATCATTATTGATAGGTAGATATACATATCTTGCTATACCGACATGGTTACATATACCTGGCTATACTACATGTTCACCTTTATATGATGTTGCGTTGGATTCGGAGAAATTAGGAACCGCATGATATATTTAATAACATGTTGCAGTTAAATAGCGGATTTCCTTTATATGCTCATATTACCGTTTCAGGTTGCATATATTATATTTCATGGATTTCGCATTGATATATGGATTTCATATGATGTTTCTGGATGTTTTACTCTTGTGTATATATACCAGTGGTATGAGACGCTGATACATATACATGTATATATATATATATATATCAGTGGCATGGGACGCTGTTATATATGTACACCTAATATATATATATATATATATATATCAGTGGCATGGGACGCTGTTATGTATGTATACCTATAATATATATCATCATAATGATCTGTGTATGTATTCTTATTCATTGCGATATGAGAGGCCAATGTGCCCGATATGAGAGGCCGATGTACCCGATGTGAGGACCAATATGGGGGCCGATTTGAGGGAATTTGGGGATTTAGATTGTCTTGATGGACACTGGTCCGCCACGATGAGGATTCCATGAGGAAGACATGTTTTACCCCGTACTCTGTATTTATTTTATATGCATTGCTTTATGTATTAGTAGTACCTGATAGAGTACCTTCCATGACTGTTGCATATACGTATTGTCATACTTATGCTATCAGATTACATGTGAGATTATCGCTGTTAGTACATATTTGCGATTACTGTATGATGTTAATTACTATTCACGAGTTGGCAACTCACCCTCGTTGTGCCGCAGGCTTTTTCATGTCTTATCGTCAGAGTGGTCGCGGCAGCGCCTTATTATCTCTATTTTTGCGGATACCGCTACAGTTGGCTCTGAAGTCGTTTGCTACAGGTGGGTTGCGGTTATTCTATGATGAACATTATATATTTCTTGTATCCAGTACTCTCCATCTACCACCTTCATGTATTGACTTAGAGGCGAGTTGTGAGGATCGATATTGTATATTCTTATGACTCTGGTTGTCGTGCTCATGTGAGCCGGCCTTTTATATATGTGGTTTATCTTTTCTTTGCTATGGCGTCGTATATCTGTTGTGGCAGTTGTTCCGCCGTTGGGCGAGATTTGCTCCCGTTTGGGGATGCTTTACTTTTATCTTTTGTTTGTACCCGTTTCGGGGCTAGTTTTTACAAAGGAGGTGCTGCCGAAATTTTTATGAAAACACACTTAAGTTGAAAAGTTTTTGCATCGAGATATTTTTAAAAAGTGGTCTATCTTTCTTTCTTGTAATGGTTTAGATTGCTGGGTTTTTCGGCCTACTTAATTGCGTTACGCCTGTTGACGTTACGTAGATTAAGTGCCGGTCATGTGCCCAATTTTGGGTCGTGACATTTCTGTAGATTTATAAATCGAGGTATCATCAATGAAATCAGTGTCAAGCATCGACACAAAAAATAAATCCAAATATCTCAATATCTCAATATCCCAGGCTCCGGCAATCCGGACTGGCATGTAACCTCGAATTTCAATATCTAGGGCTCCGGCTATCCGTACTTGCCCATATCATCAAATCTCAAAACCACAGGGCTCCGGCTATCTGGACTGGCCCATCTCCGATCGGTATCCTCCGGATATCCGTCGAGTCACAATAAATCACCGGTCAGTAGTGCTCCCCTGTCACAGGCTCAACGCCATCATCTGCGACCTTCTCGTCCCGGGGTACCGCACCAGGTCCACCATGCACCTACATACGGTTCCTTCTCCTCCTCGAATCGGGTGTATGATATCGCTCAAGAGCCGAGAAAACTCATGGTGGACATATCTCAAATCATATCCTGAGAAAACGGCAACTTTCATTTTAAATTGAAAATCAGTTTATAAAATCCTTGCGGTTTCTCCAAATCCAGAAATCTCATGGAAATCCAAAATCCCTAATCTCAAGGGTAAATAAACAATGAATTCTATAATATTGGGCTCCGGCAATCTGGACTGGCCCATGGTGTCATGGCAAATGAATATATAAATATGCATGAAAATCACAGTAATAAATGCAATGTCTAAGCTATCATATAAAAGCAAGCTCACTAGTACCATGTCGAAACTATCAGCTAACATTTTATACTAATGAAGTAGTTTTTTCTAATGTGTACGTGACATGGCAATTACCGATGATGATGTGTGTGAGTCGGCAAGCAGGTGTACATGGAGCATACGCATCATCGGTAATGGTGCTGGTATCCTGACATCAAGGTTTTATAATTACTACAGTACACAATAAACATGCAATGCGATGATAACAACATAATATGCGGAACATGAATAATAAAAGCAGCAATACCGAATATACAACAATGAATAGTAAATGCAACAATAAGGTATCTACATTAACATATATAGGTCATACAGTTTTGCCGTTTGAAATAACACGAATCGAGGTGTTTAGAAAATAGGGCTATGGTATTTTTAAGAAAAGGTACGTCCTTTGAAATATCCGTAGAATCCCTTGGCCTGTCTTTAAAATACTCACGATTCGTTAGTTTTGAAAAAGGTATGACCCGAGTCTAGTCTAACACCTATAAGTAAACTACTGGACTAAACTAACAGGCTGATCGAAAAGGTAAGGAAACCACCTAAATCTGAGTCGATATATATGCATATAATAGTCGGTGATCCCGCCTCAATAGTATCACATACGATACAATATATAATATGACATCCTCGAGTCAAGATTGCGGATTTATCATCAATATATAGCTCGTACGGTAAATCCATCGTACGGCATCCCAATCTGTGTACGGGTCAATATCATATTTATCTCATTATCCAACTGGTATCCTTATCATCATATATCATGAGCTGGGTACTGATCTACGTCTAGTACATACTGATACCATTAAAAATATATTTGCATGTGTCTGAAAACACATCGCCTAAGGACCCTCTATCACATCATGTCGTATCTCATAATAAAAACCATACCACATTACCGATCTCATGGCACCATGCCCAATCGCATCGACTCATCTCTAAATACCATGTACTATCCTCATCATCCCTGTATATGTATACGTACACACACACACACACAGTCCCATACCTATGTGTGTATATATATATACATATCCCCATATACGCACAAGAAGTAAAATGTATGCAAGTGTGTATGTGTGGGTGTATGCAAATCTTTATTCTAAGGTTCGCGACTACAACTAACTAACGACACTATCATCAAATTACACTAAAATCTATCCATGAACTCCTAAAGTCTATTTAGATAGTCATCTAGTCTCATAAAAACATATATATATATAGGTATACGTATTCGTATACTACACTACGAAACTGCGGGGGTGCTTTACGCCATCTACCCGACTTCCCCCGTAGATATATATCTACTCACTTTTGATCTTCGCTTGCTGGTGCCGAAGTCGCCACGTGCTTGCTTGACATCTCAAAGTCCTTGTAAGGGTACCTACATATCATAACACATCGTATCGCATTAAAATCCAATTCGCAAATTGAAACGTCACACGAATCACTCATCGGTTGAAACTTATGGTCTACTCACGCAAATCAACCAAACAACACCCGATATAGACGTACAAATGTCAAGTGATCGATACCAAACACGAAAATCAAAACTTCAATTTATAAACATCGCAAAACATAAAGCAGCAACTTTGAAAATATGCTCCAGATTTTACCCTAAGTCAAATTAGCCAATTTTGCACATGGGAGGGGTCTAGTTTACTGGAGAATAAGACATGGACCAAGCACGAAAGGGTTCCACCCGACCCTGGCCTCAATTTATGGCCAGGAAGAATAAATCTGTGGCCTGGGTTGGGTATTTGGGTCTCAGGTCTCTGTGGTGGTTTCCTGGGTGCCTGCATGACTCACAGTGTTTGCTAAATAATTTTTACAGTCCCCGGGTGTTGGCAGATATCAATTTCCCTTCACAATTCTCATAAATTCCCGATATCGGGGTTTCTAAATTTATGTTTCGGGGTTAGTCTATGGTTTCAGTCCATGATACAATCCCTACAGGGGTTTAAGGTCACTATAAATCCTTAATTACACCTTTGGATTCAAACCAAACCCTAACCCTTTCTAGGAATTTGCAAAGTTCACTAAACCGCATTAACACACTTCTAAACTTATATGGGTGATAAAGAAATTGAAATACAAGACTAATGGTGCAGAAATTGCCTCATTTGGCAACTCAAGAATTTTCTTGAGTTGCCCTAAGTGTCCAAAATCCTAGCTTTCTTAGTCCAAAGTGTTGGTGTGGAGCATGTGCACATTTTTAATGAAGTGGGGATGGACTTTGAATGAGTTTTTAGTGGTGTTTTGAGGGTTTAGAGGACGGGGGTGAAGGAGGGCAGCAACCATGAAGAGAGGGGAGAGGAAAAATGAAGAAGAAAATAATTAAGGGGAGAAGCCATGGTCCAAGGTTGATCCCCTCACCTCTCTCTCTCACTTCTCTCTCTTGCCCATACCCAATATTCTAATCCCATTTTCTTTTTCTTTTCTTTTCTTTGTTTTTCTTTTCTCTTCTTCTCATTTTAAAACAAAACCTTGCATAAAAATGTAGAAAAGCCTTGACAAAATGTAACAAGTGCTAAAAAATGGTGCATGTCATGTGCACAAAACCGGATTAATGCAGGATTAGCGATATTTAATCGCGATTAGCAATAAAATGAAGTATAATTAATTATAGATTTTATAATTTGCTTAAATCATATAAAACACCCTCATTTCAGTAATTCTTATAATTTTCCAAATTTTCCCCAATTTATCGGTATTTAATTATACCGCCATATTAAAATATTCATAATATTTATTATTTAATTTTATAATTTCCCAAAAATAATATTTTATTTTTCTGAAATGTTACAGTCTTCCCCCTTAAAGAAATTCGGTCCGTGAATTTAAATTTAAACCCCTCAAATACTAAAACATTTCAGTAAAATGATCCAGTCGTCGGAGCTCCGAAATCATAAATACATAAAACATGCCATAGCGCAATGCATGCGCATGAAAAATGAGTATATAACTCAAAATCAAAACTCCGTCAAGCGTCCCGCAATTATCGAAGTTATGGTGAAGACACCAATGTCTAAATCCAATACGAAAACCAAAATGATATACATCAAAACTATGCATGTACACATCGTTGTAAATTCATTAAAACATCTGAAAGAAATGCATGCCAAACATTTTCAAGTCGTTGTGCGATGCGCGTATCACTGCATAGTGGCGGACGTCTATTATAGGAAAATAACTATATATATATTCCTTTTGTTTAACATACACGTCCCGCCGTTTTGAAAAATAATTTAGAAGGGTTTCCGTTGTTAAATGTCTCGTGTCATCTCGGACACGTAGGTAATTACTGAGACTATAGCTCTTTTTTGGAAATGCATTCGATAAATATAAATGTATGCAAAAATATATTCAGGTACTGTCCTCGGACTAATCCTGCTCAGTCACTATATCAAATAGTAAATATCATAAAACATGTTGCTCAAAGGAAATCAATCCCAAAATGTACATAAGAATGCCACATGCGTCTGGTGCGCACGGAAATCGAAATCAATAAATGTGCCATACATATGCACAGGAACAAAATCTAAGTGCAATGGGTGTGCACGAAAACACCTGTCAAGGGCGACGGTGTGTGCCTGACAGCAATACCAGGTGCATCTGATATGCACGAAGAATCTCGATATGGTGTATCTGGTGTGCACCAAAATCGCATCAAGCGCGTCAAGTCTGGGCAAAAATACAAATCAAGTGCACAAGGTGCACGAAAATAAATATCGAGTATCACAATCGAAATCGATGGTATACAACACATCTCAATCAAAATCCAAATCAGGTATACCGTGGTATATAAACTCACAACCATGTGCATCAGTATGCACAAAATCACATCAAAATATTAAGGTGCATGAAAACTGTGCCGAAAGCATAAGTCAAATTAAATGCATACCATAGGTATGAAATCAAAATCAACATCTCGAATGACATCAAATCGAAGTCAAGTGCAACTATGGTGCACAAAATCTCAATCATGCAAATAAATTGCCCAAAATACCGAAATCAAAGATAGCGGAAATAGTCCCGCTCTAGCACATCCTCAAAGATCTCTGGCCAACTGTCATGGTCACACATAACATATCTCGTCGACGATGCCGAACTCTGGCCTACTGGGTGTGCGTAATATGACCGATCCTGGGTCCAGTCTTCTCGTATAGTATTCCAGAAAGGTTCTGTGGAAGTCTCCCCCAAATCTCGTTTCTGCCGAACTGCCCGGAAGTTATCATCTTTTACTAAATCTATTTCTTATTCCGGAACGGCTGCATACTCATCACGACTCATTCTGGAAGATATATCCATGTACAACGCCTCTGCATGTGTATCGCATCTCTGGTGTCAGCGGAGTGGAACGTCATCTCATCAAGATCTCGTACGAACCTCTTACTCCACTTTTCTCTAATATCGATTGATTCGGACTCGTCTCTTCATGGCTGCATGGACTGCGCTCCAACGGCTATACTCGTATCTGGAGTCTCCCAAGCAATGTATCTCATCACATGATATCCGAATGATGTCGAACCTTTCGATCGATTTGTCAAGGTTCCATAATCCCCCAAGAGCTCAACATCTTGAGTACAGTTTAATAGTATTCAAGTACATGCCACAGTACCTATGGACCAACCGTAGAAGGTCAAACCCAAGCCTCATTAATGGCACCGCGGAACTGCAGCAAACCCTAAGGTTTCAAAGCGTTCTCATGGTCATCATATCGAGTTAGGGTTTCATTCTTCTAGAAGGTCCACGGAATTACTTGCATGTTTTTCCGAATACTTTAAACTTGGAAAATGGGTTTCTGATATTTAATCGTCTTCTATCGACTCCCAACGTACCTGCATGAAGTCGTCTCTAGCTGGAAGCAATCAATCTGATGACCTCGCATCGGGGTAGGCAATGAATCACATGTCATAGTCATTCCTCCTTGGGTGACTAGCGATCTTCTATCATATCTCTAAGTATACTCGTGTGGAAATAGCTCCAAACATCTGGGGCGATATCTTGTTATTCACAGCAACAACTGGCTCATTTGTCCGCACGCTGAATAGTGCCTCAATCATCAAATAATCGACGCATCGACGGTCATCACATTCTGGCTGGCCTCTAGCAGTGGCCCAATTATCTGGTGCTGATCTGCACGTCCGAGAAATCTTGTAAAAGAGATCCGTCAAACGCTCATTGCGCGAAAACACAATAAAACGACGCATCAATGCAAATCGTATGTCCCTAGAATCACTCCCTGGTCAGTCCTCGTCCATGATGAGCTCATGCTTACGTAACTCTAGCCGTAGCTCTCTCTGCCCGTGTAATCGTGGCAGCAAAACCCATAACCAATAATGATGAGGATAGATCAAGAATGAATATAATACTGTTCAAAGAAATGTACATCCTAAGGCTTCTTAAGCGGAGCAGCGTATCGTAAGTATGCCGCAGAACATACACACGGTACGTCACTTTCCTTAAGTCACATACTCTATCAACCAAGGTCAACCTACGCAACGAAAATTCGGGTCTAATACGCCCTCGGCTAAGACTATGTTCCGCAAGGTCAAGCCTAGATTCCGTATATATACAAACGCCCTAGGCTCCGCATAGTCAAACATAGACTCGAACCAATGTTAACCTAGCGCTCTGATACCAACTTTATCACGACCCGAAATAGCACATGACTGGCACTTGAATCATATGAAGTCTATAGGACCCCATCTAATTCAAGTAAGCCAAAAATCCCAGAAATCTAAACCATTTAAAAGAAGAAAGAAGGAAAAGTTTAGATTTAAAACAAGTAGTGTAATAACATAAGCCAGAGTATGCATTTTTAAAACATCAAGTCTTTTCTGAAAATTTCGGCAGAGCCTCCTTTGTAAATACTGGCCCCAAAAGGGTACAACATGCATAATTTGAATAAAGACATCCCCAAGCGGGAGCTAGCTCTTCATCAATTGACGGTTGTTAGTTATATGTATGCCCTAGAGGCCATTACTGTACATTGGATGTATATTGTAGTGGATGCTGGGACATATATAGGTAGGACTTTCTTGCTCGACATGATAGTACGCTATCTGGTTGCTCTTTATCTCAACGTGTATACTTTCTGTCTCTCTGATTACATGTTGATAAAGCACATAGGATGTGTACTCGACTTCCAGGACTATGATGTAGATCATACTAGTGGGGCCTGGGTAGTCCATGAGTACATCCTTGAAATGTTCCTAGTCGAGGGAATATCGAGACGGGACATCGATATTCCAGAGTAGACTAGCGCATATCTTCTCGACCCATGCGATGGGCGATGGATGATCCCATATCCATTGGTGTTTGACATCGAAGATGGTATGCGGGTGCTCAGTGGAGACTGGGTACACTGAACGGACTCGCCGAGAACTCCCAGATGGTATTATACCTCACGTCAGATGGCAGTTCTCTGGTGACACTGGTACAGCTTAGTCTGTTGACCCGAGATCGTCATAGAGTCTTGTGTGTCTCCCACTGTGCTTTGATTTCCACCCTACCACGTCTCTACTGAGTCGTGCAAACAGGTGGTTTTTGGGTACAGTCCCGATTCACATGGAGGCAATGAGCGATAGGAGGGGATTCGTCTCTCCCGGTATTGGGGGTTGATGTTGTGCTATGCTCGACTGGCCATAACAAGAAATCCCTGGCCAGGGTTGCAGTGATATACTGGTAAGTGTTATCAGTAGTTTCACGAATGTTATGGACCCTACGTCGGCATGACTTATCGAGCTATTGGGGTCTGACGTTTACCACCCCTAGGCGAGATATGCGACATATCAGACGAACAGACCGTACCGTATGGTAAGTGTTACTGGTTGGATTCGCAGGAGTGTGAGCGGGCTTGCTCGTCGACCTTCTGATCGCTCAATACCCGGGTGGCCGTTACGTTTAGCAGACCGCTTGCGGCTTGTGGATGCCTGATATGATCATCATCTGCTGCCGGCGTATTGACGAGTCTTTAGAGTCCTACACAGAGGTTTCCTGGCTCAAGCGAAACGAAATAGGAGCGCATATGAGATATGTGAGGGACCGAGAATAATTCGTGTATGTGATACCGTATTTCATTCTCGCGACGAATGTATCGATTGGTTATATGCGATATAACCTAGTTATCGAATCAAGGATTGATTCGATAAGCCGATACATTGGATACTAGCCTGTTATATGCGACATGACCGGATCATTGAATCAAGTGTTGATTTAATGATTTAATGTACAATTATATATTTGATATATTACTTTGCATTAACTAGTATTGGTTCACTTTAAATGGATTTACTCACTTAGTTTGTGCACATTGCATATGTGATATATTTTGTGCACATGATTGTATCATGTTTGATGATACATGCATGCTAGGGTTAGTGTAAAGAATTAGACCATCGTTAAGATTAAGATTAGGGTTTTCTTTTTCTTATTTATTTATTTATTTTGGATAAAGAAAATGATAAAGAAAATGAAATGGTGGCTTATTTTGTTTGTAGTTGAAGTTTCTTGAAACTTTGACTAAGTAACCATTTTGTCTTCTTTCTTAACCCTAACTCTTCAAATTAACCTTAGTCAATTCTCTACACCTAACTAAGGTTAATGATATGATAAGTATTATATTTTCTTTTCTATTTTAATTATCTTATCATATCATCTTCTTCTTTCTTCATCTTCTTCTTCAATGGAGAAAGCTTGCTACTCCAATGGCAAGTCATGAAATCTAGTGAGAAATCCAAAACTAAAGTTTACCCACTTCCTATTTCTTCATCCTCTACCTCTTGCTAAGTAGTATAGGGTGTTTCCTTCACAAGTTTTTCCGACTTGGTGAAGTTGGAGCTTGTTCTGGCGATGCCTCGACGTAGATCATCTTCGGCATCGAACCGACGATCAAGCCCGCCCATTCTTCGATGATGCCGACGCTAGAGCCCAAGACATGATTTGGACAGCGAGGAGACTTCATTGCGGAGCCGTGGAGGTGGTGGACCGGATCTACAAAGGTTGTATGTCCGTTCCCTTAGTTAAAATGTTAACTAGTTCGCTTGTTTCGCCTAAATATCTAGTAAACGATCCGTAGTCGGGTTTGTAGGCACCCGTAAAATTTGATTTGTGCATGTTTGATCACTTGTGAGACTTCACTAGAGTGCCTAGGAACCCTACAGTGGTATCAGAGCCTTAGGCAAAGTCCCGACGGAATCAGAAGTCCGATCGACCCAAAACCCCGACTAAGAATATGCTCTCTGTACTTTTTTTAATTTCGAGGATTTTTCGAGATTAAAAATATTCAGAAAAATAAGCAGGAAGATCTAAGACATACTGTAAAATTTGTGGTCTTGATTCCACAAAGTAGGCGCGGATCCGCGGCCTTAAAGAAGGCGCATGCGGCGGATCCGCGGCCACTTTGTCGTTTTGTGCATCTATTTCTGCACAGTAATTCTTATTCTTCTGTGCTGATTTTCCTGGGAATTTTTAATAATTTTTCCAGAGTTGCATTTTCTGGGTTGTATTGGGAACTCGGTGTATCGATCGGATTGTCTAATTTTTTCGGTGTGTTTTTCCGGATAAATCTTAGAATATGTGAAAAAGTTCGACCGGATATAAATACCCACTTTTTCCCCTGCCGGGAAATTTCCAATTGTTGGATTTTTCCGTTGTTTAACGACGTTCTAAGTAGTGCAAGTAACGCGATGGACCCTCTAGAAGACAACAAACCTTAACTCGATTATGTGACCGTCTTGAACTGCCCTTTGAACCTTCGGGTTTGGGGCAGTACGGCGTGCCACATGTGAGGCGTTGGCTTGACCCTTCTACGGCTGGACCGTTGCTACTGAGGCACGAACTGAATGCTGTTAGACTTATTTCATGTGTTGAGCTGTTTCGCGAAAACTTGGGTGTTCGATTGTTCGATCGGAAAGTTTAACATTTTCTATTTATCCGGAATGTGATACAATAATTGGAATTCGCAAATAGTTATGAGATAACGGAATGAATGTTATAAACATAGCAGTTTAGTCTCATTTGATCGGTTGCCACGGAGTTTTGATGTGATCAAAAGTCCGTCGCAATCACGTAGCTACGCGGATACTCGCCGGGTAAACTTAATAGACAGCCTCACCCTATAGCCCCGACCAAGTGACTGTAGGAGAACCCCGTCGCCGAAAGCATCCGTTCGGGTGCTCCCGGTAGCGGTGTTCCGCCTTGGAGCACTTCGTCGACGGCGTCGGGGGTGCGGCCGCCTACTGAAGTTTGCGACGAGCATTCGATCAGAATGTCGGGAATCCTGTTTAATTGCCCGACTTGATATTGAAAAGAGTTTTCGATAATGAGACTAAAATGCGGGGTTTATAATTGTTAGGCATGCGATGTCTTAAGTTTTCATTTGGTCAGGCATGCGATGTCTGAGGAGGTTGCGGATTCCAACTGTTGTAGTTTTACACTTTCTTTTCTGTGACCGTAAGTGTAATATGTGATATCGCCGGTTTCGTTGCTATATGTCAACGACAATTGGGATACGCATGTTTGCTTACGTTGATGACATGTGATGTTATGTGTTGCTGGATATGTTATATTGGATCGTCGTGTTTGAATAGCCGGGGGGGTTTTATGTGAGATGAGTGTTTTTCATTTTCATTCATGTAAAAACTTGTATGTAATATTCTTTTATTGGGGCACTTCCAGGTTGCGGATGTTGTCACCATTTGTATATTATTTACTTTTCTGCACTAGGATAGACCCAAGGAGGAGGGCATAAGTAACCGGGTTCTAGGGTCCAGTGGGAGACCAACTCGAGGAGCCGAGTCCGGGTCTCCTAACCCTAGAATTGGTAGGGTTGCTTGCCGCTCTCGTAGGGGTCTAGGGGTGTGGGATTGGCTATTCATCACGACCGTGGAATCCGTGTTTTATACTGGCTCGTATTGAAAACACGGACGTCCTAGTATATCCAATATTTCATATGTTTCTTCTGCTGTGATTTATCTGTGATCATGTGATGTTCTGTGACAGGTATTATATATAGTATATATGATATATTATATAGACGTTGCTTATGTTTTACACCCGCGCTAGCCCTGCCCCGCTCTGCCGTTAGTTACCTAACCTAACGGTGCAGACAGGACATCGAGGCGAATGCGGATGGCATAAGCGTACGTTATATTTATCTGTGATGATTAGGTGGACTTAAATGATGGAATATTCATTAATGAGATTAATGACAGAAAATAAACCTAACTGATGTTGTGGAATCGAATTTCAAAATAAAACAGGTAGCTACAGTTCTTGCTTTGCATCGCGGTGTTCATTATAGAACATCCTGCACCTTATTCGATGAGGAAAGGACCAAGATCCCTTCACCGGGAGTGACTCCTTTAGCAATAACTGGCAGATGCTACAACCCTCGGTTTGTCTTTGATCGCTTCTATAGTTTCCGCTTTGCACAGTGATATATATGATATATCCCGCACCTCATTCGACGAGGAAAGGGCCGACGATCCCTTCACCGGGAGTGACCCCTTTAGCAAAACTAGAAAAGCCTCGAAAACATTCCATTTAAAAACCTTTTGATTCCGCAACGAGATCAAGTTCAAAGCGTTAAAGGTTTTCACAAAAACCAACCGCAACCCTCCGTCATTTTAGGAAGTAGAGTACTTAGTATTCGTGCTGTGTTTGTTGACCATAGTCAAGGCACAGTGTACGGTAGCTAAGTGATGTCTTCCTACACTGCATATGATGCGATTAGTTAGGACAGTCATGTGGCTTTGTTGACCTTAGCCAAGGGTCATGTGGGTGGGTCTAATTAATCACGAAATGACGGGTAGAACTTGACTAGTACCTATGATTTGTTGACCTTAGCCAAGGTCATAGGTGCTAGGGGTAAAAACCATTATCGGGAGTTTCAAGTGTTGAAATTTTGCAATGAGATTGCATACCTTCTATGTGATAGTTGGATCCCGATACCCACTGCGAGTAATTGTTACTCCTGGGAGAGTTTTGCACTTTACAATTAGCCGATCAAGTAGGTGTCTAGAAAGGTGTCAACGGGGTTACGCCTCTGGAAAAACGAGGTTTACAGTAATTAGGTCCGTGCGAAAGCACGGGGAACCTCCCTCAAAGTACCGACACTGGCCTGGCTGAAAGATTGGCGAACTTGTAGAGTGTAATTAATCCCGGCTAGTCTTTCCTTTTAAGGTTTGAAGGAAGATTTGATAAAAACAGTGGGAGCCATCCTGATTAGATAAAATATATAACCAATCTGATCTTGCAAGAGCGCACGCAGAGTGTTTTCTTCTCTCTCTCTCCTGGTAGCGACCATATCACGCCTTAATCAAGATAATAATACGGATGTATTGACCGAACCCGCTTGTTATACTGAGCTGGGGAACGTTGGTCCCGCTCCAACTTATAATTGTTATAAGACAGAGCAGGAAATAGGGGAATACCAGAATTCCTATGCCGCCCAAACGAAGAAAGTGCATATGATGCATCTCCTTCGGGTGTGTTCATTACAAAGAACTGTTTCTCAGTATCCTCTGCATCCTGGGTATATGATACCGGATCAGGATCCCAGATATGTAATCTGTTACATAGGGCTACAAAAGGGTAGAAAAACTGAGAACGGGTGATAAGTTTCATGAGACAGAAAACGGGGCAAGTGTTGCAGCCAAGTCTGTTGGTCACTGTCACCCTGTATTACGAATACATTGATTCTAAACAAATGTTATTAGATACCGAACCTGATATACAAAATCATATCTATCTCTTTATTAGTAAAGAAATGATAAAATTTTGTATTGTTGGATAATGTTTTGAACATTTCCTATATCAAAAGTTGATCGGTTCAGGTACGTTATCTAAAAGCGTTGATGTTCTAAATCAAACTACAGTTCTTAGTATACAGAACACACACAAGAGAAAGAGTTCAGAAATGAACGGATTCTTCTTGAGGTATTGTAGACTAGGTCATATCAATGCGACCCGACTAGCTAGAGTTACATATAGATGCATATTTAAATCAGTTTGAATTTACATCTTGTGAAACTCGCCAGTCATGTCATAAAGATAAGATGACCATAGCCCTGTTTATTGGAAACAGAGAAAGAGTTAGTGAACTCTTGGGATGATACATAATGATGTATGTAGGTCCCCAGTCTACACATGCCAGGACCGGTTCTTTATACTTCATTACGTTCTCTGATAATCTCTCAAGATTCAGACATATGTTCCTGTTGAAACACAAGTCTGAACCTTTTGAGATATTCACAGAATATAAGTTAGAAGTAGAGAACCAAAATACGGGTATAAGTATTATGTCCTATGATGAGATCACGGAGGAGAATACTTGTGCATGGCATTCCTGGACTATTCTAAAGGAGAATGAGATTCTCTCTCAGTGTTACTCCTCTGAATACACCACAGCACAACGGTGTATCAGGGCGGAGCAATTGCACAATATTAGATATGGTGTGCTCTATGATGAGTATTACTGAGTTACCTATTTCCTTTTTGGGGTTATGCACTTAAGAAGCTGCATACCTATTGAATTAGGTTTGAATCAAATCACTGCCTACCACTCCATATAAGATATGGTATGGGAAGAACCCATCTCTTAAGCGAGTTAAGATTTAGGATTGTCCGGCCTATGTTTAAAGCAAAATCCGGACAAGATTGAGGCAGGATCAGTTCTGTAGAACTGGAAAGGTTCCAGCTATACAAAACTGCAGTTGATGATTTGACAGAACCATAAGATTCTATAGTTTCCGACGAACCTCAGCCTCTCCGCCGATCTAGTAGGCTTCCTCATCCGCCTGAGAGATACCTTGGTTTCTCGATGACAGTGGGAGCAAGGATTGCATCATGAGATGATGACCCAACTAGTTTCGAGCAGGCCATCGAGAGTAGGGACTCTGTAAGAATGGCTGGATGCTTAGCGATCTGAGATGGAATCCATGTACACCAGCAAAGTATGGACTTTAGCTGCTATATCTGAAGGGTTAAATCCCCATCAGGAGCAAGTATATCTTGAGAAGATTACTTGGTGTAGATGGAAAAGTTGAGACTTTCGAAGCTAGGCTTATTAAAGGTTTTAGTCATCAACCAGGCATGGATAATGATGAAACCTTTTCCAAGTGACTATGCTTAAGTCCATCCAGATCCTACTTGCCACGGCTACATACCATGACTGCGATATCTGGTGGTTGGGTGCCCTGACTGCTTTTCTAAATACTGATTTAGAAGAGAACGTCTATAAGAACACAGCCAGAGGTCTTCGTAAATAGTGGGAGCAGCGGAAACGTGTGCAAGTTGCTTTACATAATGAAGCAGGCATCGCGGAGTTGGAACGTCTGTTTTGATGTGATAGTCAAAGTATTTGACTTCATCAAAATGGTAGACGAACCTTGTATATACAAAAAGGTAGTAGAGAGTAAGGTGGTCATCTTCGTATTGTACGTAGACAACACACTCTTGATAGGAAAAGAGTTTCCTATACTACGATCGGTCAATCTCCTATTATCACTAGGATTCTCCAAATAGGATAAAGATCATACCTCCTAAATCTTGAGATTTAGACCTATGAGATAGATCTAAAGGGATATTAGGGTTCTCACTAGGTATAGTGAGATTGTATCAATCGATCCTGGGGAGAATCACTGGAAGAGTTCCAGGGTGATAAAGACGACTGAATGTCAGTCACAGGCACTGTCTTTACCCTCAGTAAAGGAACGGTATGTTGGAAGAGTTCCAAGCTTGATACCGTGGCAAACTAGACGATAAAGGCTGGTAACATCGCTATTGAAGATACTACCAAAGAGGAAGTTTGGGTGTATATTGGTTCATAAGATGAACTAGGTTCCTGCCATTGTATGACAATGGAAGTGTGGCTTCGGCCCTGGAACCCTGGTCCCATCAGTGACCCAGACAAATTCTGAGGCAGCATCACCTGATCGTGGAGATAGTTGATCTCCAGGGTGATCGAGGTTAGGAGAGAAGACTCAGAGGACAACACGGCGGATCCACTCACGAAGGCCTTTTTCCCAAAGAGAGACTTTTAGGGGATGGTTGAGTATGTGATACTGCAACCACGAAGGCCCTAGTGCAAGTGGGAGATTGTTAGTTATATGTATGCCCTAGAGGCCATTACTGTACATTGGATGTATATTGTAGTGGATGCTGGGACATATATAGGTAGGACTTTCTTGCTCGACATGATAGTACGCTATCTGGTTGCTCTTTATCTCAACGTGTATACTTTCTGTCTCTCTGATTACATGTTGATAAAGCCCATAGGATGTGTACTCGACTTCCAGGACTATGATGTAGATCATACTAGTGGGGCCTGGGTAGTCCATGAGTACATCCTTGAAATGTTCCTAGTCGAGGGAATATCGAGACGGGGCATCGATATTCCAGAGTAGACTAGCGCATATCTTCTCGACCCATGCGATGGGCGATGGATGATCCCATATCCATTGGTGTTTGACATCGAAGATGGTATGCGGGTGCTCAGTGGAGACTGGGTACACTGAACGGACTCGTCGAGAACTCCCAGATGGTATTATACCTCACGTCAGATGGCAGTTCTTTAGTGACACTGGTACAGCTTAGTCTGTTGACCCGAGATCGTCATAGAGTCTTGTGTGTCTCCCACTGTGCTTTGATTTCCACCCTACCACGGCTCTACTGAGTCGTGCAAACAGGTGGTTTTTGGGTACAGTCCCGATTCACATGGAGGCAATGAGCGATAGGAGGGGATTCGTCTCTCCCGGTATTGGGGGTTGATGTTGTGCTATGCTCGACTGGCCATAACAGGAAATCCCTGGCCAGGGTTGCAGTGATATACTGGTAAGTGTTATCAGTAGTTTCACGAATGTTATGGACCCTACGTCGGCATGACTTATCGAGCTATTGGGGTCTGACGTTTACCACCCCTAGGCGAGATATGCGACATATCAGACGAACAGACCGGACCGTACGGTAAGTGTTACTGGTTGGATTCGCAGGAGTGTGAGCGGGCTTGCTCGTCGACCTTCTGATCGCTCAATACCCGGGTGGCCGTTACGTTTAGCAGACCGCTTGCGGCTTGTGGATGCCTGATATGATCATCATCTGCTGCCGGCGTATTGACGAGTCTTTAGAGTCCTACACAGAGGTTTCCTGGCTCAAGCGAAACGAAATAGGAGCGCATATGAGATATGTGCGGGACCGAGAATAATTCGTGTATGTGATACCGTATTTCATTCTCGCGATGAATGTATCGATTGGTTATATGCGATATAACCTAGTTATCGAATCAAGGATTGATTCGATAAGCCGATACATTGGATACTAGCCGGTTATATGCGACATGACCGGATCATTGAATCAAGTGTTGATTTAATGATTTAATGTACAATTATATATTTGATATATTACTTTGCATTAACTAGTATTGGTTCACTTTAAATGGATTTACTCACTTAGTTTGTGCACATTGCATATGTGATATATTTTGTGCACATGATTGTATCATGTTTGATGATACATGCATGCTAGGGTTAGTGTAAAGAATTAGACCATCGTTAAGATTAAGATTAGGGTTTTCTTTTTCTTATTTATTTATTTATTTTGGAAAAAGAAAATGATAAAGAAAATGAAATGGTGGCTTATTTTGTTTGTAGTTGAAGTTTCTTGAAACTTTGACTAAGTAACCATTTTGTCTTCTTTCTTAACCCTAACTCTTCAAATTAACCTTAGTCAATTCTCTACACCTAACTAAGGTTAATGATATGATTAGTATTATATTTTCTTTTCTATTTTAATTATCTTATCATATCATCTTCTTCTTTCTTCATCTTCTTCTTCAATGGAGAAAGCTTGCTACTCCAATGGCAAGTCATGAAATCTAGTGAGAAATCCAAAACTAAAGTTTACCCACTTCCTATTTCTTCATCCTCTACCTCTTGCCAAGTAGTATAGGGTGTTTCCTTCACAAGTTTTTCCGACTTGGTGAAGTTGGAGCTTGTTCTGGCGATGCCTCGACGTAGATCATCTTCGGCATCGAACCGACGATCAAGCCCGCCCATTCTTCGATGATGCCGACGCTAGAGCCCAAGACATGATTTGGACAGCGAGGAGACTTCATTGCGGAGCCGTGGAGGTGGTGGACCGGATCTACAAAGGTTGTATGTCCGTTCCCTTAGTTAAAATGTTAACTAGTTCGCTTGTTTCGCCTAAATATCTAGTAAACGATCCGTAGTCGGGTTTGTAGGCACCCGTAAAATTTGATTTGTGCATGTTTGATCACTTGTGAGACTTCACTAGAGTGCCTAGGAACCCTACAACGGTCACAATCACGCAAGCAATATTATATACAACGCCAAGGGCGATGATCAAAACTCAAAAGGAAACTCAAAATCTACATGAAAACCATAATAATACAACGCGTGACTCTAAGGTCGAAAGAATATACAACTGGTCTTCTAAGTCTAATAAATATACAAGTCTGGTTGATGGAGTTATTAGATACAACTGAAATAAATAAATGTACAATGGTGGTCACGATACAAGTGAACCCACCTACCAAAGCAATCACCCGGAATGAAAGCGGTGTGCCAGCAAAGCCGCAACGAAACCTGCATGGCAAAACCTGCAAGAAACTGTGGCACAACGGGGGTGAGTTGCCAACTCGTGAGTAGAAAACATCACCGAGCAGAATCGTATGTATGACTCATTCTAGGTCAATACGATCAATATATATGTCCTCAAAATGATAAAGTCTGAAGCATGATAAGGTGGCAAGGGTAAACATCTATATAAGTGTAGTACCAAGTGCTCGTGTCAGTGCCTCAGGTAGCAACATATCATAATATGAGGTATGAATGCAGTATAATGAAAACAGAATGCATCAGGAATGTGAAAACTGTTTTCTTTATTTAGTGAGATTTCTGTATATTTATAAATCGAGGTATCATTAATGAAATCAGTGTCAAGTATCGATACAAAACATAAATCCAAATATCTTAATATCTCAGGCTCCGGCAATCCGGACTGGCCTGTAACCTCGAATCTCAATATCTAGGGCTCCGGCTATCCGGACTGGCCCATATCATCAAATCTCAAAACCACAGGGCTCCGGCTATCCGGACTGGCCCATACTCCGATCGGTATAATCCGGATATCCGTCGAGTCACAATACAATCACCGGTCAGTAGTGCTCCCCTGTCACAGGCTCAACGCCATCATCTGCGACCTTCTCGCCCCGGGGTACCGCACCGGGTCCACCATACACCAACATACGGTTCCTCCTCCTCCTCGAATCGGGTGTATGATATCGCTCAAGAGCCGAGAAAACTCATGATGGACATATCTCAAATCATATCATGAGTAAACCACAATTTTTATTTTAATTGATAATCAGTTTATAAAATCCTTGCGGTTTCTCCAAATCCAGAAATCTCATGGAAATCTAAAATCCTAAATCTCAAGGGTAAATAAACAATGAATTCTATAATATTGGGCTCCGGCAATCCGGACTGGCCCATGGTGTCATGGCAAATAAATATATAAATATGCATGAAAATCACAGTAATAAATGCAATGTCTAAGCTGTTAGTTATATGTATTCCCTAGAGGCCATTGTTGTACATGTGATGTATATTATAATGGATACTTGGATATATATAGAGAGGACTTTCTTGCTCGATATGATAGTATGCTATCTGGTTTCACTTTATCTTAACAAGTTAATGAATACTGTTTTGTGATCGCGTGTTGATAAAGCCCCTAGAATATGTACTCGACTATTAGGACTATGTTGAGATCATACTAGTAGGGCCAGGGTAGTCAACGAGTACATCCTATAACTGTTCCTAGTCAAGGGTGTATCGAGACAAGGCATCGATACTCCAGAGTAGACTAGCGTACACGCATCTTAACCCATATGATGGGTGATGGATGATCCCATATCCATTGGTGTTGGACATCAAAGATGGTGTACGGGTGCTCAGTGGAGACTGGGTACACTGAACGGACTCGCCGAGAACTCCAGGATGGTATTATACCTATCGTCAGATAGCAGTTCTCCAGTGACACTGGTACAGGTTAGTCTGTAGACCCGAGATCGTCATAGAGTCTTGTGTGATTCCCACTGTGCTTTGATTTCCACCTTACCATGTCTAAGAGGGCGTGCAAAACGGTGGCTTTTGGGTACAGTCCCCAATCACATGGAGGCAATGAACGATAGGAGGGGTTTCGTCTCTCCCGGTAAAGGGAGTTGTTGTTGTGCTGTGTTCGATTGGCTGTAACTGGAAGTCCCAAGCCAGGGCTGATATGGAGATTTACTGGTAAGAGTTATCAGTAGTTTCTCGACCCGTTATGAGCCTTACATCGACATGACTTATCGGTTACTGGGGTCTGACGTTTATCACCCCTAGACTAGATATGCAACATATCAGACGAAGAGATCGGACTGTATGGTAGGGTTTACTAATTGGATTTACAGGAGAATGTACAGGCTTGCTTGTTGATCTTCTGATCGCTCAATACCTGGGTGGCTGTTACGTTTAGCTGACCGCTTGCAGCTTGTGGGTGTTTGATATGATCATCACCTACTGCCGGCGTATTGACGATTCTTTAGAGTCCTACACAGAGGTTTCCTGGCTCAGGCAAAACGGAGTAGGAGCACATATGTGATATGTGCAGGACCAAGAATAATACGATATAAGATACCGTATTCTATTCTCGCGATATATGATATAGCCGGGTCATCGGATCAAATGTTGATTCGATAATTTAATGTATAATTATATATGTGATATATTGCATTACATTAACTAATATAAGCTCTCTTTATTAATTCATTTTCTCATCGGTTAATACATTGATATATATGCGATATATGTTAATTGTGTTATTTTCTTTTGTTGCAAAATATATTATATATGTGATATATAATATTGTAACAAGTTATGATTACAAATACAACATGATTTGTTGAGATTAAACAAGTTAGGGTTTGATTTAGGTTAGCATTTGGGTTAGCTTTTTCAAGAAGCTTCAAGAAGCTTCCTTTGTTTTTAGCTAAGATTTTTTGTTAAGATATTTTGCGTAGATATTTCTTAACCCAACCCAAACCCTTTACCCTAGTTAATTCTCTACAAGGGTTAAGCCTTCATACTTAACCTATGGTTGGATTTGTAACCACAACACAGTAATTAATTATTCATCACAAATACTTTTCTTCTTCTTCTTCCTCCTCTTGAAAAGCTTTCTAGCTTTTGGGTTAGTGATGAATAAGTGTGAGAAATTGAAATAAAAAGAGAGCTAAATTCTTACTTCATCATCCTTATCTAATCTAGCCACTTAGATTAGGGTGTTCACTTCTCTAATAAGTTATTTAGTGAAGTGTAACCTTGGGTTAAAGATTCTTCAAGGTAGATCATCTTCGAAAATGAAGACTTCAAGAAAGTATGGATCATTCGGCTTGTGGAGCCTCTCTAGAGTTCGGAAGTTCATGGATCGCGTCGAAGGGACTACTACTCGAAGCTTATGAAGTGAAGGAACGGACTACAAAGGTTGTAATCCCTTTCTCTTAGATGTAAAGATATTTACTTGCTTTGTTAACCCTAATTATCTAGCAAAGATCCTCGCTTTAGCTTATTCGGCACTTGAAAATTTTAAATTCGGCATGGTTGATGCCTTATAGAGCCTTGTGACAGTGCCTAGTAACCTTACAGTGGTATCAGAGCCTTGCTATAGCATTAGGCGACGTGTAGACGAAGTTAAAAGTCCGATCGAACCCCGAAACGTCGTATTTGACCCCCTCTCTGGAAATTTTTTAGAAAAATGGTTTTTTCCGTATTAAAAATACTCAGAAAAATAAGCAGGTGATTCTATGGATAACTGTGAAATATGAACCCCTAATTCCTTCAAGTCACCGCGGAACCGCGGCAATACCAGGCTTTTCGCGGCGGTTCCGCGGCCGTACTTGGGTATTAGGGATAGATATTTCTAGGTAACATCCGTAGGTATTACTACATGCTTCTGGAAATTTTTAATATTACTCAAGTGTTGAGTTTTCTGGAGATCTTTGCAATTCGTTGATTCGATCAGAAAGATTAACATTGTCTATTTATCTGGAATGTGATACAATATGTGGAATTCATATAGTTAGGCATGAAATGCGAAGTATGTGATATTTCGGATTTAAACTGTCTAAAATGATTGTGGATTTCAAATGTTTTAGTTTTACACTTTATTTTCTGTGACCGTAAGCGTAATATGTGGTGTATCGCCGGCTTCGTTGCTATACATCAACGACAATCGGGATACGCATACTTGCTTACGTTGATGATATGAGATATTATGTGTTACTGTGATATGTTATATTGGATCGTCGTGTTCTGAATAGCCGGAGGTTTTATGTGAGATGATGGTTTTTATTTTCATTCATGTAAAATTCATTGTATGTAATATTCTTTTATTGGGGCACTTCCAGGTTGAAGTTGATGTCACCATTGTATATTACTTACTTTTCCTCATTAGGATAGACCCGAGGAGGGGAGCACAAGTAACCGGTTTCTAGGGTCTAGTGGGAGGCCATCTCGAGGAGTCGAGACTGGGTCTCCTAACCCTAGAATTGGTAAAATTGCTTGCCGCTCTCGTAGGGGTCTAGGGATGTGGGTTTGGCTATTCATCGCCACCGTGGAATCCATGTTTTATACAGGCTCGAAATAAAACATGGACGTCCTAATACATCCAATATTTCATATGTCATCTTCTGCTGCAATGTTCTGTGATGAGATCATATTACTGCCTGAGACGAATGCTTATACTATATATATATGATGATATATAAATATTACTGCTTTCGTTTCTTCTGTGAAGCTTAGGAAGCTTAAATGATGGGTTTTATTAATGAGATTAATAAAAGAAAAGAAACCTAAAAGATGTTGTAGAATCAAAACTTTATAAAATGGGTAGCTACAATTTTGCTTTGCATAGCGGTATATATGATATACCCTGCACCTTATTCGATGAGGAAAGAGCGGAGATCCCTTCACCGGGAGTGACTTCTTTAGCAAAACTGGCAGATACTACAAACTCACGGTTTAGTTTTTGATTTCTTCTATAGTTCTTGCTTTGCACGGCGGTATTTATGAAATATCCTGCACCTTATTCGATGAGGAAAGAGCCGAGATCCCTTCACCGAGAGTGACCTCTTTAGCGAAACTAGAAAAGCCTAAAAAACACTCCTTTACAAAATCACTTGTTTCTACAACGATATCAAGTTCATTACGCAAAAGGTTTTCTGAAAAACCTGTCGTAGCCCTCCGTCATTTCAGATAAATCCTACTTAGTATCCGTGCTGCATTTGTTGACATTATCAAGGTACAGTGTACGGTAGCTAATTAGTGTTTATCTGCTAAAACATAAGATGTGATTGGATTAGGGTATTCGTACAGCCTTGTTAACCTTGTCAAGGGTCATGCGGGTGGGTTTAATTCAATCGGGAAATGACGGGTTGAACTTGACTTGCGATTTATGGTTTGTTGACCTTGTTAAGGTCATAGATCGCTAGGGGCAGAATATTATCGGGAATTTCAAATGTTGAAATTTGCAATGAGATTGCATACCTTCTATAAGATAGATGGATCTCGTACCCACTGTGAGTAAGAGTTACTCCTGAGAGATTTTTACACATGACAAATTAGCCGATCAAGTAGATGTCTAGAAAGGTGTTAACGGGGTTATGCCTCTGGGAAAACGGTTTAATTAGGTCCGTACGAAAGCACGGGGAACCTCCCTCAAAGTACCAACACTGATCTGGCTGAAAGATTGGCGAACTTGTAAGGTGTTATTAATCCCGGCTAATTTTACCTTTTAGGGTTTGAAGGAAGATTTGATTAAAACAGTGGGAGCCATCCTGATTAGATAAGATAATAACAAATCTAATCTTGCAAAGAGCGCACGTTAAACTGTTTTCTTCTCTCTCTCTCTCCAGGTAGCGACCATGTCAATCCTTAATCAAGATAAAAATATGGATGTATTGACCGAACCCGCTTGTTATACTGAGCAGGGGAACGTTGGTCCCGTTCTTTCTTATAATTGTTATAAGACTGAACAGGGAATAGGAGAATACCAGAATTCACACGCCGCCCAAACGAAGAATAAACATGTTGTTAGTTGTATGTATGCCCTAGAGGCCAGTATTGTACAGATGATGTATATTATATTGGATGCTTGGACATATATAGAGATGACTTTCTTGGTCGATATGATAGTATGCTATCTGGTTACTCTTTATCTTAACATGTACACTTGTCTCTTTAAACTGTCTTATAGTTACATGTTGATAAAGCCCTTAGGATGTGTACTTGACTACCTGGACTATGATGCAGATCATACTAGTGGGGACATGGTAGTCCATAAGTACATCCTTCATGGTCCCTAGTCATGGGTGTATCGAGACGGGGCATCGATATACCAGTGTAGACTAGCGTATAAGCTTCTCGACCCATGAGATGGGCGATGGATGATCCCATATCCATTGGTGTTTGACATCAGAGATGATATACGGGTGCTCAGTGGAGACTGGGTACACTGGACGGACTCGCCGAGAACTCCCAGATGGTATTATACCTCACGTCAGATGGCAGTTCTCAGGTGACACTTGTGCAGGTTAGTCTGTAGACCCGAGATCGTCATAGAGTCTTGTGTGATTCCCACTGTGCTTTGATCTCCACCTTACCACGTCGACGAGGGCGTGCAAAACGGTGGTCTTTGGGTACAGTCCCGAGTCACATGGAGGCAATGAGCGATACGAGGGGTTTCGTCTCTCCAGGTATTGGGGGTTGATGTTGCGCAGTGCTCGATTGGCCGTAACATGGAAGTCCCTGGCCAAGGCTGATCAGAGATTTGCTGGTAAGTGTTACCAGTAGATTCTCGACCCGTTATGAGCCTCATATCGGCACGACTTATCGGTTATTGGGGTCTGACGTTTACCACCCCTAGACTTGATATGCGACATATCAGACGAACAGACCGGACTGTACGGTAAGTGTTACTGGTTGGATTCACAGGAGTGTGAGCGGGCTAGCTCGTCGATCTTCTGATCGCTCAATACCTTGATGGCCGTTACGTTTAGCAGACCGCTTGCGGCTTGTGGGTGCTTGATATGATCATCATCTGCTACCGGCGTATTGACGAGTCTTTAGAGTCCTACACAGAGGTTTCCTGGCTCAAGCGAAACGAAATAGGAGCGCATATGAGATATGTGCAGGACCGAGAATAATGCGTGTATGTGATACCGCATTTCATTCTCACGATATATGTTTCGATTGGTTATATTCGATATGACCTAGTTATCGAATCATTGATTCGATAAATCGATACATTGGACTCTAGTCGGTTATGTGTGATATGACCGGATCGTTAAATCAAGTGTTGATTTAATGATTTAATGTATAATTATATATTTGATATATTACTTTGCATTAACTAGTATTGGTTCATTTTAAAAGGATTTTCTCACTTGATGCACATTGTATATATGATATATTTTTTGTGCACTTGTTTGTATCATGTTTGATGATACTTGCTCACTTGGGTTTGTGTAAAGATTGAACCATGGTTATATGAATGGTTAGGGTTTTGATTATTTACTTTATTTATTTATTTATTTATTCATTTTCGATTTTAATAAGTATGGTGGCTTATTTTGTTTCTATGTTGAAGCTTCTTGAAGCTTTGACAAAGTCCACCATCCTTATCTCATCCTTAACCCTAACCATTCCAACTAACCTTAGTTTAATCTCTACACTTGACCATGGTCAAGATATGATAAGTATTCATATTAGTTTCATTTTTAAATAACACTTATCATTTTCTAGCTTCATCTTCTTCTTCATCTTAAAGATAGAAAGCTTGATGCCATCAATGGCAACTTGAGATCTAAAGTGAGAAAACCAATTCTAAAGTGAACCCACCTCCTATTTCTTCACCCTCTACCTCTTGCCAAGTTGTTTTGGGTGTTTTCTTCACATGTTTCACAACTTGGTGAAGTTGGAGCTTGAACTTGTGCAACCTCGACGTAGATCATCTTCGGCACGAAGCCGACGACCTAGTCCGCCCATTTTCCCGATGAAGCCGACGATTGAGTTCGGGATTCAAGATGGACAGCGAGAGGACGCCTACGTGGAGCTAAGGAAGTGGAGAACCAGATCTACAAAGGTTGTAGCCTCTCTCCTTTAGTTAAGTTGTTAACTAGTTTTGTATTTCTCCTAAACTTCTAGTCAACGATCCGTGTTAGGTTTTCTCGGCACCCTAAAAATTTGAAATTGGCATGGTTGATGCCTTGTGAGACCTTTTGAGAGTGTCTAGGAACCCTACAGTGGTATCAGAGCCAAGCTAGAGCCTTAGGCGAAGTCTAGACGACGTTTGAAACCCGAACGAACCCGAAACCCTAAACCAAACATGCTCTCTGGACTTTTTCTAAAATCTGGGATTTTTCCAAATTAAAAATGCTTAAAAAATTCCGCAGGGAAATCTAAGAATCACGGTGCAAAATTTTACTCATGAACAGTCCAAACTGCGGCGGAACCGCGGCAGAAGCCTAGCTTCTGCGGCGGTTCCGCGGCCCATTGGTGACGTCAGCTTCCCGTTTTTGCACAGTAATTCCTCTTTTCTGGTGCTGGATTTTCTGGGAATTTTTAATATTTATTCAAGAGTTGAATTTTCTGGGATTGTTTTGGGGATTCGGTGTTTCGATCGGAGTAGCAGATTTTGTCTATGTGGCTTTCCGGATAAATTTTAGAATATGTTAAAAAGTTCGACCGGATATAAATACCCAATTTTTCCCCTGTCGGGAAATTTCCAAGTGTTGGATTTTTCCGTAGTTTAACGACGTTCTAAGTAGTGCAAGTAACGCGATGGACCCTCTAGAAGACAACAAACCTTAACTCGATTATGTGACCGTCTTGAACTGCCCTTTGAACCTTCAGGTTTGGGGCAGTACGGCGTGCCACATGTGAGGCGTTGGCTTGACCCTTCTACGGCTGGACCGTTGGTACTGAGGCACGAACTGAATGTTGTTAGACTTATTTCATGTGTTGAGCTATATCGGGAAAACTTGGGTATTCGACTGTTCGATCGGAAAGTTTAACATTTTCTGTTTATCTGGAATGTGATACAATAATTGGAATTCACAAATAGTTATGAGATAACTGAATGAATGTTATAAATCTAGCGGTTTAGTTTCACTTGATATTGAAAAGAGTTTTCGATAATGAGACTAAAATGCGGGGTTTATAACAGTTAGGCATGTGATGTCTAAGTATTTCATTTGATTAGGCATGTGATGTCTAAAGAGGTTGCGGATTCCAATTGTTGTAGTTTTACACTTTATTTTCTGTGACCGTAAGTGTAATATGTGATATCGCCGGTTTCGTTGCTATATGTCAACGACAATTGGGATGCGCATATTTACTTACGTTGATGACATGTGATGTTATGTGTTGCTGGATATGTTATATTGGATTGTCGTGTTCGAATAGCCGGGGGTTTTTATGTGAGATGAGTGTTTTTCATTTTCATTCATGTAAAAACTTGTATGTAATACTCTTTTATTTGGGGCACTTCCAGGTTGCGGAAGTTGGCACCCTTTGTATATTATTTACTTTTCCGCATTAGGATAGACCCAAGGAGGGGAGCACAAGTAACCGGGTTCTAGGGTTCAGTGGGAGACCATCTCGAGGAGTCGAGTCCGGGTCTCCTAACCCTAGAATTGGTAGGGTTGCTTGCCGCTCTCGTAGGGGTCTAGGGGTGTGGGATTGGCTATTCATCACGACCGTGGAATCCGTGTTTTATACTGGCTCGTATTGAAAACACGGACGTCCTAGTATATCCAATGTTTCATATGTTTCTTCTGCTGCGATATCTGTGATGTGATCATGTGATGTTCTGTGATAGATACAGTATATAGTATATATGATATATTATATAGACGTTACTTATGTTTTGCACCCGCACTAGCCCTGCCCTGCTCTGTCGTTAGTTACCTAACCTAACGGTGCACGAGGGGACATCGAGGCGAATGCGGATGGCATAAGTGTACGTCGTATTTATCTGTGATGTTTAGGTATTTAAATGATGGGACTTCATTAATGTGATTAATGAAAGAAAAGAAACCTAAGATGTTGTAGAATCAAATTTTAAACAAAACAGGTAGCTACAGTTCTTGCTTTGCATAGCGGTATATATGATATACCCAGCACCTTATTCGATGAGGAAAGGACCGAGATCCCTTCACCGGGAGTGACTCCTTTAGCAATAATTGGCAGATGCTACACACTCGGTTTGTTTTTGATACCTTCTATAGTTTCTGCTTTGCACAGTGATATATATGATATATCCCGCACCTCATTCGACGAGGAAAGGGCCGACGATCCCTTCACCGGGAGTGACCCCTTTAGCAAAACTAGAAAAGCCTCAAAATCACTCCATTTCAAAACTTCATTTAATTCTACAACGATATCAAGTTCATTACGCAATAGGTTTTCAGAAAAACCTGTCGTAGCCCTCCGTCATTTCAGATAAAGACTATTTAGTATTCGTGCTGCGTTTGTTGACCTCTGTCAAGGCGTAGTGTGCGGTAGCTAACTAGTATTTATCTGCTTATGCATATGATGCAGATTGGATTAGAGTATTCATACGACCTTGTTGACCTCTGTCAAGGGTCGTGCGAGTGGGTTTGATTCAATCAAGAAATGACGGGTTGAACTTGACTAGTGCACTATGGTTTGTTGACCTCTGTCAAGGTCATGGCACACTAGGGGCAAAATATTATCGGGAATTTCAAGTGTTGAAATTTGCAATGAGATTGCATACCTTCTATGAGATAGTTGGATCCCGATACCCACTGCGAGTAAGAGTTACTCCTGGAAGAGTTTTACACATTACAATTAGCCGATCAAGTAGGTGTCTAGAAAGGTGTTAACGAGGTTACGCCTCTGGGAAAATGAGGTTTACATTAATTAGGTTCGTGCGAAAGCACGGGAGACCTCCCTCAAATTACCGACACTGGCCTGGCTGAAAGATTGGCGAACTTGTAGTGTGTAATTAATCCCGGCTAGTCTTTCCTTTTAGGGTTTGAAGGAAGATTTGATAAAAATCAGTGGGAGCCATCCTGATTAGATAAGATAATAACCAATCTGATCTTGCACGAGCTTACGCTAAAGTGTTTTCTTCTCTCTCTCTCCAGGTAGCGACCATTTCATGCCCTAATGAAGATAATAATATGGATGTATTGACTGAACCCGCATGTTATACTGTGCAGGGGAACGTTGGACCCGTTCTTTCTTATACGAGTTATAAGACTGAACAGGAAACAGGAGAATATCTAGATTCTCATGCCGCCCAAATGGAGAACGTGCATGATGATGCACCTTCTTCAGGTGTGTTTGTTATTGAGAACTGTTTCTCAGTTCACCCTACGTCCTGGGTATTAGATACCGGATCAGGATCCCATATATGTAAGCAGTTACATGGGCTACGAAAAGGTAGAGAACTGGGAAAAGGTGATCATTCCGTTCAAGTAGGGAATGGGGCAAATGTTGCAGCCAAAGCAGTTGGCATATATCACCTGGTATTACCAAATGGTGATACACTAGTCCTGAATGAGTGCTATTATATACCGAACATGATGTGCAACAATATATCAGTTTCTTTATTAAGTAAAGAAGGATATAATTTTGTAGTAAAGGATAATGTTATGAACATATTCCTAGATCAAAAGTTGATTGCATCAGGCTCGCTACATAATGGCATATTCATTCTCAATCAAAATACAGTCTTCAATATACAAAACACACACAAGAGGAAAAGCTCAGAAATGAACGAATCCTTCTTGTGGTACTGTAGACTTGGTCATATCAATACGACACGACTGGCTAAGTTACATAAGGATGGTTATTTGAATTCTTTTGAATTATCATCTTATGATACTTGCCATTCATGTCTCAAAGGAAAAATGACCAAAGCTCCGTTTAGTGGACACGGAGAAATAGTTAATAAACTCTTAGGACTGATACATAGTGATGTATGCGGTCCCATGTCTACGCATGCCAGGAACGGTTCTTCCTACTTCATTACATTCACTGACGATCTCTCTAGATTCGGACATGTGTTCCTGATGAAACACAAGTCTGAAGCTTTTGAGAAATTCAGAGAATATAAGCACGAAGTAGAAAAACAAACAGGCAAAAGTATTAAGATCCTTCGATCTGATCGAGGAGGAGAATACTTAAGCAATGAGTTCCTAGATTATCTAAAAGAGAATGGGATTCTCTCTCAGCTTACTCCTCCTTATACACCACAGCACAATGGTGTATCGGAGCGGAGGAATCGCACCCTATTAGATATGGTGCACTCTATGATGAGTACAGCTGAGTTACCTATTTCCTTCTGGGGGTATGCGCTTGAGACAGCAGCATACCTATTGAATCAAGTTCCAACTAAATCTGTACCTACCACACCATATGAGATATGGAGTGGGAAGAGACCATGTCTTAAACGAGTTAAGATATGGGGTTGTCTGGCCTATGTCAAAAGGCAAAATCCAGACAAACTCGAGGCACGGTCAGTTCTATGTAAGTTTGTGGGATATCCTAAACATTCAAATGGATATCTCTTCTACCACAGTGAACAACAAAAAGTGTTTATTGCTCAACATGCCACCTTTTTAGAAAAGGAATTTCTTGCAAAAGAGATTAGTGGCTCTGAGGTAGAACTGGAAGAAGTTCCAGAAACACAAACTATAACTGAAGATTTAGTGGAACCAGAAGATTCGGTAGTACCCGACGAACCTCAGCCTCTCCGCCGATCTAGTAGGGTTTCTCGTCCACCTGAGAGATACTATGGTTTTCTCATTGATGGTGGCAGTGAGGATTGCATCATGGAGGATGATGACCCAACTAGCTTCGAGCAGGCCATCACGAGTGGGGACTCAGTGAAATGGCTGGATGCTATGCGGTCCGAGATGGAATCCATGTACACCAACAAAGTATGGACTTTGGAAGTTGCTCCTGAAGGGGTAAAACCCATTGGGAGCAAGTGGATCTTCAAGAAAAAACTTGGTGTAGAAGGGAAAGTGGAGACTTTCAAAGCTAGACTTGTAGCAAAGGGTTCAAAGACCAGGTGTGGACTATGACGAGACCTTTTCTCCAGTGGCTATGCTTAAATCCATCCGGATCATGCTTGCCATCGCTGCATATCATGACTACGAAATCTGGCAAATGGATGTTAAGACCGCCTTTCTAAATGGTGATTTAGAAGAGTGCGTGTACATGACTCAGCCAGAGGGCTTCGTAGACAGTGGGAGCAGCGGGAAGGTGTGCAAGCTGCTTAAATCCATTTATGGATTAAAGCAAGCATCGCGGAGTTGGAACATCTGCTTTGACGTCGTTATCAAAGAGTTTGATTTCGTTAAAAATCCAGATGAACCTTGTATCTACAAGAAGGTGGCAGAGAGTAAGGTTGTCTTCCTCGTATTGTACGTGGACGACATACTCTTGATAGGAAATGATATTCCTATGCTGCAATCGGTCAAGCTCTTCTTATCATAAAGATTCTCAATGAAAGATCTTGGTGATGCCTCCTGCATATTGGGAATTAGGATCTATAGAGATAGATCCAAACGGATATTGGGATTGTCCCAATCCAGGTACATTGACACCATACTAAAGAGGTTTAGTATGGAAGAATCCAAGCATGGGAACTTGCCCACGATCTCTGGACTCACTCTCTCCAAAGAGATGTCTCCCAAGACTGATTTGGAGAGAGCTCGCATGCAAGGGATACCCTATGCTTCGGCAGTAGGCTCTATCATGTATGCGATGCTATGTACCAGACCCGATGTTGCATACTCACTAAGTATAGTGAGTCGGTATCAAGCAGATCCTGGAGAGAGTCACTGGACAGCTGTGAAGAACATTCTCAAGTACTTGCGAAGGACTAGAGATATGTTCTTGGTGTATGGTAACGGAGAACTCCATGTAGAGTCCTTTACCGATTCGAGCTTCCAGAGTGATAAGGACTACTCTAAGTCGCAGTCGGGCTTTGTCTTTACCCTTTACGGAGGGGCGGTTAGCTGGAAGAGTTCCAAGCAGGAAACCGTGGCAGACTCGACGATGGAGGCTGAATACATCGCTGCCAACGATGCTGCCAAAGAGGCTGTCTGGATCAAGAAGTTCATTACAGAACTTGGAGTGGTTCCATCCATTGAGCATCCAATACCTTTGTATTGCGATAACAATGGAGCGGTGGCTTTGGCCAAGGAACCCAGGTCCCATCAGCGGTCCAGGCATATTTTGAGGCGGTATCACCTGATCCGGGAAATAGTTGATCGCCGGGAGATCGAGGTCAGGAGAGTTGACACGAAGGACAACAAGGCGGATCCACTCACGAAGGCCATTGCCCAGATACAGTTTGAGAGACTCTTCGGGATGCTCGGTATGCGATACTACAGCAGCTGGCCCTAGTGCAAGTGGGAGATTGTTAGTTGTATGTATGCCCTAGAGGCCAGTATTGTACAGATGATGTATATTATATTGGATGCTTGGACATATATAGAGATGAATTTCTTGGTCGATATGATAGTATGCTATCTGGTTACTCTTTATCTTAACATGTACACTTGTCTCTTTAAACTGTCTTATAGTTACATGTTGATAAAGCCCTTAGGATGTGTACTTGACTACCTAGACTATGATGCAGATCATACTAGTGGGGACATGGTAGTCCATAAGTACATCCTTCATGGTCCCTAGTCGTGGGTGTATCGAGACGGGACATCGATATACCAGTGTAGACTAGCGTATAAGCTTCTCGACCCATGAGATGGGCGATGGATGATCCCATATCCATTGGTGTTTGACATCAGAGATGATATACGGGTGCTCAGTGGAGACTGGGTACACTGGACGGACTCGCCGAGAACTCCCAGATGGTATTATTCCTCACGTCAGATGGCAGTTCTCAGGTGACACTTGTGCAGGTTAGTCTGTAGACCCGAGATCGTCATAGAGTCTTGTGTGATTCCCACTGTGCTTTGATCTCCACCTTACCACGTCGACGAGGGCGTGCAAAACGGTGGTCTTTGGGTACAGTCCCGAGTCACATGGAGGCAATGAGCGATAGGAGGGGTTTCGTCTCTCCCGGTATTGGGGGTTGATGTTGCGCAGTGCTCGATTGGCCGTAACAGGAAAGTCCCTGGCCAGGGCTGATCAGAGATTTGCTGGTAAGTGTTACCAGTAGTTTCTCGACCCGTTATGAGCCTCATATCGGCACGACTTATCAGTTATTGGGGTCTGACGTTTACCACCCCTAGACTTGATATGCGACATATCAGACGAACAGACCGGACTGTACGGTAAGTGTTACTGGTTGGATTCACAGGAGTGTGAGCGGGCTAGCTCATCGATCTTCTGATCGCTCAATACCTGGATGGCCGTTACGTTTAGCAGACCGCTTGCGGCTTGTGGGTGCTTGATATGATCATCATCTGCTACCGGCGTATTGACGAGTCTTTAGAGTCCTACACAGAGGTTTCCTGGCTCAAGCGAAACGAAATAGGAGCGCATATGAGATATGTGCAGGACCGAGAATAATGCGTGTATGTGATACCGCATTTCATTCTCGCGATATATGTTTCGATTGGTTATATTCGATATGACCTAGTTATCGAATCATTGATTCAATAAATCGATACATTGGATTCTAGTCGGTTATGTGTGATATGACCGGATCGTTAAATCAAGTGTTGATTTAATGATTTAATGTATAATTATATATTTGATATATTACTTTGCATTAACTAGTATTGGTTCATTTTAAAAGGATTTTCTCACTTGATGCACATTGTATATATGATATATTTTTTGTGCACTTGTTTGTATCATGTTTGATGATACTTGCTCACTTGGGTTTGTGTAAAGATTGAACCATGGTTATATGAATGGTTAGGGTTTTGATTATTTACTTTATTATTTATTTATTTATTCATTTTGGATTTTAATAAGTATGGTGGCTTATTTTGTTTCTATGTTGAAGCTTCTTGAAGCTTTGACAAAGTCCACCATCCTTATCTCATCCTTAACCCTAACCATTCCAACTAACCTTAGTTTAATCTCTACACTTGACCATGGTCAAGATATGATAAGTATTCATATTAGTTTCATTTTTAAATAACACTTATCATTTTCTAGCTTCATCTTCTTCTTCATCTTAAAGATAGAAAGCTTGATGCCATCAATGGCAACTTGAGATCTAAAGTGAGAAAACCAATTCTAAAGTGAACCCACCTCCTATTTCTTCACCCTCTACCTCTTGCCAAGTTGTTTTGGGTGTTTTCTTCACAAGTTTCACAACTTGGTGAAGTTGGAGCTTGAACTTGTGCAACCTCGACGTAGATCATCTTCGGCACGAAGCTGACGACCTAGTCCGCCCATTTTCCCGATGAAGCCGACGATTGAGTTCGGGATTCAAGATGGACAGCGAGAGGACGCCTACGTGGAGCTAAGGAAGTGGAGAACCGGATCTACAAAGGTTGTAGCCTCTCTCCTTTAGTTAAGTTGTTAACTAGTTTTGTATTTCGCCTAAACTTCTAGTCAACGATCAGTGTTAGGTTTTCTCGGCACCCTAAAAATTTGAAATTGGCATGGTTGATGCCTTGTGAGACCTCTTGAGAGTGCCTAGGAACCCTACACATGTTGATGTATATTCTTCAGATGTGTTAGTTACCGAGAACTGTTTCTCAGTTCACTCTACGTTCTGGGCATTAGATACCGGATCAGGATCCCACATATGCAATACATTGCATGGGCTAAAGAAAGGTAGAGAACTGGGAATGGGTGATCATTCCGTAAGAGTAGGGAATGGTGCAAATGTTGCAGCCAAAGCAGTTGGCGAATATCACCTTGTATTACCAAGTGGTAATACATTGATTCTGAACGAATGCTATTATATACCGAACATGATATGCAACATTATATCAGTTTCTTTATTAAGTAAAGAAGGATATAATTTTGTAATACAGGATAATGTTATGAACATTTTCCTAAATCAAAAGTTGATTGGATCAGGCTCGTTAAATAATGGCATATACGTTCTAAATCAAAACACAGTTCTTAATATACAGAACACACACAAGAGGAAAAGTTCAGAAATGAACGAATCCTTCTTGTGGCATTGTAGACTTGGTCATATCAATGCGACACGACTAGCTAAGTTACATAAAGATGGTTATTTAAATACGTTCGAATTATCATCTTATGAAACTTTCCATTCATGTCTCAAAGGCAAAATGACCAAAACTCCGTTTAGTGGACACGGAGAAAAAGTTACGGAACTCTTAGGACTGATACAAAGTGATTTATGTTGTCCCATGTCTACACATGCCAGGAACGGCTCTTCCTACTTCATTACATTCACTGACGATCTCTCAAGATACGGACATGTATTCTTGTTGAAACACAAGTCTGAAGCTTTTGAGAAATTCAGAGAATATAAGAATGAAGTAGAGAACCAAACGGGCAAAAGTATTAAGATTCTTCGATCTGATCGAGGAGGAGAATACTTGAGCAATGAGTTTCTGGACTATCTAAAAGAGAATGGGATTCTCTCTCAGCTTACTCCTCCCTGTTAGTTATATGTATGCCCTAGAGGCCATTACTGTACATTGGATGTATATTTTAGTGGATGCTGGGACATATATAGGAAGGACTTTCTTGCTCGACATGATAGTACGCTATCTGGTTGCACTTTATCTTAACATGTATACTTTCTGTCTCTCTGATTACATGTTGATAAAGCCCTTAGGATGTGTACTCGACTTCCAGGACTGTGATGTAGATCATACTAGTGGGGCCTGGGTAGTCAATGAGTACATCCTTCATTGTTCCTAGTCGAGGGAATATCGAGACGGGGCATCGATATTCCAGAGTAGACTAGCGCATATCTTCTCGACCCATGCGATTGGCGATGGATGATCCCATATCCATTGGTGTTTGACATCGAAGATGGTATGCGGGTGCTCAGTGGAGACTGGGTACACTGAACGGACTCGCCGAGAACTCCCAGATGGTATTATACCTCACGTCAGATGGCAGTTCTCTGGTGACACTGGTACAGCTTAGTCTGTTGACCCGAGATCGTCATAGAGTCGTGTGTGTCTCCCACTGTGCTTTGATTTCCACCCTACCACGGCTCTACTGAGTTGTGCAAACAGGTGGTTTTTGGGTACAGTCCCGATTCACATGGAGGCAATGAGCGATAGGAGGGGATTCGTCTCTCCCGGTATTGGGGGTTGATGTTGTGCTATGCTCGACTGGCCATAACAGGAAATCCCTGGCCAGGGTTGCAGTGATATACTGGTAAGAGTTATCAGTAGTTTCACGAATGTTATGGACCTCAAGTCGGCATGACTTATCGAGCTATTGGGGTCTGACGTTTACCACCCCTAGGCGAGATATGCGACATATCAGACGAACAGACCGGACCGTACGGTAAGTGTTACTGGTTGGATTCACAAGAGTGTGAGCGGGCTTGCTCGTCGATCTTCTGATCACTCAATACCCGGGTGGCCGTTATGTTTAGCAGACCGCTTGCGGCTTGTGGGTGTTTGATATGATCATCATCTGCTGCCGGCGTATTGACGAGTCTTTAGAGTCCTACACAGAGGTTTCCTAGCTCAAGCGAAACGAAATAGGAGCGCATATGAGATATGTGCGGGACCGAGAATAATACGTGTATGTGATACCGTATTCTATTCTCGCGATGAATGTATCGATTGGTTATATGCGATATAACCTAGTTGTCGAATCAAGGATTGATTCGATAAGCCGATACATATGATACTAGTCGGTTATATGCGATATGACCGGATCGTTAAATCAAGTGTTGATTTAATGATTTAATGTATAATTATATATTTGATATATTACTTTGCATTAACTAGTATTGGTTCACTTTAAATGGATTTACTCACTTGTATTGCACATTGTATATGTGATATATTTTTGTGCACATCATTGTATCATGTTTGATGATACATTCTTCCTTGATTTTGTGTAAAGTATTGAACCATGGTTAGTTAGTGGTTAGGGTATCTTTTCATTTGCTTATTCATTTATCTTTTTATTTATTTCATTTAGAAAAGATAAAGAGAAAGATAAATGGTGGACTTATTTTGTTTTTAGTTGAAACTTCTTGAAACCTTGACTAAGTCCACCATTCTTGTCTTTTCTCTAACCCTAACCACTTATATAACCTTGGTTAAATCTCTACACTAAACCATGGTTGTTGACATGATAAGTATCATATTGTTTTTATTTTAAAAAAAAAGACTTATCATATCATCTTCTTCTTTCTTCATCTTCTTCTTCAATGAAGAAAGCTTGCTACTCCAATGGCAAGTCATGAAATCTAGTGAGAAATCCAAAACTAAAGTTTACCCACTTCCTATTTCTTCATCCTCTACCTCTTGCCAAGTAGTATAGGGTGTTTCCTTCACAAGTTTTCCCGACTTGGTGAAGTTTGAGCTTGTTCTAGCGATGCCTCGACGTAGATCATCTTCGGCATCGAACCGACGATCAAGCCCGCCCATTCTTCGATGATGCCAATGCTAGAGTCGTGAGTTAGATTTGGACAGCGGAGGGAGATCATCGCGGAGCATACGAAGTGGTGGACCGGATCTACAAAGGTTGTAGCTCCTTTCCTTTTAGATAAAGTTGTTTATTTGCATTGCTTTGCCTACATATCTAGTTAACGATCCGTTCTAGGGTTTCTCGGCACCGTATTTTTTAGAAATTTGCATGTTTGATCACTTGTGAGACTTCACTAGAGTTCCTAGGAACCCTACAGTGGTATCAGAGCCTAGCTAGAGCCTTAGGCGAAGTCCCGACGAAATCAGAAGTCCGATCGACCCAAAACCCGACTAGAAAATTGCTCTCTGGACTTTTCTGTAAAATGTGGATTTTTCGAAATTAAAAATATCCAGAAAATTAAGCAGGGTTTAAGAAGAATTACGGTGCAAAATTTTAGTCGTAATTCCATCAATGGACCGCGGAACCGCGGCGTTAGCCCACGTGGTGCGGCGGTTCCGCGGCAACACTGTTGCATCGTTGACCAAAAGTTGCACAGTAATTCTCAGTTTGCTGTGCTCGTTTTCCTGGGAATATTTTAATATTTATTCCAGAGTTTTATTTTCTAGCTTGTATTGGGAACTCTGAATATTCGATCGGACTGTCTAATTTTGTCGGTGTGGCTTTCCGGGTAATTTTAGAATATGTTAAAAAGTTCGACCGGATATAAATACCCACTTTTTCCCCTGTCGGGAAATTTCCAATTGTTGGATTTTTCCGTAGTTTAACGACGTTCTAAGTAGTGCAAGTAACGCGATGGACCCTCTAGAAGACAACAATCCTTAACTCGATTATGTGACCGTCTTGAACTGCCCTTTGAACCTTCGGGTTTGGGGCAGTACGGCGTGCCACATGTGAGGCGTTGGCTTGACCCTTCTACGGCTGGACCGTTGGTACTGAGGCACGAACTAAATGTTGTTAGACTTATTTCATGTGTTGAGCTGTATCGGGAAAACTTGGGTGTTCGATTGTTCGATCGAAAAGTTTAGCATTTTCTATTTATCCGGAATTTGATACAATAATTGGAATTCGCAAATAGTTATGAGATAACGGAATGAATATTATAAACATAGCAGTTTAGTCTCACTTGATCGGTTGCCACGGAATTTTGATGTGATCAAAAGTCCGTCGCAATCACGTAGCGTACGCGGATACTCGCCGGGTAAACTTAATAGACAGCCTCACTCCATAGCCCCGACCAAGTGACTGTAGGAGAACCCCGTCGCCGAAAGCATCCGTTCGGGTGCTCGCGGTAGCGGTGTTCCGCCTTGGTGCACTTCGTCGACGGTATCAGGGGTGCGGCCGTCTACTGAAGTTTGCGACGAGCATTCGATCAGAATGTCGGGAATCCTGTTGAATTGCCCGACTTGATATTGAAAAGTGTTTTCGATAATGAGACTAAAATGCGGGGTTTATAATTGTTAGGCATGCGATGTCTAAGTAATTCATTTGGTCAGGCATGCGATGTCTGAGGAGGTTGCGGATTCCAACTGTTGTAGTTTTACATTTTCTTTTCTGTGACCGTAAGTGTAATATGTGATATCACCGGTTTCGTTGCTATATGTCAACGACAATTGGGATGCGCATATTTTCTTACGTTGATGACATGTGATGTTATGTGTTGCTGGATATGTTATATTGGATCGTCGTGTTTGAATAGCCGGGGGGTTTTTATGTGAGATGAGTGCTTTTCATTTTCATTCATGTAAAAACTTGTATGTAATATTCTTTTATTGGGGCACTTCCAGGTTGCGGATGTTGTCACCATTTGTATATTATTTACTTTTCTGCACTAGGATAGACCCAAGGAGGGGAGCACAAGTAACCGGGTTCTGGGGTCCAGTGGGAGACCATCTCGAGGAGTCGAGTCCGGGTCTCCTAACCCTAGAATTGGTAGGGTTGCTTGCCGCTCTCGTAGGGGTCTTGGGGTGTGGGATTGGCTATTCATCACGACCGTGGAATCCGTGTTTTATACTGGCTCGTATTGAAAACACGGACGTCCTAGTATATCCAATATTTCATATGTTTCTTCTGCTGTGATTTATCTGTGATCATGTGATGTTCTGTGACAGGTATTATATATAGTATATATGATATATTATATAGACGTTGCTTATGTTTTACACCCGCGCTAGCCCTGCCTCGCTCTGGCGTTAGTTACCTAACCTAACGGTGCAGACGGGACATCGAGGCGAATGCGGATGGCATAAGCGTACGTTATATTTATCTGTGATGATTAGGTGGACTTAAATGATGGGATATTCATTAATGAGATTAGTGAAAGAAAATAAACCTAATTGATGTTGTGGAATCGAATTTCAAAATAAAACAGGTAGCTACAGTTCTTGCTTTGCATCGCGGTGTTCATTATAGAACATCCTGCACCTTATTCGATGAGGAAAGGACCGAGATCCCTTCACCGGGAGTGACTCCTTTAGCAATAACTGGAAGATGTTACAACCCTCGGTTTGTCTTTGATCGCTTCTATAGTTTCCGCTTTGCACAGTGATATATATGATATATCCCGCACCTCATTCGACGAGGAAAGGGCCGACGATCCCTTCACCGGGAGTGACCCCTTTAGCAAAACTAGAAAAGCCTCGAAAACATTCCATTTAAAAACCATTTGATTCCGCAACGAGATCAAGTTCAAAGCGTTAAAGGTTTTCACAAAAACCAGCCGCAACCCTCCGTCATTTTAGGAAGTAGAGTACTTAGTATTCGTGCTATGTTTGTTGACCATAGTCAAGGCACAGTGTACGGTAGCTAAGTGATGTCTTCCTACACCGCATATGATGCGATTAGTTAGGACAGTCGCGTGACTTTGTTGACCTTAGTTAAGGGTCATGTGGGTGGGTCTAATTAATCATGAAATGACGGGTGGAACTTGACTAGTACTTATGATTTATTGACCATAGTTAAGCTCATAGGTGCTAGGGGTAAAAACCTTTATCGGGAGTTTCAAGTGTTGGAATTTGCAATGAGATTGCATACCTTCTATGTGATAGTTGGATCCCGATACCCACTGCGAGTAATTGTTACTCCTGGGAGAGTTTTGCATTTTACAATTAGCCGATCAAGTAGGTGTCTAGAAAGGTGTCAACGGGGTTATGCCTCTGGGAAAGCGAGGTTTACAGTAATTAGGTCCGTGCGAAAGCACGGGGAACCTCCCTCAAAGTACTGACACTGGCCTGGCTGAAAGATTGGCGAACTTGTAGAGTGTAATTAATCCCGGCTAGTCTTTCCTTTTAGGGTTTGAAGGAAGATTTGATAAAAACAGTGGGAGCCATCTTGATTAGATAAAATATATAACCAATCTGATCTTGCAAGAGCGCACGCAGAGTGTTTTCTTCTCTCTCTCCTGGTAGCGACCATGTCACTCCTTAATCAAGATAATAATATGGATGTATTGACCGAACCCGCTTGTTATACTGAGCTGGGGAACGTTGGTCCCGCTCCAACTTATAATTGTTATAAGACAGAGCAGGAAATTGGGGAATACCAGAATTCCTATGCCGCCCAAACGAAGAAAGTGCATATGATGCATCTCCTTCGGGTGTGTTCATTATAAAGAACTGTTTCTCAGTATCCTCTGCATCCTGGGTATATGATACCGGATCAGGATCCCAGATATGTAATCTGTTACATAGGGCTACAAAAAGGTAGAAAAACTGAGAACGGGTGATAAGTTTCATGAGACAGAAACCGGGGCAAGTGTTGCAGCCAAGTCTGTTGGTCACTGTCACCCTGTATTACGAATACATTGATTCTGAACAAATGCTATTAGATACCGAACCTGATATACAAAATCATATCAGTCTCTTTATTAGTAAAGAAATGATATAATTTTGTATTGATGGATAATGTTTTGAACATTTCCTATATCAAAAGTTGATCGGTTCAGGCACGTCATCTAAAAGCATTGACGTTCTAAATCAAACTACAGTTCCTTGTATACTGAACACACACAAGAGGAAGAGTTCAGAAATGAACGAATCATTCTTGAGGCATTGTAGACTAGGTCATATCAATGCGACCCGACTGGCTGAAGTTACATTTTAGATGCATATTTAAATCAGTTTAAATTTACATCTTGTGAAACTTGCCAGTCATGTCACAAAGATATAATGACACCAGCTCTGCTTACTGGAAGCCGAGAAAGAGTTAATGAACTCTTGGGACTGATACATGATGATGTATGTAAAGTCTCCTGTCTACACATGCCAGGACTGGTTCTTCATACTTCATTATATTCTCTGATAATCTCTCAAGATTCAGTCATATGTTCCTGTTGAAACATAAGTCCGAACCATTTGAGATATTTACAGAATATAAGTTAGAAGTAGAGAACCAAAATACGGGTATAAGTATTATGTCCTATGATAAGATCAGGGAGGAGAATACTTGTGCATAGAATTCCTGGACTATTCTAAAGGAGAATGAGATTCTCTCTCAGTGTTACTCCTCTGAATACACCACAGCACAACGGTGTATCAGGGCGGAGCAATTGCACAATATTAGATATGGTGTGCTCTATGATGAGTATTACTGAGTTACCTATTTCCTTTTAGGGTTATGCACTTGAGAAGCTGCATACCTATTGAATTAGGTTTGAATCAAATCACTGCCTACCACTCCATATAAGATATGGTATGGGAAGAACCCATCTCTTAAGCGAGTTAAGATTTGGGATTGTCCGGCCTATATTTAAAGCAAAATCTGGACAAGATCGAGGCAGGATCAGTTCTGTAGAACTGGAAAGGTTCCAGCTATACAAAACTGCAGTTGATGATTTGACAGAACCATAAGATTCTATAGTTCCCGACGAACCTCAGCCTCTCCGCCGATCTAGTAGGGTTCCTCATCCGCCTGAGAGATACCTCGGTTTCTCGATGACAGTGGGAGCAAGGATTGCATCATGAGATGATGACCCAACTATTTTCGAGCAGGCCATCGAGAGCAGGGACTCTGTAAGAATGGCTGGATGCTTAGCGATCTGAGATGGAATCCATATACACCAGCAAAGTATGGACTTTAGCTGCTATATCTGAAGGGTTAAATCCCCATCAGGAGCAAGTATATCTGGAGAAGATTACTTGGTGTAGATGGAAAAGTTGAGACTTTCAAAGCTAGACTTGTTAAAGGTTTTCGTCATCGACCAGTCGTGGATAATGATGAAACCTTTTTCCAGTAGCTATGCTTAAGTCTGTCCAGATCCTACTTACCACGGCTACATACCATGACTACGATATCTGGCGGTTGGGTGCCATGACTGCTTTTTTAAATACTGATTTAGAAGAGAACATCTATAAGAACACAGCCAGAGGTCTTCGTAAACAGTGGGAGCAGCGGAAACGTGTGCAAGTTGCTTTACATAATGAAGCAGGCATCGCGGAGTTGGAACGTCTGTTTTGATGTGATAGTCAAAGTGTTTGACTTCATCAAAATGGTAGACGAACCTTGTATATACAAAAGGGTAGTAGAGAGTAAGGTGGTCATTTTCGTATTGTACGTAGACAACATACTCTTGATAGGAAAAGAGTTTCCTTTACTACGATCGATCAATCTCCTATTATCACAAGGATTCTCTAAATAGGATAAAGATGATACCTCCTAAATCCTGAGATTTGGACCTATGAGATAGATCTAAAGGGATATTAGGGTTCTCACTAGGTATAGTGAGATTGTATCAATCGATCCTGGGGAGAATCACTGGAAGTGTTCCAGGGTGATAAAGACGACTGAATGTCAGTCACAGGCACTGTCTTTACCCTCAGTAAAGGGACGGTATGTTGGAAGAGTTCCAAGCTAGATACCGTGGCAAACTAGACGATAAAGGCTGGTAACATCGCTATTGAAGATACTACCAAAGAGGAAGTTTGGGTGTATATTGGTTCATAAGATGAACTAGGTTCCTGCCATTGTATGACAATAGAAGTGTGGCTTTGGCCCTGGAATCCTGGTCCCATCAGTGACCCAGACAAATTCTGAGGCAGCATCACCTGATCATGGAGATAGTTGATCTCCAGGGTGATCGAGGTTAGGAGAGAAGACTCAGAGGACAACACAGCGGATCCACTCACGAAGGCATTTTTCCCAAAGAGAGACTTTTAGGGGATGGTTGAGTATGTGATACTGCAACCACTGCTACAGATGGCCCTAGTGCAAGTGGGAGATTGTTAGTTATATGTATGCCCTAGAGGCCATTACTGTACATTGGATGTATATTGTAGTGGATGCTGGGACATATATAGGAAGGACTTTCTTGCTCGACATGATAGTACGCTATCTGGTTGCACTTTATCTTAACATGTACACTTTCTGTCTCTCTGATTACATGTTGATAAAGCCCTTAGGATGTGTACTCGACTTCCAGGACTGTGATGTAGATCATACTAGTGGGGCCTGGGTAGTCAATGAGTACATCCTTCATTGTTCCTAGTCGAGGGAATATCGAGACGGGGCATCAATATTCCAGAGTAGACTAGCGCATATCTTCTCGACCCATGCGATGGGCGATGGATGATCCCATATCCATTGGTGTTTGACATCGAAGATGGTATGCGGGTGCTCAGTGGAGACTGGGTACACTGAACGGACTCGCCGAGAACTCCCAGATGGTATTATACCTCACGTCAGATGGCAGTTCTCTGGTGACACTGGTACAGCTTAGTCTGTTGACCCGAGATCGTCATAGAGTCTTGTGTGTCTCCCACCGTGCTTTGATTTCCACCCTACCACGGCTCTACTGAGTTGTGCAAACAGGTGGTTTTTGGGTACAGTCCCGATTCACATGGAGGCAATGAGCGATAGGAGGGGATTCGTCTCTCCCGGTATTGGGGGTTGATGTTGTGCTATGCTCGACTGGCCATAACAGGAAATCCCTGGCCAGGGTTGCAGTGATATACTGGTAAGAGTTATCAGTAGTTTCACGAATGTTATGGACCTCAAGTCGGCATGACTTATCGAGCTATTGGGGTCTGACGTTTACCACCCCTAGGCGAGATATGCGACATATCAGACGAACAGACCGGACCGTACGGTAAGTGTTACTGGTTGGATTCACAGGAGTGTGAGCGGGCTTGCTCGTCGATCTTCTGATCGCTCAATACCCGGGTGGCCGTTACGTTTAGCAGACCGCTTGCGGCTTGTGGGTGTTTAATATGATCATCATCTGCTGCCGGCGTATTGACGAGTCTTTAGAGTCCTACACAGAGGTTTCCTAGCTCAAGCGAAACGAAATAGGAGCGCATATGAGATATGTGCGGGACCGAGAATAATACGTGTATGTAATACCGTATTCTATTCTCGCGATGAATGTATCGATTGGTTATATGCGATATAACCTAGTTGTCGAATCAAGGATTGATTCGATAAGCCGATACATATGATACTAGTCGGTTATATGCGATATGACCGGATCGTTAAATCAAGTGTTGATTTAATGATTTAATGTATAATTATATATTTGATATATTACTTTGCATTAACTAGTATTGGTTCACTTTAAATGGATTTACTCACTTGTATTGCACATTGTATATGTGATATATTTTTGTGCACATCATTGTATCATGTTTGATGATACATTCTTCCTTGATTTTGTGTAAAGTATTGAACCATGGTTAGTTAGTGGTTAGGGTATCTTTTCATTTGCTTATTCATTTATCTTTTTATTTATTTCATTTAGAAAAGATAAAGAGAAAGATAAATGGTGGACTTATTTTGTTTTTAGTTGAAACTTCTTGAAACCTTGACTAAGTCCACCATTCTTGTCTTTTCTCTAACCCTAACCACTTATATAACCTTGGTTAAATCTCTACACTAAACCATGGTTGTTGACATGATAAGTATCATATTGTTTTTATTTTAAAAAAAAAGACTTATCATATCATCTTCTTCTTTCTTCATCTTCTTCTTCAATGAAGAAAGCTTGCTACTCCAATGGCAAGTCATGAAATCTAGTGAGAAATCCAAAACTAAAGTTTACCCACTTCCTATTTCTTCATCCTCTACCTCTTGCCAAGTAGTATAGGGTGTTTCCTTCACAAGTTTTCCCGACTTGGTGAAGTTTGAGCTTGTTCTAGCGATGCCTCGACGTAGATCATCTTCGGCATCGAACCGACGATCAAGCCCGCCCATTCTTCGATGATGCCAATGCTAGAGTCGTGAGTTCGATTTGGACAGCGGAGGGAGATCATCGCGGAGCATACGAAGTGGTGGACCGGATCTACAAAGGTTGTAGCTCCTTTCCTTTTAGATAAAGTTGTTTATTTGCATTGCTTTGCCTACATATCTAGTTAACGATCCGTTCTAGGGTTTCTCGGCACCGTATTTTTTAGAAATTTGCATGTTTGATCACTTGTGAGACTTCACTAGAGTGCCTAGGAACCCTACACTCCCTATACACTACAGCACAACGGTGTATCGGAGCGGAAGAATCGCACCCTATTAGATATGGTGCGCTCTATAATGAACACTGCTGAGTTGCCTGTTTCCTTCTGGGGATATGCGCTTGAGACAGCAGCATACCTATTGAATCAAGTTCCATCTAAATCTGTACCTACCACACCATATTAGATATGGAGTGGGAAGAGACCTTATCTTAAACGAGTTAAGATATGGGGTTGTCCGGCCTATGTCAAAAGGCAAAATCCGGACAAACTCGAGGCACGATCAGTTCTCTACAAGTTTTTGGGATATCCAAAGAATTCTTATGGATACTTTTTCTACCACAGTGAGGAGCAAAATGTGTTTATTGCTTAACATGCCACCTTTTTAGAAAAGGAATTTCTTGCAAAATAAATTAGTGGCAATGAGGTAGAGCTGAAAGAAGTACGAGTACCACAAACTGTAACTGAAGATTTAATGGAACCAGGGGATTCAGTAGTTCCCGACGAACCCCCACCTCTCCGCCGATCTAGTAGGGTTTCTCATCCACCTGAGAGATACTACGGTTTTCTCGTTGATGGTGGGAGCGAGGATTGCATCATGGAAGATGATGAACCGACTAACTTCGAGCAGGCCATCATGAGTGGGGACTCTGTGAAATGGCTGGATGCAATGTGATCTGAGATGGAATCCATGTACACCAACAAAGTATGGACTTTGGAAGTTGTTCCTGAAGGGGTAAAACCCATTGGGAACAAATGGATCTTTAAGATGAAACTTAGTGTAGATGGAAAAGTTGAGACTTTCAAAGCTAGACTTGTTGCAAAGGGTTTTCGTCAACGACCAGGTGTGGATTATGACGAAACCTTTTCTCCAGTAGCTATGCTTAAGTCCATCCGGATCTTACTTGTCATTGCTGCATACCATGACTACGAAATCTGGTAAATGGATGTTAAGACCACCTTTCTAAATGGTGATTTAGAGGAGTGCGTGTACATGACTCGGCCAGAGGGCTTCGTAGACAGTGGGAGCAGGGGAAAGGTGTGCAAGCTGCTTAAATCCATCTACGGGTTGAAGCAGGCATCGCGGAGTTGGAACATCTGTTTTGATGTTGTAGTCAAAGAGTTTGACTTCATCAAAAACATAGATGAACCTTGTATATACAAGAAGGTGGCAGAGAGTAAGGTTTTCTTCCTCGTATTGTACGTAGATGACATACTCTTGATAGGAAATGATATTCCTATGCTGCACTCGGTTAAGCTCTTCTTATCACATAGATTCTCAATGAAAGATCTAGGTGATGCCTCCTACATTTTGGGAATTAAGATCTATAGAGATAGATCTAGACGGACACTGGGATTGTCCCAATCTAGGTACATTGACACCATACTAAAGAGATTTAGTATGGAACAATCCAACCGTGGGAACTTACCCACGATCTCTGGACTCACTCTCTCTAAAGAGATATCTCCCAAGACTGATTTAGAAAGAGCTCGCATGCAAGGGATACCCTATGCTTCGGCAGTAGGCTCTATCATGTACGCTATGCTATGTACCAGACCCGATGTAGCATACTCACTAAGTGTGGTGAGTAGGTATCAAGCAGATCCTGGAGAGAATCACCGGATTGCTGCGAAAAACATTCTCAAGTACTTGAGAAGGACTAAAGAGATGTTCTTGGTGTATGGTAACGGAGAACTCCAGGTGGAGTCCTTTACCGATTCAAGCTTGCAGAGTGATAAGGACGACTCTAAGTCGCACTCGGGATTTATCTTTACCCTCAATGGAGGGGTGGTATGTTGGAAGAGTTCCAAACAGGAAACCGTGGCAGGCTCGATGATGGAGGCTGAATACATCGCTGCCAACGATGCTGCCAAAGAGGCTGTCTGGATAAAGAAGTTCATCAATGAACTTGGTGTGGTTCCGTCCATTCTGTATCCAATACCTCTGTATTGTGATAACAATGGAGCTGTGGTTTTGGCCAAGGAACCTAAGTCCCATCAGAAGTCTAGACATATTCTGAGGTGGTATCACCTGATCCGGGAGATAGTTGATCGCCGGGAGATCGAGGTCAGGAGAGTTGATACGAAGGACAACACTGTGGATTCACTCACAAAGGCCATTCCTCAGATACAATTTGAGAGACTCTTCGGGATGTTGGGTATGAGATACTACAACAGCTGGCCTTAGTGAAAGTGGGAGATTGTTAGTTATATGTATGCCCTAGAGGCCATTGTTGTACATGTGATGTATATTATAATGGATGCTTTGATATATATAGAGAGGACTTTCTTGCTCGATATGATAGTATGCTATCTGGTTTCACTTTATCTTAACATGTTAACGAATACTATTTTGTGATCACGTGTTGATAAAACCCCTAGGATATGTACTCGACTACTAGGACTATGATGAGATCATACTCGTGGGGCCAGGGTAGTCAACGATTACATCCTTTAACTGTTCCTAGTCGAGAGTGTATCGAGATAGGGCATCGATACTCCAAAGTAGACTAGCGTACACGCATCTTGACCTATATGATGGGCGATGGATGATCCCATATCCATTAGTGTTGGACATCAAAGATGGTGTACGGGTGCTCAGTAGAGACTGGGTACACTGAACGGACTCGCCGAGAACTCCTGGATGGTATTATACCTATCGTCAGATAGCAGTTCTCCGGTGACACTGGTACAGGTTAGTCTGTAAACCCGAGATCGTCATAGAGTCTTGTGTGATTCCCACTGTGCTTTGATTTCTACCTTACCACGTCCAAGAGGGCATGCAAAACGGTGGCTTTTGGGTACAGTCCCGAATCACATGGAGGCAATGAGAGATAGGAGGGGTTTCGTCTCTCTCGTTATAGGGAGTTGATGTTGTGCTGTGTTCGATTGGCTGTAACTGGAAGTCCCTGGCCAGGGCTGATATGGAGATTTACTGGTAAAAGTTATCAGTAGTTTCTCGACCCGTTATGAGCCTTACATCGACACGACTTATCGGTTACTGGGGTCTGACGTTTACCACCCCTAGACTAGATATGCAACATATCAGACAAACAGATCGGACTGTACGGTAGTGTTTACTGATTGGATTTACAGGAGAATGTACAGGCTTGCTTGTTGATCTTCTGATCGCTCAATACCTGGGTGGCTGTTACGTTTTGTTGACCGCTTGCAGCTTGTGGGTGTTTGATATGATCATCACCTACTGCCGGCGTATTGACGATTCTTTAGAGTCCTACACAGAGGTTTCCTGGCTCAGGCAAAACGGAGTAGGGGCACATATGTGATATGTGCAGGACCGAGAATAATACGATATGAGATACCGTATTCTATTCTCGCGATATATGATATAGCCGGGTCATCGGATCAAATGTTGATTCGATGAATCGGTACTTGTTATATTAGTCGGTTATATGCGATATAGCCGGATTATCGGATAAGTGTTGATTCGATAATTTAATGTATAATTATATATGTGATATATTGCATTACATTAACTAATATAAGCTCGCTTTATTAATTCATTTTCTCACCGGTTAATACATTGATATATATGCGATATATGTTAATTGTATTATTTTCTTTTGTTGCAAAATATATTATATATGTGATATATAATATTGTAACAAGTTATGATTACAAATACAACATGATTTGTGGAGATTAAACAAGTTAGGGTTTGATTTGGGTTAGCATTTGGGTTAGCTTTTTCAAGAAGCTTCAAGAAGCTTTCTTTGTTTTTAGCTAAGATTTTTTGTTAAGATATTTTGTGTAGATATTTCTTAACCCAACCCAAACCCTTTACCCTAGTTAATTCTCTACAAGGGTTAATCCTTCATAATTAACCCATGGTTGGATTTGTAACCACAACACAATAATTCATTATTCATCACAAATACTTTTCTTCTTCTTCTTCCTCTTGAAAAGCTTTCTAGCTTTTGGGTTAGTGATAAATAAGTGTGAGAAATTGAAATAAAAAGAGAGCTAAATTCTTACTTCATCATCCTTATCTATTCTAGCCACTTAGATTAGGGTGTTCACTTTTCTAATAAGTTGTTTAGTGAAGTGTAACCTTGGGTTAAAGATTCTTCAAGGTAGATCATCTTCGAAAAGGAAGACTTCAAGCAAGCATGGATCATTCGGCTTGTGGAGCCTCTCTAGAGTCCGGAAGTTCATGGATCGCGTCGAAGGGATTACTACTCCGAGCTTATGAAGCGAAGGAACGGACTACAAAGGTTGTAATCCCTTTCTCTTAGATGTAAAGATGTTTACTTGCTTTGTTAACCCTAATTATCTAGCAAAGATCCTCGCTTTAGATTATTCGGCACTTGAAATTTTTAAATTCGGCATTGTTGATGCCTTATAGAGCCTTGTGATAGTACCTAGTAACCTTACATAAGCTATCATATAAAAGCAAGCTCACTAGTACTATGTCGAAACTATCAGCTAACATTTTATACTAATAAAGTTGTATTTTCTAATGTGTACGTGACATGGCAATTACCGATGATGATGTGTGTGAGCCGGCAAGCAGGTGTACGTGGAGCATACGTATCATCGGTAATGGTGCTGGTGTCCTGACAATATGGTTTCATAATTACTGCAGTACACAATAAACATGCAATGTGATGATAACAACATAATATGCGGAATATGAATAATAAAAGCAGCAATACCAAATATACAACAATGAATAGTAAATGCAACAATAAGGTATCTACATTAACATATATGGGTCATACAGTTTTGCCGTTTGAAATAACACGAATCATGGTATTTAGAAAATAGGGCTACGGTGTTTTAAAAAAAAAGGTATGTCCTTTGAAATATCCGTAGAATCCCTTGGCCTGTCTTTAAAATACTCACGATTCGTTATTTTTGAAATAGGTATGACCCGAGTCTAGTATAACACCTACAATTAAACTACTGGACTAAACTAACAGGCTAATCGAAAAGGTAAGGAAACCACCTAAATCTGAGTCGATATATATATATGCATATAATAGTTAGTGATCCCGCCTCAATAGTATCACATACGATACAATATATAATATGACATCCTCGAGTCAAGAGTGCGGATCTACCATCAATATATAGCTCGTACGGTAAATCCATCGTACGGCCTCCCAATCTGGGTACGGGTCAATATCACATTTATCTGATTATCCAACCGGTGTCCTTATCATCATATATCATGAGCTGGGTACTGATCTACGTCTAGTACATACTGATACCATCAAAAATATATAAGCGTGTGTCTGAAAACACATCGCCTAAGGACCCGCTATCACATCATGTCGTATCTCATAATACGAACCATATCACATCACCGATCTTATGGCACCATGCACAATCGCATCGACTCATCTCTAAATACCATGTACTATCCTTATCATCCCTGTATATATATATAGTCCCATACTTATGTGTGTGTGTGTGTATACATATTCCCATATACGCATACAAGAAGTAAAATGTATGCAAGTGTGTATGTGTGCGTGTATGCAAATCTTTACTCTAAGGTTCGCGACTACAACTAACTAATGACACTATCATCCAATTACACTAAAATCTATAAAATCTATCCATGAACTCCTAAAGTCTATCTAGATAGTCATCTAGTCTCATAAAAACATATTTATATATATAGGTATATGTATTCGTATACTACAATATGAAACTGCGGGGGTGCTTTACGCCATCTACCCGACTTCCCCCGTAGATATATATCTACTCATTTTGATCTTCGCTTGCTGGTGCCAATGTCGCCACGCGCTTGCTTGTCCTCTTGAAGTCCTCGTGAGGGTACCTACATATCATAACACATAGTATCGCATTAAAATCCAATTCGCAAATCGAAACGACACACGAATCACTCATAGGTTGAAACCTATGGTCTACTCACGCAAATCAACAGAACAACACCCGATATAGACGTACAAACGTCAAGTGATCGATACCAAACACGAAAATCAAAACTTCAATTTATAAACATCACAAAACATAAAGTAGCAACTTTGAAAACATGCTCCAGATTTTACCCTAAGTCAAATTAGCCAATTTTGCACATGGGAGGGGTCTAGTTTAGTGGAGAATAAGACATGGACCAAGCACGAAAGGGTTCCACCTTACCCTGGCCGCAATTTACGGCCAGGAAGAATAAATCTGCAGCCTGGGTTGGGTATTTGGGGCTCAGGTCTCTGTGGTGGCTTCCTGGGTGCCTGCATGACTCACAGTGTTTGCTAAATAATTTTTAGAGTCCCCGAGTGTTAGCAGGTATCAATTTCCCTTCACAATTCTTACAAATTCCCGATATCGAGGTTTCTAAATTTATGTTTCGGGGTTTAGTCTATGGTTTCAGTCCATGATACAATCCCTACATGGGTTTAAGGTCACTATAAAGACTCAATTACACCTTTGGATTCAAACCAAACCCTAACCCTTTCTAGGAATTTTCAAAGTTCACTAAACCGCATTAACACACTTCTAAACTTATATGGGTGATAAAGAAATTGAAATACAATATTAATGGTGCAGAAATTACCTCATTTGGCAACTCAAGAATTTTCTTGAGTTTCCTTAAGTGTCCAAAATCCTGGCTTGCTTGGTCCAAAGTGTTAGTATGGAGCTTGTGCACATTTTTAATGAAGTGGAGATGGACTTTGGATGAGTTTTGGTGGTGTTTTGAGGGTTTATAGGAGGGGATGAAGGAGGGCAGCAGCCATGAAGAGAGGGGAGAGGAAAAATAAAGAAGAAAATAATGAAGGGGAGAAGCCATGGTCCAAGGTTGACCCCCTCACCTCTCTTTCTCACTTCTCTCTCTTGCCCATACCCAATATTCTAATCCCATTTTCTTTTTCTTTTCTTTTCTTTGTTTTTCTTTTCTCTTCTTCTCATTTTAAAACAAAACCTTGCATAAAAATGATGAAAAGCCATGACAAAATGTAACAAGTGCTAAAATGTGACATGGTGCATGTCATGTGCACAAAACCGGATTAATGCAGGATTAGTGTTATTTAATCGCGATTAGCAATAAAATGAAGTATAATTAATTATAGATTTTTATAATTTGCTTAAATCATATAAAACAGCCTCATTTCAGTAATTCTTATAATTTTCCAAATTTTCCCCAATTTATCGGTATTTAATTATACCGCCATATTAAAATATTCATAATATTTATTATTTAATTTTATAATTTCCCAAAAATAATATTTTACTTTTTTGAAATGCTACAATCTTCCCCCCTTAAAGAAATTCGGTCCCCAAATTTAAATTTAAACCCCTCAAATACTAAAACTGTAGCGTCTTGAAAAGTCGTTTTGGTGTTTTCCTGAAAATCGGTGAAAATTCGGTATTTTTCCGAAAGCCGTCTTTTTTGTTATTTTGCAGTTTAGGGCTAATTATACCAAAAATGGATAGGTAATTGCTTGTTTTTAGTAGCTAATGAGTTACTTATGAAATTCTGGTCGTTTAAAAATTTTCCCTAATTTTTCAATTTTTTAATATTATTTTAAGCCGGTAAGAAAATACATTAAATTAGCGATAAATACAAAATTTTTTGGGCTAATTTTAATCCTTAAAATTATGTTAATTAAAATCTAATTGTAACATAAATTTTTAGTGCTTTATTTTGATTTTTAGCTAATTTTTATTATAGAAAACGAAATTTATTGAATTTTAAGCTAAAACTTGCAATTTTGGACTTGTAGGGGGTCTTTTTTGCATAAAACTTCTTTTGTAAACCCCTCTCTCTCTTCCCTCAGCCCTAGGCCGGCCCCACCATGATCAGGTCCAGAATTTTGATTGCCTCACTTTGACTTTATCTTTTGTGAATGAATTGTTTTGGTTAGGATTAAAATATAGTAATGTAGGTATGGGTTTTGAGTGCATGTGAGAGCTTTGACTTTAGTTTTTCCAACTCCAATTCCTCACTTTCCCCTCCCTCCTTTTCCCTGGCCGAGCCTCAGATTTTTGCAGGTCTCCATTTTCCCCCATCTCCTTTTGCTCCAATTTCATCAAAAAATCCACCGAAATCCCTAATTTTCTTCACAAATTCAACACAAAACCTTATTCTATCTCTTTTCAAGCACAAATTGGTTTAAATCTTGGAGAAAAATGGCATCTTTGGAGGAAAATTATTCTTGCTAGATCTCTAGTTGAGGTATAATTTCTTGCTAATTAAATTCTTTTGATTAAGTTTCTTAAGTTAAATTGTTGTAGTGTTAATTTAGTGTTAGTTCTAATCTAGTTTTTTTTAAGGTTATGGTTGAAAATTAAACTAGGGTTTCTTGAAGCCATGTTTTAGTTAATTAAATTTTTTTCTTAATTAATCTAGTTGTTACTTAACCAATCTATATGGTTACTTTGCTTAAGTGGCTTCATATTAAGCTAATCTATGTTAAACTTGTGTGAAATTTTCATTAAGTTTGCTAATTACCAAAATCAAGAAGAGGTTTGTGTATGGAATGTGGGTTTTGTAGCATGGTAAATAAGTTAAAATTGTGTTTTGGTGGCTAACTAGTTGTGTGGATTGGATGGTTGTGTTGGACCATGATAACTTTGTCGCTATTGTCGATGTTTGCACCAAATTGCTATTCTAGCTTACTAGTTTTTGCTAAAATGTTGTGATGAATTAATTGCGATGTCTTGATGACATTTTTAGCGTATCCTATGACAGTTAGGATGCGTGAGTACGGATTTTTGAGTAGTCGGGTTTTAGTTTTGCCGGGCGACCAAATCGGCGATTTTTGCAGTTTTTGCGATTTTCGCGTGTATTCTGCGCACCTTGTGCACGTTGTACCTAGCTAGTGAACATTAGTATTTTCGTTTGGGTTTTGCGTCATTCTTGATATGTAACCTTATGTTTGGTATTGATGTAAATTCCAGGTTCGGTCGCGGAGACGTCAGACGCGGCACGAAAGGGGAAAGCGGTGATTGGACACAGCTAGCTAGGGATTCCGGTGAGTAGATGTAACATCTACGGGGGACTATCGTTGGATGGCGCAAGCCGCCCGATAGTTTTAGTAACTTAAAAGATTCTTAGTAATGTTAGTAATTAGGGGTGTAATACTTGTGTGATTATTTGCTACATTCATGCCCTATATTGACATACCTATACGAAACCATTTTATAGGACACCTGCACCATTGCCAGGGTTTTTATATGCAGCACGAGCACTATTCATGTTTACACACACACCCTAGTAATTGCCATGCCACCACACTAGATAACCTTTAAATTGAAACCTTTTACTGATTGATACTTAAACTTGTGCTATTGCCTTTAATTCCTTAAAATGAAATCGTAGGATTGCTATTCATGTGCATGTACTTCATCATATTATTTGTTCATGCCTAATCTATTAATCACACATCGCAACTTGATTATTGATACCATATGCATTCATTATCATTGACATATGCACTTATGAGGATTTCTTGAGATTTTATGATATTTCTGGATTTCGGGGAAAAGCCGCAAAATTTCTAAACTTATTATATTTTTTTAAAATATGTAAATTGCGGTTTTCTAGTGATGTAAGTGTCGTCCACCATGGGTTTGCTGTGGTTTTCGAGACCCGTTTCGAGGAGTTGGATGAACCGTCTCGGGTACATGGTGGGCCCGGTAGGGTACCCCGGGGCAAGAAGCTCGTGGTGCTGACGATGAGCCTGGCAGGGGACGGATTACCTACCGGTGACTTCATTGGGCACGGCGGATATCCAGAGGATACCGACCGGTGCCGCGAGAGGATTTGATATTGATATTGAGATGGGTCAGCCGGATGGCTGAGGCCAGAGACACTATGACATGGATTTATGAGATTTGAGACAGTTTTTAGGTGTCGTTGCTGGACACAGATTGTTGTCGATTCAATGAGTATTATGCTGGAATTTTAAAAGAGTTTCAAAAACAAAAAAAGAGATAAAATGTTTCTTATATATATACCTATCGAGACCTCAGATATTCATGTTGCATACATACACCTGCTAGTACACTGATGTTGTATACACACCTGCTAGTGCATCCAGTCATACCTGTATTTTAGATGCTAGGATGCTTGTGTGCATGCATACGATAGCCTTTGTAGATGTTATTTATTACTCATGAGTTGGCAACTCACCCCCGTTGTGCCACAGCCTTTTGCAGGTCCGCTCCGTCAGTTCAGTAGCGGCGGGCGCACTTGTTCTTTTGCCTCCTTTGCCTGGACTCGAGGTTTTGCTCTTAGGTGGGTTATATCATTATTTTTGTACCACCTTGTACATTCTTTGTATCTAGTGCACTCCATCTACTGTATCTACCAGTATTATTGTATATTGACCTAGAGATGAGACTGTGAGGTTTGTGGACTTTTATGCTGTATTTTGGGTTCGAACTCACTTGAGTCGACATGCTGCTTTTCTTATGCTTCATTATGATTATTTCGCATGTTGTTGCTTTATTTTGCGTGGGATTTATGACCGCCTTGTGGCGAAGAGCTAGCTCCCGCTTGGGGATGCCCTATTTTGTTGGATTCATATATATTCTTGTTGTACCCATTTTGGGGGCCAGTATTTACAAAGGAGACTCTGCCGAAATTTTCGGAAAAATTGGTACTGTTTTTAAAAAGGGTTTTACATGACTTATTGATAAACTCGCTTTCAATTGATTGGGTTTTCTTCACTCTTTTGCTTATTTGGTTTTGGTTTCTGGGTTTTGGCTTACTTATTTTACGGACGTCTTGAGACGTTTCGTAACCTAAGTGCCAGTCACGTTCCGTACCCTGCGGGTCGTGACAAAAACATTTCAGTAAAATGATCCAGTCGTCAGGGCTCCGAAATCATAAATACATAAAACATACCGTAGCGCAATGCGTGCGCATGAAAAATGAGCATATAACTCAAAATCAAAACTCCGTCAAGCTTTAAGAATAGATAATATTTTATTTTTCTGAAATGTTACAGTATGCTATCTGGTTGCACCTTTTATCTTGACATGTTCATTTGATCATGCTTTCATTCATTTGGTACATGTTGATATAGCCCTTATGATGATGCAGGACTACTGAGATTATGATGCGGATCATACTAGTGGGACATGTGTAGTCTATAAGCATATCCTTGAAATGTTCCTAGTCGTGGGTGTATCGAGACGGGGCATCGATATCACTAGAGTGGACTAGCATATATGTTACTTGTACCATATGATGGGCGATGGATGATCCCATATCCATTGGTGTGGTGACACCAAAGATCGTATACGGGTGCTCAGTGGAGACTGGGTACACTGAACGGACTCGCCGAGAACTCCTATGTGGTATTATATCTATCGTCGGATAGCAATTCTCAGGTGACACTGGTACAGGTTAGTCTGTAGAGCTGAGATCGTCATAGAGTCTTGTGTGTCCTTCCACTGTACTTTGATCTCCACCCTACCACGGCTCTACTGAGTCGTGCAAACAGGTGGATTTTAGGTACAGTTCTGATGCACATAGAGGCAATGAGCGATAGGAGGGGTTTCGTCTCTCCCGGTATTGGGGGTTGATATTGCACCATGTACGATTGGCTATAACAGGAAGTCCCTGGCCAGGGCTGCTGAGATTTACTAATAAGTGTTATCAGTAGTTTCTCGATATGTTATGAGCCATATACCGGCATGACTTATTGGGTTATTAGGGTCGGTGATACCATCCCTAGACTCACATATGCAGCATATTTGACGAAGAGACCGGACTGTACGGTAAGTGTTACCAGTTGGCTCGACAAGAGTTTTAGCAGGTTTTCTTGTGTTTCTTCAGATCGCTCAATACTGGGAGCCGTTCGTATAGCTTGTGCCACTGACGGTTTGTGGGTATGTGATGTGATCACTGCCTACTGCTAGCGTATTGACGAGTCTTAGAGTCCCACAAAGGGGTCTTCTAGTTCAGGCGAAAAGATGTGGGGGTGCATATGTGTCACGACCCGCAGGGTACGGAATGTGACTGGCACTTAAATTTACGAAACGTCTCAAGACGTCCGTAAAATAAGTAAGCCAAAGCCCAGAAAACCAAAACCAAATAAGCAGAAGAGTGAAGGAAAACCAATCAATTGAAAACGAGTTTATCAAATAAGTCATATAAAACCTTTTTAGAACAATAGCAATTTTTCCGAAAATTTCGGCAGAGTCTCCTTTGTAAATACTGGCCCCCAAAATGGGTACAACAAGAATATATATAAATCCAACAATTAAGGCATCCCCAAGCGGGAGCTAGCTCTTCGCCACAAGGCGGTCACAAATCCCACGCAATATAAAACAACAACATGCAAAATAATCATAAAGAAGCATGAGAAAAACAGTATGTCGACTCAAGTGAGCTCGACCCCAAAATACAGCATAAAAAGTCCACAAATCTCACAGTCTCCTCTCTAGGTCAATATACAACAATACTGGTAGAAACAGTAGATGGAGTACACTAGATACAAAGAATATACAAGGTGGTGCAAAAATAATAATATAACCCACCTAAGAGCAAAACCTCGAGTCCAGGCAAAAGAAGCAAGTGCGCCCGCCGCTACTGTACCGACGGAGCGGACCTGAAAAAGGCTGTGGCACAACGGGGGTGAGTTGCTAACTCGTGAGTAATAAATAACATCTACACAGGCTATCGAATGCATGCACACAAGCATCCTAGCATCTAAAATACAGGTAAGGCAGGACATAATAACAGGTATGTATGCAATATGAATATACTAGCAGGTATGAATGCAATGCGAATCAACTCATGATCTGAATGTGTAAGTATAAGAATCATGTTTTTCCTTTAGGAATCTCTTTTGAAATACCAGCACAATACCAATAGAATCAACAAGAATATGTGTCCAGCAACGACACCTCAAAACTATCACAAATCTCATATATCCATGTCATAGTATCTCTGGCCTCAGCCATCCGGCTGACCCAGCTCAATATCAAAATCTCATCATCTCGCGGCCACGGTCGGTATCCTCTGGATATCCGCCATGCCAAACAGTCACCGGTAGGTAATCCGTCCCCTGCCAGGCTCAACGTCAACACCACATTCATCTTGCCCCAGGGTACCATACCGGGCCCACCATGTACCCGTGACGGTTCCTCCACTCCTCGACACGGATCTCGAAAACCACAGCAAACTCATGGTGGACGACACTTACATCACTAGAAAACCGCAATTTACATATTTTGAAAATATAATAAGTTTAGAAATTTTGCGGCTTTCCCCAGAAATCCAGAAATATCATAAAATCTCAAGAAATCCTTATAAGTGCATATGTCAATGATAATGAATGCATATGGTATCAATAATCAAGTTGCGATGTGTGATTAATAGATTAGGCATGAACAAATAATATGATGAAGTACATCCACATGAATAGCAATCCTACGATTTCATTTTAAGGAATTAAAGGCAATAGCACAGGTTTAAGCATCAATTAGTAAAAGGTTTCAAATTATAGGTTATCTAGTGTGGTTTCAAATTATAGGTTATCTAGTGTGGTGGCATGGCAATTACCAGGGCGTGTGTGTAAGCATGAATAGTGCTCGTGCTGCATATAAAAACCCTGGCAATGGTGCTGGTGTCCTATAAAATGGGTTCGCATATGTATGTCAATATAAGGCATGGATGCAGCAAATAATCATATAAGTATTACACCCCTAATTACTAACATCACTAAGAATCTTTTAAGTTACTAAAACTATCGGGCGGCTTGCGCCATCCAACGATAGTCCCCCGTAGATGTTACATCTACTCACCGGAATCCCTAGCTAGTCACGTCCAATCACCGCTTTCCCCTTTCGTGCCGCGTCTGACGTCTCCGCGACCGAACCTGGAATTACATCAATACCAAACATAAGGTTACATATCAAGAACGACGCAAAACCCAAACGAAGATACTAACGTTCACAAGCTAGGTACAACGTGCACAAGGTGCGCGGAACACACGCGAAAATCGCAAAACTAACTAAAACGTCGATTTGGTCGCCCGGAAAAACTAAAACTCGAACACACAAACATCCGCACTCACACATCCTAAAAGTCATAGGATACGCTAAAAATGTCATCAAGACATCAAAAATAATTTATCACAAACTTTTATCACAAAACTAGTAAGCACAAACATTCTTAAAAAAAAAACGACGCAACATCGCCGTTATGCGACAAAAAGGATTACAACCTAGCATAACATGTAACCGCATAACTAGTTAACTACAATCACTTTAATTATAACACATTACAATGCTTCAACTCATATTTCTCCATAAACAACCCTTTCTTGATTTTCATAACCACCAATTAAATCCAATTTCACACTTGAACAACATAAATTAACACATATCGATGCCCACTTAAGCAAAGTAATCTCTCAATTTAGGTTTGTATAAAACTAGATAACAAGACAACTTAATTAACTAATCAATGGTGCTAAAAAAAACCTAGTTTAAACAAACTACTCTCTTAAAAAAAATAGATTAGAAACTAACACTAAATTTAACACTAAACAAATTTCAAGGTTCTAGTTTAGCACACTTAAGCTACAATTTAACCATTTGATTAGAAATTATACCTCAAAAGATCAATCCTAAGCTTGCTCAAGCCTCCCAAGACACCTCCTTTCTCCTTGATTTGAACCAAATTAGGTTGGAGAAGAGATGGAATATGGTTTTGTGTTAAATTTGTGAAGGAAATTGTGGATTATGTTGAATTTTTGAGATGAAAATGAAGCAAAAGAGAAGAAGAAATGGGGAAAATATTTAGGGCTGTTGGTGCAGGATTTCTGAGCTAAGGAGGGAGTGGGGAAGTGGTGTGGGGTGTGGGAAAGTCATGGTCAACCCACACCAAACATGTAAAGACCCATACCTAATAAAAAAATCCAAAATCCTTAAAAAAACACCTCTTTTCTACATAAAAATGAAGTCAAAGAGGCAAGCACTTTTTTTTTTCTTGGGTTGCTGGAAATGGGCTGGCCTAGGGCTGAGGGAATAGAGAGAGGGGTTTTACAAAAGAAATTTTATGCAAAAAGACCCCCTACAAGTCCAAAATTGCAAGTTTAAGCTTAAATTCAATAAATTTCGTTTTCTATAATAAAAATTAGTTAAAAAGCAAAATAAAATACTAAAAATTTATGTTACAACTAGATTTTAATTAACATAATTTTAAAGATTAAAATTAGCCCAGAAAAATTTGTATTTATCGCTAAATTAATATATTTTCTTACCGGCTTAAAATAATATTAAAAATTGAAAAATTAGGGAAATTTTTTAAACGACCAGAATTTCATAAGTAACTCATTAGCTACTAAAAACAAGCAATTACCTATCCATTTTAGGTATAATTAGTCCTAAACTGCAAAATAACAAAAAAAGACGGTTTACGGAAAAATACCGAATTTTCACCGATTTTCAGGAAAACACCAAAACGACTTTTCAAGGCGCTAAAATATGTGATATGCGCGGGAGATCGATTAAATGTGTGTATTGGATACCGTATTTTAATCGGGCGTTTACTATTGGACGGGTCGTATGTGATATGACCGGGTTATTAAATCAAGTGTTGATTTAATATTAAGTCCATTAGCTCATTTATTAAAACCTATTTCTTTATGATGCATGCATGAGTGTATGTATATGTTGATATGGATGCACACATGGAAGCATACGTGTGTCATGGTTGATGATACATTGGTGGTGGCAATGCAGAACTCACATGGTAACATATTTAGATATTTTGTTTATTTGAGGAAAGAAAAATGGCAACATGATCATGGTTGACTATTCAACTCTCTTGAGTTGACAATAGTCAATAGTTTTTTAGCCCATGGTTTTGTAGCTCATGGTTTTGCTTAACCTCAAGTTGCAAAATATTTAGATATTTTGTAACCATAGTTTAGCATGGATGACTTCACTTACTCTCATGAGTTTAGTGAAGGTTATGATATTATTCTCTCTTGAGTTTAGCTTGAGCCATCTCCTTCTTCCCCTCTCCCCTCAAAGCTCTCTAGGGTTTTAAAAGAAAGAGAAAGAATTAAAAAGAAAAGGTTTTTAGTTGAGATCCAAACCCACATCACCATTCTACTTTAGTCTAGCCCACTAGTGTGGAGTGTTTGCTTCATCTTCATCCTTGATCAAGTGAAGCTTGGAGCTTGGTGCAAAGGGACTTCGTGGTGGATCATCGTGGACTTAGAAGGACACAAGACAACTGGTTCAAACCTCATTCGATCCAAGGAGTCTAAGAGGAGGTCTATGAATGCTGTATTTTCTCCTCACTTAGTGTTAGACACTATATAGTATGTGATGCTATAGCTTGTTACTCTATTTTTCTAATTCGATTCATGTTTTGAATTGTTTAGCACCATCTAAATTTTTGTTATAGCATGTGTGATGCAACCCTAAACCTAGGATGGTGCTAGAGAATCCCTACAGATTTAGCTCAGGTCAAGAGATTAAGATATTCAAGATGTCAGGATAAAAAATCTGCTAATAAAATCGTAGAATCAATACAGGCATAAACTCAGGAAATATTTCCAAAATCCAGATATCTAGAAAATCTCCACATGTCAACATGAGGCCACAGCATAAAATCCAGATCCTAACTTCTCCAAAGTACGGTGGTTGCGCGGCTAATAGCCCATATATGAGGCGGATTCGCGGCTTAATCGTGGCCGTAGGATCTAAAAATTTGGTAATTGGATCTTTATGGCATATCTTAACCTATGAGATCTAGGGTTTCTGCTTCTACTGCTATAAAAAGGACCGAGGGCTAAACTTAAAGAACTATCACCTTTAACACAAAGCAAATCACCGTTAAAGAACAAGAGATCCACTACAGGTCCGCTATTCGACGCGATAGAGCGATGTGAATATCGACGGAACATCTATTTCTTATGAGGCAGAGATCGAGAGCAACTTCTTCTTGTAATCTAAATTCGAAGGATTTGTACTTGTAATGTTGATTAATAAAGGTAGATCATTTGCTTAATTATTTCTTATTTACATTCTGCATTTAAATTTTGCATTATAATTTCCTTCTCTATCTTCTCTTCTATCTCAACCATGCGTGAGTAATTCCTAGTTTGCTAGGGTTCATAGGATTAGGGTAGATCAATGGATGATAAAATCTTTTAACTTGTTTTACATCTTATAAAGTTTATAAACTTTAGCAAAGTATATGTTTGTAAGTCCACGTTGCCCACCCCGGTACTTGCGGGGAGGCGGAAAACGGAATAAAAATCAAATTTTTATCAACTTAAGCAACATGGACTAGACAAAGAAGGATCTTTGCTAAACAAAAACAAGCTAAAGATAACTAGAAACTAGCTAAGTGTTAGAAAGGTTATACCTAGGGCTTTATGTCCTTCTCTCCTTGCTCCTTGGAGTAGTGGAAAGAGGTCACCTTTGTCGTCTTCTCACGTCGAAGAAAGATCCACCCGAAAGCCTCAACCTTTGGCTTCAACTCCAAGCTAGAAGTAACTAGGGTGCAAGAAGTGCTAATTCTAGAACCCTAGATGAGAGTAGAGATTATCAAGAAGAGGTTTTTCTCAAGCTCAAGTGTTTCTCAACACATGAGAGGGGAGAGCTTGAGGGAGAAGAAGAACAAGAGAGAGAAAGTAAAATCTAGAATGAGAGAAAATATGAAGCATTCTCTCATATATGTGTGAATTATTGTAATTAGATAATTAGCTAGATAATTGTCATGGTTAATCAAGACATGACCATTATCATTTCATTTTTAATGCAAATTGCAAGGATCAAAGAGCATCTTCCAAATGAAATGATGATGGTCAAAGTGTCTACCAAGGTCAACAAGTCAAGGAGGTCAAATGGTCAACAACCATAACCATGCACAATTATTTAAACTAATATCAATTAACCATAATACACACATAAGCATTAGGGTTAATAAAATGACAATAGTCATTAACCCTAATCAAAGTCCTCTCCCTCTGTCTCAAGCAACTGTGCATACGCACCCGTATTCGTGATCCGAGGAACACAAATACAATGAGAAAAACCAATCCCAAATCTATACTAGGATCTGGCTTAAACCAAAGCCCGCTAGTATAAGCTGTCCGGACAGCAAACGTGCACAAGTGCGCGGATGTGAACGAACCCTGTCGCAAAACCATGCGACCTCTACTCATTTTGCCTAAAGGCGAATAGCTCTCTGTGTGGGACTCTAAAGACTCGACACTACGCTGGCAGTGGGTTTAACCACAGACCGCAAGTGGCACTAGCTGTACGTAACGGTCCCCAGGTAGATGTCGATAAGAAGACTGACGAGGTGAACCCCATCTGAACTCCTACTGAGCCTGTATGTGACAGTCTCCGTACAGTCCGGTCTGTTCGTCTAATACATCGCATGGCGGGCCTAGGGGGCGGTGAACGTCAGTCCCCTAATAGCGGTACAAGTCGTGTCGGAGTGTAGCCCAGAACACCCTGAGATAACACTGGAAACCTACCAGTATATCCCGCTTGCCCTGGCCAGGGACTACTCGTGTAATGGCTCTCCTAGACATAGCGCGATGTCAACCCCCAATACCGGGAGAGAAGAATCCTGTCTAACCGTCACTGCCTCCAAGTGCTTCGGGACTGCACCCAAAAACTACCTGTTTGCACGACTCCTTTGAGCCGTGGTAGGGTAGTAATCAAAGTGCAGTTGGAACACACTCGAGGCGAAGTGACAGTGTCAAGTCAGCGGACTAAGCTGTACTCATGTCACCTGGGAACTGATAACTGACGATAGGTATAATACCAACCAACAGTTCCCGACGAGTCTTGTCCAGTGTACTCGTAACCTAACGAGCACCCGCATACTATCTCAAGTACGACGTACTGACGGCTGTGGGACAGACCGTCTCCCACGCTGGGATGAGAAGCGCATACGCTAGTCTACTCCGGAGTATCGATGCCATGTCTCGATAGTCCAACGACCAGGGACCTGTATAAGGATGTGCTTACGGATTACCCAGCTCCCACGAGTGTGAGCGCCATCACAACGCTGGTAATCAAGCAAAGATCCTAAGGGCTCTACTAATATGTATATCAGCAATATGCTAAAAGAAACACATGCACATATTAAAGCAGAGACAAACCAAGTAGCATACTACCATTTCGAGCAAGATTGTATATACAACTGTGAATATCCCAAGCTTCCATCAAGTAATATACAAACTAGTATGATACAGTAATGGCCTCTAGGGCATATACACTAACAATCTCCCACTTGCACTAAGGCCATGTACTGGCGTATCGCAGACCTATCATCTCGATCAGCCGCTCGAACTGAGTCTGGGGCAAGGCCTTGGTGAATGGATCTGCTGTGTTATCTTCTGAAGCAACCCTCCGAACCTCGATCTCCTGGCGATCTACGATCTCCCTGATCAGGTGATACCGCCTTAAGATGTGTCTGGATTTCTGATGGGACCTGGGTTCCTTCGCTAAAGCTATAGCCCCGTTGTTGTCGCAATACAGAGGTATTGGGTCAACAATGGACGGAACCACCTGAAGTTCTTTCAAGAACTTCCTCATCCAGACAGCTTCTTTTGCGGCATCAGATGCAGCGATGTATTCCGCTTCCATAGTCGAGTCAGCAACGGTTTCCGGTTTGGAGCTCTTCCAACACACCGCCCCTCCATTGAGGGTGAAGACAAAACCCGACATGGACTTGGAATCATCCTTGTCACTCTGGAAGCTGGAGTCAGCAAAGGCCTCAATCTGGAGGTCTTTTCCGCCATACACCAAGAACATCTCCTTAGTCCTTCTCAGGTACTTGAGAATGTTCTTTACTGCTATCCAATGTTTCTCCCCAGGGTTTGACTGATACCTGCTTACCACACTCAGTGCATAAGCCACATCCGGTCTGGTACACAACATCGCATACATTATAGAGCCTACCGCAGAAGCGTAGGGTATAATAGACATGCGATCCCTCTCCAAATCTGTCTTGGGAGACATCTCTTTGGAGAGGGTGATCCCGTGACAAGACGGTAGATTACTGCGCTTGGAATCTTCCATACTGAATCTCCTCAATATGGTGTCGATGTACCTGGACTGCGAAAGTCCTAATATCCTCTTGGATCTGTCACGGTAGATCCGGATACCCAGAATGTATGAGGCATCACCCAGGTCTTTCATGGAGAACCTGTGTGACAAGAACCCCTTGACAGATTGTAGCATAGGAATGCCATTTCCTATTAAGAGAATGTCATCCATGTAGGGTTGCTAGGCACGCGCACAAGGGTCTACGAGGCATCAACCATGCCCGATTAAAAATTTAGCCGTGCCGAACAACCCGAATACGGAACTTTAAACTAGAGATTAGGCGAAAACTAACATGCTAAACATTTTAACACTAAGTGAGAGGGATTACAACCTTTGTAGATCCGGTCCTTCACTTCATATGCTCCGTGTTGTGGTCCCTTCGCTGCGATCATCGGGATCCGGACTCTCGAGAGGTTCCACGAAGAGAAAGACGCAACCTTTGCTTCCGATCTTCGATACTAAGATGATCTACCTTGAAGTTTCTTTAACACAAGCTAACACTCATGAAATGATATGAACACCCTCATCTAAATGGCAAGGGAAGATGAGGATGATGAAGTAGGATATTTGCTCTCTTTATTTATCTTTTTCTCATATTTATCCATCACAAAAATCAAAGCAGGAAAGCATTTCAAGCAAAGAAGAAGAAGGAAGAAGATGAACAATCTTTTTGTATTCCTTTTGTGATGAATAATGCAAAAGAGATAATGATGAATTATGCAACCATGGTTGACTTAACCATTGTAGAGAATTGACCAAGGGTTAGGGTTTGGGTTGAGTTAAGGATGAGTCATAACAAAATATCTTTATCATGACAAAAAGAAAACCTTCTAGAATCATCTAGAAAGTTTAACCCTAATCCAAACCCTAATCATGTTTAAACTCCACTAAACAAGTTGCATTAGTTATCATATCATGTTACAATATTATATATCACATATATAATATTTATCGTAACCAAATAAAATAATACAATTAACATATATCGCATATATATCAATGTATTACCCGAGTGAGAAAAAGAATCTTTTAGTGAGCAAATATTAGTTAATGCAATTTAATATATCATATATATTATTATACATTAAATTATCGAATCAACACTTGATCCGACAATCCGGCTATATCGCATATAACCGGCTAATATTTATCCGTACCGATTTATCGAATCAACACTTGATCCGATGACCCGGCTGATATCAAATATCGCGAGAATAGAATACGGTATCTCATATCGTATTATCCTCGGTCCCGCACATATCACATATGTGCCCCTACTCCGTTTTGCCTGAGTCAAGAAACCTCTGTGTAGGACTCTAAAGAATCGTCAATACGCCGGCAGTAGGTGATGATCATATCAAACACCCACAAGCTGCAAGCGGTCAGCTAAACGTAACAGCTACCCAGGTATTAAGCACTCAGAAGATCAACAAGCAAGCCTGTACATTCTCCTGCGAATCCAAACAGTAACACTCCCGTACAGTCCGGTCTCGTCGTCTGATATGTCGCATATCTCGCCTAGGGGTGGTAAACGTCAGACCCCAGTAGCTCGATAAGTCGTGTCGATACGAGGTCTATAACAGTTCGAGAAACTACTGATAACACTTACCAGTAAATCTCAGCAACCCTGGCCAGGGATTTCCGGTTATAGCCAATCGAACACAGCACAACATCAACTCCCTATACCGGGAGAGACGAATCCCCTCCTATCGCTCATTGCCTCCATGTGATTCGGGACTGTACCCAAAAGCCACCTTTTTGCATGCCCTCTTGGACGTGGTATGATGGAAATCAAAGCACAGTGGGAATCACACAAGACTCTATGACGATCTCGGGTCAACAGACTACTCTGTACCAGTGTCACCGGAGAACTGCCATCTGACGTATGGTATAATACCATCTGGGAGTTCTCGGCGAGTTCGTCCAGTGTACCCAGTCTCCACTGAGCACCCGTACACCATCCTTGATGTCAAACACCGATGGATATGGGATCATCCATCGCCCATCATATGGGTCAAGATGCGTATACGCTAGTCTACTCTGGTGCATCGATGCCCTGTCTCGATACACCCTCGACTAGGAACAGTTTATAGGATGTACTCGTGGACTACCGTGGCCCCACTAGTATAATCTCATCATAGTCCCAGTAGTTGAGTACACATTCTAAGGGCTTTATCAACATGTAATATAGAGACAATCAGAATACATGTTAAGATAAAGTACAACCAGATAGCATACTATCATGTCGAGCAAGAAAGTCCTCCCTATATATGTCCTAGCATCCACTGCAATATACATCATATGTACAGTAATGGCCTCTAGGGCATACATATAACTAACAATCTCCCACTTGTACTAGGTTCATCTGTTATGGTATCGCATACCCAACAATTAGCTGCGGTTGAAGTATCTCATACTCAACCATCCCATAAAAGTCTCTACTGGGAAAAAGGCCTTTGTGAGTGGATCCGCGCTGTTGTCCTCTGTGTCTACTCTCCTAACCTCGATCTCCCTGGAGATCAACCATCTCCATGATCAGGTGATACTGCCTAAGAATTATATCTGGATTTCTGATGGGACGGTAGTTCCTTGGCTAAAGCCACAACTCCATTGTCACACAATGGTAGGAATGAAGTTCATTGCATGAACTTATAAATATCCAGACTGCCTCTTTGGTAGTATCCTTGGTAACGATGTATCTTGCCTTTAATCGTCTAGTATGTCACGGTATCTAGCTTGGAACTCTTCCAACATACCGTCCCTCCACTGAGGGTAAAGACAATGCCTACGACTGACATTCAGTCGTCCTTATCACCCTGGAACCTTTCCAGTGATTCTCCTCAGGATCGATTGATACCATCTCACTACAACTAGTGAGTATCCTAACATCCAATTAGATCTATCTCATAGATCCAAAACCCCGGATTTAGGAGGTATCACTTTGATCCTATATGGAGAATCCTTGTGATAAGCGGAGATTGACCGAGCGTAGCATAGGAAACTCCTTCCCTATCAAGAGTATGTCATCCATGTACTCTACGAGGATCACCACCATACTCTCTACTACATTTTCGTATATACAAGGTTCATCTACCATTTTGATGAAGTCATTGACTACCACATCAAAACAGATGTTCCAACTCCGCGATGCCTGTTTTATCATATAAAACATCTTGCTCACGTTTCCGCTGCTCCCACTGACTGCGAAGCCCTCTGGCTGTGTACTTATAGACGTTCTCTTCTAAAACATCATTTAGAAAAGCAGTCATGACACCCAACCACCAGATATCGTAGTCATGGAATGTAGCCGTGGCAAGTAGGATCTGGATGGACCTAAGCATAGCTTTGAAAGTCTCAACTTTTCCATGTACACCTAGTAATCTTCTCAAGATATACTTGCTCCTGATGGGGATTTAACCCTTCAGATAGAGCAACCAAAGTCCATACTTTGTTGGTGTATAAGGATTCCATCTCAGATCGATAAGCATCCAGCCATTCTTACAGAGTCTTACTCCTGATGGCCAGCTCGAAACTAGTTGGGTTATCATCTCATGATGCAATCCTCGCTCCCATCGTCATAAAGAAACCGAAGTATCTCTCAGGTGGGTGAGGAACCCTACTAGATCGGCGGAGAGGCTGAGGTTCGTTGGAAACTATTGAATCCTTTGGTTCTACCAAATCATCAGCTGCAGTTTGTATAGCTGGAACCTTTCCAGTTCTACATAACAGACCTTGCCTCGAGCTTGTCCGGATTTTGCTTTTAGACATAGGCCGGACAACCCCAAATCTTAACAAACTTAAGATATGGGCTCTTCCCATTCCATATCACATATGAAGTGGTGGGCAGCTGATTTGATTTGAACCCTATTCAATAGGTATGCAGCTTCTCAAGTGCATAACTCCCAAAAGGAAATAGGAAACTTAGCAGTACTCATCATAGAGCACACCATATCAAATAGGGTGCTATTGCTCCGCCCCGATACACCGAGGTGCTGTGGTGTACTCGGAGGAGTAATGCTGAGAGAGAATCTCATTCTCCTTTAGAATAGTCCAGGAATTCCGTGCTCAAGTATTCTCCTCCTTGATCACATCAAAGGACATAATACTTTTACCCGTATTTGTTGGTTCTCTACTTCTAACTTATATTCTGTGAATATCTCAAAAGCTTCGGACCTGTGTTTCAACAGAAACATATGTCTGAATCTTGAGAGATTATCAGAGAATGTAATGAAGTAGAAAGAACCGATCTTGGCATGTGTAGACAGGGGACCTTACATACATCAACATGTACCAATCCCAAGAGTTCACTAACTCTTTCTCTGTTTCCAATAAACAGAGCTATGGTCATCTTATCTTTGTGACATGACTGGCAAGTTTCATAAGATGTAAATTCAAACTAATTTAAATATGCATCTAAATGTAACTTTAGCCAGTCGGGTCGCATTGATATAACCTAGTCTACAATGCCTCAAGAAGGATTTGTTCATTTCTGAACTCTTCCTCTTGTGTGTGTTCTGTATTCTAAGAACTGTAGTTTGATTTAGAACGTCAATGATTTTAGATAACGTGCCTGAACCGATCAACTCTTGATATAGGAAATGTTCAAAACATTATCCAACAATACAAAATTATATCATTTCTTTACTAATAAAGAGACTGATATGATTTTGTATATCAGGTTCGGTATCTAATAACATTTGTTCAGAATCAATGTATTCAGGTAATACAGGGTGATAGTGACCAACAGACTTGGCTGCAACACTTGCACCGTTTTCTGTCTCATGAAACTTATCACCCGTTCTCAGTTCTCTACCTATCTGTAGCCTATGTAACAGATTACATATGCGGGATCCTGATCCGGTATCACATACCCAGGACGTAAAGGATACTGAGAAACAGTTCTGTGTAATGAACACACCCGAAGATGATGCATCAACATGCACTTTCTTCGTTTGGGCGGCACGGGAAATCTGGTATTCCCCAATTTCCTGCTCTGTCTTATAACAATTATAAGTTGGAGCGGGACCAACGTTCCCCAGCTCAGTATAACAAGCGGGTTCGGTCAATATATCCGTTTTATTATCTTGATTAAGGCGTGATATGGTCGCTATCTGGAGAGAGAGAGAAGAAAACACTCAGCGTATGCTCTTGCAAGATTAGATTGGTTATCTAATATATCTAATCAGGATGTCTCCCACTGTTTTAATCAAATCTTCCTTCAAACCCTAAAAGGAAAGACTAGCCGGGATTAATTACACGCTACAAGTTCGCCAATCTTTCAGCCAGGCCAGTGTCGGTACTTTGAGGGAGGTCCCCCGTGCTTTCGTACGAACCTAATTAAAGTAAACCTCGTTTTCCCAGAGGCATAACCCCGTTAACACCTTTCTAGACACCTACTTGATCGGCTAATTTGTAATGTGTAAAATTCTCCCAGGAGTAACTCTTACTCGCAGCGGGTATCGGGATCCAACTATCTTATAGAAGGTATGCAATCTCATTGCAAATTTCAACACTTGAAATTCCCAATAATATTTTGCCCCAAGCAATCTATGACCTTGACAAGGTCAACAAACCATAGACCGCAAGTCAAGTTCAACCCGTCATTTCCTGATTGAATTAAACCCACCCGCACGACCCTTGACAAGGTCAACAAAGTCGCACGACTACCCTAATCCAATCGCATCATATGCTTATACAGATAAGCAGTAATCAGCTACCGCACACTACGCCTTGACAAGGTCAACAAACGCAGCACGAATACTAACTATTACTTATCTGAAATGACGGAGGGCTACGACAGGTTTTTAAGAAAACCCTTTGCGTAATGAACTTGATATCGTTGTAGAATCGAGTGATTTTAAATGGAGTGTTTTTGAGGCTTTTCTAGTTTTGCTAAAGGGGTCACTCCCGGTGAAGGGATCGTCGGCCCTTTCCTCATCGAATAAGGTGCAGGATATATCATATATACCGCTGTGCAAAGCAAGAACTATAGAAGCAATCAAAAGACAAACCGAGTTTGTAGCATCTGCCAGTTATTGCTAAAGGAGTCACTCCCGGTGAAGGGATCTCGGTCCTTTCCTTATCGAATAAGGTGCTGGATGTTCTACAAGGAACACCGCTATGCAAAGCAAGAACTAGAGCTACTAGTTTTTATAAACAAGTTTCTACAACATCTTAGGTTTCTTTTATTTCATTAATCTCATTAATGAAGTCCCATTTTATTATGCTTCACAAGCATCTCTTTTGAAACGAAATCTGCAATATAACATATATCTCATATATATAATATAAACATTCATCTCAGGCAGTAATATAATCTCATCACAGAACATTGCAGCAGAAGAACATATATGAAATATTGGATATACTAGGATGTCCGTGTTTTCAATACGAGCCTGTATAAAACACGGATTCCACGGTCGCGATGAATAGCCAAAACCACATCCCTAGACCCCTACGAGAGCGGCAAGTAACACTGCCAATTCTAGGGTTAGGAGACCCGGTCTCGACTCCTCGAGATGGTCTCCCACTGGACCCTAGAATCCGGTTACTTGTGCTCCCCGCCTTGGGTCTACCTAATGCGGAAAAATAAATAATATACAACGGTGACATCTTCCGCTACCTGGAAGTGCCCCAATAAAAGAATATTACATACAAATGAATTTTACATGAATGAAAAAGAAAAAACTCTCATCTCACATAAAACCCCCGGCTATTCAAACGCGACGATCTAATACAACATATCACAGCAACACATAATATCTCATATCATCAACGTAAGCAAGTATGCGTATCCCGATTGTCGTTGATGTATAGCAACGAAGCCGGCGATACACCACATACTACGCTTACGGTCACAGAAAAGAAAGTGTAAAACTACAACAGTTGGAATCCGCAACCTCCTTAGACATCACATGCCTAACCAAATGAATTCCTTATAAACCCCGCATTTTAATCTCATTATCGAAAACTCTTTTCAATATCAAGTCGGGCAATTCAACAAGATTCCCGACGTCCTGATCGAATGCTCGTCGCAAACTTTAGCAGACGGCCGCACCCCCGATACCGTCGACGAAGTGCACCAAGGCGGAACACCGCTACCGGGAGCACCCGAACGGATGCTTTCGGCGACGGGGTTCTCCTACAGTCACTTGGTCGGGGCTATGGGGCGTGGCTGTCTATCAAGTTTACCCGGCGAGTATCCGCGTACACTACATGATTGCAACGGACTTTTGATCACATCAAAATTCCGTGGCAACCGATCATCTGAGACTAAACTGCTATGTTTATAATATTCAAATCAGTTATCTCATAACTACCTGTGGATTCCAAATATTGTATCACATTCCAGATAAATAGAAAAAGTTAAACTTTCCGATCGAATCATCAAGCACCCAAGATTTCCCCAATATATCTCAACACTTGAAATCAGTTTAAAAACATTCATTACATGCCACGGTACCAATGGTCCAGCCGTAGAAGGGTCAAGCCAACGCCTCACATGTGGCACGCCGTACTGTCCCAAACCCTAAGGTTCAAAAGGCAGTTCAAGACGGTCACATAATCGAGTTAAGGTTTGTTGTCTTCTAGAGGGTCCACCGAGTTACTTGCATGACTTAGAACATTCTTAAACACGAGAAAAAAATCCAACTTTTGAAAAATTTTCCGACAGGGGAAAAAGTGAGTTATTGATATCCGTTCGAACTTTTTAACAGTTTCTAAAAGTTATCCGGACAAAACACATAGACAAAATTAGACAATCCGATCGAATATTCGAATCCCCAAAACAACCCCAGAAAAACTCAACTGTTGAGTAAAAATAAAAATTTCCAGAAGACTCAGCACTTCAAGACAAGAATTACTGTGTAAGCCACGTGGTGTAACTCAGCCAAATGGCCGCGGAACCGCCGCGAGTACCGGGGATATGCCGCGGTTCCGCGCCTCACTTGTCGAGTTAAAACCATGTGCTTCACAGTATCTCATACAATTCCCTGCTGAATTTTTTGGCAATTTTTATTTCGCAAAAATCCAAACTTTCAGAAAATTTCCAGAGAAAGGGTTTGTTCGGGTTTTCCGGGTTCGATCGGACTTCAAACTTCGTCTAGACTTCGCCTAAAGCTCTGGCTTGGCTCTGATACCACTGTAGGGTTGCTAGGCACGCGCACAAGGGTCTACGAGGCATCAACCATGCCCGATTAAAAATTTAGCCGTGCCGAACAACCCGAATACGGAACTTTAAACTAGAGATTAGGCGAAAACTAACATGCTAAATATTTTAACACTAAGTGAGAGGGATTACAACCTTTGTAGATCCGGTCCTTCACTTCATATGCTCCGTGTTGTGGTCCCTTCGCTGCGATCATCGGGATCCGGACTCTCGAGAGGTTCCACGAAGAGAAAGACGCAACCTTTGCTTCCGATCTTCGATACTAAGATGATCTACCTTGAAGTTTCTTTAACACAAGCTAACACTCATGAAATGATGTGAACACCCTCATCTAAATGGCAAGGGAAGATGAGGATGATGAAGTAGGATTTTTGCTCTCTTTATTTATCTTTTTCTCATATTTATCCATCACAAAAATCAAAGAAAGAAAGCATTTCAAGCAAAGAAGAAGAAGGAAGAAGATGAACAATCTTTTTGTATTCCTTTTGTGATGAATAATGCAAAAGAGATAATGATGAATTATGCAACCATGGTTGACTTAACCATTGTAGAGAATTGACCAAGGGTTAGGGTTTGGGTTGAGTTAAGGATGAGTCATAACAAAATATCTTTATCATGACAAAAAGAAAACCTTCTAGAATCATCTAGAAAGTTTAACCCTAATCCAAACCCTAATCATGTTTAAACTCCACTAAACAAGTTGCATTAGTTATCATATCATGTTACAATATTATATATCACATATATAATATTTATCGTAACCAAATAAAATAATACAATTAACATATATCGCATATATATCAATGTATTACCCGAGTGAGAAAAAGAATCTTTTAGTGAGCAAATATTAGTTAATGCAATTTAATATATCATATATATTATTATACATTAAATTATCGAATCAACACTTGATCCGACAATCCGGCTATATCGCATATAACCGGCTAATATTTATCCGTACCGATTTATCGAATCAACACTTGATCCGATGACCCGGCTGATATCAAATATCGCGAGAATAGAATACGGTATCTCATATCGTATTATCCTCGGTCCCGCACATATCACATATGTGCCCCTACTCCGTTTTGCCTGAGTCAAGAAACCTCTGTGTAGGACTCTAAAGAATCGTCAATACGCCGGCAGTAGGTGATGATCATATCAAACACCCACAAGCTGCAAGCGGTCAGCTAAATGTAATAGCTACCCAGGTATTGAGCACTCAGAAGATCAACAAGCAAGCCTGTACATTCTCCTGCGAATCCAAACAGTAACACTCCCGTACAGTCCGGTCTCGTCGTCTGATATGTCGCATATCTCGCCTAGGGGTGGTAAACGTCAGACCCCAGTAGCTCGATAAGTCATGTCGATACGAGGTCTATAACAGTTCGAGAAACTACTGATAACACTTACCAGTAAATCTCAGCAACCCTGGCCAGGGATTTCCGGTTATAGCCAATCGAACATAGCACAACATCAACTCCCTATACCAGGAGAGACGAATCCCCTCCTATCGCTCATTGCCTCCATGTGATTCGGGACTGTACACAAAAGCCACCTTTTTGCACGCCCTCTTGGACGTGGTATGATGGAAATCAAAGCACAGTGGGAATCACACAAGACTCTATGACGATCTCGGGTCAACAGACTACTCTGTACCAGTGTCACCGGAGAACTGCCATCTGACGTATGGTATAATACCATCTGGGAGTTCTCGGCGAGTCCGTCCAGTGTACCCAGTCTCCACTGAGCACCCGTACACCATCCTTGATGTCAAACACCGATGGATATGGGATCATCCATCGCCCATCATATGGGTCAAGATGCGTATACGCTAGTCTACTCTGGTGCATCGATGCCCTGTCTCGATACACCCTCGACCAGGAACAGTTTATAGGATGTACTCGTAGACTACCGTGGCCCCACTAGTATGATCTCATCATAGTCCCAGTAGTTGAGTACACATCCTAAGGGCTTTATCAACATGTAATATAGAGATAATCAGAATACATGTTAAGATAAAGTACAACCAGATAGCATACTATCATGTCGAGCAAGAAAGTACTCCCTATATATGTCCTAGCATCCACTGCAATATACATCGTATGTACAGTAATGGCCTCTAGGGCATACATATAACTAACAATCCACATATAAAATGAGGAATACTACAGTTCTCGCTACAAATCTACAATAGATGCATGGTTCATCTGGATTTTTGATAAAGCCAAATTCCTTCACCGTCTCATCAAAACAAATGTTCCAACTCCGCGGTGCCTGCTTTAGTCCATAAATGGACTTAAGCAACTTGCACACCTTTCCGCTGCTCCCACTCTGAATGAAACCCTCTGGCTGGTCTATATAGACACACTCCTCTAAATATCCATTTAGAAAAACTGTCTTTACGTCCATCTGCCAAATCTCATAATCGTGGAAGGCAGCAATGGCAAGAAGGATCCGAATGGATTTCAGTATAGCTACTGGAGAAAAGGTTTCGTCATAGTACAAACCAGGTCGCTGACGAAAACCCTTTGCTACCAGTCTAGCTTTATAGGTCTCAACCTGTCCATCTACACCAATCTTCCTTTTGAAGATCCACTTGCATCCTACGGGTTTTACCCCATCTGGAGCAATGTCCAACGTCCATACTTTGTTGGTGTACATGGACTCCATTTCGGTCCGCATTGCATCCAGCCATTTTACCGAGTCTACGCTCTGAATGGCTTGCTGGAAGCTAGTAGGCTCATCAAAATCTACGATGCAATCTTCTCTATCCCCGTCAATGAGAAAACCGTAGTATCTCTCGGGCGGATGAGACTGCCTACTACTCCTGCGGAGTGGCGTGGGAATGTCCTGATCTTTCGAACCCTCTGGTTCTACTAAGCTTTCAGTAATAGCTCGTGGTTCTGGAATTTCTTCCAGTTCTATTGCGCTCCCACTTAATTCTTTTTCTATGAACTGGTGTTCTAGAAAGTGGGCATGGCGAGAAACAAACACCTTTTGTTCCTCTTCGCAATAGAAGAAATATCCCTTGGAGTTCTTTGGATATCCCACAAACTTGCACTGTACTGAGCGTGCCTCGAGCTTGTCCGCATGCTGCTTTTTTACAAAAGCTGGACATCCCCATGTCTTAATATGATTAAGATAGGGTCTCTTCCTACACCACATCTGATATGGTGTAGTAGGCACAGTCTTAGTTGGAACTCGGTTCAAAAGGTATGCAGCTGATTCTAGCGCATATCCTCAGAACGATCGCGGTAACTCAGCGTTACTCATCATGGACCGTACCATATCCAATAGGGTTCGGTTCCGTCTCTCCGATACACCGTTATGTTGCGGAGTGTATGGAGGAGTAAGCTGAGAGAGAATTCCATTCTCTTTTAAGTAACCCAGGAACTCGGCACTCAAGTATTCACCACCTCGATCAGATCTCAGTTCCTTGATACTTTTGCCGGTTTGTTTTTCTACTTCATTCTTATATTCCTGGAATTTTTCAAAAGCCTCGGATTTATGTTTCATTAAGAAGACATAACCGTACCTTGAAAAGTCATCCGTAAAAGTAATGAAGTAAGAATAACCGCTTCGTGCATGTGTAGACATTGGACCGCATACGTCGCTGTGTACGAGTCCCAAGAGCTCGCTCGCTCTTACTCCGTGTCCAGTGAATGGAGTCTTTGTCATCTTTCCTTTGAGACGGGATTGACAAGTTGCATACGATTGATATTCGAACGGATCCAAATATCCTTCTGCATGTAACTTAGTCAACCTTCTCTCATTGATGTGACCCAGTCTACAATGCCATAAGAAAGTTTTATTGATTTCTGGAGACTTTCTTTTGTGTGTATTCTGGACATTGAAAATATGTGGTTGGTTTAACACGTATATACCGTTGTTCAATGTACCTGACCCAATCAAAACTTGATTAAGGTGAATGTTCACTACATTACTTACAAATGCAAATTCATAACCTTCTTTAGATAATAAAGATACAGAAATGATATTACAGGTTGCATTTGGTACATAATAACAACTACGCAAAACCAAAAAGTGTCCATCTGACAATCTCAGGTGATAGTCCCCCACGGCCTCAGCATCCATGCTAGCACCGTTTGCAACTCTGAGGGTCATGTCACCTGCCTTCAAAACTCTACGCTTTCTCAACGCCTGCAAAGAATTACAGATATGAGATCCTTATCCGGTATCCAATACCCAGGATGTAGAGTTTATTGATAGACAATTTTTAATAACATACACACCTGAAGCTGAAGCCGCAACTCGCTTCAAATCCTGTGTTCTGGCCTTCCAAGCCTTGCAATCCTGTTTCCAGTGACCACTTTTGTGACAATAGAAGCATTCTTCCTTCCCCACCAGCTTTCCCGCTACCTTTGTTGCTTTTCCTTTTCCCTTCGTATCCACTTTACTGACACCGCCTCTTGGTTTGGCGGGGACTTTCTTCTTCTTGCCCTTGGCTTTCGCCCTGGACCTAGAAGAGGAAGATCCTCCTACAAACAAAATGGATGTCTCCCTACTTTTCTGTAGGGTGCCCTCTGCACTCCTCAGCATGTTGAGGAGCTCTGAAAGTTCAACTTCTTTTTCCTGTAAGTTGAAGTTCAGGATGAACTGGGCGTAAGTGGAAGGAAGGGACTGGAGAATCAAGTCCGTATAGAGCTCATTCTCTAACGTGGTCCCAAGTTCTGCGAGCTCCTCTATATAGCCAATCATCTTAAGCACGTGTTCTGCTACCGATGATCCGACGGCCAACCTTGCCGAAAACAACTTCTTCGACACTTCGTATCTGGCGATACGAGACTGCTCTCTATACAGTTCTTTTGTATGAAGAAATATGGACTCTAGGTCCATATTCTCGTGCCTCCTCTGATGTTCGTTGTCCATTGAGGCAAGTACAAGGCATTTGGCCTTCGCGCAATCTATTTCCAATGTCTTATGGATTTCCCTATCCGCGACACTGGTTTTGGGACCTGGGACAGGGGGAGCTTTGGTGGTAAGGAGATACCCCAGCTTGTCGTAAGTGATTGCCATCTTGACATTCCTGAGCCAATCTTTGTAGTTTGGCACTGTCAATATGTTTTTATCTAGTAATAACTTAAGTCCGGTCATGTTGAATGGTCGCTGCAATTAGGAGAGAGAAAAGAAACACTTTAGCATGATGCTCTTGCAAGTTTAGAGTGGTTTTTAGTTTGTCTAAACAGGATGGCTCCCACTGTCTCTCAAATCCCTTCTCAAACCGTAAAGAAAGGATTAGTCAGGATCAATCTCACCGTACAATACTTGCTTAACCGTTCAGCCAGGCCAGTGTCGGTACTTCGAGGGAGGTTTTCCAATGCTTTCGCAAAGTTCCTTAATTAAGTAACCTCTTTTCCCTGTGGGCGTAGCCCCGCTAACACCTTTCTAAACACCTACTAAGTTTATAGCATTGATCGTTAAGTGAGAGTTTTTCCGAGGAGTAGCATATACTCACAGTAGGATCGGGATCCAAATATCATTGTGTGATAAAACCGAAGGAATCCTACCAGAATTATCACACTCCCAGCGCTAGCAAGTTTCAGTACTTATGAAACTCCCGATGTGGATTTTTGCCCCATGCTCTTATGACCTTGACTTTGGCCAAAATATCATAAGTCACATGTCAAGTTCTACCCGTCATTCTCCTGGTTAATTTGGACCCACCGTACCTACCCTTGACTTTGGCCAAATGGTAGCTCGACTGTCCCAAACCAACGCATCTATCTATGCTGCACATGAATACCCAATAGCTACCAATCACTATGCCTTGACTTTGGCCAAAATACATAGCTTGAATACTTTTTGACCATTCATGTGGAATGACGGAGGGCTACGAATGGTTTTGGCGAAACCGTGAACGTAGTGAACTTGATATAATCGATAGAACGAGATAGCTTTTAAAAGGAGTGGTTCAAGCTCCGCGTTTAAAAGTTTAGTTTTGAAAAGAACCGAGTGGTTTTCAAAGTGTTCCAATCGACTTTTACTTGGTTTATTTTCTTGCATTAGTTCTTTTTATGCGTCCCATCATTTAATCCTACCATTGCAGAAAACAACCAAAATATGACGTACGCTTATGCCATTCGCATTCGCCACGGGGCCCCGTCATCACCCGTTAGGTTACTTAACTAACGACAGAGCGGGGGCTGGGCTAGCGCGGCTGTAAAACATAAGCAACGCCTAAATAGTTATCATATATAAATATATAGCAATGATAGACATTACAGATCACAGATGAATACATTGGATATACTAGGAATCCGCAATCCGTTCGAGCCTGCAACGAAAAGCGGATTACACGGTCGCGGTGAATAGCCAATACCCCACCCAAGACCCCTACGGGTGCAGCAAACTACCCGCCAAGTACCCGAAGCGAAGCAACCTCCCTCACCACCATGAGTTGGCCACTCGGCACTTCGAGATACCCGGTAGTTTGTGCACCCCTCCATGGGTCTATCCTAGGAGCAAAAACAGTAAAAAGAATTATACAATGACGGCTACAACCCCGACCCGGTTGTGCGGCCATACAAATAATATTACATCAATTTACATGTTACAATGAATGAAAGAAAAAGAAACACTCATCTCACATCCACCCCGGCTATTCACCCGCGACAATCCAACACATTCATATACACATACTATCATCAAACACAGATCACAGATATGTATAACCCCGACTAATCGACATATAGCGATTAGCCGACGTTCAATACATATAAACATCACAGATATAACCCTTATAGTCAAAGCGTAGTGAAGTTCGATAAAAATACGGACTTATAGGCCCCCAAAAACAAATTTCTATTCTGGAAAATCTGGGCACATATAAACCATCTTAAAAATCCCAAAACCAAGCCAGAAAAATACTGCACCAAACTCGACCCAGAGCCGAGCCAAAACGGCCGCGGTTGCGCGGCAATAGCTTGCTATTGCCGCGGAACCGCGGCTCTTTGGTCGAATCTCTGGATCATTTTTGGTGGCTTTCTTCACAAAACCCTGAGATGATTTTTGGAGTATGATTTATTTCATTTTGAACAGAAAAAATTTTAACAGAATGTTTGGGTTTTGAAAACTCGGTTTTGCAATTTTTCCGATTCGAACTTCCATACACTTTACTACCTAGCTAGTTTATGTTTAGTTAGGCTCTGATACCACTGTAAGTCTACGTTGCCCATCTCGGTACTTGCGGGGAGGCGGAAAACGGAATAAAAATCAAATTTTTATCAACTTAGGCAACATGGACTAGACAAAGAAGGATCTTTGCTAAACAAAAACAAGCTAAAGCTAACTAGAAACTAGCTAAGTGTTAGAAAGGTTAAACCTAGGGCTTTATGTCCTTCTCTCCTTGCTTCTTGGAGTAGTGGAAAGAGGTCACCTTTGTCGTCTTCTCACGTCGAAGAAAGATCCACCCGAAAGCCTCAACCTTTGGCTTCAACTCCAAGCTAGAAGTAACTAGGGTGCAAGAAGTGCTAATTCTAGAACCCTAGATGAGAGTAGAGATTATCAAGAAGAGGTTTTTCTCGAGCTCAAGTGTTTCTTAACACATGAGAGGGGAGAGCTTGAGGGAGAGGAAGAACAAGAGAGAGAAAGTAAAATCTAGAATGAGAGAAAATATGAAGCATTCTCTCATATATGTGTGAATTATTGTAATTAGATAATTAGCTAGATAATTGTCATGGTTAATCAAGACATGACCATTATCATTTCATTTTTAATGCAAATTGCAAGGATCAAAGAGCATCTTCCAAATGAAATGATGATAGTCAAAGTGTCAACCAAGGTCAACAAGTCAAGGAGGTCAAATGGTCAACAACCATAACCATGCACAATTATTTAAACTAATATCAATTAACCATAATACACACATAAGCATTAGGGTTAATAAAATGACAATAGTCATTAACCCTAATCAAAGTCCTCTCCCTCTGTCTCAAGCAACTGTGCATACGCACCCGTATTCGTGATCCGAGGAACACGAATACAATGAGAAAAACCAATCCCAAATCTATACTAAGATCTGGCTTAAACCAAAGCCCGCTAGTATAAGCTGTCCGGACAGCAAACGTGCACAAGTGCGCGGATGTGAACGAACCCTGTCGCAAAACCATGCGACCTCTACTCATTTTGCCTAAAGACGAATAGCTCTCTGTGTGGGACTCTAAAGACTCGACACTACGCTGGCAGTGGGTTTAACCACAGACCGCAAGCGGCACTAGCTGTACGTAACGGTCCCCAGATAGATGTCGATAAGAAGACTGACGAGGTGAACCCCATCTGAACTCCTACTGAGCCTGTATGTGACAGTCTCCGTACAGTCCGGTCTGTTCGTCTGATACATCGCATGGCGGGCCTAGGGGGCGGTGAACGTCAGTCTCCTAATAGCGGTACAAGTCATGTCGGAGTGTAGCCCAGAACACCCTGAGATAACACTGAAAACCTACCAGTATATCCCGCTTGCCCTGGCCAGGGACTACTCGTGTAATGGCTCTCTTAGACACAGCGCGATGTCAACCCCCAATACCGGGAGAGACGAATCCTGTCTAACCGTCACTGCCTCCAAGTGCTTCGGGACTGCACCCAAAAACTACCTGTTTGCACAACTCCTTTGAGCCGTGGTAGGGTAGTAATCAAAGTGCAGTGGGAACACACTCGAGGCGAAGTGACAGTGTCAAGTCAGCGGACTAAGCTGTACTCATGTCACCTGGGAACTGATAACTGACGATAGGTATAATACCAACCAACAGTTCCCGACGAGTCCTGTCCAGTGTACTCGTAACCTAACGAGCACCCGCATACTATCTCAAGTACGACGTACTGATGGCTGTGGGACAGACCGTCTCCCACGCTGGGATGAGAAGCGCATACGCTAGTCTACTCCGAAGTATCGATGCCCTGTCTCGATAGTCCAACGAACAGGGACCTGTATAAGGATGTGCTTATGGATTACCCAGCTCCCACGAGTGTGAGCGCCATCACAACGCTGGTAATCAAGCAAAGATCCTAAGGGCTCTACTAATATGTATATCAGCAATATGCTAAAAGAAACACATGCACATATTAAAGCAGAGACAAACCAAGTAGCATACTACCATTTCGAGCAAGATTGTATATACAACTGTGAATATCCTAAGCTTCCATCAAGTAATATACAAACTAGTATGATACAGTAATGGCCTCTAGGGCATCCTTATCGAGTGCGCTACCAATTTATTGATAGGCTCGACCGCGATTTGAGATTAGATTAACAATTATTTTGGTAAAGGTATATATGAATAGAGATCAATGCAAGGATAAGGGTTAAGAGTGGGGAAACCCTTGTTTCTTCCAAAAGAACCCTATTCCACATTCATCACTATCGATCTAGTTTTAAATCTTTTAAAAGATAAAAGGAGTCATCTTTAATTGATCATCCATTACTACTAAATTCTATGAACCCTACAAGCCTCTTATTCATAGATTGTACATCCGTATATCATAGATCTACAACCAATCACCCCTTCTTTCAGTAAACTCGTCTAAAGTAAGATTAAAAGTTAAACGTTTCCCTGAGGACGACCCATACTCTTCTCGGCTAGCTACACGCGACACCATTATTGATTGCGGTTACTACAAACACTTTTTCACGTCAATCAAATGGCGCTGTTGCCGAGGACACGTGCGTAATTTTTTTTGTTGCTATTCGGGTTGAATTCTTATTCGATCCATATCATAAAAATAAAACAAAACCGCAACTTGCATATTTAACGATTATTGTGCGTCGTTTTGCAAAGGAATCTGGAGTCACTAGAGCGAGAAAATCGAGATTTAGAGATTTTCTACGAAGCCCAGAGGAGCAAAGAAAGCTACTGAAGAAAAATCAGCAGACGAAACCACCATAGTGTGGTGGAACCGCGGCATAAGCAAGCTTATTGCGACGGAACCGTGGCGGCCTTATAGAGTTAGGTCTCCAAAATCCTCTGGTATCTTCCACATATTTTTCTCTCTCCTTTAGAAATCCAATAATTTGATTTTCTGCAGGATTCTTTGCAAAATATCGCCGCTCAAAAATCTTTTGTGTGTTTTGTAATTGGTTTTTTTTTTGCATATTTTTAACCGGACTTTAAGGGGCAAGACCAAAATTCAGATTAGGTGGGGATTTCATCACCCTTCCTAGGCCCTACAATTCACAAAATGAGCATCCACATAACCCTACATTAATTAAAAAATATCTAGACCAAGACTCTAAGGACCGTCGCGCTCAATTAGGACAGAGGAGGGTCGTGGGTAATCTATCCCTTATCCGCATTTCTTTTGTGGTGTCTAGACAAGTGTGACTAAGGCAAGTGGTTACTTAATTAGGCCCGCTATTTTCGGTGATTCGTATAGCGAATACCTCCCACTTACCTGGCACTTACTGGCTATAAGAGTAATAAAGAGGTGGTAGAGGATTGATCCTGCGACTTGCCCTTTGGAAGTCTAGGAGCGGTCTAGTGACTTGACCTTGGTGACCTTAGTTCTAGGGTTGATTGTTCATTTTTTGTGTGATTTGTCTCACATCCGAAACTTTTCAAAACAAACCTTTTTAGTTCTTACACACGCTGCCACGTGCGCTAAACCCGCTTAGTGCATGTTCTGCTGGGCACGGGATTCTAGTACCCGTCTTGTCCGCATTTCTGCTATTGACTCCGAAGTCGGTACTTCTTCATCTTCTTTTCCTCTTCCACCCACCACATCGACCGAGATGGACGGTTCTCCATCAGATTTTACCACCACCACCCTGCCACTGTTAGTTATATGTATGCCCTAGAGGCCATTACAGTACATGGGATGTATATTGTAGTGGATGCTTGGACATATATAGGGAGGACCTTCTTGCTCGACATGATAGTATGCTATCTGGTTGCTCTTTCTCTTAACATGTTTACTTGTATAAGTGATGTTGTCTTGCTCTCACATGTTGATAAAGCCCTTAGGATGTGTACTTGACTACCAGGACTATGATGGAGATCATACTAGTGGGGCCAGGGTAGTCAACGAGTACATCCTTTAACTGTTCCTAGTCGAGGGTGTATCGAGACATGGCATCGATACTCCAGAGTAGACTAGCGTACACGCATCTTGACCCATATGATGGGCGATGGATGATCCCATATCCATTAGTGTTGGACATCAAAGATGGTGTACGGGTGCTCAGTGGAGACTGGGTACACTGGACGGACTCGCCGAGAACTCCTAGATGGTATTATACTTATCGTTAGATAGCAGTTCTCTGGTGACACTGGTGCAGGTTAGTCTGTTGACCCGAGATCGTCATAGAGTCTTATGTGATTCCCACTGTGCTTTGATTTCCACCATACCACGGTCATGAGATCGTGCAAAAAGGTGGTTTTTGGGTATAGTCCCGAGTCGCATGGAGGCAATGAGCGATAGGAGAGGATTCGACTCTCCCGGTATTGGGAGTTGATGTTGCGCTATGCTCGATTGGCCATAACAGGAAATCCCTGGTCAAGGTTGCTGAGATTTGCTGGTAAGTGTTATCAGTAGTTTCTCGAACCATTATGGACCTTGCATCAGCATGACTTATCAGGCTATTGGGGTCTGAAGTTTTACCACCCCCAGGCTGTGATATGCGACATATCTAATGAAGAGACCGGACAGTATGATAGTGTTACTGATTAGATTCGCAGGAGTATGAGCAGGCTTGCTTATTGATCTTCTGATCGCTCAATACCCAATACCTGGGTGACCGTTACGTTTAGCAGACCGCTTGCGGCTTTTAGGTGTTTGATATGATCATCACCTACTCCGGCGTATTGACGAGTCTTTAGAGTCCTATACAGAGGTTTCCTGGTTCATGCGCAACGAAGTAGGAGCACATATGTCATATGTGCGGGACCGAGATTAATGCGCGTATGTGATACCGCATTCTATTCTCGCGATATGTGATATCGGTCGGTTATATGAGATATAGCCGGGTTATTGGATCAAGTGTTGATTCGATAAGTTGATACATTTTATATTAGTCGGTTGTGTGTGATATAGCCGGATTATTAAATCAAGTGTTGATTTGATAATTTAATATATAATTATATATTTGATATATTAACTTACATTAACTAATATTTGCTCACTAAACGTTTCTTTTTCTTACTTGTGTGCATATAGTATATATGTGATATATATTAATGTACAATTTATTGTGTCATGCTTGATGCCACATGCAACATGGGTGTATGAGACTTACACCATGGTTATGATAATCCTAAGGTTTTATTTATCTTGGTAATTTACAAATTAGTGGTAATTAGCCACATGGTTAAAGCTTGTAGAAACTTGTGGAACCTTTGACCAAGTCCACTTATTTTGTTTTACTTGAAGATATTTATTAACCCAACCATTATTGTTAACCCATGGGTTATTCTCTACATGAGTTAGTGTATGACACCAACTCACCCATGGTTTCTATTCTCACCTCATGAGTTCATTCTCTCATTCTTTCCTTGATCATCTTCTTCTTCATTGAGAAATCTTACTAGCTTTTATCAAGGTGAGAAAATATTGTGAGAAAAAGAAAACTAAAGTGAGCCCATTTCCTACTTCATCATCCTCTACTATTAGCCATTTAGTTTAGGGTGTTTGCTTCACTAATTCACATATTAGTGAAGAGATAGCATGAGCTTGTGTCTCCTCGACATAGACCATCTTCGGCCTCGAAAACTTCGAGCAAGCTTGTTCATTTGTCCAAGGGAACCCATACTAGAGTTCGGGAGATCACTACTCGCATCGAAGGGACTACTACACGAAGCTTTAGAAGTGAAGGACTGGTCTACAAAGGTTGTATTCCTCATTCACTATACTTGCAAAGTTGTTTGCATGCTTTTTGTTTATATCTCTAGTTAAAGATTCTAGGTTAGGGTTCTTTAGAACGGCAAAAATTTGAAAACGGCATAGAAGATGCCTCCCAAAACCTTGCTGCCGCGCTAGGGAACCCTACAGTGGTATCAGAGCCAAGCTACAGATTTAAATGATGTTGTTAGATTATGAATCCGAAACTACTCCGAAACTTTAAACATTGCGACCCAGTTTCTGTCAAATTTAAAAAGGTCTCTAAAATTTTTTTAAACAACCGCAGAATGTTGTATGAGATATAACATGAACACTATGAAAATTTTAGGCGTTTTTGTGCAAAAGTGGCCGGCCACATAGGTGGAAAAACCGGTGTGCTCGGGTCATTTTTGGAATTTTGGGTTCAAATTTTCATGGTGTTCTAGTCTCTGGGTTTTGGGGTTTCATGTGTTGTTTGTTTTTGCTAAATTTGCATGTGATGTTAACTTTCTGCAAAGTCAACTCGGAGTGTTTCGTATTCGTAATTCTAACAAGTATTCGGGTTATTTAGATGACGTTAAAAAGTTCGAACGGATATCAATAACCCATATTTTCCCTCGCTGGAAATTTTCCAAGAGTTGGATTTTTTCCGTGTTTAAAATTTTCAGAAAATCATGCAAGCGATTCTATGGACCCTCTAGTAGAACGATACCCAAACTCGACTTTTTGGATCGCGGAACCGCGGTCATACCCTAGGGTTAGCCGCAGTTCCATGGCGACATGAGTGAGGCATAAGTCGGCCCTTCTACGGATGGTTCATAGGAGCTGTGGCAGTTTCTGGGCACTTTTTGAATTCCGCTCAAGTGTTGAGCTCTTAGGGAAAGTTTGGGTGTTTGTTTATTCGATCGAAAAGTTTAACATCGTCTAGCTATCTGTGATTGTGATACAATATTTGGAATCCACATAATTATTTATGAGATAACTAGTTTGAATTTTATAAATCTAGCAGTTTAGTCTCATTTGATCGTTTGCCACGGAATTTTAATGTGGATCAAAAGTCCATCGCAATTACGTAGCGTACGCGGATACTCGCCGGGTAACCTTACTAGATAGCCATGCCCCATAGCTCCGACCAAGTGACTGTAGGAGAACCCCATTACCAAAAGCATCCGTTCGGGTGCTCGCGGCCGCGGTGTTCCTCCTTAGTGCACTTCGTCGACGGCATCGGGGGTGCGTCCGTCTACTAAAGTTTCCGACAAGCATTCGATCAGGTTATCGGGAATCTTGTTGAATTACCCGACATGTTATTGAAAAGTGCTTTCAATATCGAGACTAAAATGCGGGGTTTATAATTGTTAGGCATGTGATGTCTAAGGAATTCATTTGCTTGGGCATGAAATCCAAAGTATGTGATACATTGGGTTTATGATGTCTAAGGTGGTTGCGGATTCCAATTGTTGTAGTTTTTCACTTTCTTTTCTATGACCGTAAGTGTAATATGTGGTGTATTGCCGGTTTCGTTGCTATATGTCATCGACAATTGGAATATCCATATTTACTTACGTTGATGGCATGTGATGTTATGTGTTGCTGTAATATGTTATATTGGATCGTCGTGTTTTGAATAGCCGGGTTTTTTTTTATGTGAGATGAGAGTTTTTTTTTTCATTCATGTAAAACCTTGTATGTAATATTCTTTTATTGGGGCACTTCCGGGTTGAGGATGATGTCACCATTGATGTATATTATTTACTTTTCCGCATTAGGATAGACCCAAGGTGGAGAGCACAAGTAACCGGGTTCTAGGGCCCAGTGGGAGACCATCTCGAGGAGTCGAGACCGGGTCTCCTAACTCTAGAATTGGTAGGGTTGCTTGCCGCTCTCATAGGGGTCTAAGGATGTGAGTTTGGCTATTCACCTCGACCGTGGAATCTGTGTTTTATACAGGCTTAAATTAAAATACGGAATTCCTAGTATATCCAATATTTCATATGTGTTCTTCTGCTGCTGATATTTTGTGATGTGATCACTTGATATGTTCTGAGACGAATGCTTATATTATATATATGATATATAATAACTATTGCTGCTTTCGTTTCTTCTGTGATACTTGGGAAGAATAATTCGATAGGACTTCATTAATGAGATTAATGAAAGAAAAAGAAACCTAAAGATGTTGCAGAATCTTGTTTTAAAAAAACTGGTAGCTCTATTTCTTGCTTTGCATAATGGTATTCCTCGCAGAATATCCAGCACCTTATTCGATAAGGAAAGAGCCGAGTTCTCTTCACCGGGAGTGACCTCTTTAGCGAAACTAGCAGATGCTATAACCCACTCGGTTTGTCTTTTGATTGCTTCTATAGTTTTTGCTTTGCATAGTGGTATTTATGAAATACCTGCACCTTATTCAATAAGGAAAGAGCCGAGATCCCTTCACCGGGAGTGGCCTCTTTAGCAGAACTAGTAAAAGCCTAAAAAACACTCCTTTTCGAAATCACTCGATTCTACAACGAGATCAAGTTCATTACGCCAAAGATTTTCATAAAAACCTGTCGTAGCCCTCCGTCATTTCAGATAAGTAGTATTTAGTATTCGTGGTACGTTTGTTGGCTTTCGTCAAGGTGTAGTGTGCGGTAGCTGATTAGTGCTTATCTGCTTAAGCATATGATGCGATTGGATTAGGGTAGTCGTACGGCTTTGTTGGCTTTCGTCAAGGGTCGTGCGGGTGGGTTTAATTCAATCATGAAATTTATGGGTTGAACTTGACTAGCGGACTATGGTTTGTTGGCTTTCGTCAAGGTCATAGGAAGCTACGGGCAAAAGATTATCGGGAATTTCAAGTGTTGAAATTTGAAATGAGATTGCATACCTTCTATAAGATAGTTGGATCATGATTCTCACTGCGAGTAAGGGTTACTCCTGAGAGAGTTTTACACATTACAATTAGCCGATCAAGTAGGTGTCTAGAAAGGTGTTAACGGGGTTACGCCCCTGGGAAAATGAGGTTTATTTTAATTAGGTCCATGCGAAAGCATGGGGAATCTCCCTCAAAGTACCGACACTGGCCTGGCCGAAAGATTGGCAAACTTGTAGGGTGTAATTAATCCCGGCTGGTCTTACCTTTTAGGGTTTGAAGAAAGATTTGATAAAAACAGCGGAAGCCATCCTGATTAGATGAAATAATAACCAATCTAATCTTATATAGAACACACACAAGAGGAGTAGTTCAGAAATGAACGAATCCTTCTTGCGGCATTGTAGACTAGCTCATATCAATACGACGCGGCCAGCTAAGTTACATAAGAATGAATATAAGAATCTCATCTTATACTACTTGCCAGTCTTGTCTCAAAGGTAATATGACCAAAACTCCATTTACTGGAAACAGAGAAAGAGTTACTGAACTCTTGGGACAGATACATGATGGTGTATACGGTCCTATGTCTACAAATGCCAAGGTTGGTTCTTTGTACTTCATTATATTCACTGATCATCTTTCAAGATTCGAACATATGTTCCTGTTGAAACACAAGTCTGAAACTTTTGAGAAATTCAAGGAATATAAGCTTGAAATTGAGAACCAGACAGGTAGAAGTATTAATTCCTTCGATGTGATCGAGGAGAAGAATACTTAGGCATGGAGTTCCTGAATTTTCTAAACGGAGAATGTGATTTTCTATCAGCTTACTCCTTCGTATACACCACAGCACAACGGTGTATCGGGGCGGAGGTATCGCACCCTATGAGATATGGCGCGCTTTATGATGAGTACTGCTGAGTTGCCTGTTTCCTTTTTGGGTTATGCACTTAAGAAGCTGCATACCTATTCAATGGGGTTCCATCCAAATCAGCGCCTACCACTACATAAAAGATATGGAATGGGAAGAGACCATGTCTTAAACGAGTTAAGAAATGGGGTTTTCCGGCCTATGTTGAAAGGCAGAATCCGGACAAGCTCGAGGCAAGGTTAGTTCTGTATAAGTTTGTTAGGATATCCTAAACATCTGCGAGGGAATATCTTCTACCTAACTGAGGAGCAAAAGGTGTTTTGTTTCTCAGCATGCCACCTTTTTAGAAAAGGAATTTCTTGTGAAGAAATTTGTGGTCATGAGGTAAAACTGGAAGTTGTTCTAACTAGACAAACTAACAGCTGATGATTTGGTGAAACCAAAGGATTCAATAGTCTCCAACGAACCTCAGCCTCTCCGCGAATCTGGTAGGGTTCCTCATCCACTTGAGAGATACTACGGTCTTCTCGGTGACAGTGGGAGCGAGGATTGCATCATGGTAGATGATGGTCCAAGTAGGTTCAGGCAGGCCATTAAGAGTGGGGACTCTGTGAAATGGCTGGATGCTATGCGATCAAAGATGGAATCCATGTATACCAACAAAGTATGACTTTGCATGTTGCACCTAAAGGGGTAAAACCCATTGGGAGCAAATGGATCTTGAGATGATTCTTGGTGTAGATGGAAAAGTTGAGACTTTCAAAGCTATGCTTAAGTCCATAAAGATCAATGCACGCATCGCGGAGTTGGAACATCTGTTTTGATGTGGCAGTCAAAGAGTTTGACTTCATCAAAAAAGTAGATGAACCTTGTATATATAAGAAGGCAGTAGAGAGTGAGGTTGTCTTACACGTATTGTACGTAGATGACATACTCTTGATAGAAAATGGTTTCCTATGCTACACTCGGTCAAGCTCCTCTTATCAAGAGGATTCTCAATAGAAGATCTGGATGATACCTACTACATCTTATCAATTCTTGATCTATGGTGATAGATCTAAGTGGATGTTGGGAGTGTCCCAAATCCTGGTACATTAACACCGTACTAGAGGGGTTTAGTATGGAAGATTCTAAACGTGGTGGTTCGTCCACTTACTCAAGAATCACACTCTCCAAAAAGAAGTCTTCCAAGACTGATTTGGAGAGAGCTCGCATGCAAGGGATACCCTATGCTTCGGCAGTAAGCTCTATCATGTATGCGATGTTATGTACCAGACCAGATGTAGATAACTCACTAGATGTAGTGTTCAAGAATCAATCGGATCTTGGGAGAATCACCGGACAACTGTGGAGGATATTCTTAAGTACTTGAGAAGCACTAAAAGAAAATTCTTGGTTCCAGCTTCCAGAGTGATAAGTTTGACTGAAAGTTGGTCACAGGCATTGTCTTTACCCTCAGTGGAGGGACGATATGTTGGAAAAGTTCCAAGATAGATACCGTAGCATACAAGACGATAAAGGCTGAATACATTGCTACCAAAGAGGTTGTCTGGACATTACTTGTTCATGAGATGAACAAGGTTCCTACCATTGAGCATCCAATAACTGTTATTATGACTACAATGGAGTTGTGGCTTTGGCCTAGGAACACCGGTCTCATCAGCGATCCAGACATATTCTGAGGCTAGTATCACCAGATCAGGGAGATGGTTGATCTCCAACGGATCGAGGTCAAGAGAGTTGACACGAAGAACAACACGGAGGATCCACTCACCAAGGCCTGCTTCCCCAAATACTATTTGAGAGATTTTGGGATGGTTGAGTATGGGATACCACAACCACTGCTATATTGTTGGGTATTGGATACTACAACAGACGGCCTTAGTGCAAGTGGAAGATTGTTAGTTATATGCATGCCCTAGAGGCCATTACTATACATGGGATGTATATTGTAGTAGATGCTTGGACATATATAGGGAGGTCTTTCTTGCTCGATATGATAGTATGCTATCTGGTTGCTCTTTATCTTAACATGTTTACTTGTATAAGTGATGCTGTCTTGCTTTCACATGTTGATAAAGCTCTAAGGATGTGTACTTGACTACCAGGACTATGATGGAGATCATACTAGTGGGGCCAAAGGTAGTCCACAAGTACACCCTATAATTGTTCCTAGTCGTGGGAGTATCGAGACAGGGCATCGATACTCCAGAGTAGACTAGCGTATACGCTTCTCGACCCATATGATGGGAGATGGATGATCCCATATCCATTGGTGTTGACATCAAAGAAGGTATACGGGTGCTCAGTGGAGACTGGGTACACTGGACGGACTCGCCGAGAACTTCTAGATGGTATTATACCTATCGTCAGATAGCAGTTCTCTGGTGACACTGGTGCAGGTTAGTCTGTTGACCCGAGATCGTCATAGAGTCTTGTATGATTCCCACTGTGCTTTGATTTCCACCATACCACGGTCATGAGATCGTGCAAAAAGGTGGTTTTTGGGTACAGTCCCGAGTCACATGGAGGCAATGAGCGATAGCAGGGGATTCGTCTCTCCCGGTATTGGGAGTTGATGTTGCGCTATACTCGATTGGCCATAATAGGAAATCCCTGGCCAGGGTTGCTGAGATTTGCTGGTAAGTGTTATCAGTAGTTTCTCGAACCGTTATGGACCTTGCATCATCATGACTTATCAGGCTATTGGGGTCTGACGTTTTACCACCCCCAGACTGTAATATGCGACAATCTAACGAAGAGACCGGACTGTACGATAGTGTTACTGATTGGATTCGCAGGAGTATGAGCAAGCTTTCTTATTGATCTTCTGATCGCTCAATACTCGGGTGGCCGTTACATTTAGCAGACCGCTTGCGGTTTGTAGGTGTTTGATATGATCATCACCTACTGACGGCATATTGACGAGTCTTTAGAGTCCTACACAAAGGTTTTCTGGTTCATTGATTGGTAGAGATTCTGCGTGTTCAAGTTTAGTTAATTACCGCAATCAAAACGGTTTCGCTTGTAGCTAGCCGGTTGAGTACGGGTCGTCCGCAGGGAGATGGGAATCTTTTTCTATGTGCTTTAACGAGTTAAGTCCGAAAGTCCAGATTTGTTTGTGATTATCTAAGTGTTAAAATGATATGTAAAGAGAGCTTGTTAGGGTTAGGATTAGGTTAGTTTGAGTTAGGAGTCGCTCACTTCTTTCGTTGCCACTCTTAATATCGGTGTTACGGTAATCGGCAACAACGGGGATTAGCACGACTAGGAAGGAACTTGCGAGTATAAGCTAGACTTTCCAACGCTTAAGTTCTTCCTTTTGGTGCTTGTCCGTCCGTTCTTGGCTCTTAGCCATAACCTCCGGTTAATTCAACCACAACCGGTCTCACTACGGAATCACCGCTATCATGTAGGATAGGGTACCGTAGGGAGCGGATTGTGGTTCAATTAACGGGAGTCGATTTAAGATGTTGGGCAAGGAAAGAGTGAGAGAGATTTCCTTCTCTCAAACTTCCCTTATCCTACCCTAACAAGTATGGAAACTACTCACACATCATAATGAAAAGAAAACAAAACAAAGAGGGAGATAGAAAGAAGGAGATTAGAAGATAACAACTAGCTATTTGCGACCTCACCTTGGCAAGGATCAAGCGTAAGCATCATGGTTGTTTTAAGGATAAAGAAAAAGAGAAAGAAAGAAACAACAAGAAATAACAACAACTAAGTTAACAAATGAAAATTACAAGCATTTAACATAAGAGCAAGACAAGTATGATAATAAAATGAACTTCTTTATTCATCATTCTTCACTCACAAAAGCTCACTACAAGTTTTTCAATGGAGAAGAGATGAGAAGAGGAAGAAGAAACAAGTATTCTAAACCTAGAAAAATACAAGATTATGCACCCTTGGCTTCACAAGGTTCTGGGCTATTTATAGGCAGGGAACTGGAAATCTAGGGCAAAATTCTGCCTCTACATGCAAATACCAAAATACCCCCAAAGTTTGACATTCTGTCGCCATAGTACGGCCGCGGTTCCGCGGCCTAAGCCTGCTATTGCCGCGGAACCGCGGCACTTTGTTGGAGTTGGTCCATCGTTTTTGGTGGCTTTTCCTGTTCTGCTGTGCCCATTAGTCTGGTATATGACTTTTCTCAGAATTGCTTCACGATTTTTCCAGAATTTCTGTTGATCAAAAGGTGATTGGATATGGATCTTTTTGTCATGATTTTCTCGAGCTCCGCGTAGATTTCTTGGATCTTGTGTTGCCATTGAGCCTTGTGCATGAAAGTGACATTGATTTGCCATTTTGTCTCTTAAATTGGTGTGTGGCAACAGACGGATAAAGAGCGGAGACCCATGTTTTATCTGTGGTTGGCAGGAACCCGGATTTTGTCGTGTTTTTCCATGAATTTCATTGTTAAGAGCCGAGAACCTGTATCCTGCAATTGACTAGCAAACACGGCTCAAGAGTACCTACCGATAAGCAATATGATAAAAATTGGGCGGTATAAAAATGCACTAATCTGATATGAACAAATACCCCTAAACTTATTATTTGCTAATCCCGAGCAAAGCCAATTTATTCACAAAAAATTTCCTAACCTCACTTTCGCAGGGAACGCGATTGCACTGAGCATGTGCAACAAGCCGTTAAACCTCTAGGTGTCCCTAGTAGGAGGAGTGTTGTCTCCTGAGGGTTTTCAGCGGATACTACCCACAAAATCCGGTCAAGTTGGTTTTGTAAAATAACTAAGATTCAAACCCTAAAGTTTTGTTTCAGAAAATAACAATTCTATTATCCTAAGTCCAGACTGTCGAACCTTTATTTTTCACACCTCGCTTCTTATTTAACTACATATTTTATATGTCTTTACGTGCAATGCAAATAGTGTCGTTAAGTTTCCAGAAGGATCGATTTACGTCATCATGTCACACAATAAAGCCCAGATAAAAATTTTGAAAGGATCACATAAGTTTTATAAAGAGTTAAGTATTTTTCAAGTTTCGTTTTCCAGTAAAGTTTCAACTTTAGAATTTCTATCTTCCTTAACAGGAAACTAGGTCTTATTTTTCACTCCACCTTTTTCTTGTTTTCATTTCATACACACCTCTGTGAACGTGCAATAGTCTTTATCATAGAATAAAACCTTCATATCTCCGCTAATTTTTTTTATAAAAGCCTGTCTTTTATCAAGATTATTCTCACACAAAGAACCGTTAGGAATTTTAACTCGGAGAGAACACTTGTTTGACTTTGTTTTAATCTGGACTTTCTAGGCTTCTTAGCGAGTTTTGGGCCAATGCTCCCAAACCAGTTGGCTTTAGGGCATTAGGTGTAAAAACACCCCAGCGGACTTAATTACTCAAGTTACCTAGGTCCACAAACAAAAGACAGTTTGGCGTGAAAATCATGATGATTTAATACGAACGGAGATATAGCCGGCAGTTCAATTATTTTTTTGGATAAAAGACGTGTTTAGTGGGTTTTGGTGTGTAATCATTCCAATCAAGTTCCAGATGGGTTATTTTTCAGACTTAGTTCCAATTAAGGCATCAATAACATTCCTTCATATTCACTCACTTCATAAACTATTCTTGATATTACTTATTTCCGAACAAACCTATTTGATCCTCAGAAAATCATTTATCCATTTAAAAGTTTTTCGACATAAAAGACTTGTCATCTAATTCCCAAAAACTCACGGCACGTGTAGTGTGATGTAAAGACGTATATCAGCTATAGTTAAATTCAAAGGAGAGTTATCTTTCAGGTTTTCAAAATCTAAACATAAGATTTAGTTATTTGTATTTTATCAAACAAAACTGTCGAAATGTTGAATCAGAGTCCTCCCACTAGCTAACTTGACAGAAAAGTTTTTATATTTTTAGAAATTTTTTTAGATTTTTATGGATTTTATTTAATATGCAGATGCAAAATATACATATGAATGCGAAGGTTAGAAATGCGTACCGAGCGTACCCCCAAACTTAAACTGGACAGTGTCCTCACTGTCATTGCATGAAGAGATCATTTGAAGGGTCAAAATTGTCGGTTAGCGATATACATTTTTTTTTTGTTTTTAAAGAAAAGAAAAAGAAAAAGAATATCCACAAATATATACAAAATGGTATATACATACCCCCAAACTTATTTGGAACAGTGTCCACTGTTCTTGGCTGGATAACCGAAGTTTGGAGGTAGGCAGAGGAAGATTATGCAGGGTAAACCGGCTCCTGTAAGACCAGGAGCTCCTCTGTTGGTTCGGCGCTAAGGTACGGTTTAAGTCGGTGTCCGTTCACTTTAAAAAATGAACCGTTCTTCGGATTCTCCAAATCCACGGCGCCATGCGGATACACATTCCGCACAAAATACGGCCCTTTCCAGCGAGATCTGAGCTTTCCTGGATGGAAGTAAAGTCGGGTGTCGTAAAGCAGTACCTGCTGACCAGGTACGAAAGTTTTGCGCAAAAGGTGTTTATCGTGAAACACCTTCGTTCGATTCTTAACGACAACCGCGTTATCGTAAGCCTCATCCCTAAGCTCGCTCAATTCGTTCAACTGCAGCTTCCGATGGCTGCCCGCATCTTCGAGAGACAGATTCAGCTCCTTTATCGCCCAAAATGCGCGATGCTCTATTTCGACAGGTAGGTGGCAAGCTTTTCCGTACACAAGCCGATAGGGAGACATGCAAAGGTCGGTCTTATAAGCGGTTCGAAATGCCCAAAGGGCATCAGTGAGTTTCAGCGACCAATCCTTACGGTTTTTGGAAACCGTCTTCTCCAGTATCTGCTTGATTTGCCGATTTGAAACTTCGGCCTGCCCGCAGGTTTAGGGGTGGTAGGGCATAGAGAGCTTATGATTAATGGAATATTTTCGCATCAAGGCCTCGAAAGTCTTGTTGCAGAAATGACTTCCATTGTCGCTAATAATCGCTCGGGGTGCCCAAAACGGGAGAAAATGTTTTCTTTAAGAAACCTAACGACAACCTTGTTGTCGTTAGTCCGGCTGGGCACAGCCTCGACCCATTTAGAGACGTAATCAACAGCGAGAAGAATGTACAAGTTCCCAAAAGAGCTGGGAAACGGCCCCATGAAATCTATCCCCCAAACATCGAAAATCTCCACAACCAAGATCGGTTGGAGCGGCATCTCGTTCCTCCGGGATATCCGGCCCAAGTGTTGGCACCGGGAGCAAGTCTTGCAATAGTCATGAGCGTCTTTGAAGAGTTGTGGCCAGTAGAAACCACATTGCAAGATCTTCTCAGCTGTCTTTCTGGGGCCAAAATGCCCACCACATGCTTGATCGTGGCAAAACGACAGCACACTCTTGAATTCCTCGTCAGGGACACACCGACGAATAATCTGGTCGGGACAGTACTTGAACAGATAGGGTTCGTCCCAGTAAAAGTGTTTTACTTGGGATAAGAAGCGAAGTCTGTCCTGACTTGACCATTCAGTCGGTAGTAATCCTGTGGCCAAATAGTTCACAATATCTGCGAACCAGGGTTCGCAAGATACTGTCAAGAGCTGTTCATCCGGGAAAACGTCGTTGATCGGAATTGGAAGCGAAGGCGAAGAAGGAAGTCGTGAGAGATGGTCGGCAACTACGTTTTCACATCCTCGTTTATCCTTAATGACAAGGTCAAACTCTTGAAGCAAGAGGATCCAACGTATTAGCCGAGATTTTGCATCTTTCTTCGCAAAAAGATGGCGCAGAGCAGAATGGTCTGTGTAGACAATGACTGGAGAGCCGATGAAGTAGGGCCTGAACTTTTCTAAAGCAAATACAACAGCTAAGAATTCCTTCTCAGTTGTTGTATAATTGAGTTGGGCATCGTTCAGGGTTCGGCTCGCATAATAGATTACGTGCGGCATCTTGTTTATGTGTTGTCCAAGGACAGCACCAATGGCAAAGTCGGATGCATCGCACATAATCTCAAATGGGTGCGTCCAGTCAGGCGAAGAAAGAACGGGAGCAGATGTGAGTGAGCTTTTCAATGATTCGAATGCAGTCACACAGCTCGAGTTGAAGTCGAATGGCGTATCCTTGGCCAGTAAAAGAGTCAAGGGCCTAGCAATCTTGCTAAAGTCCTTGATGAACCGTCTATAGAAACCGGCATGGCCAAGAAAGGCTCGGATATCTCTGACGCATCGGGGAGGAGGGAGATTGGAAATGACCTCTATCTTCGCTTTGTCAACCTCTATGCCATTTTGCGAGATGATATGTCCTAAGACAATACCTTCGCGCACCATGAAGTGGCACTTCTCCCAATTCAAAGTGAGATTCTTGTCCTTACATCGGGTAAGGACAGCGTCAAGATGCAGCAAACACTCGTTGAAGGAATCGCCGAAGATGGAGAAATCATCCATGAAAATCTCCAGAAATTTTTCCACCATGTCCGAGAATATTCCCATCATACACCGCTGGAAGGTAGCGGGCGCATTGCATAACCCAAAGGGCATGCGACGATATGCAAACGTGCCGAAAGGACAAGTGAAAGTGGTCTTGTCCCGGTCTTTTTCGGCGATGGGAATTTGATTATAGCCAGAGTAGCCATCAAGAAAGCAGTAGTACTCGTGTCCGGCCAATCGTTCAAGCATTTGGTCATTGAAAGGTAGCGGAAAGTGGTCCTTCCGCGTTGCGGCGTTGAGTTTTCTGTAATCAATTCATACTCGCCACCCAGTTTGGGTGCAAGTAGGGATTAACTCGTTTGTCTCGTTGGTTATGACCGTGATGCCCGACTTCTTGGGGACAACATGAATGGGGCTCACCCACTGGCTATCAGAGATAGGGTAAATGATACCACTATCTAGACATTTTACGATCTCCTTCTTCACAGCATCTTTCATGACTGGATTGAGCCGTCTTTGTGGATCCCGGGCTGGTTTGGCATCATCCTTCAGATGAATGTGATGCTCAACGATCAGGGGACTAATCCCCTTGATGTCCGCCATGGACCAGCCAAAAGCTTGCATGTTGCTGTGCAAGACCGTGAGAAGGGCTTTCTCTTGCTCTGGAGCTAGAGAAGCCGAGATGATGACAGGGAGGGTCTCGTTTTCACCTAAGTAAGCGTACTTAAGGTGAGACGGCAAAGACTTGAGTTCGAGCGTCGGAGGTGAAACGATTGAAGGCAAGATTGGTGCAGAGGTCTCGAACTCAAAGGACTCCAGCAAAGGTTCAAAACGAGTGTAAGCGACCGAGTCGGATGGTTCAGGTAACTCATCCGGAAATTCGAAGGATTCAAACTCGGGTTGCGAGCGGCTAAGATCGTTCAAGAACGTGAAACACTCATAGTCGTTGTCGGGCGCAGAAACAGCAGCAGGTTCGAGGAGGAATGCACTAGTGGCGTTAAGGTTAGCATGATCGAACAGAAACTCCTCGAATTCACACTCTTCAGGGGTGATCTCCTGGATCGAGCAGACGTCCAATATATGAGCATTAGGTTCGGAGGGCTGATTCCCCAACCTAAAAATGTTGAGTTCAATTGTCATGTTTCCAAAAGAGAGGTTCATCGAACCATTGCGACAATTGATCACAGCATTTGAGGTTGCAAGGAATGGGCGACCGAGTATCACCGGAATTTGATTCCGAGGGTTAGCTACAGGCTATGTGTCTAATACAATGAAGTCAACAGGGAATATGAAGTCCCCGACTTTGATTAACACATCCTCTAGCTCACCCCTAGGATGGGTGATCGATCGGTCGGCCATTTGGAGAGTACAGTGTGTGGGTTTCAGCTCTCCTACGCCTAATTGCTCGTATACTAAGTACGGAAGCAGGTTAACACTGGCACCAAGATCTAATAGTGCGCGGTTGATGTTCTTATCCCCAATGGTAATAGAAATCGTAGGACAGCCAGGGTCCTTCCATTTTTGTGGTAAAGATTGGGTAAGAGCATCACTCACAGCACTAGCCAAGAAAACTTTCTTTGGTACCTGAGACTTCCTCTTTTTCGTGCACAAGTCCTTTAAGATTTTCGCGTAGGATGGGACTTGTTGGACGGCATCTAAAAGAGGAATGTTAATGTTAACCTGCTTAAATAACTCCAGAATCTTCTCCATTTGAGGATTTTGTTTATTAGACCTCAACCGGTTTGGAAATGGGATGTTTTTAAAATTGGTTGAGTCTAATGCTTGTGGAGGAGATTGTGGAGTTGGAACAGATCCCAGAACAGGTGTTTTCGTGGAGTGAGAAGCGGGTCCGTTCAGAGCAGAAGAAGAAGAAGAAGAAGGAGAGCCTTTTGAAAAATGGAGAATAGGCTCAGAAGACGAAGAAGCAGGAGAAGAAGAAGAAGAAGCAGCGGCCGGGGTGTCATCGTTGATCCGTGTACCAATGTTGTTTTGCAGCATCCTTCCCGATCTCAATGTGGTCACGGCACTCACATTATGATTCTGTTGTTCAAGAGCAACATGTACATTCTGTGGGTGACCGGGATTTGGGAGTGGTTGGGACGGGAGCTTCCCCTTCTCTCAGTCGCTTAAGGCCGCATTCAGCTGTGCAATCTGGGCCTCGATGGTTTTGATGCTTTGCCCGTGAGCGGCAGTGTGTTGCACTAAGGACTGAATGGAAGACTGGATGTTGGCAGTGGATTGTGTCGATTGTTTAACGAACGCCTCCAGACTTCGTTCGAGCGAGGAAACCTTATCGTTGTTTGACGGAACAAAGTTGTTTGGTGGAAAAGAATTGTTGGGTGCAAAGTTGTTCGTCTGATTTTGGAAAGGTTGGGGTTGGAAGGGCTACTGAAATTGATGTTGAGTTTGTTGTTGCACTTGTTGTTGCGGCGTAGGAGGCCTTTGGAAATTGTTGCCTTGGAATTGATTCTGATTCTGATTCCAGGCGAAATTAGGGTGGTTCCTCCAACCGGGATTGTAGGTGGAAGAGTATGGATCATTCCTCGGTCTTTGCTGAAATGCAGCATTAACCTGATCCTGTCCTTGCGATGGTGGATTGTAAGGACACTCTTCGGTTAAGTGGGAAGGATCAGAAAAACAAGCACAAATGGTACGAAGGGGGAGAACAGGGGTAGGAGCAGGAGAAGAAAATTTGCTCTCTATTGCTTCAAGCTTTCTCGTTATTGCAGCCATTTCAGCTTTCATCGCAATAGAGACGTCAAGTTGGTGAATTCCTACCCTAGACTGACCGGTAGATGTGGAGGTAGAAGAAGAAGAAGTCGGTCTGGTGCTCTCCCATTGTAGAGTTTACTCCGCAAGGTCGTCAAAGAATTGCCACGCTTCCTCGTCAGATTTCGATAGGAAGTGGCCCTGACAGATGGTTTCCAACAACTGCTTCGTTGCTAGGTTCAGGCCCTCGTATAAGGTTTGGCAAAGTTGGCATTTCTCTATACCGTGGTGAGGACACTGAACAAGAAGGTCTTTGTACCGGTCAAAGCACTTCCAGAAGGGTTCAGAAGGAAGCTGAGAGAATTGGTTGATTTCATTGCGAATCCTTGCGGTTTTATGATTCGGATAGAACTTTTTGAGAAACGCTTTAACAAACTCGTCCCAACTGGTTATGGAGTGGGAAGCGGTGCTATACAGCCATTTTTCAGCAAGATCGCATAAAGTGAACGGAATGACTCGTAGACGTATAGCATCGTCCGACAGTTGGGTAGTTTTCATCATGGCACACACGTTTTGAAATTTATTGATGAAGATATAGGCATCTTCAGATTCAAGTCCACGAAATCGTGGAAGCATGTTGATGAAGTGGGGCTTAATTTCAAAATTATCCCCATTGGCCGGTGGAAGAGAAAGGCAGGTGGGAAGTGCAGAACGGGTGGGATAGAAACGATCCTGGAGCGCGATTCGCTGCGGCGCTACAACAGGCGGTGGTGGTGGGTTATTGGTCTCCGTAGGAGGTGGAGCCAATCCATGGGTAGTCAAAGAGATGTTCGGATTAAATCCTGACATCGCGGAAGAAGAGGTTGGTGATGGTGAAGGTGAAGATGTATGAACAGAAATCCGGTCAACGTCGGAGTTGGCCGGCAAAGGTAAAGGTGAAAGAGGAGTGGACGGAGTTTCGACGTCTGAGTCGATCGCGTAGTCGGTAGCGACTAACGTAACGCGGACTAGACGGGCGCTAGTGTCCCGAGTCCAAGCGGACATACACTAAACGAGTTTAGTATAGTCAAAGCGGAGAAGGTGAGGGTAAGAAAACGTCAATGGAGAAAGGCGATGGGTGGTGGGTGAAAAATGGATTTTGGCGACAAAGGGCGAGTTTTTATAAAAGTTTTTGATTTTTTCCTTTTTTTTTTATTTTTAGGAAGAGCTTTACAGAAATATGTACGGATTTACGGCTTTAAGCAATCACAAACAAGATATGCACAATCACACCTAGATCTAGGGTCACCTAGGTCAGCTAAACAGCTCCTAACTGTTCCAAAGAACTAGAAACAGGACCTCAAACCGCCTCTTCTCCGCCAATTGCAGCCAGATAAGTGCCAGGTAAGTGGGAGGTTGTCCAACGCTTTCGCGAAATTCCTTAATTAAATAACCACTTGCCTTCGTCACACTTGCCTAGACACCGCAAAGTCAGGATAGGATAAACGGCCGATGCCTGTAATTAGTCCTCTGTCCTATTGAGTGCGAAGTCCTTAGGGCTGAGTCTAGTATTTTTTAATTTAACAATGGTCAATGCATATGCTTTTTGTGATTTCTGGGGTCCTGGGAAGGGTGATGAAATCCTCACCCAATCTGAAATGGTTTTAAGCCCCTTAAGTCCGTAATAATGAATGCAAAGCGATAACAAATCAACTGCAAACAATTTTTTTTTTATTTTTAGCGCGGCGCAAAGAATCCTGCACAAGAACAGTTTATTGGAAGGGGAAGAGAATTTGCGCAAAGAAGGCTGCAGAAAACACGGTTTATTGGAGTCCAGAGGAGTGGGAGAGAGGAGAGAAACACTTACAGAAAAAATGGCAGCCTGAAGGCTCCAAATGGCCGCGGTTCCGCGGCCAAACGCGTGCTTAGGGCGCGATTCCACGGCTGAACAGAGAGATTGGGCTTCCAATTTTTTTCTGTGTGCTGGCCTGGGAGTTCTCTGCTTGTCTGGATTTGCTAAATCTTGATTTGGTCACTGTATCTGCTCCAGATTTTTATAGTAGACCGTTTGCTTCGTTTTGATCCGTCGCGGTATAGCCGCGAAATGTGGGTCTATCTTCCCACGTCTTTGGCACTGAACTCGAACTCCGTATTATCCTGCACACTTGTACAAAAACTAATCAAAAATAACAAAATGATTTTTCTTTACAAAGTATATTTTTTTTTGTTTTGGTTATATTTATATTCACAAGTTAACCCGAAATTACACAAGGAAATAAACTACCGTCTCCCCGGCAACGGCGCCATTTGATTGGTAGAGATTCTGCGTGTTCAAGTTTAGTTAATTACCGCAATAAAAACGGTTTCGCTTGTAGCTAGCCGGTTGAGTACGGGTTGTCCGCAGGGAGATGGGAATCTTTTTCTATGTGCTTTAACGAGTTAAGTCCGAAAGTCCAGATTTGTTTGTGATTATCTAAGTGTTAAAATGATATGTAAAGAGAGCTTGTTAGGGTTAGGATTAGGTTAGTTTGAGTTAGGAGTCGCTCACTTCTTTCGTTGCCACTCTTAATATCGGTGTTACGGTAATCGGCAACAACGGGGATTAGCACGACTAGGAAGGAACTTGCGAGTATAAGCTAGGCTTTCCAACGCTTAAGTTCTTCCTTTTGGTGCTTGTCCGTCCGTTCTTGGCTCTTAGCCATAACCTCCGGTTAATTCAACCACAACCGGTCTCACTACGAAATCACCGCTATCATGTAGGATAGGATACCGTAGGGAGCGGATTGTGGTTCAATTAACGGGAGTCGATTTAAGATGTTGGGCAGGGAAAGAGTAAGAGAGATTTCCTTCTCTCAAACTTCCCTTATCCTACCCTAACAAGTATGGAAACTACTCACACATCATAATGAAAAGAAAACAAAACAAAGAGGGAGATAGAAAGAAGGAGATTAGAAGATAACAACTAGCTATTTGCGACCTCACCTTGGCAAGGATCAAGCGTAAGCATCATGGTTGTTTTAAGGATAAAGAAAAAGAGAAAGAAAGAAACAACAAGAAATAACAACAACTAAGTTAACAAATGAAAATTACAAGCATTTAACATAAGAGCAAGACAAGTATGATAATAAAATGAACTTCTTTATTCATCATTCTTCACTCACAAAAGCTCACTACAAGTTTTTCAATGGAGAAGAGATGAGAAGAGGAAGAAGAAACAAGTATTCTAAACCTAGAAAAATACAAGATTATGCACCCTTGGCTTCACAAGGTTCTGGGCTATTTATAGGCAGGGAACTGGAAATCTAGGGCAAAATTCTGCCTCTACATGCAAATACCAAAATACCCCTAAAGTTTGACATTCTGCCGCCATAGTACGGCCGCGGTTCCGCGGCCTAAGCCTGCTATTGCCGCGGAACCGCGGCACTTTGTTGGAGTTGGTCCATCGTTTTTGGTGGCTTTTCCTGTTCTGCTGTGCCCATTAGTCTGGTATATGAATTTTCTCAGAATTGCTTCACGATTTTTCCAGAATTTCTGTTGATCAAAAGGTGATTGGATATGGATCTTTTTGTCATGATTTTCTCGAGCTCCGCGTAGATTTCTTGGATCTTGTGTTGCCATTGAGCCTTGTGCATGAAAGTGACATTGATTTGCCATTTTGTCTCTTAAACTGGTGTGTGGCAACAGACGGATAAAGAGCGGAGACCCGTGTTTTATCTGTGGTTGGCAGGAACCCGGATTTTGTCGTGTTTTTCTATTAATTTCATTGTTAAGAGCCGAGAACCTGTATCCTGCAATTGACTAGCAAACACGGCTCAAGAGTACCTACCGATAAGCAATATGATAAAAATTGGGCGGTATAAAAATGCACTAATCTGATATGAACATTCATGCAAAACAAAATAGGAACACATATGTGATATGTGCGGGACCGAGATTAATGCGCGTATGTGATACCGCATTCTATTCTTACGAAATGTGATATCGGTCGGTTAAATGAGATATAGCCGGCTTATCGGATCAAGTGTTGATTCGATAAGTTGATACATTTTATATTAGTCGGTTGTGTGTGATATAGCCGGATTATTAAATCAAGTGTTGATTTGATAATTTAATGTATAATTATATATTTGATATATTAACTTACATTAACTAATATTTGCTCACTAAACATTTCTTTTTCTCACTTGTGTGCATATAATATATATGTGATATATATTAATGTACATTTTATTGTGTCATGCTTGATGCCACATGCAACATGGGTATATGAGACTTACACCATGGTTATGATAATCCTAAGGTTTTATTTATCTTGGTAATTCACAAATTAGTGGTAATTAGTCACATGGTTAAAGCTTGTAGAAGCTTGTGGAACTTTTGACCAAGTCCACTCATTTTGTTTTACTTGAAGATATTTATTAACCCAATCATTATTGTTAACTCATGGTTTATTCTCTACATGAGTTAGTGTATGACACTAACTCACCAATGGTTGCTATTCTCACCTCATGAGTTCATTCTCTCATTCTTCACTTGATCATCTTCTTCTTCATTGAGAAAGCTTACTAGCTTTTCTCAAGGTGAGAAAATATTATGAGAAAAAGAAAACTAAAGAGATCCCATTTCCTACTTCATCATCCTCTACTATTAGCCGTTTAGTTTAGGATGTTTGCTTCACTATTTCACATATTAGTGAAGAGTTAGCATGAGCTTGTGTCTCCTCGACTTAGATCATCTCCGGCCTCGAAGACTTCGAGCAATCTTGTTCATTTCTCCCAGGGAACCCATACTAGAGTTCGGGAGATCACTACTCGCAGCGAAGGGACTACTACACGAAGCTTTAGAAGTGAAGGACCAGTCTACAAAGGTTGTATTCCTCATTCACTATACTTGCAAAGTTTTATGCATGCTTTTTGTTTATATCTCTAGTTAAAGATTCTAGGTTTGGGTTCTTTAGAACGGAAAAATTTGAAAATGGCATGGACGATGCCTCCGGAAACCTTGCTGTCGCGCTAGGGAACCCTACAGCCACCACCCGTAGGTGCGCAGAATCCACCGCGCATCTCTCTCTAAGAGAGATTCTACCCGATACGCGGTCCTCTTCCTACTTGTCTATCTATTCCACCAGCCAATAAGGATAATCTTGAAATTAAAGCCCACTTTATCAACCTGTTGCCCAAATTTCACGGGCTTGAATTCGAAGACGCATACGTTTTTATCACCAAATTCAAAAACGTATGCGTAATGATGGGCACTTCACAACTTTCAGTGGATGCTATGATATTACGTCGTCTCCCTTTTACCTTGTGCGATCTAGCAAAAAAATGGCTTTATAACACTGCCGCACACTTTATTGCCAATTGGGATGAATTTGTTATAGCATTCCTTATGAAATTTTATCCCAATCATAAGACCGCCCGTATTCAAAGCGAGATTAACAAGTTTACCCAGCTTCCCAATGAACCATTTTGGAAATGCTTTGAACGGTGTAAAGATCTGCAAGTCCAATGCCCTCATCACGGAATTAATAGATAGGACCTTTGCCGAATTATATATGAGGGTATTAATCCAGCGACAAAATAGATGCTTGAGACCATTTGTCAATATCATTTCATGTCTAAAGACGATGGTGAAGTTTAGCAATTCCTGGAAGATCTCGCTGAACAAACTTTGCAGTGGGAAAGTGTTAGACCAATATCGTCTAAGGGAGGTATCCATCTGCTCGACGTTTCCATCGCAGTGAAAGCCAAAATGGCCGTGATGCAAAAGAAACTCGATGCTATCGAAAACAAATTTGCATCTGCCTCCATAAACCAAGATACGCTTCCTAAAACCGTGTGTGGTTGCTGTTCGGACCCATCACATCTGACGGAAGAATGTCCTTTGAATCCTCCGTTTCAAGATCAAGAACATACTAATTCTGCTTTTCAGCAACGACCTAGAAACGATCCTTATTCTTTCATATACAATCAGGGATGGAGGAATCATCCTAATTTTTCTTGGAACCAAAACCAAACTCAAAATCAAAATCAGTTCCCAAGCAACTATCAAAGACCTCCCCCACAGCAACAGCAACTACCACAGTCGAGTCAGCACCCCTTTCAACCACAACCTTTTCAAAACCCGGCCAATAACTTTGATCCTTATAATAATTCTATTCCAACGGCTGGTACTGATAAACCTTCTGCACTCGACACGTTCATTAAACAATCTATACAAATGACGGCTAATTTAACGTCTGCTATCCAAACTCTAATGCAGAACATCGCTTCCCACGGTGAAAGCATAAAATCGATAGAAGCACAACCTGCACAGTTAAATGCCGCGATGAGTGCGAAAGAGAAAGGGAAACTTCCATCTCAACCTCTACCGAATCATGGCCACTCACAAAGTCATAATGTGTGTGCCGTAACCATGTTGAGATCGGGAAGAGTGCTGAACAACCAAGTGGGTGAACATGTTGATGACGTTGATGTCAATGATGTTAATGATACCCCGGCTTCTACTTCTTCTCCTACTTCGTTTTGTCCACCACCTTCTTCCGAGCCTATTCTCTGTTTTCCCCTAGGCTCGAACCCTCAGCCCACTTCCTCAAGTCAACCTAAAACGATCCCAACCCCAATTCTGAAATCGATTCCATCCCCATAAACTTCTCCACAAATGGTGGACCAAACCCTTATTGATAAAGCTCCTTATCCGAACAAGTTAAGGGGCAACAGACCAAGTCCATAAATGGAGAAGATTGTGGAAATTTTTAAGCAAGTTAACATAAATATTCTTCTCCTAGATGCTATTCAACAAGTTCTGTCTTATGCGAAAATTCTAAAGGACTTGTGCACTAGGAAGAGAAAAATTCAAGTGCCTAAAAAAGTTTTCCTAGCGAGTAATGTGAGCTGTGCTTTTACCCAACAAATACCTAAGAAACGAAAGGACCCCGGAAGTCCTACAATATCTATTTCTATTAGGGGTAAAAATATTAATCGTGCTCTACTCGATTTAGATGCTATTGTTGACTTGCTTCCGTATTCTGTCTATGAGCAATTAGGCATCGGAGAGTAAAAACCGGCGCACTGCACTCTTCGGATGGCTGATCGATTTATTACCCAACCTAAAGGTGAGCTAGATGTAACATTTCAAAAAAAATAAAATATTATTGTTTGGGAATTTTTATAATTTAATATTATTTTATTGAATATTTTAATATTTCGGTATAATTAAATACCGATAAATGGGGAAAATTTTGGAAAAATTATGGAAAATTCTAAAATAGGGTATTTTATGGAATTATGCCATTCTTAAGTTTTTATGATTTATTTGACACTAATTTAGTGCTAATCGCGATTAAAAAATCGCTAATCGGATTTTTAGCATTTTTGTGCAAAATATGCACATATCATTTTTACACTTGTGTTACATTTTACCATGGTTTGTTTTGGGTTTACTATTTGTGTGAGAAGGATTTAGAGAGAAAAAGAAATGAGAAAAAGAAAATGGTCAAAGGGGAGACATAATCATTAGGTTAGGTGTACCTTGGAGAGAGAGGAGAGAGTGAGTATTAGTGAGAGAGAGGGGGGCTGCCCAAAATGAAATCCCCCACCATTTCCATCACCCTCTTCATCTTCCTCAACTCCTCCACCCTCCACTTAAACCCTAGATCTATCTCCAACCATTCCCCAAAACCCTATACCCCTTTCACAAAAATGACCACCTCTTCACCCTCTACACGATGGACCGAGCAAAATTGGATTTTGACGACGTTGGGAAGTTAGTGCTGCCTTGAGTGGACTAGATGAGGTATAATTTCTTCCCTTTAGATTAGTTATGTGTGATATCGTGTTTTAGTGTCGTTTTAAGATGTTGTTGACCTGCTGTTGTTAGGTCCACGTTACCTCTCCCGGTACTTTCGGGGTTGCGGAAACGGTAAAACAAAATTTTTTCTAAACTTTGTAACATGGACCGTAAAAGCCGGATCTTTGCTAAACAATACACTAGCATCCTAACTTGAGATGTTATCTACTCGGTTAGGGGTTATACCTCAACTTGAACTCCTTCTCTTCTTGTTGTTCTTCACTTCTTCTTGTTCTTCTCTTCTTGTTGTTCTTCTCTTTGCTTGCTCAATGGTTGATCCGGATTTTGGTCACCTCCACGGCCTCCTTGAGTCGAAGACGATCCACCCGAGAGATGTACACCGAGCTCCACCTCAAGCCGAGATAACTAGGGCAAGGAGATTGCTAATCTAGAAGCCCTAGGATGTGTAGAGAAGATGTATGGATGTGTTTGTCAAGTGGAATTCTTTTTCTCTCAACACATGAGATCAAAGGAGAAATCAAGAGGAGGAAGAAGAAGGAGCTTGCTAGCAACCATGGAGCTTCTCATTTCAAGAGAGAGAATGAGAATAAAAATGATGATACAAAAGAAAAACAACCATGGTTGGAAATAATGCAAAACAACATCATTACTAATCCCATCAAGATAAAGTTGATGGCTACTTTGAAATGACCATTATCATAATCCAAAAGAAAAAGGAAAAGAAAAGAAGAGTGTGGAACCCTCTTGAAAGTCAATGGTCAACCCGGTCAACCGGTCAACAAAGTCAAGAGAGGTCAACGGGGTCAAATGGTCAATGCAATTAGCCATCATAAAATTATCACTAATAGGATTAGTAAATGATGTTCGCGGCTCATAATGGTTTTGACCAAACGAACTGTCAAAACCCTAATGAGTCCGCCTCAAAATGGTTTTGAACGAATCGACTGTCAAAACCCTAATGAGCCTGCCACATAACGGTTTTGGCCGAACCAACTGCCAAAACCCTAATGAGGCACCTCCTACTTCATCACTCCGAAAAACTGTGCATACACACCTGCATCCGTATTCCGTAGAATGCGGATGCACAGAAGACAAAACAAATCCATCCGTGCAATACTAGGATCCGGCTTAAACCAAAGCCTACTAGTACTGCCTGTCCGAACACCATACGCACACAAGTGTACGTAAGTGATCGCAGCCCTGCCGTAAAACCATACGGCCTCTACACGTTTCGCTCAGTGTAGGGAAACTCTCTGTGTGGGACTCTAAAGACTCGACACTACGCTGGCAGTGGGTTTAACCACAGACCGCAAGCGGCACTAGCTGTACGTAACGGTCCCCAGGTAGATGTCGATAAGAAGGCCGATGAGGTAAACCCATCCGAACTCCCGCTGAGCCTGTATGTGACAATCTTCGTACAGTCCGGTCTGTTCGTCTGATACATCGCATGTCGGGCCTAGGGGGGTGGCAAGCGTCAGACCCCTGATAGCGGTACAAGTCGTGTCGGAGTGAAGTCCAGAACACCCTGAGATAACACTGGAACCTACCAGTATATCTCGCTTGCCCTGGCCAGGGACTACTTGTGTAATGGCTCTCCTAGACACAGCGCGATGTCAACCCCCAATACCGGGAGAGACGAATCATGTCTAACCGTCACTGCCTCCAAGTGCTTCGGGACTGCTCCCAACTACTACCTGTTTGCATGACTCAGTAGAGCCGTGGTAGGGTAGTAACCAAAGAACAGTGGGAACACACTCGAGGCGAAGTGACAGTGTCAAGTCAGCGGACTAAGCTGTACTCATGTCACCTGGGAACTGATAACTGACGATAGGTGTAATACCAACCATCAGTTCCCGACGAGTCCTGTCCAGTGTACTCGTAACCTAACGAGCACCCGCATACTATCTCAAGTACGACGTACCGACGGCTGTGGGACAGACCGTATCCCGTGCTGGGATGAGAAGCGCATACGCTAGTCTACTCCGGAGCATCGATGCCCTATCTCGATACTCCCACGACTAGGGACGTGTATAAGGATGTGCTTGTAGATTACCCAGCCCCCACGAGTGTGATCGCCATCACAACGCCGGTGATCAAGCAAAGATCCTAAGGGCTCTACTAATGCGTAGAGGTGATATAATAAATAAACACACATGTACACATTAAAGCAGAGACAAACCAAGTAGCATACTACTATATTGAGCAAGATTGTCTGTACAATTGTGAATATCCCAAGCTTCCATCAAGTAATATACATACTAGTATGATACAGTAATGGCCTCTAGGGTATATACACTAACAATCTCCCACTTGCACTAAGGCCATGTACTGGCGTATCGAAGACCTATCATCTCGATCAGCCGCTCGAACTGAGTCTGGGGTAAAGCCTTCGTGAATGGGTCCGCAGTGTTGTCCTTTGTGTCCACTCTCCGCACCTCGATCTCCTGTCGATCAATGATCTCCCTGATCAGGTGATACCGCCTTAAGATGTGCCTGGATTTCTGATGGGTCCTTGGTTCCTTCGCTAAAGCTATAGCCCCATTGTTATCGCAATACAAAGGTATTGGGTCAACAATGGACGGAACCACCTGAAGTTCACTAATGAACTTCTTCATCCAGACCGCCTCTTTTGCGGCATCGCTTGCATCAATGTATTCAGCCTCCATCGTCGAGTCTGCGACGGTATCCTGCTTGGAACTCCTCCAACATACCGCCCCTCCGTTGAGGGTAAACACAAAACCGGAGACAGACTTGCTGTCATCTTTGTCACTCTGGAAGCTTGAATCGGTAAAGGACTCGACCCTGAGGTCTCCATTACCGTAAACCAGGAACATCTCCTTAGTCCTTCTTAGGTACTTGAGAATGTTCTTCACTGCTGTCAAGTGGTCCTCCCCTGGGTCTGACTGATACCGGCTTACCGCGCTCAACGCGTAAGCTACATCTGGTCTTGTACATAGCATCACATACATTATAGATCCTACCGCCGAAGCGTAGGGTATAGTGCTCATGCGAACCCTCTCCTCGTCAGTCTTAGGAGACATCTTCTTGGAGAGGGTAATTCCGTGCAATGCGGGTATGTTACCGCGCTTGGAACCCTCCATACTAAATCTCTTTAGTACGGTCTCTATGTACCTGGACTGTGAAAGTCCCAATAGTTTCTTGGATCTATCTCTATAGATCTTGATCCCCAGAATGTACGAGGCATCACCCAGGTCCTTCATGGAGAACCTTTGCGACAAAAACAGCTTGACCGATTGTAGCATAGGAATGTCATTTCCTATCAAAAGAATGTCGTCCACGTACAAGACTAGGAATACGACAGTTCGTCCTACAATCTTCTTATATACACAGGGTTCATCTTCGTTCTTGATGAAATCAAATTCCTTGATTGCCTCATCAAAACAGATGTTCCAGCTCCGCGATGCCTACTTTAATCCATAAATGGATTTAAGCAACTTGCACACCTTTCCGCTGCTCCCACTGTCTGCGAAACCTTCTGGTTGATCCATGTAAACGCACTCTTCCAAACAACCGTTTAGGAAATCCGTTTTAACATCCATCTGCCAGATTTCATAGTCATGGAAGGCAGCAATGGCAAGTAGGATCCGAATGGATTTGAGCATAGCCACCGGAGAAAAAGTTTCGTCATAGTCCAAACCAGGTCTTTAACGAAAACCTTTTGCAACGAGTCTAGCCTTATAGGTTTCCACCTGCCCATCTACACCAAGTTTCCTTTTGTAGATCCATTTGCATCCAACGGGTTTTACCCCAGGTGGAGCAATATCCAAGGTCCACACTTTATTGGCGTACATGGACTCCATTTCGGATTGCATTACTTCCTGCCACTTATCAGAGTCCCTACTGATAATGGCCTGCCTGAAACTGGTAGGGTCATCTTCTTCCAAGATGCAATCCTCTCGATCCCCGTCAATGAGAAAACCGTAGTATCTCTCGGGCGGATGAGAAATCCTACTAGATCTGCGGAGTGGCTGAGGTTCGTCGGTTGTAACTGAATCTAGCGGTTCCACCAAGTCTTTTGTTAAAGCTTGTGTTTCTGGAATTTCATCCAGTTCTACCGTGCTGCCACTAATGTTTTTAACAAGAAATTCTTTTTCTAAAAATGTGGCATTTCTTGAAACAATTATCTTCTGTTCCTCTGCATGGTAGAATAGATACCCACTTGAATCTTTTGGGTATCCCACAAACTTACACAAAACGGCCCGTGCCTCAAGTTTGTCTGGGTTCTGCTTTTTGACATAAGCTGGGCAACCCCAAATCTTAATAAGTTTAAGATACAAACTCTTACCACTCCATATTTCATACGGAGTCTTAGGCACGGATTTGGATGGAACTTGATTCAATAGATGTGCTGCAGTTTGAAGTGCATATCCCCAGAATGAAAGAGGTAACTCAGCACTACTCATCATGGAGCGAACCATATCCAATAGGGTACGATTCCTCCGCTCCGAAACACCGTTGTGCTGTGGTGTATAAGGAGGAGTAAGCTGAGAGAGAATACCATTCTCTTTTAAGTAATCTAGGAATTCCGTGCTTAAGTACTCCCCTCCCCTGTCAGACCGGAGGATCTTGATACTTTTGCCTGTCTGGTTCTCTACTTCGTTTCTAAATTCATTGAATTTCTCAAAAGCTTCAGATTTGTGTTTCATCAGATACACATATCCGAACCTAGAGAGATCGTCAGTGAATGTGATGAAGTACGAGAACCCACCCCTTGCATGTATAGACATTGGACCACATACATCACTATGTACGAGTCCCAAGAGCTCTGCTGCTCTTTCTCCATGTCCGGTGAACGGAGATTTGGTCATCTTTCCTTTGAGACAAGACTGACAAGTTTCATAGGATGAAAACTCGAACGTATCCAAGAGTCCATCTTTATGCAACTTACTCAGTCTTTTCTCTCCGATATGACCAAGTCTACAATGCCACAAGTAGGATTCATTCGTATCTGAATTCTTCCTCTTGCGTGTGTTTTGTATGTTGAGAACTGAATTCTGATTTAGAACGTAGATACCATTACACAGTGTACCCTCTGCAACCAGTACCTTATCAAGGTAAATGTTCATGATATTCTTGTCAAGAACAAAGCTATATCCATCTTTATCGAGTAAAGAAACTGATATGATGTTGCAAACCATGGAGGGTACATAGTAGCAATCGTTCAAAATCATAGTCTTGCCATTTGGCAATACTAGGTGATATTCACCGACGGCTGCCGCATTAACTTGTGCTCCGTTCGCTACTCTGAGCGACATATCACCCGGTGCAACTTTCCTACTTTTTCTAAGTCCCTGCAATAAATTACAGATATGAGATCCTGATCCGGTATCAAGTACCCAGGAGGTAGGGCTGACCGTAAAACAGTTCTCAATTACAAGAACACCTGAAGAAGATGCAAAACCATGCTTCTTCTTCAACTGGGTATCCTGGAAATCCATACTTTCCCCTTTCCCTTTCTCATACTTATGACTGTTGTCACAAGTTAGAGCTGAACCAACGTTCCCCAGCCCCGAATAAGAATTCGGATCGGTCAAGCGAAACATTTTATTATCTTGATTAGGGCGTGAAAAGGTTGCTGCCTGGAGAGAGAGAAAAGAAACACTCAGCGTATGCTCTTACAAGATTAGATTGGTTTATTAATTTATCTAACCAGGATGTCTCCCACTGTTTCCTCAAATTCTTCTTAAAACCTTTTTAAAAGAAGAACTAGCCAGGATTTAATTCACGTCACAATACTTGCTTAACCTTTCAGCTAGGCTAGTGTCGGTACTTCGAGGGAGGTTTTCCAACGCTTTCGCGAAGTTCCTTAATTCAAGAACCTCTTTTCCCTGGGGGCGTAACCCCGCTAACACCTTTCTAGTCACCTACTAGGTTTATAGCATTGATCGTTAAGTGAAAGTAATCTCTCGAGAGTAATCCAACTCATCAGTGGGATCGGGATCCAACTGTCATTGTGTGATGACCTAGATGGAATCCACTCTAGCCACCACACTCCAGAAGGTATGCTAAATCTGCAAGTTTCAGTTCTTTTGAAACTCCCGATGTGGTTTTTGCCCCTAGGACCCAGGTGATCTTGACACAGTCAACAAATCAAGGAGTCCTAGTCAAGTTCATCCCGTCGTTATCTTGATTGCATTAAACCCACCTGCATAACCCTTGACACAGTCAACAAGGCTACACAAATGTCCTAACCAATCACATTGTATCCAGCAAATAAGCAACACTCAGCTACCGTTCACTGCGCCTTGACACAGTCAACAAACGCAGCACGAATACTGAGTATAACTTATAAGAAACGACGGAGGGCTACGGCTGGGTTTTTGGCGAAAAACCCGTTAACGTAATGAACTTGATATCGTTGAAGGAACGTGATACACTTTTTGAAAATATAGTGGCGAAAAACTTCTGCTAAAGAGGTCACTCCCTGTAAAGGGATCTCGGCTCTTTCCTCGTCGAATGAGGTGCAGGATATTCCAAATTGAATACCTCGATGCAAAGCAAGAATAATCGACTATAGTGAAGTTATTACCCTGACGCAAACTTTTGTCCAAGGGGTCACTCCCGATGAAGGGATCTCGGCCCTTGCCTCGTCGACTGAGGTGCTGGGCATTCACAACCGAATACCGCGATGCAAAACAAAAATGAACGTCCTTGCAACAACAGCTTTTTGAAAAATTGTTCCAACAACGTCTTTTAGGTTTATTTTCTTGCATTAGTTCTTTTAATGCGTCCCATCATTTAAAACCTACCATTGCAGAAAAAAACCAAAATATGACGTACGCTTATGCCATTCGCATTCGGCACTGGGCCCCGTCATCACCCGTTAGGTTACTTAACTAACGACAGAGCGGGGGCTGGGCTAGCGCGGCTGTAAAACATAAGCAACGCCTAAATAGTTATTATATATAGGTATACTGCAACGATAGCCAATCCAGATCACAGATGAACACTTTGGATATACTAGGAACCCGCGATTCGTTCAAGCCTGCAACGAAAAACGGATTACACGGTCGCGATGAATAGCCAAAACCCCACCCAAGACCCCTACGGGTGCGGCAAACTACCCGCCAAGTACCCGAAGCGAAGCAACCTCCCTCAACGCCATGAGTAGGCCACTCGGCACTTCGAGATACCCGGTAGTTTGTGCACCCCCTCCATGGGTCTATCCTAGGAGCAAAAACAGTAAAAAGAATTATACAATGACGGCTACAACCCCGACCCGGTTGTGCGGCCATACAAATAATATTACATCAATTTACAAATTTATTACATGAATGAAAGAAAAAGAAACTCTCATCTCACATCCACCCCGGCTATTCATCCATGACAATCCAACGAGTTCATATACACAAACCATCAACAACAAACACAGATCACAGATACGTATAACCCCGACTAATCGACATATAGCGATTAGCCGACGTTCAATACATATGAACATTACAGATATAACCATTAGCCAAAGTCGACAAAACATCGACCCAATAAAAATACGGATTCTTAAACCCCAAAAACTAATTTTTCTTTCTGGAAAATCTGGGCAGAAAAGTCATATACCAAAAATCCTAAAAACCCACCAGAAACAAACTGCAATAAAAATGATCCACGGCCGAGTCAACTCGGCCGCGGTTCCACGGCAGAAGCAAGCTTCTGCCGCGGAAACGCGGTGAGTTGGTCGACTCGTGCGATCATTTTTCTTGCCTGTTCTAACAAAAGCCTGAGCCGATTTTTAAGACATGATTTATTATCTTTTGAGCAGAAAAAAAAATCGGCAGAGAATCAGGTTTTCCGGGGTGTTTTTTCGGTTTTTCGTTTGGTCGATGTTCTAAACACTTTGCAAACATGCTAGGGCGTGTTTAGTTAGGCTCTGATACCACTGTTAGGTCCACGTTACCTCTCCCGGTACTTTCGGGGTTGCGGAAACGGTAAAACAAAATTTTTTCTAAACTTTGTAACATGGACCGTAAAAGCCGGATCTTTGCTAAACAAAACACTAGCATCCTAACTTGAGATGTTATCTACTCGGTTAGGGGTTATACCTCAACTTGAACTCCTTCTCTTCTTGTTGTTCTTCACTTCTTGTTGTTCTTCTCTTCTTATTGTTCTTCTCTTTGCTTACTCAATGGTTGATCCGGACTTTGGTCACCTCCGCGGCCTCCTTGAGTCGAAGACGATCCACCCGAGAGATGTACACCGAGCTCCACCTCAAGCCGAGGTAACTAGGGCAAGGAGATTGCTAATCTAGAAGCCCTAGGATGTGTAGAGGAGATGTATGGATGCGTTTGTCAAGTGGAATCCTTTTTCTCTCAACACATGAGATCAAAGGAGAAATCAAGAGGAGGAAGAAGAAGGAGCTTGCTAGCAACCATGGAGCTTCTCATTTCAAGAGAGAGAATGAGAATAAAAATGATGATACAAAAGAAAAACAACCATGATTGCAAATAATGCAAAACAACATCATTACTAATCCCATCAAAATAAAGTTGATGGCTACTTTGAAATGACCATTATCATAATCCAAAAGAAAAAGGAAAAGAAAAGAAGAGTGTGGAACCCTCTTGAAAGTCAATGGTCAACCCGGTCAACCGGTCAACAAAGTCAAGAGAGGTCAACGGGGTCAAATGGTCAATGCAATTAGCCATCATAAGATTATCACTAATAGGATTAGTAAATGATGTTCGCGGCTCATAATGGTTTTGACCAAAAGAACTGTCAAAACCCTAATGAGTCCGCCTCAAAATGGTTTTGACCGAATCGACTGTCAAAACCCTAATGAGCCTGCCACATAACGGTTTTGGCCGAACCAACTGCCAAAACCCTAATGAGGCACCTCCTCCTTCATCACTCCGAAAAACTGTGCATACACACCTGCATCCGTATTCCGTAGAATGCGGATGCACAGAAGACAAAACAAATCCATCCGTGCAATACTAGGATCCGGCTTAAACCAAAACCTACTAGTACTGCCTGCCCGAACACCATACGCACACAAGTGTACGTAAGTGATCGCAACCCTGCCGTAAAACCATACGGCCTCTACACGTTTCGCTCAGTGCAGGGAAACTCTCTGTGTGGGACTCTAAAGACTCGACACTACGCTGGCAGTGGGTTTAACCACAGACCGCAAGCGGCACTAGCTGTACGTAACGGTCCCTAGGTAGATGTCGATAAGAACGCCGATGAGGTAAACCCATCCGAACTCCCGCTGAGCCTGTATCTGACAATCTCCATACAGTCCGGTCTGTTCGTCTGATACATCGCATGTCGGGCCTAGGGGGGCGGCAAGCGTCAGACCCCTGATAGCGGTACAAGTCGTGTCGGAGTGAAGCCCAGAACACCCTGAGATAACACTGGAACCTACCAGTATATCTCGCTTGCCCTGGCCAGGGACTACTTGTGTAATGGCTCTCCTAGACACAGCGCGGTGTCAACCCCCAATACCGGGAGAGACGAATCCTGTCTAACCGTCACTGCCTCCAAGTGCTTCGGGACCGCTCCCAACTACTACCTGTTTGCATGACTCAGTAGAGCCGTGGTAGGGTAGTAACCAAAGAACAGTGGGAACACACTCGAGGCGAAGTGACAGTGTCAAGTCAGCGGACTAAGCTGTACTCATGTCACCTGGGAACTGATAACTGACGATAGGTATAATACCAACCATCAGTTCCCGACGAGTCCTGTCCAGTGTACTCGTAACCTAACGAGCACCCGCATACTATCTCAAGTACGACGTACCGACGGCTGTGGGACAGACCGTCTCCCGTGCTGGGATGAGAAGCGCATACGCTAGTCTACTCCGGAGCATCGATGCCCTATCTCGATACTCCCACGACTAGGGACGTGTATAAGGATGTGCTTGTAGATTACCCAGCCCCCACGAGTGTGATCGCCATCACAATGCCGGTGATCAAGCAAAGATCCTAAGGGCTCTACTAATGCGTATAGGTGATATAATAAATAAACACACATGTACACATTAAAGCAGAGACAAACCAAGTAGCATACTACTATATTGAGCAAGATTGTCTGTACAACTGTGAATATCCCAAGCTTCCATCAAGTAATATACATACTAGTATGATACAGTAATGGCCTCAGCGCATATACACTAACAGCTGTAACCCCGAGCCCTCACTGGCAAAACAAACAGTATCATAGTGTTGTACTGGTAGCCCTAGGTGACCACCTAAAACCCTACCCCTTCCTACCGATCATGGGCCGGCGACCAGTGGATCAATTCCGGTGACCTCGGCTGAACAGGAAAGATAGGGTTTGGATTTTGTAGGGTAGTTACCTGAAGGTGTTTAAGGGTATTTGGTTCTACTTGATTTTTCTGTAATGACTATAGGTGAATTCTGGGGACTTTGGTGAGTGTTTGCTTGACCATGGTAACACGATTCATGACCTGAGCCATAAAACCGAGTCGTTGCATGAACTCAGGAAATTGACCCATATCACTTTTGTGATTTTGAGTGTTCCTATGGGGTATCTGGAGCAACCCAGGGAATATCTGAGACAACCAAACAATACTAGGGGCCTAGACATACTACTAGGAGACCAAGTTGACCTGATGAACCCAAACTGAGACCCTTGGGCCGGCGACATCGGAATTTTGGGTATAGGGGCCGGACACTTGGTGAGGTTAGGAGCATAGGTTGGTTCAGTAGCTCACCTATACTATATACATTACCCTAGACTTATTTGCTTGCCTTTATTTGACCTGAGTCAAAATCTGGAAATACTGTGTGGGATTTTGAGTGGTGATAGTGCAATTGGACTTTAGAGATGATCTTAAACCCCCCTATGAGGTTAGAAACCCAGATCTATTTGAAACAAACCAAGTTTACTACAAACAGAAACTTTCATGTCGGTTTGTGAGGTATTTAGTGTGCAGAGAAATCTGAAATGAACCGAGACCAAAAGTAGAAAAATAAATAAGTCCAGAGACCGATTTGAGACCCTAAAAACCCCCTGTAGCGAGACGAAACCCCTTGGAGCACCCAGGGCCGGCCTGGCCGGATTTTCCTTTATGAGGCTCCGCCACTTGGTGTGGGGTAGGGACTAGGTTTCTTCTGTAGGTCATGTGTACCCTATATATCACCCTAGTGTTGTTTTGGAACTTTGTTTTCACTTTAAGCAAAATCTGGAACATGTTTTCAATGTTGCCGCCTTATGCTTTCCATTGTTTTTGAATTCAAGTTTTGTATTTGATGATTCATTTCTGTCGGGTGGCGTTTGAACGTCAACGGCAAAGGGTTATTGGTCGTGTTTGCATGCGAGACTATAGGTTTTTACCTATGAGAGTAGCATGTGCCGTCTTGATTTTCTGATGTGATTTTCATGATTCTTTTGCGATTGTGTTATCCTTGTAGGTACCCTACGTGATGTCGAGGCGTTGAAGATGAAGATGGCGGCGTCGGCGTCGGCACACGAGAAGCAAGGTGAGTAGATTTATATCTACAGTGAGAAGTCGGGTGGATGGCGTATAGCACCCATGCAGTTCGTGGTGATGTATACGGATACGTATACACACATATATTGATTATATGTTGATTGAATTTTTTGATGATAAAGATGCGATTTTGGTGTTCTTGGATTGGTTTAGTGTAGTTGCGAAACCCTAGAGTAGTGGTTGCACACACACACACACGCACACACATACATGCATACATTCCTTCTTTCACATGTACGTATATGGGAATAGATATTTATGTGTTCACATGGGTATGGGACTATGTGTTCATATACTGGATTTGAGGATAGTACTTGGATTTGAGATGAGTCGATGAGATTTGATTTGAGGCCGTGAGACCGATGATATGGCAGGGTTCGTATTTGAGATATGACATGATGTTTTAGCGGGTCCTTTGACGTAGTGTTTCATACACGTGCATGCATACCTAGGTGGTATCAGTATTGTACTAGACATAGATCAGTACCCGGGTTATGGTCTTTGATAAAGAGGATACCAGATGAATAATATGATGAATGTGATATTGATCCGTACCCAGATTTGGGATGCCGTACGATAGATTTACGTACGAGCTATATATTGATGATAGATCCGCACTCTTGACTTGGGAATGTCTGATTATAGATATAGTATCGGATGTGATATTATTGAGGCGGAATCACCGACTAATATATATATATATATATATATATATATATATATATATATATATATATATATATATATATCGACTCAGATGTTAGGCGGTTTCCTTACCTTTAGTTCAGCTTGTTAGCTCAGCCGTATAGTTTAGTGTAGTTGTTAGACTAGATTAGACTCCTACCTATTTCAAAACTAACGAATCGCGGGTATTTTAAAAGACAGGTCAAGGGGTTCTACGGATATTTCAAAGGACGTATCTTTTCTTAAAAACACCGTAGCCCTTATTTTCAAAACACCGCGATTCGTGTTCTTTCAAAAGGCACTACTGTATGATTTATATTTATATTAAATGCAGATTAGTTATCGTTGTGTCTAGTATTCAGCTCCTGCACATTATTGCCATTTGCTCCGCATCGCATACTTATATTGTGATTCATATACCATTATTGATAGCATGCTGTTAGGACACCAGCACCATTACCGATGATGCGTATGCTCCACGTACACTTACTTGCCGGCTCACACACATCATCATCGGTAATTGCCATGTCACGTAGATTTTAGAGAATAATATTTCATGGACATAGCTTGTTAGCTAATAGTTTCGACATGATATTAGTGTACTTGCCTTATATGCTAGTTTAGACATTGTAGTTATTACTTGCTACTTCATGCATGTTATTATTCACTGTTATGCCGCATTCATGGATTTTTATGCCTATATTCACTGTTTTACGGGCTATTGATGATTGGGATTCGGATTTTCATGAGATTTCCTGGATTTGGGGGAAAACCGCAAAAACATATATAAACTTCTTCTCTCTCTCTCTTTAAAAATGAAAAGTGTGGTTTTCCCATGATGTATGAGTCGTCCACCATGAGTTTTCATGATTGCTGATGGATTTCGAGACCCGATTCGAGCAGTTGGATGAACCGTCTCGGCTACATGGTGGACCCGGTAAGGGACCCCAGGGCGAGAAGGTCGCAGATGATGGCGTTGAGCCTGGCAGGGAAAGACTACCTACCAGTGATTTTACCCGACGCGTCGGATATCCGGAGGATACCGTCGTGGTCTTGAGTTTGATGTTAGGGGCCGGTCTGGACTGACGGCGCCCTAGATAGTGAGATTGAGACACTGAGATATTGAGATATTGGGATTTATGTTTTGTGTCGATACTAGACACTGTTTATGCTGATTTCATTTATGATACCTCGTTTCAAAAATACAGAAATCTCACTAAGTTATGAAAGCAGTTTCTTCATTTACATGTATTCCGTTTTCATGCATTCATACCTCATCCATATGATATATTGCTACCTGAGACACTGACACGAGCACATGGGATTACACTTGGGTTAGATATTTACCCTTGCCACCTTTTCATGCTCCAGACTTGTCATATTTGAGGATTATATATATATAGTGATCGTATGACCTAGGATTGCGTTGTTCATGCGATTTCTGTTCGTAGATGTTTTCTACTCACGAGTTGGCAACTCACCCCCGTTGTGCCACAGTTTCTTACAGGTTTTGCCGTACAGGTTTCATTACGGCTTTGCTGGCACTACTTCCTTTTCCGGGTGATTTGCTAGTAGGTGGGTTCACTTGCATCGTGACCATCATTATACTTTGTATATTATTATTCTGTTGTATCTAGAAGCTCCATCAACCAAACATGTATTTATTTCAGATAGAGACCAGTGTTGTTTATTCATTCGACCTTAGAGTCGTGCGTTGTATTTCTATGGATTTCATGCTGTTTTGAGTTTCCTTTTCTGTTGTGATCCTCGCCTTTCGGCGTTGTATATTATATTTCTTGTGTGGTTGTGACCGTCGATTGACGAAGAGCTAGCTCTCGCTTGGGGATGCCTTTATTCATTATATATGCTTTATCAGGTTTTGTACCCGTTTGGGGTCTGTTTTTACAAAGGAAACTCTGCCGAAATTTTTAGAAAAGACTTATGATTTTAAAATGCACATTTCGGCGTATGTTGCAAACTACTTGATTTAAATTGGTTTTTCCTTCACTCTACTACTTTTCTTGGTTTGGATTTCTGGGCTTTCGGCTTACTTAAATTACGTACGCCACGAGATATTTCGTAGTTTAAGTGCCGGTCATGTTCCGTACTTTCGGGCCGTGACACTAGAGGACGTGTTAATCAAAGTCGGGGAATTTATATTCCCTGTAAACTTCATAGTTATTGATACACAGCCTGTAGCAAACCCATGGAACCATATTTCGGTGATTCTAGGTCGGCCTTTTCTCATGACTTCCAACGCAATAATCAATTGTCGAAACGGTTCTATGACCCTATCCTTTGGGAAGATGTCAATTGAGCTTAACATTTAAAAGTTGGGAAGTGAACCCTCCGAACCCTATGCTCAAGTATGTTCTGTCGAAAGGATGGATTCCGGCAGTAGTGAATTTGAACAGCTTCACGATACTGATCTTGACTCCGCTAGTACGTTATTGTTTGACCCTGCTATTTATTATACACATACAGACCTTTCTATCGAGCTTTCTGGGTCAACATCTAACGCTAAATATAAACCTTTTATGTAGTCCGAGTATCATCCCGTTCTTTCCGATGAGATTATTATTCGGGATATCGATGAAATCTTTGAAGAAATCTTCGTTGAAGAACTCGCATTCTTAGAAGACATGGGCGTTGTGATGAATCAACCCCCATTAAAAGAAATTGAACTGCCACCCCTTCTTCTTATCCGGAACGAGAATGTGAATAATCCACCATCACTGTTTCGTCTATATAAACCGAGACGTAAACCTATTCTATTACACCTCATATCTTCTCCCCACTTCTTCACGTCGATAGGTGATATGACCTTCTACCAACCTTGGTGTTATATTGATGAAATATTTGAATGGTTGGTGTTGATTTTTCGTCTTTGTAAAGCTTTATATTGACCAATAACCTTATCCTCCCCTTTTTATAATTTTAAATGCTTAATACAGTTTCACTCCAGTTTGGGGGTGGGGGAGAAAATATTTTGGCTCTTGAAAGAAAATAAATTTTTACAAAATTGTGAGCCAAAAAAATAAGTTTGGGGGAGGATTTCATTGTCATTATTTCTTATCCCCGTTATTAACTTTTCCTTGCAAGTCTACAGGTTTATTAAGCTTAACAGATGATATCAGTGAGGACACTGCTGCAAACAGGTTTAGGGGAGATTTGCGCTTATTCACGCATTATTTTGCATTATCATAAATATAAGCACAAATTTTTTGATAATAAAATATTAGAAAGTGAAAAATTATATTTGAAAGATAGGAATAGTTTGAGAAAAGCAAGAAAGTAGATGTTTTCTTAAACGAAGCTAGTAAGAAGTAGTTATGAGCTGTTGTCCTAAGGGTTAGTAAGATGAAGGAAATTACTAATCTGAGAATAAAAATAAGTCTGAAAAATAGTCCTTATTCTTCAGTCAAAATATTTGAACGTTGATACCCTACTATACTCACTTGCACAAATCTTGATGTAGGGTTACTTAGCGCGGCGGCAAGGTTTCGAGAGGCATCGTCCATGCCGTTTTCAAAAAATTGCCGTTCTAAACAAGCCTAACCCTAGAATCTTAACTAAAGATTTAAACAATAAGCATGCAAACAACTTTACATACTAAGTGAATGAGAAATACAACCTTTGTAGACTGGTCCTTCACTTCAAATGCTCCGTGTAGATGCCCCTTCGCTGCGAGTATGATCTCCCGAACTCTTGAGAGGCTCCAAGAGGTGAATGATGCAAACTTGTTCGAAGTCTTCGAGGCCGAAGTTGGTCTACGTCGAGGAGACTCAAGCTTATGCTACCTCTTCACTAAATTAGGGTTTAGTGAAGCAAACACCCTAAACTAAATGGCTAATAGTAGAGGATGATGAAGTAGGAAATGAGCTCTCTTTATTTTTCTTTTTTTCTCAATATTTTCTTACCTTGGAAAAAGCTAGCAAGCTTTTCATGAGGAAGAAGATGAAGTGATGAACAAAATGAAAACTCATAAGGTGAGAAAAAGAACCATGGGTGAGTTAGTGTCATACACTAACTCATGTAGAGGTTTAACTAGGGTTGAGGATAATGGTTAGGTTTATAAATATCTCAAAAAAAATAAATGAGTGGAATTCGTCAATGGTTATCCAAAGCTTTCTCAAAGCTTCTACCATGACAAAATTCAACCATTTTAGAATTACTTTGATAAATAAAAACCATAGAATTATCCTAACTATAGTGTAAGTCTCATACACCCATGTTTCATGTATCATCAAACATGACACAATAAAATGTACATTAATATATATCACATATATACAATATGCACACAAGTGAGAAAAACAATACTTAGTGAGCAAATATTAGTTAATGTAAGTTAATATATCAAATATATTATTATACATTAAATTATCAAACCAACACTTGATTTAATAATCTGGCTATATCACATACAACCGACTAATATCATATGAATCAACTTATCGAATCAACACTTGATCTGATAACCCGGCTATATCACATATAACCGACCGATATCACATATCGCGAGAATAGAATATGGTATCACATACTCGTATTAATCTCGGTCCCGCACATAACCCATATGTGCTCTTACTCCATTTCGCATGAACCAGGAAACCTCTGTGTAGGACTCTAAAGACTCGTCAATACGCCGGCAGTAGGTGCTGATCATATCAAACACCCACAAGCCGCAAGTGGTCTGCTAAACGTAACGGCCACCCGGATATTGAGCGATCAGAAGATCAACAAGCAAGCCTGCTCATTCTCTTGCGAATCCAATCAATAACACTACCGTACAGTCCGGTCTCTTCGTCAGATACATCGCATATCACAGCATGGGGGTAGTATAACGTCAGACCCCAATAGCCTGATAAGTCATGCCGATGCAAGGTCCATAACAGTTCGAGAAACTACCGGTAACACTTACCAGTAAATCTCAGCAACCCTGGCCAGGGATTTCCTGTTATGGCTAATCGAGTATAGCGCAACATCAACTCCCAATACCGGGAGAGACGAATCCCCTCCTATCGCTCATTGCCTCCAAGTGACTCGGGACTGTAACCAAAAACCACCTTTTTCGCACGATCTCTTGATCGTGGTATGGTGTAAATCAAAGCACAGTGGGAATCACACAAGACTCTATGACGATCTCGGGTCGACAGACTAACCTGTACCAGTGTCACCAGAGAACTGCTACTTAACGATAGGTATAATACCATCTAGGAGTTCTCGGCGAGTCCGTCCAGTGTACCCATTCTCCACTGAGCGCCCGTATACCTTCTCTGATGTCAAACACCAATGGATATGGGATTATCCATCGCCCATCATATGGGTCGAGAAGCGTATACGCTAGTCTACTCTGGAGTATCGATGCCCTGTCTTGATACTCCCACGACTAGGAACATTTGAAGGATGTACTTGCCGACTACCTCTGCCACATAATTATGATCCGCGTCATAATCCTGGTAGTCAAGTACTCATCCTAAGGACTTTATCAACATGTAAGAGAGAGACAATAAGTGTACATGTTAAGATAAAGAGCAACCATATAGCATACTATCATGTCGAGCAAGAAACTCCTCCCTATATATGTCCAAGCATCCACTACAATATACATCACATGTACAGTAATGGCCTCTAGGGTATACATATTGTAAGTCCGCGGAGGCGCCCCGGCCGTCAATCCGACGCCGGAAACGCGGAAACAAAAACTTTGCAAAACTTGCAACCGGCACCACCGCGCACTTTTTTCCCGGATCGGGCCATTAACCTAGCAACTAGCAAAGTAAAATACGGGTAGAGAAGTATACCAAGCGATCCGTGTCCTTCGGTCTTCGTCTCCACTCCGATCTCCCGCGGATACTTCGTCCGTCACTTCCTCGTCGAAAGGGCACCACGTAGCCGATCTCTTTTACGGGCTCCCACCTCTTGACCGAGGCAACTCGGGCGCGAAGTTGGCTAGCCGACGCGTCCAAGGTTTGCTGTAGACTAGTGTAGAAGCTTGTCTCTTAAGGGTTTGTGAAGTTGCCATGGATGTGGAGGTGAGAAGAACTTTGGAAGAATGATGGTGTATATATTTTTCAAGCATGAAAAAGATATGAATTTCTTTCCCTCATCCAAAGTGAAACCTCCTCTCTCTCTCCCTCAAGAATAGTGGCCGGCCCCTATCTAATGGGTGGAAAAAAAAGTGAAGAAAAAAAATGGTGTGTAAATATAAAAAGGAATATCTTTCACAACCATTTTCCAAACTCATCAAATCAAAGCACCATCAAATGAAAAGCAATGGAATGGACCAAAAAGGAATCTCATGATTATGAAGCCACATATATTCATGAAACCCCTCAACAAATAAGTTAATTGCAAACTTACAATTAACCCCCTCCAACGAAAAGTCCAGCCGTGAAAGAATAAAAGAAAACCGGCCGGAACGGAATGCAAACAGGCAACTTCAGAAAACTGATCCCGTAATAAATTACAGGAAAACCCCACTACTGCATATACATGCCCGCATTTGTATTCCCACTGAACACAAATGCAAAGAGATAAAATCTACACTATCTGATACTAGGATCCGGCTTAAGCCAAAGCCGGCTAGTAAAAAACCGTCCGATCACGATCCGTGCAATACCGCACGTATCTGATCGAACCCTGCCATATCTCCATACGGCCTCTACAGCGTTTCGCCCGAAACCTGAGTAACTGAGTGTGTGGTGGACTCTAAAGACTCGTCAATACTATGGCTGTGGATTTAACCACTAGCACGTCAGAGGTATAAGCCAATACGTAACGGGATACCAGGTATTGGCCAAAAGGGACGTCGATGAGCGAACTCATCCTGACACCCTACTGAGCCTGTCAGTGACAATATCCGTACAGTCCGGTCCGTTCGTCTATGAGTGTCGCATGGCGGGCCTAGGGGGTTGGTAAAAGTCAGACCCCCAAAAGCGGTACAAGTCGTGTCGGAGTGTAGCCCAGAACACCCTGAGATACTACCGGAATACCTACCAGCAAATCTCCTGCCTTGGCCAAGGACTTTTCATGTTCTGGCTCTCCTAGACACAGCGCGACCTCACCCCCAATACCGGGAGAGACGAACCCCTGCAGATCCGCTCACTGCCTCCATGTGGCTCGGGACTGTACCCAACTAAAACCTGTTTGCACGACTCCTTTAAGCCGTGGTAGGGTAGTAATCAAAGCACAGTGGGAACTCACACGAGACAAACGACGATCTCAGGTCGATGAACTAACCTGTACACATGTCACCAGGGAACTGCTATCTGACGTCTGGTATATGCCCAACTAGCAGGTTCCCGGCGAGTCCTGTCCGGTGTACTCATAACCCAATGAGCACCTGTATACATCTTAGGTGAACCAACTGACACCAGTGGCTTGTGAGACCGGCCACCGCCCCTCGTCGGGGTCTCGACTGTATACACTAGTCTACTCTGGAGAATCGATGCCCTGTCTCGAAACTCCCACGACTAGGGACCTTTTAAGGATGTGCCTATAGACTCCAGCTCTCACTTATATGATCATCCTCATACTGCTGGTAGTCAAGCAAGAATCCTAGGGGCTCTATCAACGTGCAATAGTGACCTGTAAGATCACCTAAAGCAGTACACGATGATAAAGATAAACCAGATAGCATACTATCATCTCGAGTAAGACTGTTCTACCGGGATAGGTCCTCCCTCAATCATTGCAATCACGTGCCTGTGATCCAATAATTGACTCTGAGGGCACTATCTCCAACAATCTCCCACTTGCACTCAAGGCTAATTATTGCGATGTCGCATACTCACAGCCCGTGTGATACCGAACACCCAACTCCTCTACTAGTCAGTCTTACAAAGCTCGTTTGCGAAACTATTGCGTTCAGGGAATAGCCTCAGTGAGTGGATCCGCTTTGGTGTTTCTATGTCTCTTTATATCTCAAGTTCGCGGAGAAAGCTATCTCCCGAAATGAGCAATACCTGTCTTAGAATGTGTCTGGATGTCTGATGGGACCTAGCTCATAAATGAACTCCAAATCCAAACTTCTTAGACTGTATCGACAACTGAACTTAATCAGTGTCCTGCGCCATGCCTTCCCACAGTATCCACCTGGACCATCTGTCCAAAATACTGCCCCTCGTCAGAGGGAAAACTATAACTCTGACGACCACCCTGTCGTCCAGGTCACCTTGGAAGCCTGGAATGATAACCGTCTCCTAAAGGAGGCTGCCGTTATCATATCCTAGAACATCCACTTATGTTCTAAAACTGCCTCCGACTGTTTCTCCAGGATTGGATCAATATCAACTTATTGCATTTACTGCAAGAACAACATCTGGTGTGGTACTTGACATCTCATGATTGACTCAATTACCTAAGCAAGTGATCTGCCAATCATGAACATCCCTCTCCTCTTTAGTCTGTAAGACACCTTTAGAGAGGGTGACTCCATTACCTGCAGGTACACCACCATGCCAGGAGTCATCCATTCTAAATACTCTTAGAATGCTGTCAAAGTACCCAGATTGGGAAACCACCCAAATCCAGATCTAAAACCATAGATCTAGTAACCAGAATGTCTGATATAATATCCAAATCCTATGTGGAGAAACTACTGTGTGACGACCAAAGTATAACCGATCGTAGTATAGGAATATCACTTCCTACTCTGTGTATGTCATCAAATACCAGGACATCACACCCTACTACCTTCTTAACAGATCCATCCCCTATTCTGATGAAGTCAAACCTATGACTGTCACATCAGAAATCGATGATCTATCTCCGCTATATCTGCTTTAGTCTATAAATAGACATAAGCCTGATGTCCACCAATGCTTCCGCTGCTCCCACTGACTACGACAACCCTCTGGCAGAGTCATATAGACGTGCACTTCTAAAGCTAGTTTAGAACGACGCTATATTCATCCTCCTGCCGGGTCTCACAGTCTGGAACAACAGCAATGGCAAGTCTGGGTAAACAAGAACCTCCCTGCCACCGTCCTTGAGCATACCGAAGTACCTCTCGAGTGCCTGAGGTTACCCACCGTATCTGCGGAGTGGCCAATGGAATGTCAAACCAGATTGAATCTTTAGGTTCTTATCAAATCTTCAGTAATCGTTTGTGGTTCTGGAATCACTTCCAGTTCTACCATACTCCCACTACTGTTTTCTGAAAAAAATCCATTTTTATTAAAACTGTGGCGAGTCAAGAACAATATCACTATTGATCTTCCAGATGGTAGAATATCAACCCTCGTCATAGCCCGGGTTAACCCACAAACAGCCATTACAGAAACGTGCCTTGAGTTATCCGGATTCTGGTTTTAAGCATAAGCCGGACAACTTCCCGTACCTTAACAATGTCAAGATATGAACTGTTCTATATCCAAGAAACAGAGGCACTGTTTTAATTGAACCAGATTCAAATCATGCAGCTGTCTCCAGTGCATGTCAACTAAATGGAAGGAGGCCGATCAGCGTTACTCAACTTAGGAATGCTTCCAATTATGAGTAACCTGAAAGAGAAGCTAGTTCTCTTAATCATTACTATCAACTGAATACCATACACAAGTATCTACATCTTCGATCACCTTGAAGAATCCCGATACTTGCAATATATGGTTCTCTACTTTATTCTTATACCTATAACTCCTCAAAATTCGGACCCTGTGTTTCTACGAAACACCTGTCTAAAAATCAGAGAAGTCATAAGTAAACCGAATATAGTACGAGACCAACCCCTCTGTCCTAATGGACACTGGACAATATACAATACACTGTATAAGTCCCCTGAGTCTAGTGACTCATTCACTGTGTGTTGTAGGTTGAAAACTGTACTTTTGGTTAAGAAGAATTACACCGCTGTTCAATGCTCCTTACCTAACCATCCACTGATATAGGTAAATGTCATAGACATAATTTCAGAAAGGTATATCTCACTCTATAAAAATAGACGTACAGATATATCAATTTGAAATTGGTGCATAACAACGGATATTCAAAACCAAATATTTGCCGTCCGGCAAACAACCTAGGTGACTTCCTCAAATATCACCGATTACAACGAATCCCGATATAATGAGGATGATCACCTAATTCCCAATAACTTACTCCCACTCATCATCTGTAAAACCATACGGATGTGAGAATCATACCTGGTAAATACATACCTTAGAGCAAGTGTCTAATTAGGAAATCAGTTTTCTTTTAACAGTACACAGTGAAACTGAAACATTGAAATGTTTCGATGGGATATCCTGGTATTCCTAGCAATGCCTCTTCCATTATCCAGATTCACAACTGTAACCGTATAAATCTTTGCCATTTCTCCAAATCCCTTTATATGTCTTTAGTCATTACCTTCTGTACACCCCTTTAGGCCAATTGGTTTTCTTCCTTCCCTACCGTTCGGCACCAGCCTATGGTTTGGAAGAAGACTATCCAATAAGCATAATAGGTGTACTGTCCTAATCCTAGGAGCACTCGCAATGCGAGAGAAGGTGAGGATAAAAGACAACCGAATAAACCTTAGAAATAGGTGATTTAGGATTGGCGAAGAAATACTTGGTTTGGTCGTGAATAGCAGTCGCAATTTACTTTGCCCTCTTACTAATCCCTTGCTTTGTCTGAACTTAATACCTTCTGTACACCGTTTAGGCTAATTGGTTTTCTTCATTCCCCACCGTTCGGCACCAGCCTAAGGTTTGGAAGAAGACTATCCAATTTGCGTAATAGGTGTACTATCTCCTAAACCAAGGAGTACTCGCAACCTGAGAGAAGGTAAAAGGAAAAGACAACTGAATAGTCCTATTCGTTTTCTCCAGAACCGGAAACCATCCTCGAATTCCTTCGAGTTCGTATATAAGCATACGATGGTCTTGTCCAATGGAAGTGGACGTTCGTAGTAATACGGGGTGTCCTGGAGAAAAGGGTAAAAGTAGGAGTGGCAATGAGGTCTGCAACTCTGACAATCCAAAAGCCAGTGTTAAGAAGGTTCGGTCAACTTGGTCACTGAGTCATAGTCTAGGGTCTGGGTCAATGGTCGCTGCCAAAGAGAGAGAGAAAAGAAACACTCAGCGTGCACTCTAACCTAGATCAGAATGGTTATCACTTTATCTAATCTGGAAACCTCCCACTGTACCGTCAAATTCTTCCCCAAACCTGAAAGAAGAATTAGCCGGGATCACCCGAGGAGTAAACCAACTCATCAGCGGGAATCGGGATCCAACTCTCATTGCGTGATAACGTGACGGAATCCGCTCATGCTATCACACTCCAGAAGGTATGCGCATATCTGGCAAGTTTCAGTTCTTTTGAAACTCCCGATGTGGATTTTTACCCCATGCTTTTATGACCTTGACTTTGGCCAACATATCATAAGTCACATGTCAAGTTCTACCCGTCATTATCCAGGTTAATTTGAACCCACCCGTACCTACCCTTGACTTTGGCCAAAATGGCAGTACGACTGTCCCAAACCAACGCATCTATCTATCCTGCATATGAATACCCAACAGCTACCAAACACTGTGCCTTGACTTTGGCCAATATACACAGCTTGAATACTATTGACTATCCATATGAAACGACGGAGGGCTACGAATGGTTTCTGGCGAAAACCTTTAACGTAATGAACTTGATATCGTTGAAGGAACGGATAGCTTTTTAGAAAAATATAGTAACGAAAACCTTTACTAAAGAGGTCACTCCCGGTGAAGGGATCTCGGCTCTTTCCCCGTAGAATGAGGTGCAGGATATTCCAACTGAATACCACGATGCAAAGCAAAAGTAATCGGCTATAGTGAAGTTATTGCCCTGACGCAAACTTTTGTCCAAGGGGTCACTCCCGGTGAAGGGATCTCGGCCCTTGCCTCGTCGACTGAGGAGCAGGATATTCCAACTGAATACCATGATGCAAAACAAAAGTGAACGTCAATGCAATAACAGCTTTTTGAAAAGTATTCCAACAACATCAGAATAAGTTTGTTTATCTTGCATTGATCCGAATCAACGCAGTCCCATCAATTGATCACACCACAAAAAACGAAAATATACTGACGTACGTATATGCCATCCGCATTCGCCACTGGGTCCCGTCATCACCCGTTAGGTTAGCTAACTAACGACAGATCGGGGACTGGACTAGCGCGGATGAGAAACATATACAACATCTATATATATATATATATATAATTTTCGCTCAAGGCGTGATAAAATGCAACAGCACAGAAATGTATAGCAATACAGATATCTGGGATCCCCGGGTTTCATAGAGCCGCTACTGAAACCCGACGTTCCCCTGGTCGTGTGGATAGCCTGTGCAATGAAAATCCTAGACCCCTACGGGCGCGGCAAGTTGCCCGCCAAAACCTGAAGCGAGGCAGCCGGCTTCAGTAACGTGAATGGACCACCCAGCACTTCACGGAATCCGGTAACTTGGGCACCCCTCCTGGGTCAACCTGTACCCCCTACGAGTGCGGCGAATAGCCCGCCAATTCTAAAGTAAAGCCCCCTCCGTCTCAATGCCATGAGATGCGGGCTCGTTGCCCTCTAGAACCCGGCTATCCGTGCACCCCTCCTTAGGGTAATCCTAGTACAGAAAGTAAAATATACATACAACGGGTACATCGACCGCAACCTGGTCGTGCCCCAAAATAATAATACAAACAGGCAGTGACGGCAGTCCACATGTCGGACGCTCGCCCCGCAATATCAAATGTACATATAAAACAAAACTGTACTAATATTGCATCCAGGCTATCCCCCACGACCAGTCCGCAACATCACAGCAATACAAAGAACATAAACGTGAATGTCACGTTCGCAAATCCGTCTAACCGGGCTATAGCAGTTAGACAGAATTTACCGATCAAGTGACATTCACGGTCGCAGATATAATGTAAATACTGTGAACTAGCATGTTTAAGATATCCGATCGAATAAATTTATCAAAATGGGCCCCAAGGAGTACTGTAGCACTTACAGAAAATCTGGGCCCAAAAAGAATATCCCAAAACCCCCATTCTGAACTCAGGAGCACTCTGAAAATTTTTGGTCAAATGAGGAGTCAAAAGAGCGGCGGAACCGCGGCCCAAGCATGGGTTTGGCCGCGGTTCCGCGGTCTTATGGACGTATCAGGTTACCAAATTTTTCCAGTGTTCTTAGAATTCTCAGTACATGTTTCTGCAACGACCTGAAAAATTTTTGGAGCTTGAAAAAATTTCGACAGAAACATGAAGTATTGAAAATGCGGTTTTTGGGGTTTTTGTTCGATCGAGTTTTAAACACACTAGACCAAGCTAGGCTAAGTTAATGGCGTGGCTCTGATACCAATGTAAGTCCGCGGGGGCGCCCCGGCCGTCAATCCGACGCCGGAAACGCGGAAACAAAAACTTTGCAAAACTTGCAACCGGCACCACCGCGCACTTTTTACCCGGATCGGGCCATTAACCTAGCAACTAGCAAAGTAAAATACGGGTAGAGAAGTATACCAAGCGATCCGTGTCCTTCGGTCTTCGTCTCCACTCCGATCTCCCGCGGATACTTCGTCCGTCACTTCCTCGTCGAAAGGGCACCACGTAGCCGATCTCTTTTACGGGCTCCAACCTCTTGACCGAGGCAACTCGGGCACGAAGTTGGCTAGCCGACGCGTCCAAGGTTTGCTGTAGACTAGTGTAGAAGCTTGTCTCTTAAGGGTTTGTGAAGTTGCCATGGATGTGGAGGTGAGAAGAACTTTGGAAGAATGATGGTGTATATATTTTTCAAGCATGAAAAAGATATGAATTTCTTTCCCTCATCCAAAGTGAAACCTCCTCTCTCTCTCCCTCAAGAATAGTGGCCGGCCCCTCTCTAATGGGTGGAAAAAAAAGTGAAGAAAAAAAATGGTGTGTAAATATAAAAAGGAATATCTTTCACAACCATTTTCCAAACTCATCAAATCAAAGCACCATCAAATGAAAAGCAATGGAATGGACCAAAAGGGAATCTCATGATTATGAAGCCACATATATTCATGAAACCCCTCAACAAATAAGTTAATTGCAAACTTACAATTAACCCCCTCCAACGAAAAGTCCAGCCGTGAAAGAATAAAAGAAAACCGGCCGGAACGGAATGCAAACTGGCAACTTCAGAAAACTGATCCCGTAATAAATTACAGGAAAACCCCACTACTGCATATACATGCCCGCATTTGTATTCCCACTGAACACAAATGCAAAGAGATAAAATCTACACTATCTGATACTAGGATCCGGCTTAAGCCAAAGCCGGCTAGTAAAAAACCGTCCGATCACGATCCGTGCAATACCGCACGTATCTGATCGAACCCTGCCATATCTCCATACGGCCTCTACAGCGTTTCGCCCGAAACCTGAGTAACTGAGTGTGTGGTGGACTCTAAAGACTCGTCAATACTATGGCTGTGGATTTAACCACTAGCACGTCAGAGGTATAAGCCAATACGTAACGGGCTACCAGGTATTGACCAAAAGGGACGTCGATGAGCGAACTCATCCTGACACCCTACTGAGCCTGTCAGTGACAATATCCGTACAGTCCGGTCCGTTCGTCTATGAGTGTCGCATGGCGGGCCTAGGGGGTTGGTAAAAGTCAGACCCCCAAAAGCGGTACAAGTCGTGTCGGAGTGTAGCCCAGAACACCCTGAGATACTACCGGAATACCTACCAGCAAATTTCCTGCCTTGGCCAAGGACTTTTCATGTTCTGGCTCTCCTAGACACAGCGCGACCTCACCCCCAATACCGGGAAAGACGAACCCCTGCAGATCCGCTCACTGCCTCCATGTGGCTCGGGACTGTACCCAACTAAAACCTGTTTGCACGACTCCTTTGAGCCGTGGTAGGGTAGTAATCAAAGCACAGTGGGAACTCACACGAGACAGACGACGATCTCAGGTCGATGAACTAACCTGTACACATGTCACCAGGGAACTGCTATCTGACGTCTGGTATATGCCCAACTAGCAGGTTCCCGGCGAGTCCTGTCCGGTGTACTCATAACCCAATGAGCACCTGTATACATCTTAGGTGAACCAACTGACACCAGTGGCTTGTGAGACCGGCCACCGCCCCTCGTCGAGGTCTCGACTGTATACACTAGTCTACTCTGGAGAATCGATGCCCTGTCTCGAAACTCCCACGACTAGGGACCTTTTAAGGATGTGCCTATAGACTCCAGCTCTCACTTATATGATCGCCCTCATACTGCTGGTAATCAAGCAAGAATCCTAGGGGCTCTATCAACGTGCAATAGTGACCTGTAAGGTCACCTAAAGCAGTACACGATGATAAAGATAAACCAGATAGCATACTATCATCTCGAGTAAGACTGTTCTACCGGGATAGGTCCTCCCTCAATCATTGTAATCACGTGCCTGTGATCCAATAATTGACTCTGAGGGCACTATCTCCAACACATATAACTAACAATCTCCCACTTGCACTAAGGCCATTTGTTGTAGTATCCAATACCCAACAATATAGCAGTGATTGTAGTATCCCATACTCAACCATCCCAAAATCTCTCAAATTGTATTTGGGGTAGCAGGCCTTGGTGAGTGGATCCGCCGTGTTAACCTCAAAATCTACTCTCCTTATGTCGATCCCTTGGAGATCAACCATCTCCATGATCAGGTGATACTGTCCTCAGAATATGTTTGGAACACTGATGGGACCGGTGTTACTAGGCCAAAACCACAACTCCATTGTTGTCACAATAACAGTTATTGGATGCTCAATGGTAGGAATCTTGTTTATCTCACGAACAAGATATGTCCAGACAACCACTTTGGTAGTATCGTTGGTAGCAATGTATTCAGCCTTTTTCGTCTAGTATGCCTCGGTATCTAGCCTGGAACTCTTCCAACATACCGTCCCTCCACTGAGGGTAAAGACAATGCCTGTGACTGACTCTCAGTCGAACTTATCACTCTGTAAGCTGGAACCAAGAACTTTCTTTTAGTGCTTCTCAAGTACTTAAGAAGGTCCTCCACGGCTGTCCAGTGATTTTCCCAAGATCCAATTGATTCCTAATCTCTACACCTAGTGAGTCATCTACATCTGGTTTGGTACATAACATCGCATACATGATAAAGACTACTGCCGAAGCATAGGGTATTCCTTGCAAGCGAGTGATCCATGATCCATGAGTAAGTGGGCGAACCACCATGCTTAGAATCCTCCATACTAAACCGTTTAGTATGGTGTTAATGTACCTGGATTTGGGACACTCCCAACATCCACTTAGATCTATCATCATAGATCATAATCCACAAGATGTAGTAGGTATCATCCAGATCTTCTATGGAGAATCTTCGTGATAAGAGGAGCTTGACCGAGTGTAGCATAGGAAACAATTTCCTATCAAGAGTATGTGATCTACGTACAATACGTGGAAGACAACCTTACTCTCTACAATCTTCTTGTATATACAAGGTTCTTCTACCATTTTGATGAAGTCAAACTCTTTGATTGCCATAACAAAACAGATGTTCCAACTCCATGATGCGCGCATTGATCCTGATGGACTTAAGCATAGCTTTGAAAGTCTCAACTTTTTCATCTACACCAAGAATTTTCTCAAGATCCAATTTGCTCCTAATGGGTTTTACCCCTTTAGGTGCAACATTCAAAGTCATACTTTGTTGGTGTACATGGATTCCATCTTTAATCGCATAATATCCAGCCATTTCACAGAGTCCCCACTCGTGATGGCCTGCTTGAACTTGGTTGGGCCATCATCTACTATGATGCAATCCTCGCTTCCACTGTCTCCGAGAAGACTGTAGTATCTCTCCACTGTCTCCGAGAAGACCGTAGTATCTCTCAAGTGGATGAGAAACTCTACCAGATTCGCGGAGAGACTGAGGTTCGTCGGAGACTATTGAATCCTTTGTTTTCACCAAATCATCAGCTGTTAGTTTATCTAGCTGGAACAACTTCCAGTTCTACCTCATGACCACAAATTTCTTCATAAGAAATTCCTTTTCTAAAAATGTGGCATGCTCAGAAACAAAATACCTTTTGTTCCTCAGATTGGTAGAAAATATTCCCTCACAAATGTTTGGGATATCCTAAAAAACTTATAGAACTGACCTTTCCTCGAGTTGTCCAGATTCTGCCTTTCAACATAGGCCGGACAACCCCATATCTTAACTCGTTTAAGACATGGTCTCTTCCCATTCCATATCTCATATGTAGTGGTAGGCCCTGATTTGGATGGAACCCCATTCAATAGGTATGCAGCTTCTCTAGTGCATAACACCCAAAAGAAAACAGGTAACTCAGCAGTACTCATCATAGAGCGCACCATATCTCATAGGGTGCGATACCTCCGTCCCGATATACCGTTGTGCTGTGGTGTACTCGAAGGAGTAAGCTGAGAGAGAATCCTATTCTCTGTTTAGAAAATCCAGGAACTCCATGTCCAAGTATTCTCCTCCTTGATCACATCGAAGGACTTAATACTTCTACCCGTCTGGTTCTTAACTTTAAGCTTACATTCCTTGAATTTCTCAAAAGTTTCAGACTTGTGTTTCAACAGGAACATATATCCGAATCTTGAGAGATGATCAATGAATATAATGAAGCACAAAGAGCCAGCCATGGCATTTGTAGACCTAGGACCATATACATCATCATGTATCTGTCCGAAGAGTTCAGTAACTCTTTCTCTGTTTCCAGTAAACGGAGTATTGGTCATTTTAACTTTGAGACAAGACTGGAAAGTATCATAAGATGAAATATCGAACAGATTCTCATATTCATCCTTATGTAACTTAGCTCGTCATGTCGCATTGATATGACCTAGTCTACAATGCCATAAGAAGGATTCGTTCATTTCTGAACTATTCCTCTTGTGTATGTTCGGTATACTTTGAACTGTGGTTTGATTTAGAACGTATATGCTATTATATAACGTGCCTGATTGAATCAACTCTTGATTCAGGAAAATGTTCACAACATTATCCTCCAATACAGAATTATATCTTTCTTTAACTCATTAAAGAAACCGATGTAATGTTGTATATCAGGTTCGGTATGTAATAACATTCATTCAGAATCAATGTATTAATACAAGGTGATATTTGCTAACTGGTTTGGGTACAACACTTGCACCATTCTCTACACTTAGAGACATATCACCCATTTCCAGTTCTCTACCGATCTATAGCCCATGTAACATATTACATATGCGGGATCCTGATCCGGTATCACAAACCCAGGACGTAGAGGATACTGAAAAACAGTTCTCGGTAATGAACACACCCGAAGAAGATGTATCAACATGCACCTTCTTCGATTGGGTGGCATGGTAATCCGGATATTCCCCTATTTTCTGTTCAGACTTATAACAATTATAAGAAAGAACGGAACCAACATTCCCCATCTCAGTATAATAAGCAGGTTCGATCAATGCATCCATTTTATTATCTTGATTAAGGCATGACTTGGTCGCTTTCAGGAGAGAGAGAGAGAAGAAAACACTCTGCGTGCGCTCTTTGCAAGATCAGATTGGTTATTATTTTATCTAATCAGGATGGCTCCTACTGTTTTTATCAAATCTTCCTTCAAACCCTAAAAGGTAAGACTAGCCGGGATTAATTACACCCTACAAGTTTGGCAATCTTTCAGCCAGGCCAGTGTCGGTACTTTGAGTGGGGTTCCCCATGCTTTCGCACGGACCTAATTAAAATAAATCTCGTTTTCCCAGGGGCGTAACCCCATTAACACCTTTCTAGACATCTACTTGATCAGCTAATTGTAATGTGTAAAACTCTCGCAGGAGTAACTCTTACTCACAGTGGGTATCGGGATTCAACTATCTCATAGAAGGTATGCAATCTCATTGCAAATTTCAACACTTGAAATTCCCGATAATTTTTTACCCCTAGTGACTTATGACCTTAACTATGGTCAACAAATCATAAGCACTAGTCATGTTCTACCCGTCATTTCCTGATTAATTAGACCCACCCACATGACCCTTAACTATGGTCAACAAAGTCACATGACTGTCCTAATTAATCGCATCATATGCTGTGTAGGAAGACATTACTTAGCTACCGCACACTACGCCTTAACTATGGTCAACAAACGTAGCACAGATACTAAGTACTCTACTTTCTAAAATGACGGAGGGTTACGATAGGTTTTTAAGAAAACCTATTGCGTAATGAACTTGATATCGTCGTAGAATCGAGTGATTTTGAAAAGGAGTGTTTTTTTAGGCTTTTACTAGTTTTGCTAAAGAGGTCACTCTCGGTGAAGGGATCTCGGCTCTTTCCTTATCGAATAAGGTGCAGGATATTTCACAAATACTACTATGCAAAGCAAAAACTATAGAAGCAATCAAAAGACAAACCGAGTGGGTTGTAGTATCTGCTAGTTTCGCTAAAGAGGTCACTCCCGGTGAAAGGATCTCGGCTCTTTCCTTATCGAATAAGGTGCTGGATATTTTACAAGAAATACCGCTATGCAAAGCAAGAACTAAAGCTACCAGTTTTTAAATAATATTCTTTAACATTTTAAGGCTTCTTTTATTTCATTAATCTCATTAATGAAGTCCCATTAATTATGCTTCCCAAGCATCACATATGAAACGAAAGCAACAATATTAATTATATCTCATATATAGTCCCAGAATATATCAAGTGATAACATCACAAAATATCAGCAGCAAAAGAATCACATATGAAATATTGGATATACTAGGAATTCCGTGTTTTAAATTAAGCCGGTATAAAACACGGATTCCACGGTCGCGATGAATAGCCAAACCCACATCTCTAGACCCCTACGAGAGTGGCAAGCAACCCTACCAATTCTAGAGTTAGGAGACCCGATCTCGACTCCTCGAGATGGTCTCCCACTGGACCCTAGAACCCGGTTACTTGTGCTCCCCTCCTTGGGTCTATCCTAATGTGGAAAAGTAAATAATATACATCAATGGTGACATCATCCTCAACCCGGAAGTGCCCCAATAAAAGAATATTACATACAAGCTTTTACATGAATGAAAATGAAAAACTCTCATCTCACATAAAAAAAACCCGACTATTCAAAACACGACGATCCAATATAACATATCACAGCAACACATAACATCACATGTCATCAACGTAAGTAAATATGCATATCCCAATTGTCGTTGACATATAGCAACGAAACCGGTGATACACCACATATTACACTTACGGTCGAAGAAAAGAAAGTGAAAAACTACAACAGTTGGAGTCTGCAACCACCTTAGACATCATAAACCCAATGTATCACATACTTTGGATTTCATGCCCAACAAAATGAATTCCTTAGACATCACATGCCTAACAATTATAAACCCCGCATTTTAGTCTCGATATTGAAAACACTTTCCAATAACCTGTCGAGTAATTCAACAAGATTTCCGATAACCAGATCGAATGCTCGTCGGAAACTTTAGTAGACGGCCGCACCCCCGATGCCGTCGATGAAGTGCACTAAGGCGGAACACCGCTGCCGCGAGCACCCGAACGGATGCTTTTGGCGACGGGGTTCTCCTAAATTCACTTGGTCGGGGCTATAGGGAGTGGCTATCTAGTAAGGTTGCCCTGCGAGTATCCGCGTACACTAAGTAATTGCGACGGACTTTTGATCAACATCAAAATCCTGTGGAAACCGATCAAATGAGACTAAACTACTGGATTTATAAAATTCAAACTAGTTATCACATAACTACTTGTGGATTCCAAATATTGTATCACAATCAAAAATAGCTAGACGAAGTTAAAATTTTCGATCGAATAAGCAAACACCCAAAGTTTCCCGAAAAGCTCAACACTTGAGCGGAGTTCAAAAAGTATCCAGAAACTGCCACAGCTCTTATGAACCAGCCGTAGAAGGGTTAACCAATGCCTCACCTGTGGCACCGCTGAACTACCACAAACCCTAAGGTTTGATGGCGGTTTTAACGGTCACAGAATCGAGTTAGGGTTTCATTCTTCTAGAGGGTCCACAGAATCGCTTGCATGATTTTCTGAAAATTTTAAACTCGGAAAAAACCCAACACTTGGAAAATTTCCAGCGGGGAAAATATGGGTTATTGATATCCGTTCAAACTTTTTAAGATCGTCTAAATAACCCGAATACATGTTTGGATTATGATTACGAAACACTCCGAGGTACCATTGCAGAAAGTTAATATCACATGAAAATTTAGCAAAAACAAACAACACCTGAAACACCAAAACCCAGAGACTGGAACACCCTGAAAATTTGAAGCCTGAACTCCAAAAATGACCCGAGGAGGCCTTTTTTTTTGCTTGATGTGCATGCGTGCGTGCGTGTGTGTGTATTATATGCTCACTTAAATACACACACACACATATATATTATATATTATTTCATCGAATCAACTCTTAATCCGATAACCCGGCTATATCACATATAACCGGCCGATATCACATATCGCGAGAATAGAATACGGTATCACATATTCGTATTAATCTCGGTCCCACACATATCACATATGTTCTCCTATTCCGTTTCACATGAACCAGGAAACCTCTGTGTAGGACTCTAAAGACTCGTCAATACTCAGGCAGTAGGTGATGATCATATCAAAAACTCTCAAACCGCAAGCGGTCTGCTAAACGTAACGGCCACCCGGGTATTGGGTGATCATAAGATCAACAAGCAAGCCTGCTCATTCTCCTGCAAATCCAATCAGTAACACTACCGTACAGTCCGGACTCTTCATCTGATATGTCGCATATCATATAGCTTGGGGGTGGTATAACATCAGACCCTAATAGCCTGATAAGTCATGCCGATGCAAGGTCTATAACGGTTCGAGAAACTACTGATAACACTTACCAGTAAATCTCAGCAACCCTGGCTAGGAGAGACTTGGGTTCAATATGCAATTCTTTTATACCAATAAATGAGCATGATGCCCCCGGTGTGTCCACCTTTTTAGGAGCGTGCGGTTGTGGGGGGTTTACCCTCCAGTTTTCAGACAGTGTGAATTTGCCTTGTTGGTACTGGTCCTCAATCCATTTTTTGAAGACGAAGAAATCTTCGATTGGGTGGCCCGCTATCCGGTGGTAGGGGCAGTAAATGGGATTGTTGACGTCACCAGGCTACAGTGGGCATTTCAGATCCGGCAGGATGATGAGCCTGTTGTGCACCGCTAGTTCGAACAGTCTCCTCGTTTTATCTCGGAGAAACGAGTAAGGACGCCTCAACTTCTCGTCGAGGAATAGCGGTTTGTTTCCTTGGCGAGCAACCGGTTTCGGGTCGTTCGGCTGTTGCTGAGCATTGGCGACGAAGGTCGCTTTCCCCTTGCCCTTTTCGTTTTGAAGTTCTGTTTTCGAGGAGGGCGGTCTATGGCCCATCTGGTCCATTTGGGCCAGCTTGTCGATCAAAGCTTGGAAAGTGGTCGGCTTGAAGAACATCATGAATTGGGATATAGTTGCCTGCGGATCCAGGGTCCCCATGAACATGCCCATGGCAGGAGCTTCTTCTATGCGTTGTTCGCATCTCGACCATAGGTTCCTCCACCGAATTGCATATTGAACCCACTCTCTCTCCCCCTCCCTGTTATCTCGTTCCAGTTCAATTTGTTTTGAGAAGCACCTTAGGGGCTGTTTGCTTGCAAGATTATGAAATTTGGATTCCAAAATAGTACGGTTGAAAATTTCTCGATTTGGTAATTTGTTGTTTGGTTGACTTTTGATGGAGGTCCTTTTCTGGTCTCCTTCAGATGTTGTCTTCCGTCGATCTCCCGGTGGATTTTGGAGGTGATCTTCTGTTGCGTGTGGGTCTCAATGGGTTTTGAGGAGATTGGTGATTTGAGGAGTTTAGCGCCGAATACCTGCAAAGAAGTCCCGGGGTGGTTTGGTACCACCGAGGACCCTCCGACGATCAAGTTAGCTTGAGATCCGAGCAGAGTAACGGCTAAGTGGAATAAAAATGGCTTACTTGACCCCTCTGTGATGGGGTTTATATAGTGACGACAGCACGCAGCAGCAGGCATGAGAATCTCGCCGGCAGCTACGCTCCCGACATCGCACCCGCGTAAAGAGCGGATCGCCCATTAATGGGGATCGTGATTGCATGGAACGTGGGATGTAGCTGGCGGAGAATCTTCACATGGCGAGATTTGCGGAGTGGCGGTTACGCCTGTGAGTGGTGGAGTTGGTCGGTCGGAGGACCGATGAAGATGGCCTCGGTTGGGGAGCTCGGGGAAGAGCGAGAGGGCCGAGGAGTCTTGGTCCTATGGCAGCTCGGGGAGAGCTGAGAGGCCGAGGAGGCCAATTTTCAGGGGGCTCCGAGGTGTGCCAGCTTGTGCTTGCAGGTCGGGGACAGGGGTGGCCTGGTCGGCCCTTGTAGCCCTTTTCTTCTGAGTTCTGGGGCACGTCATCTGCCACGTGTCCTGATCTTGGAGATCGCCAATATTGTGCATCATCATTAGCCCCCCACTCTTCTTATGATATGTCGCATATCGAGTCTAGAGGTGGTAAACGTCAGACCACAATAACTTGATAAGTCATGCCGATGTGAGGCTCATAACGGGTCGAGAAACTACTGATAACACTTACCAGTAAATCTCATCATCAGCCTGGGCCCGGAACTTCATGTTATAGCCAATCGAGTATAGCGCAACATCAACTCCCAATACTAGGAGAGACGAAACCCCTCCTATCTCTCATTGCCTCCATGTAGATCGGGACTGTACCCAAAATCCACATGTTTGCACGACTCCTTTGAGCCGTGGTAGGGAGGAAATCAAAGCACGGTAGGAGCCACACAAGACTCTATGACAATCTCGGGTCTACAGACTAACCTGTACCAGTATCACCAGAGAACTTCTATCTAACGATAGGTATAATACCATCTAGGAGTTCTCGGCGAGCCCTGTTCGGTGTACCCATTCTCCAATGAGCACCTGTGTACAATCTTTGATGTCAAACACCAATGGTTTTGGGATCAACCATCGCCCCATATAGGGTCAAGAAACGTACACACTAGTCTACTCTAGAATATCGATGCCCTGTCTCGATACTCTTTCGACTAGGAACAATTAAAAGATGTGCTTACGGACTACCCTAGCTCCACTAGTATGATCTGCATCATAGTCCTGGTAGTCAAACTAACATCCGAAGGGCTTTATCAATATGTATCAGAAAGAGACAGTATAATAATACCAGTATACATGTTAAGACAAAGAGCAACCAGATAGGATACTATCATGTTGAGCAAGAAATTCCTCTCTATATATGTCCAAGAATCCACTATAATATACAATCATGTACAATAATGGCCTCTAGGTTGTACATATAACTAACAATCTCCCACTTGCACTAAGGCCAGTTGTTATAGTATCTCATACCAAACATCCCAAAAAGTTTCTCAAATTGCGTCTGGGGAATGACCTTCGTGAGTGGATCCGCCATGCTATTCTTTGTGTCAACTCTCCTGGCCTCGATCTCCCGGTGAATAAATATCTCCCGAATCAGGTGATACCGCCTCAGAATATGTCTAGATCACTGATGGGACCTGGGTTCCTTGGCTAAAGCCACAGCTCCATTTTTATCACAATACAAAGGTATTGGATGCTCAATGGATGGAACCACACCAAGTTCTGTTATGAACTTCTTCATCCAGACAGCCTTTTTGGCGACATTGTTAGCAGCGATGTATTCAGCCTCTATCGTCGAGTCTACCACGGTATCTTGTTTGGAACTCTTCCAACATACCGCCTCTCCATTGAGGGTGAAGACAAAACCCGAGACGGACTTACTGTCATCCTTATCACTCTGGAAGCTCGAATCCGTAAAGGACTCCACCTGGAGTTCACCGTTATCATACACCAAGAACATTTCTTTAGACCTTCTCAAGTACTTAAGAATGTTCTTCATAGATGTCCAGTGATTCTCTCTAGGATCCAATTGATACCTGCTTACAACACTAAGTGCGTAAGCTATATCCGGTCTGGTACATAACATCACATACATGATAGACTCGACTGCCGAAGTATAGGGTACCCCTTGCATACGAGCCCTCTCTAAATCAGTCTTGGGGAATATCTCTTTGGAAAGAGTGATTCCTGAGATCGTGGGTAAATTTACACGCTTGGAATCTTCCATACTAAACCTCTTTAGTATGGTGTCAATGTATCTGGATTGGGACAATCCCAACATCCGTTTAGATCCATCTCTATAGATCTTAATCCCCAGGATGTAGGAGGCATCACCCAGATCCTTCACAGAGAATATTTGTGATAAGAAGAGATTGACCGAGTGTAGCATAAGAACATCATTTCCTATCAAGAGTATATCATCCACGTACAATACGAGAAAGACAACCTTACTCTCTACAACCTTCTTGTATATACAAGGTTCATTTACGTTTTTTATGAAGTCAAATTCTTTGAATGCTACATCAAAACAGATGTTCTGGCTTCGCGATGCCTGCTTTAATCCGTAGATTGATTTAAGCAGCTTGCACACCTTTTCGCTACTTCTACTATCTACGAAGCCCTCTTTCTGTGTCATGTATACGCTCTCTTCTAAATCACCATTTAAAAAAGCGGTCTTGAAGTCCATCTGCCAGATTTCGTAGTCATGGTATGCAGCGATGGTAGGTAGGATCCGGATGGACTTAAGCATAGCACTGGAGAAAAGGTTTCATCATAATCCACACCTGGTCGTTGATGAAAACCTTTTGCCACAAGTCTAGCTTTGAAAGTCTCAACTTTTCCATCTACACCATGTTTCTTCTTAAAGATCCATTTGCTCCCAATGGATTTTCCTCCTTCAGGAGCAACTTCCAAAGTCTATACTTTGTTGGTGTACATGGATTCCATCTCAGATCGCATTGCATCCAGCCATTTCACAGAGTCCCCACTCATGATAGCTTGCTCGAAACTAGTTGGGTCATCATCTTCCATGATGCAATCCTCGCTCCCACGGTCAATAAGAAAACCGTAGTATCTCTCAGGTGGATGAGGAACCCTACTAGATCTGCGGAGAGGCTGAGGTTCGTCGGGGATTATTGAATCCTCCGGTTTCACCAAATCATCAGTTGTAGTTTGTGTAGCTGGAACTTCTTCCAGTTCTACCTCATTACGACTAATTTCTTTTACAAGAAATTCCTTTTCTAAAAAGGTTGCATGTTGAGTTCGAATTCAAGTTAGATTGGAATTCAAGTTAAGTTCAGATTTAAGTTAAATTTTAAGTGTTCAAGTCAAGTTATGTAGGATGTCATGTATTTGATTATATATGATACGATATTCATGTGATTTAAGATGATAACCACTGCACATAGCCGGCAGCATTTGTGCCCTTTTCAAGGACGATTGCTAAACGATTACTAGTTTATCTAAACTAGAAAAGCACTTACTTTCTCCGGCTCTCCGAGTCCTGGAGAAAAGATACCGCTTAAGTCTACTGTTACCTAAATACCTTAGAGATTAGTTTATATAGTCGAGGTATTTTAGTGAACTAATGTCATCTATGTAAAATAGTTCATTTGAAACCTCAATGGCATTTTATGTAAAATGCTTTACTTTTAAATATAAATCTTGAAAGTGTTTTTGGTAAAATATGTTAATTAGAATGTCGAGAGTTTTAAAAATATATATACTTTAGATTTTATGGTATTTTAATGATAAAACCTGACTTTTAAAAGTTTATGGTATTTTTACGAAAATATATCTTTCGAAAAACTTTAGGTATTTTAATAAAAACTTAATCTTTTAATTTAAAATATTTTATTGAAATTAGATTTACAGAAGGGCTTTCTTTTAAGTTAGAAGTTTATGATTTTTAATTTAGTGTTGTTTATTTGTTTTTTTAAAAAGCATTCGAGAACGCGCTCCGTGAAGAGCTCCGATCTCACCCACTAGATCTAAGATATGCGATAATCTGCTACTAATGAGAGTTGTGGGGGCGAAATTGCTAAGGATAAAGGTTTAGGATTAAAATTCTATGTTTCGAGACTTGAGGGTATTTTAATGAAAATCGTTTCTTTTAGAAAAACACTATACATATGAGATCGTGCTTTAATTCCAAGTGTACGTGTGGAGTAGGTCATTACCCCGTGGTATTATCTAAATATATGTTTAAGCAAAAACAACACTATATCAATTTAAAAGGAATTCAAATTAAAGAATGTATATATATTGTGATAGAAGTTGCATAAACTCTATTTTGTGTATTTATGGCTAAAGTCTATCAAAAATACGATTACATGTTCTAACACAATAGATTTAAGAGAACTCCATGTACTTAGTTAACGGGTTAAACTCACAAGTTTTGTTTCATGAAACTATTTATAATAGCATGTGTGAATTTTGATATAAAAGAATTTACTTGCGCATAGGCCTTAGTGTCATAGCGAAGTAAATTGATTCAAGAGGAGTATCAGAGAATAGTAGGACTTATGGGTTGCGAATCCTAAAGAGTTTGAAGGAGAGGAAGGAGGTAAGGACTTACTCGCGGTGTGAATCGGTCTAACAACCGATTCACTGATTAATTCTTTAAAATGGTTTGGTGCGTTGTTCTGTTTGTTGCAGCGGATGTTTATTGACATTGATAATGGCGACGGAAGTTAAGAGATCCGTGGTCAACTTGGAAGCCTCATAGAGAGAGAAAAGCTTGGTGAGAACTTGGCTTCTTAGAGAGGGCTTGGACTTGAGATAACTTGAGAGATAGAATTTAGAAAAATATAGTTTGAGAGTGGTATGCCTAGGGGAATGAAGCTAGACTAAGTTAGGTATTTATAGGAGAGGAATGGGGTGTATGGTGATTTTAAAGAAATTAAAATGCATTAAAAAGTGTTTTAAAAAGGTTTAATAGAGCAGGGGAAAGGACTGCAGTTCTCTGGATTGAATTCAGGGGTTTTAAAGTATTTAAAGGATTTGAGGGAAGCTGAAGAGATGTACATGCAATGGATAGAGGCATTTGGAGCTAGGGGCCGATGGTGGCGGCTTATGGGCGGCTAATATGGGGGCAGTTGCCTCAAGGCTCGTGCCCATTACTCCATTGCGTTTAAACACCACATTAACCTACTTCTTTTCTGTTGAAACTCTTCGTATCTCTATGTAATGCTCGTGCAAACTCTTGGGCTTCCAAAACGTCAAAAAAAATAATAAAATATTTAGGGATGATGGGATTCGAACACGCGGGTTATGGGACAGCAGTGGAAAATCTTAACCAATAGGCTATAAGGATTTTCTTGTGTTTATTTAACAAATATTAAATATATGTTGTAGCTCGAAAAGGAAATGGGTTTAGGAAGTGACCAAAATGAACCGTTTTGTTTGAGGGCTTAGGTGTTGGGTTTTTTGTAAGATTATAGAATAGGAAAAATAAATGGAGGGATTATATATATATTATGGAAAATACACAAAACTATAAAATAAAATAGAAAGATAACAGGAAGGTATAGAAATTTTAAGGTTGTTACATTCAACCCTCCTTAAAATTAAATTTGTCCTCGAAATTACTCAAGAAGGATGATACAAAAGAATAAGAAAAAAAGATGGTTATAAGAAAGATCGAGATGGTGATGAAAGATTATACATCCTTTTCCATCGCGTCGAGACATGATCATTGGGGAAACAAGAAGAGATTCAAGGAGATAGGATTCAAGAATGCAATCGCGTTCCATCGTCCCTCCACCAGTCGGTACTCTAATCGACACGAAGATAACATTTGATGGAAGAGATGGCCAAGAGATGAAAGGAGAAACCTACATGAGTTTAGAAGTTCAAAAAATCAAAAGATGGTCTAATGAAGGAAGTAAGATAGATTAAAAAATGATGAGCCATTATAGTCTACCCTCCTTAAAAGAATTTTGTCCGTGAAATTTTCTCGAGGAGTACGATGGATCAAGGCATGAGAAAGTAAGGATAAGGTTGGAGCAAGTTGTTTTCGAGCTCCTTCGATCGATGTTGAAACTAGATGAGCTAATAGGCCAAAAGAAAAGGTGAACAAAAATTAAGAATTCAAGAGTCGAAAGATGATCATCAAGGAAATTGAAATGAAGTTCAATATTGATTCAAGGATTTGAATGAGAGTCAAAGGAATTTGGAATGAAAGGAATGTAAAAATTGTTGAATTTTATAATTCTTATGATATATTGTTTAAGATTTCATGCAGAACTGACCAGGATAGGCCACCAATTAAACCTATCACGCCTCGCTTCCCAAAATATGGTAACGGCACGTGATGAGTGTTAGTTGTATGTATGCCCAAGAAGCCAGTATTGTACAGATGATGTATATTATATTGGATGCTTGGACATATATAGAGATGACTTTCTTGCTCGATATGATAGTATGCTATCTGGTTACTCTTTATCTTAACATGTACACTAGTCTCTTTATACTGTCTTATAGTTACATGTTGGTAAAGCCCTTAGGATTTGTACTTGACTACCTGGACTATGATGCAGATCATACTAGTGGGGACATGGTAGTCCATAAGTACATCCTTCAAGGTCCCTAGTCGTGGGTATATCGAGACGGGGCATCGATATACCAGAGTAGACTAGCGTATACGCTTCTCGACCCATGTGATGGGCGATGGATGATCCCATATCCATTGGTGTTTGACATCAGAGATGGTGTACGGGTGCTCAGTGGAGACTGGGTACACTGGACGGACTCGCCGAGAACTCCCAGATGGTATTATACCTCACGTCAGATGGCAGTTCTCAGGTGACACTTGTACAGGTTAGTCTGTAGACCCGAGATCGTCATAGAGTCTTGTGTGATTCCCACTGTGCTTTGATCTCCACCTTACCACATCCATGAGGGCGTGCAAAACGGTGGTCTTTGGGTACAGTCCCGAGTCACATGGAGGCAATGAGCGATAGGAGGGGTTTCGTCTCTCCCGGTATTGGGGGTTGATGTTGCGCAGTGCTCGATTGGCCGTAGCAGGGAAGTCCCTGGCCAGGGCTGATCAGAGATTTGCTGGTAAGTGTTACCAATAGTTTCTCAACCCGTTATGAGCCTCACATCGGCACGACTTATCGGTTATTGGGGTCTGACGTATACCACCCCTAGACTTGATATGCGACGTATCAGACGAACAGACCGGACTGTACGGTAAGTGTTACTGGTCGGATTCGCAGGAGTGTGAGCGGGCTAGCTCGTCGATCTTCTGATCGCTCAATACCCGGGTGGCCGTTACGTTTAGCAGACCGCTTGCGGCTTGTGGGTGTTTGATATGATCATCATCTGCTACCGGCGTATTGACGAGTCTTTAGAGTCCTACACAAAGGTTTCCTGGCTCAAGCGAAACGAAATAGGAGCGCATATGAGATATGTGCAGGACCGAGAATAATGCGTGTATGTGATACCGTATTCCATTCTCGCGATATATGTATCGAATGGTTATATTCGATATAACCTAGTTATCGAATCGAAGATCGATTCGATAAGCCGATACATTGGATACTAGTCGGTCATGTTCGACATGACCGGATCATTGAATCAAGTGTTGATTTAATGATTTAATGTATAATTATATATTTGATATATTACTTTGCATTAACTAGTATTGGTTCACTTTAAACGGATTTTTCTCACTTGGATTGCACATTGTATATGTGATATACTTTTGTGCACTTTTTTGTATCATGTTTGATGATACATGATCATTTAGTTAAGTGTATAGGATTAAACCATGATTAATATGATAATTAGGGTTTTGCATATCCATTTATTTATTTATTTGTTTATTTATTTATTTGGAAATGATTATGATAAGAATGGTGGCTTTCTTTGTCTTTTAGTTGAAGCTTCATGAAGCTTTGACTTCTTAACCATTCTTGTCATCATGCTTAACCCTAACCCATCCATTAACCATGGTCTATTCTCTACACTTAACCCTAGTTGGAATTATGATAAGTATTCCTTTTTCTTTTCATTTTAGATATACTTATCATAATACTAGCTCATCTTCTTCTTCATCTTCAAGTTAGAAACCTTGAGGCCATTAATGGCAACTTGAGCTTGAGAGTGAGAAATCCAATTCTAAAGAGAACCCACCTCCTATTTCTTCACCCTCTACCTCTAGCCAAGTTGTAGAGTGTGTTTTCTTCACAAGTTTCATCACTTTGTGAAGTCGGAGCTTGAACTTGCGATGCCTCGACGTAGATCGTCTTTGACACGAAGTCGGCGACCTAGCTCACCCGATTCTCCGATGAAGCCGACGCTAGAGCCCGGGGTTCGACATGGACAGCGAGGAGACTTCGTTGCGGAGCCGTGGAGGTGGATATCCGGATCTACAAAGGTTGTAATTTCCATATCCAAGTAGTTAAGTGTTAACTAGTTTAGTTTTTCGCCTAGAATTCTAGTCTAAGATCCGTGTTAGGGTTTCTCGGCACCATAATTTTTATAAAATGGCATGGTTGATGCCTTGTGAGACGTCTATAGGATGCCTAGGGACCCTACAGTGGTATCAGAGCCTAGCTAGAGCCTTAGGCGAAGTCTAGACGGAGTTTGAAACCCGGACGAACCGAAAAACCAACCCCGAAATAGCTCTCTGGAAATTTTTCAAATTTGTGGTTTTTTGTCAATTAAAATTGCCTAAAAAAATCAGCAATAAAATCTAAGAATTACTGTGCAAATCGTTTCCTGTGAACAGTACAAAAGGCGGCGGAACCGCGGCAGAAGCATGGCTTCTGAGGCGGTTCCGCGGCTCGTTGATGACGTCAGCCCCACTTCTTTGCACAGTAATACCTGATTTATTATTCTGAGTTTTCTGGGAATTTTAATTTGACTCCAGGTTTGAGTATTCTGGGGTTGTATTGGGAATCGTCGATTCGATCGGATTATCGAACTTTGTCTAAGTGCTTTCCGGATAATTTTTTGAATATGTTAAAAACTTCGACCGGATATAAATACCCAACTTTTCCCCTGTCGTAAAATATCCAAGTGTTGGATTATTGTGTGGTTTAAGGACGTTCTGAGTAGTGCAAGTAACACGATGGTCCCTCTAGAAGACAACAAACCTTAACTCGATTATGTGACCGTCTTGAACTGCCCTTTGAACCTTCGGGTTTGGGGCAGTACGGCGTGCCACATGTGAGGCGTTGGCTTGACCCTTCTACGGCTGGACCGTTGGTACTGAGGCATGAAACGAATGTCTTGGAACCTATTTCATGTGTTCGACGGTTTCGGGAAAACTTGGGTATTCGAATGTTCGATCGGAAATTTTAATATATTCTATTTATCCGGAATGGGATACAATAATTGGAATTCACAAACAGTTATGTGATAACTGAATGAATGATATAAATCTAGCGGTTTAGTTTCATTTGATATTGAAAAGAGTTTTCGATAATGAGACTAAAATGCGGGATTTATAATAATTAGGCATGTGATGTCTAAGATATTCATTGGATTAGGCATGTGATGTCTAAAGTAGTTGCGGATTCCAATTGTTGTAGTTTTACACTTTCTTTTCTGTGACCGTAAGTGTAATATGTGATATCGCCGGTTTCGTTGCTATATGTCAACGACAATTGGGATGCGCATATTTACTTACGTTGATGACATGTGATGTTATGTGTTGCTGGATATGTTATATTGGATCGTCGTGTTCGAATAGCCGGGGGTTTTTATGTGAGATGAGTGTTTTTCATTTTCATTCATGTAAAAACTTGTATGTAATATTCTTTTAATTTGGGGCACTTCCAGGTAGCGGAAGTTGTCACCCTTTGTATATTATTTACTTTTCCGCATTAGGATAGACCCAAGGAGGGGAGCACAAGTAACCGGGTTCTGGCGTCCAGTGGGAGACCAACTCGAGGAGTCGAGTCCGGGTCTCCTAACCCTAGAATTGGCAGGGTTGCTTGCCGCTCTCGTAGGGTTCTAGGGGTGTGGATTTGGCTATTCATCACGACCGTGGAATCCGTGTTTTATACTGGCTCGTATTGAAAACACGGACGTCCTAGTATATCCAATATTTCATATGTTGATTCTGCTGCGATATCTGTGTTGTGATTCTGTGATGGATATAGTATATAGTATATATGATATATTATATATACGCTACTTATGTTTTACACCCGCGCTAGCCCTGCCCTGCTCTGTCGTTAGTTACCTAACCTAACGGTGCACGAGGGGACATCGAGGCGAATGCGGATGGCATAAGTGTACGTCATATCTATCTGTGATGTTTAGGTATTTAAATGATGGGACTTCATTAATGTGATTAATGAAAGATAAGAAACCTAAGATGTTGTAGAATCAAATTTTAAAATAAAACAGGTAGCTACAGTTCTTGCTTTGCACAGCGGTATATATGATATACCCTGCACCTTATTCGATGAGGAAAGGACCGAGATCCCTTCACCGGGAGTGACTCCTTTAGCAATAACTGGCAGATGCTACACACTCGGTTTGGCTTTGATTGCTTTTAAGAGTTTTTGCTTTGCACAGTGATATATATGATATATCCCGCACCTCATTCGACGAGGAAAGGGCCGACGATCCCTTCACCGGGAGTGACCCCTTTAGCAAAACTAGAAAAGCCTCAAAATCACTCCATTTTTAAAACTTCATTTGATTCTACAACGATATCAAGTTCATTATGCTCATGGTTTTATGAAAACCTGCGTAGCCCTCCGTCATTTCAGATAAGTACTAATTAGTATTCATGCTACGGTAGTTTGGCATTCGTCAAGGCGTAGTGTACGGTAGCTAACTAGTATTTATCCACTTATGCATATGATGCAGATTGGATTAGGGTATTCGTACGGCGTTGTTTGGCATTCGTCAAGGGTCGTGCGGGTGGGTTTAATTCAATCAAGAAATGTACGGGTTGAACTTGACTAGTGGACTATGGGTTGTTTGGCATTCGTCAAGGTCATAGAACACTAGGGGCAAAATATTATCGGGAATTTCAAGTGTTGAAATTTGCAATGAGATTGCATACCTTCTATGAGATAGTTGGATCCCGATACCCACTGCGAGTAAGAGTTACTCCCGGGAGAGTTTTACACATTACAATTAGCCGATCAAGTAGGTGTCTAGAAAGGTGTTAACGAGGTTACGCCTCTGGGAAAACGAGGTTTACATTAATTAGGTTCGTGCGAAAGCACGGGGGACCTCCCTCAAAGTACCGACACTAGCCTGGCTGAAAGATTGGCGAACTTGTAGTGTGTAATTAATCCCGGCTAGTCTTTCCTTTTAGGGTTTGAAGGAAGATTTGATAAAAAGCAGTGGGAGCCATCCTGATTAGATAAGATAATAACCAATCTGATCTTGCACGAGCATACGCTAAAGTGTTTTCTTCTCTCTCTCTCCAGGTAGCGACCATTTCATGCCTTAATCAAGATAATAATATGGATGTATTGACCGAACCCGCATGTTATACTGTGCAGGGGAACGTTGAACCCGTTCTATCTTATAAGTGTTATAAGAATGAACAGGAAACAGGAGAATATCTGGATTCTCAAGACGCCCAAAAGAACATGCATGTTGATGCATCTTCTAAAGGTGTGTTAGTTATTGAGAACTGTTTCTCAGTTCACCCTACGTCCTGGGTATTAGATACCGGATCAGGATCCCACATATGTAAACAGTTACATGGGCTACGAAAAGGTAGAGAACTGGGGAAAGGTGATCATTCCGTTCAAGTTGGGAACGGTGCAAGTGTTGCAGCCAAAGCAGTTGGCGAATATCACCTAGTATTACCAAGTGGTGATACAATAATTCTGAATGAGTGCTATTATATACCGAACATGATGTGCAACATTATATCAGTTTCTTTATTGAGTAAAGAAGGATATAATTTTGTAGTAAAGGATAATGTTATGAACATATTCCTAGATCAAAAGTTGATTGCATCAGGCTCGCTACATAATGGCATATTCATTCTAAATCAAAATACAGTCCTCAATATACAAAACACACACAAGAGGAAAAATTCAGAAATGAACGAATCCTTCTTGTGGCATTGTAGACTTGGTCATATCAATGCGACACGACTGGCTAAGTTACATAAGGATGGTTATTTGAATCCGTTCGAATTATCATCTTATGATACTTGTCATTCATGTCTCAAAGGAAAAATGACCAAAGCTCCGTTTAGTGGACACGGAGAAAGAGTTACTGAACTCTTAGGACTGATACATAGTGATGTATGCGGTCCTATGTCTACACATGCCAGGGATGTTCTTCCTACTTCATTACATTCACTGACGATCTCTCTAGATACGGGCATGTGTTCCTGTTGAAACACAAGTCTGAAGCTTTTGAGAAATTCAGAGAATATAAGCACGAAGTAAAGAACCAAACGGGCAAAAGTATTAAGATCCTTCGATCTGATCGAGGAGGAGAATACTTGAGCAATGAGTTCCAAGATTATCTAAAAGAGAATGGGATTCTCTCTCAGCTTACTCCACCTTATACACCACAGCACAACGGTGTATCGGAACGAAGGAATCGCACCCTATTAGATATGGTGCGTTCAATGATGAGCACAGCTGAGTTACCTATTTCCTTCTGGGGGTATGCGCTTGAGACAGCCATACACCTATTGAATATGGTTCCTACCAAATCAGTGCCTACCACTCCATATGAGATATGGAGAGGGAAGAGACCATCTCTTAAGTATGTTAAGATATGGGGTTGTCCAGCCTATGTCAAAAGACAAAATCCGGACAAACTCGAGGCAAGATCTGTCTTATGTAAGTTTGTAGGATATCCCAAAAATTCACAAGGGTATATCTTCTACCACCCCGAGGAACAAAAGGTGTTTGTTTCTCGACATGCCACTTTCTTAGAAAAAGGTTTTCTTATGAAACAGATTAGTGGCATTGAGGTAGAACTGGAAGAAGTTCCAGCAACACAAACTGTAACAGAAGACTTGGTGGAACCAGAGGATTCAGTAGAACTCAACGAACCCCAGCCTCTCCGCCGATCTAGTAGGGTATCTCGTCCACCTGAGAGATACTACGGTTTTCTCATTGACGGTGGAAGCGAGGATTCCATCATGGAGGATGATGACCCAACTAGCTTCGAGCAGGCCATCACGAGTAGGGACTCAGTGAAATGGCTGGATGCTATGCGGTCCGAGATGGAATCCATGTACACCAACAAAGTATGGACTTTGGACGTTGCTCCTGAAGGGGTAAAACCCATTGGGAGCAAGTGGATCTTTAAGAAGAAACTTGGTGTAGATGGGAAAGTGGAGACTTTCAAAGCTAGACTTGTAGCAAAGGGTTTTCATTAAAGACCAGGTGTGGACTATGACGAGACCTTTTCTCCAGTGGCTATGCTTAAATCCATCCGGATCATGCTTGCCATCGCTGCATATCATGATTACGAAATCTGGCAAATGGATGTTAAGACCGCCTTTCTAAACGGTGATTTAGAAGAGTGCGTGTACATGACTCAGCCAGAGGGCTTCGTAGACAGTGGGAGCAGCGGGAAGGTGTGCAAGCTGCTTAATGTTAGTTGTATGTATGCCCTAGAGGCCAGTATTGTACAGATGATGTATATTATATTGGATGCTTGGACATATATAGAGATGACTTTCTTGCTCGACATGATAGTATGCTATCTGGTTGCTATTTATCTTAACATGTACACTAGTCTCTTTATACTGTCTTATAGTTACATGTTGGTAAAGCCCTTAGGATGTGTACTTGACTACCTGGACTATGATGCAGATCATACTAGTGGGGACATGGTAGTCCATAAGTACATCCTTCAAGGTCCCTAGTCGTGGGTGTATCGAGACGGGGCATCGATATACCAGAGTAGACTAGCGTATACGCTTCTCGACCCATGTGATGGGCGATGGATGATCCCATATCCATTGGTGTTTGACATCAGAGATGGTATACGGGTGCTCAGTGGAGACTGGGTACACTGGACGGACTCGCCGAGAACTCCCAGATGGTATTATACCTCACGTCAGATGGCAGTTCTCAGGTGACACTTGTACAGGTTAGTCTGTAGACCCGAGATCGTCATAGAGTCTTGTGTGATTCCCACTGTGCTTTGATCTCCACCTTACCACGTCCATGAGGGCGTGCAAAACGGTGGTCTTTGGGTACAGTCCCGAGTCACATGGAGGCAATGAGCGATAGGAGGGGTTTCATCTCTCCCGGTATTGGGAGTTGATGTTGCGCTGTGCTCGATTGGCCGTAGCAGGAAAGTCCCTGGCCAGGGCTGATCAGAGATTTACCGGTAAGTGTTACCAGTAGTTTCTCGACCCGTTACGAGCCTCACATCGGCACGACTTATCGGGTTATTGGGGTCTGACGTATACCACCCCTAGACTTGATATGCGACGTATCAGACGAAGAGACCGGACTGTATGGTAAGTGTTACTGGTCGGATTCACAGGAGTGTGAGCGGGCTAGCTCGTCGATCTTCTGATCGCTCAATACCCGGGTGGCCGTTACGTTTAGCAGACCGCTTGCGGCTTGTGGGTGTTTGATATGATCATCATCTGCTACCGGCGTATTGACGAGTCTTTAGAGTCCTACATAGAGGTTTCCTGGTTCAAGCGAAACGAAATAGGAGCGCATATGAGATATGTGCAGGACCGAGAATAATGCGTGTATGTGATACCGCATTTCATTCTCGCGATAAATGTTTCGATTGGTTATATTTGATATGACCTAGTTATCGAATCATTGATTCGATAAATCGATACATTGAATACTAGTCGGTTATGTGCGACATGACCGGATCATTGAATCAAATGTTGATTTAATGATTTAATGTATAATTATATATTTGATATATTACTTTGCATTAACTAGTATTGGTTCACTTTAAACGGATTTTTCTCACTTGGATTACACATTGTATATGTGATATACTTTTGTGCACCTTTTTGTATCATGTTTGATGATACTTGATCATATGGTTAAGTGAATAGAATTAAACCATGGTTATTATGATAATTAGGGTTTTGCATATTTAGTTATTCATTTATTTGTTTATTCATTTATTTGGATAAGTTTAAGATAAGAATGGTGGCTTTATTTGTTTTATGTTGAAGCTTCATGAAGCTTTGACTTTGCTAACCATTCTTGTCTTCATGCTTAACCCTAACCCATCCAAATGACCATGGTTAATTCTCTACACTTAACCCTAGTTTATGTTATGATAAGTATTGGTTTTCTATTTTCTTTTTTATGAGAACTTATCATAACCATCATCTTCTTCTTCTTCTTCAAGCTTGCTACATCAATGGCAACTTGAGTTTTAGTGAGAGAAATCCAAATCAAAAGTGAACCCATCTCCTATTTCTTCATCCTCTACCTCTTGCCAAGTGGTTTTGGGTGTTTTCTTCACAAGTTTCACAAGTTTGTGAAGTCGGAGCTTGAATTAGTGCAACCTCGACGTAGATCGTCTTTGACACGAAGCCGTCGAACTATTCCGCTCACTTCTCCGATGAAGCCGTCGCGAGAGTCCGAGGTTCGTGATGGACAGCGAGGGGACGACCACATGGAGCTAAGCAAGTGGATATCCGGATCTACAAAGGTTGTAGTTTCCGACCTTTAGTTAATTTGTTAACTAGATTTATTTTTCGCCTAGAATTCTAGCAACGATCCGTAGTCTAGGGTTTCTCGGCACCATTTTTTTTAAAAATTGGCATGTTCGATGCCTTGTGAGACCTCACTAGGGTGCCTAGGAACCCTACAGTGGTATCAGAGCCTAGCTAGAGCCTTAGGCGAAGTCTAGACGGATTTTGAAGTCCGATCGAACCCGAATGTCTAAAATTTCCATGCTCTCTGTACATTTTTGAAAACAGTGAGTTTTTCAACATTAAAAATATTCAGAAAATCAAGCAGGGTTTTATATGAATTACTGTAAAATCCGGGGCCCTAATTCAAATAATCCACCGCGGAACCGCGGCACGAGCTAGGCATGTGCGGCGGTTCCGCGGCCGTTTGGTCTCCCCTTGAGTTGACTTTTGCACAGTAATTTATATTTAACAGTGGTGTGTTCTCTGGATAGTTTTAATATTTATTCAAGTGTTGAATAATCTGGGATGTTTTGGAGCTTCGGTATTTCGATCGGATTATCAAATTTCGTCTTTTGTGTTTTTCCGGATAATTTCCAGAATATGTTAAAAAGTTCGACCGGATATAAATACCCAATTTTTCCCCTGTCGGGAAATTTCCAAGTGTTGGATTTTTCCGAAGTTTAACGACGTTCTAAGTAGTGCAAGTAATGCGATGGACCCTCTAGAAGACAACAAACCTTAACTCGATTATGTGACCGTCTTGAACTGCCCTTTGAACCTTCGGGTTTGGGGCAGTACGGCGTGCCACATGTGAGGCGTTGGCTTGACCCTTCTACGGCTGGACCGTCGGTACTGAGGCATGAACTGAATGTAGTTAGACTTATTTCATGTGTTGAGCTGTATCGGGAAAACTTGGGTATTCGACTGTTCGATCGGAAAGTTTAACATTTTCTGTTTATCTGGAATGTGATACAATAATTGGAATTCACAAACAGTTATGTGATAACTGAATGAATGTTATAAATCTAGCGGTTTAGTTTCATTTTATATTGAAAAGTGTTTTCGATAATGAGACTAAAATGTGGGGTTTATATCTGTTAGGCATGTGATGTCTAAGTATTTCATTTGTTTAGGCATGTGATGTCTAAAGAAGTTGCGGATTCCAATTGTTGTAGTTTTACACTTTCTTTTCTGTGACCGTAAGTGTAGTATGTTCATATCGCCGGTTTCGTTGCTATACGTCAACGACAATTGGGGTATGCATACTTACTTACGTTGATGACATGTGATGTTATGTGTTGCTGGATATGTTATATTGGATCGTCGTGTTCGAATAGCCGGGGGTTTTTATGTGAGATGAGTGTTTTTCATTTTCATTTATGTAAAAACTTGTATGTAATATTCTTTTATTTGGGGCGCTTCCAGGTAGCGGAAGTTGTCACCTGTTGTATATTATTTACTTTTCCGCATTAGGATAGACCCAAGGAGGGGAGCACAAGTAACTGGGTTCTGGGGTCCAGTGGGAGACCAACTCGAGGAGTCGAGTCCGGGTCTCCTAACCCTAGAATTGGCAGGGTTGCTTGCCGCTCTCGTAGGGGTCTAGGGGTGTGGGATTGGCTATTCATCACGACCGTGGAATCCGTGTTTTATACTGGCTCGTATTGAAAACACGGACGTCCTAGTATATCCAATATTTCATATGTTTATTCTGCTGCGATATCTGTGTTGTGATTCTGTGATGGATATAGTATATAGTATATATGATATATTATATAGACGTTACTTATGTTTTACACCCGCGCTAGCCCTGCCCTGCTCTGTCGTTAGTTACCTAACCTAACGGTGCACGAGGGGACATCGAGGCGAATGCGGATGGCATAAGTGTACGTCATATCTATCTGTGATGTTTAGGTATTTAAATGATGGGACTTCATTAATGTGATTAATGAAAGATAAGAAACCTAAGATGTTGTAGAATCGAATTTTAAAATAAAACAGGTAGCTACAGTTCTTGCTTTGCACAGCGGTATATATGATATACCCTGCACCTTATTCGATGAGGAAAGGACCGAGATCCCTTCACCGGGAGTGACTCCTTTAGCAATAACTGGCAGATGCTACAGACTCGGTTTGCTTTTGACTGCTTTTGGGTTTTTGCTTTGCACAGCGATATATATGATATATCCCGCACCTCATTCAACGAGGAAAGGACCGAGATCCCTTCACCGGGAGTGACTCCTTTAGCAAAACTAGAAAAGCCTCAAAATCACTCCATTTCAAAACATCATTTGATTCTACAACGATATCAAGTTCATTACGCTCATGGTTTTTATGAAAAACCTGCGTAGCCCTTCGTCATTTCAGATAAAGACTGTTTAGTATTCGTGCTGCGTTTGTTGGCCTTTGTCAAGGCGTAGTGTGCGGTAGCTGAATAGTGCTTATCTGTTTATGCATATGATGCAGATTGTTTCAGGGTAGTCGTACGACCTTGTTGGCCTTTGTCAAGGGTCGTGCGGGTGGGTTTGATTCAATCAAGAAATGACGGGTTGAACTTGACTAGCATTCTGTGATTTGTTGGCCTTTGTCAAGGTCATAGGACACTAGGGGCAAAATATTATCGGGAATTTCAAGTGTTGAAATTTGCAATGAGATTGCATACCTTCTATGAGATAGTTGGATCCCGATACCCGCTGCGAGTAAGAGTTACTCCTGGGAGAGTTTTACACAGTGCAATTAGCCGATCAAGTAGGTGTCTAGAAAGGTGTCAACGGGGTTACGCCTCTGGGAAAACGAGGTTTACATTAATTAGGTTCGTGCGAAAGCACGGGGGACCTCCCTCAAAGTACCGACACTGGCCTGGCTGAAAGATTGGCGAACCTTTAGTGTGTAATTAATCCCGGCTAGTCTTTCCTTTTAGGGTTTGAAGGAAGATTTGATAAAAAGCAGTGGGAGCCATCCTGATTAGATAAGATAATAACCAATCTGATCTTGCACGAGCATAAGCTAAAGTGTTTTCTTCTCTCTCTCTCCAGGTAGCGACCAGTTCATGCCTTAATAAAGATAATAATATGGATGTATTGACCGAACCCGCATGTTATACTGTGCTGGGGAACGTTGGTTCCGTTCTTTCCTATAAGAGTTATAGGAATGAACAGGATATAGGGGAATACCAGGATTCCCATGCCACCCGAATGAAGAAAGTACATGATGATGCATTTTCTTCGGGTGTGTTCGTTACTGAGAACTGTTTCTCTATTTGCTCTACGTCCTGGGTATTGGATACCGGGTCAGGATCCCATATATGTAATCAGTTACATGGGCTAAGGAAAGGTAGAGAACTTGGAGAAGGTGATAAAGACATTAGAGTTGGAAATGGTGCAATTGTTGCAGCTAAGACTGTCAGGGAATATCACCTTGTATTACCAACTGGTAATACATTGGTTCTGAACGAATGCTATTACATGCCGAACCTGATATGCAACATTATATCGGTTTCTTTATTAAGTAAAGAGAGATATAATTTTGTATTACAGGACAATGTTATGAACATTTTCCATAACCAAAAGTTGGTTGGATCAGGCACGTTATGCAATGGCATTTATGTTCTAAATCAATCAACAGTCCTGAGCATAACAAACACACACAAGAGGAAGAGTTCTGAACTCAATGAATCCTTCTTGTGGCATTGTAGACTGGGTCACATCAATGCGACACGACTAGCTAAGTTGCATAAAGATGGATATTTAAATCCGTTTGAATTTTCATCTTATGACACTTGCCAGTCATGTCTCAAAGGCAAGATGACCAAAACTCCGTTTACGGGACACGGAGAAAGAGTTACCGAACTCTTGGGACTTATACATAGTAATGTATGCGGTCCCATGTCTACACATGCCAGGGATGGTTCTTCGTACTTCATTACATTCACTGACGATCTCTCTAGATTCGGATATGTGTTCCTGATGAAACACAAATCAGAAGCTTTTGAGAAATTTAGGGAATATAAGCAAGAAGTTGAGAACCAAACCGGAAAAAGTATTAAAATCCTACGATCTGATCGAGGAGGAGAATACTTAAGCAATGAATTCCTGGACTTCCTAAAAGAGAATGGGATTCTCTCTCAGCTGACTCCTCCATATACACCACAGCACAACGGTGTATCTGAACGGAGGAACCGCACCCTATTAGATATGGTGCGCTCTATGATGAGCACAGCTGAGTTACCTATTTCTTTCTGGGGTTATGCGCTGGAGACAGCAGCATACCTATTGAATCAAGTTCCATCTAAATCTGTACCTACCACACCATATGAGATATGGAGTGGGAAGAGACCATGTCTTAAACGAGTTAAGATATGGGGTTGCCCGGCCTATGTCAAAAGGCAAAATCCGGATAAACTCGAGGCACGGTCAGTTCTATGCAAGTTTGTGGGATATCCCAAACATTCACATGGATATCTTTTCTACCATACAGAGGAACAAAAAGTGTTTGTTTCTCGCCATGCCACCTTTTTGGAAAAGGAATTTCTTGCAAAAGAAATTAGTGGCGATGAGGTAGAACTGGAAGAAATTCCGGCAACACAAACTCAAACTGAAGATTTAGTGGAACCAGAGGATTCAGTAGCTCCCGATGAACCCCAGACTCTCCGCCGATCTAGTAGGGTTCCTCGCCAACCTAAGAGATACTACGGTTTTCTCATTGATGGTGGCAGTGAGGATTGCATCATGGAGGATGATGACCCAACTAGCTTCGAGCAGGCCATCACTAGTGGGGACTCAGTGAAATGGCTGGATGCTATGCGGTCCGAGATGGATTCCATGTACACCAACAAAGTATGGACTTTGGAAGTTGCTCCTGAAGGGGTAAAACCCATTGGGAGCAAGTGGATCTTCAAGAAGAAACTTGGTGTAGATGGGAAAGTGGAGACTTTCAAAGCTAGACTTGTAGCAAAGGGTTTTCGTCAAAGACCAGGTGTGGACTATGACGAAACCTTTTCTCCAGTGGCTATGCTTAAATCCATCCGAATCATGCTTGCCATTGCTGCCTTTCATGACTACGAAATCTGGCAAATGGATGTTAAGACCGCCTTTCTAAATGGTGATTTAGAAGAGTGCATGTACATGACTCAGCCAGAAGGCTTCGTAGACAGTGGGAGCAGCGGGAAGGTGTGCAAGCTGCTTAAATCCATTTATGGATTAAAGCAAGTATCGCGGAGTTGGAACATCTGCTTTGACGTCGTTATCAAAGAGTTTGATTTCGTCAAAAATCCAGATGAACCTTGTATCTACAAGAAGGTGGCAGAGAGTAAGGTTGTCTTCCTCGTATTGTACGTGGACGACATACTCTTGATAGGAAATGATATTCCTATGCTGCAAGCGGTCAAGCTCTTCTTATCACAAAGATTCTCAATGAAAGATCTTGGTGATGCCTCCTGCATATTGGGAATCAGGATCTATAGAGATAGATCCAAAAGGATTTTGGGATTGTCCCAATCCAGGTACATTGACACCATACTAAAGAGGTTTAGTATGGAAGAGTCCAAGCGTGGGAACTTACCCACGATCTCTGGAGTCACTCTCTCCAAAGAAATGTCTCCCAAGACAGATTTGGAGAGAGCTCGCATGCAAGGGATACCCTATGCTTCGGCGGTAGGCTCTATCATGTATGCGATGCTATGTACCAGACCCGATGTAGCATACTCACTAAGTGTAGTGAGCAGGTATCAAGCTGATCCTGGAGAGAGTCACTGGACAGCTGTGAAGAGCATTCTCAAGTACTTGCGAAGGACTAGAGATATGTTCTTGGTGTATGGTAACGGAGAACTCCAAGTGGAGTCCTTTACCGATTCGAGCTTCCAGAGTGATAAGGACGACTCTAAGTCGCAGTCGGGCTTTGTCTTTACCCTTTACGGAGGGGCGGTTAGCTGGAAGAGTTCCAAGCAGGAAACTGTGGCAGACTCGACGATGGAGGCTGAATACATCGCTGCCAACGATGCTGCTAAAGAGGCTGTCTGGATCAAGAAGTTCATTACTGAACTTGGTGTGGTTCCATCCATTGAGCATCCAATACCTTTGTATTGCGATAACAATGGAGCAGTGGCTTGGGCCAAGGAACCCAGGTCCCATCAGCGATCCAGGCATATTCTGAGGCGGTATCACCTGATCCGGGAGATAGTTGATCGCCGGGAGATCGAGGTCAGGAGAGTTGACACGAAGAACAACACGGCGGATCCACTCACGAAGGCCATTCCCCAGATACAGTTTGAGAGACTCTTCGGGATGCTCGGTATGCGATACTACAGCAGCTGGCCCTAGTGCAAGTGGGAGATTGTTAGTTGTATGTATGCCCTAGAGGCCAGTATTGTACAGATGATGTATATTATATTGGATGCTTGGACATATATAGAGATGACTTTCTTGCTCGACATGATAGTATGCTATCTGGTTGCTATTTATCTTAACATGTACACTAGTCTCTTTATACTGTCTTATAGTTACATATTGGTAAAGCCCTTAGGATGTGTACTTGACTACCTGGACTATGATGCAGATCATACTAGTGGGGACATGGTAGTCCATAAGTACATCCTTCAAGGTCCCTAGTCGTGGGTGTATCGAGACGGGGCATCGATATACCAGAGTAGACTAGCGTATACGCTTCTCGACCCATGTGATGGGCGATGGATGATCCCATATCCATTGGTGTTTGACATCAGAGATGGTATACGGGTGCTCAGTGGAGACTGGGTACACTGGACGGACTCGCCGAGAACTCCCAGATGGTATTATACCTCACGTCAGATGGAAGTTCTCAGGTGACACTTGTACAGGTTAGTCTGTAGACCCGAGATCGTCATAGAGTCTTGTGTGATTCCCACTGTGCTTTGATCTCCACCTTACCACGTCTATGAGGGCGTGCAAAACGGTGGTCTTTGGGTACAGTCCCGAGTCACATGGAGGCAATGAACGATAGGAGGGGTTTCGTCTCTCCCGGTATTGGGAGTTGATGTTGCGCTGTGCTCGATTGGCCGTAGCAGGGAAGTCCCTGGCCAGGGCTGATCAGAGATTTGCTGGTAAGTGTTACCAGTAGTTTCTCGACCCGTTACGAGCCTCACATCGGCACGACTTATCGGGTTATTGGGGTCTGACGTATACCACCCCTAGACTTGATATGCGACGTATCAGACGAAGAGACCGGACTGTATGGTAAGTGTTACTGGTCGGATTCGCAGGAGTGTGAGCGGGCTAGCTCGTCGATCTTCTGATCGCTCAATACCCGGGTGGCCGTTACGTTTAGCAGACCGCTTGCGGCTTGTGGGTGTTTGATATGATCATCATCTGCTACCGGCGTATTGACGAGTCTTTAGAGTCCTACACAGAGGTTTCCTGGTTCAAGCGAAACGAAATAGGAGCGCATATGAGATATGTGCAGGACCGAGAATAATGCGTGTATGTGATACCGCATTTCATTCTCGCGATAAATGTTTCGATTGGTTATATTTGATATGACCTAGTTATCGAATCATTGATTCGATAAATCGATACATTGAATACTAGTCGGTTATGTGCGACATGACCGGATCATTGAATCAAATGTTGATTTAATGATTTAATGTATAATTATATATTTGATATATTACTTTGCATTAACTAGTATTGGTTCACTTTAAACGGATTTTTCTCACTTGGATTGCACATTGTATATGTGATATACTTTTGTGCACCTTTTTGTATCATGTTTGATGATACTTGATCATATGGTTAAGTGAATAGAATTAAACCATGGTTATTATGATAATTAGGGTTTTGCATATTTAGTTATTAATTTATTTGTTTATTCATTTATTTGGATAAGTTTAAGATAAGAATGGTGGCTTTATTTGTTTTATGTTGAAGCTTCATGAAGCTTTGACTTTGCTAACCATTCTTGTCTTCATGCTTAACCCTAACCCATCCAAATGACCATGGTTAATTCTCTACACTTAACCCTAGTTTATGTTATGATAAGTATTAGTTTTCTATTTTCTTTTTTATGAGAACTTATCATAACCATCATCTTCTTCTTCTTCTTCAAGCTTGCTACATCAATGGCAACTTGAGTTTTAGTGAGAGAAATCCAAATCAAAAGTGAACCCATCTCCTATTTCTTCATCCTCTACCTATTGCCAAGTGGTTTTGGGTGTTTTCTTCACAAGTTTCACAAGTTTGTGAAGTCAGAGCTTGAATTAGTGCAACCTCGACGTAGATCGTCTTTGACACGAAGCCGTCGAACTATTCCGCTCACTTCTCCGATGAAGCCGTCGCGAGAGTCCGAGGTTCGTGATGGACAGCGAGGGGACGACCACATGGAGCTAAGCAAGTGGATATCCGGATCTACAAAGGTTGTAGTTTCCGACCTTTAGTTAATTTGTTAACTAGATTTATTTTTCGCCTAGAATTCTAGCAACGATCCGTAGTCTAGGGTTTCTCGGCACCATTTTTTTTTAAAATTGGCATGTTCGATGCCTTGTGAGACCTCACTAGGGTGCCTAGGAACCCTACACTTAAATCCATTTATGGATTAAAGCAAGCATCGCGGAGTTGGAACATCTGCTTTGACGTCGTTATCAAAGAGTTTGATTTCGTCAAAAACCCAGATGAACCTTGTATCTACAAGAAGGTGGCAGAGAGTAAGGTTGTCTTCCTCGTATTGTACGTGGACGACATACTCTTGATGGGAAATGATATTCCTATGCTGCAATCGGTCAAGCTCTTCTTATCACAAAGATTCTCAATGAAAGATCTTGGTGATGCCTCCTGCATATTGGGAATTAGGATCTATAGAGATAGATCCAAACGGATTTTGGGATTGTCCCAATCCAGGTACATTGACACCATACTAAAGAGGTTTAGTATGGAAGAGTCCAAACGTGGGAACTTGCCCACGATCTCTGGAGTCACTCTCTCCAAAGAGATGTCTCCCAAGACTGATTTGGAGAGAGCTCGCATGCAAGGGATACCCTATGCTTCGGCAGTAGGCTCTATCATGTATGCGATGCTATGTACCAGACCCGATGTAGCATACTCACTAAGTATAGTGAGCAGGTATCAAGCTGATCCTGGAGAGAGTCACTGGACAGCTGTGAAGAGCATTCTCAAGTACTTGCGAAGGACTAGAGAGATGTTCTTGGTGTATGGTAACGGAGAGCTCCAAGTGGAGTCCTTTACCGATTCGAGCTTCCAGAGTGATAAGGACGACTCTAAGTCGCAGTCGAGCTTTGTCTTTACCCTTTATGGAGGGGCGGTTAGCTGGAAGAGTTCCAAGCAGGAAACCGTGGCAGACTCGACGATGGAGGCTGAATACATCGCTGCCAACGATGCTGCCAAAAAGGCTGTCTGGATCAAGAAGTTCATTACTGAACTTGGAGTGGTTCCATCCATTGAGCGTCTAATACCTTTGTATTGCGATAACAATGGAGCGGTGGCTTTGGCCAAGGAACCCAGGTCCCATCAGCGATCCAGGCATATTCTGAGACGGTATCACCTGATCCGGGAGATAGTTGATCGCCGGGAGATCGAGGTCAGGAGGGTTGACACGAAGAATAACACGGCGGATCCACTCACGAAGGCCATTCCCCAGATACAGTTTGAGAGACTCTTCGGGATGCTCGGTATGCGATACTACAGCAGCTGGCCCTAGTGCAAGTGGGAGATTGTTAGTTGTATGTATGCCCTAGAGGCCAGTATTGTACAGATTATGTATATTATATTGGATGCTTGGACATATATAGAGATGACTTTCTTGCTCGATATGATAGTATGCTATCTGGTTACTCTTTATCTTAACATGTACACTAGTCTCTTTATACTGTCTTATAGTTACATGTTGGTAAAGCCCTTAGGATTTGTACTTGACTACCTGGACTATGATGCAGATCATACTAGTGGGGACATGGTAGTCCATAAGTACATCCTTCAAGGTCCCTAGTCGTGGGTATATCGAGACGGGGCATCGATATACCAGAGTAGACTAGCGTATACGCTTCTCGACCCATGTGATGGGCGATGGATGATCCCATATCCATTGGTGTTTGACATCAGAGATGGTGTACGGGTGCTCAGTGGAGACTGGGTACACTGGACGGACTCGCCGAGAACTCCCAGATGGTATTATACCTCACGTCAGATGGCAGTTCTCAGGTGACACTTGTACAGGTTAGTCTGTAGACCCGAGATCGTCATAGAGTCTTGTGTGATTCCCACTGTGCTTTGATCTCCACCTTACCACATCCATGAGGGCGTGCAAAACGGTGATCTTTGGGTACAGTCCCGAGTCACATGGAGGCAATGAGCGATAGGAGGGGTTTCGTCTCTCCCGGTATTGGGGGTTGATGTTGCGCAGTGCTCGATTGGCCGTAGCAGGGAAGTCCCTGGCCAGGGCTGATCAGAGATTTGCTGGTAAGTGTTACCAGTAGTTTCTCGACCCGTTATGAGCCTCACATCGGCACGACTTATCGGTTATTGGGGTCTGACGTATACCACCCCTAGACTTGATATGCGACGTATCAGACGAACAGACCGGACTGTACGGTAAGTGTTACTGGTCGGATTCGCAGGAGTGTGAGCGGGCTAGCTCGTCGATCTTCTGATCGCTCAATACCCGGGTGGCCGTTACGTTTAGCAGACCGCTTGCGGCTTGTGGGTGTTTGATATGATCATCATCTGCTACCGGCGTATTGACGAGTCTTTAGAGTCCTACACAGAGGTTTCCTGGCTCAAGCGAAACGAAATAGGAGCGCATATGAGATATGTGCAGGACCGAGAATAATGCGTGTATGTGATACCGTATTCCATTCTCGCGATATATGTATCAAATGGTTATATTCGATATAACCTAGTTATCGAATCGAAGATCGATTCGATAAGCCGATACATTGGATACTAGTCGGTCATGTGCGACATGACCGGATCATTGAATCAAGTGTTGATTTAATGATTTAATGTATAATTATATATTTGATATATTACTTTGCATTAACTAGTATTGGTTCACTTTAAACAGATTTTTCTCACTTGGATTGCACATTGTATATGTGATATACTTTTGTGCACTTTTTTGTATCATGTTTGATGATACATGATCATTTAGTTAAGTTTATAGGATTAAACCATGATTAATATGATAATTTGGGTTTTGCATATCCATTTATTTATTTATTTGTTTATTTATTTATTTGGAAATGATTATGATAAGAATGGTGGCTTTCTTTGTCTTTTAGTTGAAGCTTCATGAAGCTTTGACTTCTTAACCATTCTTGCCATCATGCTTAACCCTAACCCATCCATTAACCATGGTCTATTCTCTCCACTTAACCCTAGTTGGAATTATGATAAGTATTCCTTTTTCTTTTCATTTTAGATATACTTATCATAATACTAGCTCATCTTCTTCTTCATCTTCAAGTTAGAAACCTTGAGGCCATTAATGGCAACTTGAGCTTGAGAGTGAGAAATCCAATTCTAAAGAGAACCCACCTCCTATTTCTTCACCCTCTACCTCTAGCCAAGTTGTAGAGTGTGTTTTCTTCACAAGTTTCATCACTTTGTGAAGTCGGAGCTTGAACTTGCGATGCCTCGACGTAGATCGTCTTTGACACGAAGTCGGCGACCTAGCTCACCCGATTCTCCGATGAAGCCGACGCTAGAGCCCGGGGTTTGACATGGACAGCGAGGAGACTTCGTTGCGGAGCCGTGGAGGTGGATATCCGGATCTACAAAGGTTGTAATTTCCATATCCAAGTAGTTAAGTGTTAACTAGTTTAGTTTTTCGCCTAGAATTCTAGTCTAAGATCCGTGTTAGGGTTTCTCGGCACCATAATTTTTGTAAAATGGCATGGTTGATGCCTTGTGAGACCTCTATAGGATGCCTAGGAACCCTACAACGAGACCCACGACATATTTATTTTGAGATGGTCATTTCCCGCAATAAATATGCTAAGCGTTTATAAGCAATATAATATAGCAAGAATATTAGACAAGTGAATTAAACTTCAACAACAACATTATTTACATTCAAATTTCAATGTACATATATGATTGTCTGAAACAAAAAGTAAAATAATAAGAAGGTGCCTAAACAATGGTATACTGGAAATAACTGCAGAAAGGAAAACTAGTAGTCTAGCTGAGCGGTAAGCTAATCGAAATCCTCCTCACTTGGCTCGATCTCATCTGTCCCTACGTCACCTGACGAACATTCTAAGAATAGAAAGAAAACATGGTGGAATGCTCGTCAGCGAACTTGCGCTCGGTAAGTCCCCTAAAAGGATATGAATATAAAGTGTGATAAAAAAACATGTATGTAAGAAGAATATGAATCTAATGCAGAAAAGAACAGGTAAAATTGTTAATTAGATATAAGTATGTTAAGCTATCTTAAGCATGACAGGTATAAAAGTATGTTAAGCTATCTTAAGCATGACAGGTATAAGAATATGGTTATCCTATTGTAACGTGGTTATTTGTAGTTTGATAAAAAAAGGTATGCATGTATACGAGAGTGGTTCATCGTACTCCACAGTCCAAAGGTACAAGAGAGTACAAGGCTCCGTCAAACCCCATGGAACAATGGCATAAGTATATTCAAGAGGTGTCTTTTAGTGGACTCTCGTGCCACGTCATACATTTTTAACAATCTACCCCTTATGTAACACTCTAGCATGATCTACGTTATTTAATTATATTAAATAAATCTGTTGGGCATTTTTATTTAAAGTATTATTGTTAATGGGTTATATTTGATGGTTAGTATGATAATCATATTTTGCTTTGCCTTGATCCCTAGTTCAAATTGGTATAAGATTTGTACCCACATGTATATTAAACCAGATATTCTAGACAAAATATTGTTTGTGTTTAATTACCACAATATTTTACCAAAATATTGTTTGTGATCATAATATATATATATATATATATATATATATATATATATATATTATGTTTCTTTTTCACTAAAGATATGAAAATTTTTAAGTGTTATTTCTACAAAAATATTGATTGTGTTTAGTTACCATAATATCTTATTGATGTTATATTATTTGTTTGCTAAACTAATAATATCTTATTTTATTATGCATATAATATATATAGTCTAACATTAGATATGTGACAAAATAAATATTTTAGAATGATAGTTTTAGAAAAAGATATGATAAGATATGAAAAATCCTTTGTGATCTCTTAAACAAATTGTTTTAGGGGTTTTGTAAGAAAACCAAGTTCATGGGGGGTTTGAGAAAATTTGTGTGTGTTTTCATATAATATACCTATCTTCATAAAAATTCTCTCTTTCTCGTTTCCATCTTCTTCTCCTCGCCACCGCCTTCCTCATCGCCAGCAACTCCCTTACCCAAGATCCCTTCCTTTGCCTTTCTCGTCGCCGAGCAACCAACAGCCACACCCAACATCATAGTAGCACCCTAGGCTGCATCTCACCCGCACCATTGCCGACGTTCAATCTTTGCAACCTCACATCGAGCCAATTTGGAACCCTATCCGAGTTGTACGTTGTCTTAAGATGAGATCAAGTTCCGAGTTTCTCCGTTCGTGTTTGCGACTCCGCATTTATCTCCAGGAAAGTATTTCTAAGTACTTCTTACATGCGAGTTACGGCCGGATCATATCTGGCGTAACAATATTATTATTATCATTATTAATGTCGTATAATTAAATTGATGGTAAACCTGTTAATGATATATCAAGATCTAATCTAATCTCCGTCGTATTGTTTTCCGTGATCGGTCGAGACAAGTTTGACTTTCTATATGCTATAATTACTATATACCTACATATATTGTCGTAATACTATTCTGTCATTTTATGTGATTATCTTGTTTATCATTTCACGTCGTTAACTATTTAATAAGTAAAATATAATAAAGATATTTAATTAATATTATTTATCTATAACGGTTAAAATTAGTATATGCTTTAAGAGAATAATCATGTTTAACTAATAATGTTATTTTGATAGGTATTGATTGTTGCAGATTGTTAACTAATATTGTCTACAGTTTAATATATATATATATATATATATATATATATATATATATATATATATATAACATGTCCAAAGTAATACATTAAGTGATGAGTTCCTTACCATCCTCACTATGTTTTCTAAGGCACCAAGTATGCAATTTACAAAATTCTAGTGTGCTAAGCAACCCAAACCAAGAATCTAACTAGAGGAATTAGGAGTAAGCTATGCATGTAAACAACTATACACTAAGTGAATGAGGAATACGGCCTTTGTAGACCGGTCCTTCACTTCAATAGCTCGGTGTAGTAGTCCCTTCACTCCAAGTAGTGATCTTCCGGACTCTACTAAGAGTTCACAAGGCGAAAGGGACAAGCTTGCTTGAAGTCTTTGAGGCCGAAGATGATCTACGTCGAGAAATCTCCAACTCAAGCTATCTCTTCACTAATTGGGAATTAGTGAAGCAAACAACCTAAACTAAATGGCTAATCTAGTGTAGGTTGATAAAGTAGGATTTTTGCTCACTTTAGAATTATTTTCTCACTAATTTTCTTCACTTTTTGAAAACCTAGAGAGCTTTCTTTTGATGAAGAAGAAGATGAAGTGTAGAATGAATGAGTCATAGAAACCATGAGTGAGAAAATATCATATATAACTCTTCTAGAGACTTAACCATGGCTTATCATAATGGTTAGGTTAATAAATATCTTAGGTAATACAAAATTAGTGGACTAAGTCAATGGTTTCTACAAGCTTCCACTAAGCATCAACCATGACTAATTTCCACCTAATTTTTTATTTACCTTAAATAAATAAAACCCTAATTATCTAAAGTATGGTATGAGTCTCATACATCCATGTACAATGTATCATCAAGCATGATACAAATAAACAATACATTATCACATATATATTAAATGTATAAGTGAGATAATTAAATACTTAAGTGAGTTAATATTAGTTAATGTAAAATTAATATATCAAATATATAATTATACATTAAATCATTAAATCAACACTTGATTTAATAATCCGGCTATATCACATATAACCGACTAATATCATTTGTATCAACATATCGAATCAACACTTGATTCGATAACCCGGCTATATCATATATAACCGACCGATATCACAAATCGCGAGATTAGAATACGGTATCACATACGCGTATCAATCTCGGTTCCGCACATATCATATATGTGCTCCTACTTCGTTTCGCCTAAGCCAGGAAACCTCTGTGTAGGACTCTGATGACTCGTCAATACGCCGACAGTGGGTGATGATCATATCAGCCATCCACAAGCCGTCAAAGGTACAAGCTGGACGTAACGGCTACCCAGGTATTGAGCGATCAGAAGATCAACAAGCAAGCTTGTCCATACTCCTGTGAATCCAACAGCAACACTACCTTACAGTCCGGTCTCTACGTCTGATATGTCGCATATCTAGTCTAGGGGTGGTAAACGTCAGACCCCCGGTAACTTGATAACTCATGCCGATATGAGGCTCATAAAGGGTCGAGAAACTACTGATAACACTTACCAGTAAATCTCTGTATCATCCCTGGCGAGGGACTTCCTGTTATGGCCAATCGAGCACGGCGCAACATCAACCCCCAATACCGGGAGAGACGAAACCCCTCCTATCGCTCATTGCCTCCATGTGACTCGGGACTGTACCTAAAAACCACAATTTTGCACGCTCTCTTGAACGTGGTAAGGTGGAAATCAAAGCATAGTGGGAATCACACAAGACTCTATGACGATCTCGGGTTTACAGACTAATCATGTACTAGTGTCACCAGAGAACTGCTATCTGACGTTAGGTATAATACCATCTAGGAGTTCACGGCGAGTCCTGTTCAGTGTACCCAGTCTCCACTGAGCACCCGTATACCATCTTTGATGTCAAACACCAATGGATATGGGATCATCCATCGCCCATCAAATGGGTCAAGAAGCTTATACGGTAGTCTACTCTGGAATATCGATGCCCCGTCTCGATACACCCATGACTAGGAACTATTAAAGGATGAACTTATGGACTACCCTGGCCCCACTAGTATGATTTCGATCATAGTCCTGGTAGTCAAGTACACATCCTAAGGGCTTTATCAACATGCGAGAGCAAGACAGTATCACAATACAAGTCTACATGTTAAGATAAAGAGCAACCAGATAGCATACTATCATGTCGAGCAAGAAAGTTCTCTCTATATATGTCCAAGCATCTATTATAATATACAATCTTGTACAACAATAGCCTCTAGGGCATACATACAACTAACAATCTCCTACTTGCACTAATACCAGTTGTTGTAGTATCTCATACCCAACATCCCGAAAAGTCTCTCAAATTGTATCTGGAGAATGGCCTTCCTGAGTGGATCCGCCGTGTTATTCTTCGTGTCAACTCTCCTGACCTCGATCTCCCGGCGATCAACTATCTCCCGGATCAGGTGATACCGCCTCAGAATATATCTAGATCGCTGATGGGACCTGGGTTCCTTAGCCAAAGCCACAGCTCCATTGTTATCACAATACAAAGGTATTGGATGCTCGATGGATGGAACCACTCCAAGTTCAGTTATGAAATTCTTCATCCAGACAGCCTCTTTGGCAGCATCGTTGGCAATGATGTATTCAGCCTCCATCGTCGAGTCTACCATGATTTCTTGCTTGGAACTCTTCCAACAAAACGCCCCACTATTGAGGGTGAAGACAAAACCCGAGACCGACTTAGAGTCGTCCTTATCACTCTAGAAGCTCGAGTCGGTAAAGGACTCTACTTGGAGTTCACCGTTACCATACACCAAGAACATTTCTTTAGTCCTTCTCAAGTACTTAAGAATGTTCTTCACAGCTATCCAGTGATTCTCCCCAGGATCTGATTGATACCTTCTTACAACACCTAGTGTGTACTCTATATCCTGTTGGGTACATAACATCGTATACATGATAGACCCGACTGCCGAAGCATAGGGTATACCTTGCATGCGAGCCCTCTCCAAATCTGTCTTGGGGGACATCTCTTTAGAGAGAGTGATTCCTGAGATCATGGGTAAATTCCTACACTTAGAATCCTCCATACTAAACCTCTTTAGTATGGTGTCAACGTACCTGGATTGGGACAATCCCAGCATCCGTTTAGATCTATCTCTATAGATATTAATCCCCAGGATGTAGGAGGCATCACCTAGATCCTTCATGGAGAATCTTTGTGATAAGAAGAGGTTGACCGAATGCAGCATAAGAACATCATTTCCTATCAAGAGTATGTCATCCATGTACAATACAAGGAAGACGAACTTACTCTCTGCCAGTTTCATGTATACACAAGGTTCATCTACGTTTTTGACGAAGTCAAACTCTTTGACTACCACATCAAAACAGATGTTCCAACTCCGCGATGCCTGTTTTAACCTGTAGATTGATTTAAGCAGCTTGCACACCTTTCCGCTGCTCCCACTATCTACAAAGCCCTCTGGCTGAGTCATGTACATGCTCTCTTCTAAATCACCATTTAGAAAAGCGGTCTTGACGTCCATTTGCCAGATTTCGTAGTCATAGTATGCAGTGATGGAAAGTAGGATCCGGATGGACTTAAGCATAGCCACTAGAGAAAATGTTTCATCATAATCCACACCTGGTCATTGACGAAAACCATTTGCTACAAGTCTAGTTTTGAAAATCTCAACTTTTCCATCTACACCAAGTTTCTTCTTAAAGATCCATTTGCTCCCAATGGGTTTTACCCCTTCGGGAGCAACTTCCAAAGTCTATAATTTGTCGGTGTACATGGATTCCATCTCAGACAGCATTTCATCCAACCATTTCACAGAGTCCCCACTCGTGATGGCCTGCTCGAAGCTAGTTGGGTCATCATCTTCCATGATGCAATCCTCGCTCCCACCATCAATGAGAAAACCATAGTATCTCTCATGTGGATGAGGAACCCTATTAGATCTGCGGAGTGGATAAGGTTCGTCGGGGACAATTGAATCCTCCGGGTCCACCAAATCGTCAGTTGAAGTTTGTGTAGCTGGAACTTCTTCCAGTTCTACCTCATTACCATTAATTTCTTTTACAAGAAATTCCTCTTCTAAAAAGGTGGCGTATTGAGAAACAAACACCTTTTGTTCCTTACTGTGGTAGAAGATATATCCATAGGAGTCCTTTGGATACCCCGACAAACTTACACAAAACAGATCTTGCCTCGAGCTTGTCCGAATTTTGCTTTTTAACATAGGCCGGACAACCCCATATCTTAACTCGTTTAAGAGATGGTCTCTTCCCATTCCATACTTCATATGGAGTGGTAGGCACTGATTTGGTTAGAACTCTATTCAATAGGTGTGCTGCCGTTTCAAGTGCATAACTCCAAAATGAAACAAGCAACTCAGCAACACGCATCATAGAGCGCACCATATCTAATAGGGTGCTATTTCTCCGCTCCGATACACCGTTGTGTTGTGGTGTATATGGAGGAGTAAGATGAGAGAGAATCCCATTCTCTTTTAAATAGTCACGGAATTCCGTGCTCAAATATTCTCTTCCCCGATCGGATTGTAGGATTTTAATACTTTTACCCATCTGGTTCTCAACTTCATGTTTATATTCTTTGAATTTCTCAAAAGCTTCAGACTTGTGTTTCAACAAGAACATATGTACGAATCTTGAGAGATCATCAGTGAATGTAATAAAGTATGAGGAACCATTCCTGGCATGTGTAGACATGGGGCCGCATACATCACTATGTATCAGTCCCAAGAGTTCAGTAGCTCTTTCTCCGTGTCCAGTAAACGGAGTTTTGGTCATCTTGCCTTTGAGACAGGACTGGCAAGTTTCATAAGATGTAAATTCAAACTGATTCAAATATCCATCTTTATGTAACTTAGCCGGTCGTGTTGCATTGATATGACCTAGTCTACAATGCTACAAGAAAGATTCGTCATTTCTGAACTCTTCCTCTTGCGTGTGTTTTGTACGCTAAGAACTATGGTTTAGTTTAGAACGAATATGCCATTGCATAACGTGCCTAATCCAATCAACTTTTGATTCAGGAAAATATTCATAACATTTTCCTGTAATACAAAATTATATCCTTCTTTACTTAATAAAGAAACTAATATAATATTGCATATCAGGTTCGGTATGTAATAACATTCATTCAGAATCAATGTATTACCATTTGGTAATACAAGATGATATTCGCCAACAGCTTTGGCTGCAACATTTGCACCATTCCCTACTCTTACAGAATGATCACCTATTTCCAGTTCTCTACCTTTCTTTAGCACATGTAGCATATTGCATATGTGGGATCCCGATCCGATATCAAATACCCAGGACGTAGAGTATACTGAGAAACAGTTCTCGGTAACTAACACACCCGAAGAAGATATATCAAAATGCTCATTCTTCGTTTGGGTGGCACGGGAATCCTGGCATTCCCCTGTTTCCTGCTCAGACTAATAACAATTATAAGACAGAGAGGAACCAACGTTCCCCAGCTCAGTACAATAAGCAGATTCGGTTAATACATCCATATTATTATCTAGATTAAGGCCTGTCATGGTTGTTACCTGGAGAGAGAGAGAAGAAAACACTTAGCGAATGCTCTTGCAAGATTAGATTGGTTATTATCTTATCTAATCAGGATGGCTCCCACTTTTTTTATCAAATCTTCCTTCAAACCCTAAAAGGTAAGACTAGCCGGGATTAATTACACCCTACAAGTTCACTAATCTTTCGGCCAGGCCAGTGTCGGTACTTTAGGAGAGGTTCCCCGTGCTTTTGCACGGACCTAATTAAAATAAACCTCGTTTTTTCAGGGGCGTAACCCCATTAACACCTTTCTAGTCAGCTACTTGATCGGCTAATTGTAAAGTGAAAATCTCTCCCAGGAGTAACTCTTACTTGCAGTGGGTATCGGGATCCAACTATCTCATAGAAGGTATGCAATCTCATTGCAAATTTCAACTCATGAAATTCCCGATGTGGTTTTTACCCCTAGTGACTTATGACCTTAACTATGGTCAACAAATCATAAGCGCTAGTCAAATTCTACTCGTCATTTCGTGATTAATTAGACCCGCTTATATGACCCTTAACTATGGTCAACAAAGTCATAAATGTCCTAATTTAATCGCATCATATGCTGTGTAGGAAGATGTCACTTAGCTATCGTACACTACGCCTTAACTATGGTCAACAACGTAGCACGAATACTAAGTACTCTACTTCCTAAAATGACGGAGGGTTGCGGATGGTTTTTATGAAAACCTTTAATGCTTTGAACTTGATATCGTTGTAGAATCGAGTGATTTTGAAAAGGAGTTGTTTAAGATCCGCTTTTAAAATCAAATAGTTTCCAAAACAAACTGTATGGGTTGAAGCATTTGCCAGCTTTTGCTAAAGAGGTCATTCCCGGTGAAGGAATCTCGGCTCTTTCCTCATCGAATGAGGTGCTAGATATTCATCAAGGAATACCACCATGCAAAGTAAGAACTAGAGCTACTTTTTAGAAAATTTGATTCTACAACATCTTTAGGTTTCTTTCCTTTTCATTAATCTCATTAATAATGTCCCATCATTTATGCTTCCTAAGCATCACGATAAAGAAACGAAAATAGAACGTACGCTTATGTCATCCGCATTCGTCATAGTGTGCCGTTATGTACCGTTAGGTTACTTAACAAACGGCATAGTGGGGCGAGACTAGCGCGTGTACAAAACATAAGCAACGTTTATTATATATCATATATATAATAAATGCATTCGTCTCATCATATAAAGTGATCACATCACAGAATATCAGCAGCAGAAGTCCACATATGAAATATTGGATATACTAGGAATTCCGTGTTTTAAATTAAGCCGGTAAAAAACACAGATTCACGGTCATAATGAATAGCCAAACCCACATCTCTAGACCCCTACGAGAGCGGCAAGCAACCCTACCAATTCTAGAGTTAGGAGACCCGGTCTCGACTCCTCGAGATGGTCTCCCACTGGACTCTAGAACCCGGTTACTTGTGCTCCTCATCTTGGGTCTATCCTAATGCGGAAAAGTAAATAATATACATCAATGGTGACATCATCCTCAACCCGGAAGTGTCCCAATAAAAGAATATTACATACAAGTTTTTACATGAATGAAAATGAAAAACTCTCATCTCACGCAAAAAAACCCGTCTATTCAAACACGACGATCCAATATAACATATCCCAGCAACACATAATATCACATGTTATTAACATAAGTAAATATGCGTATCCCAATTGTCGTTGACATATAGCAACGAAAACGGCGTTAAACCACATATTACACTTACGGTCGCATAAAAGAAAATGTCAAACTACAACATTTAGTACCAACACATTCCTTAGACATCATAAACCCGGAATATCTCATATTTCGGATTTCATGCCTAACATTTAAATCTTACATTTGAGTCTCATCTATGAAAAAACCTTTTCAAAAAAAATCGGGTAATTCAACAAGATTCCCGATTTCTACCGAGACCGAAATGTTAAATTTACAAGCAACTAATCAATTTTCACAAAACTAATTAGTGTAGATTCTAAATATTGTAACACATTCATAAAAATTAGGCGATGTTAAACTTTTCGATCGATCGATCAACCACCCAAAATTCTCAGAGGACTCAACACTTGAGTTAGATTCAAAAATTCCCAGACAGTGCCATAAGCATATACAGACCAGCACAAGAAAGCACGTCTCAAGCCTCACCAACGGCGCTGCGGAACTGCCGCCAAAAGCACCTTTTGGCCGCGGTTCCGTGGTCATTAGGTCGAGTTAGGGGTTCGTTTTTCTTTGGGGTCCACACAATACCCTGCATAATTTTCTAAACATTTTTAAACCCAAAAATTCCAACCTTTGAAAAATTTCCTGAGAGCAATTTTAAGGTGGTGTTTGATGTCGTTCGAACATTTTAACACCGTCTAGGTTACCCCAAACAATGTTAAAATATAACTACGAAACACTCCGAATTTTTACTACAGAAAGATAACATCACATGGAATCTTTAGCAAAAACAAACAATACCTGAAACACCAAACCCCAGAGACTGGAGAACCAAACAAAAACGAAGCCCAAACACTATCCAAAAACCGGCCAGGCCGGTTTTATCCAAGTTTCGCCAGGTCAAATCCAGTGGTTTGGGCTCATTTTTCTCTGGTGTTAATATTACATCCCATATAACATTCTGCAACTGTTTAAAAAAAATTTAGAGAACTTAAAAATTTTGACAGAAACTAAGGTTTTGTTTCGAGGTTTCGGAGTTGTTTCGGTTTCGTAAATCTACTAACATCTTCTAATTCTCTAGCTTATCTATGATACCACTAATGAGTTCCTTAGCATCCTCACTATGTTTTCTAGGGAATCAAGTATGTAATTTAAAAAATTCTAGTGTGCTAAGAAACCCAAACCAAGGATCTAACTAGAGTAATTAGAAGTAAGCTATTCATGTAAACAACTTTACACTAAGTGAATGAGGAATACAACCTCTGTAGACCGGTCCTTCACTTCAATAGCTCCGTGTAGTAGTCTCTTCGCTCCAAGTAGTGATCTCTCGAACTCTACTAAGGGTTCACAAGGCGAAAGGGGCAAGCTTGCTTGAAGTCTTCGAGGCCGAAGATGATCTACGTCAAGAAATCTCCAACTCAAGCTACCTCTTCACTAATTGAGAATTAGTGAACCAAACAACTTAAACTAAATGGCTAATCTAGTGTAGGTTGATGAAGTAGGATTTTTGCTCACTTTAGAATTATTTTTCCCACTAATTTTCTTCACCCCTTGAAAACCTAGAGAGCTTTCTTTTGATGAAGAAGAAGATGAAGTGTACAATGAATGAGAGAGTCATAGCAACCATGGGTGAGAAAATATCATATATAACTCATGTAGAGACTTAACCATGGCTTATCATAATGGTTAGGTTAATAAATATCTAAGGTAAGACAAAATTAGTGGACTAAGTCAATGGTTTCTACAAGCTTCCACTAAGCATCAACCATGACTAATTTCCACCTAATTTTTTATTTACCTTAAATAAATAAAACCCTAATTATCTAAAGTATGGTATGAGTCTCATACACCCTTGTACAATGTATCATCAAGCATGATACAAATAAACAATACATTAATATATATCACATATATATTAAATGTTTAAGCGAGATAAATAAATACTTAAGTGAGCTAATATTAGTTAATTTAAAATTAATATATCAAATATATAATCATACATTAAATCATTAAATCAACACTTGATTTAATAATCCGGCTATATCACATATATCCGACTAGTATCATTTGTATCAACTTATCGAATCAACACTTGATTCGATAACCCGGCTATATCACATATAACCGACCGATATCACATATCGCCAGATTATAATACAGTATCACATACGCGTATCAATCTCGGTCCCGCACATATCACATATGTGCTCCTACTTCATTTCGCCTAAGCCGAGAAACCTCTGTGTAGGACTCTAATGACTCGTCAATATGCCGGCAGTGGGTGATGATCATATCAGTCACCCACAAGCCATCAGCGGTACTAGCTGGACGTAACGGCTACCCGGGTATTGAGCGATCAAAAGATCAACAAGCAAGCTTCTCCATACTCCTGTGAATCCAACAACAACACTACCGTACAGTCCGGTCTTTTCGTCTGATATGTCGCATATCTAGTCTAGGTATGGTAAACGTCAGACCCTAGTAACTTGATAAGTCATGCCGATATGAGGCTCATAACTGGTCGAGAAACTACTGATAACAATTACCAGTAAATCTCCGTATCAGCCTTGGCCAGGGACTTCCTGTTATGGCCAATCGAGCACAGCGCAACATCAACCCCCAATACCGGGAGAGATGAAAGCCCACCTATCGCTCATTGCCTCCATATGACTCAGGACTGTATCCAAAAACCACCATTTTGCACGCTCTCTTGAACGTGGTAAGGTAGAAATCAAAGTACCGTGCGAATCACACAAGACTTTATGACGATCTCGGGTCTACAGACTAATCATGTACTAGTGTCACCAGAGAATTGCTATCTGACGTTAAGTATAATACCATCTAGGAGTTCTCGGTGAGTCCTGTTCAGTGTACCCAGTCTCCACTGAGCACCCGTATACCATCTTTGATGTCAAACAACCAATGGATATGGGATCATCCATCGCCCATCAAATAGGTCAAGAAGCGAATACGCTAGTCTACTCTAGAATATCGATGCCCCATCTCGATACACCCATGACTAGGAACAATTAAAGGATGAACTTATGGACTACCCTGGCCCCACTAGTATGATCTCCATCATAGTCCTGGTAGTCAAGTACACACCCTAAGGGCTTTATCAACATGTGAGAGCAAGACAGTATCACAATACAAGTCTACATGTTAAGATAAAGAGCAACCAGATAGCATAATATCATGTCGAGTAAGAAAATCCTCTCTATATATGTCCAAGCATCCATTATAATATGCAATCATGTACAACAATGGCCTCTAGGGCATACATACAACTAACATTAAGTGGTCATGTGTACATTGTAATTTTAATATACGTCGAGGATAGGTTTTATAGTTTTATATAAATTCATTAATATGGTTGATAGACATCTCGGTTTATTTAGGTTGGCATCGTTAACTAGGTTTTCTGGTTTATTTAATTATGATCACCATAAATATATATATATATATATACCCATTTTATTAACTATTGCAAAGTGAAACTAGTTCTAAGTCTTTTCTAGAAAATAGAATACATTATAATAAACCCTATTCTAGTTAAAGCGAAATAATAATGCGTAATAATTATATTAAAATATATCCCTTTTATTGACATATATAGTACCCTTGAACATGATAATATATTGACTATTTTCCTGTGTGAACATGACTGTTATCGTAATCGTTACCATTATCGTGATCATTACCGTTATCGTTATTGTGCCTGTACACACTTGCCATTTAATATTTACCCATGCCCATGACTACTAATATTGACTTGATTGACCGGATTATCCTGATTGACTTGACTTGTTGTCTTGTTAGACAAGACCTGTACACGATTGTTCCTGTGTTGGCATTAGGTAGATATTATATCGATACTTGACTTGAACATGAAACCTAGGGGAAAAGGAGAAATCAAAATGTAACTGAAACGTAACTCAAGAGGATATTATTGTTTCCGTGATTCCGAGGGTGAACGGAATAACCATTGTTGATTGTATCATGGTCTCGTGAGGAAAGAACGGGATATATTGTACCGTGGTCCCGTGGGGAATGAATGGGATATATACTGTTGAGTTACGATGAGGATTGTATTAATTGGTTTCAAATACCTGTAAGATAGATAACTTAGTGACATTGACCCATAGAATACATGTGACATGATTGACTCCCTATATCTTACTTGTTACATTACACGTTATTGCTATTGCTTATCTTTTATACTCATGGCATCTAGTTCTTGCACATGATATATTATATCATATACTGATTATATTATTATTATTATATTTATGACGCAGTGACGTCTGCTTTTTGCATGGCCCATCATTTGAGTTTAGATCAGGAGGATCGTGAGTATTTCGAGAAGCGTGTCGATCAGTGAGGAACATTCTACCAATCTAGTTGTTAGTTATGGTTTAGTTCTTTGGACTGTTATTGGTTCCGCTATTGTTTCATGTTATTGTTTATCATGGTTATTGGACATGTTTAAAGATAGATATTTATATTATTGTTCTTGATTACTGATTGAAAGCCTTAATATGACTATGGAAGGATCTTTCCTTACCATAGGTAGCATGGCTGACCGAGTTACGTCCCGAAATTTTGGTATCTTGGGAAGTGGGGCATGACAAGGTTTTGTTGGTATCAGAGCATAGGTTTAGGTAATCGAGTTTGGTTCAATTTGTAGTTAGGTATAGTACCCAATACATTGATCGTGAAATCCCGAATTATTGGAACATATCTTCCCACAATTATTGCCATGTTATCCTTGAATCCATTGTTCATTGAATCCTTATCTTATTGAATCTTGTTTCCGTTGCTAATTCTCGTCGTTTGTTCTTGACTTCAGAATCATGGCAGGAAAAGATTTACAGGCGTATCAGAGGCGTGTCGACGATGCCGCACTACTTGGGGTCATACGCAGCATGCTGGAGAATCAGAAACGTCAGACAAAACTGAACTAGCGACATGCTGAGGTTTTCCAAGAAGGCTTGAGGATGGCCCAACAGATTGCTATCACGACAACTGAGAGGGCGGCAGTTTCTAGACCAGCTCAACATGAGGGTACTATTGTGGACTTTAGACAGCTTGGTTCGGCAACATTTACAGGATCGGAAGAGCCATTACCGGTGGAGCAGTGGCTGGTGGATACGGAAAATCTTTTAGTTGCTGCACAGATTCTTGACGAGAAAAGGGTGGATGTGGTACGCATCCAGTTGGTGGATTATGCTCGCGAATGGTGGCTTGTTGAGGAGACATGTTTGGCAAAGCCAATCAACTAGGCAAATTTTACATGGAGTTTCTTGGAGAAATTCTTTCCATAGTCTGATAGGAAGGAAATGGAAGAAAAGTTTATTAGTCTAAAGCAGAATGGTGGATCTGTGGATGCACATGCGGCTGAGTGGATCCGGCTCAGTCGATTTTCAGGGCCCTTGATAGCCAACGAAGCGGATAGGGCAAGGTGGTTCATATGTAGTCTGGATGTGGAGATTCAGAGCCATATCACATCGTTGGGGTTGACCACTTTTTCTCAAGTTCTCACGGTGGCTAGAGAACAACAGGGATTATCAAAGAGTGAAAACGATACTCATCAACTGGAGGTTATGGCATGGAAGAACATGCATGCACAGACCAGAACTTTAGGGCGTAGGAGTATTCCAGTCAAGAGACATGGAACAGTTCCTATGAAGAGGCCTTTCTTTTCAACGTAGAAGAAGATTGTGATTTGTGATTTCTGGCAACGACCGAGTCATTTTCAGAGAGAGTGCCGGATGAAGCTTGGGCAATGTCTGATTTGCGGAGCTGCTGATCATCAGGGCAATACATGTCCATCGAGAGTTCAGATGAAGGGTGATGCTCCGAGAGCACAACAGAAACAGATTACTCAGAGGTCTAATCAGGGACGGGCCTTCACCCTGACGACCGAGGAGGCCGATGCTTCAGAAGATGTAGTTTCAGGTATCTTATTCGTTTGGGTTTTTTCTAGGTTTAGCATTATTTGTTTCCTTAGCATCCCACTGTTGTGTTTTCCTATTTCGTTAGTTAAATCTCTAGATACAACTTTTACATAGACTATAGATCTAGTTTGTAACGATTACACTGTTGGATATATGTATGCCCTAGAGGCCATTATATGATAGTGGATGTATCGGTATGTGTATATATATATTCAGAGGACATTCTTGCTCGACATGATAGTATGCTATCTGGTTGTTCTTTATCTTGACATGTTCACTTGATCATGCATATTACTCATTTGGTACATGTTGATAAAGCCCTTAGGATATTTTCTTAACTACTGGGATTATGATGCAGATCATACTAGTGAGACATGTGTAGTTTATAAGCATATCCTTAAAATGTTCCTAGTCGTAGGTGTATCGAGACGGGGCATCGATATTACAGAGTAGACTAGCGTATACGTTTCTAGACCCATATAATGAGCGATGGATGATCCCATATCCATTGGTGTGGTGACACACCAGATTGTATACGGGTGCTCAGTGGAGACTGGGTACACTGAACGGACTCGCCGAGAACTCCTATGTGGTATTATATCTATCGTCGGATAGCAGTTCTCAGGTGACACTGGTACAAATTAGTCTGTAGACCCGAGATCGTCATAGAGTCTTGTGTGTCCTCCCACAGTACTTTGATCTCCACCCTACCATGGCTCTACTGAGTCGTGCAAACAGGTGGATTTTGGGTACAGTTCCGAGGCACATGGAGGCAGTGAGTGATAGGAAGGGTTTCGTCTCTCCCAGAATTGGGGGTTGATGTTGCGCTATGCTCGATTGGCTATAACAGAAAGTCCCTGGCCAGGGCTGATGAGATTTACTGATAAGTGTTATCAGTAGTTTCTCGATCTCTTATGAGCCATATACCGGCATGACTTATTGAGTTATTGGGGTCGACGATTCCATCCCTAGACTCGATATGCAGCATATCTTACAAAGAGACCAGACTGTACAGTAAGTGTTGCCAGTTGGCTCGACGGGAGTTTTGACAGGTTTGCTTATTTTTCTTTTGATCGCTCAATACCTGAGAGCCGTTACGTACAGCTGGTGCCGCTGACGGTTTATGGGTATGTGATATGATCACTGCCTACTGCTAGCGTATTGATGAGTCTTAGAGTCCCACAGAGGGGTTTCCTAGCTCAGACGAAATGATGTGGGTGCATATGGGATATGCGCGGGAGCTCGATTAAATGCGTATATTTGATACCGTATTTTAATCAGGCGTTTACTACTGGTCGGGTCGTATGTGATATGACCAAATTATTAAATCAAGAGTTGGTTTAATATTATTGACTTTTAGCTCATTTATTTAAAACCTTTTCTTTATGATGTATGCATGAATGTATGTATTTATATATGTTGATATGAATGCATACATGCATGCATTCATGTGTCATGGTTGATGCTACAATGGAGATGCCAAAGCAAGACTCACATAGTAAAATATTTATATATTTTGTTTACTGAGAAAAAGGAAAATGGGAATAAATCATGGCTAAGTTTCTACACTCTTCTTTACTTGACCTAGGATTAACCATGATTTATTCTCTCTTTGTTCTTTAACTCAATATTAAAAATATCTAGATATTTTATAACCATGGTTGTGGATGAGTGTGACTCTCTCATATTTATTTTCTTTTCTCATTTTATTATCATGAGAATTATCAAAAGAGCTCAAGTTTAGGTATTCTCCTTCTTCTTCCTCATTCAAGCACTCTAGCTTTTTCAAGTGAGAGAAGAACATAAAAAGAAAGGTTTTTTAAGTGAGATCCAAACCCACATCATCAATCTATGTTAGTCTAGCCCACTAGTGTAGGTTGTTAGCTCCACTTCCATTTTGATCAAGTGAAGCTAGGAGCTTGAGCCAAGAGACTCCGTGGTGGATCGTCGTGGGCTTTGAAGGTTTCAAGCGAACCCGTTCAAACACCAAGTTGATCCAAGGAGTCACAAGAGGATGTCTACAAAGGTTGTATTACTCACCTCTTAGTGTTAGACTACTATAAGTATGTGATACTTGTCTTGTTACCCTAAATTTCTAGTTCGATTCATGGTCGGTTTTGCTTAGCACCTCTAAAATTTTTGTTATAGCATGTTTGATGCAAACTAAACCCTAAGCATGGTGCTAAGGAAACCCTATAGTAGTATCAGAGCCAAGCTAGAAACTTAGTCGATGTTAAAAATATTACGAAACCCAAACAACTCCGAAACTTCAATAAACTGAAACCCTGAAAACTGCTCTCTGTCGATTTTTAAATGACCTCCAAAAATTTTTGAAGCAACCGCAAAAGCTTGCATATGATGCATGTTGAACACTGGAGAAAAACAAGGTGATTCCACCGGTTTTGACCCGGTGGAAGGCCCAATTTTTCCGGCCTGGCCGGAAAAATCCCCTCTGGTTCGCCTCGGTTTCTTCTGGTGCTCTGGTCTGTTGGCTTTGGGGTTTCAGGTATTGTTTGTTTAGCCTAAAATTTCATGTGATGTTTATTTTGTTTAGGGGATAATTCGGAGTATTTCATAGTCGTAATTTTAACATTGTTTTAGGTAACTTTGATGACGTTTAACAGTTCGAACGAACATCAAACACCACCTCATTACTCTCGCTGGAAATTTTCCATATGTTGGAATTTTCCAAGTTAAACATCTTCGAAAGATCATGCAAGTAACCCTATGGACCCTCTAGAAGAACGTAACCTTAACTCGATTCTATGACCACGGAACCGCGGCCAAACCTTAGTGTTTGCCATAGTTCCGTGGCGCCATAGGTGAGGCAAGGGTTGACCCTTCTACGGTTGGTCCATAGGCATTGTGGCATGTTTTGGGTATTTTAACTTTGCTCAAGTGTTGAGCTCTCGGGGAAATTTGTGGGTGTTTGTTGATTCGATCGAAACGTTTAACATCGTCTAAATATTTGTGAAAGTGATGATTCCAATTGCTGTAGTTTTTCACTTTCTTTTTTGCGACCGTAAGTGTAGTATGTGGTGTATCGCCGGTTTCATAGCTATACATCAACGACAATTGGGGTACGCATACTTACTTACGTTGATGACATGTGATGTTATGTGTTGCTGAGATATGATGTACAGGATCCTCATGATTGAATGGCCGGGGGTTTTATGTGAGATGAAAGTTTTTATTTTCATTCATGTAAAATTCATTGTATGTAATATTCTTTTATTGGGGCACTTCCGGGTGGAGGATGATGTCACCATTGTTGTATATTATTTACTTTTCTGCATTAGGATAGACCCAAGATGGGGAGCATAAGTGACCGGGTTCTAGAGTCCAGTGGGAGGCCATCTTGAGGAGTCGAGACCGGGTCTCCTAACTCTAGAATTGGTAGGGTCGCTTGCCGCTCTCGTAGGGGTCTATGGGTGTGAGCTTGGCTATTCATCACGACCGTGGTATCCGTATTTTCTATTGTTGGCTAAATACAAAATACGGACCTCCTAGTATATCCTATATTTTCATATATGTTCTTTTGGTGTTGATATTCTGTGATGTGATCACTTTATATGCTGAGACGAATGGTGTATTATATATAATAAACGTTGTTTATATTTTGCATCCACGCTAGTCCCGTGATTGGTTGATTCTTTTGCGTATGTGCGTTTTAAAATCAAAATTAAGAATATACCGTAATCAATAACAGTGTCGTTTGGTAGATAGCCGGTTGAGTACGGGTCGGTCCACAGGGAAAACGTGTTCTTTCTTTAAGTTCTTACGAGTTAAGTCCTCTTTTTTGGTAGGTTTTGATTGAAAAATCTAAGATTGAATTTAATTTAATTTAAAGCTTTGCTGCGGTTAGGATTAGGTTAGTTTGGAAAAATAACTCTACTCACTGCTTCCTTTGCCTTAATTAAGAACATAGGTGTTAAGGTAATAGTCAACAAAAGAGATTATCACGAATAGGAAGAAACTTCGTTTCTTCCTTTTGGTCCTTGTCCGTCCTTTCTTAACTCTTAGCCCTAACCTCTATGTAAATCAACCACAACCGGTCTAACTAGAGAATCACCGCTATATCGTAAGATAGGGTGCCGTAGTGAGCGGCGTGTGTTTGATTCAAATAGAGTCCTAATTAAAATATTATATGGCCAAGAAAGGAGTGAGAGATTTCCATCTCTCAAACCTACCCAATCCTAACCCTAACAAGTGAGGAACTACTCACCCATTAGGAAAGTTGCGACAAAATTCATTTTTATAGTTTTAATTTAATAACCCAATTTGCTGATAATAAAAGACAGATAATAAAATTGCAGAAATTAAATTCAAATGGAAAATTGCAAGATAAAAAAAACTTACTTTTATTGACACCTCTTCAACGATTACAATGGAATAAAATTTAATCTAGAAAAATTAAAAAGAGGCATGCCTAATTAGGCTTCTACTTTTCCTATTTATAGATAGGAGAAAACCTAGGGTTTACATCTGATCCACATTTGAAATTACAAGACTACCCTAAGAAAGCCGGGTCAAAGCACCGACACCCACCGACACGTGCACCGACACGTGCACTGCACGGCCGCGGAACCGCGGCAGAATGCCATGTTTCGCCGCGGATTCGCGGCCAATTGGTGGGATCTCTGGCTCAGTTCTTCAGGGTTGCTTCATGTTGCCTTTTCCTTCTGTTTTCTTCACTTGGTTCCTCAGAATATCTTCTATTTTCTTCCAGATTTCCAATAGTGCAGAATTTGTGGACTTTTACCGTAAGCTTCGCGTTGAAGTCTTGAATCTTATGCTGCCCTTGTGCTTTGAACTGTTTACTGATCTTCATTTGTTCCCTGAACTGGTAGGCGGCATCATACAGTTTCATTTATTTGTTGGTCGTAGTCTCACATTTGTAGCGTCTTTTCATGAATTTCACTGTATTGTTCTGAAAACCTGTAACCTGCAACTATTTAGCAGACATGGATCAAAAGCACCTATTTATTTGTAATATGATTAAGAATGGGGAATATAATAATGCAAAATTCTGATATGAACAAATACCCCTAAACTTATCTTTTGCTCGTCCCGAGCAAAATTATTTTTATTCTCGAAAATTCCTAACCTCACTTTCGCAGGGAATCGCGATTGCACTAAGCTCGTGCAACAAGCCGTTAAACCTCTAGGTGTCTCTAGTAGGAGGAGTGTTGTCTCCTGAAGGTTTTCGACGGATACTACCCATAAAATCCGATCAATTTGGCTTGTTGACTTTCATTCTTCAATTCGGTGTTCTAGCAAGAAATTCTATTATCTTTAACTTAGAAATCATCAACCCGTATTTTTCACACTCACTTATCATTTAACTTAAGATCGTATATGTTTTGCAAATTTATAAAGTTTTCAGCATCTCTTGAGTTTTCCTTCTAAAGTTCCATCTCAACTTAGGAATTTTTATCATCTCTACTGAAGGTATAAGCCCTATCTTTCATTCCTATCTCTCATCCAAACCCCAATCATATACCCCTACATGTGTGTATGTATCACCCCTACATTTGGAAATTCAATTCAAGTTATCATACTCTTGTCCATCGTCCAAAATACTTTTAGTTGGTGAATTTTAGATGAAATTGCTCACACATCCTTCATGCGACCGTTAATACTTCTTGAGGTACTAACGACCGATTACAAAATGTGTTCGCGCATTAAGGCGTAATTCCTCGTCTTGTAATACCTAAGGCTTTAGCAGTGACTCCCAAACCAATTGGTCTAAGGCACTAGGTGATAAAACACCCTCGCTATATTCTTTTATTTATGCAGCCTTAAGTAATTACAAAACCAGTGTTCACTTTTTTATTCACGCTTATACTTTTATTTTATTTTCCTTCATACTAAGGATTTTAGACAAGAGCATTTCAAGGTATCCTCTACTATCCCAAGTTTCAAGGTGCATGTTTTTGCGAGTTGTAGGGTATATATTTTCAGGATTTAGACTTAAGATTCGGAATTATTTTTCAGACTTACACTTTACATAAAAATTTCAATACTCTTCTCTTATTTTGATTTAGCCCAAGAACTGACCTCAAAATTTGCCTATTTCTAAATAATCTACAAGGACAAATATTTCCTATAGTTAAACTTTAAGAAAGGTTATTTTTAGGGTTTTTTAATTTACTAAGTTTAGGATCTATTTTTTCCCTACTATTCAACCGTCTTGTCAAACTTAAGTCAAATATGGCCAAAATTGAATTTTTCAATTTTTATAATTTTTAAAGTTTTTTCAATTTTTATTTGATTTGATTTTTATATTTTTTTTATTTTCATTTTTTTTAGTTTTTATATTTTTTATAAAGATGCAATGCAGAATTAAATATGCAAAGAAAGAAAAAAAACAAATATGTACAAAAATAAAAATATGCAATGCAATGATAACTATTTACAAACCACCTCCACCCCCAAACTTATCAAAAGCAGTGCCATCACTACTCATGTCCTCGCCGTCCCCTCGAACGTGAATGGGAACGTTCCTCTCTCGCCAACAATGTGGACACGCCGTGCTCAATCTCTGTCACTCGGTGATCCAGGTTGGTCACCATCCCAATCAATCTGTCTATCCCCCTAGTAGCTCTCCGAAGTAAACGTGCATGTGCTGCCGGGATAAGCTCTTCCCCGCTCGCGGTCGAGCTGGAGCTAGGTGTCCTGGCGGGTATATTCTCGGCCGGCTCAGTGCGCGACCATACGTCATTTAAGCGTGTGTAGGACGTGGATACACCCTCAACAAGAGTTCTAATGGGGATGCCTCCATGCATATAAAACTCGAATTCCTCCACAGAGAAGAAATAGCGACACAGTTGTGTCACTAACATAGGGCATGGATAATTGGCAGCCCTTTTGCCCACACCGATTGAATGATGTAATACCGTGCACATATCATATCTTGGGTTCCTAGTCATCAAGGTGTGCACGACATGAAAGGATGGTGTGAAAAATGAGGTATTGTGCGAACTACCAAAAATGTTATTTTCTGCCCAATGGCACACAGTTAATACATTCGCAAAGAGGGTTCTATCCTGGATGCCTTTACGTGGCTCTCTCGAACAGTCATTACCCATCAAGGGTAGGTAATCCTCGAATTGGAGGGGTTGGTCATGAGTAGATAGTCTAGGTATTAAGGTGACTTCATGAATGAAGTCCCTATCGATTATTGCTTCCCTATCACCCCAAATAAGCCTAATATATCCGTGTTGAGCGAGGCATCCGTCTTCTATGCACTCATAAAATCGTGTGACGAGATCTAGAAGTGTGTAGGAGTTTGGATGATTAAACAGCAAAAAATTCCATCCGCGCCTACGGATCTTTTCACCAAAATAACTACCGTAGATTGTGTGTGCAAACATTTGTAAAAAGTCCCTCTCAAATTGTAGGGTTGGTGCCATCACAGAGAGTAAATTGAAAATTTAATTTTTAACAGAGAGGAAAGAGAACTGCAAACCTCCTCTGAAGATTTCAGAGGGCGATGTCACCAACACGCGGTGGATGCGCGGCCAGAACCTGCTTCTTGCGGCGGAAGGGCGGCGGCGTGGGGAGATCTCCTTGCTCTGGCTGCTGCGGCGGTTAGGGTTTTCAGAGAGGAATACTTTAGGGTTTGGTAAAATGCAGAGAGGGGTCGGGTTCTATTTATAGGGGGTGTTTTGGTTATTTGCAAAAAGGTCCTCTTAGAAAGAGGAATTTATTTGTAAATAAATTTTTTTATTTTTTTATTTATTTTTTATTAAAACTGAAAATTTCCAAAATTACCACAAATTTTTTTTAATTTTTAATTTTTATTTTTATTTTGTTTTTATATAATTACAAATGATACATACCCCCAAACTTATTTGAAACAGTGTTTCCACTGCTCAAGCGGTGAAGTTCAGGATTAGGGGGGAAAAGAGAACAGTATCAATCTATACAAGGTCTTACACAGACCAAAAGTGAGCACTAACCATTCAAATATTCTATCTCTGTAGTGTGTTGGTTGGTGAAAGAATGCGGAGAGGAAAGAAATGGAGAATACGCGAGACCGTATGGGAAGGAAGGTGAAATACGGTCTCGGTATATTAGGAGAAGAATAGCGGAAGAGAGAAAGAAGTGTAGTACGAACTTGAGGGTGTAAATTTAGTGAATAAATTAGCATAAATTGTGATGATCGATGTGTAAAAAGCGATTGTGCTAATCTATCAACCCGTTGAGAAATGGGGTCAAATCCCCCAATATTCGTGAGAAAACATGGGTACGTCGAACTTGGTAAACCAGACATTGAAAATGAAAGTGTAACGGTTTCTTGCAAGGTTGGAACGAGGATGGAAGGAAGTGATTGAGGAAGGGTATCGGGTAAAGATTCAGGAGGGTGTGCACAGTCAATGAAAGGGATAGAATGAATTGGAAAATCCGACTCCTCAAGTAAAACTGCTTCATCCTCAATAATTTCCTCAATACTCTCCATGCAATTCTCATTAAAATCAAGACGCATATGAACTTCGGGAAAAACATTTAATGACTCGGGATGATAAATTGGAGAGAAAAATTTAGTCAAATCTGCGGGTTCATTATCCAAAGTATTTCCAGCGTCGATATCCTCAATCAAGTGAAAATCAATTTTTTTAGACACCTCATCAAAAGCATGGATATTAATCAATTCAGGTTCTAGAGTGGAGGTGTAGAGGTCGAAAGGATTGGTGATTGTTTCACTCGAAAGGGACCCTTTACAATCAGGTAAATCAAACACTACAAAGTCGCACAACTCATTAATCGTTCTATCTTCAACTGGTGAATCATTAGGGACACTAGATAGACATTCAAAACCGGAGTTGTGGGATTCAATAGGGGATGGGTAGGTTTGATTTGGAAGGGTGTACAGCTCACTCTCACCACTCAAATTCTCAATTTGTCCAACCGCCTCATCATACATTGGAAAATTTGGAACTAGTTGGAAACTAGCTACCGGGTCACTAGGTTGTATGAGGGCGGCCATGGACGCATTCAAGTCCATCATCTGTTGGCTTGACGCTACCATAAAATCTTTCAACGACTGTTCCAGACTAGACATGGGTTGTGACGGGGTTTCAGTAAAAAATTTAAAGTTGTTTGGATACTGGAAACTCCCAAATGGCTGTGAAGAAGCAATATCTAGGGAAGGTGCAAAAGTCGGGTAGGACTGGTAGTAATTGAATGGTTGGACAGAAGTAGGATCAACATTTGGATAAGAAGGTGAATGGAATTGTTGATCCAAAGAATTCGCAGTGGTGAAAAGAGTGAAAGATCGGTTACGGGATTGTTCAAAATGTTCAGCAATAGACATGGGTTTCGGAGTTACAATAGAACTCGAAAAAGGAGTATCAACGTAAGAAGGTGGTGCAGATTGAAATGGTTGATATAATGTGGATTATGGAGTCCAACTGGTTGTCCTAGACGCGTCTATTCGATTTTTCAAAGAGATTTTGGGCATGGAGGGGTCGTTCGAAATTCGACCAAAACAAGAAGCGTAGAAAGTAATGTCTGGTTGAGGGTACAAAATTTCAGCAAGAGTTTTGCGAGGTGGGGTACCCATGATGTGATGAGAGAAAGAAGAAGAAAAAGAATGTGATATTTTTTAAAATTTTATTTTATTTTTCTGTTTTTTTTTTAAAATTGTTTGATTTTGGAGTTTTGAAATTTTTGAAAGTGTTTTTTCAGAAAGAGTTTTGCAAAAATTTGTACGGAACTACGGCACAATTTCAAACAACCACAGTTTAAACATGCACAATCAAATCTAGAGCTAGGGTCTCCTAAATCAACTAGACTGCTCCTAACTGTTCCAAAGTGACAAGTTGTGAGATATCACTCAAATCGCCTCTTCACCACCAATTGTGGCCAGGTAAGCACAAATGAAGAAAAGAGGGATCCGCTCACGAATCACCGTGAGACGGGCCTTTTAAAATTACCTTTCTCACTTGTCTAGCCTAGGCACCACAAAGTCAGGTTTAGATAAACGACTGAATGCTCACAACCTTCCTTTGTCCTAATGAGCGCGACAGTCCTTAATTGGCTGAGTCTAGATATTTTTTAATTAGCTCAAGGGTATGCATATACTTTTTGTGATTTCTGGGGTCTCAGGAAGGGTAGTGAAATCCCCACCCAATCTTGATTGGTGTTATAGCCCCTTAAATTCTGTTTTAAATATGCAAAGCAGTTAACACACCAAAAATCTAAAACACTTTCAAATTTTTTTTTATTTTACAGCGCAAAGAATCCTGCACAAAAACAATTTATTAGAGAAGGAGAAAAAGTTGTTTTGCGCAAAGAACCTTACAGGAAAAATTTTCAGTGGAGATCAGGGGGTAGGAGAGAAGACAAAAATACTTACAGAGAAATTTTGAATGCTGACGTCAGCAATTTGACCGCGGTTCTGTGGTCAAACTCCTCCTTTAGCCGCAGTTCCGCGGTGGTTCAATTGGATCAGGCCATCATAATTTTTCTGTTTTCTGTTGTGGTTCTTTTCTGTTTGTTCAGATTCTCTGTTTCTTGATTTGTTCACTGGGATTTTTCCAGATCTGAATCAGTCTGTCTTCTTTTCCTGCGCAATTCATACAAAACCCCTCAAAAAGAACAAGATGAATTTTTTATGAATTTTTATTTTTTCAATTTTTATAATTTTTTTCAATTAACCCGAAATTACAAAAAGAAAATAACTACCGTTTCTCCGGCAACGGCGCCATTTGATTGGTTGAGTCTTTTGCGTACGTGCATTTTAAAATCAAAATTAAGAATATACCGCAATCAATAACGGTGTCGCTTGGTAGCTAGCCGGTTGAGTACGGTTCGGTCCACAGGGAAACGTGTTCTTTCTTTAAGTTCTTACAAGTTAAGTCCTTTTTTGGTAAGTTTTGATTGAAAAATCTAAGATTGAATTTAATTTGATTTAAAGCCTTGCTAGGGTTAGGATTAGGTTAGTTTGGAAAAATAACTCTACTCACTGCTTCCTTTGCCTTAATTAAGAACATAGGTGTTAAGGTAATAGTCAACAAAGGGGATTAGCACGACTAGGAAGAAACTTCATTTCTTCCTTTTGGTCCTTGTCCGTCCTTTCTTAACTCTTAGCCCTAACCTCTATGTAAATCAACCACAACCGGTCTAACTAGGGAATTACCGCTATCTCGTAGGATAGGGTGCCGTAGTGATGTTGGAGATAGTGCCCTCAGAGTCAATTATTGGATCACAGGCACGTGATTGCAATGATTGAGGGAGGACCTATACCGGTAGGACAGTCTTACTCAAGATGATAGTATGCTATCTGGTTTATCTTTATCATTGTGTACTCCTTTAGGGGACCTTACAGGTCGCTATTACACGTTGATAGAGCCCTTAGGATTCTTGCTTGATTGCCAGCAGTATGATGGCGATCATATACGTGAGAGCTGGGGTCTATAAGCACATCCTTAAAAGGTCCCTAGTCGTGGGAGTTTCGAGACAGGGCATCGATACTCCAGAGTAGACTAGTGTATACAGTCGAGACCCCGACGAGGGGTGGTGGCCGGTCTCACAAGCCACTGGTGTCAGTTGGTTCACCTAAGATGTATACAGGTGCTCATTGGGTTATGAGTACACTGGACTTGACTCGCCGGGAACATGCTAGTTGGTCTTATACCTGACGTTAGATAGCAGTTCCCTGGTGACATGTGTACAGGTTAGTTCATCGACCTGAGATCGTCATTTGTCTCGTGTGAGTTCCCATTATGCTTTGATTACTACCCTACCACGGCTCAAAGGAGTCGTGCAAACAGGTTTTAGTTGGGTACAGTCCCGAGCCACATGGAGGCAGTGAGCGGATCTGCAGGGGTTCGTCTCTCCCGGTATTGGGGGTGAGGTCGCGCTGTGTCTAGGAGAGCTATTACACGAAGTCCTTGGCCAAGGCAGGAGATTTACTGGTAGGTATTCCAGTAGTATCTTAGGGTGTTCTGGGCTACACTCTGACACGACTTGTACCGCTTTTGGGGTCTGACTTTTACCAACCCCCTAGGCCCGCCATGCGATGCTCATAGACGAGCGGACCGGACTGTATGGATATTGTCACTGACAGGCTCAGTAGGGTGTCAGGATGAGTTCGCTCACAGACGTTCCTTTTGGTCAATAACTGGTACCCCGTTACGTATGGCTAATACCTCTGATGTGCTAGTGGTTAAATCCACAGCCAAAGTATTGACGAGTCTTTAGAGTCCCCCACAGACAGTTTCTCAAGTTTCGGGCGAAACGCTGTAGAGGCCGTATGGAGATATGGCAGGGTTCGATCATATCCGTGCGGTATCGCACGGATCATGATCGGACGGATAATACTAGCGGGCTTTGGTTTAAGCCAGATCCTAGTATTGTACAGTGTAGATTTTGTCTCTTTGCATTTGTATTCGGTTGGAATACAAATGCGGGTATGTATATACGATCGCGGGGTTTTCCTGTAATTTATTACGGGATCAGTTTTTTGAAGTTGCCAGTTTGCATTTCGTTTCGGCCGGTTTTTCTTTGTTCCTTCACGGCCGGATTTTTCTGTGGGAGGGGCTAATTTGCAAGTGTGCAAATTAGCAAATGTGGAGGGTTGTATGTGGCATTTGGATTATATGATGGATTTAGCATCTTTGCTTTTTCTAGTGATCATTTCTTTTGCATTAATGAGATAAGATAAGATTAGAAATGGTAGTGACCTTTATTCCTCAATATCAACACATTTCTTATGGTTACCACAATACTCTCTTGTGCTCACCTCCCTTTGATTTTCCATTCTCCATATTGTGAGGCCGACCACATATGGGAGGGGAATGGAATTCATTTTGTGATGTGGGAAATTCTTCTTCTCATTTTAGTTTACACCAAAGTTCCTAAAACTTATCTCCATTGTTCATTCCACCTCCATTCATAATGGCAACTTCAACCCCAATAGAGACAAAGCTTTCTACACTTCATCTATAGTATTCTTGGACACGTCGACTCGGCAACTTCATGCCCGAGTTGCCTCGGTCCAGAGGTGGGAGCCCGTAAAAGAACCCGGCGATGTGGTGCCCGTTCCGACGAGGAGATGAAGACCGGAGATTCCGCGAGGAGATCGGAGTGGAGGCCGAAGACCGAAGGATACGGATCGCTCGGTATAGCTTTTTCCCCATTTTCAGTTTGCTAGCATTAGGTTAATGGCCCGATGCGGGTTTATAGTACGCGGTAGTGCCGGTTTACAAGTTTCGTAAAAGTTTCGTTTTCGCATTTTGGCCTCGTTCAGACGGCCGGGGCGCTTCCGTGCACTTACAAGTGAGCGGTGTGTGTTTGATTCAAATAGAGTCCTAATTAAAATATTATATGGGCAAGAAAGGAGTGAGAGATTTTCATCTCTCAAACCTACCCAATCCTAACCCTAACAAGTGAGAAACTACTCACCCATTAGGAAAGTTGCGACAAAATTCATTTTTATAGTTTTAATTTAATAACCCAATTTGCTGATAATGAAAGACAGATAATAAAATTGCAGAAATTAAATTCAAATGGAAAATTGCAAGATAAAAAAAAACTTACTTTTATTGACACCTTTTCAACGATTACAATGGAACAAAATTTAATCTAGAAAAATTAAAAAGTGGCATGCCTAATTAGGCTTCTTGTTTTCCTATTTATACATAGAAGAAAACCTAGGGTTTACATCTGATCCACATTTGAAATTACAAGACTACTCTAAGAAAGCCGGGTCAAAGCACCGACACCCACCAACACGTGCACCGACACGTGCACTGCACGGCCGCGGAACCGCGGCAGAATGCCATGTTTGGCCACGGGTCCGCGGCCAATTGGTGAGATCTCTGGCTCAATTCTTCAGGGTTGCATCATGTTGCCTTTTCCTTCTGTTTTCTTCACTTGGTTCCTCAGAATATCTTCTATTTTCTTCCAGATTTCCAACAGTGCAGAATTTGTGGACTTTTACCGTAAGCTTCGCGTTGAAGTCTTGAATCTTGTGCTGCCCTTGTGCTTTGAACTGTTTACTGATCTTCATTTGTTCCCTGAACTGGTAGGCGGCATCATACAGTTTCATCTATTTGTTGGTCATAGTCTCACATTTGTAGCGTCTTTTCATGAATTTCACTATATTGTTCTGAGAACCTGTAACCTACAACTATTTAGCAGACATGGATTAAAAGCACATATTTATTTGTAATATGATTAAGAATGGGGAATATAATAATGCAAAATTCTGATATGAACATCCCGCCCTGCTATGCCGTTAGTTAATTAACCTAACGGTACATAACGGGACACTGTGGCGAATGTGGATGGCATAAGCGTATGTTCTATTTTCGTTTCTTTTCTGTGATGGCTTAAGGACTTAAATGATAGGACTGCATTAATGAGATTAATGTAAAGAAAAAGGAACTTAAAAGATGTTGTAGAATCGGATTTGAAACCTACTCGGCTTTTTATGAGAAAGCAAGTTTTCAAAGTGCGGAGCTTAAGCCACTCCTTTTAAAACCATTAAATTCTACAATGATATCAAGTTCAAAGCGTTAAAGGTTTTCTTAAAAACCATTCGCGGCCCTCCGTCATTTTAGGAAGTAGAGTACTTAGTATGCTTGCTACGTATGTTGACTATAGCCAAGGCGTAGTGTACGGTAGCTAAGTGATGTCTTCCTACACAGCATATATTGCGATTAATTAGGACAGTCACATGATTATGTTGACCATAGCTAAGGGTCATGTGGGTGGGTCCAATTAATCATGAAATGATGGGTAGAACTTGACTAGTGCTTATGATATGTTGACCATAGCCAAGGCCATGAGTACTAGGGGTAAGAACCATATCGGGAGTTTCAAGAGTTGAAATTTGCAATGAGATTGCATACCTTCTATGTGATAGTTGGATCCCGATCCCACTATGAGCAAGAGTTGCTCCCAAGAGAGTTTTGCACTTTACAATTAGCTAACCCATTATGTGTCTAGAAAGGTGTCGACAGGGCTACACCTCTGGGAAAATGAGTTATATTTTAATTAGGTCCGTACGAAAGCACGGGGAACCTTCCTCAAACTACCAGCACTGGCCTGGCTGAACGGTTAGCGAAGTTGTAGAATGTAATTAATCCTGGATAATTTTCTTTTTAAGGTTTGAAGGAAAATTTGATAAAAGCAGTTGGAGACATCGATTAGATAAGATAATAACCAATCTGATCTTTGCAAGAGCTTTCGCTGAGTGTATTCTTTTCTCTCTCCTAATGCCAGATAACCATGACTGGACTTAAGCTTTTGTTAGAGAAAAATAAGCTAACCGGGCCGAACTATAAAGACTAGCTGAAGAACATTAACATTGCTCTCACATATGATAAGGTATCATATGTCCTCACTGTCTCAGCCCCACCCAGCCCAGGCCCTGAATCTTCTATTGCGGATAGGGAGATCCGCAAAACATGGGATATTGACTGTGCTACTGCCAAATGCCTCGCACTTGTATCGATGGACAATACATATCAAAAGCAGCATGAGCAGATGGATGTTCAATCCATCTTTCTCCATACAAAAGAGTTGTATGAGGAGCAATCTCGGACCCTGAGATACGAGGCATCTCGAAAGTTATTTGAGATGCGGATAGCTCCTGGCACACCAGTAGGTGATCACGTTTTGAAGATGATAGCTCTTATAGAAGAGCTTGAGGGCCTCGGATGGACAATGGAGAACGAACAATATATTGATTTTGTTCTACAGTCTCTTCTCTTTGCCTTTGCTCCATTCATAGTGAACTTCAACATGCATAACATGGAAAAGTCACTACCTGAACTTCTCAATATGTTGAGAAGTACAGAGAGCATGCTTAAGGCAAAGTCTCCCTTTCTGATTGTTCAACAATCTTTCTCTTCCGTCCCAAAAGCCAAGACCAAGGGAATTAATAAAAAGAAATCCACCAAACCGAGAGGTGGAATCAAGAAGGCACAAGGGAGAGACAAATCCAAGGTTGAGAAGTCGGAAAAAGGAGAATGTTTTCACTGCAAGAAGACGGGGCACTGGAAGCGGAACTGTACTGAATACCTTGATCTCAAGAAAACGAAGCATGGTGATGCTTCTGTTTCAGGTGTGTTCGTGACTGAAAACTGTTTTTCTATAAACTTTGCTTCCAGGGTATTGGATACCGGTTCGAGTTATCATATCTGCAATTCTATGCAGGGCTTGAGAAATAGCAGAGTTTTGAAGACCGGTGATCACACTCTCTGAGTTGAAAATGGTTCCAATGTACATGCAGTTTCAGTGGGAGAGTGTCACCTAGGGTTGCCGTCGGGTTGTATATTGGTTTTGAACCCATGTTATTTTGTACCTAGCATGCTTTGTAATATAATATCCGTTTCTTTGTTAGACAATGATGGATATTATTTTGTATTGCAGCATAATGTTATGAACATTAAACTGAATCAAGAGTTGATTGGTTATGGTACACTTAATAACGGGATATATGTCCTGAATCAACACACAGTTTTCAACATACAACACATAAATAAAAGAAAATTTTCAGATATAAATGAAGCTTTTCGTTGGCATTGCAGACTTGGTCATATTAATGAAACAAGACTAAACAAGATTCATAAAGATGATATTTAAATCCTTTTGAATATAAATCTTATGCGACTTGCCAGTCTTGCATCAAAGGGAAAATGACCAAAACCCCGTTTACTGAACACGGAGAAAGAGCTACAGAACTCTTGGGCCTCATACATAGTGATGCATGTGGGCCAATGTCTACACATTCGAGAGGCGGTTTTTCTTACTTCATAACTTTTACTGATGATTTCTCAAGATTTGATCATGTGTTTTTATTAAAGCATAAGTGTCACGACCCGAAATTTAGTTCGTGACCGGCACTTAAATCATGCAAGGTCTAAAGGCGTAACGTAAATTAAATAAGGCGTAACGTAAATTAAATAAGCCGATGCCCAGAAATCTAAACCTTTTAAAGAAAATAAAAGAGGTGAAGTTTTAAAATAAAGGTATGATAAATCAAATGTTTTCTTAAATGCATAGATAATGAAACATGAAAAATGCAAGTGGATTTTACTAGTTGAAAAACATGTTTCGTCTTTTAAAAATTTGGGCAGCACCTCCCTTATATATTTTGATCCAAAACTACATATACATGATAATATAAAAGGCATCCTCAAGTGGGAGCTAGCTCTTCGCCAATCGGCGGAATCACAACCACGCAAGTAAAAATATATGTATACGACGCCCAACGGCGAAGATCAACACAAAGAATAATAAATAAAGCAAGACATCAACCCACTAAGCGAACATATAATCCATCGCTCTAAGTCTCACAACCACAAGTCTCTTCTAAGTCTTACTACTTATACAAATACTAGTTTCTGATTGATGGAGTTGACTAGATACAACAGAAATAATAAATACAAGAGTGGCACGATTCAATATGTACCACCTACCAAAGAAAATCACCCAAAGCAAGCTGTGTGCCAGTGATGCCGCTACTGATCCACACGGTCAAACCTGCAAGAACTGTGGCACAACGGGGGTGAGTTACCAACTCGTGAGTAGAAAACATCAGCATGTAGAAATCGAATAAAACAACGATTCCTAGATCAACTAAATCATAAAGGTAATACTATGATATCTAGGGTGACCGTGTCTGCATAAATGCCAATAATAATCAATACCTGTATGCATGTGGATACCATCCACGTGTCCATCAATGACACAAACCATATCATGAAAACGTATATCTGTATGTATGAGGATAACAACTATGTTTGTCTATCAACGACATAAACCATATCATGAAAACGTATATCTTTATGTATGAGGATATCAACTACGTGTGTCTATCAACGACACATCAAAATCATGGAACCTGAGTGTCCAACACCGACACTCGAAACATCATGAAAACCCGTGTCCAGCATCGACACGTAAATTTGCATACCTCAGGTGCCGCATCCTCAGATCGGCCCTCATATCTATCTCATCTCAGGCGCCGCATACTCTGATCGGCCCTCATATCCATCTCATGACTACAGCCGGTATCCTCCGGACAACCGCCGGGTCCAACCAATCACCGGTAGGTAGTGCACCCTCTGCCAGGCTCATCGTCTACACCATGAAAATCATTTCTTGCCCCGGAGTACCATATTGGGTCCACCATGTACCCGCAGACGGTGCCTACCGCTCCTCGAATCGGGTTTCACATACCAATCTCAGAACCGAGAAAACTCATGATGGACGCCTCGAAATATCATATCAAAAGAAACCGGGTTTCGAAAACAATACATACTTTATTTTGAAATATAACTACGGTTCCCAAATCAAGAATCTCATGAAAACAGCATCTCAATGCGTATAATCATAAGGCATGATGTATGCAAACATAGGAAAGAAATGTGAGCATATCAGTATATCATGCAACATAGAATAGTGATGTGAGCTAATCAGTATATCATGCCAAAGAGTCATGTGACAGTACTGAACAATTAAGAGCAATAGCATGATGTGGCAATTCTACTGTATAAGTGACATAGCAATTATCGATGATGAAGTGTGTGAGCCGGCAAATCTGTGTGAGTGTAACATACGCATCATCGATAATGGTGTAGGTGTACTAGCACAGGTATATGTAATGCAGTGAGAATATCATAAGCGTAGCAGAAAGCAAAATGTGAGCGCAATGCTATAAGGTATACGTATCTAATCTAACATCTATATAAAGGCTAAACTAAGCGGTGTAGACAGGGATTAGATATTTATAACATATCCGAGTCGATGAATCTATCAATCGGCATCCAGCCTCACAACATCACGTACGGTATAATACATCGTACGGCATTCTCTAGTCAAGGGTATAGATCAATCATCAGGTAAAACTCATCACGTACGAGAATCCATCATACTGCAGCATTAAACAATTAGGGATCCTATCAACCTATACGACAATGAGGGTACAGATCTAAAGTCCCGTATGACATCTCACTCATCATTCACATAATCATATATATACCTATATCTCAGGTCACATCCGTATAATTCTCATATCAGAGGACCGACAAAGGTATCAATTATCTCATATCGCCTCGCATCCGTATAACGACATATCAACCCAAGTCATCATATCTCATCGTATACTCTTTTCATCACATCAATATCTAACATCAAGTCATCTTATAGATATACATTCTATCTTATTAATCTCATGTCGTATTCATCGATCTCACATCATGCTACTATAAATCTCATACTTATTCTTTTGCAAAACATATATATCGCGATTCACATTCACATTTCATAACCTCATATATCAATTCGAGACATCCTTATCAATCATATCATTTCATACTAAAACATTTAATCACATCCGTAGGTTCCTAGTATAGGTTTCTCCGACTATATCCTATATATCAGTTTCCATTTTATAATTGCGGGGGTGCTATATGCCATCCACCCGACTTCCCCCGTAGATATAAATCTACTCACTTGCGGAACTCCTTGTTCAGCCGTAGTCGATGTACTTCGTCGCCTCGAAATCCACGCGAAGGTACCTACAAATCAACACATATCGCCACGTTATGAAAACCAAATCCGGAAAACCGATACGGCACACGGTGCGCTCATAGGTTAGAACCTATAGCCTACGCATGCAAAAACAACCAAACAACCCTCGTCGTTGACGTACAAATATCCAACGACCAAATCTCATAACAAATATCAAAACCAAGAATTCCAATATCGGAAAACATAACCAAAAACCACCCCAATATGCTCCCAGATTTTGGCTCAGGTAATCTGGGACAAAAAGAAAAATGCAGTAGCTATGTTATAAGGTATGTGAGCTATAGCCAAAACCCTAACACAATTCCCCAAATTTCGGCCGGCCTACTTGCTACAGTAACCGCCCCTGCCGGCCTTACCTCGGAGTTTGGGCCTCGTCATCTTGTGGTGGTCTCCTATTGGTCTAACTAGGTTAGTGTATATTTTTGATTTTTTTATAAAGGTCCCGGGTTGCTCCAGATTCCCTGTAGACATCCAAAAATGTCATAAAACCAACACATAAAGTTTCTAAGTTCGTATTTTGGTTTTGATTCTATGGCCCAGGTCAGGAAAAATCATCACTAAGGTTCTACAACACAAGTCTACACAATCACCCAAACCCTCTCAAGGAATTTCCAAACTTCACTAATCAACATCGATTTAACTCTAAACTAACAATAGGATAAACTAAACACAATAACTTAACTAAAGTCTATAATTATACCTCATTTGGCAACTCAATAATTTTCTTGAGTTGCTCAAAGCCTTCAAAATCCAATTTTGAAAGGTCGAAAGTGTTGAGGATGAAGTTGTGTATCTTTTTAATGAAGGGTGTATAGGGTTTTGGTGATGAATTGGAGATGAAACATGAGGGTAGAGGAGATGGAGGAAGAGATGAAGAAGGAGATGAAGATGATGAAGGGAAAATAATGAGGTCAAAGTATCTCTCTCTCTCTCACCCTCACTTTCTTACGTGGCGTGCCATGCCATCATGGGTCCCCCTCTCTCTCCCCTCAATTATTCTCTCCTATCTTTTCTTTTCTTTTTCTTTTCTTTTTCCCTCACTCAATTAAAACCAAACACATAGCGCAAATAAAATGAAACAACATGCAATAAAATACAACATGTCATGGTGCACTAGCCATGACTAATTAAAAAGGCGGATTTGGCCTAATCGCGATTAGTAGTGCACTAATCAACTTTTATTTAAACTGCATATAATTAATTATAAAAATGCCAAATCCAATAAATATCTTTTTAAATGAATAAATCATTTTAATCTCCAATTATTTCACAAATATTGGTATATATTTATACCATTTTAAGAAAACCCCAAATTTGCAAATCGGGTAGTTTTCGCAAAATATATTATTTTAATATTAAATTCCAAAAATAATGTAACACCTTAGAATGCGTTTAGTGGTTAATTAAGCGAAAATATGGTTTTTAGTAAAATGGTTTACCAAATGGTTTTTAAATATTTTATAAAAATTAATGAATATTTTATTAGAAATTATTTGGGCTTGCACACACATGTGCATGTTAATCTAGGACTAATTTGGGGTTAAACCATGCTTAGTAACCATGGTGTTTTAACCATTTCATTAGATAAAATATGTATTTAAATTAAGTGATTTAGTTTCAAAAAAAATTTGAATTTCCTTTTGGGTTGACTTAAGGAGGAGGAGAGAGAAAGCATGGGAGACAAAGCATGACTGGCATTAAATGAGGGGAGAGAAAATGCCATGCTTTGTCCCCTAACCCCCCCTCTGACTCTCTCTACTCTTTTTCTAAAACTCTCATTTTTCTCACATCACACACTCTCTCTCCCTCTCTTGTTCTGCAGAATAGGAGCAACCCCCCTCTCCCTTATCATTCTTCTTCTTCTTCCCTTCATTCAATCCCCAATCTCCATTAAAAATCCCTTCCCTCTTCACTAAACCTCTTGTTTAAGCACATCTTGTGGGTTCTTGAGGCAAATCTTTGCCTTTGAAGGCAGGGTTAGCAAGTTGAGCCATCACTATACCCCTTTGAGGTATAAAACTTACCCTAATCCTTTTCTTTGCTAAAGTTTTAATTATTTAACTTAATTTAGGGTTTAAGTGGTGTATTAGTGCTAATTAGGTGATTTAAGTGGAGATTAGGTCAAGTAATGGTTTTTATGGTCTTATTAGCTTAACTTTGGGTTATTAGTGATGTTAAATCAAAGTTTTTGCCTCAGGTTACACTAAAACACCCTAATGTATTAAGTTTAGTGTTAAATTAGTGTTTAGTGAAGATTTATTGCCGTTTTGAGATCTGCTTTTGACCCGGGTGCTTCACGGAAAAGTTGAGTTTACTGGAGCATGTTCACTAGACCTAGACCACACACACGGAGCACGAGACCCAAATTCCTACACCAGGCCACTGAAAAATTCATTATGTCCGCAAATTGCGGCCAGAGGGGTGAGTTGGGTGTCTGGGTTTGGGCTGGGGGAGTCTGCTACATATCTAAGGTGTTTGGTATATGCAACTTTTCTTAATTCTGTTCGTATCAAAATCTTGGACCAAATACCTTGTTTTCAATACTTTTAAACTTGCGCGACACATACGTTTTGTGAGTGGGTTTGCTGTGTGTCACAGCGTGTCAGGGTAGTTCAGACGCGTATACACACGTTTTGGCGTATCGAGTATACACGCGTTTAGGTTGCGACGCTAGTTTCTCGTTTGGTCTTGTTATCGCGTTTTTGCAAGATTTTAGCCTTATGAATGTTGCTTGTGTAAATTCTAGGTTCGCAGGCGGGTACTTCGGACGCCGCAAAGAAGAGGAAGCAGGTAGTCGGCTACACTTAGCACGAGATCACGGTGAGTAGATTTAACATCTACGGGGAAATCGCCTGTATGGCGTTATGCGTCAGGGCTTAATGGGATATTGTAGTCACGTGTTATACTTTATATTTATGTTGGTCATGCATACGTACCATTGCAGCATACCTCTCTTTTGTTGCATATAGACATAGTATTTATGAGACACCGCACTGTTACTAACGGTTCATACTGCACGAGCAAAAATTGCATGCTACACACACACCGTTAGTAATTGCCATGACACTCGCACTATAGAATTGCTATGAATCATACATCGTTTAGCTTACCTCATCATCGATGATTAGACATGATTCTGTTCCTTTGCGTGCATACATATTATACACTCATGATTGTGTATATACCACTTGTACATCCATATTGGCACATATACATATTGTACACTCATGCTTGCGTATATACCACTTGTATATTCATATTGGCACATATACATATTGTACACACATTCTTGTGTATATACCCACTTGTATATCCATATTGACGCACATGCATACTATACACTCATACTTGCGTATGTATATCTTGTGCATTCATATATACTTATTTCACATACATTGATGATGCTGGCTTGGATTTCTGGAGAAATGGGGACCGCATGAACTATTCAAAACTGGATCCATTTAAAGAGTGGTTTTCCTTTGTTTTACTTGTAGTACGATTTTATGCGGCATACGACACATTGCATGGATTCACGCATTGAGTTTTGGATTTCATGTGATTTCTGGATTTGAGAACCGTGGTATTATTTTAAGAAAGTATGCACTGTTTTGAAAACCCGGTTTCTCTTGATATGATATTTCAGTGCGTCCACCATGCGTTTTCTCGGTTCTGAGACGTATGATATGTGAAACCCGATTAGAGGAGCTGGATGAGGCCGATTGCGGGTATATGGTGGACCCGGTATGGTACCCCGGGACAAGAAAGGGATGTTGTGCAGTAGACGGTGAGCTTGGCAGAGGGACTACTACCTACCGGTGATTGGTTGGACCTGGAGGTTATCTGGAGGATACCGACAGGAGTCGAGAGATGGATATGGGCCGACCCGTACTGCCGGAGCCCGAGGGTCGATCCCGCAGATGGAGCCCGTGGGCCGATCTGGACTGACGGAGCCCGATAGATGAGGATTTGCGTGTCGATACTGGAAATGAGTATTTCATGATGTTTTCGAGTACCGATGTTGGGCACTCCGTTCATATGAGATTTACAGGATGTGAGGGCCGATTAGATTGACGGTGCCTGAGTTATTTGGGATTTAGGGTGTATTTGATGGACACCGGGTATTTTTCCACGATGATGATTCGTGCAGATGATATTTTATCCCATGCTCAGCATTCATTGATATGCAATGCATCATGTAGTTGTAGTACCTGATAGAGTACCTTGCATGATTATTTCATACCCAGATTACCATATTGATGTTATCAGATTGCACATGTTAGAGTATCGCAGTACGTGTATACTCGCGATTTCCTTTTTATGTTATTTACTATTCACGAGTTGGCAACTCACCCCCATTGTGCCACAATGTTTGCAACTCGACCCTCAGAGTAGTTGCGGCAGGGCTACCTCATTGTATGTTTTTGGCTACGGATACCATTGCAGTTGGCGAGTGAGCCTTTTTGCCTTTAGGTGGGTTTTGCGGTATCCGTTTATTTTCATTGTACTCTCTGTTGTATCTAGTACTCTCCATCTACTATTTCATGTATTGACTTAGAGACCAGTTGTGAGGACGATGTTGTATATTATTTTGTATTCTGGATGTCGAGCTCATGTGAGTCGGCTTTATTATGCAGTTTTACCTTTCATGCTGTTTTTCACTTATATTGTTCATCTCTTCGCTTCGGCGTCATATATTTTTCTCATGGTGATTGTTTCCACCGTTGGGCATGATTGCTCCCATTTGGGAATGCTTTACTTTCTCATTTATGTCATTTTACTTATATCATGTCTTGTACCCGATTTCGGGGCTAGTTTTTACAAAGGAGGTGCTGCCAAAATTTTTAAGAAAATAACTCAAACTTTAAAGATTTTTACTCGAGCTTTCTAAATGTTTTAAACCAATGTTTTCAACACTCACTACTTTTAATGGTTTTGATTTCTGGGTTTCGGCTTACTTAATCGCGTTACTCCTGTAGACGTTATGTGCTTAAGTGCCCGTCACGGGCCGAACTTTGGGTCGTGACAAAGTTGGTTTCAGAGTGTAGGTTTTACCTTTCCGAGTGTAGGATGACCTTGGTATGATGGAGTAGGTAGCTGAAGCAGAGTGGCGTAGCGTGTGTATGTTCCGCGGTATACTCATGATGCGGTACTCCGCCTAAGTGACCTTAGGACTTATTGGTTGAAATTCCTTCGTGATTATATACATTCTTATGATTCGATTTCCGTATTCCTATCGAATCTTGTTTCAATTCCAGCTATTATTCCGCCGAAGACTATGAGGGCGCCGAGAGCGGCCGCGAGAGCCGAGATTAGAGTTGACTCGTCTGAGACGAGGACTAACCCGGGCAGTACACCCGTTGTACCGGAGCAGTCTGTTCCCTCTTCGACAGACCAGATCGCTATGCTAGGGGCCGGTATGCAGGAGATGCGCCAGATGATGGGGTCGCTAGTAGAGGCTATTCGAGCGCAGAGACAGAAGGTTGTCCCACCTACTACGGGGACCGCGATGGTACCTATAGTTCAGGCAGTTGCACCTGCAGCTACAGAGGTGATCGCAGAATTGTTATCAGAGTTTATGAGGCTGAAGCCTCCGGTCTTCACAGACACCGATGCAGCCGAGGATCCATAGTCTTTTATCGATCGGATGGGCAGGATATGCCGTTCACTGAGATGCTTCGATGCCAGATGGGTGGAGTTCGCGAGCTTTCGCCTGGAAAGTCTTGCACAAAAGTGGTGCGAGTTGATAGAGAAGGGCAGAGCAGCGGGTCTTCCTCCCATGACCTGGGCCAAGTTTGTGATGGTATTTCTTTCCCGCTTCCATCCACAGAGTGTCCGGGATGCTCAAGCACGCAGCTTTGAGTCATTACGCCAGACTCTGGAGATGACAGTAGCAGAGTATAACGTACTGTTTACCGAGCTATCTACATATGCCCCGTATTTGGTAGCTACTGAGGAGATGCGGATCAAGAGGTTTGTTCGAGGATTGCTTACCCCGTTGTTTCTCGCCATCAGCGCATAGCATTGCGTGACCTATGGAGCAGTTATGGATGCAGCCCTATTGGTCGAGGAGCGTCTTGCCGAGACTTCGGTGGTTCCAGGGCTGAAGAGAGTTCGTACTGATACCTTAGCATAGATACAGTCGTTTAGACACCGCGACAGGTTTCGTTCAGGTATGGGGGTAGCAGAGGCTCAGGACGAGGCCAGTTATTTAGCTCTTATCCCCGGGAGGGCCAGCAGTCATCATCTGGATGTTTCCGATGCGGGAGTACTTATCATCGTGTTCTAGATTATCCGGAGCCACGTGAGGGCGAGACAGCAGTACCGCATGTCACTTTACCACCTTCACCACCTCATAGAGCGTTGCCTCTTGCACCTGTTGTTACTCCGCGTCAGACTTATGCATCGAGAGGTTGGGGTCGCGAAGGGTTCGTTCAGAGAGGACGAGGTGATCGAGGCAGAAGACAGCCAGTTGCCGGTAGGGGACCACCAGTCGCAGGTAGAGGACAGGCACGGATATTCGCTTTGACACATCAGGACACGCAGGCGTCCAATGCAGTGGTCTCAGGTACTCTTTTAGTATGTTCTTTTAATGCACACATGTTGTTCGATCCAGGGTCTACACACTCGTACGTTTCCACACACTCCGTGTCGAGTTTAGGCAGAGAGTCGAGTTTTCTTGACCAGCCGCTTGTTGTGACCACTCCTGTTGGCGAGTCGTTTGTTGCGAGGCACGTGTTTCGATCGTGTGTTGTCCGTATTGGTGAGAGAGAGTTGCCTGTCGACTTGATCCTTCTTGAGATGTTGGACTTTGACATTCTCTTCGGCATGGACTGGTTAGCAACGTGCTATGCGCCTGTGGACTGCCACGAGAAGACAGTTAGGTTTTTTGTCCCAGCGAGTCAGTTTTTGTTGTGCGGGGGGACAGTGGTGCCGCCCCTCACAGTTTGATTTCAGCCCTTCATGCTAGTCGGCTTTTGAGGAGGGGATGTCAGGGATTCTTAGCTTGTATTCGTGATACCGGAGCCACAGTAGATTTGTTGGATTGGGTTCCTGTCGTACAAGAGTTTTCTGACGTCTTTCTCGATGATTTACCTGGATTGCCGCCAGAGCGTGAGATTGAGTTTTGCATTGATCTGATTCCCGGCACGGGGCCGATTTCTATACCGCTTTACCGGATGGCCCCGGCAGAGCTTAGGGAGCTGATGGATCAGATGCAGGAGTTTCTAGATAGGGGACTTGTACGTCCGAGTGTTTCGCCGTGGGGTGCTCCTGTCCTGTTCGTTAAGAAGAAGGACGGCAGATTGCGTTTGTGTGTTGATTACCGTCAGCTGAACCGGGTTACTGTGCGGAACAGATATCCCTTGCCTCGTATCGATGATTTGTTCGACCAGCTTCAGGGTGCGGGGTACTTTTCGAAAATTGACTTTCGATCAGGCTACCATCAGTTGCAGGTTCGGCAGGAGGATATTCCGAAGACGGCTTTTCGCACGCATTATGGCCACTATGTGTTTTTGGTGATGTCGTTCGGACTCACCAACTCCCCAGCAGCGTTTATAAACTTGATGAACCGCGTCTTCAGGCCGTATCTTGATCAGTTCATCATCGTATTCATCGACGATATCTTAGTGTACTCCCGGAACCGAGAGGAGCACGAGCAGCACTTGCGTATTATGTTGCAGACCTTGAGGGAGCATTAGCTGTTCGCTAAATTCTCCAAGTGCACATTCTGGCTCGACAGTGTAGACTTCTTGAGTCACGTGGTGATGAGAGATGGCATATGTGTGGACCCGAAGAAGATCGAGGCTGTTCAGCATTGGTCCAGATCAACATCAGTTACGGAGGTCCGCAGCTTCCTAGGACTGGCCGGCTACTACCGACGATTTGTTCAGGACTTCTCCCGTATCGCTGCACCGTTGACCGGATTGACCCAGAAGGGAGTTCCTTTTGATTCCAGATCAACATCAGTTACGGAGGTCCGCAGCTTCCTAGGACTGGCCGGCTACTACCGACGATTTGTTCAGGACTTCTCCCGTATCGCTGCACCGTTGACCGGATTGACCCAGAAGGGAGTTCCTTTTGATTGGACGGAGGCGTGCGATCATAGCTTTCAGCAGTTGCAGACTCGTTTGACTACGGCACCGGTGTTATCTTTGCCTTCGGGATCGGGTGGATTTGTGGTCTATTGTGACGCCTCTCGAGTGGGACTAGGTTGCTGTCACGACCCGAAAGTACGGAACGTGACCGGCACTTAGATTACGAAGCGTCTAGAGGCGCCACGAAACCTAAGTAAGCCGAAGCCCAGAAATCTAAACCACATAAAAGAAGAAGAAGTAAAAGAAAACATGAAGAAAACAAGTTTAAATGCATCAGCAAATTTTCCCAAAAATTTCGGCAGAGTCTCTTCTGTAAAAACTGGCCCCAAACGGGTACAACAAGTATAATATACATAAACAATAAAAAGCATCCCCAAACGGGAGCTAGCTCAACTCCAACAGGCGGAAACAACCACAACAAGCACAATAATATACAACGCCAAAGGGCGAGGCTCATAACTCAAAGAAAACAAACCACCAGATCAGAATAATACATGCGCGACTCTAAGGTCGAAATAAAAGACTGGTCCAATAAACTTATCAAGTAATACAAGTTTGGTTGATGGAGCTTACTAGATACAAATGAATGAATAAAAATACAATGGTGCTTCAGATACAAGTGAACCAACCTACCGTGCAAATCACCCTGAATGAAATGATGTGCCAGCAACTGCCAGGGAAACCTGTACATCGAACCTGTAATAAAATTAGGCACAACGGGGGTGAGTTTCCAACTCGTGAGTAGAAGACATCTACGAAAAGAAATCGAATGCACGACGCTATCCTAGGTCATAATGATATACTACTAAGTCCCAATCATCTAGTAATGGCAGGGTAATACTACGAGTAAATGCAAATACTCCGTGCTCGTGTCAGTGCCTCATATAATACTATATCATAGGAATGAGTATGCATGCACCATGAATGTAACATAACAAATCCTGAAATCTAGATATATCTGTATTAGAAATCTTTAGCTTTTACCATAGTAAAATGTGTATAGAAATCTGAAATAGCAACAAAGAAATCCCTGGAAATCCGTGTCAAGCATCGACACAAAACATGTAAATCTCAAGTCTCAATACTTCATAATCTCAATGTCTCATAGTCTCAATATCTCGGGCTCCGTCAGTCCGGATCGGCCCATATCATCAAATCTCACGACAACGGTCGGTATCCTCCGGATATCCGCTGCGCCAGACATCACCGGTAGGTAGCCTTCCCCTGCCAGGCTCATCGTCTACAACTCGATCTTCTTGCCCCGGGGTACCATACCGAGCCCACCATGTACCCGAGACGGTTCATCCACTCCTCGAATCGGGTCTAGAAATCCAACAGAAAACATGAAATCTCATGGTGGACGACACATACATCACGAGAAAACCGCATCTTATCTTTTAGAAAAGAGAGGAGGAGAGAGAGAGAAGTTTTTTATATATTCTTGCGGTTTTCCCCAAAAATCCAGAAATCTCATAGAAACCCAAATCTCAAAATCATGAGTAAGTATATGATAAGTGTCGGCATATGCCCATAATACTGCATGATAACATGAAAATATGAATGCATGAATGTCTAAGTAATAAATATCATGTCCATACTAACATCAGAGAATAATCACAATATTATATCGGTCTAGTTGTTAACTGATTATATCCATAAATGACAATATGATCTAAAGTGTACGTGACATAGTAATTACCGATGATGATGTGTGTGAGCCGGCAAATAAGTGTGCGTGGAATATATGTATCATCGGTAATGGTGCTGATGTCCTAACAGGTATGGTTTATACTGATTATAGCAACATATGTAAGAACATGCACCATGATGATTACAGTATGAATGTAAAGACAGATGTGCATTATCCACTCCTCTGGGATATACGAGTACAACTACCACTATATGAATCAAACCTAAACTAGTGTTCATCTAACCTCCTAAGGAACTAAACCTAAGAAACTAGTCAATAAGAAACAAGAGTCTACCTAAGGTCTGAATCAATATTTCTAATAGTCGGCGATCCAGCCTCAATAGCGTCACGTATGTAGTACGGCTTCCTCGAATCAAGAGTGCGGATCAATCATCATATATATGCCTCGTACGGTAAAATCCATCGTACGGCACCCCAATATCGGGGTACGGGTCAAGTATCTCCTAGGTGTCTCATCATTCGTATAATGTCATCATCAACACATCTCATGATCAAGGTGCTAAACTGTAATCGCATACATCAATCATATATCATTACCATCATAATATGCATCATTAGTTTATCCTCAGAAGTATCATGTCATATGTATCATATTGTGATTAAGTCATACTGATATCATATCGTCATCAAGTCACTCCTATATGATATCAACATCAGGTCACACCTATATGATATCGACATTAGGTCACACCTATATGATGTCGTAATCAAATCATACATATTCCATATCGTGATCCATCACAAGTTACAGTCCGGGTACTATTTTAGAGTCCCAGGTACCTCAATATCATCACCACCCATTATAATTTATGTACACATGTTCATTATCTCATTCTCTAATGATTCGCTAACATTTAATACGACTGTATAGCCAAGAATCATGGCATCAATCCCAGTTATACTGTTTCATCATACCTCGGATATCATATCACATCAATGAATCCCATATACGTGTTGTATATATAAATATATACCTATACCTAGTTCTATATATATACACATACACGTATACACCATGTCGAGTTTCAGTGTGTGTGTGTGTGTGTGTTTCTATCTGAAACCTACGAACCTCTTCCAAGGTATTCATCCTCTGGTATGGTTTTCCTAAATCAGTCTAGTCCAGCCTAGAGTCATTACTATGGTCCTACTCATTAAGAATCTAGGGTCACATCTGGTTTCCTAATGACAATAAGTACTATTCCTATTCTACGTTGCGGGGGTGCTAAACGCCATCCACCCGACTTCCCCCCGTAGAAATACATCTACTCACCTGGTCCATGTCTGCCGAAGACGGTGTCGCCATCCTCTTCTTCATCGCCCACAGTCCACGTGAGGGGTACCTAAACGCAAACATATAAATAGCATCGTAAACTGAATCACATACAAAAGTCAAAACGACGCAAGGAACAAGCATAGGCTAAAACCTATGTCCCGTCCACGCAAAAGCACCAAATATCGCTCGATATCGGCGTACAAACTCCGATGGATCGAGATAAACATCAACAAATAACTCGTAGTTTTAAAACTCATTACTTATATTATAAAACATGATTAAATCCATCGAAACCCTAAAATCCATCAAATCACCCGATTTCGTAAAACCCGAAAATGCCAATTTACCGTTTTTCTTCAAAACTTGACATTTAAATAAAACCAATGGTCATAAAACTCATTAAATAGCATAACTAGACTATACAAACCATTACTATATTTTTATTACACAAATTTTTATTAATTTGAAATTTCTAGTTTGCAATCTTTAACAATTTTCAACATTTTTCAAGCAAAATACCACAATTCCACCACAAAACATGATTTTGCATGAATTAATGTATTAAACTACAATTCATGATGATAATGATATAATGAAACCATGATTATATTTTTAATTTCATTTATTTAGGAATTTCCAAAATCTAGTTTACAAAAATATAGCATTTTATTACTATTTTCCAATTATCAAAGGAAACTAGTGATCAAACTAAGTTTTTCTTTCCATTAACATGCTAATATTCTCACTAAAACTACAATATAATGATAGCAACCTAAATTGGAATTTTATATTACCCACATATATATTTTATAAAAAACTAGTTAGCTAAATAGCTTAATTTAAACAATTTGAATACACAAATTATTATACAATAACCATGCAAGATTTTTCCACTTCTAAAAATGGTAGACTAGTTATTATAACCCTAATTAATTAATAAAAACCACCACTTGAATTTACAAACCCTAACTTGAATTTTAAAATTTGCAACTAGAATTAATCTAATAAATCTAATTATGCTTTAAAAGAAATATCTAATGGAAATAAAACAAAAGAGATAGATTTATACCTTCACAACCTCAAGTCCAAACATTAAAATAAGCCTAAAAAATGCATGCTTTCCCACTCAAAAATCCATGTAAAGAAGAGTAGAGAATAAAGGGTAGGAAATACATAGGATTTTGTGGATTTTTAATTGAATTTTTGATGGATTTTTGATGAATTTTGAACAAAAAATGAAGTGGAAATTGGGGGGGGGGCTGCCATGGGTTTGTGGCCGGCCATGGTAGGAGAGAGAGGGAGCAAGAGAAAAGAGTGAAGAAAAGTGTGGAAGTTTCCCCCAAGTTATCTCTTCATTATGTCTTTTCATGATTTATTAAGTTTTCTTTTATTTCTTTACTATAGCAACTCAAGAAAACTCTAGAAAAATGAGAAAATTTGCAAATAAATTTTGCATGATACACACTAAATTATAATATGCCATGGTTCACTTTTACAAATTAAAATCATTCAAATTTGTAATTTACACTAATTTAGTGTAAAAATAAAGCTTATGTTAATATTTAAAATAATTAATTTAGGAAAAATATTTAATTAAACTAAAAATTTATAAGTGGCTAAATAAACACCATTTACTAGTAATTACATAATTAAAATAGGTATTTTTGAAATTATAATGAAAAACAATCACTGTTTAGTTTTACGAAAAATACATTTTACTTTACCGAAATTCATAAAATTCACTTAAACAATTTTATTCATTTAATTATTTATTTAATTATTTTTAAAACGTTACAATCTTTCCCCCTTTAAGAAATTCGGTCCCTGAATTTAAATTAAAACTCCCCCTCCAAATACTAAAACAATTAGCAAAACACTCAAATCGTCGGGGCTCCGAAATCATCAATACATAACAAAACTCAACTCCGTCAAGCATAACGCAATCATCGGAGTTATGGCGAGAATAAAATATCAAAACCCAATATGAAAACCAACATAATATACATCAATCTATAACTTATATATATAGTGCACATCATAGTAAAACCGTCCAAATATCTGGATAAAAAAATATGCAAAAACCCCTTTTTTGAAAATCGCCGTGTGATGCACGCGTCACGGTATAAGTAGCGGACGTTTATTTAAAAAAAATAACTATATAATATATATATATATCTTTTATTTAACATACACGTCCCGCCTGGTTACTAAATCAAATAGTAACGATTATAAAAAAAAAAAACACACTGCTCAAACTGAAATCAATCCCAATCACATCAATAAAATATCATGTGCGTCCGGTGCGCACTGAAATCGAAACCAAATACAGATACCACGAATATACACAAAAACAAAACTAAGTGCAACAGGTGTGCACCAAAAACATCTGTCAAGTGCAACGGGCGTGCACGACTCAATATCAGGTGCATCTAATCTGCACAAAACCCCGATTTAGTGCATCTGGTGTGCACAAAATCGCATCAAGTGCGCCAAGTATGTGCAAGAATCCTAATCAGGTGCACATGGTGCACGAAAACATACACCGAATATCAAAATCGATATCACAGTACGAAAATGCATGGAAACTAGGTCGAAGCATATGTCAAAATCATGTATAACCCATATGCACGAAATCAAATCAAAATCTCAAAATGTATTAAAACCAATTCAAGTGCACTGGGTATGTACTAAACAACATCAATACAACTGATATATGAAACACAAATAGAATGTAATGAAGGTACACATAAGAAATCCCAATCGTAGAACAGAATCCTCAAAATACCAAAATCCAACAACAGAAATATGAAATTCAAATCACCAAATCACAATCGTAAACACTATCGTCAATGTGCGCCTCTTTCCTCTGATGTCGATTGCTTCGAACTCGTCTCTTCATAGCTGTGCTGACTGCGCTACCAACGGCAATACTCATATCTAGAGTCTCCCACGTAGTCGATCCCTTCACCTGATATCCGGACTACATTAAACTTTTCGATCGATCCATCCATCCCATAATTCCCCGAGAGCTCAACACTCAAGTACAGCTTAAAAATATCCGGTACATACCCCAGCATCGATGGTCCAGCCGTAGAAGGGCAAACCCAAGCCTCACTAATGGCACCGCGGAACTGCCGTAAACCCTAAGGTTCATGGGCGTTCTCATGGTCATTATGTCGAGTTAGGGTTTCATTCTTCTAGAGGGTCCATCGAAATACCTGCATGTTCTTCCGAATACCTTAAACTTGGGAAAATGGTTTTCTGATAATCGTTCGAACCCTTTAACTTCATCCGGACGGCATGTGAATACCCTTCATCCGCACGCTAAACGATGCTTCAATCCTCAAGAATAACCAATACTCTAATGGTTATCGCATTCGAGCCGCAGCTCCCTCTGCCAGTGTGCCCGTGGTAACAGAAACTACCATCCGACATCGACGAAGATAGATCAAAGGAACGAATAAAATACGGTGCAAACAAATGTACATCCTAAGGCTCCTTAAGCAGAGTAGCGTATCGTAAGTATGCCGCGGACCATACCCACGGTACGTTACTCTACCTAATCGCCTACTCCATCAACCAAGGGTCACCTAGACTTATACAAGGTTAAACCTAGCGCTCTGATACCAACTTTGTCACGACCCGAAAGTACGGAACGTGACCGGCACTTAGATTACGAAGCGTCTAGAGGCGCCACGTAACCTAAGTAAGCCGAAGCCCAGAAATCTAAACCACATAAAAGAAGAAGAAGTAAAAGAAAACATGAAGAAAACAAGTTTAAATGCATTAGCAAATTTTCCCAAAAATTTCGGCAGAGTCTCTTCAGTAAAATCTGGCCCCAAACGGGTACAACAAGTATAATATACATAAACAATAAAAAGCATCCCAAAACGGGAGCTAGCTCAACGCCAACAGGCGGAAACAACCACAACAAGCACAATAATATGCAACGCCAAAAGGCGGGTGCTTAAAACTCAAAGAAAACAAACCACCAGATCAGAATAATACATGCGCGACTCTAAGGTCGAAATAAAAGACTGGTCCAATAAACTTATCAAGTAATACAAGTTTGGTTGATGGAGCTTACTAGATACAAATGAATGAATAAAAATACAATGGTGGTTCGGATACAAGTGAACCAACCTACCGTGCAAATCACCCTGAATGAAATGATGTGCCAGCAACTGCCAGGGGAACCTGTACATCGAACCTGTAATAAAATTTGGCACAACGGGGGTGAGTTGCCAACTCGTGAGTAGAAGACATCTACGAAAAGAAATCGAATGCACGACGCTATCCTAGGTCATAATGATATACTACTAAGTCCCAATCATCTAGTAATGGCAGGGTAATACTACGTGTAAATGCAAATACTCCGTGCTCGTGTCAGTGCCTCATATAATACTGTATCATAAGAATGAGTATGCATGCACCATGAATGTAACATAACAAATCCTGAAATCTAGATATATCTGTATTAGAAATCTTTAGCTTTTACCATAGTAAAATATGTATAGAAATCTGAAATAGCAAAAAAGAAATCCCTGGAAATCCGTGTCAAGCATCGACACAAAACATGTAAATCTCAAGTCTCAATACTTCATAATCTCAATTTCTCATAGTCTCAATATCTCGGGCTCCATCAGTCCGGATCGGCCCATATCATCAAATCTCACGACAACGGTCGGTATCCTCCGGATATCCGCCGCGCCAGACATCACCGGTAGGTAGCCTTCCCCTGCCAGGATCATCGTCTACAACTCGATCTTCTTGCCCCGGGGTACCATACCGAGCCCACCATGTACCCGAGACGGTTCATCCACTCCTCGAATCGGGTCTCGAAATCCAACAGAAAACATGAAATCTCATGGTGGACGACACATACATCACGAGAAAACCGCATCTTATATTTTAAAAAAGAGAGGAGGAGAGAGAGAGAAGTTTTTTCTATATTCTTGCGGTTTTCCCCAAAAATCCAGAAACCTCATAGAAACCCAAATCTCAAAATCATGAGTAAGTATATGATAAATGTCGGCATATGCCCATAATACTGCATGATAACATGAAAATATGAATGCATGAATGTCTAAGTAATAAATATCATGTCTATACTAACATCAGAGAATAATCACAATATTATATCGGTCTAGTTGTTAACTGATTCTATCCATAAAAGACAATATGATCTAAAGTGTACGTGACATAGAAATTACCGATGATGATGTGTGTGAGCCGGCAAATAAGTGCGCGTGGAATATGTGCATCATCGGTAATGGTGCTAGAGTCCTAACAGGTATGGTTTATACTGATTATAGCAACATATGTAAGAACATGCACCATGATGATTACAGTATGAATATAAAGACAGATGTGCATTATCCACTCCTCTGCGATATACGAGTACAACTACCACTATATGAATCAAACCTAAACTAGTGTTCATCTAACCTCCTAAGGAACTAAACCTAAGAAACTAGTCAATAAGAAATAAGAGTCTACCTAAGGTCTGAATCAATATTTCTAATAGTCGGCGATCCAGCCTCAATAGCGTCACGTACGTAGTACGGTTTCCTCGAATCAAGAGTGCGGATCAATCATCATATATATGCCTCGTACGGTAAAATACATCGTACGGCATCCCAATATCCGGGTATGGGTCATGTATCTCCTGGGTGTCTCATCATTCGTATAATGTCATCATCAACACATCTCATGATCAATGTGCTAAACTGTAATCGCATACATCAATCATATATCATTGCCATCATAATATGCTGTAAGTCCATGCTACCTCTCCCGGTACTTTCGGGCATGCGGAATTTGGTGAAAAACAATTTTCTTAGAGGTGGTAACATGGACTCAAAACCGGATCTTTGTTAAACATCTAACTAACAACCTAACTACGAGTTGCTAACTACTCGGCTAGGGGGTTATACCTTTCTTTTTCTCGAACTCCTTCGTCTTCAAGCTTCGATGGTCGTCCGAATCGGGTTCTCCCCGTCGTCTCCTTGCGCCGAAGATAGATCCACCTGAAAGCCTCAACCTTTGGCTCCTTCTTCGAACTTTGAAGAAACTAGTTCACTCGGTTTGCTAAACCTTGTGAACTAGAGTGAGTAGAGAAGAGTTTGTATGGGATTTTATCTATGGTTCTTGGTTCTCAACTCATGAGACAAGAGAACCATAGAGTCAAGAGAGGGAGAGCAAGAGGAGGAAGATGAGAGCTCAAGAACAATAGAGAGAATGAGCATGAAAGAATGAGAGAAGACTTATCTCATTTGGCTCTCATAATCCAAAACAATCATAACACCTCATATCAATCAAGTATTATGTGATGGTTTAAGCAACCATAGCCATATTATTTCATGCACTCATTTTGCACAAAAGAGCAAGCAAGCAAAAGTCTTTGCCATGAAATGATAGCTATAGTTATCATGATGGTCAACTAGTCAAGCCTAGTCAACCGGTCAACAAAGTCAACAAGTCAACAAAAGTCAACAAGTCAACAAAGTCAATCCCTCAACAACCATGTCACCATAATACTTAATTAATATAATTGTTAATCACATATCATATTCTCATTAGGGTTGAGCAAAAAGTCAATAGTCAACTGTCAACGGTCAACAATCCTAATGAGAATCCTCTGCCTCTGTCTCTCCGTCAACTGTGCATACACACCCGCATCCGCGTTCCGAGGAACACGAATGCATACTGGATAAAACCAATCCCAAAAGGTACACTAGGATCTGACTTAAACCAAAGCCCGCTAGTGTAAACTGTCCGGACACTGTACGTGCACAAGTGCACGGATGTGACCGAACCCTGTCGCAAAACCATGCGACCTGTCGCAAAACCATGCGACCTCTACAATTTTGCCTAAAGGCGAATAGCTTTCTGTGTGGGACTCTAAAGACTCGACACTACGCTGGCAGTGGGTTTAACCACAGACCGCAAGCGGCACTAGCTGTGCGTAACGGTCCCCAGGTAGATGCCGACAAGAAGACTGACGAGGCGAAACCCATCTGAACTCCTACTGAGCCTGAATATGACATTCTCCGTACAGTCCGGTCTGTTCGTCTGATACATCGCATTACGGGCCTAGGGGGCGGTAAACGTCAGTCCCCCAATAGCGGTACAAGTCGTGTCGGAGTGAAGCCCAAAACACCCTGAGATAATACTGGAAGCCTACCAGTATATCTCGTTTGCCCTGGCCAGGGACTACTCGTGTAATGGCTCTCCTAGACACAGCGCGATGTCAACCCCCAATACCGGGAGAGACGAATCCTGTCTAACCGTCACTGCCTCTAAGTGCTTCGGGACTGCACCCAACTACCACCTGTTTGCACGACTCCTTTGAGCTGTGGTAGGGTAGTAATCAAAGTACAGTGGGAACACACTCGAGGCGAAGTGACAGTGTCAAGTCAGCGGACTAAGCTGTACTCATGTCACCTGGGAACTGATAACTGACGATAGGTATAATACCAACTAGTCAGTTCCCGACGAGTCCTGTCCAGTGTACTCGTAACCCAACGAGCACCCGCATACTATCTCAAGTACGACGTACCGACAGCTGTGGGACAGACCGTCTCCCACACTGGGATGAGAAGCGCATGCGCTAGTCTACTCCGGAGTATCGATGCCCTGTCTCGATAGTCCTGCGACCAGGGACCTGCATAAGGATGTGCTTATAGATTACCCAGCCCCACTAGTGTGACTGCCATCACAACGCTGGTAATCAAGCAAAGATCCTAAGGGCTCCACTAATGTGTATAGGCGATATACTAAAATAAACACATGTACACATTGAAGTAGAAACAAACCAAGTAGCATACTACTATTTTGAGCAAGATTGTATATACAAGGTGAATATCCCAAGCTTCCATTAAGTAATATACAAACTAGTATGATACAGTAATGGCCTCTAGGGCATATACACTAACAATCTCCCACTTGCACTAAGGCCATGTACTGGCGTATCGAAGACCTATCATCTCGATCAGCCGCTCGAACTGAGTCTGGGGCAAGGCCTTGGTGAATGGATCTGCAGTGTTATCTTCTGAAGCGACTTTCCGAACCTCGATCTCCTGGCGATCCACGATCTCCCTGATCAGGTGATACCGCCTCAAGATGTGTCTGGATCTCTGATGGGACCTGGGTTCCTTCGCTAAAGCTATAGCCCCGTTGTTGTCGCAATACAGAGGTATTGGATCAACAATGGACGGAACCACCTGAAGTTCTTTCAAGAACTTCCTCATCCAGACAGCTTCTTTTGCGGCATCAGATGCAGCGATGTATTCCGCTTCCATCATCGAGTCTGCAACGGTTTCCTGTTTGGAACTCTTCCAACACACCGCCCCTCCATTGAGGGTAAAGACAAAACCCGACATGGACTTGGAATCATCCTTGTCACTCTGGAAGCTGGAGTCAGCAAAGGCCTCGATCTGGAGGTCTTTTCCGCTATACACCAAGAACATCTCCTTAGTCCTTCTCAGGTACTTGAGAATGTTCTTTACCGCTATCCACTGTTTCTCCCCAGGGTTTGACTGATACCGGCTTACCACACTCAGTGCATAAGCTACATCTGGTCTGGTACACAACATCGCATACATTATAGAGCCTACCGCAGAAGCGTAGGGTATAATAGACATGCGATCCCTCTCCAAATCAGTCTTGGGAGACATCTCTTTAGAGAGGGTGATCCCGTGACAAGCCGGTAGGTTACCGCGCTTGGAATCTTCCATACTGAATCTCTTCAGTATGGTGTCGATGTACCTGGATTGTGAAAGTCCTAATATCCTCTTGGATCTATCACGATGGATCCGGATCCCCAGGATGTATGAGGCATCACCCAGGTCTTTCATGGAGAACCTGTGTGATAAGAACCCCTTGACAGATTGTAGCATAGGAATGTCATTTCCTATTAAGAGAATGTCATCCACGTATAAAACGAGGAATACTACAGTTCTCGCTACAAATCTACTATAGATGCATGGTTCATCTGGATTTTTGATAAAGCCAAATTCCTTGACCGTCTCATCAAAACAGATGTTCCAACTCCGCGATGCCTGCTTTAGTCCATAGATGGACTTAAGCAACTTGCACACCTTTCCGCTGCTCCCACTCTGAATGAAACCCTCTGGTTGGTCCATATAGACACACTCCTCTAAATTTCCATTTAGAAAAGCGGTCTTTACGTCCATTTTCCAGATCTCATAATCGTGGAAGACAGCAATGGCAAGAAGGATCCGAATGGATTTCAGCATAGCCACTGGAGAAAAGGTTTCGTCATAGTCCAAGCCAGGTCTTTGACGGAAACCCTTTGCAACAAGTCTAGCTTTATAGGTCTCAACCTGTCCATCTACACCAATCTTCCTTTTGAAGATCCACTTGCATCCTACGGGTTTTACCCCGTCTGGAGCAATGTCCAACATCCATACTTTGTTGGTGTACATGGACTCCATTTCGGCCCGCATTGCATCCAGCCATTTTACTGAGTCAACGCTCTGAATGGCCTGCTGGAAGCTAGTAGGCTCATCATAATCTATGATGCAATCCTCTCTATCCCCGTCTATGAGAAAACCGTAGTATCTCTCGGGCGGATGAGACTGCCTACTACTCATGCGGAGTGGCGTAGGAATGTCCTGTTCTTTTGAACCCTCTGGTTCCACTAAGCTTTCAGTAATAGCTCGAGGTTCTGGAATTTCTTCCAGTTCTACTGTGCTCCCACTTATCTGGGTTTCTAAAAACTCAGTTTCCAAGAAGTAGGCATGACGAGAAACAAGAACTTTTTGTTCCTCTTCGCAGTAGAAGAAATATCCCTTGGAGTTCTTTGGATATCCCACGAACTTACACTGTACTGAGCGTGCCTCGAGCTTGTCCGCATGCTTCTTTTTAACAAAAGCTGGACATCCCAATGTCTTAATGTGCTTAAGATAGGGTCTCTTCCCACACCACATCTCATATGGTGTAGTAGGCACAGTCTTAGTGGGAACTCGGTTCAAAAGGTATGCAGCTGATTCTAGCGCATACCCCCAGAATGATCGCGGTAACTCAGCGTTACTCATCATGGACCGTACCATATCCAATAGGGTTCGGTTCCGTCTCTCCGATACACCATTATGTTGTGGAGTGTATGGAGGAGTAAGCTGAGAGAGAATTCCGTTCTCTTTTAAATAGTCCAGGAACTCGGCACTCAAGTATTCACCACCTCGATCCGATCTTAGAATCTTGATACTTTTGCCGGTCTGTTTTTCTACTTCATTCTTATATTCCTGGAACTTTCCAAAGGCTTCGGACTTATGTTTCATTAAGAAGACATAACCGTACCTTGAAAAGTCATCCGTAAAAGTAATGAAGTAAGAAAAACCGCTTCGCGCATGTGTAGACATTGGACCGCACACGTCGCTGTGTACGAGTCCCAAGAGCTCGCTCGCTCTTACTCCGTGTCCAGTGAACGGAGACTTTGTCATCTTTCCTTTGAGACAGGATTGACAAGTGGCATACGATTGATATTCGAACGGATTCAAATATCCTTCTGTATGTAACTTTGTCAACCTTCTCTCATTGATGTGACCCAGTCTACAATGCCATAAGAAAGTCTGATTTATTTCCGGAGACTTTCTTTTGTGTGTATTCTGGACATTGAAAATCTGTGGTTGGTTTAATACGTATATACCACTGCTCAATGTACCTGACCCAATCAGAACTTGATTAAGGTGAATGTTTACAACATTGCTTACAAACGCAAATTCATAACCTTCTTTAGAAACTAAAGATACAGAAATGATATTACAAGTTGCGTTGGGTACAAAAAAGCAATTACGCAAAACCAAAACATGTCCATCTGACATTCCCAGGTGATAGTCCCCCATGGCTTTAGCATCCATGCTAGCTCCGTTCGCAACTCTGAGGGTCATGTCACCTGCTTTCAAAACACTACGGTTTCTCAACGCCTGCAAAGAATTACAGATATGAGATCCTGATCCGGTATCCAATACCCAGGAAGTAGAGTTTATTGAAAGACAGTTTTCAATAACATACACACCTGAAGCTGAAGCTGCAACCTGCTTCAATTCCTGTGTTCTAGCCTTCCAGGCCCTGCAATCATTCTTCCAGTGTCCTTTCTTATGACAATAGAAGCATTCTTCCTTATCCACAAGCTTCCCCGCTTTCTTTGTTGCTTTAGCTTTTCCCTTCGTATCCACTTTACTAACACCGCCCCTTGGTTTAGCGGGGGCTTTCTTCTTCTTTCCCTTGGCTTTCGCCTTGGACCTAGAAGAAGATGATCCTCCTACAAACAAAGTGGATGTTTCCCTACCTTTCTGTAGGGTGCCCTCTGCGCTCCTCAGCATGTTGAGGAGCTCTGAAAGTTCAACTTCTTTTTCTTGTAAGTTGAAGTTCAGTATAAACTGGGCGTAAGTGGAAGGAAGGGACTGGAGAACTAAGTCCGTATAAAGCTCACTCTCCAATGTGGTCCCTAGGTCCGCGAGCTCCTCAATGTAGCCGATCATCTTAAGCACGTGTTCTGCTACTGATGATCCGACGGCCATCCTTGCCGAAAATAACTTTTTCGACGCTTCGTATCTTGCGATACGAGATTGCTCTCCATACAGTTCTTTTGTATGAAGAAATATGGATTCCAAGTCCATATTCTCGTGCCTCCTCTGATGTTCATTGTCCATAGAGGCAAGTACGAGGCACTTGGCCTTCGCGCTATCAATCTCCCAAGTCTTACGGATTTCCTTATCCGCGACGCTGGAAGTGGGACCAGGGACAGGGGGAGTTTTGGTGGTAAGAAGATACCCCAGCTTGTCGTAAGTGATTGCCATCTTGACATTCCTGAGCCAATCTTTGTAGTTTGGCCCTGTCAGTATGTTTTTATCTAGAAGTAATTTAAGTCCAGTCATGTCGAATGGTCGCTGCAATTAGGAGAGAGAGAAGAAACACTCAGCATGATGCTCTTGCAAGTTTAGAGTGGTTTTTAGTTTGTCTAAACAGGATGGCTCCCACTGTTTCTCGAATCCCTCCTCAAACCAAAAAGGAAGAATTAGTCAGGATCAATCTCACCGTACAATACTTGCTTAACCGTTCAGCCAGGCCAGTGTCGGTACTTCGAGGGAGGTTTTCCAACGCTTTCGCGAAGTTCCTTAATTAAATAACCTCTTTTCCCTGGGGGCGTAGCCCCGCTAACACCTTTCTAGACACCTACTTGGTTTATAGCATTGATCGTTAAGTGAGAAATTTCCCGAGGAGTAGCATATACTCACAGTAAGATCGGGATCCAAATATCATCGCGTGACAAAACTGAAGGAATCCTACCAGAATCATCACACTCCAAATGGTATGCAACACTAGCAAGTTTCAGTTCTTTTGAAACTCCCGATGTGGATTTTTGCCCCATGCTCTTATGACCTTGACTTTGGCCAACAAATCATAAGTCACATGTCAAGTTCTACCCGTCGTTCTCCAGGTTAATTTGAATCCACCCGTACCTACCCTTGACTTTGGCCAACAAGGCAGTACGACTGTTCCAAACCAACGCATCTATCTATGCTGCACATGAATATCCAATAGCTACCAATCACTATGCCTTGACTTTGGCCAACAAACACAGCTTGAATTCTATTGACTATTCATGTGAAACGACGGAGGGCTACGAATGGTTTTGGCGAAACCGTGAACGTAGAGAACTTGATATAATCGATGGAACGAGATAGCTTTTAAAAGGAGTGGCTCAAACGCCGCATTTTAAAAGTTTGTTTTGAAAAGAACCGAGTGGTTTTTCGAAAGTGTTCCAACGATTTTAACTTGGTTTATTTTCTTGCATTAGTTCTTTTAATGCGTGATATTCTTGCATTAGTTCTTTTAATGCGTCCCATCATTTAATCCTACCATTGCAGAAAACAACCAAAATATGACGTACGCTTATGCCATTCGCATTCGCCACGGGACCCCGTCATTACCCGTTAGGTTACTTAACTAACGACAGAGCGGGGGCTGGGCTAGCGCGGCTGTAAAACATAAGCAACACCTAAATAATATCATATATAGATATATTGCAATGATAGCCATTTCAGATCACAGATGAACACATTGGATATACTAGGAATCTGCAATTCGTACGAGCCTGTAACGAAAAGCAGATTACACGGTCGCGGTGAATAGCCAATACCCCACCCAAGACCCCTACGGGTGCGGCAAACTACCCGCCAAGTACCCGAAGCGAAGCAACCTCCCTCAACTCTGTGAGTAGGCCACTCGGCACTTCGGCATACCCGGCAGTTTGTGCACCCCCTCCATGGGTCTATCCTAGGAGCAAAAAACAGTAAAAAGAAATTATACAATGACGGCTACAACCCCGACCCGGTTGTGCGGCCATACAAATAATTATTACATCAATTTACAAATTTACATGAATTGAAAGAAAAGAAAACTCTCGTCTCACAACCCCCGGCTATTCACCCACGATAATCCAATGAATTCATATACACATTCCAATAACATTACAGATCACAGATTTGTATAACCCCCACTAATCGACATATAGCGATTAGTAGACGTTCAATACAAATATCACATCACAGAAAAACCCGTCAGCTTAAGTCTTTTAGAAGTTCGATCAAAAATACGGATTTACAGGCCCCAAATACAAAATTTTCGTTCTGGAAAATCTGGGTAGAAAATACATATTCCAAAAGTCCCAAAACAACCCCAGAAATACACTGCACCAAATTTGGACCTCGGCCGAGTCAACTCGGCCGCGGAACCGCGGCGGGAGCGTGCTCCCGCCGCGTTTCCGCGGCGCTTTGAACGGTTCGTGGGACCAAATTTTGTGGTTATTCTAACAAAAGCCTGAGCCGATTTTTAAGATGAAATTTATCAACTTTTGAACAGAATAAAAATCGGCAGAAACTTGAAAATCTCGGGTTCGTTTCGTGACTTTTCTTTGATCGATCTTCTAGCTACTTTGCTAACATGTTAGATAGAGTTTAACCTGGCTCTGATACCACTGTAAGTCTATGCTACCTCTCCCGGTACTTTCGGGCATGCGGAATTTGGTGAAAAACAATTTTCTTAGAGGTGGTAACATGGACTCAAAACCGGATCTTTGTTAAACATCTAACTAACAACCTAACTACGAGTTGCTAACTACTCGGTTAGGGGGTTATACCTTTCTTTTTCTCGAACTCCTTCGTCTTCAAGCTTCGATGGTCGTCCGAATCGGCTTCTCCCCGTCGTCTCCTTGCGCCGAAGATAGATCCACCTGAAAGCCTCAACCTTTGGCTCCTTCTTCGAACTTTGAAGAAACTAGTTCACTCGGTTTGCTAAACCTTGTGAACTAGAGTGAGTAGAGAAGAGTTTGTATGGGATTTTATCTATGGTTCTTGGTTCTCAACTCATGAGACAAGTGAACCATAGAGTCAAGAGAGGGAGAGCAAGAGGAGGAAGATGAGAGCTCAAGAACAAGAGAGAGAATGAGCATGAAAGAATGAGAGAAGACTTTTCTCATTTGGCTCTCATAATCTAAAACAATCATAACACCTCATATCAATCAAGTATTATGTGATGGTTTAAGCAACCATAGCCATATCATTTCATACACTCATTTTGCACAAAAGAGCAAGCAAGCAAAAGTCTTTGCCATGAAATGATAGCTATAGTTATCATGATGGTCAACTAGTCAAGCCTAGTCAACCGGTCAACAAAGTCAACAAGTCAACAAAAGTCAACAAGTCAACAAAGTCAATCCCTCAACAACCATGTCACCATAATACTTAATTAATATAATTGTTAATCACATATCATATTCTCATTAGGGTTGAGCAAAAAGTCAATAGTCAATTGTCAACGGTCAACAACCCTAATGAGAATCCTCTGCCTCTGTCTCTCCGTCAACTGTGCATACACACCCGCATCCGCGTTCCGAGGAACACGAATGCATACTGGATAAAACCAATCCCAAAAGGTACACTAGGATATGACTTAAACCAAAGCCCGCTAGTGTAAACTGTCCGGACACTGTACGTGCACAAGTGCACGGATGTGACCGAACCCTGTCGCAAAACCATGCGACCTGTCGCAAAACCATGCGACCTCTACTCTTTTGCCTAAAGGCGAATAGCTTTCTGTGTGGGACTCTAAAGACTCGACACTACGCTGGCAGTGGGTTTAACCACAGACCGCAAGCGGCACTAGCTGTGCGTAACGGTCCCCAGGTAGATGCCGACAAGAAGACTGACGAGGCGAAACCCATCTGAACTCCTACTGAGCCTGAATGTGACATTCTTCGTACAGTCCGGTCTGTTCGTCTGATACATCGCATTGCGGGCCTAGGGGGCGGTAAACGTCAGTCCCCCAATAGCGGTACAAGTCGTGTCGGAGTGAAGCCCAAAACACCCTGAGATAACACTGGAAGCCTACCAGTATATCTCGTTTGCCCTGACCAGGGACTACTCGTGTAATGGCTCTCCTAGACACAGCGCGATGTCAACCCCCAATACCGGGAGAGACGAATCCTGTCTAACCGTCACTGCCTCCAAGTGCTTCGGGACTGCACCCAACTACCACCTGTTTGCACGACTCCTTTGAGCCGTGGTAGGGTAGTAATCAAAGTACAGTGGGAACACACTCGAGGCGAAGTGACAGTGTCAAGTCAGCGGACTAAGCTGTACTCATGTCACCTGGGAACTGATAACTGACGATAGGCATAATACCAACTAGTCAGTTCCCGACGAGTCCTGTCCAGTGTACTCGTAACCCAACGAGCACCCGCATACTATCTCAAGTACGACGTACCGACAGCTGTGGGACAGGCCGTCTCCCACACTGGGATGAGAAGCGCATGCGCTAGTCTACTCCGGAGTATCGATGCCCTGTCTCGATAGTCCTGCGACCAGGGACCTGCATAAGGATGTGCTTATAGATTACCCAGCCCCACTAGGGTGACTGCCATCACAACGCTGGTAATCAAGCAAAGATCCTAAGGGCTCCACTAATGTGTATAGGCGATATACTAAAATAAACACATGTACACATTGAAGTAGAAACAAACCAAGTAGCATACTACTATTTTGAGCAAGATTGTATATACAAGGTGAATATCCCAAGCTTCCATTAAGTAATATACAAACTAGTATGATACAGTAATGGCCTCTAGGGCATATACACTAACATATGCATCATTAGTTTATCCTCAGAAGTATCATGTCATATGTATCATATTGTGATTAAGTCATACTGATATCATATCGTCATCAAGTCACTCTTATATGATATCGACATCAGGTCACACCTATATGATATCGACATCAGGTCACACCTATATGATGTCGTAATCAAATCATACATATTCCATATCGTGATCCATCACAAGTTACAGTCCGGGTACTATTTTAGAGTCCCAGGTACCTCAATATCATCACCACCCATTATAATTTATGTACACATGTTCATTATCTCATTCTCTAATGATTCGCTAACACTTAATACGACTGTATAGCCAAGAATCACGGCATCAATCCCAGTTATACTGTTTCATCATACCTCGGATATCATATCACATCAATGAATCCCATATACATGTTGTATATATATATATATATATATACCTATACCTAGTCCTATATATATACACATACACGTATACACCATGTCGAGTTTCAGTGTGTGCGTGTGTGTGTTTCTATCTGAAACCTACGAACCTCTTCCAAGGTATTCATCCTCTGGTATGGTTTTCCTAAATCAGTCTAGTCCAGCCTAGGGTCATTACTAGGGTCCTACTCATTAAGAATCTAGGGTCACATCTGGTTTCCTAATGACAATAAGTACTATTCTTATTCTACGTTGCGGGGGTGCTAAACGCCATCCACTCGACTTCCCTCCGTAGATATACATCTACTCACCTGGTCCATGTCTGCCGAAGACGGTGTCGCCATCCTCCTCTTCATCGCCCGCAGTCCACGTGAGGGGTACCTAAACGCAAACATATAAATAGCATCGTAAACTGAATCACATACAAAAGTCAAAACGACGCAAGGAACAAGCATAGGCTAAAACCTATGTCCTGTCCACGCAAAAGCACCAAATATCGCTCGATATCGGCGTACAAACTCCGATGGATCGAGATAAACATCAACAAATAACTCGTAGTTTTAAAACTCATTACTTATATTATAAAACATGATTAAATCCATCGAAACCCTAAAATCCATCAAATCACCCGATTTCGTAAAACCCGAAAATGCCAATTTACCGTTTTTCTTCAAAACTTGACATTTAAATGAAACCAATGGTCATAAAACTCATTAAATAGCATAACTAGACTATACAAACTATATTTTTATTACACAAATTTTTATTAATTTGAAATTTCTAGTTTGCAACCTTTAACAATTTTCAACATTTTTCAGGCAAAATACCATAATTCCACCACAAAACCTGATTTTGCATGAATTAATGTATTAAACTACAATTCATGATGATAATGATATAATGAAACCATAATTATATTTTTAATTTCATTTATTTAGGAATTTCCAAAATCTAGTTTACAAAAATATAGCATTTTATTACTATTTTCCAATTATCAAAGGAAACTAGTGATCAAACTAAGTTTTTCTTTCCATTAACATGCTAATATTCTCACTAAAACTACAATATAATGATAGCAACCTAAATTGGAATTTTATATTACCCACATATATATTTTATAAAAAACTAGTTAGCTAAATAGCTTAATTTAAACAATTTGAATACACAAATTATTATACAATAACCATGCAAGATTTTTCCACTTCTAAAAATGGTAGACTAGTTATTATAACCCTAATTAATTAATAAAAACCACCACTTGAATTTACAAACCCTAACTTGAATTTTAAAATTTGCAACTAGAATTAATCTAATAAATCTAATTATGCTTTAAAAGAAATATCTAATGGAAATAAAACAAAAGAGATAGATTTATACCTTCACAACCTCAAGTCCAAACATGAAAATGAGCCTCAAAAATGCATGCTTTCCCACTCAAAAATCCATGTAAAGAAGAGTAGAGAATAAAGGGTAGGAAATACATAGGATTTTGTGGATTTTTAATTGAATTTTTGATGGATTTTTGATGAATTTTGAACAAAAAATGAAGTGGAAATGGGGGGGGGCTGCCATGGGTTTGTGGCCGGCCATGGTAGGAGAGAGAGGGAGCAAGAGAAAAGTGTGAAGAAAAGTGTGGAAGTTTCCCCCAAGTTATCTCTTCATTATGTCTTTTCATGATTTATTAAGTTTTCTTTTATTTCTTTACTATAGCAACTCAAGAAAACTCTAGAAAAATGAGAAAATTTGCAAATAAATTTTGCATGATACACACTAAATTATAATATGCCATGGTTCATTTTTACAAATTAAAATCATTCAAATTTGTAATTTACACTAATTTAGTGTAAAAATAAAGCTTATGTTAATATTTAAAATAATTAATTTAGGAAAAATATTTAATTAAACTAAAAATTTATAAGTGGCTAAATAAACACCATTTACTAGTAATTACATAATTAAAATAGGTATTTTTGAAATTATAATGAAAAACAATCACGGTTTAGTTTTACGAAAAATACATTTTACTTTACCGAAATTCATAAAATTCACTTAAACAATTTTATTCATTTAATTATTTATTTAATTATTTTTAAAACGTTACAATCTTCCCCCCTTTAAGAAATTCGGTCCCCGAATTTAAATTAAAACTCCCCCTCCAAATACTAAAACAATTAGCAAAACACTCAAATCGTCGGGGCTCCGAAATCATCAATACATAACAAAACTCAATTCCGTCAAGTATAACGCAATCATCGGAGTTATGGAGAGAATAAAATATCAAAACCCAATATGAAAACCAACATAATATACATAAATCTATAACTTATATATATAGTGCGCATCATAGTAAAACCGTCCAAATATCTGGATAAAGAAATATGCAAAAACCCCTTTTTTGAAAATCGCCGTGTGATGCACGCGTCACGGTATAAGTAGCGGACGTTTATTTAAAAAATAACTATATAATATATATATATATATATATCTTTTATTTAATATACACGTCCCTCCTGGTTACTAAATCAAATAGTAATGATTATTAAAAAAAAACACTGCTCAAACTGAAATCAATCCTAATCACATCAATAAAATATCATGTGCGTCCGGTGCGCACTGAAATCGAAACCAAATATAGATACCACGAATATACACAAAAACAAAACTAAGTGCAACAGGTGTGCACCAAAAACATCTGTCAAGTGCAACGGGCGTGCACGACTCAATATCAGGTGCATCTAATCTGCACAAAACCCCGATTTAGTGCATCTGGTGTGCACAAAATCGCATCAAGTGCGCCAAGTATGTACAAGAATCCTAATCAGGTGCACATGGTGCACGAAAACATACACCGAATATCAAAATCGATATCACAGTACGAAAATGCATGGAAACTAGGTCGAAGCATATGTCAAAATCATGTGTAACCCATATGCACGAAATCAAATCAAAATCTCAAAATGTATTAAAACCAATTCAAGTGCACTTGGTATGTACTAAACAACATCAATACAACTGATATATGAAACACAAATAGAATGTAATGAAGGTACACATAAGAAATCCCAATCGTAGAACAGAATCCTCAAAATACCAAAATCCAACAACAGAAATATGAAATTCAAATCACCAAATCACAATCGTAAACACTATCGTCAATGTGCGCCTCTTTCCTCTGATGTCGATTGCTTCAAACTCGTCTCTTCATAGCTGTGCTGACTGCGCTACCAACGGCAATACTCATATCTAGAGTCTCCCACGTAGTCGATCCTTTCACCTGATATCCGGACTACATTAAACTTTTCGATCGATCCATCAATCCCATAATTCCCCGAGAGCTCAACACTCAAGTACAGCTTAAAAATATCCGGTACATACCCCAGCATCGATGGTCCAGCCGTAGAAGGGCAAACCCAAGCCTCACTAATGGCACCGCGGAACTGCCGTAAACCCTAAGGTTCAAGGGCGTTCTCGTGGTCATTATATCGAGTTAGGGTTTCATTCTTCTAAAGGGTCCATCGAAATACCTGCATGTTCTTCCGAATACCTTAAACTTGGGAAAATGGTTTTCTGATAATCGTTCGAACCCTTTAACTTCATCCGGACGGCATGTGAATACCCTTCATCCGCACGCTAAACGATGCTTCAATCCTCAAGAATAACCAATACTCTAATGTTTATCGCATTCGAGCCACAGCTCCCTCTGCCAGTGTGCCCGCGGTAACAGAAACTACCATCCGACATCGACGAAGATAGATCAAAGGAACGAATAAAATACGGTGCAAACAAATGTACATCCTAAGGCTCCTTAAGCAGAGTAGCGTATCGTAAGTATGCCGCGGACCATACCCACGGTACGTTACTCTACCTAATCGCCTACTCCATCAACCAAAGGTCACCTAGACTTATACAAGGTTAAACCTAGCGCTCTGATACCAACTTTGTCATGACCCGAAAGTACGGAACGTGACCGGCACTTAGATTACGAAGCGTCTAGAGGCGCCACGTAACCTAAGTAAGCCGAAGCCCAGAAATCTAAACCACATAAAAGAAGAAGAAGTAAAAGAAAACATGAAGAAAACAAGTTTAAATGCATCAGCAAATTTTCCTAAAAATTTCGGCAGAGTCTCTTCTGTAAAAACTGGCCCCAAACGGGTACAACAAGTATAATATACATAAACAATAAAAAGAATCCCCAAACGGGAGCTAGCTCAATGCCAACAGGCGGAAACAACCACAACAAGCACAATAATATACAACGCCAAAGGGCGAGGCTCAAAACTCAAAGAAAACAAACCACCAGATCAGAATAATACATGCGCGACTCTAAGGTCGAAATAAAAGACTGGTCCAATAAACTTATCAAGTAATACAAGTTTGGTTGATGGAGCTTACTAGATATAAATGAATGAATAAAAATACAATGGTGGTTCAGATACAAGTGAACCAACCTACCGTGCAAATCACCCTGAATGAAATGATGTGCCAGCAACTGCCAGGGAAACCTGTACATCGAACCTGTAATAAAATTAGGCACAACGGGGGTGAGTTGCCAACTCGTGAGTAGAAGACATCTACGAAAAGAAATCGAATGCACGACGCTATCCTAGGTCATAATGATATACTACTAAGTCCCAATCATCTAGTAATGGCAGGGTAATACTACGTGTAAATGCAAATACTCCGTGCTCGTGTCAGTGCCTCATATAATAATATATCATAAGAATGAGTATGCATGCACCATGAATGTAACATAACAAATCCTGAAATCTAGATATATCTGTATTAGAAATCTTTAGCTTTTACCATAGTAAAATGTGTATAGAAATCTGAAATAGCAACAAAGAAATCCCTGAAAATCCATGTCAAGCATCGACACAAGACATGTAAATCCTAAGTCTCAATACTTCATAATCTCAATGTCTCATAGTCTCAATATCTCGGGCTCCGTCAGTCCGGATCGGCCCATATCATCAAATCTCACGACAACGGTCGGTATCCTCCGGATATTCGCTGCGCCAGATATCACCGGTAGGTTGCCTTCCCCTGCCAGGCTCATCGTCTACAACTCGGTCTTCTTGCCCCGGGGTACCATACCTGGCCCACCATGTACCCGAGACGGTTCATCCACTCCTCGAATCGGGTCTAGAAATCCCACAGAAAACATGAAATCTCATGGTGGACGACACATACATCACGAGAAAACCGCATCTTATATTTTAAAAAAGAGAGGAGGAGAGAGAGAGAAGTTTTTTATATATTCTTGCAGTTTTCCCAAAAAATCCAGAAATCTTATAGAAACCCAAATCTCAAAATCATGAGTAAGTATATGATAAGTGTCGGCATATGCCCATAATACTGCATGATAACATTAAAATATGAATGCATGAATGTCTAAGTAATAAATATCATGTCTATACTAACATCAGAGAATAATCACAATATTATATCGGTCTAGTTGTTAACTGATTCTATCCATAAAAGACAATATGATCTAAAGTGTACGTGACATAGCAATTACCGATGATGATGTGTGAGCCAGCAAATAAGTGTGCGTGGAATATGTGCAACATCGGTAATGGTGCTGGTGTCCTAACAGGTATGGTTTATACTGATTATAGCAACATATGTAAGAACATGCACCATGATGATTACAGTATGAATATAAAGACAGATGTGCATTATCCACTCCTCTGCGATATACGAGTACAACTACCACTATATGAATCAAACCTAAACTAGTGTTCATCTAACCTCCTAAGGAACTAAACCTAAGAAACTAGTCAATAAGAAACAAGAGTCTACCTAAGGTCTGAATCAATATTTCTAATAGTCGGCGATCCAGTCTCAATAGCGTCACGTACGTAGTACGACTTCCTCGAATCAAGAGCGCGGATCAATCATCATATATATGCCTCGTACGGTAAAATCCATCGTACGGCATCCCAATATCGGGGTACGGGTCAAGTATCTCCTAGGTGTCTCATCATTCGTATAATGTCATCATCAACACATCTCATGATCAAGGTGCTAAACTGTAATCGCATACATCAATCATATATCATTGCCATCATAATATGCATCATTAGCTTATCCTCAGAAGTATCATGTCATATGTATCATATTGTGATTAAGTCATACTGATATCATATCATCATAAAGTCACTCCTATATGATATCAACATCAGGTCACACCTATATGATATCGACATCAGGTCACACCTATATGATGTCGTAATCAAATCATACATATTCCATATCGTGATCCATCACAAGTTACAGTCCGGGTACTATTTTAGAGTCCCAGGTACCTCAATATCATCACCACCCATTATAATTTATGTACACATGTTCATTATCTCATTCTCTAATGATTCGCTAACACTTAATACGACTGTATAGCCAAGAATCACGGCATCAATCCCAGTTATACTGTTTCATCATACCTCGGATATCATATCACATCAATGAATCCCATATACATGTTGTATATATATATATATATACCTATACCTAGTCCTATATATATACACATACACGTATACACCATGTCGAGTTTCAGTGTGTGCGTGTGTGTGTTTCTATCTGAAACCTACGAACCTCTTCCAAGGTATTCATCCTCTGGTATGGTTTTCCTAAATCAGTTTAGTCCAGCCTAGGGTCATTACTAGGGTCCTACTCATTAAGAATCTAGGGTCACATCTGGTTTCCTAATGACAATAAGTACTATTCCTATTCTACGTTGCGGGGGTGCTAAACGCCATCCACCCGACTTCTCCCCGTAGATATACATCTACTCACCTGGTCCATGTCTGCCGAAGACGGTGTCGCCATCCTCCTCTTCATCGCCCGCAGTCCACGTGAGGGGTATCTAAATGCAAACATATAAATAGCATCGTAAACTGAATCACATACAAAAGTCAAAACGACGCAAGGAACAAGCATAGGCTAAAACCTATGTCCCGTCCACGCAAAAGCACCAAATATCGCTCGATATCGGCGTACAAACTCCGATGGATCGAGATAAATATCAACAAATAACTCGTAGTTTTAAAACTCATTACTTATATTATAAAACATGATTAAATCCATCGAAACCCTAAAATCCATCAAATCACCCGATTTCGTAAAACCCGAAAATGCCAATTTACCGTTTTTCTTCAAAACTTGACATTTAAATGAAACCAATGGTCATAAAACTCATTAAATAGCATAACTAGACTATACAAACCATTACTATATTTTTATTACACAAATTTGTATTAATTTGAAATTTCTAGTTTGCAACCTTTAACAATTTTCAACATTTTTCAAGCAAAATACCACAATTCCACCACAAAACATGATTTTGCATGAATTAATGTATTAAACTAAAATTCATGATGATAATGATATAATGAAACCATGATTATATTTTTAATTTCATTTATTTAGGAATTTCCAAAATCTAGTTTACAAAAATATTGCATTTTATTACTATTTTCCAATTATCAAAGGAAACTAGTGATCAAACTAAGTTTTTCTTTCCATTAACATGCTAATATTCTCACTAAAACTACAATCTAATGATAGCAACCTAAATTGGAATTTTATATTACCCACATATATATTTTATAAAAAACTAGTTAGCTAAATAGCTTAATTTAAACAATTTGAATACACAAATTATTATACAATAACCATGCAAGATTTTTCCACTTCTAAAAATGGTAGACCAGTTATTATAACCCTAATTAATTAATAAAAATCACCACTTGAATTTACAAACCCTAACTTGAATTTTAAAATTTGCAACTAGAATTAATCTAATAAATCTAATTATGCTTTAAAAGAAATATCTAATGGAAATAAAACAAAAGAGATAGATTTATACCTTCACAACCTCAAGTCCAATTATGAAAATGAGCCTCAAAAATTCATGCTTTCCCACTCAAAAATCCATGTAAAGAAGAGTAGAGAATAAAGGGTAGGAAATACATAGGATTTTGTGGATTTTTAATTGAATTTTTGATGGATTTTTGATGAATTTTGAACAAAAAATGAAGTGGAAATGGGGGGGCTGCCATGGGTTTGTGGCCGGCCATGGTAGGAGAGAGAGGGAGCAAGAGAAAAGAGTGAAGAAAAGTGTGGAAGTTTCCCCCAAGTTTTCTCTTCATTATGTCTTTTCATGATTTATTAAGTTTTCTTTTATTTCTTTACTATAGCAACTCAAGAAAACTCTTGAAAAATGAGAAAATTTGCAAATAAATTTTGCATGATACACACTAAATTCTAATATGCCATGGTTCATTTTTACAAATTAAAATCATTCAAATTTGTAATTTACACTAATTTAGTGTAAAAATAAAGGTTATGTTAATATTTAAAATAATTAATTTAGGAAAAATATTTAATTAAACTAAAAATTTATAAGTGGCTAAATGAACACTATTTACTAGTAATTACATAATTAAAATAGGTATTTTTGAAATTATAATGAAAAACAATCACGGTTTAGCTTTACGAAAAATACATTTTACTTTACCGAAATTCATAAAATTCACTTAAACAATTTTATTCATTTAATTATTTATTTAATTATTTTTTAAACATTACAGTTGCGTATTGATGCGGCACGACAGGGTTATCGCTTATGCTTCTCGGCAGCTGAAGAAATACGAACAGAACTACCCCACTCATGATTTGGAGATGGCTGCAGTGGTGTTTACACTCAAGATCTGGAGACATTACCTATACGGCGAGGCGTGCCAGATATTCACGGACCACAAGAGCTTGAAGTATATATTTCAGCAGCGAGACCTAAATCTGAAGCAGCGTCGTTGGATGGAGCTAGTGAAGGACTACGATTGCGAGATCCTTTATCATCCGGGCAAGGTGAACGTAGTAGCGGATGCTTTGAGTCAGAGGCCCGGAGGTAGTTTATCTTGTTTGAACGCCGTGCAGAGGCAGTCGTCAGCTGATTGGTAGATTCTATGCGACAGTCGAGTGCAGTTCGTGTAGGGTTCCTAGGCACTCTCAAGAGGTCTCACAAGGCATCAACCATGCCAATTTCAAAATTTAGGGGTGCCGAGAAACCCTAATACGGATCGTTGGCTAGAAATTTAGGCGACAAAACAACTAGTTAACTACTTTAACTAAGAGTACGGAAATACAACCTTTGTAGATCCGGTCCTCCACCTCCACGGCTCCGTGATGAAGTCCTCTCCGCTGTCCATATCAAATCCCGGCTCTAGCGTCGGCTTCATCGGAGAAATGGGCGGGCAAGGTCGTCGGCTTCGTGCCGAAGATGATCTACGTCGAGGCATCACAAGATCAAGCTCCCACTTCACCAAGTCATGAAACTTGTGAAGAAAACACACTCTACTACTTGGCAAGAGGTAGAGGATGAAGAAATAGGAAGTGGGTTCACTTTAGAATTGGATTTCTCACTCTTTTCATCAAGTTGCCATTGATGGAAACTTGATTTTCTTCTTGAAGAAGAAGAAGAAGAAGATAGAAATATTATGATAAGTTAATCAAGAAAAAGAAAAGAAAAGCAATACTTATCATAATACAACCATGGTTAGGTGTAGAGAATTAACTAGGGTTAGGTCAATGGTTAGGGTTAAGAAAGAAGACAAAAATGGTGACTTAGTCAAAGCTTCATGAAGCTTCAACATTCATCCAAAGAAAGCCACCATATTTCTTTTCTTTAGCCAAAAATAAATAAATAAATAAATGAATAAATAGATATGAAAAACAAAACCCTAACCATTTAAATAACCATGGTTTATTCTTTACACTTAACCAAGTAAACATGCATCATCAAACATGATACAATCATTTGCACAAAAAGTATATCACATATACAACTTGTACATCCAAGTGAGAAAATCCATTTAAAGTGAACCAATACTAGTTAATGCAAAGTAATATATCAAATATATAATTATGCATTAAATCATTAAATCAACACTTGATTTAACGATCCGGTCATATCGCATATAACCGACTAATATGCAATGTATCGACTTATCGAATCAATCCTTGATTCGATAACTAGGTTATATCGCATACAACCAATCAATACATTCATCGCGAGAATAGAATACGGTATCACATACACGCATTATTCTCGGTCCCGCACATATCTCATATGCGCTCCTATTTCGTTTCGCTTGAGCCAGGAAACCTCTGTGTAGGACTCTAAAGACTCGTCAATACGCCGGCAGCAGATGATGATCATATCAAACACCCACAAGCCGCAAGCGGTCTGCTAAACGTAACGGCCACCCGGGTATTGAGCGATCAGAAGATCGACGAGCAAGTCCGCTCACACTCATGTGAATCTAACCAGTAACACTTACCGTACAGTCCGGTCTCGTCGTCTGATATGTCGCATATCTCGCCCAGGGGTGGTAAACGTCAGACCCCAATAGCTCGATAAGTCGTGTCGATATGAGGTCTATAACAATTCGAGATACTACTAGTAACACTTACCAGTAAATCTCAGCAACCCTGGCCAAGGATTTCCGGTTATAGCCAATCGAACACAGCGCAACATCAACTCCCTATACCGGGATAGACGAATCCCCTCCTATCGCTCATTGCCTCCATGTGATTCGGGACTGTACCCAAAAGCCACCATTTTGCACGCCCTCTTGGACGTGGTAAGGTGGAAATCAAAGCACAATGGGAACCACACAAGACTCTATGACGATCTCGGGTCAACAGACTACTCTGTACCAGTGTCACTAGAGAACTGCCATCTGACGTAAGGTATAATACCATCTGGGAGTTCTCGGCGAGTCCGTCCAGTGTACCCAGTCTCCACTGAGCACCCGTATATCATCTCTGATGTCAAACACCAATGGATATGGGATCATCCATCGCCCATCTGTATGGGTCGAGAAGGTATACGCTAGTCTACTCTGGTATATCGATGCCCCGTCTCGATACACCCACGACTAGGGACTTTGAAGGATGTACTCACGGACTACCATGTCCCCACTAGTATGATCCACATCATAGTCCAGGTAGTCAAGTACACATCCTAAGGGCTTTACCAACATGTAACAGAGAGACAATCAGTATACACGTTAAGGTAAAGAGCAACCAGATAGCATACTATCATGTCGAGCAAGAAAGTCCTCCCTATATATGTCCAAGCATCCACTACAATATACATCCTATGTATAGTAATGGCCTCTAGGGCATACATATAACTAACAATCTCCCACTTGCACTAGGGCTATCTGATACCAGTGGTTGTAGTATCTCATACTCAACCATCCCATAAAAATCTCTCTCTGGGAACAGGCCTTTGTGAGTGGATCCGCTGTGTTGTCCTCTGAGTCTACTCTCCTGGCCTCGATCACCCTGGAGATCAACTATCTCCATGATCAGGTGACACTGCTTTAGAGTATGTCTGGATCACTGATGGGACGGACGTTCCTTGGCATAAGCCACAACTCCATTGTCACACAATGGAAGGAACTAAGTTCATCTGATGAACTAATATACACCCAGACAACCTCTTTGGTAGCATCTTAAGTAGCGATGTATCCAGCCTTTATCGTCTAGTATGCCACGGTATCTAGCTTGGAACTCTTCCAACATACCGTCCCTTTACTGAGGGTAAAGACAATGCCTGCGACTGACTTTCAGTCGTCCTTATCACTCTGGAACCCTTCCAGTGATTCTCCCCAGGATCAATTGATACCATCTCACTACAACTAGTGAGAATCCTAACGTCCAATTAGATCTATCTCATAGATCCAAAACCCAGGATATAGGAGGTATCACTTTGATCTTTTATGGAGAATCATTGTGATAAGCGGAGAATGACCGAGCGTAGCATAGGAAACTCCTTCCCTATCAAGAGTATATCATCCACGTACTCTACGAGGATCATCACCATACTCCCTACTACCTTTTTGTATATACAAGGTTCATCTACCATTTTGATGATGTCAAACTGTTTGACTTATCCATCAAAACAGATGTTCCAACTCCGCGATGCCTGCTTTATCACATAAAACATCTTGCACACGTTTCCGCTGCTCCCACTGTTTACGAAGCCCTCTGGCTGTGTTCTTATAGACGTTCTCTTCTAAATCATTATTTAGAAAAGTAGTCATGGCACCTAACCGCCAGATATCCCAGTCATGGTATGTAGCCGTGGCAAGTAGGATCTGGATGGACTTAAGCATAGCCACTTGAAAAGGTTTCATCATTATCCACGCCTGGTCGATGACGAAAACCTTTAACAAGTCTAGCTTTGAAAGTCTCAACTTTTCCATGTACACCAAGTAATCATCTCAAGATATACTTGCTCCTGATGGGGATTTAACCCTTCAGATAAAGCAACTAAAGTCCATACTTTGTTGGTGTATAAGGATTCCATCTCAGATCATTAAGCATCCAGCCATTCTTACAGAGTCTCACTCCTGATGGCCAGCTCGAAACTAGTCGGGTCATCATCTCATGATGCAATCCTCGCTCCCACTGTCATAGGGAAACCGAAGTATCTCTCAGGTGGGTGAAGAACCCTACTAGATCGGCGGAGAGGCTGAGGTTCGTTGGTATCTATTGAATCCTTTGGTTGTACCAAATCATCTGCTGTAGTTTGTATAGCTGGAACCTTTCCAGTTGTACATAACAGACCTTGCCTCGAGCTTGTCCGGATTTTGCTTTTAAACATAGCCCGGACAACCCCAAATCTTAATTTAACTTAAGATATGGGCTCTTCCCTTTCTATATCACATATGAAATGGTAGGCAACTGATTTGATTCGAACCCTATTCAATAGGTATGCAGCTTCTCAAGTGCATAACTCCCAAAAAGGAAATAGGTAACTCAGTAGTACTCATCATAGAACACACCTTATCATATAGGGTGTGATTGCTCCACCCCGATATACCATCGTGCTATGGTGTATACGGAGGAGTAATGCTGAGAGAGAATCTCATTCTCCTTTAGAAATGTCCAAGAATTTCGTGCTCAAGTATTCTCCTCCCTGATCGCATCAAAGGACATAATACTTATACCCTCATTTGGTTCTCTACTTCTAACTTATATTCCGTGAATATCTCAAAAGGTTCGGACTTGTGTTTCAACAGGAACATAGGTCTGAATCTCGAAAGATCATCAGAGAATGTAATGAAGTACAAAGAACCAGTCTTGGTATATCTAGACAGGGGACCTACATACATCAACATGTATCATCCCAAGAGTTTACTTAACTCTTTCTCTGTTTCCAATAAACGGAGCTATGGTCATTTTATCTTTGTGACATGACTGGCGAGTTTCACAAGATGTAAATTCAAACTAATTTAAATATGCATCTTTATGTAACTCTAGCTAGTCGGGTCACATTGATCTGACCTAGTCTACAATACCTCAAGAAGGAATCGTTCATTCTGAACTCTTCCTCTTGTGTGTGTTCAGTATACTAAAGAACTGTAGTTTGATTTAGAACATCAATGCTTTTAGATAACGTGCCTGAACCGATCAACTTTTGATATAGGAAATGTTCAAAACATTATCCAACAATACAAAATTATATCATTTCTTTACTAATAAAGAGAGAGATATGATTTTGTATATCAGGTTCGGTATCTAATAACATTCGTTCAGAATCAATGTATTTGGAATACAGGGTGACAGTGACCAACAGACTTGGCTGCAACTCTTGCCCCGTTTTCTGCCTCATGAAACTTATCACCCGTTCTCAGTCCTCTACCTTTCTGTAGCCCTATGTAACAGATTACATATCTGGGATCCTGATCTGGTATCACATATCCAGGACGTAAAGGTTACTGAGAAACAGTTCTCTGTAATGAACACACCCGAAGATGATGCATCATCATGCACTCTCCTCGTTTGGGCGACACGGGAATTCTGGTAATCCCCAATTTCCTGCTCTGTCTTATAACAATTATAAGTTGGAGCGGGACCAACGTTCCCCAGCTCAGTATAACAAGCGGGTTCGGTCAATAATCCGTATTATTATCTTGATTAAGGCGTGATATGGTCGCTACCTGGAGAGAGAGAGAAGAAAACACTCAGCGTGCGCTCTTGCAAGAATAGATTGGTTATTAATTTATCTAATCAGGATGGCTCCCACTGCTTTTCATCAAATCTTCCTTCAAACTCTAAAAGGAAAGACTAGCCGGGATTAATTACACACTACAAGTTCGCCAATCTTTCAGCCAGGCCAGTGTCGGTACTTTGAGGGAGGTCCCCCGTGCTTTCGCACGAACCTAATTAATGTAAACCTCGTTTTCCCAGAGGCGTAACCTCGTTGACACCTTTCTAGACACCTATTTGATCGGCTAATTGTAATGTGTAAAACTCTCCCAGGAGTAACAATTACTCGCAGCGGGTATCGGGATCCAACTATCTCATAGAAGGTATGCAATCTCATTGCAAATTTCAACACTTGAAATTCCCGATAATATTTTGCCCCTAGCGTCCTATGACCTTGACGGAGGCCAAACAACCCATAGTCCGCTAGTCAAGTTCAACCCGTCATTTCCTGATTGAATTAAACCCACCCGCACGACCCTTGACGGAGGCCAAACAACGCCGTACGAATACCCTAATCCAATCGCATCATATGCTAGCAGATAAGCACTAGTTAGCTACCGTACACTACGCCTTGACGGAGGCCAAACTACCGCAGCACGAATACTAACTAGTACTTATCTGAAATGACGGAGGGCTACGACAGGTTTTTCTGAAAACCTATTGCGTAATGAACTCGATATCGCTGTAGAATCAAATGATTTTAAAATGGAGTGCTTTTGAGGCTTTTCTAGTTTTGCTAAAGGAGTCACTCCCGGTGAAGGGATCGTCGGTCCTTTCCTCGTCGAATGAGGTGCGGGATATATCATATATATCACTGTGCAAAGAAAAAACTCTTAAAAGCAATCTAAAGACAAACCGAATGTATAGCATCTGCCAGTTATTGCTAAAGGAGTCACTCCCGGTGAAGGGATCTCGGTCCTTTCCTCATCGAATAAGGTGCAGGATATATCACATATACCGCTGTACAAAGCAAGAACTGTAGCTACCTGTTTTATTTTTGAAATTCGATTCTACAACATCTTAGGTTTCTTTTTTTTTTATTAATCTCATTAATGAAGTCCCATCATTTAAGTACCTAAACATCACAGATAAATACGACGTACACTTATGCCATCCGCATTCGCCTCGATGTCCCCTCGTGCACCGTTAGGTTAGGTAACTAACGGCAGAGCGGGGCAGGGCTAGCGCGGGTGTAAAACATAAGTAACGTCTATATAATATATCATATATACTATATACTGTATCTATCACAGAACATCACATGATCACATCACAGATATCGCAGCAGAAGAAACATATGAAACATTGGATATACTAGGACGTCCGTGTTTTCAATACGAGCCAGTATAAAACACGGATTCCACGGTCGTGATGAATAGCCAAACCCACACCCCTAGACCCCTACGAGAGCGGCAAGCAACCCTACCAATTCTAGAGTTAGGAGACCCGGACTCGACTCCTCGAGTTGGTCTCCCACTGGACTCCAGAACCCGGTTACTTGTGCTCCCCTCCTTGGGTCTATCCTAGTGTGGAAAAGTAAATAATATACAAAGGGTGACAACTTCCGCAACCTGGAAGTGCCCCAATAATAGAATATTACATACAAGTTTTTACATGAATGAAAATGAAAAACACTCATCTCACATAAAAACCCCGGCTATTCAAACACGATGATCCAATATAACATATCCAGCAACACATAACATCACATGTCATCAACGTAAGTAAATATGCGCATCCCAATTGTCGTTGACATATAGCAACGAAACCGGCGATATCACATATTACACTTACGGTCACAGAAAAGAAAGTGTAAAACTACAACAGTTGGAATCCGCAACCTCTTTAGACATCGCATGCCTAAACCAATGAATTACTTAGACATCACATGCCTAACAATTATAAACACCGCATTTTAGTCTCAAAATCGAAAACACTTTTCAATATCAAGTCGGGCAATTCAACAGGATTCCCGACATCCTGATCGAATGCTCGTTGCAAACTTCAGTAGACGGCCGCACCCCCGATACCGTCGACGAAGTGCACCAAGGCGGAACACCGCTACCGCGAGCACCCGGACGGATGCTTTCGGCGACGGGGTTCTCCTACAGTCACTTGGTCGGGGCTATGGAGTGAGGCTATCTATTAAGTTTATCCGGCGAGTATCCGCGTACGCTACGTGATTGCGACGGACTTTTGATCACATCAAAATTCCGTGGCAACCGATCAAGTGAGACTAAATTGCTAGATTTATAACATTCATTCAGTTATCTCATAACTTTTGTGAATTCCAATTATTGTATCCCATTCCGGATAAACAGAAAATGTTAAACTTTCCGATCGAACATTCAAACACCCAAGTTTTCCCGATACAGATCAACACATGAAACAAGTCTAAAAACATTCAGTTCGTGCCTCAGTACCAACGGTCCAGCCGTAGAAGGGTCAAGCCAATGCCTCACATGTGGCACGCCGTACTGCCCCAAACCCGAAGGTTCAAAGGGCAGTTCAAGACGGTCACATAATCGAGTTAAGGTTTGTTGTCTTCTAGAGGGTCCATCGCGTTACTTGCACTACTTAGAACGTCGTTAAACTACGGAAAAATCCAACACTTGGAAATTTCCCGACAGGGGAAAAATTGGGTATTTATATCCGGTCGAAATTTTTAACATATTCAAAAATTATCCGGAAAGCCAAATAGACAAAATCTGATACTCCGATCGAAACACCGAATCCCCAAAACAACCCCAGAAAATTCAACTGTTGAATAAAATTTAAAAATTCCCATAAAATCCAGCATCAAAAAAGAGGAGTTACTGTGCAACAATTACAGTGAGATACGACCGTACGGCCGCGGAACCACCGCATGAGCCATGCTCATGCCGCGGAACCGCGGTGGTTTAGATGAATTAGGATGTCGTTTTGCACCATAACTCTTAGATCTTCCTGCTGAATTTTTTAAGAATTTTTCATCTGAAAAAATCCCAGTTTTTAGAAAAAGTCCAGAGAGCATGGATTGTGTTAGGGTTTCGGTTCGTTCGGGTTTCAAACTTCGTCTAGACATCGCCTAAGTCTCTAGCTAGGCTCTGATACCACTGTAGGGTTCCTAGGCACTCTCAAGAGGTCTCACAAGGCATCAACCATGCCAATTTCAAAATTTAGGGATGCCGAGAAACCCTAATACGGATCGTTGGCTAGAAATTTAGGCGACAAAACAACTAGTTAACTACTTTAACTAAGAGTACGGAAATACAACCTTTGTAGATCCGGTCCTCCACCTCCACGGCTCCGTGATGAAGTCCTCTCCGCTGTCCATATCAAATCCCGGATCTAGCGTCGGCTTCATCGGAGAAATGGGCGGGCAAGGTCGTCGACTTCGTGCCGAAGATGATCTACGTCGAGGCATCACAAGATCAAGCTCCCACTTCACCAAGTCATGAAACTTGTGAAGAAAACACACTCTACTACTTGGCAAGAGGTAGAGGATGAAGAAATAGGAAGTGGGTTCACTTTAGAATTGGATTTCTCACTCTTTTCATCAAGTTGCCATTGATGGAAACTTGATTTTCTTCTTGAAGAAGAAGAAGAAGATAGAAATATTATGATAAGTTAATCAAGAAAAAGAAAAGAAAAGCAATACTTATCATAATACAACCATGGTTAGGTGTAGAGAATTAACTAGGGTTAGGTCAATGGTTAGGGTTAAGAAAGAAGACAAAAATGGTGACTTAGTCAAAGCTTCATGAAGCTTCAACATTCATCCAAAGAAAGCCACCATATTTCTTTTCTTTAGCCAAAAAGAAATAAATAAATAAATGAATAAATAGATATGAAAAACAAAACCCTAACCATTTAAATAACCATGGTTTATTTTTTACACTTAACCAAGTAAACATGCATCATCAAACATGATACAATCATTTGCACAAAAAGTATATCACATATACAACTTGTACATCCAAGTGAGAAAATCCATTTAAAGTGAACCAATACTAGTTAATGCAAAGTAATATATCAAATATATAATTATGCATTAAATCATTAAATCAACACTTGATTTAACGATCCGGTCATATCGCATATAACCGACTAATATGCAATGTATCGACTTATCGAATCAATCCTTGATTCGATAACTAGGTTATATCGCATACAACCAATCAATACATTCATCGCGAGAATAGAATACGGTATCACATACACGCATTATTCTCGGTCCCGCACATATCTCATATGCGCTCCTATTTCGTTTCGCTTGAGCCAGGAAACCTCTGTGTAGGACTCTAAAGACTCGTCAATACGCCGGCAGCAGATGATGATCATATCAAACACCCACAAGCCGCAAGCGGTCTGCTAAATGTAACGGCCACCCGGGTATTGAGCGATCAGAAGATCGACGAGCAAGCCCGCTCACACTCCTGTGAATCCAACCAGTAACACTTACCGTACAGTCCGGTCTCGTCGTCTGATATGTCGCATATCTCGCCTAGGGGTGGTAAACGTCAGACCCCAATAGCTCGATAAGTCGTGTCGATATGAGGTCTATAACAATTCGAGATACTACTGGTAACAGTTACTAGTAAATCTCAGCAACCCTGGCCAGGGATTTCCGGTTATAGCCAATCGAACACAGCGCAACATCAACTCCCTATACCGGGAGAGACGAATCCCCTCCTATCGCTCATTGCCTCCATGTGATTCGGGACTGTACCCAAAAGCCACCATTTTGCACGCCCTCTTGGACGTGGTAAGGTGGAAATCAAAGCACAGTGGGAACCACACAAGACTCTATGACGATCTCGGGTCAACAGACTACTCTGTACCAGTGTCACCAGAGAACTGCAATCTGACGTAAGGTATAATACCATCTGGGAGTTCTCGGCGAGTCCGTCCAGTGTACCCAGTCTCCACTGAGCACCCGTATATCATCTCTGATGTCAAACACCAATGGATATGGGATCATCCATCGCCCATCTGTATGGGTCGAGAAGGTATACGCTAGTCTACTCTGGTATATCGATGCCCCGTCTAGATACACCCACGACTAGGGACTTTGAAGGATGTACTCACGGACTACCATGTCCCCACTAGTATGATCTGCATCATAGTCCAGGTAGTCAAGTACACATCCTAAGGGCTTTACCAACAAGTAACAGAGAGACAATCAGTATACACGTTAAGGTAAAGAGCAACCAGATAGCATACTATCATGTCGAGCAAGAAAGTCCTCCCTATATATGTCCAAGCATCCACTACAATATACATCCTATATACAGTAATGGCCTCTAGGGCATACATATAACTAACAGTTCGAGTTCACTTCGACCGGGGGACGGCTTGTGCATATCCGTGCATGTCCATAATTGCTTGACCGTATCCAAGAGATCGAGATTCGGAGAGTAGATTCTGCTGAAATATATCGTAATCAAGTCACACATATATGATATCGAAATCAAGTCACTCCTATATGATGTCGTAATCAAGTCACACCTATATGATATCATATCAGAATTTCAGGCACAGGTTACGGTCCGGGTTCTATTTTAGAGTCCCATATACTTCAATATCATCACCACCCTTTATTATTTATGTATACCTATTCATTATCTCATTTCCTAATGATCCGCTAACATCATAACATGACCGTAAAGCCAAGAATCACGGCATCAAGCCCAGTTATATTGTTTCATCCCCGTGTATCATATCACATCCTTGTATCACATATACGTATTGTGTGTGTGTGTGTATATATATATATATATTTATTTACACCTAGTCCTATATATATATATATATATACACACATACACGTATACACCACGTTGAGTCTCAGTGTGTGTATGTGTGTATCTACCTGAAACCTACGAATCTACTCCAAGATATTCATCCTCGGGTAAGGTCTTTCTAAATCAATCTAATCCAACCTAAGGTCACTACTAGGGTCCTACTCACCGAAATTCTAAGGTCACGTCTGGCTTTCTAATGACAATAAGTACTATCCCTATTCTACGTTTGTGGGGGTGCTAAATGCCATCCACCCGACTTCCCCTTGTAGATATACATCTACTCACCTGGTCCTTGTCTGCCGAAGACGGTGTCGCCATCCTCTTCTTCATCGCCCGCAGTCTACGTGAAGGGTACCTCCACAACATGAAATCCAAACATGAAAATAAGCCTCCAAAATGAATGCTTTCCATCTCCAAAATCCATGTAAAGATGAGCAAAGAATAGAGGGTAGGAATTAATTAGGATTTTGTGGGTTTTTTATTGAATTTTTGATGAATTTTGATGATTTTTAATACAAAAATGATGGGGGAAAAATTTTGGGGCTGCCCATGGTGGTGAGGCCGGCCATGAGGTAAGGAAAAGAGAGGAGAGTGAGAAAAGGTGAAGAAAAGTGTAGAAAGTTTCACAAAAATATCACACAATTAAGTCTTTTCATGAATTTATTTAAAAATTCTTTATTTTCTTCATTCCATTTGACCTAGAATGGCCTAGAACGGCCTAGAACCATTGTAAAATTTTGAAAATAAATTTTGCATGAAACACACTTGATTCTAATATGTAATGGTTCACTTTTGCTAATTAAACTCATTCAAATTTGTAATTTACACTAATTTAGTGTAAAAATAAAGCTTATGTTAATATTTAAAATAATTAATTTAAGAAAAATATTTAATTAAACTAAAAATTTATAAGTGGCTAAATAAACACCATTTACTAGTAATAACATAAATAAAATAGGTATTTTTAAATTTATAGTGAAAAATAATTACGGTTTTGTTTTATGAAAACTACGTTTTACTTTACCGAAAATTATAAAATTCACTTAAACGATTTTATTTATTTAATTAATTATTTAATTATTTTGAAAATGTTACAATCTTCCCCACTTTAAGAAATTCGGTCCCCGAATTTAAATTAAAACTCCCCCCAATTACTAAAATATTTAGCCAAAACACTCAAATCGTCGGGGCTCCAAAATCATCAATACATAACTAAAATCAACTCCGTCAAGCATAACACAATTATCGGAGTTATGGCGAAAATAAAATACCAAAACCCAATACGAAAATCAACATAATATACATCAAAACTACAACTTATATATTGTGCGTATCATAGTAAAATCGTCCAAATATCTGGATAAAGAAGCATGCAAGATCCCCTTTTGAAAATCGCCGTGTGATGCACGTGCCACGGCATAAGTAGCGGACGTTTATTTTTTAAAAATAGCTATATATATATATATATATATATATCTTTTATTTAACATACACGTCCCGCCTGATTACCAAATCAATAGTAATGATTATAAAAACATACTGATCAAACTGAAATCAATCCTAATCACATCATAAAAATATCATGTGCGTCCGGTGGGCACTGAAATCGAAACCAAATACAGATGCCACGAATTCAGACAAAAACAAAACTAAGTGCAACAGGTGTGCACCAAAAACATCTGTCAAGTGCAACGGGCGTGCACGACTCTAATATCGGGTGCATCTAATCTACACAAAACCACGATTTAGTGCATCTGGTGTGCACAAATCGTATCAGGTGCACCGAATGTGCGCAAGAGTCTTAATCAGGTGCACATGGTGGACGAAAACATACACCGAATATCAAAATCGTAATCACAGTACGAAAATGCATGAAAACTAGGTCGAAGCATATGTCAAAATCATGTGTAACCCATATGCATGAAATCAAATTAAAATCTCAAAATGTATAAAACCAAATCGAGTGTACTGGGTATGTACAAAACAACGTCAATACAACTGATATATGAAGCACGAATAGAATGTAATGAATGCACACATAAGAAATACCAATCGTAGAACAAAATCCTCGAAATACCAAAAAAAGATCCAATCAACGGAAATATGAAATTCAAATCACCAAATCACAATCGTAAACACTATCGTCAATGTGCGCCTCTTTCTCCCTTTCCTATGGTGTCGACTGCTTTGAACTTGTCTCTTCATAGGTGTGCTGACTGTGCTACCAACGGCAATACTCATACCTAAAGTCTCCCACGTAGTCGATCCCTTCACCTGATATCCGGACTACATTAAACTTTTCGATCGATCCATCAAAATCACATAATTCCCCGAGATCTCAACACTCAAGTACAGTTTAAAAATATCTGGTACATACCCCAGCATCGATGGTCCAGCCGTAAAAGGGCAAACCCAAGCCTCACTAATGGCACCGCGGAACTGCCGTAAACCCTAAGGTTCAAGGGCGTTCTCGTGGTCATTATGTCGAGTTAGGGTTTCATCTTCTAGAGGGTCCATCAAAATACCTGCATGTTCTTCCGAATACTTTAAACCTGAGAAAATGGATTTCTGACAATCGTTCGAATCCTTTAACTTCGTCTGGACGGCATGTGAATACCCTTCTCCCGCACGCTAAACAATGCTTCAATCCTCAAGAATAACCGATACCCTAATGGTTATCGCATTCGAGCAGCAGCTCCTTCTGCCCGTGCGCCTATGGTAACAGAAACCACCCTCCGATATCAACGAAGATAGATCAAAGGAACGAATGAAATGCGGTGCAAACAAATGTACATCCTAAGGCTACTTAAGAAGAGTAGCGTATCGTAAGTATGCCGCGGATCATACCCACGGTATGTCACTCTATCTAAGTCGCCTACTCCATCAACCAAAGGTCATCCTAGACATATACAAAGGTTAAACCTAGCGATCTGATACCAACTTTGTCACGACACGAAAGTACGGAACGTGACCGGCACTTAGATTTCGAAAGTCTAGAGGCGCAACGTAACCTAAGTAAGCCAAAGCCCAGAAATCTAAACCATAAAAAGAAGAAGTAAAGGAAAACATGTAGAAAACAAGTTTAAAAGCAACATCCAATTTTCTCAAAAATTTCGGCAGAATCTCCTTTGTAAAAACTGGCCCCAAACGGGTACAAACAAGAATAATATATATACAAACAATAAAAAAAACATCCCCAAACGGGAGCTAGCTCTACGCCACAAGGCGGAAACAACCACATCAATGCACAATAGTATACAACGCCAAAGGGCGAGGCTCAAAACTCAAAAGAAAACAAAACCACCAAATATCATAATAATACAAGCGCGGCCCTAAGGTCGAAATAAACAACTGATCCAGTAAACTATCAAGTAATACAAGTTTGGTTGATGGAGTTTTCTAGATACAAATGAAATAATAAAAGTTCAATGGCGGTCCAGATACAAGTGAACCAACCTACTGTGCAAATCACCCTGAATGAAAAGATGTGCTAGCAAGCTGCCAGCAAAACCTGTACATCGAACCTGTAATAAAATTTGGCATAACGGGGGTGAGTTTCCAACTCATGAGTAGAAGATATCTGCGAAAAGAAATCAAATGCACGACGCTGTCTTAGGTCATAATAAAATACTAATATACTACTAGTCATCAAGTAAAGACAGGATAATAAGCTACGTGTAAGTGCAAATGCTCCGTGCTCGTATCAGTGCTTCATATAGAACTATGTCATGTGAATGAGTATGCATACACCAAGAATGTGAAATAACCAATCCTGAAATCTAGATATATCTGTATAAGAAATCTTTAACTTTTATCATGGTAAAATGTGTATAGAAATCTGAAATATCAACGATGAAATCCATGGAAATCCATGTCTAGCATCGACACAAAACATGTAAATCTCAAGTCTCAATACCTCATAATCTCAATGTCTCATAGTCTCAATATCTCGGGCTCCGTCAGTCCGGATCGGCCCATATCATCAAATCTCATGACAACGGTCGGTATCCTCCGGATATCCGCCGCGCCAGACATCACCGGTAGGTAGTCCTCCCCTGCCAGGCTCATCGTCTACAACTCGATCTTCTTGCCACGGGGTACCATACCGGGCCCACCATGTACCCGAGACGGTTCATCCACTCCTCGAATCGGGTCTCGAAATCCAACAGAAAACATGAAATCTCATGGTGGACAACACATACATCACGAGAAAACCGCATCTTATGTTTTAAAAAGAGAGAAGGAGAGAGAGAGAAGTTTTTATATATTCCTGCGGTTTTCCCCAAAAATCCAGAAATCTCATAGAAATCCAAAATCCCAAAATCATGAGTAAGTATATGATAAGTGTCGGCATATGCCCCATAATACTGCATGATAACATGAAAATGCGAATGCATGAAATGTCTAAGTAATAAATACCATGTATATACTAACACCAGAGAGTAATCACAATATTATATCGATGTAGCTGTTAGCTGATTGTATCAATAAAAGATAATATGATCTAAAGTGTACGTGACATAGCAATTACCGATGATAATGTGTGTGAGCCGGCAAATAACTGTACGTGGAATATGCGCATCATCGGTAATGGTGCTGGTGTCCTAACAGGCAAAGTTTTATTCTGATTATAGAAACATATGAATGAACATGCACCATAATGATTACGGTATGAATGTAAAGACGGATGTGTAATAACCATTCATCTGTGATATATAAGTATAACTACAACTATATGACTCGAGCCTAAATTAGTGTCCATCTAACCTCCTAAGGAACTAAACCTAAGAAACTAGTCAATAAGAAATAAGAGTCCACCTAAGGTCTGAATCCATATCTATAATAGTCGGCGATCCAGCCTCAATAGCGTCACCTACGTAGTACGGCTTCCTCGAATCAAGAGTGCAGATCAATCATCATATCTATACCTCGTACGGTAAAATCCATCGTACGACATCCCAATATTGCGGTACGGGTCATGTATCACCTACGTATCTCATCATTCATATAATATCATCATCAACACATGTTAAGATCAAGGTGCTATACTGTAATCGCATACATCAATCATATATCATGATCAGCATAAATATACATCGTTAATTTATCCTCAGAAATATCATGTCATATGTATCATATTGTGATTAAGTCACACTTAGATCATATCGTAATCAAGTCACACCTATATGATATGGTAATCAAGTCACCTATATATGATATCGAAATCAAGTCACACATATATGATGTCGTAATCAAGTCATACCTATATGATGTTGTAATCATGTCACACCTATATGATATCATATCAGAATTTCAGGCACAGGTTACGGTCCGGGTTCTATTTTAGAGTCCCATATACTTCAATATCATCACCATCCTTTATTATTTATGTATACCTATTCATTATCTCATTTCCTAATGATCCGCTAACATCATAACACGACCGTAAAGCAAAGAATCACGGCCTCAAGCCCAGTTATATTGTTTCATCCCCGTGTATCATATCACTTCCTTGTATCACATATACGTATTGTGTGTGTATATATATATATATTTACACCTAGTCCTATATATATATACACATACACGTATACACCACGTCGAGTCTCAGTGTGTGCGTGTGTGTATCTACCTGAAACCTACGAATCTCCTCCAAGATATTCATCCTCGGATAAGGTCTTTCTAAATCAATCTAGTCCAACCTAAAGTCACTACTAGGGTCCTACTCACCGAAATTCTAAGGTCACGTCTGGCTTCCTAATGACAATAAGTACTATCCCTATTCTACGTTTGCGGGGGTGCTAAACGCCATCCACCCGACTTCCCCCCGTAGATATACATCTACTCACCTGGTCCTTATCTGCCGAAGACGGTGTCGCCATCCTCTTCTTCATCATCCGCAGTCCACGTGAGGGGTACCTCCACAACATGAAATCCAAACATGAAAATAAGCCTCCAAAATGAATACTTTCCATCTCCAAAATCCATGTAAAGATGAGCAAAGAATAGAGGGTAGGAATTAATTAGGATTTTGTGGGTTTTTTATTGAATTTTTGATGAATTTTGATGATTTTTAATACAAAAATGATGGGGGGGAAATTTTGGGGCTGCCCATGGTGGTGAGGCCGGCCATGAGGTGAGGAAAAGAGAGGAGAGTGAGAAAAGGAGAAAAAAGTGTAGAAAGTTTCACAAAAATATCACTCAATTAAGTCTTTTCATGAATTTATTTAAAAATTCTTTATTTTTTTCACTCCATTTGACCTAGAATGGCCTAGAACTATTGTAAAATTTTGAAAATAAATCTTGCATGAAACACAATTGATTCTACTATGTAATGGTTCACTTTTGCTAATTAAACCCATTCAAATTTGTAATTTATACTAATTTAGTGTAAAAATAAAGCTTATGTTAATATTTAAAATAATTAATTTAAGAAAAATATTTAATTAAACTAAAAATTTATAAGTGGCTAAATAAACACCATTTACTAGTAATAACATAAATAAAATAGGTATTTTTAAATTTATAGTGAAAAATAATTACGGTTTTGTTTTATGAAAACTACGTTTTACTTTACCGAAAATTATAAAATTCACTTAAACGATTTTATTTATTTAATTAATTATTTAATTATTTTGAAAATGTTACAATCTTCCCCCCCTTTAAGAAATTCGGTCTCCGAATTTAAATTAAAACTCCCCCCAATTACTAAAATATTCAGCCAAAACACTCAAATCGTCGGGGCTCCAAAATCATCAATACATAACTAAAATCAACTCCGTCAAGCATAACACAATTATCGGAGTTATGGCGAAAATAAAATACCAAAACCCAATACGAAAATCAACATAATATACATCAAAACTACAACTTATATATTGTGTGTATCATAGTAAAATCGTCCAAACGTTTGGATAAAGAAGCATGCAAGAACCCTTTTGAAAATCGCCGTGTGATGCACGTGCCACGGCATAAGTAGCGGACGTTTATTTTTTAAAAAATAGCTATATATATATATATATATATATATATATATATATATATATATATCTTTTATTTAACATACACGTCCCTCCTGGTCACCAAATCAATAGTAATGATTATAAAAACATACTGATCAAACTGAAATCAATCCTAATCACATCATAAAAATATCATTGCGTCCGGTGCGCACTGAAATCGAAACCAAATACAGATGCCACGAATTCACACAAAAACAAAACTAAGTGCAACAGGTGTGCACCAAAAACATCTGTCAAGTGCAATGTGCGTGCACGACTCTAATATCAGGTGCATCTAATCTGCACAAAACCACGATTTAGTGCATCTGGTGTGCACAAATCGTATCAGGTGCACCGAATGTGCGTAAGAGTCTCAATCAGGTGCACATGGTGCACAAAAACATACACCGAATATCAAAATCGAAATCACAGTACGAAAATGCATGAAAACTAGGTCGAAGCATATGTCAAAATCATGTGTAACCCATATGCATGAAATCAAATCAAAATCTCAAAATGTATAAAACCAAATCGAGTGTACTGGGTATGTACAAAACAACATCAATACAACTGATCTATGAAGCATGAATAGAATGTAATGAATGCACACATAAGAAATACCAATCGTAGAACAAAATCCTCAAAATACCAAAAAAAGATCCAATCAACGGTATGAAATTCAAATCACCAAATCACAATCGTAAACACTATCGTCAATGTGCGCCTCTTTCTCCCTTTCTTCTGGTGTCGACTGCTTCGAACTTGTCTTTTCATAGGTGTGCTGACTGTGCTACCAACGGCAATACTCATACCTAAAATCTCCCACGTAGTCGATCCCTTCACCTGATATCCGGACTACATTAAACTTTTCGATCGATCCATCAAAATCCCATAATTCCCCGAGAGCTCAACACTTAAATACAGGTTTAAAAATATCTGGTACATACCCCGGCATCGATGGTCCAGCCGTAGAAAGGCAAACCCAAGCCTCACTAATGGCACCGCGGAACTGCCGTAAACCCTAAGGTTCAAGGGCGTTTTCGTGGTCATTATGTCGAGTTAGGGTTTCATTCTTCTAGAGGGTCCATCAAAATACCTGTATGTTCTTCCGAATACTTTAAACCTGGGAAAATGGGTTTCCGACAATCGTTCGAATCCTTTAACTTCGTCTGGACGGCATGTGAATACCCTTCTCCCGCATGCTAAACAATGCTTCAACCCTCAAGAATAACCGATACCCTAATGGTTATCGCATTCGAACCGCAGCTCCTTCTGCCCGTGTGCCTGTGGTAACAGAAACCACCCTCCGATATCGACGAAGATAGATCAAAGGAACAAATGAAATGCGGTGCAAACAAATGTACATCCTAAGGCTACTTAAGAAGAGTAGCGTATCTTAAGTATGCCGTGGATCATACCCACGGTACGTCACTCTATCTAAGTCGCCTACTCCATCAACCAAAGGTCACCCTAGACATATACAAAGGTTAAACCTAGCGCTCTGATACCAACTTTGTCACGACCCGAAAGTACGGAACGTGACCGGCACTTAGATTACGAAGCGTATAGAGGCGCAACGTAACCTAAGTAAGCCGAAGCCCAGAAATCTAAACCATAAAAAGAAGAAGAAGTAAAGGAAAACATGTAGAAAACAAGTTTAAAAGCAACATCCAATTTTCTCAAAAATTTCGGCAGAATCTCCTTTGTAAAAACTGGCCCCAAACGGGTACAAACAAGAATAATATATATACAAACAATAAAAAAACATCCCCAAACGGGAGCTAGCTCTACGCCACAAGACGGAAACAACCACATCAATGCACAATAGTATACAATGCCAAAGGGCGAGGCTCAAAACTCAAAAGAAAACAAAACCACCAAATATCATAATAATACAAGCGCGGCCCTAAGGTCGAAATAAACAACTGATCCAGTAAACTATCAATTAATACAAGTTTGGTTGATGGAGTTTTCTAGATACAAATGAAATAATAAAATTTCAATGGCGGTCCAGATACAAGTGAACCAACCTACCGTGCAAATCACCCTGATTGAAAAGATGTGCCAGCAAGCTGCCAGGAAAACCTGTACATCGAACCTGTAATAAAATTTTGCACAACGGGGGTGAGTTGCCAACTCATGAGTAGAAAATATCTGCGAAAATAAATCGAATGCACGACGCTGTCCTAGGTCATAATAATATACTAATATACTACTAGTCATCAAGTAAAGACAGGATAATAAGCTACGTGTAAGTGCAAATGCTCCGTGCTCGTATCAGTGCTTCATATAGAACTATGTCATGTGAATGAGTATGCATGCACCAAGAATGTGAAATAACCAATCCTGAAATCTAGATATATCTGTATAAGAAATCTTTAACTTTTATCATGGTAAAATGTGTATAGAAATCTGAAATATCAACGATGAAATCCATGGAAATCCATGTCCAGCATCGACACAAGACATGTAAATCTCAAGTCTCAATACCTCATAATCTCAATGTCTCATAGTCTCAATATCTCGGGCTCCGTCAGTCCGGATCGGCCCATATTATCAAATCTCATGACAACGGTCGGTATCCTCCGGATATCCACCGCGCCAGACATCACCGGTAGGCAGTCCTCCCCTGCCAGGCTCATCGTCCATAACTCGATCTTCTTGCCCCGGGGTACCATACCGGGCCCACCATGTACTCGAGACGGTTCATCCACTCCTCGAATCGGGTCTCAAAATCCAACAGAAAACATGAAATCTCATGGTGGACGACACATACATTATGAGAAAACCGCATCTTATGTTTTAAAAAGAGAGGAGGAGAGAGAGAGAAGTTTTTATATATTCCTGCGGTTTTCCCCAAAAATCCAGAAATCTCATAGAAATCCAAAATCCCAAAATCATGAGTAAGTATATGATAAGTGTCGGCATATGCCCCATAATACTGCATGATAACATGAAAATGCGAATGCATGAAATGTCTAAGTAATAAATACCATGTCTATACGAACACCAGAGAGTAATCACAATATTATATCGATCTAGCTGTTAGCTGATTGTATCAATAAAAGATAATATGATCTAAAGTGTACGTGACATAGCAATTACCGATGATGATGTGTGTGAGCCGGCAAATAAGTGTGCGTGGAATATGCGCATCATCGGTAATGGTGCTGGTGTCCTAACAGGCAAAGTTTTATTCTGATTATAGAAACATATGAATGAACATGCACCATAATGATTACGGTATGAATGTAAAGACGGATGTGTAATAACCATTCATCTGTGATATATAAGTATAACTACAACTATATGACTCGAGCCTAAATTAGTGTCCATCTAACCTCCTAAGGAACTAAACCTAAGAAACTAGTCAATAAGAAATAAGAGTCCACCTAAGGTCTGAATCCATATCTATAATAGTCGGCGATCCAGCCTCAATAGCGTCACGTACGTAGTACGGCTTTCTCGAATCAAGAGTGCGGATCAATCATCATATCTATGCCTCGTACGGTAAAATCCATCGCACGGCATCCCAATATCGGGGTACGGGTCAAGTATCACCTACGTGTCTCATCATTCGTATAATATCATCATCAACACATGTCAAGATCAAGGTGCTATACTGTAATCACATACATCAATCATATATCATGGTCAGCATAAATATACATCGTTAATTTATCCTCAGAAATATCATGTCATATGTATCAAATTGTGATTGAGTCACACTTAGATCATATCGTAATCAAGTCACGCCTATATGATATGGTAATCAAGTCACACATATATGATATCGAAATTAAGTCACACATATATGATGTCGTAATCAAGTCACACCTATATGATATCATATCAGAATTTCAGGCACAGGTTACGGTCCGGGTTCTATTTTAGAGTCCCATATACTTCAGTATCATCACCACCCTTTATTATTTATGTATACCTATTCAATATCTCATTTCCTAATGATCCGCTAACATCATAACACGACCGTAAAGCCAAGAATCACGGCATCAAGCCCAGTTATATTGTTTCATCCCCGCGTATCATATCACATCCTTGTATCACATATACGTATTGTGTATATATATACATATTTACACCTAGTCCTATATATATATACACATACACGTATACACCACGTCGAGTCTCAGTGTGTGCGTGTGTGTATCTACCTGAAACCTATGAATCTCCTCCAAGATATTCATCCTCGGGTAAGGTCTTTCTAAATCAATCTAGTCCAACCTAAGGTCACTACTAGGGTCCTACTCACCGAAATTCTAAGGTCACGTCTGGCTTCCTAATGACAATAAGTACTATCCCTATTCTACGTTTGCGGGGGTGCTAAACGCCATCCACCCGACTTCCCCCGTAGATATACATCTACTCACCTGGTCCTTATCTGCCGAAGACGGTGTCGACATCCTCTTCTTCATCGCCCGCAGTCCACGTGAGGGGTACCTCCACAACATGAAATCCAAACATGAAAATAAGCCTCCAAAATGAATGCTTTCCATCTCCAAAATCCATGTAAAGATGAGCAAAGAATAGAGGGTAGGAATTAATTAGGATTTTGTGGGTTTTTTTATTGAATTTTTGATGAATTTTGATGATTTTTAATACAAAAATGATGGGGGGAAAATTTTGGGGCTGCCCATGGTGGTGAGGCCGGCCATGAGGTGAGGAAAAGAGAGGAGAGTGAGAAAAGGTGAAGAAAAGTGTAGAAAGTTTCACAGAAATATCACACAATTAAGTCTTTTCATGAATTTATTTAAAAATTCTTTATTTTCTTCACTCCATTTGACCTAGAATGGTCTAGAACCATTGTAAAATTTTGAAAATAAATTTTGCATGAAACACACTTGATTCTAATATGTAATGGTTCACTTTTTCTAATTAAACCCATTCAAATTTGTAATTTACACTAATTTAGTGTAAAAATAAAGCTTATGTTAATATTTAAAATAATTAATTTAAGAAAAATATTTAATTAAACTAAAAATTTATAAGTGGCTAAATAAACACCATTTACTAGTAATAACATAATTAAAATAGGTTTTTTTTAATTTATAGTGAAAAATAATTACGGTTTTGTTTTATGAATACTACGTTTTACTTTACCGAAAATTATAAAACTCACTTAAACGATTTTATTTATTTAATTAATTATTTAATTATTTTGAAAATGTTACAGATTATGATGCAGATCATACTAGTGGGACATGTGTAGTTTATAAGCATATCCTTGAATTGTTCCTAGTCGTGGGTGTATCGAGACGGGACATGGATATTCCAGAGTAGACTAGCGTATACGTTTCTTGACACATATGATGGGCGATGGATGATCCCATATCCATTGGTGTGGTGACACCAAAGATTATATACGGGTGCTCAGTGGAGACTGGGAACACTGAACGGACTCGCCGAGAACACCTATGTGGTATAATATCTATCGTCAGATAGCAATTCTCAGGTGACACTGGTACAGGTTAGTCTGTAGACCCGAGATCATCATAGAGTCTTGTGTGTCCTCCCACTGTACTTTGATCTCCACCCTACCACGGCTCTACTGAGTCGTGCAAACAGGTGGATTTTAGGTACAGTCCCGAGGCACATGGAGGCAATGAGCGATAGGAGGGGTTTCGTCTCTCCCGGTATTGGGGGTTGATGTTGCGCTATGCTCGATTGGCTATAACAGGAAGTCTCTGGACAGGGCTGATGAGATTTACTGATTAGTATTATCAGTAGTTTCTCGATCTGTTATGAGCCATATACCGGCATGACTTATTGAGTTATTAGGGTTTACAATACCATCCCTAGACTCGATATGCAGTATATCTGACGAAAATACCGGACTGTATGGTAAGTGTTGCTAGTTGGCTCGACGGGAGTTTTGACAGGTTTGCTTGTTTTTCTTCTGAGCGCTCAATACCTGGAAGCCGTTACGTACAGCTGGTGCCGCTGACAGTTTTTGGGTATGTGATATGATCACTGCCTACTGCTAGCGTATTGATGAGTCTTAGAGTCCTACATAAGGGTTTCCTAGCTCAGGCTAAATGATGTGGGGGTGCATATGGGATATGCGTGAGAGCTCGATTAAATGCGTATATTTGATACCGTATTTTAATCGAGCGTTTACTATTGGTCGGATCGTTTATGATATGACCGGATTATTAAATCAAGTGTTGGTTTAATATTATTGACTTCTAGCTTATTTATTTAAAACCTTTTCTTTATGATGTATGCATGAATGTATGTATTTATATATGTTGATATGAATGCACACACGCATGCATACATGTGTCATGGTTGATAATACAATGGAGATGGCAATGCAAGACTCATATGGTAAAATATTTATATATTTTGCTTATTGCGAAAAGGGAAAATGGGAATAAATCAGGGCTAAGTTTCTACACTCTTCTTTACTTGACCTAGGATTAACCATGATCTATTCTCTCTTTGTTCTTTAACTCAATATTAAAAATATCTAGATATTTTATAACCATGGTTGTGGGTGAGTGTGACTCTCTCATATTTATTTTCTTTTCTCATTTTATTATCATGAGAATTATCAAAAAGAGCTCAAGCTTAGCCATTCTCCTTCTTCTTCCTCATTGAAGCTCTCTAGCTTTTTCGTGTGAGTGAAGAACATAAAAAGAAAGGTTTTTAAGTGATATCCAAACCCACATCACCAATCTATATTAGTCTAGCCCTCTAGTGTAGGTTGTTAGCTCCGTTTCCATTTAGATCAAATGAAGCTAGGAGCTTGAGTCAAGGGACTCCGTGGTGGATCGTCGTGGACTTCGAAGGTTTCAAGCGAACCCGTTCAAACACCAAGTTGATCCAAGGAGTCACAAGAGGAGGTCTACAAAGGTTGTATTACTCACCTCTTAGTGTTATACTACTATTGGTTGTTGGATATAGTGCCCACAAAGTCAATTATTGGATCGCAGGCACGTGATTGCAATGATTGAGGGAGGACCTATACCGATAGAACAGTCTTACTCGAGATGATAGTATGCTATCTGGTTTGTCTTTATCATCGTGTACATACTTCAGGTGATATTACAGATCACTATTACACGTTGATAGAGCTCATAGGATTCTTTCTTGACTGCCAGCAGTATGATGGCGATCATATACGTGGGAGCTGGGGTCTATAAGCACATCCTTAAAGTGTCCTTAGTCATGGGAGTTTCGAGACTGGGCATCGATACTCCGAGAGTAGACTAGTGTATACGGATCGAGACCCCGACGAGGGGCGGCGGCTAGTCTCACAAGCTATTTGGTTCACCTAAGACGTATACAAGTGCTCATTGGGTTATGAGTACACCGGACGGACTTGCCGGGAACATGCTAGTTGGTATTATACCTGTCGTCAGATAGCAGTTCCTTGGTGACATATGTACAGGTTAGTCTGTCGACCTAAGATCGTCATTTGTCTCGTGTGAGTTCCCACTGTACTTTGATTACTACCCTACCATGGCTCAAAGGAGTCGTGCAAACAGGTTTTAGTTAGGTACAGTCCCGAGCCACATAGAGGAAGTGAGCGGATCGGCAGGGGATTCGTCTCTCCCGGTATTAGGGGTGAGATCGCGCTATGTCTAGAGAGCCATTACACGAAATCCCTTACCAGGGTAAGCGAGATTTACTGGTAGGCATTCCAGTAGTTTCTCAGGGTGTTCTAGGCTACACTCCGACACGACTTATACCGCTATTAGGGGTCTGACGTTTACCAGTCCCGATATGTGATACTCATAGACGAACAGACCGGACTGTACGGATATTGTCACTGACAGGCTCAGTAGGGTTTTAGGATGAGTTCGCTCATCGGCCTCCCTTTTGCTCAATACCTGGCAGCCGTTAGATACAGCTAGTGCCATTGACATGCTTGTGGTTAAACTCACTGCCAGCGTATTGACGAGTCATTAGAGTCCCCCACAGAAAGTTCCCATGTTCGGGCTAAATGTTGTAGAGGCTGTATGGTTTTATGGCAGGGTTCGATCATATACGTGGACTTGTGCACGGATCATGATCGGACGGATCATACTAGTGGGATTTGGTTTAAGCCGGATCTGGCATGACCTGAAAAGTACGGAACATTACCGGCACTTAAACTACGAAACGTCTCGAGGCATACATAATCTAAGTTAGCCAAAACCCAGAAATCCAAACCAAGTAAAGCAGTAGAGTGAAGGAAAACCCAATTTTTAAAGCAAGAAGTTTAACAACATAAGCCGAAGTATGTATTTTTAAAATCTCAAGTCTTTTCTGAAAATTTCGGCAGAGTTTCCTTTGTAAAAACTGATCCCAAACAGGTACAAATCTGATAAAGCATATATAATGAATAAAGGCATCCCCAAGCGGGAGCTAGCTCTTCGTCAATCGACGGACAAATCCACACAATGCAATATAATATACAACGCCGAAAGGTGAGGATCAAACTCAGGATAAAAATCCAACATCATCAAGAAAACAAGAGGAAAACCATAATAATACAGCGCATGACTCTAAGGTCGAAAGAATATACACTGGTCATCTATCTCTATCAAATATACAAGTCTGGTTGATGGAGTTTTACTAGATACAACTGAAATAACAATTATACAATGGTGGTCCTGATGCAAAAGAACCCACCTACCAAAGCAATCACCCGGAAAGAATAGTATGCCAGCAAAACCGCAACGAAACCTGTATGGCAAAACCTGCAAGAAACTGTGGCACAACGGGGGTGAGTTGCCAACTCGTGAGTAGAAAATATCTACGAGTAGAAATCGCATGTATGACGCTATCCTAGGTCAAAACGGGTAATATCCTCAAATAAATATCCTGGTCCATATATGTATAAGTGTAATACTACATGCTCATGTCAGTACCTCAGATAGCAACATATAAGATATATGATGTATGAATGCATGACGAATGGAAACAGAATGCATCATGAAATCAACAGAGAAATCAGTGTCAAGCATCGACACAAAACATAAATCTCAGTATCTCAATATCTCAAATCTCAAAATCTCAGTGTCTCAAATCCCAATATCTCAATATCTACGGCTCCGTCAGTCCGGATCGGCCCATATCATCAATCACACGACCACGAACGGTATCCTCCAGATATCCGCCGCGCCAGGTAAAATCACCGGTAGGCAGTCTGCCCCTGCCGGGCTCATCATCCTCCATGAAATCACTCTCGCCCTGGGGTACCATACCGGGTCCACCATGTACCCGAGACGGTTCATACTACTCCTCGAAACGGGTCTCGAAATCCAACAGCTATCAAGAAAACTCATGGTGGACGACTCATACATCACGAGAAAGCCGCAACTTGCATTTTAAAAAGAGAGAGAAAGAGAGAGAGAAATTTATATATATTCCTGCGATTTTCCCCCAAATCCCGAAATCTCATGAAAATCCGAAATCCAAAATCAAGAGTACGTAAACAGTGAATATCGGCATAAATCTCCATAATACTGCATGACCAATGAATATATGAATGAATCTGATATCTTGCAATTAATGCAATAGTTAAACTAGCATATGAAAGCTATAACATGTCGCAACTATCAACTATCAAGCTATGCCAATGAATAGTATTTTCTAAAGTGTACGTGACATGGAAATTACCGATGATGATGTGTGTGAGCCGGCAAGTAGGTGTACGTGGAACATACGCATCATCGGTAATGGTGTTGGTGTCCTGACAGCAGGGTTTCATGATAATTATAGATAACATATGTACAAGCATGCAATGCGATGAAACATCATGAATATACAGAAGGTGATGTAGTAACAGCAACATTGAAAAAATATACCTACCCAATATACGAGTCATACAATTGGTATTTAAAATACCAACGATTCTCCACTTTTGAAAATGAGTATGACTCGAGCCCAGTCAAAAGGGTAAGAGGATCCACCTAAGTCTGAGTCGATCTATATATATATCTAGTAGTCGGTGACGTACGATACAATAAATAATATGACATAGTCGAGTCAAGAGTGCGGATCTATTCTCATAACTATATTTCGTACGGTAAATCTATCGTACGGCATCCCAAATCTGGGTACGGATCAAATATCACATTTTATCTCAATATTCATTTGGTATCCACATCATCACGTATCGAGAGCAAGGGGTACTGATCTAAGTCTAGTACACTACTAATATCATCAACAATATCATGATCTGGCTACTGATCTAAAGTCTCCTACAATCCGATATCATCCACACATATTATCATATAGAAGTATACATCGCCCAAGCGATCCATTATAAATATCATAGCCTATCTCATCTCATATCTCGATCATATGTCAACTATCATATATACATCATCATCCACATGGTATCGTCGTCCAACGATCCGCTAAAACATCAACACATATCTCGGTCATATATTAAATACCTCACGGCATCATGCCCGATCATATCGATTCATTCCCAAGTATCATATAACATACTCATCATCCAAGCATATGAATACCAATATATATATACATATATATATATATACATATATATATATATACATATATATATATACATATATATATATATATACACATATATATATATATATACACATATATATATATACATATACATATATATATATATACATATACATATATATATATATGTCCCTAATACGCACAAGGAAGTAAATGTATGCGAGTATGTGTATGTGCGTGTATACAAATATTTATTCTAGGGTTTCGTGACTAAGAAATCCACTAAAGTCATTTCTTCAATTCTCGCTAACACTAGAACCATGACCTCCTAAAGCTCCTCTTGCTAAGTGTTCCTACCTCTCAACAACATATAAAAGTATATCTATATTACATCACATCAATTCTCACAACTTTGCGGGGGTGCTATACGCCATTCACCTGACTTTCCCCGTAGATATAAATCCACTCACCACAATTCTTGCTTGCCGATGTCGATGTCGCCATCCTCTTCTTCATCGTAAGAAATCCACGTGAAGGTACCTACATAGATAACACAATCGTAATGCATATTAAAATCAAGTCGGAAACCAAAACGGCACACCAAACGCTTGTAGGTTAGAACCTATAGCCTCGCATGCAAAGCACGACCGATAAACCTAGTCGTTGATGTTCAAACGCCACATGACGGGAACGAAATATCAAATACCAAAAATCCATGTTAAAACGAAGTCGTAAAATAATGCAGCAACTTAGAAAAATGGTCCCAGATTTTACCTTAGGTCAAATTAGCCAATTTTGCACATATGGAGGGTCTAGTTTACAGATGTAGGAACTACAGAACAAGAACGAGACCCAATGGCCAAGTCCTGGCCTCAATGTGCAGCCAGAATGCTTTTATTTGCGGCCAGGTAATGGAGTTGGGGGCTCGTGTTTTGGGTGATGCTTCCTAGGTGCCTGCTTGTATCCCAGTCTTTGCTAAATAATTTTTCAGGTCCCCCAGTGATAGCAAATATCCAAAAACCATCACAATTTCCACAATTCTCCGATATCGGGTTTTCTAAGTTCGCGTTCCGGGGTTCTAGTCTCTAGTTTAGGTCTCCAATCAATCACCACAGGGGTTTAAGGTCAAAATTAAGCCTCAATTACACTATCTCAATTCAAAATTCCTCAAACCCTAACTTGAAATTTTCAAACTTCACTAAACCAAACTAAATCACTTCTAAACTTGTATAGGTGATAAAGTAAACCAAATACTACACTAATGGTTCATAAATTACCTCATTTGGAAACTCAAGAAAATTCTTGAGTTCAAAATCCACCCTTTCTTGGTCCAAAGTGTAGCTAGAAGCCTTGTGCACATTTTTTATGAAATGGAGATGGGGTTTTGGTGAAGATTTGATGATAAAGTGGGGATTGTAGTGGAGGAGGGAGAGAGGGTGCTGCCATTGAGAGAGAAGAAGAGAGAAGATGAAGATGAGAATGAAACAAATGGCTAAGACCAAGGTTTGACTCCTCACCTCTCTCTTCTCTCTCATGCCCATACCCTCACTATTCTATTCTTTATTGTTTTCCTTTTTTTTTTCTTTTGTTTCCTTTCTCTTCTCTTTAAATTCAACAACCATGTATGAAACATGAAGAAATTCCATGATAAGAAATGTAACAAGTGTAAAAAAAAGACTTTTGCATGTCATGTGCACAAAACACGTTTAGTGCCCGATTAGCGATATTTAATCGCGATTAGCACAAAATTAATGTATAATAAATCATAAAATTTCACAATTTGCTTAAATCCAGTAAAACACCCTCTTTTTAGTAATTTACATAATTTTCCAAATTTTTCCCAATTTATCGGTATTTAATTATACCGCCCTATTAAAATATTCAATATAATATTATTTAATTATAAAAATTCCCAAAAATAATATTTTATTTTTCTGAAATGTTACAATCTTCCCCCTTAAAGAAATTCGGTCCCTGAATTTAAATTTAAAACTCTCGAATACTAAAACATTTCAGTAAAAAGTCCAAGTCGTCGGGGGCTCCGAAATCATCAATACATAAAACGCATCATAGCGCAATGCACGCGCATGAACAATGAGCAGATAACTCCAAATAAAAACTCCGTCAAGCATCCCGCAATCATCGAAGTTATGGCGAAGACACCAATGTCAAAGCCTAAAATGAAACCAATCATGATATACATCAAAACCATTCATGTTGCTGTGCGATGCGCGTATCGCGGCATAGTGGCGGACGTCTATTGTAAGAAAATAACTATATATATACTTATCCTTTGTTTAATATGTACATCCCACCATTTGAAAATAATTTAGAAGGTTTCCCTTGTTTTAAACGTTTCGTGTCATATTAGACACGTAGGTAAATACTGAGACTATAGCTCCCTGTTTGGAAATCCCTTCGATAACTCTCAAGGCATGCAAAATATATCCAGGTACTGTCCTCTGACTAGTCCTGCTCAGTATGAAAACAAATAGAAATTATCATAAAAACGTACTGCTCCATAAGAAATCAATCCCAAAATGTGCATATGAAAGCTACGTGCATCTGATGCGCACGGAAATCAAAATCCATGAATGTGTCATACATGTGCACAGAAACAACATCTAAGTGCAACGGGTGTGCACGAAACACCTGTCAGAGGCAACGGGTGTGCCTGACAGCAATATCAGGTGCATCTGATATGCACAAGGAATCTCGATTTAGTGCATCTGACGTGCACCAAAATCACATCCCATATCATGCGCCCAACATGCGCGAAAATCCAAATCAAGTGCATCCATCATGCACGAAATCACGAAATCCAATATCAAGCGCCAAACATGCGCAAATCTAATCCAAGCGCGTCAAATATGCGCAAGAATCCAATCAGGTGCATAAGGTGCACAAAATACGTATCAGTGCACTGCAAGCATATGTGAACTATACCGAGGGCAAGAACCAAATCATGTGCGTACTATATGCACAAAATCAACCCAATAGTATGAAATCCATGAAATCATAAACATATGCAGCCAAGGCTCAAAATCAACATCAAGTGCAATAAATACGCACAAATCATAAATCAACATGATGGTGTATAAAAACATATCTCAAGTGCAATAACTATGCACAAAATGTAAATACCCAGTAGGTGCAACCATGGTGCACAAAAGTAAATATCATGAAACTCGGTCATCAAAACTCAATCATGCAATAAATCACCCAAAATACCAAAATTCAAAGTGACTGATACGTTATAGTCAACTCACGAAATCACAAATCGTAAATACTGCCGTCGATATGTCCTTCCTTCCAGGTCGAGAAGGTGTCGGTGCATCCAATGCTAGCAGAGCAAGATATCTACCTGCCTCCTGATCATGTCCTGTCATCTGGTGCCATTAGGTTCTCGTCTCTCACTGCGAATTGCTAAGTACATAGCTCCCCGGCTCAACGGTTTAATATGGAAACGATAATGGAAGTAGTCTGCTCTGGCACGTCCTCTAAAAATCTCTGGCCAACTCTTATGGTCACTCATAACATGTCTCGTCGACGATGCTGAACTCTGGCCTGCGGGCGTGTGCAATATGACTGATCCTGGGTCTAAGTCTTCTCGTATAGTATTTCCAGAAAGGTCATGTCAAGGTCTCTCCCCAATCTCGTTTCTGCCGAACTGCCCGGAAGTCATCATCTTTACTATATCTATTTCTTGTTCCAGAATGGCTGCATACTCATCACGACTCCTCCTGGAAGATATACCCATAGTCAACGCCTCTGCTTGCGTATCACATCTCTGATGTCAGCGGAGTGGAACGTCCTCTCGTCACGATCTCGTACGAACCTCTTACTCCACTTTCCTCCAATGTAGACTGATTCGGACTCATCTCCTCGTGGCTGCATGGACTGCTCTCCAACGGCTATACTCATATCTGGAGTCTCCCAAGCAATATATCCCACCACATGATATCCGAATGATGTCGAACTTTTCGATCGATTCGTTAAGGCACCATAATCCCCCAAGAGCTCAATATCTTGGGTACAGTTTAATAGTATCGAATACATGCCACAACACCTATGGACCAACCGTAGAAGGGTAAACCTAAGCCTCACTAATGGCATCGCAGAACTGCCGCAAACTCTAAGGTTCACCGGCGTTCCATGGTCATTATGTCGAGTTAGGGTTTCATTCTTATAGAGGGTCTGTTAGTGTATATGCCCTAGGGGCCATTATTGTATCATACTAGTTTGTATATTACTTAATGGAAGCTTAGGATATTCACATGTATATAACAGTCTTGCTAAACATGGTAGTATGCTACTTGGTTTTTCTATCTTAATATGTGAGTATACGTATTGATAGAGCTCTTAGGATCTTGCTTGACTACCAGCGTTGTGATGGCAGTCACACTAGTGGGGGCTGGGTAGTCCACAAGCACATCCTTATTCAGGTCCCTAGTCGTTGGATTATCGAGACAGGGCATCGATACTCCGGAGTAGACTAGTGTGTACGCTTCTCATCCCAGTTGGGGAGATGGTCTGTCCCACAGCCGTCGGTACGTCGTACTGGAGATAGTATGCAGGTGCTCGTTGGGTTACGGGTACACCGGACAGGACTCACAGGGAACTGTCGGTTGGTTTTATACCAGTCGTCAGTGAACAGTTCCCAGGTGACATGAGTACAGCATAGTCCGCAGACTTGACACTGCTACTTCGCCTCGAGTGTGTCCCACTGTTCTTAGATTGCTACCCTACCACGGCTCAAAGGAGTCGTGCAAACAGGTAGCAGTTGGGTGCAGTCCCGAGCACTTGGAGGCAGTGGCGGTTAGAAAGGATTCGTCTCTCCCGGTATTGGGGGTTGATATCGCGCTGTGTCCGAGAGCCATTACGCAAAGTCCCTGGCCAGGGCAAGCGAGATTTGCTGGTAGGATCCAGTAGTTTCTCAGGGTGTAATGGGCTTTGCTCCGACACGACTTATACAGCTATTAGGGGACTGACGCTTGCCGCCCCCCTAGGCCCGATATGCGATAGTCTTAGACGAACGGACCGGACTGTATGGAGATTGTCACATCAGACTCAGTAAGAGTTCGGATGGGTTTCCTCATCGGCCTTCTTATCGACATCTATCTGGGGACTATTACATACAGCTAGTGCCGCTTGCGGTCTGTGGTTAAACCCACTACCAGCGTAGTAGTCGAGTCTCTAGAGTCCCACGCAGAGAGTTTCCCTACTCCAGGCGAAACGATATAGAGGTCGTATGGTTTTACGACAAGGGTTCGGACGCATACATGTGTTTTCGCACGTACGACTTTCGGAAAGTTTTTACTAGTCGGCTTTGGTTTAAGCCAGTTACTAGTATCCGGTTATTGGATTTATACAGTCTAAAGTTTTTCCGTGTTTTCACGGACAGGAGGGGCGTTCTCGTAATTGCGCGAGAAGCTTCTAGAAGATGGTGACTAAGGAGGTTTAGGTGGCATATACATTGAATGAGATTAGTGAGTCATATGGATGATTCATCCATATCATTAATGCTTCATAATTGCTTAATGACTCATGGAGATGAATCACCACAAGATATTTATCAAGCATGGTTGTAAATCATTTTCTTTTCTTTTCTTGATAAAATAAAATGCTTGATATATATTATGATAACTCATTTTCTCTTCTCATTATTATTATGTTCATCTTCTCTCTCCTCAAGCTCTCCCTCTTCAAACCCTAATCCTCCCCTCTCATGTGTTGAGTACAAGGATTAGTTAGACTACTTAATCCATAACCATACTCTATTTCATCTAGGTACTTTGATTAGCACTTAAAGATACCTAGTTGCCTCAAGTTTAGAGGCAAAGCTTGGAGTTAAGCTCTCGTGGTGGATCGTCTACTACTTGGAGAAGGCCGAGGAGGAGGTGGAGTTCGTAAAGAAGAAGGACATGGTTCTTTAGGTATAATCCCTTTACATAGTAGTTGTTAACTTCTATGTTTGATGTTAGTTATCGTTTAGCTTCGATTCATGCGGTTAGTCGATATTTAAGCAAAGAACAAGATCGTTTTTCATATTTCCGCCTCCCCGCAAGTCGTGGGGTGTTGTACATCGACTTACAGTGGTATCAGAGCCTCGCTAAACAATAAATAACTCACTTGCAAAATTGTATGAATTTCGAACGGAAAAAACAAAACCGGAAAACCCCGATATCATGAGTTTCTGTCGATTTTTAAATGAAGTCCAAAAATTTTTTAGGGTGGTTCAGATAGCTCTAGATGACAGTAGTATAACACCCAAGAAAATTGGGCCCATGAATCGGCTAAAGCGCCGCGGAACCGCGGCGGATCCCACCGATCCGCCGCGCTTCCGCCGCCGAGTTGCCGATTCATGAACCCAATTTTCCTGTGTTGGTTCTCTGTGATATTTGGTATTTTCTGGAATTTTTTATTTTTGCTCAGGTTTCAGATTTACAGAGAAGTATTGGAGCAAAATTAAATGTGTTTAATCAATCGAAATTATACGGTATTTTCTTGTTGGATTATATCTGTGTTTGTATAATGTGTTCGTAAACCTCCCCTAACTGCTAGTATGTCGGTTGGCAGGGGGTTGCACATTTCTGTAATGGATTTTATCTGTTTGTGTATATGAACTGTGTTGGACTGTTGTGATGTATAGCCGGGGTTATGTGATGGGTTATTATTTAATTTATTTGATGTAAATATAATTTGTTGTAATATTATTTTGCGGGGCACATCCAGGTTGCGGTTGTAGCCACCGTTGTATTATTTCATTTTACTGTTTTTTCTCCTAGGACAGACCCAAGGTGGGGTGCACAAACTGCCGGGTGGGTAGTTTACCGTACCCGTTGGGGTCTTGGGTGGGGTAATGGCTATTCATCACAACTGTGTAATCCGTCTTTTGTTGCAGGCTCAAAACAAACACGGATTACTTGCAAATCCAATAAAGTTTATCTGTGATCTGGAATGCCTATTATTGCGTCTGATGAATGTACAATATCTATATATGATAGCTATTTAGACGTCACTTATATTTTACACCCGCGCTAGCCCAGCCCCCGCTCTGTCGTTAGTTAAGTAACCTAACGGGTGATGACGGGACCCCGTGGCGAATGCGGATGGCATAAGAGGACGTTGTATTTTCGTTGTTTTCTGCAATGATAGGTTAATGATGGGACGCATTATTTATAATGCGAAGAAAATAAACCAAAAAGTTTAATCGTTGGAACAATTTAAAAGAAACCACTCGGTTAATTTTAAAAACAGATATTTTTAAATGCGGAGCTTTAACCACTCCTTTTAAAAGCTATCAGGTTCCTTCGGTTATATCAAGTTCACTACGTTCAAGGTTTCGCCAAAACCATTCGTAGCCCTCCGTCATTTCATTTGGGTATTCAGTAGTATTCAAACTATGCATTTTGGCCAAAGTCAAGGCATAGTGTTTGGTAGCTGCTGGGTTTTCATTTGTTGCATAAGATAGATGAGTTGGTTTGGGACAGTCGTATTATCATTTGACCAAAGTCAGGGGTATATACAGATGGGTTCAAATTGACAAGATAATGACGGGTAGAACTTAACATGTGACTTATGACATTTTGACCAAAGCCAAGGTCATAAGAGCATGGGGCAAAAACTTATATCGGGAATTTCTAAAGAAACTGAAATTTGCAAAGAGATGCATACCATTTGGAGTTTGATGAATGTTGGTAGCATTCCTTCAACATTATCATACGATGATATTTGGATCCCGATCCTACTGTGAGTATATGCTACTTATCAGGAGATTTGTCATCTAACGATCAATGCTATAAACCAAGTAGGTGTCAAGAAAGGTGTCAGCGGGGTTACGCCCCCAGAGAAAAGAGGTTATTTAATTAAGGAACTTCGCGAAAGCGTTGGAAAAGCTCCCTCGAAGTATCGACACTAGCCTGGCTGAATGGTTAAGCAAGTATTGTACGGTGAGAATAGTCCTGGCTAATTCTTCTTTTATGGTTTGAGGAAGGATTCGAGAAACAGTGGGAGCCATCCAGTTTAGATAAACTAAAAACCACTCTAAACTTGCAAGAGCATCATGCTAAAGAGTTTTCTTCTCTCTCTCCTAATTGCAGCGACCCTGAAAATGACTGGACTTAAGTTACTTTTAGAGAAAAATATACTGACAGGGCCAAACTATAAAGATTGGCTGCGGAATGTCAAAATGGCTTTGACCTATGACAAATTGGGGTACGTCCTCACCGCTACGGCACCTGCTATCCCTGGTCCCAAATCCAGTAATGCGGATAAGGAAATCCGCAAAACCTGGGATTTCGATTGCGCGAAAGCCAAGTGCATCGTGCTGGCCTCGATGAACAATGAACATCAGAGGAGGCACGAGGATATGGAACTAGATGCTATATTTCTCCATACAAAGGAACTTTATGGAGAGCAATCTCCTATAGCAAGATACGAGACCTCTAAGAACTTGTTTCGAGCGAGGTTGGCTGTCGGGTCATCGGTAGGAGAACATGTCCTAAAGATGATCGGCTATATAGAAGAGCTCGCAGACCTTGGGACGACTTTGGATAATGAGCTCTATACAGACCTTATTCTCCAGTCCCTTCCTTCCACCTACGCCCAGTTTATCCTGAACTTCAACATTCAAAGAAAAGAAGTTGAACTTCCGGAACTCCTAAACATGTTAAGGAGTGCAGAGGGCACCTTGCAGAAGACAAGGGAAACACCCGCTATGTTTATTGGCGGTGCATCTTCTTCCGGGTCCAAGGCTAGGGCCAAAGGAAGGAAGAAGAAGGCCGCCACCAAACCTAGAGGAGGTGTTAGTAAGGTGGGAGGGAAGGGAAAGAAAAAGTTTGCGGTACCGGTAGTGGGCCAGGATGAGTGCTTTCATTGTCACAGGAAAGGGCACTGGAAGAAAGATTGCAAGGCGTGGAACGCCAAGAACCAGGAACCGAAGCAAGCTGTGGCTTCGACTTCAGGTGTGTTTGTAATTGAGAATTGTCTGTCAATTAACTCTACTTCCTGGGTATTGGATACCGGATCAGGATCTCATATTTGCAATTCATTGCAGGCACTGAGAAACCGTAGAGTGCTGAAGGAAGGTGATATGACCCTAAAGGTTGCTAACGGAGCTAGCGTGGGAGCTGCGTCCGTCGGGGATTATCACCTAGGATTGACGAGTGGACACATTTTGGTTTTACATAACTGTTTTTTTGTACCAAGCTTAACGTGTAATATCATATCAGTTTCCTTGTTATCAAATAAAGGTTATGATTTCATGTTTGTAAGAGATGTTGTTAACATCCACCTTAATCATGGTTTGATTGGGTCCGGTACACTAAATAACGGTATATATGTTTTAAACCAACTTCAAATTTTCAATGTCCAGAACACACTAAAAAGAAAGTCTCCAGATTTAAATAAAGCTTTCTTATGGCATTGTAGACTGGGTCACATCAATGAGAGAAGGTTGACTAAGTTGCATAGAGAAGGATATTTGGACTCGTTCGAATATCAAACTTATGACACTTGTCAATCTTGTCTCAAAGGAAAGATGACAAAGACTCCATTTACTGGAAATGGAGTAAGAGCGAGCGAGCTCTTAGGACTCATACACAGCGATGTATGTGGTCCAATGTCTATGCATGCAAGAGGTGGTTTTTCCTATTTCATTACTCTCACGGATGATTACTCAAGATACGGATTCATTTATCTGATGAAACATAAATCCGAGGCTTTTGAGAAATTCCAAGAGTATAAAAATGAAGTAGAAAACCAAACCGGCAAAAGTATCAAGACACTTAGATCTGATCGAGGTGGTGAATACTTGAGTGCCGAGTTCCTAGGTTACCTAAAAGAGAAAGGAATTCTCTCTCAGCTTACTCCTCCATACACTCCACAACATAATGGTGTATCGGAGAGACGGAATCGAACCCTATTGGATATGGTACGATCCATGATGAGTAATGCTGAGTTACCGCGATCTTTCTGGGGTTATGCGCTAGAATCAGCGGCATATCTTTTGAACAGGGCTCCTACCAAGACTGTGCCTACCACTCCATATCAGATGTGGACTGGGAAGAAACCCCATCTTCAGCATATGAAGATTTGGGGATGTCCAGATTTTGTTAAAAAGCAGCATGTGGACAAGCTCGAGGCACGATCAGTAAAATGTAAGTTTGTGGGATATCCAAAGAACTCCAAGGGATATTATTTCTATTACGCAGAGGAACAAAAGGTTATTGTTTCTCATAATACCCATTTTCTGGAACATCAGTTTTTAGAAAAGGAAATAAGTGAGAGCGAAATAGAACTGGAAGAAATTCCAGAACCACAAACTGCTACTGAAAGTTTGGTAGAACCAGTAGTTCAAGAAGAACAGGACATTCCCGCACCCCTCCGCAGGAGTAGTAGGCCGTCTCATCCGCCTGAGAGATACTACGGTTTTCTCATAGATGGGGATAGAGAGGATTGCATCATAGATGATGATGAACCTACTGACTTCCAGCAGGCCATCCAGAGCGGCGACTCGGTACGATGGCTAGATGCAATGCGGACCGAAATGGAGTCCATGTACACCAACAAAGTATGGACTTTGGACTTTGCTCCAGATGGGGTAAAACCCATAGGATGCAAATGGATCTTCAAGAAAAAGATTGGTGTAGATGGACAGGTGGAAACCTATAAGGCTAGACTTGTTGCAAAGGGTTTTCGTCAAAGACCTGGTTTAGACTATGACGAAACTTTTTCTCCAGTGGCTATGCTCAAATCCATTCGGGTCCTTCTTGCTATTGCTGCCTTCCATGATTATGAAATCTGGCAGATGGACGTAAAGACGGCTTTTCTGAATGGAAATTTAGAAGAGTGCGTCTATATGGATCAGCCAGAGGGTTTCAATCAGAGTGGGAGCAGCGGGAAAGTATGCAAGCTGCTTAAGTCCATTTATGGACTAAAGCAGGCATCGCGGAGTTGGAACATCTGTTTTGATGAGACAGTCAAAGAATATGACTTTATCAAAAATCCAGATGAACCGTGCATATATAGTAAAGTTGTAGCCAGAAGTGTCGTATTCCTCGTCTTGTACGTGGATGACATTCTATTGATAGGAAATGACATTCCTATGCTGCAATCTGTCAAAGGATTCTTGTCACACAGATTCTCCTTGAAAGACCTGGGTGATGCCTCTTACATTCTGGGGATCCGGATCTATCGTGATAGATCCAAGAGGATGTTGGGACTTTCGCAGTCCAGGTATATCGACACTGTACTGAAAAGATTCAGTATGGAAGATTCTAAGCGCGGTAATCTACCGGCTTGTCACGGAATCACCCTCTCCAAAGAGATGTCTCCCAAGACTGATTTGGAAAGGGAAAGCATGTCTATTATACCCTACGCTTCTGCGGTAGGCTCTATAATGTATGCGATGTTGTGCACCAGACCAGATGTAGCTTACGCACTGAGTGTGGTAAGCCGGTATCAGTCAGACCCAGGGGAGAAGCACTGGATAGCAGTAAAGAACATTCTCAAGTACCTAGGAAGGACTAAGGAGATGTTCTTGGTTTACGGCGGAAAAGACCTCAGGTTGGAGGCCTTTGCTGATTCCGGCTTCCAGAGTGATAAGGACGATTCCAAGTCCATGTCGGGTTATGTCTTTACCCTCAATGGAGGGGCGGTGTGCTGGAAGAGCTCCAAGCAGGACACCGTTGCTGACTCGACGATGGAAGCGGAGTATATAGCTGCTTGCGATGCCACAAAAGAAGCAGTCTGGATGAAGAAGTTCCTAACAGAACTTCAGGTGGTTCCTACCATAGTTGATCCAATACCTCTGTATTGCGACAACAATGGAGCTATAGCTTTAGCGAAGGAACCAAGGTCCCATCAGAAATCCAGACACATCTTAAGGCGGTATCACCTGATCAGGGAGATCATTGATCGTCAGGAGATCGAGGTTCGGAGAGTTGCTTCTGAAGAGAACATTGCTGATCCATTCACGAAGGCCCTACCTCAGATTCAGTTCGAGAGGCTACTCGAGATCATCGTTCTTCGATATACCAGTACATGGCCCTAGTGCAAGTGGGAGATTGTTAGTGTATATGCCCTAGGGGCCATTATTGTATCATACTAGTTTGTATATTACTTAATGGAAGATTGGGATATTCACATGTATATAACAGTCTTGCTAAACATGGTAGTATGCTACTTGGTTTTTCTATCTTAATATGTGAGTATACGTATTGATAGAGCTCTTAGGATCTTGCTTGACTACCAGCGTTGTGATGGCAGTCACACTAGTGGGGGCTGGATAGTCCACAAGCACATCCTTATTCAGGTCCCTAGTCATTGGATTATCGAGACAGGGCATCGATACTCCGGAGTAGACTAGTGTGTATGCTTCTCATCCCAGTTGGGGAGATGGTCTGTCCCACAGCCGTCGGTACGTCGTACTGGAGATAGTATGCAGGTGCTCGTTGGGTTACGGGTACACCGGACAGGACTCATAGGAAACTGTCGGTTGGTTTTATACCAGTCGTCAGTGAACAGTTCCCAGGTGACATGAGTACAGCATAGTCCGCAGACTAGACACTGCTACTTCGCCTCGAGTGTGTCCCACTGTTCTTAGATTGCTACCCTACCACGGCTCAAAGGAGTCGTGCAAACAGGTAGCAGTTGGGTGCAGTCCCGAGCACTTGGAGGCAGTGGCGGTTAGAAAGGATTCGTCTCTCCCGGTATTGGGGGTTGATATCGCGCTGTGTCAGAGAGCCATTACGCAAAGTCCCTGGCCAGGGCAAGCGAGATTTGCTGGTAGGTTCCAGTAGTTTCTCAGGGTGTAATGGGCTTCGCTCCGACACGACTTATACAGCTATTAGGGGACTGACGCTTGCCGCCCCCTAGGCCCGATATGCGATAGTCTTAGACGAACGGACCGGACTGTATGGAGATTGTCACATCAAACTCAGTAGGAGTTCGGATGGGTTTCCTCATCGGCCTTCTTATCGACATCTACTTGGGGACCGTTACGTACAGCTAGTGCCGCTTGCGGTCTGTGGTTAAACCCACTGCCATCGTAGTGGTCGAGTCTCTAGAGTCCCACGCAGAGAGTTTCCCTACTCCAGGCGAAACGATATAGAGGTCGTATAGTTTTACGACAAGGGTTCGGACGCATACATGTGTTTTCGCACGTACGACTTTCGGACAGTTTTTACTAGTCGGCTTTGGTTTAAGCCAGTTACTAGTATCCGGTTATTGGATTTATACAGTCTAAAGTTTTTCCGTGTTTTCACGGACAGGAGGGGTGTTCTCGTAATTGCGCGAGAAGCTTCTAGAAGATGGTGACTAAGGAGGTTTAGGTGGCATATACATTGAATGAGATTAGTGGGTCATATGGATGATTCATCCATATCATTAATGCTTCATAATTGCTTAATGACTCATGGAGATGAATCACCACAAGATATTTATCAAGCATGGTTGTAAATCATTTTCTTTTCTTTTCTTGATAAACTAAAATGCTTGATATATATTATGATAACTCATTTTCTCTCCTCATTATTATTATGTTCATCTTCTCTCTCCTCAAGCTCTCCCTCTTCAAACCCTAATCCTCCCCTCTCATGTGTTGAGTACAAGGATTAGTTAGACTACTTAATCCATAACCATACTCTATTTCATCTAGGTACTTTGATTAGCACTTAAAGATACCTAGTTGCCTCAAGTTTAGAGGCAAAGCTTGGAGTTAAGCTCTCGTGGTGGATCGTCTACTACTTGGAGAAGGCCGAGGAGGAGGTGGAGTTCGTAAAGACGAAGGACACGGTTCTTTAGGTATAATCCCTTTACATAGTAGTTGTTAACTTCTATGTTTGATGTTAGTTATCGTTTAGCTTCGATTCATGCGGGTAGTCGATGTTTAAGCAAAGAACAAGATCGTTTTTCATATTTCCGCCTCCCCGCAAGTCGTGGGGTGTTGTACATCGACTTACAGGGTCCGTAGAATTACTTGTATTGTCTTCCAAACACTTTAAACTTGGAAAATGGGTTCCTGACATTCGATCATTTATATCGACTCTCAACGTATCAGCGTGAAGTTGTCTCTAGCTGGAATCAATCAATTTGATGACCTCGCATTGGGGTACGCGAATGAACCATATATCCTAGTCATTCATCCTCGGGTGACTAGCGATCTTCTATCATATCTCTAAGTACAACTCGTGTGGCATAAGCTCCAAACATCTGGGGAGATATCTCCTCATTCGCAGCAACATCTGGCTCATTCGTCTGTACGCTAAACAGTGTCTAAATCATCAAAATATGGTGCATTAACGGTCATCACATTCTGGCTGGCCTCTATCAGTGGCCCAATCCTCTGGTGTTGATCTGCACGCCTGAGTAATCTCGTAAAATCGACCCATCAAACGCTCATGGCACTAAAACACAATAAAACGACACCTCTATGCAATCGTATGGCCCTGGAATCACGGCCTGGTCAGTCCTCGTCCGTGACGAGCTCGTGCTGATCGCAACTCTAGCCGTAGCTCTATGTGCCCATACAACCGTGGTAACAAAACCATAAACTGGTACTGAAGGGGATAGATCATAGGAATGAATATAATACTGTGCAAAGAAATGTACATCCTAAGGTTTCTTAAACGGAGTATCATATCGTAAGTATGCCGCGGAACATACACACGGTACGTCACTCTACTTGAGTCACCTACTCCATCAACCAAGGGTCATGCTACACTCAGGAGGTAAAACCTAACGCTCCGATACCAACTTTGTCATGACCCGAAAAGTACAGAACATGACCGGCACTTAAACTACGAAACGTCTCGAGGCGTACGTAATCTAAGTAAGCCAAAACCCAGAAATCCAAACCAAGTAAAGCAGTAGAGTGAAGGAAAAACCAATTTTTAAAGCAAGAAGTTTTACAGCATAAGCCGAAGTATTCATTTTTAAAATCTCAAGTATTTTCTGAAAATTTCGGCAGAGTTTCCTTTGTAAAAACTGACCCCAAACGGGTACAAATCTGATAAAGCATATATAATGAATAAAGGCATCCCTAAGCGGGAGCTAGCACTTCGTCAATCGACGGACAAAACCACACAATGCAATATAATATACAACGTCGAAAAGCGAGGATCAAACTCAAGATAAAAATCCAACATCATCAAGAAAACCAGAGGAAAACCATAATAATATAGTGCGCGACTCTAAGGTCGAAAGAATATACACTGGTCATCTATCTCTATCAAATATACAAGTCTGGTTGATGGAGTTTTACTAGATACAACTGAAATAACAATTATACAATGGTGGTCCTGATGCAAAAGAACCCACCTATCAAAGCAATCACCCGAAAGGAACAGTGTGCCAGCAAAACCGCAACGAAATCTGTACGGCAAAACCTGCAAGAAATTGTGGCACAACGGGGGTGAGTTGCCAACTCATGAGTAGAAAACATCTACGAGTAGAAATCGCATGTATGACGCTATCTTAGGTCATAACGGGTAATATCCTCAAATAAATATCCTGGTCCATCTATGAATAAGTGTAATACTACATGCTCATATCAGTACGTCAGATAGCAACATATCAGATATATAATGTATGAATGCATGACGAATGGAAATAGAATGCATCATGAAATCAACAGAGAAATCAGTGTCAAGCATCGACACAAAACTTAAATCTCAGTATCTCAAATCTCAAAATCTCAGTGTCTCAAATCCCAATATCTTAATATCTCAATATCTAGGGCTCCGTCAGTCAGGATCGGCCTATATCATCAATCACACGACCACGAACGGTATCCTCTGGATATCCGCCGCGCCAGGTAAAATCACCGGTAGGCAGTCTGCCCCTGCCGGGCTCATCATCCTCTATGAAATCACTCTCGCCCCGGGGTACCATACCGGGTCCACCATGTACCCGAGACGGTTCATACTACTGCTCGAAACGGCTCTCAAAATCCAACAGCTATCAAGAAAACTCATGGTGGACGACTCATACATCACGAGAAAACTGCAACATGCATTTAAAAAAGAGAGAGAGAGAAATTTATATATATTCCTGCGGTTTTCCCCCAAATCCCGAAATCTCATGAAAATCTGAAATCCAAAATCAAGAGTACGTAAACAGTGAATATCGACATAAATCTCCATAATACTGCATGACCAATGAATATATGAATGCATCTGATATCATGCAATTAATGCAACAGTTAAACTAGCATATGAAAGCTATAACCTATCGCAACTATCAACTAGCAAGCTATGTCAATGAATAGTATTTTCTAAAGTGTACGTGACATGGCAATTACCGATGATGATGTGTGTGAACCGGCAAGCAGGTGTGCATGGAACATACGCATCATCGGTAATGGTGCTGGTGTCCTGACAGCAGGATTTCATAATAATTACAGATAACATATGTACAAGCATGCAATGCGATGAAACATCATGAATATACAGAAGGTGATGTAGTAACAGCAACACTGAAAAAAATATACCTACCCAATATACGAGTCATACAGTTGGAATTTAAAATACCCACGATTCTTCACTTTTGAAAATGAGTATGACTCGAGCCCAGTCAAAAGGGTAAGGGGATCCACCTAAGTCTGAGTCGATATATATATATATAAAGTAGTCGGTGATCTCGCCTCAACAGTTTCACCTACGATACAATAAATAATATGACATTCTCGAGTCAAGAGTGCGGATCTATCCTCATAACTATATTTCGTACGGTAAATCTATCGTACGGCATCCCAAATCTGGGTACGGATCAAATATCACATTTTATCTCAATATTCATCTGGTATCCACATCATCACGTATCGAGAGCAGAGGGTACTGATATAAGTCTAGTACACTACTAATATCATCAACAATATCATGATCTGGCTACTGATCTAAAGTCTCCTACAATCCGACGTCATCCACACATATTATCATATAGAAGTTTACATCGCCCAAGCGATCCATTATAAATATCATAGCCTATCTCATCTCATATCTTGATCATATGTCAACTGTCATATATACATCATCATCCACATAGTATCTTCGTCTAACGATCCGCTATAGCATTATCACATATCTCGGTCACATAATAAATACCTCACGGCATCATGCCCGATCATATCGATTCATTCCCAAGTATCATATAACATCCTCATCATCCAAGTATATGAAAACCAATATATGTGTGTGTGTGTGTGTGTGTGTGTGTGTGTGTGTGTGTTGTGGGATACGATGGCGCCCGGCGGTCAAACCGACGCCAAATGCGGAACAAAAACTTTTACGGAATCGGCGCTACCGCGACCCAAAACCCGGATCATTTCATTAACCGTAAACTAGCAAAATGTAAAATGAGCTTGGAAAGATTATACCGATCGATCCGTGTTCTTCGGTCTTCAATCTCTGCTCCAAGCTCCTCGTTGCTGCGTTGATGAATTCCGCTCTCCGCTCTCGCTCGTCAAAGTGGCACCACGTCATTGAATTTTTATACGGGCTCCCGTCTCTATACCGAGGCAACTCGGACATGAAGTTTGCTAGCCGACATGTCGAAGAATGAAGTAGAGTGAGAGTGGAATATATTGTCTCAAGACACTCAAGTGATTGGGTGAAGTTAAATTGGAGTTGCCAAGAAGAGCTTGTGAGCAAGGAATTTTGCCAAGTGAAGAAGGGAAACTTTTTGCTCGGCCAAATGAAAATCATGGAACCAAAAAATGGCTCGGCCAAGACAATTTTCTCTCTGTGGAATAGTGCTGAAAAATTGGTGAGGGAATTAATCAAGTGGTCATCTGAATAACGCAAACACCAAGAAGAAAAGAAACCAACAGCCACCATCCCACAATTAATGCAACATAGTGACCCACAACCAAGCCCATCCCTCACACAACAAATGAACAACCACCACAATAATGTTCGGCCATAACAAGAAACTCAGAGGAATGAAGGAATGGTCATCAAGTGAGTGGAAAAAAAATAACCAATAAATTAATACCCTCCACCAAAAACAAAAAGCTACACAAAAAAAAAACTACCCACTCCCACAACATTTGGTTCAGTGCCAAATGCAGCCCGCTGCATACGAAATGGCCAAGCCCAATAAATGCCCACAATTGAAAAACATTAATTAAACATTAAAAATAATGTTTAATCAAGCGGAGAAAAAACTGGCAACTTCAAAAGTAATCGCGTAATTACAGGATTACTCCACAACAGTATATACATACCCGCATTTATATTTCGACCGAATACAAATGCAATGAGACAAAAATATTCCTACAATATAATACTAGGATCCGGTTTAAACCAAAGCCCGCTAATATTATCCATCCGATCATGATCCGTGCCCAAGTGAACAGATATGATCGAACCCCGCCATATATCCATACGGCCTCTACAACGTTTCGCCTGAACTTGGGAAACTGTCTGTGGGGGACTCTAATGACTCATCAATACACTGGCACTGAGTATAACCACTAGCACGTCAGAGGTACTAGCTGTACGTAACGGTTGCCGATGTATTGATCGGAAGGGAAGCTGATGAGTGAACTCATCCAGAAACCCTACTGAGCCTGACAGTGACAATATTCGTACAGTCCGGTCCGTTCGTCTATGAGTATCGCATATCGGGCCTAGGGGGCTGGTAAACGTCAGACCCCCAATAGCGGTATAAGTCGTGTCGGAGAGCAGCCCAGAACACCCTGAGATACTACTGGAATACCTACCAGTAAATCTTGATTACCCTGGCTAGAGATTTCGTGTAATGGCTCTCCTAAACACAGCGCGATCTCACCCCTAATACCGGGAGAGACGAATCCCTGACGATCCGCTCACTGCCTCCATGTGGCTCAGGACTGTACCCAACTAAAACCTATTTGCACGACTCCTTTGAGCCGTGGTAGGTTAGTAATCAAAGCACAGTGGGAACTCATACAAGACAAATGACGATCTCAGGTCGACAGACTAACCTGTACTCATGTCATCCGGGAACTGCTATCTGACGATATGTATAATACCAACTAGCATGTTCCCGGCGAGTCCTGTCCGGTGTACTCATAACCCAATGAGCACCTGTATACATCTTAGGTGAACCAACTGACACCAATGGCTTGTGAGACCGGCCACCGCCCCTCGTTGGGGTCTCGACTGTATACACTAGTCTACTCTGGAGTATCGATGCCCTGTTTCGAAACTCCTACGACTAGGGACATTTTAAAGATGTGCTTATAGACCCCAGCTCCCATGTATATGATCGCCATCATACTACTGGCAGTCAAGCAAGAATCCTATAGGATCTATCAACATGCAATAGTGAACTAAAGCATGTACAGGATGATAAAGACAAACCAGATAGCATACTATCATCTCGAGCAAGACTATCATATCGGTATAGGTCCTCCCTCAATCATTGCAATCACGTACTTGCGATCCAATAATTGACTTTGAGGGCACTATATCCAACAATCTCCCACTTGTACTTAAGGCTAATTATTGCGATGTCGCGTACTCACAGCTCGTGTGATACCGAACATCCAACTCCTCTACTAATCAGTTTCACAAAGCTCGTTTATAAAACTATTGTGTTCGAGAAATAGCCTCAGTGAGTGGATCCGCCCTGATGTTTTTTTCTATGTCTCTCTTTTTCTCGAGTTCGCGGAGAAAGCCATCTCCCGAAATGAGCAATACCTGTCTTAGAATATGTCTGGATATCTGATGGGACCCAGTTCATAAATGAACTCCAAATCCAGCAAACTTCTTAGACTGTATCGTCAACTGAATATAATCAGTATCTTGCACCATGCCTCCTTCAGTATCCACTTGGACTACCTGTCCAAACTATAGCCCCTCGTCAGAGGGAAAACAATAACTCTGACAGTCACTCTGTTATCTGTTGGATATAGTGCCCTCAAAGTCAATTATTGGATCGCAGGTACGTGATTGCAATGATTGAGGGAAGATCTATACCGATATGACAGTCTTGCTCGAGATGATAGTATGCTATCTGATTTGACTTTATCATCGTATACATGCTTTAGTTCACTATTGCATGATGATAGAACCCATAGGATTCTTGCTTGACTGCCAGCAGTATGATGGCGATCATATACGTAGGAGCTGGGGTCTATAAGCACATCCTTAAAGTGTCCCTAGTCGTGGTAGTTTCGAGACGGGGCATCGATACTCCAGAGTAGACTAGTGTATACAGTCAAGACCCCGACGAGGGGCGGTGGTCGGTTTCACAAGCCATTGGTGTCAGTTGATACACCTAAGATTTATACAGGTGCTCATTGGGTTATGAGTACACCGGACAGGACTCGCCGGGAATCTGCTAGTTGGTATTATACCTAGCGTCAGATAGCAGTTCCCTGGTGACATGTGTACAGGTTAGTTCATCGACCTGAGGTCGTCATTTTTCTCGTGTGAGTTCCCACTGTGCTTTGATTTCTACCCTACCACGGCTCAAAGGAGTCGTGCAAACAGGTCTTTTTTGGGTACAGTCCCGAGCCACATGGAGGCAAGTGAGCGGATCGGCAGGGGATTCGTCTCTCCCGGTATTGGGGGTGAGATTGCGCTGTGTCTAGGAGAGCCATTACACAAAGCCCTCGGCCGAGGCAGGAGATTTACTGGTAGGTACTCCAGTAGTATCTCAGGGTGTTCTGGGCTACTCTCTGACACGACTTATACCGCTATTGTGGGTCTGACGTTACCATCCCCCTAGGCCGATATGCGATACTCATAGACAAACGGACCGGACTGTATGTATATTGTCACTGTTAGGCTCAGTAGGGTTTCTGGATGAGTTCGCTCATCGGCTTCCCTTCCAATCAATACATAGGCAACCGTTACGTACAGCTCGTATCTCTGACATGCTAGTGGTTATACCCAGTGCCAGTGTGTTGATGAGTCATTAGAGTCCCCCACAGACAGTTTCCCAAGTTCGGGAGAAACGTTGTAGATGCCGTATGGTTTTATGGCAGGGTTCGAAAAATGCACGTGCGTTTTCGCACGTGTCATTTTTCGGGCAGATAATACTGGTGGGCTTTGGTTTAAGCTGGATCCGAGTATTATACTGTGTAGATATAATAACTTTGTCTCAGTTGCATTTGTATTCGGTCGTAATACAAATGCGGGTATGTTTATACCATTACGGGGTTATCCTGAAATTCGTTTCGGGATCTCTTTTGGAAGTTGCCAGTTTCCAGTTTTCTATCGTCCGTATTTAACATTCGGTTAAAGACGGATTTATCTTTTCTTGATGAGTGTGGAAGGTTCTAGATGTTTCTAGATGGTGACTAGGATGGTGAGGTAGCTAGTGAGTCATTAGTGCTTTAATTGTTCATTTAATGATGTGATGATGTGTTGTGATGAATCATTGTTTCATTAAATGTTTAGTGCAAGGTGTTTAGGTGATTCATTCATCTCATTTATTGTTATGGTCACCCCCCCTCTCCTACACTCACCTCCTCCCTCTCTTTAAGTGGCCGACCATTCATTTGGTGGAGTTTATGGTTGTTGATTTGAAAAAGATGCAAGTATTTGGTTCATGGAAATTAGTATACTCTATTTCTCATTTTCACCCGATCCAAAAGGCAACTTCATTAACCGTTCGTCCATAGCTTTGGACGTAACGAGACAAAGTATTCTACTCATTCTCTACATCAATCTTGGTCATCTCTTTTAGCAGACTTGATGATCGAGTTGCATCGGTTCACAGGCGGAAGCCATCACTAGCCAGTCTGAGCCGGACATTGCGAGGATCGCTACTGAATATTGCGTGCCTCTTATCGAAATCCTTCCATGCCGGTGAATCTCTTGGATGGCTCATTTTTCCATCTTCACTTGGAGGAGCACGGTGATGCCAAATCATTGCCTCGGTTGTTTTCTTGCACTTGAATAGCCTCTGTAGCCTCTGTATTAAGGGAAAGTATCATGCTATCTTGACAGGTATATCAGGCTTCTTATTAGAATCTTTCGGCTTATACCTGGCCTCTCCGCATGTTGGACACTGTTTCAAATCTGAATTCTCTTTCCGGTACAACACGCAATTTTTAGGACATGCTTGAATCTTCTTACACTTTAGACCCAAATCAGACATCATCTTCTGGGCTCCGTACCAGCTGTCGGGCACGTTATTTCCCGGGGGCATAGAATCTTTCAAGAACGAAAGAAGCATTATGAATGACTTATTACTCCATCAATTTAGGCACTTAATCTGGAAAAGTTGGACGAACCATGAGAGGGTAGAATACTTTGCATTCTCATAAATTGGTTTTCTAGCATCATTCATGAAATTTTCATATTTATCCGCACGCGGTCTTTGACCGGAAGGAATGTCATCTTCGGTACGAATAGATTCACCTAGGGTAGCCTCTACCATATCCTCCATTTCTTCTGTTGGAAATAAATTACCGTCTTCTTCTTCTGCCGCATTACTGGCTTCTCCTTCTTCTCCTGCCGCATTATCGTGTTCTCCTTCTTCTTCTGCCGCATTACTGCGTTCTTCTCCTTCCCCATGATATTTCCAAGTTGTATAAAGTCTAGTAAAACCATATTTTACGATAAGAAGTTCTGCCAATTCTACCTTCTGCCAGTACTTATTCGCACATCTATCGCACGGGCAGAAAATCTTCTCTATCACGATCTTATTATGTGCGCATGCAAATTCAATAAAAGCAGCAACTTCTGCGACAAACTTAGGTTGCATACGTTGTTGCCAATCCACATACATCCAGTCCTTAACTCTGACGTACTCATGGTCCATGTTAGACTGTATAACATATAAATTATAGGTTATGGTGACTATATTGAGAAATCTAAGAACGGGATGGTCACTGACAAAGGAGAAAATCCGTGTATATGCTTTGTGCGTGCGTTTGTCGTTGAAAAGAATAAATTATCGAACGTATGTTAACCGATAGACGGAGACTAAGTGGCGCTTTGAGTTTCATATATGAGTATCGATGAGAATATGAAAGTTTTATATTATCATCAAGTATCATATATCGGTTTTAACTTGAACATCTTGAATCACTCTCTAATGATGCGTTTGTTGTGTATTCTTGTTGTATGTGTGTGTTCCGGCTATCGGGGGTAAGGCTTCTATCCCATTAAGAATGTATAGAGCGAACACCGATTCGCTTGTGCTTTCAACCGTTTTGAGTAAATTTCGGCAGCACCACCCCGTTGTTCTCCGAGTACATTGTAATAGAATAGATAATCATTTCAAAGCTGTGAAACAACGTTGAAATGAACATCTAATCTATCTTTGTACACGGAGAACCAGCGGAAAGGTACCGACGAAATATCTCGAAACGGATGAAAACACAAGTGAATGAAGGTGTTTGCTTTATACATTCCTAACTTGTCCACACGGGACAAATCTATCGGTTATCATACGATTGAATCTTCTCGTTACATAGACTATACGACGGTTGTTAGTATCGAGCTATACCATCCGATATTTAACAATTTTCGTATAGTTCTATGTCACAACGAACATCGAACGTATGTTAACCGATAGACGGGGACTAAGTGGCGCTCTTAGTTTCATATATGAGTATCGATGAGAATATGAAAGTTTCATATTATCATCGAGCATCATATATTGGTTTTAACTTGAACATCTTGAATCACTCTCTAATGATGCATTTGTTGTGTATTCTTGTTGTATGTGTGTGTTTCGGCTGTCGGGGGTAAGGCTTCTATCCCATTAAGAATGTATAGAGCGAACACCCATCCGCTTGTGCTTTCAACCGTTTCGAGTAAATTTCGGCAGCACCTCCCCGCTGTTCTCCGAGTACACTGTAATAAAATAGATAATCATTTCAAAGCTGTGAAACAACGTTGAAATGAACATCGAATCTATTTTTGTACACGGAGAACCAGCGGAAAGGTACCGACGAAATATCGCGAAACGGATGAAAACACAAGTGAATGAAGGTGTTTGCTTTATACATTCCTAACTTGTCCACACGGGATAAATCTATCGGTTATCATACGATTGAATCTTCTCGTCACATAGACTATACGACGGTTGTTAGTATCTGTCACGCCCCGCTTCCCGGTGTATGGCGAAGGGGACGCGACGAGGTCCGCTATGTATATACTTTGAAGTACATACGCTAAGCGTATCTAAGCAATATAAAAATAAATCACAAGCGACAAGAGATATAGAAATAACAACAAATTTATTAATAACATTCTTTTGTACAATGCATGAAAAGTAAATACAACTGGAATGAAAAGCGATGCCTAAACAATGGCATAACAGGAAATGAAAATACTGAATAGAACAAAGTACAATGTCTAGAGCTCGGGGTCTTCGTGAAACTGATCCAAGTCTTCACCGGTGGGCTCGATCTCTACTGGATCCAAAGCACCTGACGACATTCAAAGAAGAAAGAAATAGAATGTCGTCAGCGATTAGGTCGCTCGGTAAGTCCCAAAGATAAGGGGGAATTAGAAAGACAGAATAAGTGGTATCTTCTAAAGTTGTATACTATTTGTTGTAATGTTGTATTAACGCTGTTGTTTGTAGCTTGGTACAGAAGAATGCCAGTGTATACGAGAGGGGTCTCCATATGCTAGAGACCAGAGCAAACGGAAAATAGAGTACAAGGCTTCGTTAGAAGGCCCGTAACAACGGCAATTGGATTCATGTTAGGTATCTTAAGTCTGACCGTCTTGTACCACTTTTAACATCTTCCATACCAAACTACCCCTTAAACCCCGTAGTGTTTTGATATCATTGTTGTATTGTCTTGTGTAAGTTGTATGACTGACCAAAACCATGATATCAGTAAACAGATTGTAACTCCATAATCAGGTAAATGGAATAACGGAATAATGGATGTATATCCATGGTTTGTTTCAGTCAAGTTGTATAGATTGTTAACTAGATTCTGGGATTCATGTGTTCATATTGAGTTGGAATATTAAAGAATATAGATTGATTTGAATCATATGCAAGTCAAAAATAATCAGACACAAACCCGAGTCAGACTAAAAGAAATGTAAGTCGAAGTTCTATATTTGTTAGGGTCATTATTGTAATTTCTAAAACTTGAGGGGGTTCTATGTAAAAATACTTTTGTATAGTTTTCAAGATACACCTCAAGTATTTATTATTTATCTTTATAGTTATAATGAGTGTGATTTTATTTTGTGATATTTCTAGTGAAAATATCCTAATTTCATAAATAAAGGTATTAATTTGTAATATTGATTTATTTGAATTTCATGGTATTTTAATGTAACTTTTAATCTTGTAATTATTAGGAAAAGGTGGAAACTTTATCTTATAATAAAATAGGTGTTTAAATGATAAATATACATATGTTTATAGAAGAATAATTTTTAATAAATATTTTATTTTCCAAAATTCTTATTTTTCTTAAATGTCGTATTTTAAACCTTTCGAGACCGAATGCTCCTTGCGGAGGTCTGAATCTCGCACTACTAAGCCCGAGGGTGTATGATAAACCGTACTATCCCTAACGAGTTCCTCAAAGGTGGGTTGTAGCGGCGTTTTGCAAAGATTTAATAAATACTAATCATTTAGAAAACGGTTTTATAAAGATAAGATATTTATTTGTAAAAGGTGTAAATTTCCGTATTTTAGATTCTAGGGTTTCCTAAGCCAACTAGCCTATTTCTAAATGGTCTAAACATCAAGTCATTAGAAGCCTCAAATCTCCTCTTCACCGCCAATTACGGCCAGGTAAGTGCCAGGTGAGTGGGAGGCTCTCCACTACAAGTAGTGGCCCTAATTAAGTAACCACTCGCCTTAGAAACACTTGCCTAGACACCACAAAATCAGGTTTGGATAAACGATCGATGTCCACAACTTATCGTATTTCCTATTAAAAGATATTGTTTTAAAATTGTATATAACTTAGAACTTTTAAAAAGGTTTTGTTAAGAAAATGGCATTTTAATGTAAAATCTTGTTTTGTCGTATTCTAAATTTTCAAGGTAGCGTGTTATGGTTGCATATGAGTGTGTGTGGAGGTAGGTCATTACCTCGTGATCTACTTTAAGGTATAGCAATGTTAAGAGGTTAATGTGATGAATTAAACATGGTGGTATTTAAGTGAAAGAATACGATATATTGCAAAAGCTATCATTTCATGTGTGAAAACTTGTTCAAATTAATTTTTTAGTGATTAGAAGTCAACATGAAGATATTTAAGCATTATGGAATTAGTGATAAATGAGATTTGATAGAAAACCGAATCGGAAATCGGCTTGTTCCGATTTCCGTCGGGTTTATAAGTTCGTATTCTAATGAAAGAAAAGAAGGATAGAAAAGGGGGACTTACGAGTTTGGACAACGCTAGAGAGTGAGAGGAAGGTAGAGGGTTTGCCGGTGCGTCGAATCCTCGTTGATCACCAGAATTTCGCCACCGATTTCGTCAGCGCTTCGTCTTTCGCTCGTTTTCTAACGTACCAAGTTCTCTTGGAATTTTGAGAGAGTGGACTTAGAAAAAGTGATGAGAGGGTAGAGGGTATGGGGTTTATATAGAGTTAGGCTAGGGTTAGGGTTTTCAATAAAAATATATAAAAGTATATAAAAATTATATAAAAATCATTGAAAATCATTAAACCTAGGAGTAAAAGGGATTTATCCAGGCATTTAGAGTATGCAAGAGGGTTGACCAAGTCAACAGGCAACTTTTTCGTGTTGACGATTCGGCCGTCCGGCTGGCGGCGCCGGACCGAGTCCGCCGGTTCGCTGGCCGGCGGCGCCGAGTCGGGCCGAGTCAGGGTGTCATTGGCCGGGGGTTTTCCTATGGAAGATTTTGGTATTTTTACTTTTTTGTCTTCTGTTCATGTTTTGTGAGTTATGGCGTTTTGACTGTTGGCTTCCAAAAGAAATTAAAACAAAATAAATACAAAAATAATGTGGGGCATGAGATTTGAATTCTGGTGGCTTGGTTCAGCAGTGCAAGGTATTACCAATGAGCTACAAGCTCATTCTTGTTATTATTGTGGGAAAATAACTACTTAAACTGGTAACAGCAACATTAAATATCCCAAGTGTATTTTAATTTTAAAACAATTTTATGTACACTAAAAATGGAGTTATTTAAAAACAAAATAATTACTTATATATATATTGTGCTCAGGTTAAAATACTCCTTTATGGATTTTTTTAAAAATTTAAAAAAATTTGTATAGAAAAGCGTATAGGAAATTAGGGTTGTTATATTCTACCTTCCTAAAAAAAATTTCGTCCTCGAAATTTGAAAAAGGAAAGTGTAACAGTTTCAAGGAAAGTCTGATTACTGTAGTATTGATAGTGTATAAAAATGACAAAGGGATACAAGGGTGAAAAAGGCTTACTGATGTGAATGCCTGCCGCCGTGGTACATTCCTTCTAGCTGGAGGCACATTCTGCCTTTGGGGCCTCTTTCTCTGCCCTCTAGGCATGTCCCTAATTGCTTGTTGAAATTGGCGAGTAGGCTGTGCAGGTGGTGGAGCAGGTAGTGCATAACGAGGTGCAGGAGCCTGTATAGCTGGCCGCTGCGGGTAGTTGGTGGATGTGTGAGTTGAGTTGTTATTGTAAGGACAGTTCCCAATTCCATGGTTGGATGCGCCACAAATTAGATACAAGCCTTTTGCGCGCCTACAGTCCTTCCACAAGTGTCCCTTTCTTCTGCAGTAGTAGTAGAAATCTGGACTTGACTGGTTATTGTTTTCTTCTGGTCTCCTGGGTTCAAACGATGGCCTTGGAGAGGCTCCTCCTTCCATTTGAGTGGCAGGGCGTTTCAAACCGGCAGATTGAGATCTGCCCCTTGCTTTTATCACCGCTTCATAACTGCGGGCAGCTTTAAGCATCCTCATGTGTCAGAAATTTTCCCATGGCTAGAGCAGCCTGAATCTCCATATCCAGTCCTTGTTGAAAGCGACGGGCTCTGATCTCGTCCATCGATATCAAGTGCCATGAATCTGTTTAAAGATTGTGTTAGCTGTGTAGTATGTGATATTTAAAAATTTGAACTATTGTGACATATCTTACCGGCTTAACATGGTGAATTCAGCGTCGTATTCATCTACTGATTTGTCCTACATTGAACCCTGTTGTAGATGAATGAATTGCTGCTCCATGGCAAACTTGGCAGTCACCGGGAAGTATTTCGCGTCGAACTTCTCGCAAAAAGTCTTCCATTCAATAGGTTGTGCAAGACGGCTTTCTTCCGCCTTCCACCAGTTGCGACCATTATCCGTGAGCTGTAGCTTCGCCACACGGACCCAAGCGATGTCTGGCACTTGAGCTGCTTCCAGATCGTCTTCGATGCTTTGTGCCCATTCTTCAGCTTCAAGAGGGCTTCCTTTACCAGAGAACTGCTTGGGGTGCAAAGCCCTAAATTGCTTTACTCCTGGTGCGTCGATCTCAGGACGGTTCAGGAGTTGTTGTTGTCCCTCGAGAAAGCTACGAATCGACTCAAGTAGCATTGTTTGCTCGGTGGGTAGTGCAGGAACAGCTGGTGCGAGAGGTAGTGCTGGAGGTGTGTTGTTGACATTGGTGCTGGTGTTGTTCGGGGAATCTATAACCTTGAAGAAAATTTTGGGTTAGAACAGATTCAAATACATGAAATGATAAGATTCAAGGAATAGAAATTTGTAAGATTCAAGAAACATGTATTGTAAAGAATGTTTTAGTTGCTGGTTCTTATGTTATATTGCTTAGGTTGTTCACGCAGACCAGAACTGCATGATAGGGATTCATACAGCTCTGACCTTCATGGGCCACCAACAAAACCTGTCACGCCCCGCTTCCCGGTGTACGGCGAAGGGGATGCGACGAGGTCCGCTACGTATATACTTTGAAGTACATACGCTAAGCGTATCTAAGCAATATAAAAATAAATCACAAGAGACAAAAGATATAGAAATAACAACAACTTTATTAATAACATTCTTTTGTACAATGCATGAAAAGTAAATACAACTGGAATAAAAAGCGATGCCTAAACAATGGCATAACAGGAAATGAAAATACTGAATAGAACAAGGTACAATATCTAGAGCTCGGGGTCTTCGTGAAACTGATCCAAGCCTTCACTGGTGGGCTTGATCTCTACTGGGTCCAAAGCACCTGACGACATTCAAAGAAGAAAGAAATAGAATGTCGTCAGCGAACAGGTCGCTCGGTAAGTCCCAAAGATAAGGGGGAATTAGAAAGACAGAATAAGAGGTATCTTCTAAAGTTGTATACTATTTGTTGTAATATTGTATTAACGCTGTTGTTTGTAGCTTGGTACAGAAGAATGCCAGTGTATACGAGAGGGGTCTCTATATGCTAGAGACCAGGGCAAACAGGAAAATAGAGTACAAGGCTCCATTAGAAGGCCCGGAACAACGGCAATTGGATTCATGTTAGGTATCTTAAGTCTGACCGTCTCGTGCCACTTTTAACATCTTCCGTACCAAACTACCCCTTAAACCCCGTAGTGTTTTGATATCATTGTTGTATTGTATTGTGTAAGTTGGATGACTGACCAAAACCATGATATCAGTAAACAGATTGTAACTGCATAATCAGGTAAATGGAATAATGGATGTATATCCATGGTTTGATTCAGTCAAGTTGTATAGATTGTTAACTGGATTCTGAGATTCATGTGTTCATATTAAGTTGGAATATTAAAGAATATAGATTGACTTGAATCATATGCAACTCAGAAATAATCAGACTCAAACCCGAGTCAAACTAAAAGAAATGTAAGTCGAAGTTCTATATTTGTTAGGGTCATTATTGTAATTTATAAAACTTGAGGGGATTCTATGTAAAAATACTTTTGTATAGTTTTCAAGATACACCTCAAGTATTTATTATTCGTCTTTATAGTTATAATGAGTGTGATTTTATTTTTTGATATTTCTAGTGAAAATATTCTAATTTCATAAATAAAGGTATTAATTTGTAATATTGATTTATTTGAAATTTATGGTATTATAATGTAACTTTTAATCTAGTAATTTTTAGGAAAAGGTGGAAACTTTATCTTATAATAAAATAGGTGTTTAAATGATAAATATACATATGTTTATACAAGAATAATTTTTAATAAATATTTTATTTTCCGAAAGTCTCATTTTTCTTAAATGTCGTATTTTAAACCTTTCGAGACCGAATGCTCCTTGCGGAGGTCTGAATCTCGCACTACTAAGCCCGAGGGTGTACGATAAACCGTACTATCCCTAACGAGTTCCTCAAAGGTGGGTTGTAGCGGCGTTTTGCAAAGATTTAATAAATACTAATCATTTAGAAAACGGTTTTATAAAGATAAGGTATTTATTTGTAAAAGGTGTAAATTTCCGTATTTTAGATTTTAGGGTTTCCTAAGCCAACTAGCCTATTTCTAAATGGTCTAAACGTCAAGTCATTAGAAGCCTCAAATCTCCTCTTCACCGCCAATTACGGCCAGGTAAGTGCCAGGTGAGTGGGAGGCTCTCCACTACAAGTAGTGGCCCTAATTAAGTAACCACTCGCCTTAGACACACTTGCCTAGACACCACAAAATCAGATTTGGACAAACGATCGATGTCCACAACTTATCGTATTTCCTATTAAAAGATATTGTTTTAAAATTGTATATAACTTAGAACTTTTAAAAAGGTTTTGTTAAGAAAATGGTATTTTAATGTAAAATCTTGTTTTGTCGTATTCTAAATTTTCAAGGTAGCGTGTTATGGTTGCATATGAGTGTGTGTGGAGGTAGGTCATTACCACGTAATCTACTTTAAGGTATAGCAATGTTAAGAGGTTAATGTGATGAATTAAACATGGTGGTATTTAAGTGAAAGAATACGATATATTGCAAAAGCTATCATTTCATGTGTGAAAACTTGTTCAAATTAATTTTTTAGTGATTAGTAGTCAACATGAAGATATTTAAGCATTATGGAATTAGTGATAAGTGAGATTTGATAGAAAACCGAATCGGAAATCGGTTTGTTCTGATTTCCGTCGGGTTTATAAGTTCGTATTTTAATGAAAGAAAAGAAGGATAGAAAAGGAGGACTTACGGGTTTGGACAACGCTAGAGAGTGAGAGGAAGGTAGAGGGTTTGCCGGTACGTCGAATCGTCGTTGAGAGGTCCTAGCATGATCACCGGAATTTTGCCGCCGATTTCGTCAGCGCTTCGTCTTTCGCTCGTTTTCTAACGTACCAAGTTCTCTTGGAATTTTGAGAGAGTGGACTTAGAAAAAGTGATGAGAGGGTAGAGGGTATGGGGGTTTATATAGAGTTAGGGTAGGATTAGGGTTTTCAATAAAAATATATAAAAATCATTGAAAATCATTAAACTTAGGAGTAAAAGGGATTTATTGGGTAATTGATAACCGATCCAGACATTTAGAGTATGCAAGAGGGTTGACCAAGTCAATAGGCAACTTTTTCGTGTTGACGACTCTGCCGTCCGGCCGAGTCCGGCCGGCGGCGCGGAACCGAGTCGGCCGGTTCGCCGGCCGGCGGCGCCGAGTCAGGCCGAGTCAGGGTGCCAGTGGCTGGGGGTTTTCCTGGGGAAGATTTTGGTATTTTACTTTTTTGTCTTCAGTTCATGTTTTGTGAGTTATGGCGTTGTGACTGTTGACTTCCAAAAGAAATTAAAGCAAAATAAATACAAAAATAATGTGGGGCATGGGATTTGAACTCTGGTGGCTTGGTTCAGCAGTGCAAGGTATTACCAATGAGCTACAAGCTCCTTCTTGTAATTATTGTGGGAAAATAACTACTTAAAGTGGTAACAGCAACATTAAATACCCCAAGTGTATTTTAATTTTAAAACAATTTTATGTACACTAAAAATGGAGTTATTTAAAAACAAAATAATTACTTATATATATATTGTGCTCAGGTTAAAATACTCCTTTATGGATTTTTTTTAAAAATTTAAAAAAATTTGTATAGAAAAGTGTCTAGGAAATTATGTTACAGTATCGAGCTCTACCGTCCGATATTTAACAACTTTCGTATAGTTCTATGTCACGACGAGCATCGAACTTATGTTAACCGATAGACGGAGACTAAGTAGCGCTCTTAGTTTCATATATGAGTATCGATGAGAATATGAAAGTTTCATATTATCATCGAGCATCATATATTGGTTTTAACTTGAACATCTTGAATCACTCTCTAATGATGCGTTTGTTGTGTATTCTTGTTGTATGTGTGTGTTTCGGCTGTCGGAGGTAAGGCTTCTATCCCATTAAGAATGTATAGAGCAAACACCCATTCGCTTGTGCTTTTAACCGTTTCAAGTAAATTTCGGTAGCACCTCCCCGCTGTTCTCCGAGTACACTGTAATAGAATAGATAATCATTTCAAAGCTGTGAAACAACATTGAAATGAACATCTAATCTATCTTTGTACACGGAGAACCAGCGGAAAGGTACCGACGAAATATCTCGAAACGGATGAAAACACAAGTGAATGAAGGTGTTTGCTTTATACATTCCTAACTTGTCCACACGGGACAAATCTATCGGTTATCATACGATTGAATCTTCTTGTCACATAGACTATACGACGGTTGTTAGTATCGAGCTATACCGTACGATATTTAACAACCTTCATATAGTTCTATGTCACGACGAACATCGAACGTATGTTAACTGATAGACGGGGACTAAGTGGCGCTCTTAGATTCATATATGAGTATCGATGAGAATATAAAAGTTTCATATTATCATCGAGCATCATATATTGGTTTTAACTTGAACATCTTGAATCACTCTCTAATGATGCGTTTGTTGTGTATTCTTGTTGTATGTGTGTGTTTCGGCTGTCGGAGGTAAGGCTTCTATCATATTAAGAATGTATGGAGTGAACACCCATTCGCTTGTGCTTTCAACCGTTTCGAGTAAATTTCGGCAGCACCTCCCTGCTGTTCTCCGAGTACACTGTAATAGAATAGATAATCATTTCAAAGATGTGAAACAACATTGAAATGAATATCTAATCTATCTTTGTACACGGAGAACCAGCGGAAAGGTACCGACGAAATATCTCGAAACGGATGAAAACACAAGTGAATGAAGGTCTTTGCTTTATTCATTCCTAACTTGTCCACACGGGTCAAATTTATCGGTTATCATACGATTGAATCTTCTCGTCACATAGACTATACGACGGTTGTTAGTATCGAGCTATACCTTCCGATATTTGACAACCTTCGTATAGTTCAATGTCATGACGAATATCGAACGTATGTTAACCGATAGACGAGGACTAAGTGGCGCTTTTAGTTTCATATATGAGTATCGATGAGAATATGAAAGTTTCATATTATCATCGAGTATCATATATTGGTTTTAACTTGAACATCTTGAATCGCTCTCTAATGATGCGTTTGTTGTGTATTCTTGTTGTATGTGTGTGTTTCAGCTGTCGGGGGTAAGGCTTCTATCGGTTATCATACGATTGAATTTTCTCGTCATATAGACTATACGAAGTATTTAAATAAAATATAAAGTAACTGATATAACATGATTTTAAACTTATGAAATAATACTCGCTTAGTTACTTGCAAGTTGCAACTTGAGAATAAAATATATGAAGAATTGAGCATTAAAGAACTAAGATGCATTAGACTTGAGATTGAGATACATACCTTCAATATAGAAAAGAAATCAATAAACAAGATGAATATAATATAAATTCAAGTTGAAAGAATATATATCAAATAAACTAACGAAGACCAAACAGAATTGGAAAAATATAAATATGAAGTATCACGATTCACAACAAATATTGGTAAAAGAAAATAAGTTAACTAAATAATACATGCCTAGATGCATTCAAAGTTAAAACATAAAGATATAAACATAATGTCACAACAAACATTGGTAAAAGAAAATAAGTTAACTAAATATCATGATTCATAAAGATTTTCCTTGGGTATTTTTAGATTAAAAATTTGATTCTTATGCTTAACGATAAAAACCGCTCGAAAAGTAGTATGTTTAGCTATATTTATCTATATATTTATTTCAGGAAATTCATATCAAAGTTTATTTTTGATAGACATCACTACATCTATGGATCACTTAATCATTCATAATTTAGCTAGGCCATATAATCATCTTATTGTTTAGTAGCTTAATGCCCATATATGCAACTAAACAAGTGAATTAGTAACACAAAAAACTTTCTTCAATACTATATAAAAAAAAACTTTTTTCCACCCAATTTCTCCTCTATAAATCTCTTCAATCCTCTCCACTCTCTCTTCACCAACAAAACCCCCTCTTTTTTGCTCCCATCTCATCCTCTCGCAGTCAAAAATAGCATCTCTCTTATAACCTCGAGAAAGTTTATGCTATTAGTATGATTTAGTCATTTAGTATATTAACTTAACAAGTAATATTTCATCTCTCTTCCATTCTCTTATATTTCATATCTTAGTATATTAACTTAACAAGTAATATTTATATGATTTTTATCCCCCTCCATCATGTCATGCCAAAACTTTTGGTATGAACTATAATTTCCTAAATATGTAAACTTAAAAAATCATAAAGTCAAACAAAAAAAATTTATGAAGAAAAAGCACTTTTTTCAAACAACCGATCATTACATTTGTTTTTTTATTTGAATTACTACAATCCTTATATTTTTATCCCCAGTCGAACCCCAACCCAAACCCTAACCCTAACCCTAACCCCAGCCCCAGCCCCAGCCCCAGCCCCAGCCTAACCCTAACCCCAACCCCAACCCCAACCCCAACCGCAACCCCAGTCGAACCCCAACCCCAACCGCAACCCCAGCCCCAGCCCCAACCGCAACCCCAACCCTAATCCTAACCCTAACCCCAACCGATGCCTAACCCTAACCCTCATCGGTACCCAAACCCTGAACCTTAGCCCTAAAATAATCAAAAATTTGTTTAATTGAAGATTTAATTACTAACTTGTGCGGTGGAGGAGACGATCGATCGGTGGTCGAAAATCGATGCAATCGACGATGAGGAAGAATGGCGACGAGATCGGGAACGAGATCGACGACGAAAGAGAGAGAACAACGACGAGATCGGCGACGCAGCGACGTGATTTGGGGATTTTGGGAGTTTCGCGCGCGAGAGGAGATAATCAGCGTAGGGAAATTATGTGCCTTTTTTATTAAATCCCCATTTAGATGCCCCTACGGATTAGTCCGTAGGTCATTGGTTTGCGGCTCCGTAGGGGCAAACAACAAACTATGATTTAATATTTTTAAATTAAACGTCCGGGACCGTAGGGGCAACCGTCCGTAGGGCCAAAATAAATCCGCCCCTACGGATTTCATTATCCGTAGGGGCAACCCCCTATTTTAGTAGGGATAGAAATCTCACTAATTTATGAAAACAGTTTTCTCATTTAGATGTATTCTATTTTCATGCATTTATACCTCATATATATGATATGTTGCTATCTGAGGCACTGACACGAGCACTTGGTACCACACTTATGTATAGAGGTTTACCGTGCCTTTATTATATGCTTCAGGCTATATTATTTTGAGGTTATTATTATTTTATGATCTAGGATTGAGTCATACATGCGATTTCTGCTCGGTGATGTTTTCTACTCACGAGTTGGCAACTCACCCCCATTGTGCCATAGTTTCTTGCAGCTTTTGCTGTACAGGTTTTCTTGGCGGCTTGCTGGCACACTGCTTCCTTCCCAGTGATTGCTTTGGCAGGTGGGTTCACTTGCATCGTGACCACCATTGTACCTTTTATTATTTCTGTTGTATCTAGTAAACTCTATCAACTATACTTGTATATTTATTAGAGCTAGAAGACCAGTTGTATATTCTTTCGACCTTAGAGTCGCGCTTGTATTATTATGGTTTTCTTGATGATTTTGGGTTTCTTTTTGAGTTTTGATCCTCGCCCTTCGTCGTTGTATACTATATTGCTTGCGTGGTTGGGACCGCTAATAGGAGAAGAGCTAGCTCCCGCTTAGGCATGCCTTTATATATATTTCATGTGTTGTACCCTTTTGGGGCCAGTATTTACAAAGGAAACTCTGCCGAAATTTTTAGTAAAGACTTGAGGTTTTAAAAATGCAATACTTCGGCTTATGTTAAACCACTTGCTTTAAAACTAAACTTTTCCTTCTTTCTCTTTTCAATTGGTTTAGATTTCTGGGATTTTTGGGCTTACTTGAATTAAATGGGGTCCTATAGACTTCATATGATTCAAGTGCCAGTCACGTGCCATTTCAGGTCGTGACAGAATCACGTGAGGCGTTCCAAAGTGGGCACTGTTCTTTGGGTTTTATTCCCTTTTTAACATATAAGTGCTTAGCACTTGGTTCTTGTGGCGCTCACGTGTGAACACGTGAGGCGCCCCAAAGTTGGGTACTGCCTTTTAGGTTTTATCCCCTCCTTTTTTATATAAGTGCTAAGCACTTGATTGGAGATCGCGTGCAAAACACGTGACTGCCCTTGGAGGCACTTCTTGTTCTTTTTTTAAGAGCTCGCGTGGGAAACACGTGCGGTCCTCGTTATAGTGTTTAAACACTAATGAATCATCATTCTTTCCTTCTGGGTGTTTGGAGATTTTGATCTCATATTAATGACACTAGAATTTGGAGGATCTCATGTCTCTTGTTTTATAAGAATTAAATTCTTTTTATAGGGTTAAACCCTAGTTTTCAGAGGAATTAAATTTTCATGTATTTTATAAGAATTAAATTATTTGAACTCAATTCTTTCCTCTAGATTTTGAATCTGCAAGACAGAATCTCCCTGATGAGAATTAAATTCTCAACTTGTGGGGAGATCTGCTTTTGCAGATCTCAACCAAAGGAAGAACTAAGTTCTTGCATGAAGGGTTAAACCCTCAGAGAGGCGAATGAAATGTGTTTTTCTTTTTACCTAATGTTTCAAGGAAGCAAGTCTTTCTTTTGAGAATTAAATTCTCCTGTTCCTCCAACACTCACTGTATATTCTTGTTTTTAAACCTCTAGGGAGTTCTCTCTCTCTGCCTCTGTCTCTACTCTCCTTTTTTCTCTCTTCCTCTTTTGAGACTTGAAGTCTCGGGTTTTTTATATAATGGAAAGAAGTTTGTTTAATTCTAAGAAAATCTCTCATTGAGAGACTCAATTGATTTAATTGGTCTCAGAATTGATTTGGGGAATTTTACCCACCGTTGGATCTTTGATCCAAGGACTTCTCTTTTACAGAAGATATCGTTCTTGTTTTTAACAAGATTGGGGATATTCTCCCATATATAGAATAAAATTCTATCGAGCGGTGACATTTTAATCACCATTGGATTTTTAATCCAAGGGTGCTTAATATAACAGAATATAATCTTTCTCTGTTTAGAAAGATATAGAAAATATTTTGGATCTTTGATCCATTAACTCTCTGTCTAATAGAAAATATTCTTTCCAAGAGAATTTAATTCTATGTTTAATCACTGTTCATTAAGTAGAATTTAATTCTATGTAAGGAGATGTCTTCACGTGTTTAGCATGTGAGGCTTTGTTTAGCCTATCTGTTATTTGATTGTAGCGCCTATATGCTCTGCACATAGGCGCTCACGTGTTTAACACATGGGGCTTTGTTTAGCCTATCTGTAGTTTAATTGCAGCGCCTCGTGAGGCTTTGTTTAGCCTATCTATAGTTTAATTGCAGCGCCTATATGCAAACCATATAAGCGCTCACGTGTTTGCACGTGAGGCTTATTTAGCCTCATTGCAGCGCCTATATGCTCTGCATATAGGCGCTCACGTGTTTAACACGTGAGGCTTGCATAACGGGCAGTTTTTCCTCTTTCTTTTCATATATATTTTTTATAAGGGAACAACCACCTTGTCTTATGCACTGTTACTATCTGCACAATTGACTTTCGGTATTCTTTTCACCTACAACACGTGTTTTCGCATTACTTGACGTACATGATTTCCCGGACTTGTTTCCGTGAATCCGAGTTTCCTTTTTCTTATCCTTTCCTCATTATTGTTAGTTTCATGTTTACTGTGAACATGATACTGTTTGTTCTTGTTCTTTTCCTTATTTTTGTTCTTTCGTTATTCATGAATTTCAAGGATGAAATCCTTTTGTAGTCGGTTATAATGTAACACCCTAGCATGATATACGTTATTTAATTATATTAAATAAATCTGTTGGGCATTTTTATTTAAAGTAATATTGTTATTGGGTTATATTTGATGGTAAGTATGGTAATCGTATTTTACTTTGCCTTGATCCCTAGTTCAAATTGGTTTAAGATTTGTACCCTCATGTATATTAAACCAGATATTCTAGACAAAATTGTAAGTCGATGTCGCGCACCCCGCGAGTTCACTGGGAGGCGGAATTTTCAAAAAACGATTTTAACGAGCTTCGCAACACCGACTAAACTCCAGGATCTTTATGGAACCTTAACTAGCTAAACTAACTAGGAGGTTTAACTACTATGAAGAGTTTTTATTGTTAGTTATATGTATGCTCTAGAGGCCATTATTGTACATATGATGTATATTATAATGGATGCTTGGACATATATAGAGAGGACTTTCTTGCTCGACATGATAATATGCTATCTGGTTGCTCTTTGTCTTAACATGTAGACTTGTATTGTGATATTGTCTTGCTCTCATATGTTGATAAAGCCCTTAGGATGTGTACTTGACTATCAGGACTATGATGGAGATGATACTAGTGGGGCCAAGGTAGTCTACAAGTACATCCTTTAATTGTTCCTAGTCGAGGGTGTATCGAGACAGGGCATCGATATTCCAGAGTAGACTAGCGTATACGCTTCTTGACCCATATGATAGGTGATAGATGATCCCACATCCATTGGTGTTTGATATCAAAGATGGTATACAGGTTCTCAGTGGAGACTGGGTACATTGAACGGACTCACCGAGAACTCCTAGTTAGAATTATACCTATCGTCAAATAACAGTTCTCTGGTGACACTGGTACATGTTAGTCTGTAGACCTGAGATCGTCATAGAGTCTTGTGTGATTCCCGCTGTGCTTTGATTTTCACCTTACCACGTTCAAGAGAACGTGCAAAACGGTGGTTTTTGGGTACAGTCCCGAATCACATGGAGGCAATGAGCGATAGGAGGGGATTCGTCTCTCCCGATATTGGGGGGTTGATGTTGCGCTGTGCTCGATTGGCCATAATAGGAATTCCCTGGACAGGGCTGATACAGAGATCTACTGGTAAGTGTTATCAGTAGTTTCTCGACCCGTTATGAGCCTCACATCAGCACGACTTATCGGTTACTAGGGTCTGACGTTTCACACCCCTAGACTAGATATGCGACATATCAGACGAAGAGACCGGACTGTGCGGTAGTGTTACTGACAGGCTTTGCTAGAGTTTAAACAGGCTTGCTTGTTGATCTTCTGATCGCTCAATACCCGGGTAGTCGTTACATCCAGCTAGTACCACTGATGACTTGTGGGTGACTGATATGATCATCACCTACTGTCGGTGTATAGACGAGTCTTTAGAGTCCTACACAGAAGTTTCCTAGCTCATGCGAAACGAAGTAGGAGCACATATGTGATATGTGTGGGATCGAGATTAATACAAGTATGTGATACTGTATTCCATTCTCGCGATATGTGATATCGGTCCGGGTTATCGAATCAAGTGTTGATTCGATAAGTTATTACATATGGTATTAGTCGGTTATATGTGATATAGCCGGATTATTGAATCAAGTGTTGATTTAATAATTTAATCTACAATTATATATTTGATATATTAATTTACATTAACTAGTATTTGCTCACTTCTGCTTTTCTTTTTCTCACATGTGCACACTTAATATATATGTGATATTTATTAATTGTGTTTTCTTTTTGTGTCATGCTTGATTATAAATGCAACATGGGTGTATGAGACTCACACCATGTTTTAGATAATATATTAGGTTTTATATTTATCTAAGTAATTCATAATTAGATGGAAATTAATCATGGCTATTGTTTCCCCCAATTAGAGCAAAGCTCTGTTTTAAAATTCAAAATTTGAAAATTGAAGCAGCGCTTCAAATTCAGCGCTAGGCACGCTGCACGCCATGTATCAAACACAGACGTGCTAGCGCCAGGTGCACTGCGCCCTAGGCAGCGCATACCAATTAGAGCAAAGCTCTGTTTTAAAATTTCAAAACTCAAAAGTTGAAGCAACGCTTCAAATCCAGCGCTCTGCGCTGCGCGCCACGTGTCGAACACGGGTGCGCCAGCGCAAGGTGCGCCAGCGCTGGAATTAAAAATTCCCCACCGTTAGATCAAAAGATCTAATAATAATAAATTATTAATTAATCAGAATTAAAATTCTGTTATGGAAAGATCTTTCCAATCTTATTAAAACAAGAAGATTATTTTCTGCAAAGCAGAAGCCGTAGGATCAAAGATCCAACGGTGGGAAATATTCCCAAATCAATTAGAGAAAGATCTCTTAAAACTGATTTAATAAATCAATTGGCCCTATATAAAGGGCCCAAGACTTCAAGTCTCAAAAGGAGGAGAAACCCCCTTGCAAACTTTGAGAAAAACTCAAAGAGAAAGAAGAGCAAGCTCTTAGAAAAAGAAGATCATTTCTTCAAGGTAAAGAATTAATTCTTGAACAGCAGAGATGAAATCATCTCATAAAAAAAAGAAGAACTATCTTCTTAAAGGATCATGGATCTACAAAAAGACCAAGGTCTTTGATAAAAAGAAAAGGATCAAAAGATCTAATCAGAAGTATTTACTTCATTCACAGATCCTTGATCTACAAAGGCAGAGCCCTTTTATAAACAAGAACTTTTGTTCTTGAATCATGAGGCAAAGCCTCCTTTATAAGAGGAACATAAACTTGTTCTCTGATCATAAATTTGATCAGATGTGATTTGCGCTACTGAACAGTGCTTTGCACTCATGAACTACGCTTTTGCGCTCCCTGGACCGGCGCTCAGCGCCAAAACGTGCCACGTGTCAATCACAGAAACAACTTGCGCTTTGCGCTTTTGAAATAGCACACTGCGCTCATGGGCTGGCGCTTGGCGCCAAGCGCGCCACGTGTCACTCACTGGCGCGCCCCTAAATCAGCGCAAAGCGCTCATAAATTAAAAGCACAATGCGCTAATAAAATAGCGCTTAGCGCTAAGCGTGACACGTGTCACCTTCGTGTGCGCTACCTGACAGAAGCGCAATGCGCTCTTTAATTGGCGCAAAGCGCCTGACGCGCCATGTAGCGCACTGTCAGAACACACTTTGTTCTGATGAATGCTATGCATTCAATACAAGACAAAAATTGTCATGACCTAATGCTCAACATTACTAAAAGGGCCAAGCCCAAGTAAAGGCTCAATAGCCAGAATTAAAAATGTTAAATATTTTAATTGGACTTAGCCCAATTCTGGACATAAGTCCTCAACTTATATTGAACTGAGCCTATCTGCACACGAATATTCAACGGATCTTATTCCTAAATTGGGCTACTGATCTTTCAACTAAGTCACACCGGTTCAAGGGTGCATCTCTTTACTCCTTTGATATCTGTCGTTGTAATCCTTCAACGTCTTCAGAGAGGTGACGGGTCCCGACAACCACACATCTCACGGACTGTGGGGTCCTTAAACTCATGGACTACGATGTCCTTAAATTTTATAGACTACGATGTCTTTAAACCGGACTGTGGGGTCCTTAAACTCATGGACTATGATGTCCTTAAACTTTATAGACTACGATGTCTTTAAATCGGACTGTGGGGTCCTTAAGCCCATCGACTACGAAGTCTTTAAACCGGACTGTGGGGTCCTTACTCATAGACTACGATGTCCTTAAACTTTATAGACTATGATGTCCTTAAACCGGACTGTGGGGTCCTTAAGCCCATGAACTACGATGTCCTTAACCTGGACTGTGGGGTCCCTTTAAACACATGGACTACGATGTCCTTAACCTGGACCGAAATGTCCTTAAACTACCGATGGACCGAGACGTCCTTAAACTAACATTGGACCACCATGTCCTTAAACTGCTAATTGACCGCAATGTCCCTAAACTAAACAACAGAGGCAGCCCAAATGCTCTCTTGTTGGATCTAAACGATCCTGTTAAGTTGATCTTAGTTTAAAAATTAGACTAACATATCCTTGACAAACGTTTAAGTCGATCTTAGTCCTAAATGAGGCTAACGTATCCTTAAACCAACCCCCAAACCCAAATCTAAGAAGATACGGATTTGGACTAATCCACGCCCTACGGGCGACAACATTAATTAGTCTCCGTATACAATCCACGGGCAACCACAACACAAAATAAACACCCTCGACACGAAGTGACCATCTGGAGTAGGAGAAAGTTGTTACCACGATGCGGTAGCGTAATTAACTGCATGGGCTTGCGCCTGCAGGGAAGAGCGCCCCACAATCAAAAACCCTTCAAACGAGGGGGAATCTGACGAAGTCCGCTAAATCGGCCGCATCCGTTTAAACCTTCGATACATGGTGCCATAAATCAACTTGGCATCTTCGGAGAGGTGGAAGGATAGCACTAATTAGCATCTGCCCCGAATTTCAGGCAAGACGAACCTGTGCGGTCGCGTCTCTTTGTTCGGCGGAGAACAGATTCTGGCACGCCCGGTGGGACCTCATCCTCTTTCCACTCTACACTTCGTGTGTCGTGTTTTTTCGCGATAAAATAATCGCGGTATATATGTGTTTGTGGTTGCCCTTAGGGGAGTGGATACTGAAGTCGGCGTTTCGTCTCTATGAAGAATGGCGTTTGCTCCCACCATTGCAACTCAGGCTCTGTCATATCCGGTGGAGTCAAGTATGAGCCACTTGCAGTCTCAAATCTCTGCAATCCGGCTCTTCAAGAAACCAAGGGGCTTATTTTTGGGTCGATGCTCCTACCTCCCACCCTCGGTGCCTCAACGCCGATGGAGGAAGCCCAGAGGAAGTTTGTCTTCCATAGGCGGGCTCCCCAAACAGCAGCTTTTCCGACGGAATCAGTCGTCAAACAAATGGCACATGCCAAGGACCAAAGTCGACGCAGGGGGCAGAATATTCAAGCTCTTAAAGTAAACAGCGGGTAGGCTCGGCAAAATCCTGAAGCTAATCAAATCCCGGGCGTAAGAAATGGTCGACGTCGATATCAGCGTCATACAAAATGAACTGGGGGCAGATCTTGAATCGGAGCTCCTAGGACCGTGAGACGAAATGATTGACGCATTCTTGAATGAAGCTCTTCTGAAAAGCAAAGCTGATCGGGAGCGCGAGATGGCCATATTTGAAAAGGCCAAACGCCGGCAACTGGACGAAAGGTTGAAACACTCCTACCAGATTGAAGTACATCCGCCGCAAACAAAAGCAGGATCAAGACAAGGAAAAAGTTCGCCAAAGCCATATCGATGGGAATGAAGCCGCCCTCGTGTAAGTCCATGCTACCTCTCCCGGTACTTTCGGGCATGCGGAATTTGGTGAAAAACAATTTTCTAGAGGCGGTAACATGAACTCAAAACCGGATCTTTGTTAAACATCTAACTAACAACCTAACTAGGAGTTGTTAACTACTCGGTTAGGGGGTCATACCTTTCTTTCTTGATCTCCTTCGTCTTCAAACCCCGATGGTGTATGGATCGGCTTCACCCCGTCATCTCCTTGCGCCGAAGATCGATCCACCTGAAAGCTTCTACCTTTGGCTTCTTCTTCGAACTTTGAAGAAACTAGTTCACTCGATTTGCTAAACCTTGTGAACTAGAGTGAGTAGAGGAGAGTGTGTTGGGATTTTTCTCTATGGTTCTTGCTTCTCAACACATGAGACAAGTGAACCATAGACTAGAGAGAGGGAGAGCAAGAGGAAGAAGATGAGAGCTCAAGAACAACAGAGAGAATGGGAATGATAGAATTGAGAAAGACTTTTCTCTCTTGGCTCTCATAATCCAAAGCCATCATAACAAATCATAGCAATCAAGTATTAGTGATGGTTTAAGCTACAATAGCCATATCATTTCATGCACTCATTTTGCACAAGAGAACAAGCAAGCAAAAGTCTTTGCCATGAAATGATAGCCATTGTCATCATGATGGTCAACTAGTCCAGCCTAGTCAACCGGTCAACAAAGTCAACAAGTCAACAAAGTCAACCCCTCAACAACCATGTCACTATAATACTTAATTAATATCATTGTTAATTACATATCATATTCTCATTAGGGTTGAGCAAAAAAGTCAATAGTCAACAGTCAACGGTCAACAACCCTAATGAGAATCCTCTGCCTCTGTCTCTCCGTCAACTGTGCATACACACCCGCATCCGCGTTCCGAGGAACACGAATATATACTGGATAAAACCAATCCCAAAACGTACACTAGGATCTGGCTTAAACCAAAGCCCGCTAGTGTTAACTGTCCGGACACTGTACGTGCACAAGTGCACGGATATGACCGAACCCTGTCGCAGAAAACCATGCGACCTCTACTCTTTTGCCTAAAGGCGAATAGCTTTCTGTGTGGGACTCTAAAGACTCGACACTACGCTGGCAGTGGGTTTAACCACAGACCGCAAGCGGCACTAGCTGTGCGTAACGGTCCCCAGGTAGATGCCGACAAGAAGACTGATGAGGTGAAACCCATCTGAACTCCTACTGAGCCTGAATGTGACAGTCTCCGTACAGTCCGGTCTGTTCGTCTGATACATCGCATGGCGGGCCTAGGCGGGCGGTAAACGTCAGTCCCCTAATAGCGGTATAAGTCGTGTCGGAGTGAAGCCCAAAACACCCTGAGATAACACTGGAAGCCTACCAGTATATCTCACTTGCCCTGGCCTGGGACTACTCGTGTAATGGCTCTCCTAGACACAGCGCGATGTCAACCCCCAATACCGGGAGAGACGAATCCTGTCTAACCGTCACTGCCTCCAAGTGCTTCGGGACTGCACCCAACTACTACCTGTTTGCACGACTCCTTTGAGCCGTGGTAGGGTAGTAATCAAAGTACAGTGGGAACACACTCGAGGCGAAGTGACAGTGTCAAGTCAGCGGACTAAGCTGTACTCATGTCACCTGGGAACTGATAACTGACGATAGGTATAATACTAACCGGTCAGTTCCTGACGAGTCCTGTCCAGTATACTCGTAACCCAACGAGCACCTGCATACTATCTCCAGTACGACGTACTGATGGCTGTGGGACAGACCATCTCCCACACTGGGATGAGAAGCGCATACGCTAGTCTACTCCGGAGTATCGACGCCCTGTCTCGATAGTCCTGCGACTAGGGACCTGTATAAGTATGTGCTTATAGATTACCCAGCCCCCACTAGTGTGACTGCCATCACAACGCTTGTAATCAAGCAAAGATCCTAAGGGCTCCACTAATGTGTATAGGTGATATACTAAAATAAACACATGTACACATTGAAGTAGAAACAAACCAAGTAGCATACTACTATTTTGAGCAAGATTGTATATACAAGGTGAATATCCTAAGCTTCCATTAAGTAATATACAAACTAGTATGATACAGTAATGGCCTCTAGGGCATACACTAACACCTCGTTCAGAGAAGATTCTCCTAGCGGTATACATCTTGATGAAGCGGATGTACATCTTAACTTCTGCTTATATCATCAGAAGATCGCACACCCTACTGAGGAATGCAACGCCTTTAAAAATTGGTGGCAAGGGTATGTCGCTCACAGGAAACACTTCAAAAGGATGAAGCATGAAGCTCGTCGACAGCAAAGAAATACGACCGAGGAGCGTAAAGGAACTACCGGCAGCTGTCACATGGTCGACGCTGGGGGACCGCAAGTTCTCACCTTCAGGAGCGACTCTGACGAAGAAATAACTCTTGGCCCTCTCTTCAAAGAATCCACGTTGGGAAAAGAGGAAGAACTGAAGAACTGCGAGAACATTCAGCTGCGTAATCGCACGCTGCCCGAAAAGAATCTTGGGCCCTCAAACAGTGGGTCAAATAGAAAAGATAACGGAAAAGAAAAAGTCCCTGAGGATATCATCCTTAATGACCAAGCCGTCGAAAAGCTGACAGCCAAGGACCCGCCAAAGAAGAGTAAGGTGGACTACAACGTTCTCGCACACTTGAGGAAGATACCATCGCAGCTCAGTATTCTCGACACCCTTCTGCTATCCAAGGAAGCGAGAGATTCTTTAATCAAGGCACTGCAAGAGCCCGAACAATTCCAAGCTTTCCTTGCCGAAGAAAAGATGAAGGACGAGCTGAAAGAAGTACACACAGCCGATATCACCTTTGGCGATGAAAATCTCCTCTTCGGGACATGCGAGCACAACCGTCCCCTATATGTCTCTGGATACTGTCATGACATCAAGATAGGTAAAATCCTGGTCGACAATGGGTCCTCCGTCAATCTCCTTAACCTAAGGGTGCCAAAGAAAATCTGCATGAGCGTTCAACACCTCGCTCGCGATAAAATCACCATCTCCGGATTTGACTCCCAGTCATCACGGACGCTTGGGTCTGTAATATTGACACTACGCTTTGAGCTGCTTGTCATGGACATTAAGTTTCATGTCATTGACGCCAAGACATGCTAGAATGCTTTGCTCGGCCGGCCCTGGTTACACGAGTACAACATCATCCCTTCTACACAACATCAGTGTATGAAGTATTTCAAAGATGGTCTCGAGTACACTGTGACAGGGGAACTAAACCCGTTCTCCGTGAATGAAGTCCGAAAGTATGAAGACGCAAAATACTTCCTGCCATATTTCGAAGACACAGAAAGATGTCGCAAATCGGAGGACAAGAACAAAGCTATCACCACTATTCCAGTCTTCGGGAGTGATACCGAGGTGGAAGAAGAGATAGTTTACTCAGGTCCGCCCCAGTGCAACAAGCCGGGATAGTCCACCCCTATGTTGATCTTCGGCAGCGACTCGGAAGATAAGGTCAATGCCGTATTCTCTGCTCGGCCATCAATACAAGCCTTCGCTGATGGAGATCAAAGTTTGCAAGTTGCCATGGTTCCGCCCAAGCATCATAAAGAACTAGACGCGCTTGATACCTACAGTGTGGAAGAACTGCAGACATTCTATGTCCCTCCCACGCGAAAAGGTGAAAAGGCGATCCTATTCTACCGATCCGGGGAAACCAAAGTGGAGAAAGAAATCTGCCATGGTGCGGATTCTACACTTGACAGGCTCTATCCCATCCGTTTGCTCAGATATTACACAGACGGACTAAAGAGACTCTTGAAACGCCAAGGTATACCCCTTAAGCAAACTGCACGAGAAACACGGTTCTATAACAGGATCTGGAATGTTCCCGGAACTCAACGAAAGTTGCCCAATGGGAGAATGGAAACGACCGGGCTTGGATATGTTCAATCCAAGAAACGGGAGCTACTCCGCGACTGCTACGTCATACATGACTTTGATAAAGAGGGAGATGCTCTATGGGAAGACGCTAACCCTGAACCAGAAAGAGCTCCCGCCATGAAAATGCCCAGTCCGTCGTTCGAAGAACAAATGGACAAGCTTATAAGGGAAGCGAGCCAAAAGGTTCGAGACGACCATAATCGCGAAATGACTATCTACGAGAAAGCCAGGACGCAACGCCTCTTTCAACAGGCTGCGAAAAATGAAAATGCTCCTCCTTGTCAACCCGTTGTACGAAAGACCCGACGTAGAGGCAGAAACAAACCAAAGAACGGGAAAGGCATTCGATAGCGACGAAGCGGGTCCAAGAAGCCACGCGACCAGGAATCGAGCAGTCCGGATTCGTTTCTTATAAAAAAGATGGGTCGAGAATATTCTTTTCCTCAAGACAAGACAAAGAAGATATTCGATCTTGTCATGAAACACCAGATGATGACACTTCCAGAGTCCAAGCACCCCGAGCAAGCAGGCGAAGTCTCTCACCCGGACTATTGCTCCTATCACAGGGCAATAGGACATCCTCTCGAAGACTGCTTCACATTTAAAGACTGGGTAGAAGACCAGTATCAGCAAGGTAGGTTCGCTCTATCCAGCAGCTGGAGGGTAACCCCGCCGCAGAAGCATGAACCCAAAGCCACAAGAGTAGAGCTGGATCAACATCGGTCTTGGAAGCGATCTCGTACTAGTTATATGATAATGTTGTCAGAAGAAGAGCCCGAGAATATGGATGACCTTCCCTGGTACATCGAAAACGATGATAACGAGGTAATCTCAGAATTTCCACCAGCACCAAAGGAGCTGGAAGATGGGATACATACTACTGCAGATAACCTCAAGAAAATTGATTTGGGGACGACAAGTGACCCGCGGCCGACGTTCGTCAGTGAGCTGTTGTCCGAAGAAAGGGTGGCTACGTTAAAAGACGTGCTCATGCAGCATAAAAATTGCTTTGCATGGAACTATTCCAAAATGCCAGGATTAGATCCAGAAATTGCTGTGCACAAACTAGCGATATCTCCGGACGTCAAGCCGATCAAACAAGCGTCGAGAAGAATGCGGTTCGAGCTTGAGATGAGCATCAACGCTGAGATCAAGAAGCTAATCGACTCCGGCTTCATCCAGGAGGTCCAATATCCTGACTGGATCGCCAACATCGTCCCAGTGATGAAGAAAAATAGGACGGTGCGCATATGTGTGGACTTTCGGGATCTCAATAAAGTCTGCCCGAAGGACGACTTCCCAGTACCAGTCACTGAGCTAATGATAGATAATACGTCCACTCACGAGGTTTTCTCCATCATGGACGGCTCGTTAGGATACAATCAGATAAAGATGCATCCCGAGGACCAAAAGCACACCGCTTTCCACACCCCTTTAGGCATAGTCTGCTACAAGCTGATGCCCTTCGGTCTAAAGAACGCCGGTGCCACCTATCAGAGGGCCATGACGAAGATCTTCGATGACCACATACATGAAATCGTCGAATGTTATATCGACGACCTCGTAGTTAAAAGAAAATCATACGAGGAACATCTAGAGCATCTGAAGATCGTATTTTAACGCCTTCGACAATACAACTTGAAGACGAACCCTCTCAAATGCGCGCTCGAAGTTTCCTCAGGCAAATTCCTAGGATTCATTGTCCGACACCGAGGCATCAAGATAGATTCATCAAAGATCAAGGCGATTATGGAAATGCCTCTGCCAATGACTCTCAAGCAATTGCGGTCTCTCCAAAGGAAGCTTGCGTATATCCGGCGATTTATAGCCAATCTCTCCGGCAAGTGCCGCCCCTACAGCCACTTAATGAAAAAGGGAACTCCGTTCTTCTGGGATCATAAATGCCAAAGCGTACTGAATGAAATCAAGCAATACTTGCAGAATCCGCCAGTACTGGCCGCTCCCGTTAAAGGAAAACCTCTCGTCCTATATACGACAACCCTCGAAAGTTCCTTAGGCGCTCTGTGGACACAAGAGAACGACCACGGGAAAGAAAGAGCTCTCTACTATTTGAATCGAGTTCTCCTGGGGGCAGAAAGCAAATACTCTCCCATTGAAAAACATTGCCTGGCATTGATCTTCGCAATAACGAAGCTCAGACACTATGCGTTGGCACATGAGGTTCATCTCATATCAAAAGTGGATCCTCTCAAATATTTGATGTCAAAGGCCATATTAACAAGACGGCTCGCTAAATGGGCCCTACTCTTGATGGAGTTCTCGATAACTTATCGATCCCTCAAAGCAGTGAAAGGCCAGGCCATCGCCGACTTCCTCGCTGAGCATCCAATACCTACCGATTCTCCTTTGAATTGCGAACTGCCAGATGAACATGCGTTGGACACGATCGACGGGGATGATACCCTGTGGGAACTCTATTTTGATGGAGCGTCTTCCATGAAGAAGCGCAAACAAAGCACCCTTATAATCAAATAAGGAGTAGGCCTCATCTTCGTGACTCCAAAAGGAGGGATAATGCGCTTTGCCTTCTCCTTAACAGAGCCGAGGACGAACAATGAAGCCGAGTATGAAGCTTTGATAGCAGGTCTCGAGATCACCATCGACATGGGAATTGAAAACCTCCTCATATACGGAGACTCCCAACTGGTCGTTAGTCAAGTAAATGGCGACTACCAAACGTGCAAACCAAAGTTAGTGAAGTACGGCGAGAAAGTACAGCGACTGCTAATTCAAATTCCTTCCTACACCTTGGAAAGTATACCACGTGCGGAAAATAGCAAGGCAGATGCATTAGCCAAGCTCGCTAAAGAACTGGCTAACGAGAACCTCGATGACGTGAGGATCATTGTGCAAAGCCGTTGGGTTCACGCACCGGCAGAAATATCTCCAGAGTCGTCTGAAGAAAAGGGAGCGACCGAGCAAATGGCTATGCAAATAAAAGACCAGGAAAAGGCTAAGGATTGGAGGGAAGTCTTTATAGATTACTTCAAATCCCGTCGAACACCTGAAGATGCGTCCTCGAAACATCAGCTTATGAAACGAGCTCTGTCTTTCGCCTTCATCAATGATACTCTGTATAAAAGGTCATTTGATTCTCTGTGGCTAAGATGCCTGGGACTTGAAGAGGCAAAGAGAGTCGTCCAAGAAACTCACCACGGACTCTGCGGTTCTTACCAAGCCGGGCCGAAGATGAAGCTGAAGATCAAACGGATGGGTTATTATTGGCCCACGATGATCCAAGACTGCCTCGAATACGCGAAGCAGTGCCATTCGTGTCAGATTCACGGGGACTTTATCCATCAGCATCCAAATCCACTACATCCAACAGTGGCTAGCTGGTCGTTCGAAATGTGGGGGACTGACATAATCGGCCCTATCGAACCACCATCGTCCAGAGGACATCAATTCATTTTGGCGACAACTGATTACTTCACTAAATGGACAGAAGCGGTACCGCTAAGGGAAGTGAAGACGGAGAATATCCTCCATTTCTTCAAGACACACATCATTTATCGGTTCGGAACTCCGCGACGGATCATCTCCGATAACGGGCCAGCCTACGGAAGCCACAAGATCAGCCGCTTCGCATAACAGCATAACATAGACTGGAGATACTCCTCAGTCTATAATCCCCGAGCTAACGGTTTAGCTGAGGCTTTCAACAAGACCTTGACAAAGATCGTGAAAAGACGGTGTCTCGAAATAAGAAGGACTGGCACGAGAGACTGCATGAAGCTCTCTGGGCGTATCGAACTATATTCAAAACGGCCACGAACACAACGCCGTACGCATTGGTATTCGGTACAGAGGCGGTACTCCCCCTTGAGATAGAGCTACCCTCTCTACGAGTGGCAGTTCACTACGAGCTAACAGACGAAGAAAATGCTCACCTTTGGATTGAGGAGCTCGATGCCCTTGATGAAGCCCGGCTCATAGCGCAACAAAATCTGGAGGCTTACAAAGAAAAGATAACGTGCTCATACGAAAGAATGACTAGGCCGAGAACATTCCGCCAAGGCGAACTCGTGCTAGTGGTCAAAAGACCTATGATCCCAAATCGTGCCAAACACGTGAAATTCGAGCCGAACTATGAAGGCCCGTATATCATAGACAAAGTCTACCAGGGTGGAGCCTATCTACTCATGGACATGCATGGTGCAAGACCTTTCAGGCCAATAAATGGTCGCTTCCTGAAAAGGTACAACGCCTGACGAGTCACGGCATGGGTCAACGATAGATGACGACGACCATGTCCGCTCGCTATCTACCTAAGCCCAAACTCTATAGGTAGTAGCCGGCTAACGGACCGAAACGTCCTTAAACTAACGACGGACCGAAATGTCCTAAAACTAACAATGGACCAAAACGTCCATAAACTAACAACGGACCAAAATGTCCTTAAACTAATGATGGACCACTATGTCCTAAAACTAGCTGTTGACCGAGACGTCGATAAACTACTGCAGACTGCAGCATCCCATGGCTGACACAAAAAAAGAGAAAAGAATAAAAAAAAAGAGAATAAAAAAAATGGTATGTCCATAATAAAAAGGGCACGGATGAAAACCCGAAAGGGCTCCGTGAGTAAAAACAGCAGGGCTACCGGCGAGTTTTGTGAAAACCCGAAAGGGCGCAATCTCGTTAAAAGACACTTGCAAGGTCCTCTCGACTTCGTAAGGAGAAACCACCTGCGTGAGATCCTTACGACTCACAAGGGAGCAACACACTTAGGGATCCCTACGATTCTTAAGGAGAAATTACACTTGCGAGATCCTCACGACTCGTAAAGAGAACCCTCTTGTGGGACCCTCACGGCTCATAAGATTTGAAAGTTTTAAGCTACAGGGATCTAAACTTGTTCTTAAGAAACCACCACAACCTCCGATATTGCCCTACAAGCGGCTCAATGCTGACCCTTGTATACAATCAACGGGCGCGAATAAACATTTCCCTAACAAAGTCCCATCTGTGACTAGGAATATGTTTGTATGGTGAACAACCCTTGTAAGTCCTTTCGACTCATAAGGAGAAAACACTCTTGTAAGATCCTTACGACTTATAAGAGAACATGCACTTAGGAATCCTCACGATTCCTAATGAGAAAACACACCTACGAGATCCTCACGACTCGCAGAGAGAAATACCTTTATGAGACCCTTACGGCTCATGAAGTCGAAAGCCTTAGTCGACAGGATCCTAACCCTGTTCGCTAAGCCACCTTTGTTTGACATTGACAGAGGCAAATGATGATTCGCTCCTGGCAATATTCTAGTTGTAGCGGTGCTGATGCCAAAATCGGTGTCTAATTCCAAACTTGCAGCAAGAAGCTAGCGAGCCACACATGCATACGAAATAACCAAAATGATGGGGGAACTTGTAACAAAATCAGCAAGTAAAAAATGTATGCATGCAAAATAGCCGAAATGATTGGGCAACTCGCAATAAAAAGCAGCGAGTAAAAAAAAATAGCCGAAATGATTGGGCACCGCGAAAATAGCCGAATGATTGGGCAATCGCGACCTTCACGATATAAAAACTGAAATGATAGAGCACCGCGGAAAGAAAAAAATTGAAATTTATGCCCTGCATGTGATATCACATCAATCCCTGTACACAATCCAGGGGCGCAAACAAAGAAGGAATCACGCCTTCCCTCCTCAGGCTCCATCAGAAGAAGAAGCCATATCTCAACGGCTCACAGACAACCTGGAGACCACTCCGATATTTGTCTCATTACAACAGACGATACGTCATCCACATGACCCCGTTCGGAAATACGTCATCTACATGACCCCGTTCGGAAATACGTCATCTACATGACCCTGCTCGGAAATACGTCATCCAAATGACCCCGTTCGGAAATACGTCATCCACATGACCCCGCTCGAAAATACGTCATCCACATGACCCCGCTCGGAAATACGCCATCCATATGACCCCGTTCGGAAATATGTCATCCACATGACCCCGCTCGGAAATATGTCATCCACATGACCCCGCTCGGAAATACGTCATCCATATGACCCCGTTCGGAAATACGCCATCCATATGACCCTATTTGGAAATACACCATCCACATGACCCCGCTCGGAAATATGTCATCCACATGACCCCGCTCGGAAATACGTCATCCACATGACCCCGTTCGGAAATACGTCATCCACATGACCCCGCTCGGAAATACGTCATCCACATGACCCCGTTCGGAAATACGTCAACCACATGACCCCGTTCGGAAATACGTCATCCACATGACCCCGCTCGGAAATACGTCATCCACATGACCCCGTTCGGAAATACGTCAACCACATGACCCCGTTCGGAAATACGTCATCCACATGACCCCGCTCGGAAATACGTCATCCATATGACCTCATTCGAAAATACGTCATCCACATGACCCCGCTCGGAAATACGTCATCCACATGACCCCGCTCGGAAATACGTCATCCACATGGCCTCGTTCGGAAATACATCATCCATATGACCCCGCTCGGAAATACGTCATCCACATGGCCCCGTTCGGAAATACGTCATACACATAGCCCCGTTCGGAAATACGTCATCCGCATGACCCCGCTCGGAAATACGTCATCCATATGACCCCGTCACGGAAATACGTCATCCATATGACCCCGTTTCGAAAATACGTCATCTACATGTCTATCCCATTAAACACTTGCGGGTCCTCTCGAATTGTAAGGAAGAAAAACTCTCTTATAAGATCCTTACGACTTATAAGGGAAAACGCACTTAGGAATCATCACGATTCCTAAGGAGAAAATACACCTACGAGATCCTCACGACTCGTAGGGAGAAAATTTTTATGAGACCCTCATGGCTCATAAAATTGAAAAGTCTTAGGTGACAGATCCTAACCCTGTTTCCTAAGCCATCACTACCCCTCGAAGAAGCCAAGACAAGATGCTCACTCTATCATCTGCCGACCATGTTTGCTAAGGTGACATGCTGATAACAAAAGAAAGAAGAAGCAGAGAGATGACAGAAGACATTGCAAAAAAATGTGCATCATTTATTCATGAATTCAATTGGGTACAAAATACATCATATGAAAGAATAAAAGAATGAATACATTTTATTCAAAATTACAAATGGTACAAAAAATTATTGAGAAGGAAGCGCTTTCAATAATCCAATCAGCCGCTCGCGCACTTCCCTCGGCCCTCTTCTTGATCAGCTGCCGCGGTCAACTCTGCTTCGACTTGGGCTCGCTACTGCAAGTAAGACGAAAGTTGTTCCTCGATGGCCCGCTGAGCTGATTTACGATCTTGTGCATCCCGCTCAATGACGTCGAGCTTCTTCCTCAATGTTAACCCATCAGAAATGCATCGCAGAAGGCCTTCGAAGATAACTTTCAACTGGGCAGCATTTGCATCAACCTGAGCATGCAGTCGAGCAGATTTTCTTGAAGTTTCTTTACATTCTTTCTGCTTTAAAGCCACTTCTTGTTCAAGATGGCGGAAGTAAGAAGTGATCTACTCGATCCACGCGGCCCGTTGAGTGCTCGCAGCCAGAATCTCAGGTGCAGGATGCCTAAGCTTAAGCTCATGCGGGCAAGCCTCGATTTCCATGCAGCAATTAACCCAGGACTCAACGACGCCCTCACCATGAAAGTTCACGAGCGTCGCCAGCATGGGGTTAATCTCCGCGGCAAAATCTGCAGCAGATGTGGCAGTCTCCACGTCGAGCTCCTCAATATAGTCATTCAGGATGCGCAGACTATTCGCGGGGCCTTTCGAGGACGGACGTCTGGAGAAGGGCCCTGCCGGCATCATAATGCGAGACTCGAAAGAGGCTGGAGTCGATGTGATTGCTGTAAAATAAATCATAGTCAGATCACGGCTTGAGAAATAAAGAATATACATACACAAAAAAATCGAGTCTACTATACCAGCTGCAGCAGGGGGCAGAGCTGGGAGTGCTGGTAGCGCAACGACAGCCTCGTCCCCTCCTTCAATTTGTGAGACTACAAGCAACATAAAGAAGAGTTAGCAGTAATGCGACTACCCGTTAAAGAAAGGACGTCGTTTAGAAAAGATACTCACCGACACCAGCAGGCGGACTAGTCTCTGACAGGAAGGAGAAGTGTGGGTACAGCACCTGATACAGGTGGTCGAAAAGGACTCCTGCAAGAACGCAGTAATGCAACGTCAGTACATAAGTTATACAACTTAAAAAATAAGACTGATGGGTCACGAATCCGCACCTTCCAACATCTGAGATGGTATGAGAGAGGGTAGAGGAGGTGTCACCGTCAAGGCAGTAGCTGATGGCATTACCTCGGATAGCGCGACATCAGCACTAGCCTCACCTGCATTAGAAACAAGATGAACCCTGTCAGGAAAGATTGAAAAAGATTGCAGAATAAAAAGAAAAGCAATGATCCAAAATCTACCTAGTGAATCGCCAGTCGGAACCGCAACAAGGGCGTCACTTGACATAGCAACTGCTCCATCCTCTTCCATCGGGAAGGTCTCACCTCCTGTCGCCTCATCCCCTGACTCTACCAGAGCCATCGTAACGCTCGCGACGCCAGGAGATGGCAAAGGGTCGCAGGTAGAAAGAGCAATGATTGGGGCGATGCCCGACTCTTGAGAAGGAGCGGCCACCTCGGGCTCAGCAATTGTAGCCGTCTCACCCATAAACACCTCGGGCTCGGCGACCGTAGCCATCTCATCCACAGCTATCTCAGACTCGGCAATCGTGACTGACTTACCAGTCACCACCTCGAACCCGGCAATTGAAGCCACCCGCCTATCGTCGCCCTGGGTTCGGCAATCACAGCTACCTCCTCCACCGCTACCTCAGGCTCAGCAGTCGCCGCCACCTCTTCGCGAAGACTCGGCTCTGCAAGATAAAATATATGAGAATTGATACTTAAAATTTTGACAACGGAACCCCGTGTCATATTACCTTGGGTTGGTCTTCCGACCGCTTCCCTAGCCGCACGTGTTGCTCGTCTATAGGCAGTAGACAAGGCAGCCGGGGACTCCTCCGAAAGAGTAGCGGCAGGGGTAGCGGTGCTCGAACCCGCACCCGCAGCTAAAGCAGCATTACGCTCCCTTACTGCGCGCATTCGGCGCTTCCTTTCCGTCCGGTCCGTGAGAACCGGTCTTCTCAAGACCTCTGTCAATGGGACGTCATCATCCACGTCAGGAGCTACCTCTAGAGCCGTTACGGCATCCGCCATCGGTTGCTTGAGTAAAGCCTCTTTTGACAACCCTGAGCAGACCGGGACTTCGATGCCTGGCCCGGGAAGAATCTCCGCATCAGCTTACGGGATCGGCATTGTGGTCCCTGCGATAAGACAAAGAAAGGGTCAGATTACTCATAAGAAACGAGAGCGGGAACATGGTGAACCGAAATGTACCGATACCTAGGGATGTTCGAAGTCTTTCCTCTTCCTCAAAAGTCTTGAGAGAAGCTGCGAGAGCTTCTTCAGTGGAAATGCCTGTTAAAGAAGGAAAAGCGTCAGTTAAAATACGATAATAGAAATACGATGCAATGGCGAAAAGTACAGCTAATGATTACCTAATCGCGCGAGGATAGCCAACCCCTCTTCGCGTCTGGCCAATTGCTCAGAAGCTGCAATGGCAGCCTCCAGATCAGTATCATCTGGCGGCATGAATAAGCCCTCGTTTGTCCTATACTCGCTCAGGCCCTCGCCGTAAGGAGCGTGAGGCTCCTGACCAAATACGACATCGGCAGAAAAGAGCGACTTCTTCTTCCTCTTCTGCGAGCGAACTCCAGCTGCAGCCAGCACCAGCTTGCGCTTGGTGGGCACTTTGGGACGACGAGTCCCGATATCCGAGCCCACGCCAGATTCGGGTGAAACTACATTTACCGTCTCCGCGGGAGCACGGGGCAATCCACGCGTAAGGTTTAGCACACGTAGAGGCTCAACTGCAGCAACCTCTCTTAGCGGAGGGGGGACAGCGATCCGTTGCTTTAATGGGATGTTGCGATCACCGGCAGGGGGTGCACTCTTGCGATCGAGCAGCAGCCGCCTCTCTTCCCTGATAACAGCACCCATCGCGTGTTGATACCAGGCCGCGTGTATATTGAGGGCCCTCGGGACGCAACTCGGCTCGCTAATGAAGAAGTAGGAGCCCGTATTCAAGCGCATGAAGTGATGCAGCGCACCCCGTATTCCCTCTCTGGTGGCAGCGGGTTCTATCAAGAACGCCTCCAGTGGGACCCCTTGGTTATAGCTCATCTGCTGGGCAAAATGATGGGGATTGTATCTCATAAATAGCACTGCATCATTTATCCTGAATACAAGAAAGCCCGGCCTGATGGAGTATAGATGAAGAACCTCCCGGGCTTTCAACACGGAGGCCTCATCCTTAAAAATGTCGCGCAATGCCAGCACCGACTTGGAAGTTTCCTGGCCGATCGTTAGGACTTTTTCCGTGAAAGACATACCATCTCCGACCGTGCATGGGCGAAGAAGCAAGCCCCTAGCTTCCCGCTGTGACGGACTCACGATGGACGCGTCAACCAGTCGCATAATTCGCGGGAGCTTGCCTTTCTCGTAAAACGAAGGTCTCTTTTGAATGCCAAAGACCCCGAGCACGAGCATCTCCATCCACGAAGTAAAGTAATGCATCGGGAAGTTGGCGGCATGCACCCCCGGTTCAGTTGTATCCGCCGCCATGCTAAGACCATGGTATAAATGGGCTAACCCGGCAATCCCAATGGCCACTTGTATTCCGGCCACCATACGATGCGCGGGGTAGAAGACAGAAGGCCTCATGTAACGAGAATGCATAGGGAGCATGAACCAGCACAACTATAGCCCAAGAAACCCGATAAAGAAAGCCTCCTCATCAATGCCCGGAGCGGCGATTTCTGACAGAGGAATGATCGCAACACCAGGAAGAAAAAAGCCCTTCTGATCGTCTTCCAGTACGGGTCGACGGTCCAAACAAAAGCCGAAGGGGTCGTCGAGCTTGGCAAACTTTTCGCCTCGCTCTGACAAAATCTCCGAGCGAAGGAACCGGGCAATGAAATCCGCAAAACTGACCCCCCGGCCTCCGAATTCCAAGAAAAGGCTCTCGTACATGTTCAGCACCTTTATCAGACTAGGAAACTGGTGCTGAATGGCGTTCTCTGGCGTTAGGCCCATCACCACCGGCTTGGTGGCAAAACCGTATTCATCCAGAGGAAGCAGCTCCTTGTAGTGCTCCCCCCTAACCGGCAGACCGGAAATCTCAGCAAATTCTTCTAAGGAGATGGAGACTTCTCTGTCCAGTAGAAGAAAGGTATGGGTTGGGATGTTCCACTGCTCCAAGAACGCCTTAATCCACCATGTGGGAGGAGAAGAATATTGGAACAACGAAGCATAAACCACAGGGTATAGGCCGAGCTTCAGTAGCTGCGTTTTCTTCGCTGACAAGATGTACCTGGCCCACTGCAAATACCCGGCCGAATGTCGGGGGTCAACCCGATGTTGTAGGGTTGTCCCCAAGGGCGCGACTCGCCCTGGCATATGCGCCGCCCCAAGGTATCCAAAGCTGCCGGCGGCTGCATGGGTATAGCGGCAATCGAAGGTTAAAGAAGACCCTCCAAAGTCCAATTGACAACCTCCACGGCATAGTTCACCGGGGGTGCATCTGTATATGGAATCGCCGAGATCGGTCCGACGGCGTCGCACAAGAGAAGCTTTGACGGCCTCTGATAATCTGGTCATACCATCTGCCCCACAAGTGGAGATTTTTTTGTTCCGGGTCACGGTCTTTGATAAGCGCGAGAACCTCCCGGTCCACAGGTGCCTCAGGGAATCCTCCCTCTGAACGGACGAATGGAAACGTGGCATCGAAAGACATATCGCCTGCAAAAAGGGGGACAGGAGTCAATTGTCAGTGCTCTGACACTCGGTATTTTAAAGTTGCACCACAATGCAATGCAGTGAAAAGGGGGACCAAAGGGGGACCCACAAAATCTAGATGACAATTCATTGATTAAAAATTATTAATAAAAACAGCCTCATCATTGGATGAGACTGTTAATTAATGAGGAAATCCTCAAGGAAATTCTCATTGAATGAGAAATCCCTCGGGAAATGGAGAAAATCTGCCTTTGAGAGCAAAGATCTATGATAGAGTGACACTTGTCAAACTCTAATCATGAAGGAATAGAATTCCTTAAAGAGCCTGGCTCTGTAAGGATGATGGAAAAATCCATCAAGGATTAATTAAAATTAATTTTTGTGAATTAAAAATTCTGGGATCTTCAAGATCCGTGAAAAACTCTTAAGAGTTCTTCATCAAAGATCAAGAGATCTACATATTATCAAAAAGCAGAGCTCTGTTCATGGGCTAAGAAACCCCAAGAAAAGATCTGTTTAGATCTATTGGTTCATGAGAGAAAGGCTCTATTAATGAAACCCTAAAAGGGTTTTCTTTGGATCAAAGATCTATGAAGAGCAAGGCTCTGTTAATGGGTAAAAACCCTAATTTATTAAAATTTTAAACTTTACCTAAGTTTTGGTAGAGTTCTGACTCTTGAAAATTTCTTAAAATGAAGAGCAAGGCTCTGAATAAAAATTCTCAAGAAAGAAGATGATAATCATCTAAGGGACCAAATGTTCTATTTATAGGCATTGAACTGCCTCTTCAAATTCTGAGTTGATCCAAGGGCTCAGATGTTGCCACCGCTGCACTCACGTGTGCGCCACGTGAGCACAAGGTGGGGGGGCATTTGTTTCCCCCAGTCAGAGAAAAGCTCTGTTTTAAAATTCAAAATTTGAAAATTGAAGCAGCGCTTCAAATTCAGTGCTAGGCATGCTACGCGCTATATGTCAGACACAGACACGCTAGCGCCAGGTGCGCTGCTCCCTAGGTAGCGCACCCCAATCAGATCAAAGCTCTGTTTTAAAATTTCAAAACTCAAAATTTGAAGCAACGCTTCAGATCCAGCGCTCTGCGCTGCGCGCCACGTGTCAAACACGGGTGCGCTAGCGCAGTTGCGTGGCACTCTGCGCTGCGCGCCACGTGTCGAACGTAGGTGCGCCAGCGCTGGAATTAAAAATTCCCCACCGTTAGATCAAAAGATCTAATAATAATAAATTATTAATTAATCAGAATTAAAATTCTGTTATGGAAAGATCTTTCCAATCTTATTAAAACAAGAAGATTATCTTCTGCAAAGCAGAAGCCCTAAGATCAAAGATCCAATGGTGGGAAATGTTCCCAAATCAATCAGAGAATGATCTCTTAAAACTGATTTAACAAATCAATTGGCGCTATATAAAGCCCCCAAAACTTCAAGTCTCAAAAGGAGGAGAAACCCCCCTGCAAACTTTGAGAAAAACTCAAAGAGAAAGAAGAGCAAGCTCTTAGAAAAAAAAGATCATTTCTTCAAGGTAAAGAATTAATTCTTGAACAACAGAGATGAAATCATCTCATAAAAAAAGAAGAACTATCTTCTTAAAGGATCATAGATCTACAAAAAGACCAAGGTCTTTGATAAAAAGAAAAAGATCAAAAGATCTAATCAAAAGTATTTACTTCATTCACAGATCCTTGATCTACAAAGGCAGAGCCCTTTTATAAACAAGAACTTTTGTTCTTGAATCATGAGGCAAAGCCTCCTTTAAAAGAGGAACATAAACTTGTTCTCTGATCATAAATTTGATCAGATGCGCTTTGCGCTACTGAACAGTGCTTTGCACTCATGAACTGCGGTTTTGCGCTCTTTGGACCGGCGCTCAGCGCCAAAACGTGCCACGTGTTAATCACAGAAACAACTTGCGCTTTGTGCTTCTGAAATAGCACACTGCGCTCATGGGCTGGCGCTTGGCGCCAAGCGAGCCACGTGTCACTCACTGGCGCGCCCCTAAATCAGCGCAAAGCGCTCATAAATTGAAAGCGCAATGCGCTAATAAACTAGCGCTAAGCGCGACATGTGTCACCTTCGTGTGCGCTACCTGACAAAAGCGCAATGCGCTCTTTAATTGGCGCAAAGCGCTTAACGCGCCACGTGGCGTACTGTCAGAACACACTTTGTTCTGATGAATGCTATGCATTCAATACAAGACAAAAATTGTCAGGACCTAATGCTCAGCATTACCAAAAGGGCCAAGCCTAAGTAAAGGCTCAATAGCCAGAATTAAAAATGTTAAATATTTTAATTGGACTTAGCCCAATTCTGGACATAAGTCCTCAACTTATAATGAACTGATCCCATCTGCTCACGAATATTCAATAGATCTTAGTCTTAAAATAGGCTACTGATCTTTCAACCAAGTCATACCAGTTCAAGGGTACATCTCTTTACTCCTCTGATATCTGTCGTTGTAATCCTTCAACATCTTCAGAGAGGTGACGGATCCCGACAACCACACATCTCACGGACTGTGGGGTCCTTAAACTCATGGACTACAATATCCTTAAACGTTATAGACTATGATGTCTTTAAACCGGACTGTGGGGTCCTTAAACTCATGGACTACGATGTCCTTAAACTTTATAGACTACGATGTCTTTAAACCGGACTGTGGGGACCTTAAGCCCATAGACTACGATGTCTTTAAACCGGACTGTGGGGTCCTTAAGCCCATGGACTACGATGTCCTTAACCTGGACTGTGGGGTCCCTTTAAACCCACGGACTACAATGTCCTTAACCTGGACCGAAATGTCCTTAAACTACCGATGGACCAAGACATCCTTAAACTAACATTAGACCACCACGTCCTTAAACTGGTAATCGACCGCAATGTTCCTAAACTAAATAACAGAGGCAGCCCAAATGCTCTCTTGTTGGATCTAAACGATCCTGTTAAGTTGATCTTAGTTTAAAATTAGACTAACGTATCCTTAACAAACGTATAAGTCGGTCTTAGTCCCAAATGAGGCTAACGTATCCTTAAACCAACCCCCAAACCCAAATCTAAAAAGATACGGATTTGGACTAGTCCACGCCCTACGGGCGACAATATAAATCAGTCTCCGTATAGAATCCACGGGCAACCACAACACAAAACAAACACCCACGACACGAAGTGACCATCTGGAGAAGGAGAAAGTTGTTACTGCGATGCGGTAGCGTAATTAACTGCAGGAGCTTGCGCCTGCAGGGAAGAGCGTCCCCATAATAAAAAAACCCCTCAAACGAGAGGGAATCTGACGAAGTCCGCTATATCGGCCGCATCCGTTTCAACCTTCGATACATGGTGCCATAAATCAACTTGGCATCTTCGGATAGGTGGACGGATAGCACCAATTAGCATCTGTCCCGAATTTCAGGCAAGACGAACCTGTGCTGTAACGCCTTAGATTTCGGTTAGTACTCGTTTAGACGTTAGTGCGGGTTTACTGTAAAAAGTTTACCAATTCGGGTTCCTCACATTTTATAACATTTAATTAATAATTTATTATTATTTGTTATAAGCATGCACGCACGTGTGCACGTAAATGTGAGTTTTGTTTGTGCTAATTTTGATCTTAGCAATCTTGACACTTAACCTTAATCTTATCCCTTTGCTTTAATCCTTTGCCTTGAATTAACCATTAATCTTTTGTGAGAGAGAGAGAGAGATAATTGTGATGGAATGATGAGGTATGGTGCATTTATGAGAAGACATGGTGCATTAATGGCTTTGATACACTCACCTCTCATTCATACCCTACACTCACCTCCTTCTCTCATTTTCTCACACGTTCTCTCTTCTACTCTTTTCCCTTCTCGTTTTATTCTCTCTCACATTTGCAAACAGAACACTCTCTTTTCCCTCATCAAATTATCTCAGAAACCATCACAAATTCATAAAAACTTCACAAAAATCACATCTTTGTTCACATTTTCCCTCTTGGATGCCATGGAGTGTACAAAGCTTGGATCTTTGTGTTCTTTTGATTAGGTAATGTTTCCTTGCTGTTGTTTAAGTTAATTTTATGTAGCTTAGCTTATTAGTTTCTGTTTTTATCGCGTATCATATCGTTTCAGATAAATATCGTATTTTTAGTGTCAATTTGGGGTCTCGGCTGATCTGCTGTTAAACTAAGTATTTGTTGCAAAAATTGACTTGACAGTAACCTAGTATAGAGACCTAGAACCTACCCTCAAAATACGAGCCAATTCCTCCTTGTTCAGGCCGCAGATTTATTGGTTCTGGCCGTAATTTGCGGCCAGACAGGGGACATGGGTGTTGGTTTTTAGTATAAGGGTCTCTGGGGTTAATTGTAGTCTCATGGTATTTGCAATTTTTACAAATTGTTAGCATAGAAAAATCTGGGATCACTTTGCATATTTCTAGTGTTTCGTTTCGTGCGATACATTATCCGATACGATGCGTGTTATGTGCTGCTGTTGCGCTGAGTTGGTTTCGTAGTGTCGCTATACGCGTTAGCTACAACACGAACCCTTTAGAGTACGTAGGTGTATCGTGTTGGTCCGTGTAGATTGTAAGTATTTTAGGTCTATTATTAATATATTTTTGCTTTGTTGTTTTAATATTGCAGGTTCGCAGGTGGAGGCTACGGACACTGCTATAAAGGGAAAACAGGTGGTAGGGTTCATCTAGCTTGGTGCGTTGGTGAGTAGATTTAACATCTACAAGGGAATCGCCCGCATGGCGTTATGCGTCTGGGATAGAAATGTTAATACTTGTCGCATATTCTATGTTATATTTAGAATTGCGCATTTACCCTATTACTTAGATGTTGTTGTGCTTGGACTAGTAGCCTTAGGACACTGCACACATTATTGACGACTCATGTTGAACGAGCACTGATTGTATGTTACACACACCGTCAATAATTGCCATGTCACGCACAACCCATTTATAGATATGATATTGCTTGATTAGGGACATTGTGACACTGATTTATATTTCTTATCGCATATGACATATTGCATACCTGTATACCTACATGCTTACACATATGCCTTCATATACTTATATGCTAGATACCTGTATACCTATAGAGTATTGTACCATTAGTGATAGGTACATACACACTTAATGACATAGCTATAGGTATACCTTGCATATACTGCTCTTATACCCAGGGGTTATACTGCATCATTTACTTATAGGTAGATACATATATCTTGCTATACTTTATTGTTTACACATATATCTGGTTATAGCTACATATTTACCTTCACTTGATGTTATTTAGTATTGGATAAAATAGGAGCCACATGATTTTTATATTAACTTGTTGCAGTTAATTAGCGGCTTTTCCTTTATAAGCTTACATTTCAGTTTATGTTGCATATATCATATTCATGGATTTTCGCATTGTTATATGGATTTTTCATGATTTTTTCTGGATTTGGGAACCTTGGGAGTTCATGAAATTATGCATTATTTGAAAAACCCGGTTTCCCTTGATATGATATTCCAGCTTCAACCATGGGTTTTATCGGTTCTGATATATATATATATATATATATATATATATATATATACCCCTACGAGGAGGCGTCAAGGCCATATGAGGGTACATGGTGGGGCCCGGAGGTACCCCGGGGCAAGAAAGGGATGTCGATGTACAACGCCGATGCGCCCGGCAGGGGAACCATACCATCCGGTGACATTACCTATGACTCAGCGGTTATCATGGCGATACCGACGGGAGTCATGTGCGTATGGATACGTCGAAAGGCGAGGGTCAGAGCTAGGCACCCGTGCTTTCGGTATAGCGTATGATACGTACCTATCAGGGTGCCGGTCTTGGTGACAGCACCTGATAGATCAGCATTTCTGTGTCGATGCTTGACACATTGGTTTCATGATATTTCTTTCTACTCCTTTGTATATATAACAGTGGATTAGGACGCTGTTATATATGCCCTTACACAAATATTAGTAGAATGGGACACTAATATATGTGTATTGACATTAATATTATATACATCATCATATTTATTCATGCAAATATACCTAGATTATAAGAGATGCACTTGATATTGGATTTAGGACATATGACATTTACTTGATATTGTACATAAAAGATATATAATATTCGCTTGATTTTGTACATTCAGGATATAGGAGATTTATTCGATATTGTACATTAAGGATTTGTGAGACTTATATGATATGAGAGCCAATTTGGGGGCTGATTTGAGGAATTGGGATCTGGATTGTCTTGATGGATTGTGATCCTACCACGATATCAGGATTCCGTGGAAATGACATATTTCATTCCATACTCCACATTTATTGTTTATGCACTGTTTCATGTATTAGTAGTACCTGTTAGTGTACCTTTCATGACTGTTGCATTTACATACCTTTATTTATATGCACTGCTTCATGTGTAGTTGTACCTGTTAGTGTACCTTTCATGATTATTGTATATATACATTTTCATATCGTTATTGCATGATTATTGCATATTGATTGTCATATTATTGCTTCATGTATTCATTGTACCTGCTAGTGTACTTTTCTTGATTATTGCATTCATATGACCTTTTATTGCTATTAATTGCATATGTTAGATTCACGCTGTACGTGCATACTTGCGATTACCTGCATATGTTATTTACTATTCATGAGTTGGCAACTCACCCCCGTTGTGCCACAGTTGTTTTGCAGGGTGTTCCCCAGAGTAGTCGAGGCTGGCTATTCATCTATCTGATCATCTTTTGCTACGGATACTGCTTCAACTCATAGTGTGTAGTTTTGCTTAGGCGAGTTTTATGGTTATCCGTATTGTTGTATTGTATATTCGTTGTACCCTTGTACTCTCCATCTACTATTATTTTGTTTTACTTAGAGACTTGGTGAGGACGATATTGTATATTATTTGTAATTTGTAGTCTTTTATACAGTTTCTTTCTATCGTCTTTTATTTCTTCACTTCGGCGTCGTATATTGTTATGGTGGTTGTTTTCCGCCTTTGGGCGTGTATTTGCTCCCGTTTGGGGATACTTTATTTATATTTATGTTGTACCCATTTTTGGGGCTAGTTTTTATAAAGGGGGTGCTGCCAAAATTTTAAAGGAAATAAATTGGGCTTTTAAAGAATTTGGGTTGTGATTTCAATTGTTTCAAAACTTCTATTATCTTTTCTTGTCTTTTTTAATATTTTTTTAACATTTTAAAAATAATTAAATAAATAATTAAATGAATAAAATTGTTTAAGTGAAATTTTTGATTTTCGGTAAAGTAAAATGTATTTTTCGTAAAACTAAACCGTGATTTTTTTTCATTATAATTTCAAAAATACATATTTTAATTATGTAATTACTAGTAAATAGTGTTTATTTAGCCACTTATAAATTTTTAGTTTAATTAAATATTTTTCCTAAATTAATTATTTTAAATATTAACATAAGCTTTATTTTTACACTAAATTAGTGTAAATTACCAATTTGAATGGTTTTAATTTATAAAAATAAACCATGGCATATTAGAATTTAGTGTGTATCATGAAAAATTTATTTGCAAATTTTTTCCAAAGTTCTAGAGTTTTCTTGGGTTGTTTTAGTAAAGAAATAAAAGAAAATGAATATATTCATGAAAAGATATTAAATGAGATATCAAGTGATGAAATTTCTACACAATTCCTCACTTTTTTCCTTCTCTCCCCTCACTCCCTCTCATGGCCGGCCATACCCCCATGGCAGCCCCCCCCATTTTCATTTTTATTTTAACTCCAAAAATCATCAAAAATCCTCCAAAATTCAATAAAAATTGCACAAAATCCTAATAAATTCCTACCCTTTATTCTTTGCTCTTCTTTACATGGATTTTGGAGTGGAAAAGCATGCATTTTGGAGGCTCATTTTCATGTTTGGACTTTAGGTTGTGGAGGTATAAATCTTTCTCTTTTGATTTATTTCTATTAAATGTTTCTTTTAAAGCATAATTAGATTTATTAAATTAATTCTAGTTGCAAATTTTAAAATTCAAGTTAGGGTTTGAAAAATCAAGTTGTGATTTTTATTAATTAATTAGGGTTATAATAGCTAGTTTAACAATTTTAGAAGTGGAAATTCTTGTATGGATGATATATTGTAAATTGTTATCCAAAATTGATTTAATTATGCTATTTAGCTAACTAGTTTTCTATAAAATGTATTTGTGGGTAAAATAAAATTCTAATTAAGGTTGCTATCATTAGATTATAGTATTAGTGAGAATATTAGCATGTTAACGGAAAGAAAAACTTAGTTTGATTACTAGTTTCTTTTGGTAATTAGAAAATACTAATAAAATGCTATTTTTGTAAACTAGATTTTGGAAATTCCTAAATAAATGAGATTAAAAATATAATTATGGTTTCATTATATCATTATCATCATGAATTGTAGTTTAATACATTAATTCATGCAAAATCAAGTTGTTGTGGAATTGTGACATTTTGCTTGTAAAATGTTGAAAATTGCTAATGGTTGCAAACTAGAAATTTCAAATTAATACAAAATTGTGTAATAAAAATATAGTAATGGGTTGTATAGTCTAGTTATGATATTTAATGAGTTTTATGACCATTGGTTTCATTTAAATGTCAAGTTTTGAAGAAAAACGGTAAATTGGCATTTTCGGGTTTTACGAAATTGGACGGTTTGATCGATTTTTAGGGTTTCGATGGATTTAATCATGTTATATATTATAAGTAACGAGTTTTAAAACTATGAGTTATTTGTTGATATTATCTCGATCCATCGGAGTTTGTACGCCGATATCGAGCGATATTTGGTTCTTTTGTGTGGACGGGACATAGGTTTTAACCTATGCTTGTTCCTTGCATCGTTTTGACTTTTGTATGTGATTCAGTTTACGATACTATTTATATGTTTGCATTTAGGTACCCTTCACGTGGACTGCGGGCGATGAAGAGGAGGATGGCGACACCGTCTTCGGCAGACATGGACCAGATGAGTAGATGCATATCTACGGGGGGAAGTCGGGTGGATGGCGTTTAGCACCCCCGCAACGTAGAATATGAATAGTACTTATTGACATTAGGAAGCCCGATGTGACCTTAGATTCTTAATGAGTAGGACCCTAGTAATGACCCTAGGCTGGACTAGACTGATTTAGAAAGACCATATCAGAGGTTGAATATCTTGGAAGAGGTTCGTAGGTTTCAGATAGAAACACACACACGCACACACTGAAACTCGACATGGTGTATACGTGTATGTGTATATATATATAGGACTAGGTATAGGTATATGTATATATATATACAACATGGATATGGAATACATTGATGTGATATGATACACGGGAATGAAACAGTATAACTGGGCTTGATGCCGTGATTCTTGGCTATGCAGTCGTATTAAAATGTTAGCGGATCATTAGAAAATGATAATGAACAGGTATACATAAATTATAATGGGTAGTGATGATATTGAGGTACATGGGACTCTAAAATAGAACCCGAACTGTAACTTGTGACTGATCACGATATGATATATGTATGACTTGATTACGACATCATATAGGTATGACCTGATGTCGATATCATATTGGTGTGACTTGATGACGATATGATATCAGTATAACTTAATCACAATATGATACATATGACATGATATTTCTGAGGATAAATTAATGAGGTATATTCATGATGGCAATGTTATATAATTGATGTATGCGATTACAGCATAGCACTTGATCATGACATGTGTTGATGATGATATTATACGAATAATGAGACACGTAGGTGATATTTGACCCGTACCTCGATATTGGGATGCCGTACGATGGATTTTACCGTACGAGGCATAGATGTGATGATTGATCCGCACTCTTGATTTGAGGAAGTCGTACTATGTACGTGATGCTATTGAGGCTGGATCGCCGACTATTAGAGATATGGACTCAGACTTTAGGTGTACTCCTACTTCTTATCAACTAGCTCTTAGGTTTAGTTTTCCTTAGGGGGTTAGATGGACACTAGTTTAGGTTCAAGTCTTATAGTGGTAGTTGTATTTGTATATCAAATGGGTAGGCAACACACATCTATCTTTACTTTCATACCGTAATCATAATGTGCATGTTCATATATATATTTCTATAATCAGCATAAAACTTTGCCTGTTAGGACACCAGCACCATTACCGATGATGCGCATATTCCACGCACACTTATTTGCCGGCTCATACACATCATCATCGGTAATTGCTATGTCACGTACACTCTAGATCATATTATCTTTTATTGATGGAATCAGTTAACAACTAGACCGATATAATATTGTGATTACTCTCTGGTGTTAATATAGACATGGTATTTATTACTTAGACATTCATGCATTCATATTTTCATGTTATCATGCAGTATTATGGGCATATACCGACACTTATCATATACTTATTCATAATTTTGAGATTTGGGTTTCTATGAGATTTCTGGATTTTTGGGGAAAACCACAAGAATATATAAAAACTTCTCTCTCTCTCTCCTCCTCTCTTTTTAAAACATAAGATGCGGTTTTCTCGTGATGTATGTGTCGTCCACCATGAGATTTCATGTTTTCTGATGGATTTCGAGACCCGATTCGAGGAGTGGATGAACCGTCTCGGGTACATGGTGGGCCCGGTATGGTACCCCGGGGCAAGAAGATCGAGTTGTAGACGATGAGCCTGGCAGGGGAAGGCTACCTACCGGTGATGTCTGGCGCGGCGGATATCCGGAGGATACCGACCGTTATCGTGAGATTTGATGATATGGGCCGATCCAGACTAACGGAGCCCGAGATATTGAGACTATGAGACATTGAGATTATGAGGTATTGGGACTTGAGATTTACATGTTTTGTGTCGATGCTTGACACGGATTTCATGGATTTCATTGTTGATATTTCAGATTCCTATACACAATTTACAATGATAACAGCTAAAGATTTCTTATACAGATATATCTGGATTTCAGGATTGATTATTTTACATTCATGGTGCATGCATATCCATTCATATGACATAGTATTATATGAGGCACTGACACAAGCACGGAGTATCTGCATTTACACGTAGTATTTCCCTGCTATTACTAGATGATTGGGATATAGTAGTGTATTATTATGACCTAGGATAGCGTCGTGCATTCGATTTCTTTTCGTAGATGTTTTCTACTCACGAGTTTGCAACTCACTCCCGTTGTGCCAAATTTTATTACAGGTTCGATGTACAGGTTTCCCTGGCAGTTGCTGGCACATCATTTCATTCAGGATGATTTGCACGGTAGGTTGGTTCACTTGTATCTGAACCACCATTGTACTTTTATTCTTTCATTTGTATCTAGTAAGCTCCATCAACCATACTTGTATTACTTGATAAGTTTATTGGACAAGTTATTTATTTCGACCTTAGAGTCGCGCATGTATTATTCTGATTTGGTGGATTGTTTTCTTTTGAGTTTTTGAGCCTCGCCCTTTGGCGTTGTATATTACTGTGCTTGTTGTGGTTGTTTCTGCCTGTTGGCGTTGAGCTAGCTCCCGTTTGGGAATGCTTTTTATTGTTTATGTATATTGTACATGTTGTACCCGTTTGGGGCCAGTTTTACAGAGGTGACTCTGCCGAAATTTTTGGGAAGATTTGCTGATACTTTTAAACTTGTTTTTCTTCATGTTTTCCTTTACTTCTTCTTTTTTATGGTTTAGATTTCTGGGCTTCGGCTTACTTAGCTTACGTTGCGCCTCTAGATGCTTCGTAATCTAAGTGCCGGTCACGTTCCGTACTTTCGGGTCGTGGCAAAGTTGGTATCAGAGCGCTAGGTTTAACCTTGTATAAGTCTAGGTGACCCTTGGTTGATAGAGTAGGTGACTTAGGTAGAGTGACGTACCGTTGGTATGATCCGCGGCATACTTACGATACGCTACTCTGCTTAAGGAACCTTAGGATGTACATTTGTTTGCACCGTATTTCATTCGTTCCTTTGATCTATCTTCGTCGATGTCGGAGGGTGGTTTCTGTTACCACGGGCGCACGGGCAGAGGGAGCTGCGGCTCGAATGCGATAACCATTAGAGTATTGGTTATTCTTGAGGATTGAAGCATTGTTTAGCGTGCGGATGAAGGGTATTCACATGCCGTCCAGACGAAGTTAAAGGGTTCGAACGATTATCAGAAAACCATTTTCCCAAGTTTAAGGTATTCGGAAGAACATGCAGGTATTTCGATGGACCCTCTAGAAGAATGAAACCCTAACTCGACATAATGACCACGAGAACGCCCTTGAACCTTAGGGTTTACGGCAGTTCCGCGGTGCCATTAGTGAGGCTTGGGTTTGCCCTTCTACGGCTGGACCATCGATGCTGGGGTATGTACCGGATATTTTTAAACTGTACTTGAGTGTTGAGCTCTCGGGGAATTATGGGATTTTGATGAATCGATCGAAAAGTTTAATGTAGTCCGGATATCAAGTGAAGGGATCGACTACGTGGGAGACTCTAGATATGAGTATTGCCGTTAGTAGCGCAGTCAGCACAGCTACGAAGAGACGAGTTCGAAGCAATCGACATCAGAGGAAAGAGGCGCACATTGACGATAGTGTTTACGATTGTGATTGTAACCCTTCGAAAATCGTTTAGGCAGTTTTTCGGTAATCGGCAAATTTTTCGGCTTTTTCCGTAAAAAGTCAAAATTGATATTTTTCATTGTAGACCTAATTATACAAAATTTAGATAAGATATTACTATAATTTTGTCACTAAAATGTCACTTATAATTATCTAGTTAAATAAAAAAAAAATTCGTAATTAATTATTTTTTTATTTAACTAGATAATTATAAGTGACATTTTAGTGACAAAATTATAGTAATATCTTATCTAAATTTTGTATAATTAGGTCTACAATGAAAAATATCAATTTTGACTTTTTACGGAAAAAGCCGAAAAATTTGCCGATTACCGAAAAACTGCCTAAACGATTTTCGAAGGGTTACAGTGATTTGGTGATTTGAATTTCATATTTCTGTTATTGGATTTTGGTATTTTGAGGATTTTGTTCTACGATTGGTATTTCTTATGTGTACCTTCATTATATTCTATTTGTGTTTCATATATCAGTTGTATTGATGTTGTTTAGTAAATACCCAGTGCACTTGATTTGGTTTTAATACCTTTTGTGATGTTGATTTGATTTCATGCATAGGGGTTACACATGATTTTGACATATGTTTCGACCTAGTTTTCATGCATTTTTGTACTGTGATTTCGATTTTGATATTCGATGTATGTTTTCGTGCACCATGTGCACCTGATTGAGATTCTTGGGCACACTTGGCGCACTTGATGCGATTTTGTGCACACCAGATGCACTAAATCGGGGTTTTGTGCAGATTAGATGCACCTGATAATGAGTCGTGCACACCCGTTGCACTTGACAGATGTTTTTGGTGCACACCTGTTGCACTTAGTTTTGTTGTTGTGTGTATTCATGGTATCTGTATTTGGTTTCGATTTCAGTGCGCACCGTACGCACATGATATTTTATTGATGTGATTGGGATTGATTTCAGTTTGAGCAGTGTGTTTTTATAATCATTACTATTTGATTTAGTAACCAGGCGGGACGTGTATGTTAAATAAAAGATATATATATATATAGCTATTTTTTTAAAATAAACGTCCGCTACTTATGCCGTGACACGTGCATCACACGGCGATTTTCAAAAGGGGTTTCTCATATTTCTTTATCCAGATATTTGGACGATTTTACTATGATGCGCACTATATATGAGTTATAGTTTTGATATATATTACGTTGGTTTTCGTACTGGGTTTTGATATTTTATCTTTACCATAACTCCGAAGATTGCGTTATGCTTGACGGAGTTGATTTTTGTTATGTATTGATGATTTCGGAGCCCCGACGATTTGAGTGTTTTGCTAAATGTTTTAGTATTTGGAGGGGTAGTTTTAATTTAAATTCGGGGAGCGAGTTTCTTAAAGGGGGGAAGATTGTAACGTTTTAAAAATAATTAAATAAATAATTAAATGAATAAAATTGTTTAAGTGAAATTTTTGATTTTCGGTAAAGTAAAATGTATTTTTCGTAAAACTAAACCGTGATTTTTTTTCATTATAATTTCAAAAATACCTATTTTAATTATGTAATTACTAGTAAATAGTGTTTATTTAGCCACTTATAAATTTTTAGTTTAATTAAATATTTTTCCTAAATTAATTATTTTAAATATTAACATAAGCTTTATTTTTACACTAAATTAGTGTAAATTACAAATTTGAATGGTTTTAATTTGTAAAAATGAACCATGGCATATTAGAATTCAGTGTGTATCATGCAAAATTTATTTGCAAATTTTTTCCAAAATTCTAGAGTTTTCTTGGGTTGTTTTAGTAAAGAAATAAAAGAAAATAAATATATTCATGAAAAGACATTAAATGAGATATCAAGTGATGAAACTTCTACACAATTCCTCACTTTTTTCCTTCTCTCCCCTCAATCCCTCTCATGGCCGGCCACACCCCCATGGCAGCCCCCCCATTTTTCATTTTTATTTTAACTCCAAAAATCATCAAAAATCCTCCAAAATTCAATAAAAATTGCACAAAATCCTAATAAATTCCTATCCTTTATTCTTTGCTCTTCTTTACATGGATTTTGGAGTGGGAAAGCATGCATTTTGGAGGCTCATTTTCATGTTTGGACTTTAGGTTGTGGAGGTATAAATTTTTCTCTTTTGATTTATTTCTATTAGATGTTTCTTTTAAAGCATAATTAGATTTATTAAATTAATTCTAGTTGCAAATTTTAAAATTCAAGTTAGGGTTTGAAAAATCAAGTTGTGATTTTTATTAATTAATTAGGGTTATAATAGCTAGTTTAACATTTTTAGAAGTGGAAATTCTTGTATGGATGATATATTGTAAATTGTCATCCAAAATTGATTTAATTATGCTATTTAGCTAACTAGTTTTTTATAAAATGTATTTGTGGGTAAAATAAAATTCTAATTAAGGTTGCTATCATTAGATTGTAGTATTAGTGAGAATATTAGCATGTTAATGGAAAGAAAAACTTAGTTTGATCACTAGTTTCTTTTGATAATTGGAAAATACTAATAAAAAGCTATTTTTGTAAACTAGATTTTGGAAATTCCTAAATAAATGAGATTAAAAATATAGTTATGGTTTCATTATATCATCATCATCATGAATTGTAGTTTAATACATTAATTCATGCAAAATCAAGTTGTTGTGGAATTGTGACATTTTGCTTGTAAAATGTTGAAAATTGCTAATGGTTGCAAACTAGAAATTTCAAATTAATACAAAATTGTGTAATAAAAATATAGTAATGGGTTGTATAGTCTAGTTATGATATTTAATGAGTTTTATGACCATTGGTTTCATTTAAATGTCAAGTTTTGAAGAAAAACGGTAAATTGGCATTTTCGGGTTTTACGAAATTGGACGGTTTGATCGATTTTTAGGGTTTCGATGGATTTAATCATGTTATATATTATAAGTAACGAGTTTTAAAACTATGAGTTATTTGTTGATATTATCTCGATCCATCGGAGTTTGTATGCCGATATCGAGCGATATTTGGTTCTTTTGTGTGGACGGGACATAGGTTTTAACCTATGCTTGTTCCTTGCATCGTTTTGACTTTTGTATGTGATTCAGTTTACGATACTATTTATATGTTTGCATTTAGGTACCCTTCACGTGGACTGCGGGCGATGAAGAGGAGGATGGCGACACCGTCTTCGGCAGACATGGACCAGATGAGTAGATGCATATCTACGGGGGAAAGTCGGGTGGATGGCGTTTAGCACCCCCGCAACGTAGAATATGAATAGTACTTATTGACATTAGGAAGCCAGATGTGACCTTAGATTCTTAATGAGTAGGACCCTAGTAATGACCCTAGGCTGGACTAGACTGATTTAGAAAGACCATATCAGAGGTTGAATATCTTGGAAGAGGTTCGTAGGTTTCAGATAGAAACACACACACGCACACACTGAAAGTCGACATGGTGTATACGTGTATGTGTATTGTTTCCTGATTTAAAATCAGGAAAGCCTACGGAAAAGGCTTCAAGAAAAGGGTCACGTGCTTACACGTGACCAGCAGTCACGTGTTGGCACGCGACATCTAAAAGCATCGACAAGGCAAATTTAGTTTCCCAACTACATCGAAGAAAAATGCTTCAGAAAGGGTCACGTGCTCCCACGTGACCAGGGTCACGTGTTAGCACGTGACACTCAAAAGCGGCAGACTCAATTCCCTGATTGAATCAAGAAAAAGGCTCCAGACGAGGGTCACGTGCTCACACGTGACTAGGGGTCACGTGGTGGCACGTGACAGCTAAGCAGCGACCAGAAAGCAGAGCGCAAAAAGAAAGAAGTGGGCTCGTTCCAAGGGGGTCACGTGCCCACACGTGACCAAGGGTCACGTGGCCACACGTGACCAGCTTTCAAAGCCTATCTGTTAACAGAATTAAATTCTGAGAAAAGACCTCTTAAATCTTTCCAAAGCAACCGATTGAATTAAAGATTTAAAGGTGATTAAATACCATCTATCTATGGGAAAATCTCGAATTTGGAAAGATTTTCCCGTAAAATCTAACCGAAATAACAAAGGAGAATCTCTGGATTTAAAATCCAATGGTGAATAAAATTCACCTAATAATCCAAAGGTCGAATGATGGATACAAATCAAATCTCTCAATGAAAGATTCATCAAAAACTAATTGACTCGGCTGCTTCTCCTATAAATAGGAGCCAAGAGACACACAGAAAGAGATATATGCACAGGGAAGAAAAGAGAGAGAGCCTTGATACTTTGGAGGAATTTGGATCTTCTGCAAAAGAAAACCCTAGGTAAGAAAGGGAAGGCTTTTTGAAAGAAAAGAGAATTTAATTCTCAACAGAGTTTAACTCTGATATAAAACAGAAGAACATAGTTCTCTCTTTGGTGGAGGATCTGTAAAGTGCACATCTCCCCTTGAGTTGAGAATTTAATTCTCAATGGGTTGAGATCCTGCCATGCAGATCCAAAGCATAGAGAGGGAATGGAAGCACGAGAATTTAATTCTCACAGAACTATAGGAATTTAATTCCTTTAAAATAAAATTAGGGTTGACCCTGTGTTATGGGAATTTAATTCCTTCAGAATGAAAAGAATCAGGGTTTAACCCTGGTTAAGAACTTAGTTCTGTTAAAACAACAGGAATTTAGTTCCCTTAATCTCATTCCCCAGAACAATTCTTTAACAGAGAGTGGGAGTTTAACTCCTTAAAGCTTTCATTAGGGTTTTAACCCTATTCAGTTCTTCACATATATGAGGAATTTAATTCCTACAGAAAATTCAGAGTTCAACTCTATTCCAGAATATAAATCTTCAAAAGGAAGTAGGAATTTAATTCCTCTGAAATTATTGTCAAGGTTCACCCTACGAGAAATTTAATTCCTGAAAGGGATTAACAGATCTTCTAAAAAAACATACATAGAGGCAGGGTCACGTGTCACCACGTGACCCCCAAAAAGATCTACAGAAAAGCCCCTTTGAGGCAGTGCCTCACGTGACCCACGTGGCCCTTGGCAGAGGCTTTAACATACTCCATTTAAACACCCGTCACGTGATGGCACGTGATGGCCCAAAAGATGCGATATTCTCAGCAGAACAAACGAAGGGAGGGCGCCCTCACGTGCTACCACGTGACCCCTCTTGCCTTAGCGTCTAACGCTAAATTGGAACCCCTGAATCCAGTGTTAAAACACTGTTTGGCCTTAGTATTCAACACTAATCAAAGAACTTTATTCACAGTGTTCAACACTGATTACCTTAGTGTTCAACACTAATTTGAGATTTCTGTTGCCGGTGTTTAACACTGATCTGTTTTAGTGTTTAACGCTAATTTGAAAGCCCGTTGCTAGTGTTTAACACTGATTATCTTTTAGTGTTAAACACTAACTTGCTAATCTTAATTCCAGTGTTCAACACTGTTGGTCTGTAGTGTTTAACACTAGCTTTAGCCCAATTGGCTAAGTTTTTAGAGGCAAAGCCTCTTCTTCAATGGACCAACAGAGGGCCAATATTTCAAACATAATTGGACTTAGCCCAAACTGGCCATAAGTCCTCAAATAATCTTGAACTGAGCACATCTGCTCTTTCAACCAACTCATTGGTTCAAGGGTACGTCTCTGAAATCCTCTGATATTTGTCGTTGTAATCCTTCAACGTCTTCAGAGAGGTGACGGGTCCCGACAACCACACATCAACACGGACTGTGGGGTCCTTAAACTCATGGACTTATGCGTCCCTAAACCAAGATACGGACTGTGGGGTTCTTAAACCTGCGGACTTATGCGTCCTTAAACTAACGGACTAATGCGTCCTTAAACACACCCATATGGACTGTGGGGTCCTTAAACCCATGGACTTATGCGTCCTTAAACTACCAATGGACCACTACGTCCCTAAACTGGAAATGGACCACTACGTCCCTAAACTGGAAATGGACCTCCATGTCCCTAAACTGGAGATGGACCACTATGTCCCTAAACTGGCAATGGACCACTATGTCCTTAAACTGGTATTGGACCACCATGTCCTTAAACTGGCAATGGACCACCATGTCCCTAAACTGGAACAATAGAGCCCCCAAATGCTCTTTTGTCGGATCTCAACGATCCCGTTAAGTCGATCTTAGTCCCAAACTGGACTAACGTGTCCTTAACAACTGTTTAAGTTGATCTTAGCCTCAAATATGGCTAACGTATTCTTAAACCTTCAAACAAACTTTAGTCCCAATTTGGACTATAAATCCCCCCAATCAACTTTGGTTCAAGGGTACATCTCTGAACTCCTCTGACACCTGTCGTTGTAATCCTTCAACGTCGTCAGAGAGGTGACGGGTCTCGACGACCATACATGCAATGGACCACTATGTCCCTAAACTGGAACAATGGAGCCCAAATGCTCTTTTGTCGGATCTAAACGATCCCGTTAAGTTGATCTTAGTCTCAAGTTAGACTAACGTATCCTTAACAAATGTTTGAGTTGATCTTAGCTTCAAATATGGCTAACGTATCCTCAAACAAACCCCCAAACCCAAATCTAAGATAATACGGATTTGGACTAGTCCACGCCCTACGGGCGACGACATAACTCGGTCTCCGTAAACAATCCACGGGCAACAAAACATAAAATAAACACACGCGACACGAAGTGACCATCTAGAGAAGGAGAAAGTTGTTACCGCAATGCGGTAGCGTAATTAACTGCAGGGGCTTGCGCCTGCAGGGAAGAGCGTCCCAACAATCAAAAAACCCTCAAACGAGGGGGAATCTGACGAAGTCTGCTACATCGGACGCATCCGTTTAAACCTTCGATACATGGTGTCATAAATCAACTTGGCATCTTCGGAGAGGTAGACGGATAGCACCAATTAGCATCTGCCCCGAATCTCAGGCGAGATGACCCATGTCGACGCCGCCATTCGGAGGGGAACAGATTCTGGCACGCCCGGTGGGACCTTTTCCTCTTTCCACTCCACACTTCGTGTGTCGTGATTCGCGAACCAATCGCAGTTCGCTAATGGTTGCCCTTGGGTTTCAAGATACTAAGACTCGGCGTCTTTCTTATTGCAGAAAGCAAAGAATCGATGGCTTCTACTTGTGCGAAATGCTCCAACTGCTCGGACTGCAATTGCAACTAACGCTCTGCCTCTCCAGGAGGTATAGCCTACGGACCCCAAGCTGCTTCGCTATTCACAATGCCCGTGGAACAGGTCACTCGAGCCACCACAGGATTGTTTTTTGGGACCATGCTCCCACCGACAAGCTTCACCGCGCCGGTGCTGACAGAGGAAGCTCCCAAGAAGTCGGTCTTTGATCGTCTTACCCCTGCTGCGGCCCCTCTCAACGGGTCGCCCAACACCAGCGCCTCGGTCTTCTCTAGATTGGGCCAAGACTCCTGTGGACCCACAATGAGGCCTACAATCCCAGAGAAGGCTGCATCTAAGAAAGTGACCGGTCCTGCTCCTGAAGTCGTCAAAGCGGCTTCCCCTGCCACAAAGTCGGTCTTTACAAGATTGACGGCTCCAGCTCCCGCTCCTGCTATCCAAAGAACGTCGGTCTTTGACAGGTTAACCCAGCAACGACCCCCCACCTACACAGAGGGCAAGACGAAGCTATTCTCACCGCTGAACCAACGCCGTCCGCTCGACACGCTCGACGTCGCCACTGGCGCCGAGTAAGGAAGGCTGGGGGCAACTCCCCCTCTGGGCTAACTCCACCAGCCCCGATGGCAGAAGTTAATGCTGCTGTTCCAACTAGGAACAGCTTTGAGATGCTAAAAAAAGCGCGTAGGAATTCTCCTACCGCGATGCTAAAGAGATCTCCTCATTCACTAAAAAAGGTTGCGGAAACAAAGCCAGAACAGCCCCGATCTCCTCAACGGTTGTCTTCCAAAATCTACAAGGTTTGGCGGCAGGCCCGAGACTCGATGATCGATCCAAACTTCTCCCGCCAGCACAAGAAGCTGAAAATCCAACCGGAAGCCAGTCACCAGGCTAAACCACGAAAGGCTGTCTGGGTGCCCGCCTCAATGGCCCCCTCAACTTCCACTGCTCATAAAAGGAGGAAGCCAGAGAAGATCCCCCAGCTTGCAACGACAGCTAAAAGCACTAAGCCCAGACGCCCTATGTTTGGGGGCATGATGGTCTATACCGTATACACGGCGTCAGGAAAGGAAGACAGCCGTGCGTCTACGGGTCATAGACCGCTTACACGGTCGGTGACCAAAGCTCAGGAGCAACAGCAAAAGCTCCAGGAAATGATGAACGCTATGGCCGCACTTACCGGGCCGAAAGAAAACCCAGAAACGTCCTCGGACGAACGCCAGGAGGAAGAAACCGACGCTGAATTCCTTCTCCGAATACTGGAGAAGAAGGACAAAGAGGCTGCTGAACAAGCAACCAACATACAGCGTATGGGCCTTCTCTTCCGAGATATGATAGGAATGATGATCCAACAGGACCCACCCGCCGAGGATCCCCCAAACATTCTTGAAGACGACCGAGGAGAAATGTCAAATCCACCACCAGCCCTCTCAACGGCCAAGGAGGAGACAATCTCTAAGGCTGATTTGGTCGACTATATAGCCCAGCAAATCCAGGTTCATCACGCGACTGAGGCAGCTGGTCAAGTCGTAAAAACGGGACGGCCATATCCAAGCTGGTACGACCAAATCAAGTACCCGCCGGGTTACACAATTCCCAAGTTCCATGTTTACAAAGGGACCGGCAATCCCCACCAACATGTCGCCCAGTTCAGGGCCCTTTGCGGTAACACCGGCGGTGATGATAAACTGTTGCTTCGCCAGTTCGTGGGCAGCTTATCAGAAACAGCGTTCGAATGGTATTCGGAACACCCGAATGATTCTATCAAGACGTTCGCTGAAATGGAGTTGCTATTCACTCAGCGATTCGCAAGCGCTAGCGAACGCACTCCAATAACGGCATTGATTAACGCCAGGGTAAAACCAGGCGAAACTTGGGTCCAGTATGCTATACGCTGGCGGAATTTGTGGTCGAAATGCGAGCAACGCATTGAGGAAGCACCCGCAGTGGGCATGTTCGTGGGAACCCTAGACCCTCACGTAACTATCTCCCAGTTTATGATGTTCTTTAAGCCAACCACATTCCAGGCTTTAATCGACAAGTTGGCTCAGATGGACCAGATGGGTTATAGACCACCTCCCCCGAAGTCGGAACCTCGGAATGACAAGGGTAAAGGAAGGGCAACCTTTGTCGCGAATGCCCAGCAGCAACCCAACGCCCCGAAGCTGGCGGATCAATTAGAAGAAAGACGCCGGTATTATAATGAGAAGATGAAGCGTCCCTACTCGTTCCCACGAGACAAGACGAAACGGTTATTCGAGCTGGCAGTACGCAACAAACTTATAAACCTACCAAATCCAAGGCGACCGCCACAACCCACTGAGGTGAATAACCCTAATTATTGCCCTTACCATCAAACGGTAAGTCATTCGATTGAGGATTGCTTCGTCTTCAAAGGATGGATTGAAGATCAATACCTCTAGGGGAAGTTTGCACTGTCCGAAAAGTGGAAGGTGAACCCACCACAGCCGCATACTCCTAAGAAAGCAGATACACCGGGGGCAACCTGTTCCTTTATTGAAGAAGCTCCATGGGAGGTCGTGCTGTCAACTAAAACCAAAAGAATGCTGAGGGACCTTCATGCGTACCCTGCGATCGAATGGAAGGACCCTCTTGAACCTCAAATTATTGAAGGAATGCTGAGGCCGCGCCCAACTATAAAAAGCGGTGGTGATGGCCCAAATACTCACGCCCAACCGTCAAAATCTTCGAAGAAAAAGAAGAAGAAATCCAAGAAGCCCGTGAAGCCTGGAGACAAGCGCACGAACTTGCAGAAGCAAATCGACACGATGGAAGAGTACAATCAAAAGGCGCGAACTCTTGTCACGTTGCAAGAGTTCCTCAACCGCATCTCTCAAGAGGAAGATGATGGAAAAAGCTCGTCGGATGAATCCGAGGGATATGTGGCGAGTTGTAACGTAATCTCCCACTCGTTTGCCGACGATGAAAAAACCCCTGGCACTAAGAAACTGGGGACAAAGCCTGAACCAGAGTGTGTGTGACCAACAGATGAAATGATCGACACCTTTCTAGACGAGATTCGTCTAAAGAGTAAAGCGGATCAGGAGCGTGAGATGGCCGCATCGGAAGAAGACAAATGCAGGCGACTGAACGAAAGAGTTGAAGTACCCCCGCCAGATCGAAAGGCATCCGGGGCAGACAAGAAGATATTAAAGACGAGGAAAAGGTTTGCCAAAGCCATGTCAATGGGAATGAAGCTACCACCCTCGGAAGAAAACACGCTCAATGGGGCGGAGAGGCACCCTGATTATTGTGCATATCATCGGAAAATTTCACACCCCACGGAGGAGTGCGACGCCTTTAGGATATGGTGGCAAGGATATGTTGCTCATCGGCAACATTTTAAGCGCATGAAACGCAAGACTCGTCGAGAACGAAGAAGTACTGCCGACGAGCACAACAGGACCACTGGCAACTGTTACATGGTTAACGCCGGAGGGTCACGAGTTCTCACCTTTGGGAGCGACTCTGACGAAGAAATGGCTCTGGGCCCTCTCTTTAAAGAATCTGTTTTAGGGAAAGAGGAGGAACCGGAGGCCAGCGAAAACATTCAGCTGCGCAACCGCACGCTCCCGGAAAAGAATCTCGGGCCCACAAATAGAAAAGATAAGGGAAAGGAAAAGGTCACTGAGGATATCACTTTAGATGACCAAGTCATGAAAGAGCTGACTACCAAAGACCTTCCTAGGAAGGGTAAGGTGGACTACAATATCCTGGCGCACCTAAGGAAGCTACCTTCTCAACTTAGCATTCTCGATGCCCTCCTATTATCAAAAGAAGCGCGAGATTCACTAATTAAGGTATTACAAGAACCTGAGCAATTCCAAGATTTCCTCGCCACTGAAAGGATGAAGGATGAACTGGAGGAAGTGCATACGGCCGACGTCACTTTCGGGGATGAAGACCTCCTTCTCGGGACGTGCGACCACAACCGTCCCCTATATGTCTCTGGATACTGCCATGATATCAAGATAGCCAAGATCCTAGTGGATAATGGATCCTCCGTCAATCTCTTTAACGTTTGGGTGTTAAAGGAAATCTGCATGAGTGTGCAACACCTCGCTCGTGACAAAATTACCATCTCCGGTTTCGATTCACAATCGTCACGGACTCTCGGATTCGTGATACTAACATTACGCTTTGGACTACTCGTCACAGACATCAAATTCCATGTCATTGACGCCAAGACCTGCTACAACGCCTTGCTCGGTTGTCCTTGGCTACACGAGTACAACATCATCCCTTCTACACAACATCAGTGTATGAAGTACTTTAAGGATGGTTTCGAGTATACCGTAACAGGTGAACTGAACCCATTTTCCGTGAATGAAGTCCGCAAATACGAAGATGCGAAGTACTTTTTGCCAGATTTCGAGGATACAGAAAGGTGTCGCAAGCCGGAGAACAAAGCCGCCGCCACCATCCCTGTTTTCGGGAGCGATACCGAAGAAGAAGAAGAGATAGTTTATGCTGGGCCATCTCAACGCAACAACCCGGGGACGTCCGCCCCCATGTTGGTCTTCGGAAGTGACTCGGAAGATGAGGTTAATGCCGTGTTCTCCAATCGGCTGTCAATACAAGCACCCCCTAGCGATGATCAGAGTTTGCAAATCACCATGGTGCCACGAGAACACTACAAGGATCTCGACACACTTCAAGCTTACAATGTGCAGGACCTGCAAACGTTTTACGTCCCTCCCAAGCAAAAGGGTGAGAAGGTGAACCTATTCTATCGATCCTCAGAGTCGAAAGTAGAGAAAGAGATTTGGCATGGTGCGGAGGCTACACTCGATAGGCTCCAACCCATCCGTCTGCCCAGATACTATACAAATGGATTAAAGAGGCTATTGAAGCGCCAAGGAGTACCCTTAAAACAGACTGTTCAACAAGCTCGGTTCTACAACAGGATTTGGGATGTCCCTGGGACTCAACGCAAATTGCCCAACGGGAAAATGGAAACACTTGGGCTTGGATACGTGAGAGCCGGAAAACGGTAACGGTCCCACAGTAGCTACGCTATATATACCTTTGATGAAGAAGAGGACGCCCTGTCAGGAAATGCCAACCCCTCATCAAAACTAGATCCCGCGATTGAAGTGCCGAGTCCGTCGTTTGAAGAACGAATGGACAAGCTTATCAGGAAAGTGGGTCAAAAAGCTCGGGAAGACCACAACCGCAAAATGGCCATCTACGAGAAGGCCAGGACGCAACGTCTGTTTCAACAGGCTGCAAAAGTCAAAGATGCTCATCCTTGTCAACCCGTTGTACGAAAGGCCCGACGCAGAGGCAGAAATAAATCAAGAAGCGGAAAGAGGAGCCGACAACAACGACGCAGGATTAAAGAGTTACGTGATCGGGTATTGCGCGGCTCGGATTTGTCCCTCATGAAGAAGATGAGTCGAGCGTACTCCTTCCCCCGAGACAAGATGGAGAGGTTACTCAAGCTCGCTATAAAATATCAAATGATCGCGCTTCCAGAGTCTAGACACCCTGAGCAAGCTAACAAGGCTTCTCATCTGAGCTATTGCTCTTATCACCGAGCATAGGACATCCTACCGAAGACTGCTTCACCTTCAAGAACTGGGTCGAGGACCAGTACCAACAGGGCAGATTCGCTTTATCCGACGGCTGGAGGATAACGCCGCCACAAAAGCATGAACCCAAAGCCGCAAAAGCAGAACCAGATCCACTTCAGCCCTGGAAGCGGATTCGCACCTGTTACACGGTTACGATATTAAAAGAAGAGCCCGAGAACATGGATGACCTTCCCTGGTGCTTTGAGAACAGCGATGATGAGGTGATCTCAGAATTTCCGCCAGCTCCGAAAGAATTGGAAGACGGCATACATACTACTGCAGATAACCTCAAGAGGATTGAGTTGGGATCGGCAGATGACCCGCGACCGACATTTGTCAGCGAGCTGCTATCTGAAGAAAGGGTGGCTGCGTTAAAGAACGTGCTTCTACGGCATAAAGACTGCTTCGTGTGGAACTATTCCGAAATGCCAGGATTGGATCCGGAGATTGCTGTGCATAAATTAGCAATATCCCCAGATATCAAGCCAGTCAAGCAGGCGCCAAGAAGGATGCGACTCGAGCTTGAAATGAGCATCAACGCCGAAGTCAAGAAGCCGATCGATTCTGGATTTATCCAAGAAGTCCAGTATCCCGACTGGATCGCCAATATCGTCCCGGTAATGAAGAAAAATGGGACGGTACGCATATGCGTGGATTTCAGGGATCTCAATAAAGCCTGTCCAAAGGACGATTTCCCAGTACCAGTAACCGAGCTAATGATAGATAACATGTCCACTCACGAGGTTTTCTCCTTTATGGACGGTTCATCAGGATACAATCAGATAAAGATGCATCCCGAAGACCAGAAGCACACCGCTTTCCGGACCCCTTTGGGTATATTCTGCTACAGGGTTATGCCCTTTGGTCTAAAGAACGCCGGCGCTACCTATCAAAGGGTCATGACAAAGATGTTCGACGACCTCATACATGACATCGTCGAGTGCTATATCGATAACCTTGTAGTAAAGAGCATGTCATACAAAGAGCATTTAAAGCATTTGGAGACTGTATTTCAACGCCTTCGGCAATATAGTTTGAAGATGAATCCCCTCAAATGCGCGTTTGGAGTCTCCTCGGGTAAATTCCTGGGATTCATCATCCGACACCGAGGTATCGAAATAGATCCATCTAAGATCAAGGAGATCATGGAAATGCCTCCGCCAAGAACCCTCAAACAGTTGCGGTCTCTCCAAGGGAAGCTCGCATACATCCGGCGGTTTATCGCCAATCTTTCAGGCAAATGCCGTCCTTACAGCCACCGGATGAAGAAGGGAACTCCATTCGTTTGGGATCACAAATGCCAAGGTGCACTAGACGAGATCAAGCAGTACCTACAGAACCCTCCGATGTTGGCTGCGCCGGTCAAGGGAAAACCCCTCATTCTTTATACAACCGCCCTCGAAGGTTCCTTAGGCGCATTATGGGCACAAGAGAACGATCAAGGGAAAGAGAGAGCACTCTACTACTTAAGTCGAGTTCTGCTGGGGGCAGAAAACAACTACTCTCCCATTGAAAAACACTGCTTGGCGTTAATCTTCGCGGTAACAAAACTCAGGCACTATGCGTTGGCGCACGAAGTCCGTCTCATCTCGAAGGTAGACCCTCTTAAATATTTGATGTCAAAGGCTATATTGACGGGTCGACTCGCTAAATGGGCTCTACTCCTGATGGAGTTCTCGATAACGTATCGACCTCTCAAGGCAGTGAAAGGCCAGGCCATTGCCGACTTCCTTGCTGAGCATCCAGTACCTGCCGGCTCTCCTCTGAACTGCGATTTGCCGGATGAACATGCATTCGATGCGATCGGCGGCGGTGATACCCGATGGGAACTCTATTTTGACGGGGCATCTTCCATGAAGAAGCGCAAACAATGTACCCCCGTAATCAAATCGGGAGTAGGCCTCGTCTTCGTAACCCCACAAGGAGGGATAATGCGCTTTGCTTTCTCCTTAACGGAATCGAGGACAAACAATGAAGCCGAATACGAAGCTTTGATAGCGGGCCTCGAGATCGCCATTGACATGGGAATTGAAGACCTCTCTATATACGGGGATTCTCAACTAGTCGTTAGTCAAGTAAATGGTGACTACCAAACGTGCAAACCGGAGTTGGTGAAATACAGCGAAAAGGTGCAACAACTATTGACCCAAATTCCCTCCTACACTTTGGAAAGTATACCACGTGCGGAAAATAGCAAAGCAGATGCGTTAGCTAAGCTCGCTAAAGAACTGGCTGACGAGAACCTCGATGACGTCAGAATCGTGGTACAAAGTCGTCGAGTGCTCGCCCCGGCAGAAATATCTCCGGAATTATACGAAGAAAAGGGGCGACTGAGCAGACGACCCTACAAATAAAAGACCATGAGAAGGCCGAGGACTGGAAGGAAGTCTTCATAGACTACTACAAGTCCCACCGAATGCCCGAAGAAGCGTCCTCAAGACATCAGCTCATGAATCGAGCTCTATTTTTCGCTTTTGTCAACGACACTCTATACAAGAGATCGTTTGATTCTCTGTGGCTGAGATGCTTAGGACCTGACGAAGCAGAGAGAGTCGTTCAGGAAGTTCACGACGGACTCTGCGGTTCTCACCTAGCAGGCCCGAAGATGAAATTGAAGATCAAACGAATGGGTTATTATTGGCCCACGATGGTCCAAGACTGCCTCGAGTATGCGAAGCATTGCCACTCGTGCCAGATTCATGGAGACTTTATCCACCAACATCCGAATCCACTACACCCAACGGTGGCTAGCTGGCCATTCGAAATGTGGGGGACTGACATAGTCGGCCCCATCGAGCCAGCATCGTCCCGGGAACATCGTTTCATCCTGGCGACAACTGACTACTTCTCCAAATGGGCAGAAGCAGTACCGCTGAGGGAAGTGAAGACGGAGAATATCCTCCACTTCTTCAAGACGCACGCCATCTATCGGTTTGGAACCCCACGGCGGATTATCTCCGATAACGGGCCAGCCTACAGAAGCCATAAGATTAGCCGCTTCGCGCAGCAGCACAATATAGACTGGAGATATTCTTCAGTTTACAATCCACGAGCTAACGGTCTGGCCGAGGCCTTCAATAAGACCTTGACAAAGATCATAAAAAAGACGGTGTCCCGAAATAAGAAAGAATGGCACGAGAGGCTTCAAGAGGTCCTTTGGGCTTATCGAACTACGTTCAAGACGGCCACGAACACAACGCCGTACGCGTTGGTATTTGGGACGGAAGCAGTGCTCCCCCTCGAGATAGAGTTACCCTCTCTACGAGTGGCAGTCCACTACGAGCTGACGGACGAAGAAAATGCTCACCTTCGGGTCGAGGATCTTGATGCCCTCGATGAAACCCGGCTCATAGCGCAACAAAATCTAGAGGCCTACAAAGCAAAGATGACACGCTCATACGAAAGATTGACCAGGCCGAGGACATTCCGCCAAGGCGAACTCGTACTCGTAGTCAAAAGACCTATGATCCCCAATCGTGCCAAGCGGGGAAAATTTGAGCCGAACTATGAAGGCCCGTACATTATAGACAAGGTCTACCAGGGTGGAGCCTATCTACTCATGGACATGCACGGTGGGAGGCCTTTCAGGCCAATAAACGGCCGCTTCTTAAAGAAATACTATGCTTAATGAGCCATAGCCTGGGTCAATGATAGATGACGACGACTATGTCCGCTCGCTATCTTCCTAAGCTCAGACCTTCTAAGCAGTAGCCGACCTTCCCCTTAATAACGGACCGAAACGTCCTTAAACTAACGACGGACCGAAATGTCCTTAAACTAACGACGGACCGAAATGTCCTTAAACTAACGACGGACCGAAACGTCCTTAAACTAACGACGGACCGAAACGTCCCTAAACTACTACCGCAGCATCCTTAGGCTGACGAGATGAATAAAAAAAGGAGAAAAAGAAAAAAAATAAAAAAAAACGAAAAAAAACGGTATGTCCATAAGCAAAATGGGCACGGATGAAAACCCGAAAGGGCTCCGTGAGTAAAAACAGAAGGGCTACCGGCGAGTGTTCGTGAAAACCCGAAAGGGCGCGACCTTGTTTTTTTTTTTAAAAAAAGGAGAAAAAGAATTAAAAAAACGGTATGTCCATAAGCAAAATGGGCACGGACGAAAACCCGAAAGGGCTCCGTGAGTAAAAACAGCAGGACTACCGGCGAGTGTTTGTGAAAACCCGAAAGGGCGCAACCTCGTTAAAAGACACTTATAGGGTCCTCTCGACCTTGTAAGGAGAAACCACCCGCGTGAGATCCTTACGACTCACAAAGGAGCAACACACTTAGGGATCCCCACGATTCCTAAGGAGAAAATACACTTGCGAGATCCTCATGACTCGTAAGGAGAATTCTCTTATGGGATCCTCACAGCTCATGAGATTTGAAAGTCTTAAGTTACAGAAACCTAAACCTGTTCTTAAGCAAGTCCCCTACAAGCTTCGATACTACCCTACAAGCGGCTCAATACTGACCCTTGTATACAATCCACGGGCGCGAATAAACATTTCTCCAGCAAAGTCCCACCCGTGACCAAGGATATGTCCATATAATGAGCAACCCTTGTAGGTCCTCTCGACCCATAAGGAGAAAACCCTCTTGTAGGATCCTTACGACTTACAGAGGAACATACACTTAGGGATCCTCACGATTCCTAGGGAGAAAATACACCTACAAGATCCTCACGACTTGTAGGGAGAAATACCTTGGTGAGACCCTTACGGCTCATGAAGTCAAAAACCTTGGTCGACAGGACCCTTAACCCTGTTTGCTAAGCCACCTTTGTTCAACATCGACAGAGGCAAATGATGATTCGCTCCTGGAAACATCCCAGTTGTAACGGTGCTGATGCTGAAATCGGTGTCTAAAATCCAAGCTTGCGGCGAAAAAGCTAGCAAGCCACGCATGCATACGAAATAGCCGAAATGATGGGGCAACTTGCAATAAAAAGCAGCAAGTAAAAATGTATGCATGAAAAATAGCCGAAATGATGGGGCAACTCGCAATAAAAAGCAGCGAGTAGAAAATAAATAAATAGCCGAAATGATTGGGCACCGCGAAAAATAGCCGAAATGATGGGGCAATCGCGACCTTCGCGATATAAAAGCTGAAACGATAGAGCATCGCGGAAAAAGAAATAAAATAAAAATAAAATTTATGCCCTACAGGTGATGTTCCATCACACCCTATATACAATCCAAGGGCGTAAACAAAAAAGAGATCATACTTCTCCCCCAGGTTTCATCAGAAGAAGAAGCCAAGCATCGACGGGCCAAAGGAGACCTGGAGATCGTTTCAACACTCGTCTCGTAACAACGGACACAACTCTAAGATAAGCGGAACAGCGGCAACTCCCAGTTCCATGGCTCGGTGGTATACATATCGCCAACAGTCAAACCTCCATCCCGTGAAATGCGGATACAATCAGCAAAATTCCTGGTTATGTGGAACGCGGATAACGTCACTCTTTGACCCCGTGAAAAATGTCCAGAGCGGATCCTGGTCCTCGCAGAGCACGGCAGTGAACCCGTGTGAAGCATCCAGAGCGGAGCCTAGTCCTCGCCGAGCACGGCAGTGAACCCGTGTGAAGCATCTAGTGCAAAATTCCTGGTTACGTGGAACGCGGATAACGTCACTCTTTGACCCCGTGGAAAACGTCCAGAGCGAATCTTGGTCCTCGCAGAGCACGGCAGTGAACCCGTGTAAAGCATCTAGAGCGGAGCCTAGTCCTCGTCGAGCACGGCAGTGAACCCATGTGAAGCATCTAGTGCAAAATTCCTGGTTACGTAGAACGCGGATAACGTCACTCTTTGACCCCGTAGAAAACGTCCAGAGCGAATCCTGGTCCTCGCAGAGCACGGCAGTGAACCCGTGTGAAGCATCCAGAGCGGAGCCTAGTTTTCGCCGAGCACGGCAGTGAACCCGTGTGAAGCATCTAGTGCAAAATTCCTGGTTATGTGGAACGCGGATAACGTCACTCTCTGACCCCGTGGAAAACGTCCAGAGCGGATCCTGGTCCTCGCAGAGCACGGCAGTGAACCCGTGTGAAGCATCCAGAGCGGAGCCTAGTCCTCACCGAGCACAGCAGTGAACCCATGTGAAGTATCTAGTGCAAAATTCATGGTTACGTGGAACGCGGATAACGTCACTCTTTGACCCCGTGTGAAGCATCCAGAGTGGAGCCTGGTCCTCGCCAAGCACGGCAGTGAACCCGTGTGAAGCATCCAGAGCAAACATCGGACTGTGGAGTCCCTAAATCCACGGACTATGATGTCCTTAACCTCGACCGTAATGTCTTAAAACTAACAATCAACCACCTCGATTCCCTACGGATTCTGCCTTGGTCTAAGGGCACATCTCTTCACTCCTTTGATACCTGGCGTTGTAATTCCTCAACGTCTTCAAAGAGGTGACGGGTCCCTGCAACCAAACATCGGACTGTGGAGTCCCTAAATCCATAGACTATGAGGTCCTTAACCTTGACCGTGACGTCTTAAAACTAACATCGAACTGTGGAGTCCCTAAATCCACGAACTATGAGGTCCTTAACCTTGACCGTGACGTCTTAAAACTAACATCGGACTGTGGAGTCCCTAAACCCATGGACTATGAGGTCCTTAACCTTGACCGTGATGTCTTAAAACTAACATCGGACTGTGGAGTCCCTAAACCCACGGACTATGAGGTCCTTAACCTTGACCGGGATGTCTTAAAACTAACAACGGACTGTGGAGTCCTTAAATCAACGGACTATGAGGTCCTTAACCTTGACCGTGATGTCTTTAAACTATGATACCTTGAGCGACCCCTGACCCCGTGAAACACGGATGAGGGCGACCACATCCAACACTTGCAGGTCCTCACAACCTGCAAGGAAGAAAACTCTCTTGTGAGATCCTTACGACTCTCAAGGGAAAACCCGCTTAAGAATCCTCACGATTCTTAAGAAGAACTCACACCTATGGGATCCTCTCGACCTTTAGGGAGAAAAAACTCTTTATGAGACCCTCGTGGCTCATAAAGCGCAAAAGTCTTAGGATGCAGACCTTAACCCTGAATCCTAAGCCGTCGCTGTCTTGCAAGGAGATCAAGATAAATCGTCCGCAAACGCATTCAATGAAAAGGGGACACACCATTGAGAAGAAAAATGTATCTTTTATTCATAAACCAAAATGGATACAAAGTACAATTCATGAAAGAAACAAAAAAGAAAGATACTCTCATCCATGAGTACGTACAAAAAAAGGGGAAAAGATACAAGTCCTCAAGCCGGCGGGCGGTGCAGTAATTTTACCAGCTCATCGTTCTGTTGCTGAGCCACGGCTTCATGATGCAAGATCTCCAGAAGACGAGCCTCCGCCTGAGCTTGCTGAGCCTGATACGAAGCAAGCCGAGCTTCAAGCTCTTTCTCGGTGGCTTTATGAGCCTCGACCCTCTCACGAGTGAACGTGGCAGCTTTATCGAGAGCCACCACCTCTTTTATGGACTCCTGGAGCACTCGCCAGAGTTCGCATGCTTTGTTGGCCTTGGCTATGAGGCTGGCGTGAAGCTCGCTCAGCGCCTTAGAAGCCAACTCCCTCTCCGAGAACTTGCGGCCAAGCCTTTTCTCGCATGACGTCATGTGGGCCGCACATCGTGCTATCAGACCCCGCAACTCCGCTTTTGCAGCCACGGCTTTCGAAGAAAGGCGAGAACATTCAAGAGTGTGCAAACAAGCCTCCACCTTCCTACAGAACTCCACCCAGACCCGCACCACCTCCTCGCTATGATAGGTGGCGAGAAAAGGAAGAGAGCCGTTAGCTTCAGCGGCAAACGCTTCGGCCGTGGTCGCGCTACCAGCACGGAGCTCCTCGACGAAAGATGATAGGGAGAAAAGGCTCAATTGGGCCAAGCGTTCTGAAGCCCGCAAAGCATAAGGGCCGGGCGGCATCACGATGCGCGATTCCAACGCCATGGAGACTGGCAGGGCTGTTCAAATTTGACAAATGTTAGTAAAATTCTTAAGCACAGAACGAACGGGATTATAATAAAATGTCACTCACCGACAGTCATGCAAGTAGGAGCCGAAGGTTCCCCTGGCCCTTCAACGACCTCGACCTCATCGTCAGCTTCCAAAACTATATGAGACATCAACGTCATTTCGCAAGATAGTAACAATGCTATGGTAAAAGAAAAAATAGCGAATGACACTAACCTTGCCCAGAGGAAAGGTCAATACGCTGAGGGGAGATCGCCTGCGGAGCTGCCATCTCCAATAAACGCTGAAATGACTGTCGAGGAGACAGATCAGCGATAGTGGCCGCCAAACCGCGCAATTCTGGGAAAGATGAAAGAGTTTAGACTATGAAAGGGTTGCTAAATTAAAACGCAGAGGGTTACCTTCAACGCTCCTCCCATTCTGAGCCGGGGGGATAGCAGCTTCAACGGTCTCCGCCGTAACGTCAGGATTCAACAAAGGAAGAGTAGTCCCGACTACCTCTCTTCCAGCCTCTGAGCCACCCTCAGTAAGGGTCATTAGGGCGGCGACCTCCAAAGGAGCTTCCCCCAAAGGGGCAAGCGCTCCCTGATCAAGAACCGCCGCTGGAGGCTCTACCATGAGAGGAGCAGCCTCATCAGCCCCCTCCATATCAAGCAAGGCCTCATTAAGAATTTCGGCGGGCTTTAGCTTCAATGGGCCCGTAGAGAGCTCCCCCAGCGTCGAAGATTCTGCACGATTCGAATAAGAATAATGATACATATGCACGGGCATAAATAATCGGAAAGACTACAAAAGAAGCACAACGTACCTATACGCAAAGAAGCCCTCAATATGGCTTCTTCAAGCCGCTGCTCCTTCTCAAAGAGGCGTGCTCGCCGGGGTTCAAGGGTAGACTCATGGCCGCCAGTCCATAAAGAAAGTGTGTCCGCTGCGTCTTCTGAAGCGGCCTGCTTCAGGGCCCTTTCCCCCCATTCGTCCAAAGGACCGATAAACCGCCGCCGAATCCACGAAGGGTCTTCGTAAAAGATTACAGCGGGATAAGACTTTTTCGGAACCCTGGCGTTTTAAGACACGTCTTTGGAACGCTGTATGGCCTCAGCCAACTGTGCGGCCTCCTCATCGGCCGAACTCGAGAAAGGAAATCCAGCGTCTGAATCTTACAAGGCCAACGGTTCGTCTTCAAGAGTAGGCTCAGACTCCGCCAAAGAGTCGAGCAAATTGGTGGCCGCTTTCCTCCGCCGCTTAGACCCAGAGCCGGTCGCCGAGGATGACTGCTTCCTCCCCCGCGAAGACTTAGGGCGACGCTGACCCACATCGCCTTCGACGCCTTCATCCCTATTACCCTCGCCTGGTGCCACGACCGAGGATGACACTGCCATTGTCGATGCCACGGGGGGCGGTGCTGCCACAGGCGGAGGTGCTACTACTAGGGCCCTTCCACCTCGCGAGCGGGAACCCAGGGGCATACCAGCCGTTGGAGTAAGGTTTACCTCCGATTCTCCTGGGATGAGCGCAGTGCCGGTATCCCTTAGAGGGAAGCGGACCGGAGCCCTCGGTCGCAGCTTAGCTCCTGGAACCAGAGGAGGGGCGTCATGGCCAAGAAGCACCCTCCTTTCCTCAAGAATGATTGGGTTGACCCGATGAAGATACCAACCCGTAAACGCACCTACGCACCGGGGTAGGTATTCGGCTTCAGGGACCATGAAGTGGGAGCCGGTGTTTAGCCTCATGAAATGATGAGCGGCATCGCGAACGGCATCGAGCGAAGGGATCGGGGCGACTATAAAAGCCTCAAAAGGAACACCCTGGTTGTATCCAAGCTGTCGGGCGAATCGATGCGGATTGTACCGCATGAAAAGAGCCGCACTGTCCTGGCGAAACACCAAGTAGCCCGGTCTAATAGTGTACAAGTGCGCTGCCTCCCGAGGCTTCAAAGAAGGTGCGTTGTCTTTTGACAGGTCCCAGAGTTGTTGAACTGGACCTGAGGGAGTAGACAAGACCCGGTCATTAAAAACCATCCCGCCAGCGGCAGCGTAAGGAGAAATCAGCACCCGAATAGCCCCGAGCTGAGTCGGGTCGGCGGCAGAAGCATCCACCAATCGCATAAATCGCGGGAAGGGATAGGCGTTGTAAAATGCGGGCCTCTGATGCATAGCGAAAGCCCCCAGCACATGCATTTCGACCCAGGACGTGAAATAATGAAACGAAAAGTTTACTACATCCACGCCGGGAGTAGAGGTATTAGCTGCGGTGCCCAACCCGTGATAAAGATGCGCCAACGCCGGGATACCGACGGCCAACCGCGTCCCCTCAGCTATACAATGAGCCGGGTAGATAACCGAAGCCCTCATAAAACGACGATGCATGAGGATGACAAACCAACTGAGCCAGACACTGACAAACCCCACGAAGAACGTCTCCTCATCAATACCGGGTGCTGCAATGGACTCAAAAGACATCGGCGACATGATGGGGATATAGAATTGAGGTAGATCCGATTCAGTGGTCGGCAGCTTCTTCGGACCAAACCCAAAGGGGTCTTTAATGTTGGCGAACTTCGGAGCTGTCTTCGACACGACGTCCTCACGAAGGAAACAAGCAATGAAGCTCTTGAAAGTAACACCCTGCTCTTCGGATTCGGTGAACAATCGGTCGAAGATACCTAGCGCCTTGATCAAACTGGGACGCTTGTGGCGAATGGCGTTCTCAACAGACAAGCCGTCAGCCGGTGCAGACTCGGTCTCGAAGACATACTCGTCAGGAGGCAACAACTCCTCATACAGTGCACCGCTGATTGGCAATCCCGAGATTTCATAAAATTCGGCCAGAGAGATCGAAACCTCACGATCTCCTAGAATGAAAGTGTTGGTGGGAAGATTCCATTGGTTCAAAAACGCCTTAACCCACCAGACATGCGGGGACTTATAATGGAAGAGTGACGCGTATATTGCCTGATAAAGCCCGACCTTCTGCAGCCGCGCACGATGGGTGGCAAGGATGTAGCGAGACCAGAGAAGGTAGCCCGTAGGGTGTCGGGGAGTGAGCCCTATCTTATAGATCTGCCCCCATGGGTGGGCCTCACCCTGGCAAATGCGCTGCCCCAAGATATCTATGGCCGGGATCGGATGGTTCGGAATACCGGTCGTTGAAGGCTCGAGCCTCCCCGTTGGAGTCCAGTTGGACATTTCCATAGCAAAAACCGTTCTCGGAGGGTCCATCGGCAAGAATGGGAAAGTAGGCTCTGTCGGTACCGCACAGAGGAAACTCCGGCGACCCCGGATAATATGGCTATACCAAGTTCCCCATAGAAGCAAGTTGGTGCAGTTCGGGTCATGAGCCCGGATCATCGCCATCACTTCCTCATCGGATGGTGATTGAGGAAAAGCGGCCTCCGAACGAGTAAAGGGAAAGCACGGAACAGAAGCCATCGCACCTGGAATCCAATAAAAGAAGACCGTTAAAAGAAAAGTCAGCGATATATATCCATCCATGAACATGAAGACTAGTTAAAGAAAGCAACAGCAGAATTTCTGGGACCATTGGTTACAAAACACATGGGCCCCACAGAATCAGGATGACGGCTCATTAATAATGAGACCAAATAGTTACAATAAAACAAAAGGAATATCCTTATTAAATAAAGAATGGTAACCCTACACATTCCCCCAACAGGATCTGTCTCGGGCTCTACAATGGATCCAACAAGATCAAAGGAATTAAATTCCCACAGAAGACATCATTACAAAGCTCCTGTTTCATTAATTGCAGAAGGACAACCTCGGGTCAAGAGACCCCAAGAAGCCTCCGTGTGAAGAAACTGAGTTCTTCATTGGAATTAAATTCCTTATAAAGGGAAGGGAATTAAATTCCCAGAAACATTTTTGGATGGAATTAAATTCCATGGAGTTGAAACGCCATCATCATCTCCCTAAAGATCATCTAAACCCTAAGAGATCTACAGTTCGAAGGTTAGGTGGTTTCCTGTTCTTATGGAAAAACATGAAGAAAAATGGGTTCCTTGTTGAAAAAGAGTAAAAACCCTTGTTTTGGATTTAAAATCCAAAGGAATGTGAAAATTTACTGTTTGTCTAAGAACATTACCTGAGGAAAAAGGGTCACCTGAACAGAGTTAAACTCTGAAGATTGTTTCAAGACAGAGAACTAAGCTCTGGAAGCGAGAATTAAATTCTCAAGGGAAAAAGTTCTCAAAAGAAGAAGATGAACAAAGTGAAGGCTCTTCTGAAGAAACATGAGTATTTATAGGAGGTGATGGAAACGTTTCATCTCCCCAAATCCCTAGAGGAATCCAACGGTCACAAAAGGTGACAGCGTTGCACTCACGTGCGGACACGTGAGAACAACGCTGTGGGGGCATTTGTTTCCTGATTTAAAATCAGGAAAGCCTACGGAAAAGGCTTCAAAAAAGGGTCACGTGCTTACACGTGACCAGCAGTCACGTGTTGGCACGCGACATCTAAAAGCATCGGCAAAGCAAATTCAGTTTCCCAACTACATCGAAGAAAAAGGCTTCAGAAAGGGTCACGTGCTCCCACGTGACCAGGGTCACGTGCTCCCACGTGACCAGGGTCACGTGTTAGCACGTGACACTCAAAAGCGGCAGACTCAATTCCCTGATTGAATCAAGAAAAAGGCTCCAGACGAGGGTCACGTGCTCACACGTGACAAGGGGTCACGTGGTGGCACGTGACAGCTAAGCAGCGACCAGAAAGCAGAGCGCAGAAAGAAAGAAGAGGGCTCGTTCCAAGGGGGTCACGTGCCCACACGTGACCAAGGGTCATGTGGCCACACGTGACCAAGGGTCACGTGGCCACACGTGACCAGCTTTCAAAGCCTATCTGTTAACAGAATTAAATTCTGAGAAAAGACCTCTTAAATCTTTCCAAAGCAACCGATTGAATTAAAGATTTAAAGGTGATTAAATACCATCTATGTATGGGAAAATCTCGAATTTGGAAAGATTTTCTCGTAAAATCTAACCGAAATAACAAAGGAGAATCTCTGGATTTAAAATCCAATGGTGAATAAAATTCACCTAATAATCCAAAGGTCGAATGATGGATACAAATCAAATCTCTCAATGAAAGATTCATCAAAAACTAATTGACTCGGCTGCTTCTCCTATAAATAGGAGCCAAGAGACACACAGAAAGAGATATATGCACAGGGAAGAAAAGAGAGAGAGCCTTGATACTTTGGAGGAATTTGGATCTTCTGCAAAAGAAAACCCTAAGTAAGAAAGGGAAGGCTTTTTGAAAGAAAAGAGAATTTAATTCTCAACAGAGTTTAACTCTGATATAAAACAGAAGAACATAGTTCTCTCTTTGGTGGAGGATCTGTAAAGTGCACATCTCCCCTTGAGTTGAGAATTTAATTTTCAATGGGTTGAGATCCTGCCATGCAGATCCAAAGCATAGAGAGGGAATGGAAGCACGAGAATTTAATTCTCACAGAACTATAGGAATTTAATTCCTTTAAAATAAAATTAGGGTTGACCCTGTGTTATGGGAATTTAATTCCTTCAGAATGAAAAGAATCAGGGTTTAACCCTGGTTAAGAACTTAGTTCTGTTAAAACAACAGGAATTTAATTCCCTTAATCTCATTCCCTAGAACAATTCTTTAACAGAGAGTGGGAGTTTAACTCCTTAAAGCTTTCATTAGGGTTTAACCCTATTCAGTTCTTCACATATATGAAGAATTTAATTCCTACAGAAAATTCAGAGTTCAACTCTATTCCAGAATATAAATCTTCAAAAGGAAGTAGGAATTTAATTCCTCTGAAATTATTGTCAGGGTTCAACCCTACGAGGAATTTAATTCCTGAAAGGGATTAACAGATCTTCTAAAAAAACATACATAGAGGCAGGGTCACGTGTCACCACGTGACCCCCAAAAAGATCTACAGAAAAGCCCCTTTGAGGCAGTGCCTCACGTGACCCACGCGGCCCTTGGCAGAGGCTTTAACATACTCCATTTAAACACCCGTCACGTGATGGCACGTGATGGCCCAAAAGATGCGATATTCTCAGCAGAACAAACGAAGGGAGGGCGCCCTCACGTGCTACCACGTGACCCCTCTTGCCTTAGCGTCTAACGCTAAATTGCAACCCCTGAATCCAGTGTTAAAACACTGTTTGGCCTTAGTATTCAACACTAATCAAAGAACTTTATTCACAGTGTTCAACACTGATTACCTTAGTGTTCAACACTAATTTGAGATTTCTGTTGCCGGTGTTTAACACTGATCTGTTTTAGTGTTTAACACTAATTTGAAAGCCCCGTTGCTAGTGTTTAAGACTGATTATCTTTTAGTGTTAAACACTAACTTGCTAATCTTAATTCCAGTGTTCAACACTGTTGGTCTGTAGTGTTTAACACTAGCTTTAGCCCAATTGGCTAAGTTTTTAGAGGCAAAGCCTCTTCTTCAATGGACCAACAGAGGGCCAATATTTCAAACATAATTGGACTTAGCCCAAACTGGCCATAAGTCCTCAAATAATCTTGAACTGAGCACATCTGCTCTTTCAACCAACTCATTGGTTCAAGGGTACATCTCTGAACTCCTTTGATATTTGTCGTTGTAATCCTTCAACGTCTTCAGAGAGGTGACGGGTCCCGACAACCACACATCAACACGGACTGTGGGGTCCTTAAACTCATGGACTTATGCGTCCTTAAACTAACGGACTAATGCGTCCTTAAACACACCCATATGGACTGTGGGGTCCTTAAACCCATGGACTTATGCGTCCTTAAACTACCAATGGACCACTACGTCCCTAAACTGGAAATGGACCACTACGTCCCTAAACTGGAAATGGACCTCCATGTCCCTAAACTGGAGATGGATGTTCATACCAGAATATTGCATTTTACACCGCCCATTCTTACGCTCGTTTGTTTATAGGCAGGTGCTTTTAATCAGTGTTTGCTACATATTTACAGGATACTGGTTCTCAGCTCTAGACAGTGAAATTCATAGAAAAGTACGTCAAATTCCGGATTACTGCCAACAACAGATAAAACACGGGTCTCCACTCTCTATCCGTATGTTGCCACACACCAGTTTAAGGGACAAAATGGCAAATCGATGTCATTTTCGTGCACAAACCTCAATGTCAACACAAGATCCAACATATCTACGCGGAGCTCGAGGAAATCTTGGCAAAAGATCCACATCACATCACCTTTTCATCTACTGAAATTCTGGAAGAAATGGGAAGAGTTTCTGAGAAAAAGTCATATACCACACTGAAGAGTACTAAAAACTAGGGAAAACCACCAAATTTCATGGCCTAACTCCTCTAAACGGCCGCGGTTCCGCGGCATAAGCGCGCTTAGGCCGCGGAACTGCGGCCATTTAGTCTCCTCTCGTTGTCGTTTTTCAGGGGCATGTTGGTCTTTTCTTGTAGGGGCAGATTCTTGCCCTAGGTTTCCAGTTCCCCTCCTATAAATACCCCAGAACTGAGCCAAACCAAGTGGTGAAATTCTTAAGCCTCTTTTTGCTAGTTTTAGTTTTCTTCTTCTTCTTCTTCATCTTTCCTCCATGAAAATATAGTGAGAGCATTGAGTGGATGTTAAATGAAGATGAGGGTTTTTGTATCATTCTTTTGTTTTAACTTCCCCTTGAGATTTTTACTTTCTCTTGATCTTTTAACCTCTTCATTGAGCTTGAAAGTTTAAGGGTTTGTTATTGATCTCAAGGGTTGTATCTTCTTATGGAATTAGTGCTTCATTTCACATGAGTTCTTTACCCTTCTCTTGATCTTGCAACCTCTTGATTGAGCTTGCAAGTTTAAGGGTTGGCTATTGATCCCATGCTTGTCTTGAGTTCTATGTTCTTGTAATTACTTTCTTGCTTATTTATTTCTTGCTTTTTATTACTTGCTTTACATTCATGCTTTATTTCTTGCACTTAAATTCCATGCATTTACTTGTTATCTTTTCTTTTCTTTTGCTCTTTTTGGTTCGTTTTTGTGAATGGTTGTAATTATTGTTGTTAAGAATAAATACGATATTGTAAGTTAATGTTTCTTTGCTCATTTCCTTTTCCCGTTATTTTCCATTGAACTCCGCCCAAACGATACGCAAGCGCTCCGTTAGGCACCCTACCCTACCAAGGTAACGGTGATTCCTAACCGCGACCGGTTGCGTTCGGTTTGGCCAGAGGCGAAAGCAAGAGACAAGAACGGAAGGACAAGGGTAAATAAGCCAGATTCCACGAATACCGTGCTTAAATCCCCTAATCCACGTTGTTGCCAATTGCTCTAGCTTCAATTGGTCAAGACTCGGCTCAAAGGTTTTGAGTGCGGATTTCTTTAGCTTACACTTTCGTATCTTTTTCTTAACAACTTTATACTTGCATATAAAACACTTAGGATAGAATTGAACAAACATATACACATTCTTTATTGACTCGTCTAAAACAAGAACGGACATACAACCATCTCCCTGTGGATCGACCCGTGCTCAACCGGCTAGCTGCATAGCGACACCGTCCTGATCGCGGTAAACTTTAGAACTTTGAACATCCGACATGCCAAAAGCGTGCGATCAAATGGCGCCGTTGCCGGGGAGACGGTAGCGTATTTTCTTTCTTGTTATTCGGGTTAATATTCTTTTTGTATATATTTATAATAAAAAAAAATCTTTTTGTTTTTTTTTTTGATAATTTTTTTGAGCAAGTCTTCAGATTTTTGCGGATTTGCGAACTGTGATTGTGGGGAGCAAAGTGTACGTTCAAGGCTAAGGTGATTGCGAAGTACAGTGCCAAAGATCCGGGTAGTTTGACCCGCGCAAGCGAACTTTTCAAGCTTACCGGATTTGATTCAACGGGGGTTTCCTAACCCAAAAACTTAACGGTACGTATTTCTTAAACACCTTCTTCTCAAATCCGACGCATCCAATATACTATTCTTTGCAGGATTCTTTGCAAGTTCGCTAGCAAACGCTAAAAATTGACTAACCCGTATTTGTTGCAGTGCTGAGCTTAAACAAAAAAAAACAACGATTGTTTGATTCTTTATAGAATTTTTTATTGAATTGCGCATTGCATACATTAATATGGACTTAAGGGCAAGCGAACCCCACAACATACGGTAAAGGATTTCATCACCTTTTCCGTGGCCCACAAATCACGAACATGAGCATAACGTTTACCCGCACAAACTTTAAAAGAAACTAGACTTTAAGCCTTAAGGACTTCGCGCTCACTAGGAGAAGTTAACTGTGTTTAGAACCTCGCTTAACGGTATATTGTTTACGGGGTGTCTAGGAAAGTGTTAACGGCGAAACCGCCAAAAGAGAAAGGGTTATTTAATTAAGGACCTTCGCGAAAGCGTCGGAAAATCTCCCCTTATCTCTGCACTTACCTGGTCTCGTGATCAATGTATCTTGAGCCCGTTTCTCAGCACAGTTTTACTTCGACAATCAAGTTCTGGAGCAGGTCTAGTTGACCTAGGTGAACCCTAGAACGATTAGGTGTGTGGTATTTTTATGTCGTGATTGTTTTTGGTCCAGATTCTTTTTGTGTGTATATTTCAATCTTTTGTTAATAGCTAACTAAAAAAAATTAAAATAAAATCACATTCTTTTTTCCCCTCCTTTTCTCTGCCTTTCTTTCTTTCTCTCTTCATATCATGGGTACCCCACCTCGCAAAACTCTTGCCGAACTTTGGTACCCACAACCGGACATAACTTCTTACGGTTCTTGCTTTGGCCGAACATCGAACGACCCCTCCATGCCCAAAATGTCATTGAAAGATCGCATAGACGCGTCTAGGACAAACACTTGCCCTCCGCAATCTACTTTGTATCAACCTTTTCAATCTCCCGCACCCGCTTATGTTGATACCCCTTTTGCAAGTCGTCCTTTGTCCATCGCTGAACGTATTGAACAATCTCATAGCCGATCTTTCACTCCTTTCACCACTTCAAATTCTTGGGATCAACAATTCCATTCACCTTCGTATCCAAATGTTGATCCTACCCATGTCCAGCCATTCAATTCCTACCAGTCCTACCCAACTTTTTTGCCTTCCCTAGACATTGTTTCTGAACCGTCATTTGGGAGTTTCCAGTACCAAAACAACTTTGAATCTTTCACTGAAACCCCTTCACAACCCATGTCTAGTCTGGAACAGTCTTTGGAAGATTTTAGGGTAGCGTCGTACCAACAGATGATGGATTTGAATGCGTCCATGGCCGCCCTCATACAACCTAGTGACCCGGTAGCTAGTTTTCAACTAGCTCCAAATTTTCCAATGTATGAAGAGGCGGTAGGACAGGTTGAGAATTTGAACGGAGAGAGTGAGCCATATACCCTTCCAAATCAAACCTACCCGTTTCAACTTAAATCCCACAACTCCTGTTTTGAAAGTCTATCGAGTGTCCCAAATGATTTATCAATTGAAGATAGAACAGATAATGAGTTGTGTGACCTTGTAGTGTTTGATTTGCCCGATTGTGAAGGGTCCCTTTCGAGTGAAACCACACCCAATCCTTTTGACCTCTACACCTCCACTCTAGAATCTGAATTGATTAATATCCATTCTTTTGTTGAGGTGTCTGAAAATATTGATTTTCACTTGATTGAGGATATTGACGCCGGGAATATTTTGGATGATGAACCTGTAGATTTGGCAGAGTTTTTCTTTCCAATTCATCATCCCGAGACATTAACTGGTTTTCCCGAACCCCATATGCGTCTTGATTTTGATGAAATTTGCATGGATAAGCTGAATTTTGAGGAAACTTTTGAGGATATTTTTGAGGATGAACTAGTTTTAATTGATGAGTCGGATTTTCTAATTCATCCTGTTCCTTTCATTGACTGTGTACACCCTCCGTACCTTTAACCGATAACCTTCCTCAATCACCTACCTCCATCCTTTCCATCGTTCCGACCTTGCAAGAAACCGTATCACTTTCATTTCGTATGTCTGGTTTACCAAGTTCGGCTTACGCATGGTTTCTTACGAATCTTGAGGGATTTGACCCTATTTCTCGATGGGTTAATAGATTAGCACAAACGCTTCTTACACATCAGTCATCACAAATTGTGCTAATCTATTCACTCTATTTCCACCCTCAAGTTCGTATTCCACTTCCTTCTCCCTTCTGCCATTCTTCTTCTCATATACCGAGACCGTATCCCGCTTCTATCTCCATACGGTCTCGCGTATTCTCCATTTCTTTCCTCTTCACCTTCTTTCACCAACCCGCATCTTACAGAGATAGAATTTTTGAATGGTTGGTGTTAACTTTTGGCCTTTGTAAGGCCTTGTATAGCTTGATACTATTCTCTTTCCCCCCTAATCCTGAACTTCAACGCTTAACAGTGGAAACACTGTTTTACTTAAGTTTGGGGGGGACTCCTTTTTGTATATATTTTTTGTTTTCCTTTTTGTTTTGTATATAATTTGTTTCTACGGAGCGCCGACAATTTTGACCCTCTTGGTGTAGCCTGACAGTGAAGGCACTGTCAAGTTTAAGTTTAGGGGTGTGCTCGGTAAGCTTTCTTCCTTCGCATTCATTTGTATATTTTGCATTTGCATACCTTATTAAAATCCCACAAAAATTGAAAATTTTCCAAAAAATATAAAAACTTTGTCGTCAAGTTAGCTAATAGGGTAACTTAGATTTTTATTCTGAAAGTTTAGTTGAAATGTTAGAAATAACTAAATTCTAGACTTAGGAATTGAAAATCCTTAAAATAACCCTCATTCTGTCTAACTTTGGTATGTATACGTCCTTACAGTTTTTTGAGTTCAGTTCTTGAGTTAAGTCAAGATGAAGGGAAAGTATTGAAGCTTTACTGGAGAATAAGTCTGAAAAATAGTTTCTTTTCTTGAGTTCAAATTTAGAAAGTATATACCCTACAAACTGCACTTACACGCACCTTGAAACTTGGGATAGTAGAGGATACCTAGAAGTACTCTGCCTGAAAGCCTAGTATGAAAGAAAAAATGGTATTTAAAGCTAAACACCAAAAGAGCATATTGAAAAATATATCCGGTCTTGAAAAAGAAAAAGAAAAAGAAAAAGAAAAAGAAAAAATAGAATAAAGTCAAGACCTGGAAACTGCTATTTACGCTTTAAAGTTCACACATTCAGTAATCGGTCGTTAGTGCCTCAAGAAGCATTAATAGTCGCATGAAAGGTGTGTGAGCAAATCCGTCCATCCTTAATGAAAAGAAGTAGTATTAGGTATTAGGGCAAGGGTATTATAGTTTGAATTGAATTCTTGAGTGTAGGGGTGCAAATATACACACACGTAGTGGTATACAATCGATGTTTGGATAAAAGATAGAAATAAAGAATAAGACTTGTGTTTTCTGTAAAGTTGATAAAAATCCCTGATTTGAGGCCGCACTTTAGAAGGAAAACTCAGGAGATCCAAGGTTAAATAGATAGGAGGTGTGAAAAATAAGGGTTGGATATTTCTAACTTAGGATGATAGAATTTCTAACGTAAATACTAAATTGTAGGAGTAGAATCGATGTTAACTTATAACACTAGCTTGACGGGATTTTGTGGGTGTAATCCGCTGAAAACCCTCAGGAGACAACACTCCTCCTACTAGGGACACCTAGGGGTTTAACGGCTTGTTGCACGCGCTCAGTGCAATCGCGTTCCCTGCGAAAGTGCGGTTAGGATTTTATTTTTATGAATAATTGGTTTTGCTCGGGACGAGCAAAAGTTAAGTTTGGGGGTATTTGTTCATACCAGAATATTGCATTTTACACAGCCCATTCTTACGCTCGTTTGTTTATAGTCAGGTGCTTTTAATCAGTGTTTGCTACATATTTACAGGATACTGGTTCTCAGCTCTAGACAGTGAAATTCATAGAAAAGTATGTCAAATTCCGGATTACTGCCAACAACAGATAAAACACGGGTCTCCGCTCTCTATCCGTATGTTGCCACACACCAGTTTAAGGGACAAAATGGCAAATCGATGTCATTTTCGTGCACAAAGCTCAATGTCAACACAAGATCCAACATATCTACGCGGAGCTCGAGGAAATCTTGGCAAAAGATCCACATCACATCACCTTTTGATCTACTGAAATTCTGGAAGAAATGGGAAGCGTTTCTGAGAAAAAGTCATATGCCACACTGAAGAGTACTAAAAACTAGGGAAAACCACCAAATTTCATGGCCTAACTCCTCTAAACGGCCGCGGTTCCGCGGCATAAGCGCGCTTAGGCCGCGGAACTGCGGCCTTTTAGTCTCCTCTTGTTGTCGTTTTTCAGGGGCATGTTGGTCTTTTCTTGTAGGGGCAGATTCTTGCCCTAGGTTTCCAGTTCCCCTCCTATAAATACCCCAGAACTGAGCCAAACCAAGTGGTGAAATTCTTAAGCCTCTTTTTGCTAGTTTTAGTTTTCTTCTTCTTCTTCTTCATCTTTCCTCCATGAAAATGTAGTGAGAGCATTGAGTGGATGTTAAATGAAGATGAGGGTTTTTGTATCATTCTTTTGTTTTAACTTCCCCTTGAGATTTTTACTTTCTCTTGATCTTTTAACCTCTTCATTGAGCTTGAAAGTTTAAGGGTTTGTTATTGATCTCAAGGGTTGTATCTTCTTATGGAATTAGTGCTTCATTTCACATGAGTTCTTTACCCTTCTCTTGATCTTGCAACCTCTTGATTGAGCTTGCAAGTTTAAGGGTTGGCTATTGATCCCATGCTTGTCTTGAGTTCTATGTTCTTGTAATTACTTTCTTGCTTATTTATTTCTTGCTTTCTATTACTTGCTTTACGTTCATGCTTTACTTTCTTGCACTTAAATTCCATGCATTTACTTACTTGTTATCTTTTCTTTTCTTTTGCTCTTTTTGGTTCGTTTTTGTGAATGGTTGTAATTATTGTTGTTAAGAATAAATACGATATTGTAAGTTAATGTTTCTTTGCTCATTTCCTTTTCCCGTTATTTTCCATTGAACTCCGCCCAAACGATACGCAAGCCCTACCCTACCAAGGTAACGGTGATTCCTAACCGCGACCGGTTGCGTTCGGTTTGGCCGGAGGCGAAAGCAAGAGACAAGAACGGAAGGACAAAGGTAAATAAGCCGGATTCGATGAATACCATGCTTAAATCCCCAAATCCACGTTGTTACCAATTGCTCTAGCTTCAATTGGTCAAGACTCGGCTCAAAGGTTTTGAGTGCGGATTTCTTTAGCTTACACTTTCGTATCTTTTTCTTAACAACTTTATACTTGCATATAAAACACTTAGGATAGAATTGAACAAACATATACACATTCTTTATTGACTCATCTAAAACAAGAACGGACATACAACCATCTCCCTGTGGATCGACCCGTGCTCAACCGGCTAGCTGCATAGCGACACCGTCCTGATCGCGGTAAACTTTAGAACTTTGAACATCCGACACACCAAAAGCGTGCGATCAATGGACCACTATGTCCCTAAACAGGCAATGGACCACTATGTCCTTAAACTGGTATTGGACCACCATGTCCTTAAACTGGTAATGGACCACCATGTCCCTAAACTGGAACAATAGAGCCCCCAAATGCTCTTTTGTCGGATCTCAATGATCCCGTTAAGTCGATCTTAGTCCCAAACTGGACTAACGTGTCCTTAACAACTGTTTAAGTTGATCTTAGTCTCAAATATGGCTAACGTATCCTTAAACCTTCAAACAGACTTTAGTCCCAAATTGGACTATAAATCCCCCCAATCAACTTTGGTTCAAGGGTACATCTCTGAACTCCTCTGACACCTGTCGTTGTAATCCTTCAACGTCGTCAGAGAGGTGACGGGTCCCGACGACCATACATGCAATGGACCACTATGTCCCTAAACTGGAACAATGGAGCCCAAATGCTCTTTTGTCGGATCTAAACGATCCCGTTAAGTTGATCTTAGTCTCAAGTTAGACTAACGTATCCTTAACAAACGTTTGAATTGATCTTAGCCTCAAATATGGCTAACGTATCCTCAAACCAAACCCCCAAACCCAAATCTAAGATAATACGGATTTGGACTAGTCCACGCCCTACGAGCGACGACATAACTCGGTCTCCGTAAACAATCCACGGGAAACAAAACATAAAATAAACACACACGACACGAAGTGACCATCTGGAGAAGGAGAAAGTTGTTACCGCAATGCGGTAGCGTAATTAATTGCAGGGGCTTGCGCCTACAGGAAAGAGCGTCCCCACAATCAAAAAACCCTCAAACGAGGGGGAATCTGACGAAGTCTGCTACATCGGACGCATCCGTTTAAACCTTCGATACATGGTGTCATAAATCAACTTGGCATCTTCGTAGAGGTAGACGGATAGCACCAATTAGCATCTGCCCCGAATGTCAGGCGAGACGACCCATGTCGACGCCGCCATTCGGAGGGGAATATGTATATATATATAGGACTAGGTATAGGTATATGTATATATATATATACAACATGGATATGGGATACATTGATGTGATATGATACACGGGAATGAAATAGTATAACTGGGCTTGATGCCGTGATTCTTGGCTATGCAGTCGTATTAAAATGTTAGCGGATCATTAGAAAATGATAATGAACAGGTATACATAAATTATAATGGGTAGTGATGATATTGAGGTACATGGGACTCTAAAATAGAACCCGAACTGTAACTTGTGACTGATCACGATATGATATATATATGACTTGATTACGACATCATATAGGTGTGACCTGATGTCGATATCATATAGGTGTGACTTGATGACGATATGATATCAGTATGACTTAATCACAATATGATACATATGACATGATATTTCTGAGGATAAATTAATGAGGTATATTCATGATGGCAATGTTATATAATTGATGTATGTGATTACAGCATAGCACTTGATCATGACATGTGTTGATGATGATATTATACGAATAATGAGACACGTAGGTGATATTTGACCCGTACCCCGATATTGGGATGCCGTACGATGGATTTTACCGTACGAGGCATAGATGTGATGATTGATCCGCACTCTTGATTTGAGGAAGTCGTACTATGTACGTGACGCTATTGAGGCTGGATCGCCGACTATTAGAGATATGGACTCAGACTTTAGGTGTACTCCTACTTCTTATCGACTAGTTCTTAGGTTTAGTTTTCCTTAGGGGGTTAGATGGACACTAGTTTAGGTTCAAGTCTTATAGTGGTAGTTGTATTTGTATATCAAATGGGTGGACAACACACATCTGTCTTTACTTTCATACCGTAATCATAATGTGCATGTTCATATATATGTTTCTATAATCAGCATAAAACTTTGCCTGTTAGGACACCAGCACCATTACCGATGATGCGCATATTCCACGCACACTTATTTGCCGGCTCACACACATCATCATCGGTAATTGCTATGTCACGTACACTCTAGATCATATTATCTTTTATTGATGGAATCAGTTAACAACTAGACCGATATAATATTGTGATTACTCTCTGATGTTAATATAGACATGGTATTTATTACTTAGACATTCATGCATTCATATTTTCAAGTTATCATGCAGTATTATGGGCATATGCCGAAACTTATCATATACTTACTCATAACTTTGAGATTTGGGTTTCTATGAGATTTCTGGATTTTTGGGGAAAACCGCAAGAATATATAAAAACTTCTCTCTCTCTCCTCCTCTCTTTTTAAAACATAAGATGCGGTTTTCTCGTGATGTATGTGTCGTCCACCATGAGATTTCATGTTTTCTGATAGATTTCGAGACCCGATTCGAGGAGTGGATGAACCGTCTCGGGTACATGGTGGGCCCGGTATGGTACCCCGGGGCAAGAAGATCGAGTTGTAGACGATGAGCCTGGCAGGGGAAGGCTACCTTCCGGTGATGTCTGGCGCGGCGGATATCCGGAGGATACCGACCGTTGTCGTGAGATTTGATGATATGGGCCGATCCAGACTGACGGAGCCCGAGATATTGAGACTATGAGACATTGAGATTATGAGGTATTGGGACTTGAGATTTACATGTTTTGTGTCGATGCTTGACACGGATTTCATGGATTTCATTGTTGATATTTCAGATTCCTATACACATTTTACAATGATAACAGCTAAAGATTTCTTATACAGATATATCTGGATTTCAGGATTGATTATTTTACATTCATGGTGCATGCATATCCATTCATATGACATAGTATTATATGAGGCACTGACACAAGCACGGAGTATCTGCATTTACACGTAGTATTTCCCTGCTATTACTAGATGATTGGGATATAGTAGTGTATTATTATGACCTAGGATAGCGTCGTGCATTCGATTTCTTTTCGTAGATGTCTTCTACTCACGAGTTGGCAACTCACCCCCGTTGTGCCAAATTTTATTACAGGTTCGATGTACAGGTTTCCCTGGCAGTTGCTGGCACATCATTTCATTCAGGGTGATTTGCACGGTAGGTTGGTTCACTTGTATCTGAACCACCATTGTACTTTTATTCTTTCATTTGTATCTAGTAAGCTCCATCAACCATACTTGTATTACTTGATAAGTTTATTGGACCAGTTATTTATTTCGACCTTAGAGTCGCGCATGTATTATTCTGATTTGGTGGATTGTTTTCTTTTGAGTTTTTGAGCCTCGCCCTTTGGCGTTGTATATTACTGTGCTTGTTGTGGTTGTTTCCACCTGTTGGCGTTGAGCTAGCTCCCGTTTGGGGATGCCTTTTATTGTTTATGTATATTGTACTTGTTGTACCCGTTTGGGGCCAGTTTTACAGAGGAGACTCTGCCGAAATTTTTGGGAAAATTTGCTGATACTTTTAAACTTGTTTTTCTTCATGTTTTCCTTTACTTCTTCTTCTTTTTTATGGTTTAGATTTCTGGGCTTCGGCTTACTTAGGTTACGTTTCCCTCTAGATGCTTCGTAATCTAAGTGCCGGTCACGTTCCGTACTTTCGGGTCGTGACAATTTTAGATTTCTAGGTTTTGGCTTTCTTTTACTGCGTTACGTCTGTAGGCGTTGCGTAGTATTAGGGCCGTCACGTGCCAATTTCGAATCATGACAAAGTTGGTATCAGAGCTCTAGGTTTTACCTTTCGGAGAGTAGGATGACCTTGGTATGATGGAGTATGTAGCTTAAGTAGAGTAACGTAGTGTATGTATGTCTGCAGCATACTCACGATGCGGTACTTCGCCTAAAGTGACCTAAATACAAATTGCTTGAAATTCCTTCTTTGATGATTCATATCCTTGTGGTTCGATTTCCGTGTTCTTATCGAATCTTATTTCCATTTATAGCCTTGCCGCCGATGACTATGGGGACTCAGAGTGATGCGGTGAGGGCCGAGGTCAAAGTTGGTTTGGGTGAGACGAGCACTGACCAGGATGGCACGCTAGTTGTACAGGTGCAGACGGATCCGCCTTCGACAGATCAGCTCACGAGGCTTGTGGCAGAGATGCAGGACTTGCGCCAGACGATGAGCTCATTGGTTGAGACCATTCGAGAGCAGCGACAGGAGGTTGTCACCCTTGTTACTCAGTTGTTTCTCGCGATCAGTATGCAGTATTCCGTCACCTACATAGCACCAGTGGATGCAGCCCCAGTTTACGAGACACGTCTTCCAGAGACTCTGAGAGTTCCGGGACAGTAGAGGAATCGTACCGGTGTACCGGCCCAGAGGCAGAGGCTTAGTCGTCGAGACAGATTTCGTGACCGTCGCGGGAGTAGCAGAGGCTTAGGACGAGGCCAGTCGTTCAGCTCTCATACCCAGGAGGGTCAGCAGTCGTCGCGTGGATGTTTTCGATGCGGAAGCCTTCAAAATTTCGTCAGACATTGTTCCTTAGCACCACGTCAGGGTCATATTCTGAGACATCATGGACGCGGAGGGTTCGCTCAGAAGGGTCAGTCTAGCAGAGGAGGAGTTCATCCTGTTGCAGTTAGAGGGCAGACACGAGAGTTTGTTTCTACTCATCGGAACGCGCGGGCGTCCAATGCAGAGTTTTCAGGTATCCTTAATTCGTATGTTCTTTTGATGTACTTCTTGTTTGTTTTACAAACTTTATGCCATGGTTGGGACGGGAGTTGTGTTAGGTAGATCAGCCGTTTGTTGTGTTAATTTTCTGTCAGCGATTCTTTTGTTGCGCAACACGTATTTCAGTTGTGTGCCAATCAGATAGGAGATAGAGATTCGTCCGTCGTTTTGGTCCTTCTAGAGATGTTGGATTTGACGTTCTCCTAGACACGGACTGGTTAGCTACGTGTTAGACATCTGTGGACTACCGTGAGAAAACAGCCAGGTGTTTTTTTCCCCGGTGAGTCAGTTCTTGTTGTGCAGGTGGATAGTTGTGCCGCCTCTCACAGCTCAAATTCAGCCTTTTTCGCTAGTTGGCTTTTGAGGAGAGGATGTCATGGATTCTTGGCGTTCATTCGTGGTACCGGAGCAACAGTTGGTTTGTTGGACCGGGTTCCTTTCGTGCGAGAGTTTTCCGACGTTGTTCCAGATAAGCCAGCAAACCTTAGGGAGCTTAAGGATCAGCTGCAGAGTTGTTTGTTGGGGGGCTTGTGCGTCTGAGTGTTTTGCTTTGGGAAGCTCCTATTTCTGTTCGTCAAGGAGAAAGACGACAGATTGAGGTTGTATATTGATGGATCGTTAATTGAACCGGCTTACAGTGCGGATAAATATCCTTTACCTCACATAGACGATTTCTTCGATCAGCTCCAGAGTGTAAGACATTTTCTAAGTTTGTTCGGGATCAGGTCATCATTGTTGCAGGTTCGGAGTGATGACATTCCGAAGACTGCCTTGTGCGTGCTACGGGATTTGTGTGTTTTGGTGGTGTCGTCGGACTCACCAATGCCTTAGCAGCATTCGTAGATATGATGAACCAGATTTCTTCAGGCCGTTCCTCGACCAGTTATTGTTGTGTATTGACGACATTCTGGTCTATGTAATATGTCTTGAGGAACAGGAGCAGCACTTGAGGATTTGTTTTGCAGATACTGGGAGAGCACCAGCTGTTTGCTAGATTCTCGGAGTGTTCCTTCAGGCTGGTTTGTGTTGACTCCTAGGTCTTGTAGTTACGGGAGACGGTTTTGTATGGTTCTGAGGAAGATCGTGGCCGTACTTCTTTAGCCCAGACTTGTGTGCAGGACAGAGGTCCGCGGATTTTTGGGCTTAGCAGGTTTTTACCGCCGTTTCGTGCAGGATTGCTAGAGTAGTGCTGCACCATTGACTGAATTGACCGGAATGGAGGTTTCTTTTTTTTGGACTGAGGTATGTGTGCGGAGTTTTCGGCAGTTGAAGACTCGGTTAACAACTGCATCAGTTCTTTCTTTGCTTCCGGTTCGGGCGACTTTGTTGTTTAACTGTGATGTTTCATGAGTAGGGCTCGAGTGTGTACTGAGGTGACACTATGGAGTTATCGCTTTTGCTTCCCTGCATTTGGAGGAAGTACGAGAAGGATATCCCACTCATGATCAGGAGATGGCCGCGGTGGTTTTGCGTTGGAGATTTGGAGACACTACTTGTTCGAGAGTCGTTTCAGATTTTCACGGACTACCAGAGCTTAATATACATCTTCCTGCGGCAGATTTTGATTGTTGTGATAGTCTTCTGCAGATCTACAGTTCTTGTGCGATCATTGAGTACAGCTTAAGTTCTCCTCTACGGAGGGGTCAGCTTGCTCATGTCCGCGCCCGACCACTTTCCCTTAATCGCTTTCGCGAGGCACTGCCCGCCGATGCTCGTTCGTCAAAGATACTTGAGTATACTTGGCTGGGTAATGATTCGGAGTCCTTGAATTGTGACAAGGGTGTGCTAAGTTTAAGGACGCGTTTTTGTACCTGATACTGTTGGGTAGAGTCGTGAAATCTTAAAGCGTGCACCTCAGTCAACTCTCTGTATTCATTCAAGTTCCACCAACATTGACGTGACTTGTGAGATAGTTACGGGTGGGCAAGGTGTAAAGAGAAGTCTCGGGTTTCGTTTCAAGGAGTCTGTCTTGTTTCGTGTTTGGGTTGAGCATCTGAGACCGGCTGGAGAGTTGCAACCTTTAACCGTTCTGAAGTGGGAGTGAGAGCAGATCTCCATAAATTTCGTTATGGTGTCTACCCAGGTTTAGTCAGGGCATGACTCCATTCGGATGCTTGTTGTCCGGTTTTGCTCAGTTTGCTCAGTTGTTCTTTATTAAGTTTGTGCGTACGTATTAATTGTTTTCGGCAGTTGGGATCGTCACTTGCCATTGTTAGGGTTCTCCGTCGATAGCAGTTATCAGGAGTCACTCCAATTGGCAACCGTTAGGTTTAGGGGTTAGGTCGTGTCGATCACCAGTCTATTTTTCTGACTCTGCGTAGTACGATTTTGGACCCCAGCTAGTCTAGAGACTTCGGAGATGATCCAGTTATTTTAGGTCAGGATGAGAATTGTCCATTGTGGACAGAGATCATATGCCGACCGTTGCGGTCGCAGACTTGAGCTCGCAGTGGGAGATCATGTATTCCTACGGATTTTTCCGATGAACGACGTGTTAAGTTTTGGGAAGCTTACCCCGGAATTGTAAGTCCTTTTGAGATCCTATAAACGAGTTAGTTTTGTTGCCTTTAATTTGGCACTTCCGCCCAGATTATTGAGTATTCACCCCGTATTCCTTGTGTTGATACTTTGCAATTACCTTCATGACCTTTCTCACATGATTCAGCACCAGACCATTTAGCATTGGACGCGATCTTTCGTTCACCAGCAGCCAATTGTGTTAATGGCTTGGCAGGTGGGAAAACGTCGGTCAAGGGTCTTGCCATCTGTGAAGGATTTTTTTTGGACGTAGTCGTATAGTGAGGTAATCACTTGGGAGGCTGCGAGCGAGCTTTGAGAGTTTGTAATATTTTTTTTGATGGTACGCTTAGAAAGAATTTTAAATTCGGGGACGAATTTTTATAAGGGGGGAGATTGTAACGCCTTAGATTTCGGTTAGTGTTCGTTTAGATGTTAGTGCGGGTTTACTGTAAAAAGTTTACCAATTCGGGTTCCTCACATTTTATAACATTTAATTAATAATTTATTATTATTTGTTATAAGCATGCACGCACGTGTTCACGTAAATGTGAGTTTTGTTTGTGCTAATTTTGATCTTAGCAACCTTGACACTTAACCTTAATCTTATCCCTTTGCTTTAATCCTTTGCCTTGAATTAACCATTAATCTTTTGTGAAAGAGAGAGAGAGAGAGATAATTGTGATGGAATGATGAGGTATGGTGCATTTATGAGAAGGCATGGTGCATTAATGGCTTTGATACACTCACCTCTCATTCACACCCTACACTCACCTCCCTCTCTCATTTTCTCACACCCTCTCTCTTCTACTCTTTTCCCTTCTCGTTTTATTCTCTCTCACATTTGCAAACTGAACACTCTCTTTTTCCTCATCAAATTATCTCAAAAACCATCACAAATTCACAAAAACTTCACAAAAATCACATCTTTGTTCACATTTTTCTCTTGGATGCCATGGAGTGTACAAAGCCTGGATCTTTGTGTTCTTTTGATTAGGTAATGTTTCCTTGTTGTAGTTTAAATTAATTTTATGTAGCTTAGCTTATTGGTTTCTGTTTTTATCGCGTATCGTATCGTTCCGGATAAATATCGTATTTTAGTGTCGATTTGGGGTCTCGGATGATCTGCTGTTAAACTAAGTATTTGTTGCAAAAATTGACTTGACAGTAACCTAGTATAGAGACCTAGAACCTACCCTCAAAATACGAGCCAATTCCTCCTTGTTCAGGCCGCAGATTTATTGGTTCTGGCCGCAATTTGTGGCCAGACAGGGGACTTGGATGTTGGTTTTTGGTGTAGGGGTCTCTGGGGTTAATTGTAGTCTCATGGTACTTGCAATTTTTACAAATTGTTAGCACAGAAAAATCTGGGATCACTTTGCATATTTCTAGTGTTTCGTTTCGTGCGATACGTTATCCGATACGATGCGTGTTACGTGTTGCTGTTGCGCTGAGTTGGTTTCGTAGTGTCGCTATACACGTTAGCTATAACACGAACCCTTTAGAGTACGTAGGTGTGTCGTGTTGGTCCGTATAGATTGTAAGTATTTTAGGTCTATTATTAATATATTTTTGCTTTGTTGTTTTAATATTGCAGGTTCGCAGGCGGGGGCTACGGACACTGCTATAAAGGGAAAACAGGTGGTAGGATTCATCTAGCTTGGTGCGTTGGTGAGTAGATTTAACATCTACAGGGTAATCGCCCGCATGGCGTTATACGTCTGGGCTAGAGATGTTAATACTTGTTGCATATTCTATGTCATATTTAGAAATGCGCATTTACCCTATTACTTAGATGTTGTTGTGCTTGGACTAGTAGCCTTAGGACACTGCACACATTATTGACGACTCATGTTGCACGAGCACTGATTGTATGCTACACACACCGTCAATAATTGCCATGTCACGCACAACCCACTTATAGATATGATATTGCTTGGTTAGGGACATTGTGACACTGATTCATATTTCTTATCGCATATGACATATAGCATACCTGTATACCTACATGCTTACACATATGCCTTCATATACTTATATGCTAGATACCTGTATATTTATAGAGTATTGTACCATTAGTGATAGATACATACGTACTTAATGACATAGCTACAGGTATACCTTGCACATACTGCTCTTATACCCAGAGGGTATACTACATCATTTACTTATAGGTAGATACATATATCTTGCAATACCTTATTGTTTACACATATATCTGGTTATAGCTACATATTTACCTTCACTTGATGTTATTTAGTATTGGATAAAATAGGAACCGCATGATTTTTATATTAACTTGTTGCAGTTAATTAGCGGCTTTTCCTTTATATGTTTACATTTCAGTTTATGTTGCATATATCATATTCATGAATTTTCGCATTGTTATATGGATTTTTCATGATGTTTTCTGGATTTGGGAACCGTGGGAATTCATGAAATTATGCGTTATTTGAAAAAACCGGTTTTCCTTGATATGATATTTCAGCATCCACCATGAGTTTTATTGGTTCTGATATATATATATACCCCTACGAGGAGGCGTCAAGGCCGTATGAGGGTACATGGTGGGGCCCGGAGGTACCCCGGGGCAAGAAAGGGATGTCGATGTACAACGCCGATGAGGCCGACAGGGGAACCATACCATCCGGTGACATTACCTATGACTCAGCGTTTATCATGGGAATACCGACGGGAGTCATGTGCGTATGGATACGTCGAAAGCGAGGGTCAGAGCTAGGCACTCGTGCTTTCGGTATAGCGTATGATACGTACCTATCAGGGTGCCGGTCTTGGTGACAGCACCTGATAGATCAGCATTTCTGTGTCGATACTGGACACATTGGTTTCATGATATTTCTTTCTACTCCTTTGTATATATATAACAGTGGATTAGGACGCTGTTATATATGCCCTTACACCAATATTAGTGGAATAAGACGCTAATATATGTGTATTGACATTAATATTATATACATCATCATATTTATTCATGCAAATATACCTAGATTATAAGAGATTCACTTGATATTGGATTTAGGACATATGACATTTACTTGATATTGTACATAAAAGATATATAATATTCGCTTGATTTTGTACATCCAGGATATAGGAGATTTATTCGATATTGTACATTAAGGATTTGTGAGACTTATATGATATGAGAGCCAATTTAGGGGCTGATTTGAGGAATTGGGACCTGGATTGTCTTGATGGATTATGATCCTACCACGATGTCAGGATTCCGTGGAAATGACATATTTCAATCCATACTCCACATTTATTGTTTATGCACTGTTTCATGTATTAGTAGTACCTATTAGTGTACCTTTCATAACTGTTGCATTTACATACCTTTATTTATATGCACTGCTTCATGTGTAGTTGTACCTGTTAGTGTACCTTTCATGATTATTGCATATATACATTTTCATATCGTTATTGCATGATTATTGCATATTGATTATCATATTATTGCTTCATGTATTCATTGTACCTGCTAGTGTACTTTTCTTGATTATTGCATTCATATGACCTTTTATTGCTATTAATTGCATATGTTAGATTCACCCTGTACGTGCATACTTGCGATTACCTGCATATGTTATTTACTATTCACGAGTTGGCAACTCACCCCCGTTGTGCCACAGTTGTTTTGCAGGGTGTTCCTCAGAGTAGTCGAGGCTGGCTATTCATCTATCTGATCATCTTTTGCTACGGACACTGCTTCAGCTCATAGTGTGCAGTTTTGCTTAGGTGGGTTTTGTGGTTATCCGTATTGTTGTATTGTATATTCGTTGTACCCGTGTACTCTCCATCTACTATTATTTTGTTTTACTTACAGACTTGGTGAGGACGATATTGTATATTATTTGTGATTTGTTGTCTTTTATACAGTTTCCTTTCTATCGTCTTTTATTTTTTCGCTTCGGCGTCATATGTGGTTTGTTCGATATAGTGTCCTCAAAGTCAATTATTGGATCGCAGGTACGTGATTGCAATGATTGAGGGAGGACCTATACCGGTAGGACAGTCTTACTCGAGATGATAGTATGCTATCCGGTTTGCCTTTATCATCGTGTACAGTTTTAGGTGACATGAATACTATTACACGTTGATAGAGCCCTTAGGATCCTGCTTCACTACCAACAGTATGATGGCGATCATATACGTGAGAGTTGGGTAGTCTAAAAGCACATCCTTGAAAGTGGTCCCTAGAAGTGGGAGTTTCGAGACAGGGCATCGATACTCCGGAGTAGACTAGTGTATAAAGTCGAGACCCCGACGAGGGGCGGTGGCCGGTCTTACAAGCCATTGGTGTCAGTTGGATCACCTAATATGTATACAGGTGCTTGTTGGGTTATGAGTACACCGGACAGGACTCGCCGGGATCCTGCTAGTTGGTATTTATACCTAGCGTCAGATAGCAGTTCCCTGGTGACATGTGTACAGGTTGGTTCATCGACCTGAGGTCATCATTTGTCTCGTGTGAGTTCCCACTGTGCTTAGATTACTACCCTACCACGGCTCAAAGGAGTCATGCAAACAGGTTTTAGTTGGGTACAGTCCCGTGCCACATGGAGGCAAGTGAGCGGATCGGCAGGGGATTCGTCTCTCCCGGTATTGGGGGTGAGATCGCACTGTGTCTAGGAGAGCCATTACACCAAGTCCTTGGCCAAGGAAGGTGAGAATTACTGGTAAGTATTCCAGTAGTTTCTCAGGGTGTTCAGGGCTACTCTCCAACACGATTTATACTGCTATTGGGGGTCTGACGTTACCAGCCCCCTAGCCCCGATATGCGATGCTCATAGACGAACGGACCGGACTGTACGTATATTGTTACTGATAGGCTCAGTAGGGTTCCAGGATGAGTTCGCTCATCAAGCTTCCCTTTCGGTCAGTACATGGGCAGCCGTTACGCACTGCTAGTGCCGTTGACGTGCTTGTGGTTAAACCCACTGCCAGGGTACTGACGAGTCTTTAGAGTCCCCCACAGATAGTTTCCTAAGTTCGGGCAAAACGTTGTAGAGGCCGTATGGTTTTATGGCAGTGTTCGAAAATGCACGTGCACTTGTGCACGTGTCATATTTCGGACAGATAATACTGGTGGGTTTTGGTTTAAGCCGGATCCAAGTATTATATTGAGTCGGAATATTTTAGTCTCTTGTATTCGTATTCGGTCGGAATACGGATACAGGTATGAATATACAGGTGAGGGGTATTCTCGTAATCCGTTACGAGAATATTTTAGAAGATGCATTTCTTTTTGGTTAATCATTTTAGTTTAAATGGTTAAATGGATTTTGGAAAGTGTGACTCATAAGGATGACTCATTTCTTCTAGCATGTTCATTAGTGACTCATGCTAATGAGTCACTAAGTGAGTCATGATAGAATTAATGGTAGTTTGTTTTGGGTGTAGATATTTAGGGTTTGTGGAGATATTTTTTCAAGAGATATTTTCATTACACAACCTTATATTTATCTACTCACAAAAGAAATAATCATCACAAGTTATTATGCTTGAGTTCTTGCTCTCTTGATAGTTTTCTTAAGTTCACCATTTCCAATCCTAAGCATCTTCAACCTCCACCCTAACCCTTTCATGTGATGAGAACCCTAGGGTGTTTAAGACAAAGTATTCTACTCATTCTCTACTTCATCTTGGTCATCTTTTTTAGCAGACTTGATGTTCGAGTTGCCTCGGTATAGAGGCGGGAGCCCGTTTAAAGATCCGTTGACGTGGTGCCACCTCGATGAGGAGACAAGAGATCGGAGTTGTCGCGAGGAGCGTGAGATTATGGCTAAAGACCGAAGGACTCGGATCGATCGGTATAGCCTTTCTACCTCTTTACAGTTTGTTAGTTTAGCGTTAATGGCAAGATCCGGGTTATAGTATGCGATAGCGCCAGTTAAAAAAGTTTTTGTTCCGTGTTTGGCGTCAGAATGACGGCCTGGGCGCTACCGTAGACTTACATGGTATCAGAGCCACTCCATTAACCTTTACTAACTTGTTCTAACATGTTTAAAATATCTATCGAACGAAATTTCCAAAAACCGCGATTTCAATGTTAAAGTTTCTGTCGATTTTGTTTTGTCGTTTAAAAATTATTTTGAGCATCTCAGAAAATCGTGCAGGCTTTTTTAAGGATACTGTAGAAATTTGGTTCACTGTCTCCACAGTCCTGCCGCGGAACCGCCGCACAAACCATGGTTTGGCCGCGGTTCCGCCGCCATTTTGGAGCAACAGAGTACCATTTTTTTACAGTAGTGTCTTTCATGGGGAATTATGGTTTCTGGAATATTTTGTTTGGGCCCAGATTTTGTTTGAGTACTGCAGTTGTACTTGGGGCCCACCTCCGGAAGTTTTGTCGATTGGAATTTTAAACTTTTTAGTTTACAGTACTTACATTATATCTCCGATCGTGAATGTCATTCGAGCGGTAAATTGCGTCTAATTGCTATAGCTCTTTTAGACGGGTTTACGAACGTGACATTCGCGTTGATGTTCTGTGTTGTACTGTGATGTTGCAGATTTGTCGTGGTGGATAGCTGTGTGCAATGGTAGTGCAGTTTGGATTTATTTGTACATTTGATATTGCGGGGCGAGCATTCAGCATGTGGAATGCCATAACTGCCTGTTTGTATAATATTCTTTTGGGGCACGACCGAGCTAAGGTCGATGTACCCGTTGTACATATTTTTCATTTCTGTACTAGGTTTACCCCGCGACGGACTGCACGAATAGCCGGGTTCTGGAGGGCAACGGGTCCGCATCTCATGGGTTTGAGAGACAGAGGGCCTCACTCTAGAATTGGCAGACTATTCGCCGCACTCGTAGAGGGTATAGGTTGACCCAAGGAAGGGTGCTCAAGTTGCCGGATTCCATGAAGTGCAGGGTGGTCCATTCACTTTGTTGTAGGGGGCTGCCTCGCTTCAGGTTTTGGCGGGTAACTTGCCGCACCCGTAGGGGTCTAGTTTTCATTGCACAGGCTATCCACACGACCAGGGGAACGTCGGGTTTCTGCAGCGGCTCTGTGAAACCCGGGGATCCCAGATTATCTGTATTGTTCTGTGATGCTTATTACTTTTCTGTAATGTTGCATTTATCACGTCTGGAGAGATTATTGTATATTGGTATATATACTAGTAGATGTTGTATATGTTTTACACCCGCGCTAGTCCAGTCCCCGCTCTGTCGTTAGTTAAGTAACATAATGAGTGATGACGGGACCCATTGACGAATGCGGATGGCATATATGTACATATTATTTTCGTTCTTTTCTGGTGTGATTAATTGATGGGACTGCGTTGATTCTGATCAATGCAAAGAAAAACAACCTGTTTCGACGTTGTTGGAACAGTTTTAAAAAGTGTTATTACAAGGACGTTTTCTTTTATTTTGCACAGTGGTATTCAGTTGGAATATCCTGCGCCTCATTCGACGAGGCATGGGCTGAGATCCCTTCACCGGGAGTGACCCCTTGGGCAGAAATTTGCGTCAGGGTAATAACTTCACTATAGTCGATTAATTGTTGCTTTGCATCGCGGTATTCTGTTGGAATATCTTGCACCTCATTCCACGAGGAAAGAGCCGAGATCTCTTCACCGGGAGTGACCTCTTTAGCAAAGGTTTTCGCCACTATATTTTGTAAAAAGCTATCAGGTTCCTTCAGCGAGATCATGTTCATTACGTTAAAGGTTTTTCGCTAAAAACCAGCCGTAGCCCTCCGTCATTTCAGTTGGGTATTCAGTAGTATTCAAGCTATGTATTTTGACCAACGCCAAGGCATAGTGTTTAGTAGCTGCTGGGTATTTATTTGTTGCATAGATAGATAAGTTGGTTTGGGACAGTCGTATTACCTTGTTGGCCTTCGTCAAGGGTATGTATGGATGGGTTCAAATTAGCAAGATAATGACGGGTAGAACTTGACATGTGACTTATGATTTGTTGGCCTTCGTCAAGGTCATAAGAGCATGGGGTAAAAATCATATCGGGAGTTTCTAAAGAAATTGAAACTTGCCAGGCATGCGCATCCCTTCTGGAGTGTGATAACGTGAGTGGATTCCTTCACGTTATCTTGCGATGAGAGTTGGATCCCAATTCCCACTGATGAGTTAGTTTACTCTTCGGGTGATCCCGATTGATTCTTCTTTCAGGTTTGGAGGAGAATTTGACAGTACAGTGGGAGGTTTCCTGATTAGATAAAATGATAACCATTCTGATCTAGGTTAGAGTGCACGCAGAGTATTTCTTTTCTCTCTCTCTCTTTGGCAACGACCATTGACCGACCCTAGACTATGACTCAGTGACCAAGTTGACCAAACCTTCTTAAAATACTGGATTTTGGATTGTCTAAGTTGCATAAGTCATTGCCGCTCCTCCTTTTACCCTTTGCATTTCTCAGAACACCTCGTATCACTACGAACATCCACTTCCATTGGATAGATCCATCGTATGGTTATATACGAACTCGAAAGGACTTCTTCGAGGATGGATCCAGGTTCAGGAGAAATTGAATTGGTTTATTTGGTTGTCTTTTATCATCACCTTCTTTCAGGTTGCGAGGGCTCCTTGGTTTAGGAGAGTACACCTATTACGCTTATTGGATAGTCTTCTTCCAAACCATAGGCAGGTGCCGAAAGGTAGGGAATGAAGAAAACCAATTAGCCTAAGTAGGGTGTACAGAAGGTAATATGTAAAGACAAAATAGAGGGATTAGAAAGAGGGCAAAGTAAATTGCGACTGCTATCATTCATGACCAAACCGCGTACTTCATCGCCACTCCTACTTCACCTTTGCTTTTTTCCCCAGTTCGGGAGAAATAGAATAAGGTATTATTCAGTTGTCTTTTATCATCACCTTCTCTCAGGTTGTGAGTACTCCTAGGATTAGGAGAGTACACCTATTATGCTTACTGGATAGTCTTCTTCCAAACCATAGGCTGGTGCCGAACGGTAGGGAAGGAAGAAAACCATTTAGCCTAACGATGGTGTACAGAAGGTAACGACTAAAGACAAATAAAGGGATTTGGAGAGATGGCAAAGAAATATACGGTTACAGTCATGAATATGATTATGGAAAAGGCATTACTAGGAATACCAGGATACCCCTACGAAACATTTTCATGTTTCAATTTCACTATGCATTGTTAAAGGAAAACTGATTTCCCGATTAGATACTTACTCCAGGGTATATATTTACCAGGTATGATTCTCATATCTGTATGGTTTTACAGATGATGAGTGGGAGTAAATTATTGGGAATATGGTGATCATCCTCATTATATCGGAATTCGTTGTAATTGGTGATATTTAAGGAAATCGCCTGGGTTTTTGCCGGACGGCATGTATTTGGTTTTGAGTATCCGTTGTTGTGCACCAATTTCAAAATGATATATCTGTACGTTTATTTTTAAAGTGAGATATAACTTTTTGAAATTATGTCCATGACATTTACCTATATCAGTTAACGATTGAGTAAGGAGCATTGAACAACGAAGTAGTTCTTAACCATAAGTACAGTTTTCAACCTACGATGCACAGGTTCTGAGTTATTCAACTCTGGGGACTCATACAGAGTATTGTATATTGTCAAGTGTCCATTAGGACAAAGGGGTTGGTCCTCGTACTATGTTCTCTTTACTTGTGACTTCTCTAGTTTTTAGATAAGTGTTTCGTAGAAATACAAGGTCTATGTTTCGAGAAGTTATAGGTAAAAGAATAAAGTAGAGAACCAGGTGTCGCAAGTTTCGGGATTCTTCAAAGAGATCGAAGATGTAGATACTTGTGATTGGTATTCAGTTGATAGTAATGGTTTTTGAGAAACTTGTTTCTCTTTCAGGTTACTCATAATTAGATGTATTCCTAACTTGAGTAATGTTAATTAGCCTCTCTCCATTAAGTTGACATGCGCTGGAGACAGCTGCATGATTTGGATCTGGTTCCAATTAAATCAGTGCCAAAGTTTCTATATTGGATATAGAATGGTTCATATCTTAACGATGTTAAGGTACGGGGAGTTGTCCGGCTTATGCTTAAAACCAGATTCTGGATAACTCATGGCACGTTTCTGTAATGGCAGTTTGCGGGTTGGCCCAGGCTATGATGAGGGTTGACTTTCTACCATCTGGAAGATCAATGGTGATATTGTTCTTGACTCGCCACAGTTTTAGTAAAATGGATTTTTTTCAGAAAACAGCAGTGGGAGTATGGTAGAACTGGAAGTGATTCCAGAACCGCAAAACGATTACGGAAAATTTAATAGGACCTAAAGATTCAATCAGGTTAGACATTCCATTAGCCACTCTGCAGATATGGTGGGCAACCTCAAGCACCCGAGAGGTACTCCGGTAGCCTCAAGGACGGTGACAGGGAGGTTCTTGTTTACCCAGACTTGACACTACTGTTGTTCCAGGCTATGAGACCCGGCAGGAGGTTAAGTATAGCGTCATTCTAAACTAGCTTTAGAAGTGCACGTATATATTATTCCGCCAGAGGGTTGTCGTAGTCAGTGGGAGCAGCGAAAGTATAGTGGGCATGTAGCTTATGTCTATTTATAGACTAGAGCAGATATAGCGGAGATTGATCATCTAATTTTGATGTGACAGTCATGGCTTTGACTTCATCAGAATATGGGATGGATCAGTTAAGAAGGTAGTAGGGTGTGATGTCCTGGTATTTGGATGACATACATAGAGTAGGAAGTAAAATTCCTATACTACGAACGGTTATACTGTGGTTGTCACACAGTGGTTTCTCCACACAGGATATGGATATAATATCAGACATTCTGGTTACTAGATCTATGGTTTTAGATCTAGATTTGGGTAGTTTCCCAATATGGGTACTTTGACAGTATTCTAAAAGTATTTAGAATAGATGACTCCTGGCATGGTGGTGTACCTGCAGGTGATGGAGTCTCCCTCTCTAAAGGTGTCTTACAGACAAAAGGGGAGAGGGATGTGCATGATTGGCATATCACTTGCTTAGGAAATTGAGTCAATCGTGAGATGTCAAGTACCACACCAGATGTTGTTTTGCACTAGATGCAATAAGTTTATATTAATCCAATCCTGGAGAAACATTCGGAAGTAGTTTTAGAACATAAGTGGATGTTCTACGGATTTGATGACGGCAGCCTCCTTCGGGAGACGGTTATCATTCCAGGCTTCGAAAGGTGATATGGATGACAGAATGATTGTCAGAGTTATAGTTTTCCCTCTGACTAAGGGGGCAGTATTATGGACAGGTAGTCCAAGAGGATATTGTGGGAGGCATGGTGCAGGATACTGATTAAGTTCAGTTGTCGATACAGTCTAAGAAGTTTGGATTTGGAGTTCATTTATGAACTAGATCCCATCAGATATCCAGACATATTCTAAGACAGGTATTACTCAATTCGGGAGATGGCTTTCTCCGCGAACTTGAGATTAAGAGAGACATAGAAAGAAACATCAGGGCAGATCCACTCATTGAGGCTATTTCTCGAACACAAGGGTTTTGCAAACGAGCTTTGTGAAACTGGTTAGTAGAGGAGTTGGATGTTCGGTATCACACGGGCTGTGAGTATGCGACATCGCAATAATTAGCCTTAAGTGCAAGTGGGAGATTGTAGGATATAGTGCCCTCAAAGTCAATTATTGGATCGTAGGTACGTGATTGCAATGATTGAGGGAGGACCTATACCGGTAGGACAGTCTTACTCGAGATGATAGTATGCTATTTGGTTTGCCTTTATCATCGTGTACGGCTTCAGGTGACATGATCACTATTACACGTTGATAGAGCCCTTAGGATCCTTCTTGACTACCAACAGTATGATGGCGATCATATACGTGAGAGTTGGGTAGTCTATAAGCACATCCTTGAAAGTGGTCCCTAGTCGCGGGAGTTTCGAGACAGGGCATCGATACTCCGGAGTAGACTAGTGTATACAGTCGAGACCCCGACGAGGGGCGGTGGCCGGTCTCACAAGCCATTGGTGTCAGTTGGATCACCTAAGATGTATACAGGTGCTTATTGGGTTATGAGTACACCGGACAGGACTCGCCGAGAACCTGCTAGTTGGTATTTATACCTAGCGTCAGATAGCAGTTCCCTGGTGATATGTGTACAGGTTAGTTCATCGACCTGAGGTCGTCATTTATCTCGTGTGAGTTCCTACTATGCTTAGATTACTACCCTACCACGGCTCAAAGGAGTCGTGCAAACAGGTTTTAGTTGGGTATAGTCCCGAGCCACATGGAGGCAAGTGTGCGGATCGGCAGGGGATTTGTCTCTCCCGGTATTGGGGGTGAGATCGCGTTGTGTCTAGGAGAGCCATTACACCAATTCCTTGGCCAAGGTAGGTGAGAATTACTGGTAGGTATTCCAGTAGTTTCTCAGGGTGTTCAGGGCTACTCTCCGACATGACTTATACTGCTATTGTAGGTCTGACGTTACCAGCCCCCTAGGCCCGATATGTGATGCTCATAGACGAACGGACCGGACTGTACGTATATTTTCACTGATAGGCTCAGTAGGGTTCCAGGATGAGTTCGCTCATCAGGCTTCTCTTTCGGTCAGTACATGGGCAGCCGTTACGCACTGCTAGTGCCGCTGACGTGCTTGTGGTTAAACCCACTGCCAGGGTACTGACGATTCTTTAGAGTCCCCCACAGATAGTTTCCAAAGTTCGGGCGAAACGTTGTAGAGGCCGTATGGTTTTATGGCAGGGTTCGAAAATGCACGTGCACTTGTGCACGTGTCATATTTCGGACAGATGATACTGGCGGGCTTTGGTTTAAGCCGGATCCAAGTATTATATTGAGTCGGAATATTTTAGTCTCTTGTATTCGTATTCGGTCGGAATACGGATACAGGTATGAATATACAGGTGAGGGGTATTCTCGTAATCCGTTACGAGAATATTTTAGAAGATGCATTTCTTTTTGGTTAATCATTTTAGTTTAAATGATTAAATGGATTTTGGAAAGTGTGACTCATAAGGATGACTCATTTCTTCTAGCATGTTCATTAGTGACTCATGCTAATGAGTCACTAAGTGAGTCATGATAGAATTAATGGTAGCTTGTTTTGGGTGTAGATATTTAGGGTTTGTGGAGATATTTTTGGGAGATATTTTTTCAAGAGATATTTTCTTTACACAACCTTATATATATCTACTCACAAAAGAAATAATCATCACAAGTTATTATGCTTGAGTTCTTGCTCTCTTGATAGTTTTCTTGAGTTCACCATTTCCAATCCTAAGCATCTTCTTCAACGTCCACCATAACCCTCTCATGTGATGAGAACCCTAGGGTGTTTGAGACAAAGTATTCTACTCATTATCTACTTCATCTTGGTCATCTCTTTTAGCAGACTTGATGTCCGAGTTGCCTCGGTATAGAGGCGGGAGCCCGTTTAAAGATCCGTTGACGTGGTGCCACCTCGATGAGGAGACAAGAGATCGGAGTTGCCGCGAAGAGCGTGGGATGATGGCTAAAGACCGAAAGACTCTGATCGATCGGTATAGCCTTTCTACCTCTTTACAGTTTGTTAGTTTAGCATTAATGGCAAGATCTGGGTTATAGTATGCGATAGCGTCAATTATAAAAGTTTTTGTTCCACGTTTGGCATCAGAATGACGGCCGGGGCGCTACCGTAGACTTACATTGTTATGGTGGTTGTTTTCCTCCTTTGGGCGTGTATTTGCTCCCGTTTGGGGATGCTTTATTTATATTTATGTTGTACCCATTTTTGGGGCTAGTTTTTACAAAGGTGGTGCTGCCAAAATTTTAAAGGAAATAAATTGGGCTTTTAAAGAATTTTGGTTGTGATTTCAAATGTTTCAAAACTTCTATTATCTTTTCTTGTCTTTTTTAATGGTTTAGATTTCTGGGTTTTTGTTTTCTTTTACTGCGTTACGTATGTAGGCTCTGCGTAGTATTAGGGCCGTCACATGCCAATTTCGGGTCGTGACATGCACGGTCGCGTCTCTGTGTTCGGCGGGGAACAGCTATGAAGCTTATAGAAGCTTGTAGTAGCCACTGACTTGGTCCGCTAATTTGTTTTACATGAGATATTTATTAACCTAAGTATTATCTTTAGCCATGGTTTATTCTCTACATGAGTTATATGAGATATAATCTCACCCATGGTTGCTATCTCTCTCATGATTCATTCACAATATTATTCTCTTCATCTTCTTCTTCATCAAGAAAGCTCTCTAGGTTTGGAGAGGTGAAGAAAATTAGTGAGAAAATTAATTCTAAAGTGAGAAAAAATCCTACTTCATCAACCTCTACTAGATTAGCCATTTAGTTTAGGGTGTTAGCTTCATTAATCCCTAATTAGTGAAGAGGTAGCTTGGGTTGGTTTCTCCTCGACGTAGACCATCTTCGGCCTCGAACACTTCGTGCAAGTATGTTCCTTTCATCTTGTGGAGCCATTCTAGAGTCCGGAAGTCACTACTTGGAGCGAAGGGACTACTACACGGAGCTATTGAAGTGAAGGACCGGTCTACGAAGGTTGTATTCCATGTTCACTTAGATGTAAAGTTTTTTACATGTTGTATTGTCTAATTCTCTAATTAAGATTCTAGGGTAAGGGTTTTATAGCATGGAAATTTTTTGAAAATGGCATGGACGATACCTCCCGAAACCTTGTTGTCGTGCTAGGTAACCCTACATTTATACCTTCGTGAACTAGTCCTTCGGGTCTTCTTTTCCTCCTCTCCTTGGCTCCTCGAAGAACGGATGAAGGTTGCAACGTCGGTCTCCTCGCGTCAAAGAAGATCCATCCGAGAGTATATACTTTGAGCTCCTACCTCTAATCCGAGGTAACTAGGGTACTTAGTTCACTAATCTAAGTAGCCTAGGTGATGTAGAGTAGCTAAACGAGTGTGTTATCTCATGAGATCCCTTGTTTCACAACACATGTGAGAGTAAGGATCTCTTTGAGGAAGAAGGAGGAAACTTTGGAGAGAGAGTGAGAGAAAGCAAATGAGAAAGTGTTGGCAAGTGTAGAGAATGGCTCAAGACTTCACTCATTGAAGTATGGATTATTTTCTCATAGAAAATAGCCACCATACTTCAATAGTGATCATAAACAAATAAACAATTCATTAAGCCATGCTTTACACCCATGCCATAAATATCTCCAAATACACCTCATTAATACATTTAACTCGTGAGGCTTTGTTAGCCTATCTGTAGTTTAATTGCAGCGCCTATATGCTTTGCCATAAATATCTGTAGTTTAATTGCAGCGCCTATCTGTAGTTAAATAAACAATTCATTAGCCCATTTAGTTTAGGGTGTTAGCTTCACTAATCCCTAATTAGTTAAACTCTGTTAGAAAAAAAAAACCTCTTTTGGGTAAAGATCTTGAACAACATTTATCTCTTAGGAACAAGAAACCACTTTTCTCTATTTTTTTCTGGATTTTAAATCCACCGCAAGAGCTTTGCTCTCTTCTGGAACCGATCTCTTAGAGATCCAAAAAGACATAATCTTTTGTATAGTAACCCAAATGTCTTCAAAGGTCAGGCATTTCTCGTCTGATCTTTGAGAATTTTTTGAATTTTAATTCCATTTTTTCGTTTCCCATCATGGGGGTTTTTGGAATTTAATTCCATTGCTTAAAAGGAATTTAATTCCTCATCAAAGAGCTTAGCTCTGGAAGATCAAGAAGGCCTTTTGGGAATTGTATTCCCTGGTGGTCTCGAGTAGATTTTCATTATAGGGTTATACCCTTATTTCCAAAAATTTGAACTTGTTAGGTATTTTAGCAGAACTCATTTTTCTTTGAGAATGCCCAGAGTTTGTTTAAACTCCAGTGTCTATTTAATGAAAGTCCTTTTTGATTCTCACAATGATTATCTTGTCTCATCATTGGTGAGTTGCCATATTGATTTTGTGGGGTCCATTAATTTTGCAGCCAATGGTCCCGTGAAACAAACATCACGTTTTTTTTATTTTTTTATTTTTTATTATTATATATTTTTTCTTTAAAAAAAGGGTTTTTACTTTCCCCTATTATTTCAGGAACGATGGCCTCACTCCTTGACTTCCCTTACACTCGCTCAGAAGTCGCTTCACGCAATCGCCATCAGACGAGGAAATTATGGCGATGATTAGGGCGCATGACAAGGGCCATACGAGTCTTCTCTTATAGGGGGTGTGGTACGGTCATATCATCAGGGGCCGCGGTAGCTTTACTTGTATAGTGCCAACAGAACCTATCCGCTCGATATCATTGATATGGCAACCGCGCACGGCTTATGTGGTGGAAGCGGTTAATTGGACCCCCATGGGCCAGCTTGAGCCGTCGACGATGGGGATACCTAATCAACTTCTGATGGCCATTGATATCTTGGGGCGTCGGATATGCCAGGGCGAAGCCCGAACCTTGGGGCAAGTGTATAAGGTAGGCATTACCCCGGCCATCCAGTGGGCTACCTTTCCTGGGCTCGATACATTCTCTCCGCCCAACGCACACGGCTGTAAAAGGTTGGGCTGTACCAAGCAGTGTACGCGTCATTATTCTATTATCACTCCCCTCGCGTCTGGTGGGTTAAAGCTTTCTTGAACCAATGGAATCTTCCCACAAACACGTTCTTGCTAAGAGATCGCGAAGTCTCGATCTCACTAGAGGAGTTTCGCGAAATTTCAGGGTTGCCGATCAGGGGAGAGCATTACGAAGAGTTACTGCCTCCTGATGAGTACGTGTTTGCTATGGTGCCCGCTATACTTGATGGCCTGATGACTGAGAACGCCATTCGTCATAAGCACCCAGGTCTAATCAAGGCCCTGGGTATCTTTGAAAAACTTTTCGTGACATCGGAAGGGCAAGGTGTCACTTTTGACGCTTTCATTACCTGCTTTCTCCGCGATGATGTCTTATCCAAGAAGGCTCCAAAATTCGCGAAAATTGAAGACCCTTTTGGATCCGGGCTGAAGAAACTGCCGACCAAAGAGAAAGACCTGCCGTAGTTTTATATTCTAAGCTCGTTGGCCGTAGCTTTCAATGCGATCGCGGCCCCTGGCATGGATGAAGAAACTTTCTTTATCGGCTTTATCGGTCTTTGGCTCAGCTGGTTTGCCATGCCGATGCATCGATGTTTCATGAGAGCCTCTGTCTTCTACCCTGCTCACCACATATCTGAAGGGGAACGATTAGCTGTTGGCGTTGCGGGACTGTCACATTTATATCATGGGTTAAGCATTGCCGCTAATACTTCGAGCCCAGGTGCGGATACTGTGGATTTCTCCCTCCACTACTTCACGTCGTGGATCGAAATGCACGTGTTAGGAGCGTTCGCTGTGCACCGGCGGCCAAATTTCTATGATTCATATACCTTCCCGTGGATCATGAGGTTGGTTGATGCTTCTGCTCCCGATCCGACCCAGTTAGGGGCTCTCCACGTATTGCTCAATCCATACTCGAATGAAGGTGGAATGATTTTTAGCGATCGAGTCCTCTCTGCTCCAGCAGGGTCTGTTCAGCAATTGTTTGATTTGTCAAAGAATGGGATTCCGATTTTAAAGCCTAAGGAGATTATGCACCTATACTCAATCAGGTCGGGTTATTTGGTGTTTCTCCAGAATGATACTACTCTCTTCATGCGGTATAATCCGCATCGCTTCGCCCAACAGTTAAGCTACAACTAGGGCGTTCCTCTTGAGGCATTTTTAGTTGAGCCTGCCCTCTCCTTGGAGGTTACTCGTGATGTCATTCACCATTTCATGCGGTTAAACACTGGCTCCCTCTTCATGATCCCAGAGCCCGACTATCTTCCGAGGCCTGTGGGGTCCTTCAAGGGTTGGTATCGCCATCGGGTTGGCCCCGTCATTGTAAAAGGGAGACGGGTGCTTTTTGAGTGTAGAGCTCCCGTTCCAGCTCAGGTCACCAGAGCCTCATTACGGACGCGGTCGGTGGTTCGCCCTCCTCTGAGGGATAGCAGTTCGGTGCTTATCTCTAAAGCCATAGAAGTAGAATCAGCCCCTCGCACTGCTGGTATGCCGGTGCGTACTATAGCCGAGGCAAAAGTTTCTGATAAAGCACCCGCGGTGGCGTCACTAAAGGTTGATATTTAAGGCGAAGTTGGGCAGCATCGTGCCAAAGCACCAAAGGGGATGAAGCGCTCCTCCGCTAGCGTTAGCACAGGCTCCAAAAGGAGAAAGAAATCGGTCGCTGGCCTACTCGACACTTTGCTTGAATCCAAGCCCTTAATTCAAGATGAGCCGATATCTATGCAGGAGCTGGACGACGGTCTTCTCTTTCCTGGTTCATCTGCTGAGGAGGTTGTGCAGTTGGCCGAAGCTTTAAGGCGCTCATGAGATGAGACTGAAAACGTGCGCGTCCCGAAGAAAGCCGTCCCCTCCATTGTATTCTACAACATTGACCCATTATTACGTAGGGTACCCATAGGTCTTCTGTTAATGGAAGAAGAACGGGCTCTCAAACAGCCCATCTCGGTTGTTTTTGAAGACGAGCTTGCACTAAAGATGGGCAGTCATTACTTGCGATTGAAACCCGGCGAGCGCATATGATCAGAAAAGAACAACGGATTGAAAAAGCCATACTTCAGGCTTGTTGGCGTATTGGTATGCGTATTTTTCATGTCTTTCTTTTGGCAAGTAATTTGTATTGCTTTCACGTCTCCTTATCTTTGCAAAAACTTTGCAGGGACTTCTCCAGCGGAAGTGGGTTTGAGCCCAGCTCGAGCCATGGCTACGGATTCTACGAATATCTCCCGTGATGCACCAGAGGGTGTAGAGGAAATTACTGAAGCTACTATCTCTGCTATGGAGCTTCCAGTGATGGCTTCTATCCCTTCAGTGTCTACTCCTCCAGCAGAGGTGGTCTTGCCGGCTACAGATCCCATGGATATCTCTAGTGATGCACTGGAGGGTGTAGAAGAGATTGCTGAAACTGTTATCCCTGCCTTGAGGCCATCAGCGGCGGATTTTGTCCCTCTATTGGAGACTGCCATTCTATAGATTTCACAAATATCCTCAGTGATGCACCTGAGGGTGTAGAGGAGGCTGCCAAAGCCGCCATCCCTCCAGTTCATGGAGGACGAAGTATCGAGGGTAATTTTATATACATACACATTTTGTTTAACGACCCCTCCGTTATCGGAACTATTCCTTCCCTCAAAATTGCGGGAGCCGGCGGCTTCCATCGTGGATCTTTCCCCGAGGAAAACCTTTCAGCGATTGCTTGACATGGCGACCCCGCAAGCAATACCTCCACAATTCATAGTGCTCTCTTCTGTACAAGGTCGGTATTCTTTTGCCCTTCTCGTTTTATATTTTTATCATGATGCTGATATGCCCTTCATTTTAAACCACGGTTCTGGAAGCCGACGATGAAGTCGATATTCTTGATGGACCTGGGGATTGTTCAAACCTGCCTTGCATGACTCTGGGTAAGTGACGTTTTATTTTTAGCTTCGTTTTGCTTACTCTATATTTGAAAATACAACTGACCGCACATATATCTTCATAGCTTTGCCAGCCCTGACCCCATTAGAGTCTCGGATCCCCATGCCACCAGGTCCTTATGCTCGACGCGTATCTGAAAAGATGTTAAAACAGAGCGTTTATTCCCTGGCGGCTCTCATCGAAGATCTTCGCGCTGGTACTTCTATCGCGGCCGAAGAATTCAATGCTGAAGCCAACACTTCCTTATCTGTTCTTTCCACTTATCATGACGAGGCATTGGTGCACACCTGGGTTCAGCATTGCCGCAAAGTGGAGGCCTGCCTACATGGGATTGAATGCATATGCCATCCCTTCAACCTCTTATCTGTAAAAGCGAGCCTGCTTGAATGGATCGAACAATGTCCAGTCATGCGAGAAAAGGCTCAACCGGAAGTTTTCTGCGAGGGAGTTGGCTTTAAAGGCTTTAGGGGAACTTCAAGCCCAGCTCACCGTCAAGACCACTCGTGTATATGAAATTTGGCGGGTGCTTCAAGAGGCCATCACAGAAGTGGTGGCTCTCGATAAAGCCGTTATTTTTACACATGGTTGAAGCCCACAAAGTCGCCGAGAAAGAGCTTGAAAGTTGGTTCGCTTCATACCAGAATCAACAGGAACAAGCAGGGACTCGTCCGGCGGCACTAATAGAGCTCGAAGCAGAAGTACAGCGGAAAAACGATGAACTTGCTAGCTTATTGAACCATCCGCCGGCTTAGACAATTTTGTCGCTGTATATTCTCCCTCTTTTTTTGTACTTGTATTTATTTTGATTCATAAATAAGAGTATCTTGTATTCATTTTGATTCATGAATAAAAGACATATTTCATTTCATACTAGTGCTTCTCTTTCTGTCGATATCTTGTCTTGGCGTAAAGTAGTTTATATACTCATTTCGGAGTTTGTAGTTTATTCAGTCTGTTGGGGTCAAAATTTGCACCCGTAGTTGACCATGTCAAAGTCAAGTTCAACCCCAAGCCAAGTGGGCCCAAGCCCAGATCAAGTGGGCTCTTACCCGAGTCGAGCCCGAACATGAAGCGGCCGGCCTCCCCCATGCTGAAATAAAAAAATCATGTAATAAATAATTTTGATGTAATTTTTTTATATATGAATGGGTATAAAGCCAAATTTTTGTAAAGCCCATAGCTTATGTGCAAAAAGAAATGGCACATGAGCCATGGGATGGGCAAAATACCATTTTGTAAAGCCCAAGGGGCTACATGTAAATATGTAAGCCTATATAAGGCAACATGATGAAAATATCTAAGATACTTTTTTCATTCCCTTCAAAAATCTAGGGTTTGTGCCTCTTTCCCCTTTCTGAAGGTTCTAAACCTTCTTCTTTCTTTTGAATTAAATCAAGAGTTTTACTCTTCCTTTTCCAAAACTAAATAGTTTTTCACCACGAAACCTACAAAGGGGAGCTTAGATCTCCCATCAGATCTCAAAAAGAAAAGATTTTTAAAATCTCACATCTCTTGATTTTCAAGATCCTGCCAACAGAGGAGGAAGAAGGAGGCCCATCTCCGAAAACCCCATTTTTGGGAAGACCCAGGGCTCCAAAAAAGAACCCCTTTCATCAACTCCAAAACATCTAGGAGTTTAACTCCACTCTAAATACTCTTTTGGGATTTTAAATCCTATTTCTGGGGCTAAAATCCCCTTTCCTCGCCGGCACCCAAGCGCTCGAGCGCCTAGCGCCCAGCGCCCAGCGCCCAAGTGCCGGATACGTGGTGCGCTAGAGCTCGAGCGTCTAGCGGTCAAGCGCCCAGCGCCCACGTGTCGGACACGTGGTGCGCTAGCGCCTAAGCGCACAGTGCTCAAGCGCCCAGCGCCCATGTGCCGGGCACGTGGTGCGCTAGCGCTCGAGCGCCCAGCGCCCACGTGTCGGACACGTGGTGCGCTAGCGCCTCAGCGCACAGCGCTCAGGCGCACAGCGCTCGCGTGCTAAGCATGTGAGGCGCTGGCCCCACGCGTCCTTTGGGCGCTTGCCCCTTTTATACACACACACACACACACTCCACAACACTGTCCCTCTCAAAACATAGCGGGACCCCCGTAAAAACTCTGCGTAGCTCCCGATATATCCAAGCCCCCTCCAAAACAAAACACACTGCACATTGAGTTCTCATTACCAGTTTAACCCGTCAATCGGAGGTTTCCTCGCTCCAAAGGCGAGGGGTAATTAACGACAGCTTAGTCCGCGGCTGCCGGAGATTCGGATCCCCACAATCAATAACCCCGGCCTACCCTAGGTAACGGGGAATCTGTAGTACGCCTGATAAGCGCGCGCGTATTCCCATCTCAATGGGGTGACGAAAAACACCGTACAGATTCTGGCACGCCCGGTGGGACGAATCTCTCCTCCCATATTTCGGGTTAAACGTTCATGCGAACTCAATCAATATACATATCTATGTTTCTACTAAAATAATGCTCTTTCATGTAGATTTTCAAGCAATCACCTTTCAACAATGTCTCCGAAGATGAACTCAACTCCCATCTCCTACAAGATGAAGATGGACACCAGGACGGTCCTCCCGGAAAGTCTCGGACGACAGTGGGAAGAGCCGTCACTACCATTTGGCTCTATTCTGTTTGTATCAGCTAACGCCATCCCAGCTCCTCAAGCCCTGGTGATAGACAAACCGGTCTCGAAAGACAAGAAGCCAAATGTGGTGGTCTCAAAGGCGCCCCAACTCAAATGCAAGTCGGTGTTTAAGCAACTTTCCTTGGCCCCAGCCGGGAGCAAGGCCATCAACACCAGCAAAGCAACAAGGCATCTCGGGAAAGCTCCAATGGCGCCTTTGACAATTGATCGATTGGGTGTCTTCTCAAGCCTCCCCATCACTCAGCCTATGGAGGCTTCCCGAAGAGCAGAAGCCTGCCAAGCGCTCAAGGCAGAGAAGCTGAAGCAGAAGCGGCTCAGATACAGAGACAAAAAAGGACTAGGGCTCTGGCCATGTTAAAATTTATGAATTTCCAAAGCCTAGACCGCTCCGCGAAATCAGTCGCCAAAGATAAAAAGATGGCTGGGTATGTGGTCCACACTGTCTATATGGTGGGCACGCATAGCAAGAGCAAGGACGGGGCCACCACATCTCAAATCCAATCTGGCTTGAATGTGGTTGCCGCTTCCCAAGAACAGCCGCCTCCGCTGGGTGATGAAAACCCTCTCGATGAGGATGATAGGCAGAAAGACCCTTCGGTCCATGAGCAATCGGGCTCGGAAAGCGAAGATGAGCCAATCTTCCGTCCCAAGAACACAGAGCAACAACTTCTCCAAGAGCTCCGAAAACAGCTCAGAAGTAAAGATAAGGAGATGGCCAAACTATACTCCAAAATTGACGACTTGACGAATGTCGTCTTGCAGCTCACGGCCTAACTTGCCTCTCAGTCGTCCAATCAAGCGCAGGGCTCTGCTCATGAACCGGGAAACGGTGTCCCAAGGCAGCCGATGCCTATTCCCTCAAATCCAAAGGTGGGCGGACCGCATGAAAGTCAGTCGCATCCTATCTCGGGAAATGTCTTGGCTACCGATGACAGTAGCCCGCTAACTCAAGATCAAATCATGGATTTGGTTGCCAACAAAGTTAAAACATTGGTAGCTGAAGCCGAAGCGCAAAAAGATATCAGCAGTAGTAGGAGACCATATCCTGCTCAGTATGATCTGGTAGAATTTCCTAGCGGCTATGTCATCCCTAAATTCGGAAGATTCGATGGGACGGGAAATGCGAATCAGCACGTCGCCCATTTTAAAGCTTCATACGGGAATACTGGGGGCAATGATGCGCTTCTCCTCTGCCAGTTCGTTAATAGCTTGACCGATGTTGCTTTCGACTGGTATGCGAGCATACCGGATGGCTTCGTCATAACTTTCGTCCAAATGGAGTTTCTGTTTTGGCAGAGGTTCATGAGCGTCAGCGATAAGATCACCATCGTTGACCTCGTAAGGACCAAGCCAAAGAACAACGAAAGCAGCAAGGATTTTATAACCCGATGGTGCAATATCTCCGTCAAATGCGAACCGCCGATAGAGCAGGACCATTCTGTCAGTCTCCTCGTCGGAAATCTCAACAATTAGATGGCCCCGTTTGTATGCACCGCGGGTCTCAAAACATTCCAAGAGCTGGACAGGAAAGTTCAGATGCTGGAGCGCTCAAAGCAGGAGTTCTCCTCGGATTCCCAAAATAACAATAGGTCCTAGAGAAACCGAAAGAACGATAATCGCAAAGGCGGGAATTCCGACGATTCTGAATCTTTTAACACTTCGGCTAACCGAAATAAGTAAGGGATGAGCAGGCCTAGTGCCAACCAGCCTCGGGAGCCAGTGTTCGGAGAGGGAGGAGAATCTCCACTCAAAGAGAAGCTAGATAAGGTCTATTCCTTCAGAAGGGAAAAAATCCGTAAAATATTCAAAGACACCCTGAAGAACGGTCTACAACTGCCAGAGTCAAAAAGACCGCAGGAAGCGAATATGACCGACGACCCCAAATACTGCCCCTATCACAGAGTGATAGGTCATGCCATTGAGAACTGTTTCGTCTTCAAAGATTGGGTCGAAAAGCAATACAAGGCAGGAGAGATAGAACTGTCTAAAGGCGTGTTAACAAACAGTCCAGCTGCGACCGCCAATTTCATATAAACGGAGACCAAAGTTCTTCATGAAACTGATTCTCTCAGATATCTGCCTTTCTCTGAAAACAATCGACCACCACGTCATTAAACTAGGAACAGTCGACCTCTAAGTCGTTAAACTGGGAATGTAAATATATATATATATATATATATATATATATATATATATGTAAATAAACAATAAAATGTGTAAATAAAAGAAAAATAAAGAAAAGCCGAAATGATGGGGCAACTCGCAATAAAAATCAGCGAGTAAAATAAAGATGAAAATAAAGCCGAAATGATGGGGCAACCGCGAATAAAAGCCGAAATGATAGGGCAATCGCGATCTTCGCGATAAGAAAAGCTGAAATGATAGAGCAATCGCGGTAAAACAAAAAAAAACGCCGAATGATGAGTCGCTCCTGGTACCTATTCTAGTGTAGCGATGCAGACGCCAACCAAAATCCAATTTCTCAAAATTCTCCCAGCCCTACGGCTAGTCCCCAAATTGACTACCGTATACAATTCACGGGCTCAAATAATTCTCATCATACCCATGCCCTACCGTAATCACCAGTTACGCGGCTGGTCTCCACCTTTGGAATTATGCTCCATTGAGAAGACCCACTCATGTGTCCTCACGATACATGAGGAGAACAAACCTTTATGGGATCCTTACGACTCATAAAGGAAAAACACACTTAGGAGTCCTCATGACTCCTAAGGAGAAAATACACCTGCGGGATCCTTACGACTCGTAGGGAGAAAATGCTTTTATGGGACCCTCACGGCCCATAAAATTGAAAAGCCTTAGGCGATAGGGATCAAACCTGTCTCTTAAGCCATCGCTCCTCAATCCCTAAATGGCGAATGATGAGTCGCTCCTGGTACTATATTCCAGTGCAGCGATGCAGACGCCAACCAAATTCCAAATTCTAATCCCTAAATGGCGAATGATGAGTCGCTCCTGGTACCATATTCCAGTGCAGCGATGCAGACGCCAACCAAATTCTAAATCCCATACCCCAACGGCGAATGATGAGTCTCTCCTGGTACCATATTCCAGTGCGGCGATGCAGACGCCGACAAAGTCCCGAAATTTTTCCGGCCCTACGGTCTGGATCATACATCCTGCAAAACCGTATACAATCCACAGGCGTAAAACAATCCCAATCCCTTCCAAGTCCTACCGGTGAGACCATATTCAAAGTCCCACCGGCGGTGAAGATTCAAAAAAAAGGGTACGTCCACAAGCAAAATGGGCACGGATGAAAACCTGAAAGGGCTCCGTGAGTAAAAATAGCAGGACTGCCGGCGAGTTTGTGAAAACCTGAAAGGGCGCACTCTCGTAAAAAAGAGATAAAATGCACTCACAATGTCCTCTCGACTTTGTGAGGAGAAAATTCCCGCGTGAGATCCTTACGACTCACAAAAGAGCAACACACTTAGGAGTCCCCGCAACTCCTAAGGAGAATATACACCTACGGGATCCTTACGACCCGTAGGGAGAAAATGCTTTGTGAGCCCTTATGGCTCAGAAAATTGAAAAATCTTAGGCGATAGGGACCTAAAACCTGTCTCCTAAGCCATCGCTTCCTGATAAGCAAACGCAAATGATGATTGGCTCATGGTACCATATTCCAGTGTAGCGATACTGATGCCAAGCAAAAACCAATTCCCAAATCTTCCCGAGGAAAATGATGAGTTGCTCCTGGCATTATTCCAGTGCAGCAACACAGATGCCAAACCAAAACCAATTCCCAAATCCTCTCATGACAAATGATGATTCGCCTCTGCTACCATATTCCAGTACAGCGATGCTGATGTCAACCCAAATCAAATCAAACCAACAACCTCTGCGGCGGAATCATGCTCCGTCCCAGAATTTACCCCGTGTCGAAATGATGCTTCGCCTCGAGATGTCTACCTTCCATGCCAGAATTATGCTCCGCCTCGGTATCAAATCAACCAACCAGCTCTGCGTCGGAGTCATGCTCCGTCTCAGAGTGTACCCCGCGTCGAAATCAAGCTTCGCCTCGGTGTATCTGCCTTCCCTGTTGGAATTATGCTTCGGCTCGGAATCAACCAACGACCTCCTCGTCGGAATTATGCTCCGCCTCGGAATCAAGTCAACCAGCAAGCTCTGTGTCGGAATCATGCTTCGTCTCAGAATGTGCACCCCGTGTCGAAATCATGCTTCGTCTCGGTGTATCTGCCTTCCCTGTCGAAATAATGCTTCGTCTCGGAATCAAGTCGGCCAACAAGCTCTGCGTCGGAATCACGCTCCATCTCAGAATGTACCCCGTGTCGAAATCATGCTTCGCCTCGGAGTATTTTCCTTCCCCGTCGGAATTATGCTTCGCCTGGGAATCAACCTCTGCATCGAAACTATGCTTCGGTCAGAATGTTTGCCGCTCGTCGGAATGATGCTCCGATCCCTGGAATCATTCTCCGCTCTTCGGAATGATGCTCCAATCCCTCTGGAATGATGCTCCGCTCTTCGGAATAATGCTCCGATCCCTGGAATCATGCTCCGCACTTTGGAATGATGCTCCGATCCCCTGGAATCATGCTCCGCTCATCGGAATGATGCTCCGATCCCTGGAATCATGCTATGCTCTTCGGAATGATACTCCGATCCCCTGGAATCATGCTCCGCTCTTCGGAATGATGCTTCGATCCCTGGAATCATGCTCCGCTCATCGGAATGATGCTCTGCTCCCGGAATTATGCTCCGACTCTTCGGAATGATGCTCCGATCTTTGGAATCATGCTCCGCTCTTCGGAATGATGCTCCGATCCTCGGAATCATGCTTCGACTCTTCAGAATTATGCTTCGACTCTTCGGAATGATGCTCCGACATCGGAATTATGCTCTGCAAATCGGAATGATGCTCCGATCCCTGGGAATCATGCTCCCCGAGGGTACTCCGACACTGGAATTATGCTCCGGGAATCAAAATGATGCTCAGATCCCCAGGAATCATGCTCCCCGGGATGATGCTCCGCCCTGGAATGATGTTCCACCTCGAAGTCCAACTTCAAGCTCCATCAATTTCGTGCACACAACTCATGGATGCGGTGTGCATTCATTGATGGGGGCACTTTGTTGGGGTCAAAATTTGCACCCCTAGTTGACCAAGTCAAAGTCAAGGTCAACCCCAAACCAAGTGGGCCCAAGCCCAGATCAAGTGGGCACATGCCCGAGTCGAGCCCGAACATGAAGCGGCCGTCCTCCCCCATGCTGAAATAAAAAATCATGTAATAAATAATTTTGATGTAATTTTTTTATACATGAATGGGCATAAAGCCAAATTTTTGTAAAGCCCATGGCTTATGTGCAAAAAGAAATGGCACATGAGCCACGGGATGGGCAAAATGCCATTTTGTAAAGCCCAAGGGGTTACATGTAAATATGTAAGCCTATATAAGGCAACATGATGAAAATATCTAAGATACTTTTTTCATTCCCCTCAAAAATCTAGGCTTTGTGCCACTTTCCCCTTTCTGAAGGTTCTAAACCTTCTTCTTTCTTTTGAATTAAATCAAGAGCTTTACTCTTCCTTTTCCAAAACTAAATAGTTTTTCATCACAAAACCCACAAAGAGGAGCTTAGATCTCCCATCAGATCTCAAAAAGAAGAGATTTTTAAAATCTCACATCTCTTGATTTTCAAGATCCTGCCAACATAGGAGGAAGAAGGGGGCCCATCTCCGAAAACCCCATTTTTAGGAAGACCCAGGGCTCCAAAGAAGAACCCCTTTCATCAACTCCAAAACATCTTAGGAGTTTAACTCCACTCTAAATCCTCTTTTGGGATTTTAAATCCTATTTCTAGGGCTAAAATCCCCTTTCCTTGCCGGCGCCCGAGCGCCTTGATTAGTCGAAAATACTGCATTTTTAACATGACAATTTCCCTATCAATTGCACTCATCTAGAAGTGTTCGGTATTCATATTGCACATATTATCAAAACATCTCTGAAATACCAGATTGCATGTGTTAGACTTTGAAACCGACACTTTAAGGAAAATTGACTGTGTTTCATGGCATCGCATCATCCTTGTATTGCACAACTCTTGTTTCGAGAAATTGTGCAGGAAATTGCAGGAACAAAGCTAAAATTGGGAAAAGAGCTGATCAAAAATACACCAACTCCAAGATGTGAGATCTGGTAGTGATACAGAAAGCCAAAAACAATTTAACATATCATATAAAGGCCCAAATGTTAGCCTAAGGCCACAGTTGAAGACAAAAGCCGTGAAGCTTCAATAGCGCCGCGGTTCCGCGGCGGGAGCCCGCTTGCGCCGTGGATCCGCGGCGGCTTGATAGCGCCAACTCTCCAGATTTCGTACACATGTCTCCTCTAATGACCCAAGCTTCCAGAAGACTCCCGATTCTCCACGTGGCTCATCTAGAAGGCTCGGCTTAACAAACTATTTCTAGAAGGCTCTCTTTAACAAACTTTTGGAGGGAAAATTCAAATTTAAAATCCTAGATCTAGGCTTTGGAGTTCTATAAAAAGGAGCCTAGATTTAGGGTTGAGGGGGTTCAAGAATCATCCATCATCTTCTACCCACAAGTTGAGTGACACAACTTGTGCCTCAAAACCCTAACCCTAATTCCAATTCAAAAATCAAGATCAAGATCCCGAGTACCATTCAAGCAAGAGAGCCTTCAACCTTTAGAAAGCGACGCCGGATTTCATCGGAGCAAGAGATCCAAGGAGATCCGCGACTCAAGGAGCCGAGCAAAGCCTAAATCGACGATCTGGTTCCTTCCTTTTGTAAATTCAAGAGAGTTGTAACGAAATTTGTCGATAAATAAAGGTGAAATTTCTATATCTTGCATATCTTTTAATTCAAGCATTATGATTCAATCTCAATTTGTGATTGCGTTTGTTATTATGATATTTGAGTAAAACTCCGCTCGTGTAGGAGTTGTGACGATCGATAGATGATGATGATTTAGACACTTTTACAATTCTTAAATCCTATAATATTTGTAAATTCTTGTGAATCAAATGATCGATGACCTAGTTTCGGGATGATGCTCTATTGATTGTGATCACTCGAAACTAGGGAACAACGATTGATCATTTGATTAAGTAGAAGCTAGAATTTGAATGAGATTCATCGAAAGGACAAAGGATGAGTTGCGGAATCCCTAAATTCTCCACAAGATCCTTAACCCTCGGTAAATTTTCATCGATCTAGTATCAATTCGTTAATGGATAAAAATGAGTAATCATTAGATCTCATCACATCTATAGATCCGATCTACTCCTACGAGCTACACTTCGAATCTTGATTGTTGGTTGGAAATTATCACACATCTCAATTCTTGATTTTAATGTTTCTTTTAGATCTAGATTTTTCTAATTCTTGATATTCAATTACAAATCATGAATTGTTTCTTTTCTTTTCACTAAATTTTCTACTCATCTAATTCGAAAATTGAACGGATCTCACTTTCCCTGTGGACGATCCGCACTTACTAACGCGCTACATCCGACACCGTTATTGATTGCGGTCAAAATATTTTTGGTTGTAATTTATTTACAATTTTCATACTACAGAATCCGAAATCGCAATATCCAATCAAATGGCGCCGTTGCCGGGGATCGTGTGCTAATTTGTTCATTTTTTGAAATTTGAGTTGAAAAGTTTATTCCATCTTAATTTTGAAGATCGAAACTCGCGCAAAACACTAAACGAGTTGTTGTGGTTAATTGCAAGAAAATCTGGAGCTTGCTGTGCAATTGAAAAAATATTTGGAGAATTCCAGAGAGCTAAGGAAGTGATCAGGAGCGTTCTGTGAAATTTTTGTTCAAGGATCACACTATAGCACCGCGATTCCGCGGCATATGGGCTTCATTGCGGCGGTTCCGCGGCCTCTTCAAGGCTTCGCTGCACGAAAATTTTTCAGGTACTTTCTTACTTTCTTATCTCCTTCCTCATCTGCTCCAATTAACAATTTGTTGCAGGCTTCTTTGCAAAAATCGCAGCGCCGCAAAAAGCAAAATAAATTGTGCGTGTTTTTGATTTTGTGGTTATTTGCATATTAATACGGAAATTAAGGGGCACGGCCAAATCCAGATTAGGTGGGGAGTTCATTACCCTTCCTAAGCCCCAAAAATCACAAACTTGCATCCACATTACCCTCATTAAACTAAAAAATATCTAGAGATGACTCTAAGGACCGTCGCGCTCACTTAGGACAAGAGAAGGCCGTGGGTAATCCATTGTTTATCCGCGTTTCTTTTGTGGTGTCTAAGGCAAGTGTGTCGAAGGCTAGTGGTTACTTAATTAGGCCCACTACTTACGTAGTGGAGAACCTCCCACTTACCTGGCACTTACCTGGCCATAGGAGAGACAAAGAGAAAGTGGAGGATTGATCCTGCGACTTGTCTTTTGGCAGTTAGGAGCGGTCTAGAGCTTTGACCTAGGTGACCACTAGATTTTAGGGTTGCTTGTTGCATTTGTTGTGATCGCATCATATTTTCAAAAAATCCGTATCATTTTTCAAAACAAACACCGCATTCATTCATTCCCCTAAATTATAAGTCACGCTGCCACTTGTACTAACCTTTTTTAGTGCAAGATAGGTTGGATACGGGATTCTAGTGCCCGACTTGTCCGCGTTCCCCCGATCGACTCCGAAGTCGGTATTTCTTCATTTACCTCTCTTTTACCTACCACCACACCCACACCGATGGATCCGTCTCCATCGAACCTCTTTACCGCTGCTCTGCCACCGTCCGTTGGTGTACAGAATCTACCCCGCATCTCTTTCCAAGAGAGGTGCTATCCTTTGCGAGGTCCTCTTTCGACCTGCTTATCCATTCCACCAGCCAACGGGGATAATTTTGAGATTAAACCCCAGTACATCAACCTTCTACCCAAATTCTACGGTCTCCAGACTGAAGACGCATACGTCTTTATCACCAAATTTGAAAATGTATGCGCGATGATGGGTACATCACAACTTTCTGTGGATGCTATGCGTCTACGTCTTCTTCCATTTACCTTGTGCGATATAGCCGAGAAGTGGTTGTATAACACCACCGCACATTCCATTACGAATTGGGAAGAATTCATTGCGGCATTCCTTAAGAAATTCTACCATATGCAAAAGACAGCTCGAATCCGTAGCGAGCTATATCTATTCACCCAGCTTCCTACTGAACCATTCTCAAAATGCTTTGAATGATTCAAGGATCTTTTGGTTCAATGCCCACATCACGGCATCCCGAGATGGGACCTTTGCCAAATCATATATGAGGGCATTAACCCTACCACTAAAAAAAACCTTGAAAACATGTGTCAAGGCACCTTTACGACCAAGGATGATGGGGAAGCTTGGAAATTTTTAGAAGAGTTCGCTGAAAAATCCTTACAGTGGGAGAGTGGAACCCAGCCATCGTCTAGGGGTGGCGTACACCAAATAGACGTGTCCATAGGTGTTCGAGCTGAGATGGCAGCAATGCAAAAGAAGCTCGAAACTATGGAACACAAATTTTTAGCAGCCTCCCTAAACCCGATGTCGCTCCCCAAAACTGTATATGGGTGCTGTTCTGATCCTTCTCACTTAGCGGAAGAATGTCCATTAAACTCTCCGTTTCAAGGTCACAAGCATACCAATGCCGCATTTCAAAGACCTAGAAACGACCATTTTTCTTCCACGTACAATCAGAGTTGGAGGAATCACCCGAACTTTGCTTGGAACCAATCCCAATCTCAAAACACGGTTCCAAATCCGAATCATTTCCAAAGGGTCCCTCCACCACAACAGCAACCACTTCAACTCACTCAGCACCCCTACCAGTCATAAAATTTCCAAAACTAGGTCAACCTTCCTGCACCGTCTAATCCTATGCAGTCGACCTGTTCTGACAAGTTCTCTCAATTCACTCAAACCATGAAGTCACTCTTGTCAAATTTCATGGAAGTGTCGGCTGAGGTTAGGTCTTCCGTCGGTGAGATAAAGAAAAACTCAGCGTCCTAAGCTGAGAGTATCAGAATGATGGAAGAAGAAATTGCACGACTTAAAGCCGAAATGAGTGCGAGAGAAAAAGGGAAACTTCCGTCTCAACCCCTACCGAATCCTGGGCATTACAATGTAAATGCCGTCACTGTTGGAGATAGTGCCCTCAGAGTCAATTATTGGATCACAGACACGTGATTGCAATGATTGAGGGAGGACCTGTCCCGGTAGGACAGTCTTACTCGAGATGATAGTATGCTATCTGGTTTATCTTTATCATCGTGTACTGCTTAGGTGACCTGACAGGTCGCTATTACACGTTGATAGAGCCCCTAGGATTCTTGCTTGACCACCAGCAGTATGAGGGCGATCATACAAGTGGGAGCTGGGGTCTATAAGCACATCCTTAAAAGGTCCCTAGTCGTGCGAGTTTCGAGACAGGGCATCGATACTCCAGAGTAGACTAGTGCATATAGTCGAGACCCCGACGAGAGGCGGTGGCCGGTCTCACAAGCCACTGGTGTCAGTTGGATCACCTAAGATGTATACAGGTGCTCATTGGGTTATGAGTACACCGGACAGGACTCGCCGGGAACATGCTAGTTGGTCTTATACCAGACGTCAGATAGCAGTTCCCAGGTGACATGTGTACAGGTTAGTTCATCGACCTGAGGATCGTCATTTGTCTCGTGTGAGTTCCCACTGTACTTTGATTACTACCCTACCACGCTTAAAGGAGACGTGCAAACAGGTTTTAGTTGGGTACAGTCCCGAGCCACATGGAGGCAGTGAGCGTATCTTCAGGGGTTCGTCTCTCCCGGTATTGGGGGTGAGGTCGAGCTGTGTCTAGGAGAGCCACTACACAAAGCCCTCGGCCGAGGCAGGAGATTTACTGGTAGGTATTCCAGTAGTATCTCAGGGTGTTCTGGGCTACACTCCGACACGACTTGTACCGCTTTTGGGGGTCTGACTTTTACCAACCCCCTAGGCCCTCCATGCGATGCTCATAGACGAACGGACCGGACTGTACGGATATTGTCACTGACAGGCTCAGTAGGGTGTCAGGATGAGTTCACTCATCGACGTCCCTTTTGGTCAATACCTGGTAGCCCGTTACGTATTGGCTTATACCTCTGACGTGCTAGTGGTTAAATCCACAACCAAGATATTGACGAGTCTTTAGAGTCCCCCACATTCAGTTACTCAAGCTTTCGGGCGTAAAGATGTAGAGGCCGTATGGAGATATGGCAGGGTCCGATCAGATACGTGCGGTATTGCACGGATCAGGATCGGACAGTTTGTACTAGAGGCCGTATGGAGATATGGCAGGATCCGTTCAAATACGTGCGGTATTGCACGGATCAGGATCGGACAGTTTGTACTAGAGGCCGTATGGATATATTGCAGGGTTCGGTCAGATACGTGCGGTATTGCACGGATCGGGATCGAACGGATATTACTAGCCGGCTTTGGTTTAAGCCGGATCCTAGTATAGTACAGTGTAGATTTTGTCTCATAGCATTTGTATTTCAGTCGGAATACAAATGCGGGTGTGTATGCACAGTATCGGGGTTTTCCTGTGATTTATTACGGGACCAGTTTTCTGGAGTTGCCAAGTTGCTTTCCGTTTCGGCCGATTTCCTTTGTATCGTTCATTGGCCGAAGATTGATGGAGGAGGGCTTATTTGCATTGTTGCAAATAAGTATTTGTGGAGGGGGCCTTTGCATTTTGTTGCATCATGATGGGAGCTCCATACCTTGACTTCTTGACTTCATGATGGTTCATGATGGTTGGACTTTGTTTGTGATGAGTAATAGTTGAGTGTTGGTTTTGCCTTGTTATCATTGGTTCACATGATTTCTTTTTCCCTCTCTCTTGCATGATAGAGTTTCCCACTCATTCTTTTGGTCACTCTCTCATTTTCTCACTCTCCCCTCACAATGCATGGCCGGCCAAGCTCCATGGGGCTGTCCAAAATTTAGTGTGTGGGAATTTTTTCTCATTCCATGCTACAAAAATTCCCATGTTCATCCCCAAAAAGACTTATATCATTCTCCTCCAAAAAGGGCAACTTCCAATACCCTAAATGACACTTGAACACTACACATTCTACAGCAAACCTTGGGCACGTCGACTAGCCAGCTTCGTGGCCGAGTTGCCTCGGCATTGAGGTGGGAGCCCGTAAAAGATGTAGGCGATGTGGTGCACTTCCGGCGACGAGGTGGAGACAGGACATTCCGCGGGAGATCGGGACGACGACGAGAAGACCGGAGGATTCGGATCTGTCGGTATATCTCTATTCCTTTTCTTGTAGTTAGCTAGGACTAGTTAATGGTTCGATCCGGGTGTTTAGTGCGCGGTGGTGCCGGTTTGCTTGTTTGCAAAAATTAAAGTCTATCACCGCTTCCGCATTTGGCCGTCGGATTGACGGCCGGTGCGCCGTCGTGCACTTACAGTGGTATCAGAGTCTCGCCATTAACTTAGTCTAGCTTTGTTTAATGTGTTTACATTTCCGATCGATCAAAATTCCAAAATCCGCGTTTTCTTCACATCAGTTTTCTGTTGAATTTTTCCTTGCTCGAAAATTTTTTCAGGTTGCGGAAAAGTGATGTACTGGAAATTATAAGAACACTGTAGAAATTCGATACAGTGACTCCACAGTGGGAGCGCGGAACCGCGGCCAAACACCCCTTTGGGCCGCGATTCCGCCGCACTCTGTTGAGATCACTGCATCAAATTTCTGCAGTTGCTCTCTGGGTTGATTTTAGGGTTTTTGGAATATTATTTTTGGGCCCAGAATTTCTTGATGTGCTACAGTAGTACTTGGGGGCCCACTTGTTAAAATTTGATCGATCGGATATTTTAAACACATTAGTTCACAGTATTTACATTATATCTGCGACCGTGAATGTCACTTGATCGGTAAATCCTGTCTAACTGCTATAGCCCGGTTAGACGGATTTGCGAACGTGATTTTTACGTTGATGTTCTGTGTATTGCTGTGATGTTGCGGATCGGTCGTGGGGATAGCCTGGATACAATGCTAGTACAGTGTTTTGTTGTATTATGTACATTTGATATTGCGGGGCGAGCGTCCGACATGTGGACTGCCGTCACTGCCTGTTTGTATTATTATTTTGGGGCACGACCAGGTTGTGGTCGATGTACCCGTTGTATGTATATTTTACTTTCTGTACTAGGATTGCCCCGCGGAGGGGTGCACGGATAGCCGGGTTCTGGAGGGCAACAAGCCCGCATCTCATGGCATTGAGACGGAGGGGGCTTTACTCTAGAATTGGCGGGCTATTCTCCGCACTCGTAGGGGTACAGGTTGACCCAGGAGGGGTGCCCAAGTTACCGGATTCCGTGAAGTGCTGGGTGGTCCATTCACGGAGCTGAAGGGGGCTGCCTCGCTTCAGGTTTTGGCGGGTAACTTGCCGCGCCCGTAGGGGTCTAGGTTTTCATTGCACAGGCTATCCACACGACTAGGGGAACGTCGGGTTTCAGTAGTGGCTCTGTGAAACCCGGGGATCCCAGATATCTGTATTGTTCTGTGATGCTGTACATTTCTGTGATGTTGCATTTTTTATCACGCCTTGAGCGAAATATTATATATTGGTATATATATTAGTAGATGTTGTATATGTTTTGCATCCGCGCTAGTCCAGTCCCCGCTCTGTCGTTAGTTAGCTAACTTAACGGGTAATGACGGGACCCAGTGGCGAATGCGGATGGCATATACGTACATCGGTATATTTTCGTTCTTTGTGGTGTGATCATTTGATGGGACCGCGTTGATTCGGATCAATGCAAGTTAAAAACAAACCTAATCTGATGTTGTTGGAACACTTTTCAAAATGTTGTTATTGCAAGGACGTTCACTTTTGTTTTGCATCGTGGTATTCAGTTGGAATATCCTGCTCCTCAGTCGACGAGGCAAGGGCCGAGATCCCTTCACCGGGAGTGACCCCTTGGACAAAAAGTTTGCGTCAGGGCATTAACTTCACTATAGCCGATTACTTTTGCTTTGCATCGTGGTATTCAGGTGGAATATCCTGCACCCCATTCTACGGGGAAAGAGCCGAGATCCCTTCACCGGGAGTGACCTCTTTAGCAAAGGTTTTCGTCACTATATTTTTAAAAGCTATCCGTTCCTTCAACGATATCAAGTTCATTACGTTAAAGGTTTTCGCCAGAAACCATTCGTAGCCCTCCATCATTTCAGTTAAATATTCGGTAGTATTCAAGCTATGTATTTTGACCTCACGCCAAGGCATAGTGTTTGGTAGCTGCCGGGTATTTATCTGTTGCATAGATAGATGCGTTGGTTTGGGACAGTCGTACTACTATTTTGGCCTACGTCAAGGGTATGTATGGGTGGATTCAAATTAACCTGGACAATGATGGGTAGGACTTGACATGTGACTTATGATATTTTGACCTCACGCCAAGGTCATAAGAGCATGGGGCAAAAATCACATCGGGAGTTTCAAAAGAACTGAAACTTGCCAGATATGCGCATACCTTCTGGAGTGTGATACCGTGAGCGGATTCCGTCACGTTGTCGTGCGATGATAGTTGGATCCCGATTCCCACTGATGAGTTATTTTACTCCTCAGGTGACCCCGACTAATTCTTCTTTCAGGTTTGGAGGAGAATTTGACGGTACAGTGGGAGGTTTCCAGATTAGATAAATTGGTAACCATTCTGATCTAGGTTAGAGTGCACGCTGAGTGTTTCTTTTCTCTCTCTCTTTGGCAGCGACCATTGACCCGACCCTAAGACTATGACTCAGAGACCAAAATTAACCGAACCTTCTTAAACACTGGCTTTTGGATTGTCAGAGTTGCAAACCTCATTGCCACTCCTACTTTTACCCTTTTCTCCAGGACACCCCGTATTACTACGAACGTCCACTTCCATTGGACAAAACCATCGTATGGTTAGATACGAACTCGAAAGAATTTATTCGAGGATGGTTTCAGGTTCTGGAGAAAACGGATAGGACTATTCAGTTGTCTTTTCCTTTTACCTTCTCTCAGGTTGCGAGTACTCCTTGGTTTAGAAGATAGTACACCTATTACGCAAATTGGATAGTCTTCTTCCAAACCTTAGGCTGGTGCCGACCGGTAGGGAATGAAGAAAACCAATTAGCCTAATGATGGTGTACAGAAGGTATTAAGTTAAAACAAAGCAAGGGATTAGTAAGAGGGCAAAATAAATTGCGACTGATATTCACGAGCAAACCAAATATTCCTTCGCCAATCCTAAATCACCTTTGTATTTCTCCAGGACACACCGTATCACTACGAAGATCCACAGTTTATTGGATACTCCATCGTATGGTTATATACGAACTCGAAAGGAACTTGTTACAGTTCGGGGATGGATTCTGGTTCAGGAGAAATAGGAATAAGGTTTATTCGGTTGTCTTTTATCCTCACCTTCTCTCGCATTGCAAGTGCTCCTGGGATTAGGACAGTACACGCATTATGCTTATTGGATAGTCTTCTTCCAAACCATAGGCTGGTGCCGAATGGTAGGGAAGGAAGAAAACCATTTGGCCTAAAGGGGTGTGCAGAAGGTAATGACTAAAGACATAAAAAGGGATTTGGAGAGGTGGCAAAGAATTATACGGTTACAGTCGAGAATCTGGAAGAGGCATTACTAGGAATACCGGGATACCCCATCGAAACATTTCAATGTTTCAGTTTCACTGTGTACTGTTAAAGGAAAACTGATTTCTCAATTAGTCCTTACTCCAGGGTATGTATTTACCGGGTATGATTCTCACATCTGTATGGTTTTACAGATGATGAGTGGGAGTAAGCTATTGGGAATTAGGTGATTGTCCTCATTATATCGGGATTCGTTGTAATCGGTGATATTTGAGGAAGTCAGCTGGGTTGTTTGCCGGACGGCAAATATTTGGTTTTGAATATCCGATGTCATGCACTAATTTCAAATTGATATATCTGTACGTCTATTTTCATAGAGTGAGATATACCTTTTTGAAATTATGTCTACGACATTTACCTATATCAGTGGATGGTTAGGTAAGGAGCATTAAACAGCGGTGTAATTCTTCTTAACCATAAGTACAGTTTTCAACCTACGACACACAGTGAATGAGTTATCAGACTCAAGGGACTTATACAGAGTATTGTATGTTGTCCAGGGTCCATCAGGACAGAGGGGTTGGTCCTCGTACTATATTCGGTTTACTCGTGACTTCTCTAGTTTTTAGACAGGTGTTTCGTGGAAACACAGGGTCCGAATTTTGAGAAGTTATAGGTATTTGAATAAAGTAGAGAACCAGGTGCAGCAAGTATCAGGATTCTTCAAAGTGATCGAAGATGTAGATGCTTGTGTATGGTATTCAGTTGATAGTAATGATAAAGAGAACTTGCTTCTCTTTCAGGTTACTCATAATTGGAAGCATTCCTAAGTTGAGTAACGCTGATTGGCCTCTTTCCATTTAGTTGACATGCACTGGAGACAGCTGCATGATTTGAATCTGGTTCAATTAAAATCAGTGCCTCTGGTCCTATATTGGATATAGAACAGTTCGTATCTTAACGATGTTAAGATACGGGGAGTTGTCCGGCTTATGATTAAAACCAGACACTGGACAACTCAAGGCACGTTTCTGTAATGGCTGTTTGTGGGTTGACCCAAGCTATGACGAGGGTTGACTTTCTACCATCTGGAAGATCAATAGCGATATTGTTCTAAACTCGCCATAGTTTTAATAAAAATGGTTTTCTTTTCAGAAAACAGTAGTGGGAGTATGGTAGAACTGGAAGTGATTCCAGAACCACAAAACGATTACTGAAGATTTGATAGGAACCTAAAGATTCAATCTGGTTTGACATTCCATTGGCCACTCCGCAGATAAGGTGGGTAACTTCAGGCACCCGAAAGGTACTCCGGTAGCCTCAAGGACGGTGACAGAGAAGTTCTTGTTTACCCACAATTGCCATTGCTGTTGTTCCAGACCGTGAGACCCGGCAGGAGGATGAATATAGCATCGTTCTAAACTAGCTTTGGAAGTGTACGTGTATATGACTCTGCCAGAGGGTAGTCGTGATCAGTGGGAGCAGCGAAAGCATTGGTGGACAGGTAGCTTATGTCTATTTATAGACTAAAGCAGATGTAGCGGAGATAGATCATCAATTTCTGATAGGACAGTCATAGGTTTGACTTCATCAGAATAGGGGATGGATCTGTTAAGAAGGTAGTAGGGTATGATGTCCTGGTATTTGGATGACATACACAGAGTAGGAAGTGATATTCCTATACTACGATCGGTTATACTTTGGTCGTCACACAGTGGTTTCTCCACACGGGACTTGGACATTATATCAGTCATACTGGTTACTAGATCTATGGTTTTAGATCTAGATTTGGGTGGTTTCCCAATCAGGGTACTTAGACAGCATTCTAAGAGTATTTAGAATGGACGACTCCTGGCACGGTAGTGTACCTGCAGGTGATGGAGTCACCCTCTCTAAAGGTGTCTTACAGACTAAAGGGGAGAGGGATGTGCATGATTGGCAGATCACTTGCTCAGGCAATTGAGTCAATCATGAGATGTCAAGTACCACACCAGGTGTTGTTCTTGCACTAGATGCAATAAGTTGACATTGATCCAATCCGGGAGAAACAGTCGGAAGCAGTTTTAGAACATAAGTGGATGTTCTAGGGATATGATAACGATAGCCTCATTCGGGAGACAGTTATCATTCCAGGCTTCCAAGGTGACTTGGACGACAGGGAGGTTGTCAGAGTTATAGTTTTCCTTCTGACGAGGGGCAGTATTTTGGACAGGTGGTCCAAGGCAATACTGAGAGTGGCTTGGCGCAGGATACTGATTAAGTACGGTTGACGATACAGTCTAAGAAGTTTGGATTTGGAGTTCATTTATGAGCTAGGTCCCATCAGACATCCAGACACATTCTAAGACAGGTATTGCTCATTTCGGGAGATGGTTTTCTCCGCGAACATGAGATATAGAGAGACATAGAAAGAAACATCAAACCGGATCCACTCACTGAGGCTATTCCTCGAACGCAATAGTTTCGCAAACGAGCTTTGTGAGACTGACAAGTAGAGGAGTTGGGTGTTCGGTATCATACAGGCTGTGAGTATGCGACATCGCAATAATTAGCCTTGAGTGCAAGTGGGAGATTGTTGGAGATAGTGCCCTCAGAGTCAATTATTGGATCACAGGCACGTGATTGCAATGATTGAGGGAGGACCTGTCCCGGTAGGACAGTCTTACTCGAGATGATAGTATGCTATCTGGTTTATCTTTATCATCGTGTACTGCTTAGGTGACCTGACAGGTCGCTATTATACGTTGATAGAGCCCCTAGGATTCTTGCTTGACCACCAGCAGTATGAGGGCGATCATATAAGTGGGAGCTGGGGTCTATAAGCACATCCTTAAAAGGTCCCTAGTCGTGCGAGTTTCGAGACAGGGCATCGATACTCCAGAGTAGACTAGTGTATACAGTCGAGACCCCGACGAGGGGCGGTGGCCGGTCTCACAAGACACTGGTGTCAGTTGGATCACCTAAGATGTATACAGGTGCTCATTGGGTTATGAGTACACCGGACAGGACTCGCCGGGAATATGCTAGTTGGTCTTATACCAGACGTCAGATAGCAGTTCCCAGGTGACATGTGTACAGGTTAGTTCATCGACCTGAGGATCGTCATTTGTCTCGTGTGAGTTCCCACTGTACTTTGATTACTACCCTACCACGCTCAAAGGAGACGTGCAAACAGGTTTTAGTTGGGTATAGTCCCGAGCCACATGGAGGCAGTGAGCGTATCATCAGGGGTTCGTCTCTCCCGGTATTGGGGGTGAGGTCGCGCTGTGTCTAGGAGAGCCACTACACAAAGCCCTCGGCCGAGGCAGAAGATTTACTGGTAGGTATTCCAGTAGTATCTCAGGGTGTTCTGGGCTACACTCCGACACGACTTGTACCGCTTTTGGGGGTCTGACTTTTACCAAACCCCTAGGCCCGCCATGCGATGCTCATAGACGAACGGACCGGACTGTACGGATATTGTCACTGACAGGCTCAGTAGGGTGTCAGGATGAGTTCGCTCATCGACGTCCCTTTTGGTCAATACCTGGTAGCCCGTTACTTATTGGCTTATACCTCTGACGTGCTAGTGGTTAAATTTATAACCAAGGTGTTGACGAGTCTTTAGAGTCCCCCACATTCAGTTACTCAAGCTTTCGGGCGAAAAGCTGTAGAGGCCGTATGGAGATATGGCAGGGTCCGATCAGATACGTGCGGTATTGCACGGATCAGGATCGGACAGTTTATACTAGAGGCCGTATGGAGATATGGCAGGGTCCGATCAGATACGTGCGGTATTGCACGGATCAGGATCGGACAGTTTGTACTAGAGACCGTATGGATATATGGCAGGGTTCGGTCAGATACGTGCGGTATTGCACGGATCGGGATCGAACGGATATTACTAGCCGGCTTTGGTTTAAGCCGGATCCTAGTATAGTACAGTGTAGATTTTGTCTCATAGCATTTGTATTTCAGTCGGAATACAAATGCGGGTGTGTATGCACTGTATCAGGGTTTTCCTGTGATTTATTACGGGACCAGTTTTCTGGAGTTGCCAAGTTGCTTCCGTTTCGGCCGATTTCCTTTGTATCGTTCATTGGCCAAAGATTGATGGAGGAGGGCTTATTTGCATTGTTGCAAATAAGTATTTGTGGAGGGGGCCTTTGCATTTTGTTGCATCATGATGGGAGCTCCATACCTTGACTTCTTGACTTCATGATGGTTCATGATGGTTGGACTTTGTTTGTGATGAGTAATAGTTGAGTGTTGGTTTTGCCTTGTTATCATTGGTTCACATGATTTCTTTTTCCCTCTCTCTTGCATGATAGAGTTTCCCACTCATTCTTTTGGTCACTCTCTCATTTTCTCACTCTCCCCTCACAATGCATGGCCGGCCAAGCTCCATGGGGCTGTCCAAAATTTAGTGTGTGGGAATTTTTGCTCATTCCATGCTACAAAAATTCCCATGTTCATCCCCAAAAAGACTTATATCATTCTCCTCCAAAAAGGGCAACTTCCAATACCCCAAATGAGACTTGAACACTACACATTCTACAGCAAATCTTGGGCACGTCGACTAGCCAGCTTCGTGCCCGAGTTGCCTCGGCATTGAGGTGGGAGCCCGTAAAAGATGTAGGCGATGTGGTGCACTTCCGGCGACGAGGTGGAGACAGGACATTCCGCGGGAGATCGGGACGACGACGAGAAGACCGGAGGACTCGGATCTGTCGGTATATCTCTATTCCCTTTCTTGTAGTTAGCTAGGACTAGTTAATGGTTCGATCCGGGTGTTTAGTGCGCGGTGGTGCCGGTTTGCTTGTTTGCAAAAATTAAAGTCTATCACCGCTTCCGCATTTGGTCGTCGGATTGACGGCCGGGGCGCCGCCGTGCACTTACAGTCACAACGTTGAGATCAGGAAGAGTGCTGAATAACCATGTTGGGGAAGAAGTTGATGATATTGAAAATCCTTTCAACACCCCAGCTGAGACCTTTCCTCACACACACACTTCTACTTCTGATCCTTGTTCTTCTACCCCACCACTTTCTCACGAGCCTATTCTCCGTTTCCCACTAGGCTCGACACCTCAGCACACCTCTTCTAGTCCTCCACAAACGATCCCCACTCCTCTTTTGGGATCACGTCTACCCCCACTTCCTTCTCCTATGATGGACCCTGCGCTCATTGCTAAAGTACCTTACCCGAATCGGTTAAGAGCTAACAAATTGAGTCCACATATGGAGAGAATTATGGAAATGTTAAAACAGGTTAACATCAACATCCCTCTTCTAGATGCGATTCAACAAGTCCCTGCTTATGCGAAAATTCTTAAGGACTTGTGCACTAGGAAGAGGAAGACTCAAATGCCGAAGAAGGTCTTCATGTCTAATAACATTAGCACTGCTTTCATCCCTCAGCTACCAAAGAAACATAAGGACCCAGGATGTCCTACGATATCGATTTCTATTGGGGGTAAAAACATCAACCGTGCTCTTTTAGACCTTGGCGCAAGTGTTAACCTACTTCCATACTCTGTCTATGAGCAGCTATGGATTGGAGAGTTGAAACCTGCTCACTGCACTCTCAAAACGGCAGACCGTTCGATCACCAAACCTAGGGGTGAACTCGGGGATGTGTTGATAAAGGTCGGGGAATTTGTATTCCCTGTAGACTTCATTGTTCTCGATACACAACCTGTAGCGAACCCCCGGAGCCCAATTCCGGTGATTTTGGGTCGACCATTCCTTGCTACTTCCATTGCTGTCATTAACTGTAGAAATGGTTCAATGAACTTATCATTTGGAAATATGACCATTGAACTGAACATCTACAAAATTGGAAGTCAGCCATCAGAACCCTCTGCTCATATCCTTGATGTGTGCTCTGTCCACGAGATTGCTCCCGAAAGGTGCGGAGTTGAGGAACTTTTCTTTGAAGATCTCGACGACACTACCACATCACTGTTTGACCTTGCACATGATCTTAGTGAGGACACCATTTCCACGCTTGAGTCTGACACTCCTGACTCATCACCATCCGAGTCTGTATCTTTTATAGGCTATGAGCTTCTTTGTGACTCCGAAAATCATTCGATGATCCCACCTTCTATTATTTCTCCGCCAGCATTAGATCTCAAAATTTTACCTTCTCATCTTAAATATGCATATTTAGGTGAGAATGAGTCTTTACCGGTTATCATTTCCGCTTCTCTAGCATCAGAGCAAGAGAATGCACTCTTATCGGTATTGAGATCTAATAGGGAAGCGTTTGGTTGGACCATGGCGGGCATCAAAGGGATTAGTCCCTTGATTGTAGAACATCATATACATGTGATGGGTGATGCCAGACCAACCCGAGAACCACAGAGACGGTTGAACCCCGTCATAAAGGAAGCGGTGATGAAAGAGATCGTCAAATGCCTTGATAATGGTATCATTTACCCAATCTCTGATAGCTAATAGGTGAGTCCAATACATGTCGTCCCTAAGAAATCTGGCATCACTGTTATTACCAATGAGGCAATGAGTTGATTCAGACACGTGCCCAAACTGGGTGGCGTGTATGTATTGATTACAGAAAACTCAATGCCGCCATGATGAAAGACCACTTTCCTCTACCTTTCATTGATCAGATGCTGGAACGCTTAGCTGGACGTGCGTATTATTGCTTTATGGACGGATACTCTGGCTATAATCAGGTCCCCATAGCCAAAAAGGTTCAAGATAAAACCACTTTTACTTATCCTTTTAGTACCTTTGCTTATAGACGCATGCCCTTTGGGTTATGCAATGCTCCTGCTACCTTTCAGCGGTGTATGATGGGGATATTCTCTGACATTGTCGAGAATTTTTTGGAGATTTTCATTGACGATTTCTCGATTTTCGGACTCTTTTTCTGACTGCCTAACGAATCTTGACGCAGTTCTTACTTGTTGCAAAGAAAAGAACTTAACCTTGAATTGGGAAAAATGCCATTTCATGGTCCAAGAGGGAATTGTGCTTGGACATGTTATTTCACGGAAAGGCATTGAGGTTGACAGAGCTAAGATAGATGTCATTCAAAACCTTCCTCATCCCAAAAGCGTCAAGGATATCCGATCATTTCTTGGCCATGCGGGCTTTTACAGGAGATTCATTAAGGATTTTAGCAAAATTGCTAGACCTTTAACTCTTCTCTTGGCCAAGGATACGACCTTCTACTTTGACTCGGATTGTGAGGCAGCATTCGACTCACTCAAACACTCCCTCACTACAGCCCCCGCTCTATCGTCTCCAAATTGGGACTACCCCTTTGAGCTTATGTGTGATGCATCAGATTTTGCAGTTGGTGCAGTCTTAGGACATCACATTGAAAAGATGCCACACGTGATCTATTACGCAAGTAAGACCCTGAATGATGCTCAAATTAACTATACAACTACCGAAAAAGAACTTTTGGCAGTTGTATTTGCATTAGAAAAATTCAGGCCTTACTTGATTGGCTCACCAATAGTTGTGTACACTGATCACTCCGCCTTGAAACATCTTTTGGTGAAGAAAGATGCAAAAGGTAGGCTAATACGTTGGATCCTTCTATTACAAGAATTTGATCTTGTTATCAAAGATAAGAAAGGATGTGAAAACGTTGTAGCCGACCATCTTTCACGCATCTCTTCTTCACCCGTGACCCTGCCGATCAATGATTCGTTTCCAGACGAACAACTCTTGAGCGTATCCACTGAACCTTGGTTCAGGGATATTGTGAACTATCTTGTCACGGGACTAATACCCAGCGATTGGTCAAAACAGGACAAACACCGTTTTTTATCCCAAGTAAAACACTTTTACTGGGACGAGCCATATCTGTTTAAATATTGTCCTGATCAGATCATTCGCCGGTGTGTCCCGAATGAGGAGTTTAAGAGTGTTCTATCTTTTAGTCATGATCAGGCCTGTGGGGGTCACTTCGGTCCTAGAAAGACGGCGGAGAAGGTTTTGCAATGCGGTTTTTATTGGCCGACCCTGTTCAAGGACGCATTTGATTATTGCAAAACCTGTACACAGTGTCAACACACGGGTAGGATTTCCCGGAGAAATGAAATGCCTCAGCAACCCATCTTAGTGGTTGAAATTTTCGATGTTTGGGGCATTGACTTTATGGGTCCCTTTCCCAACTCCTTTGGAAATTTGTACATACTGCTTGCGGTTGATTATGTCTCGAAGTGGGTTGAAGCCATTCCATGTCGCACTAATGACAAGAAGGTTGTCATTAAGTTCTTAAAAGAAAACATCTTTTCGCACCCACGCGCTATCATTAGCGATAACGGGACACATTTCTGCAACAGGTCTTTCGAGACTCTGATGCGGAAATACGCAATCAACTACAGACTGTCTACACCCTATCATCCCCAAACGAGCGGGCAGGCTGAGATTTCGAATAGACAGATCAAACAAATCCTGGAGAAAACTGTTGCTAAGAATAGAAAAGATTGGTCGACCAAACTGACGGATGCTCTTTGGGCATTCCGAACTGCATTTAAAACCGACCAAGGAATGTCTCCATATAGGTTAGTGTTTGGGAAGGCATGTCACTTACCAGTCGAGATAGAGCATAAAGCATTGTGGGCTATTAAGGAAATCAACTTTGACTTAAACCAAGCCTGCAACTTTCGGAAGCTGCAATTGAATGAGCTAAGTGAACTCCGCGATGAAGCTTATGATAACGCTGTAATTGTAAAGAATAGGACCAAGGTTTTTCATGATAAAAACATTTTGAGGAAAACATTTTCACCTGGTCAGCAAGTCCTTCTTTATGATTCACGACTACACCTTCACGCGGGTAAGCTTCGATCTCGGTGGAAGGGATCTTTTGTTGTGCGGTCTGTATACCCGCACGGGGTAGTAGAGGTAGAAAATGTTAAAAACGGCACATTTTTCAAAGTAATTGGATATAGACTAAAGCCGTATTTTTCCACTGACCCCATGAAGGAGCTCCTATTCTTATAGGAGCCATTTTATCTTGATTAAAATTCCTCCGTCTCACCTCCATGTCCTGTATATTACTGCATCAACTTTTTGAATGGAGGTGAGTGAAAAGAATAAGCTTGGGGGAAGATCTTCACTTATATATTTTGCCCCCACTAATAAATTCCTCCCAGGCTTACAGGTTTTGTAGATATAGCGGTTAGCAACAGTGTGGATACTGTTGAAAACAAGTTTGGGGGAGGTTTGTGCTTAGTTTTGCATCATTTGCATATCATTTGCATAAGCACAAAATATTTCTTTAAAAAACTCATAAAAATTTAAAAAATTTAAAAACCTATAAAAATGTAAAAAATTTCAAAACCCATAAAAATTTTGTGTAAAATTTTTTTTTTTTCAAAACCCATAAAAACTTATAAAAATTTCAAAACCCATAAAAATTTAAAAATTTTCAAAATATAAAAATATTTAACATTTTTGTACATAAATAAGATAATAAAAGATTAGATAGTGAAAAATTGCATCCATGAGATTAGAAAAATTTAAGAAAACTAAGAAAATTAGAAGTTTTCTTATACGAACTAGTAATAAGTAGTTATGAGCCGTTGTCCCAGGGGTTAGTAAGATGAAGGAAGTCACTAATCTGAGGATAAAAATAAGTCTGAAAAATAGTTTCTATTCTGAAAGCCAAACATTTTGAACGTTGATACCCTGCTATTCGCACTTACACACGTCTTGAAGCCCGGGATAGTAGAGGATACCTTGAAATGCTCTTGTCTTAAAGCCAATGGATGAAGGAAATAAAAAAAATTAAGAAAATATAAAATGATGAGAAAAATAGACACTGGTTTTGTTATCGCCAAGGCAGCAATAAAAAAATATAGCGAGGGTGCCTCTTCACCTAGTGCCCTAAGGCCAACTGGTCTGGGAGTCACTGCTAAGCCTTAGGTGGTGCAAGACGAGGAAAAACACCAAATAAGCAAGCACATGAGTAATCGGTCGGTTAGTACCTTAAGAAGTATTAACGATCGCATGAAAGTGTGTGAGCAAATTCATCTAAATATTCATTAATTAAAAAGTACTGAGGCTGATGGGCAAGAGTATGATAGCTTGAATTGAATTCTCCGGGTGTAGGGATGTCCTTTACACACACGCAGGGTGATATGATCGATGTTTGGAAGAAAGATAGGAATGAAGAATAAGACGATGTTTTATTGAGGGAGGATGTGATTTCTGACATCTTTTCATGACCATTAAGATAGGGCTCATGACAACCGAAAAGCTAGCTTAGTTGGAAACCCTAATTTTCAAGGCTTTTCTTTTACAATTCTTGTCTTTAAATGTAATATTCATGATCTTCCTTTTATTATTGGATTTTTTGGGTGCAATCCGCTGAAAACCCTCAAGAGACAACACTCCTACTACTAGGGACACCTAGAGGTTTACAGGCTTGTTGCACGTGCTCAGTGCAATCGTGTTGCCTACGAAAGTGTGCTTGTCAGTTTTTCTCTTTCTTTATTTTCACCTTCTCTTTTTAATAAAACAATTCGATCGAGACGATCGAAAATAAGTTTGGGGGAATTTGATCAGTCGAAAATACTGCATTTTTAACATGGCAATTTCCCTATCATTTGCACTCATCTAGAAGTGTTCGGTATTCATATTGCACATATTATCAAAACATCTCTGAAATACCAGATTGCATGTGTTAGACTTTGAAACCGGCACTTTAAGGGAAATTGACTGTGTTTCACGACATCGCATCATCCTTGTATTGCGCAACTCTTGTTTCTAGAAATTGTGCAGGAAATTGCAGGAACAAAGCCAAAATTGGGAAAAGAGCTGATCAAAAATACACCAACTCCAAGATGTGAGATCTGGTAGTGATACAGAAAGCCAAATACAATTTAACATATCATACAAAGGCCCAAATGTCAGCCCAAAGCCACAGTCGAAGACACAAGCCCTGAATCTTCAATAGCGCCGCGGTTCCGCGGCGGGAGCCCGCTTGCGCCGCGGATCCGCGGCGGCTTGATGGCGCCAACTCTCCAGATTTCATACACGTGTCTCCTCTAACGGCCCAAGCTTCCAGAAGACTCCCGATTCTCCACGTGGCTCATCTAGAAGGCTCGGCTTAACAAACTATTTCTAGAAGGCTCTCTTTACCAAACTTTTGGAGGGAAAATTCAAATTTGAAATCCTAGATCTAGGCTTTGGAGTTCTATAAAAAGGAGCCTAGATCTAGGGTTGAGGGGGTTCAAGAATCATCCAACATCTTCTACCCACAAGTTGAGTGACACAACTTGTGCCTCAAAACCCTAACCCTAATTCCAATTCAAAAATCAAGATCAAGATCCCGAATACCATTCAAGCAAGAGAGCCTTCAACCTTTAGAAAGCGACGCCGGATTTCATTGGAGCAAGCGATCCAAGGAGATCCGCGGCTCAAGGAGCCGAGCGAAGCCTAAATCGACGATCTAGTTCCTTCCTTTTGTAAATTCAAGAGAGTTGTAACGAAATTTGTCGATAAATAAAGGTGAAATTTCTATATCTTGCTTATCTTTTAATTCAAGCATTATGATTCAATCTCAATTTGTGATTGCGTTTGTTATTATGATGTTTGAGTAAAACTCCGCTCGTGTAGGAGTTGTGACGATCGATAGATGATGATGATTTAGACACTTTTACAATTCTTAAATCCTATAATGTTTGTAAATTCTTGTGAATCAAATGATCGATGATCTAGTTTCGGGATGATGCTCTCTTGATTGTGATCACTCGAAACTAGGGAACAACGTTTGATCATTTGATTAACTAGAAACTAGAATTTGAATGAGATTCATCGAAAGGACAAAGGATGAGTTGCGGAATCCCTAAATTCTCCGCAAGATCCTTAACCCTCGGTAAATTTTCATCGATCTAGTATCAATTCGTTAATGGATAAGAATGAGTAATCATTAGATCTCATCACATCTATAGATCCGATCTACTCCTACGAGCTACACTTCGAATCTTGATTGTTGGTTGGAAATTATCACACATCTCAATTCTTGATTTTAATGTTTCTTTTAGATCTAGATTTTTCTAATTCTTGATATTCAATTACAAATCATGAACTGTTTCTTTTCTTTTCTCTAAATTTTCTACTCATCTAATTCGAAAATTGAACGGATCTCACTTTCCCTGTGGACGATCCGCACTTACTAACGCGCTACATCCGACACCGTTATTGATTGCGGTCAAAATATTTTTGGTTGTGATTTCTTTACAATTTTCATACTACACAATCCGAAATCGCAATATCCAATCATGCCTAACACCCCAAGCGCCAAGCGCCCAGCGCCTACGTGCCGGACACGTGGCGTGCTCGCGCTCGAGCGCCTTGCGCTCAAGCGCCCACGTACCGGACACGTGGTGCGCTAGCACTCGAGCGCCTAGCGCTCAAGCGCCCAGCGCCCACGTGTCGGACACATGGTGCGCTAGCGCCTAAGCGCACAGCGCGCAAGCGCCCACCGCCCATGTGCCGAGCACTTGGTGCGCTAGCGCTCGAGCACCTTGCGCTCAAGCGCCCAACGCCCATGTGCCGGGCACGTGTTACACTAGCGCTCGAGCACCTAATGCTCAAGCGTCCAGCGCCTACGTATCGGACACGTGGTGCGCTCGCGCCTCAGCGCACAGCACTCAGGCGCCCAGCGCTCGCGTGCTAGGTACGTGAGGCGCTAGCCGCACACGTCCTTTAGGCGCTTGCCCCCTTTATATATATATATGTATGTATGTATGTATATATATACACACACACATACTCCATAAAACTGTCCCTCTCAAAAAAAATTTAGGCCGGGGCGCTGCCCCGCACCCCGCAAGGGGGCTGCTAGCCCCCTTGACCCCCAGCCTGCTATCCGGGTAGCGGGACCCCGTAAAAACTCTGTGTGGCTCCCGATATCCAAGCCCCCTCCAAAACAAAATACACGTACACTGCAAATTGAGTTCACATGACCAGTTTAACCCGTCAATCGGAGGTTCCCTCGCTCTAAAGGCGAGGGGTAATTAACGGCAGCTTAGTCCGCGGCTGCCGGAGATTCGGATCCCCACAATCAATAATCCCGGCCTACCCTAGGCAGGGGGGATCTATAGTACGCCTGACAAGCACGCGCGTATTCCCATCTCAATGGGGTGACGAAAAACACCCTACACACTCATTTCAGAGTCTCTAGTTTATGGACTCATTTCGGTGTTTGTAGTTTATTCACTCATTCCAGAGTCTTTAGTTTATGGACTCATTTTGGAGTTTGTAGTTTATTCACTCATTCCGGAGTCTCTAGTTTATGGACTCATTTTGGAGTTTATTCAGTTTACCTCCCTTGGGTTTATAGGAAAACTTGTCCTAACATTATAGATAACCCCTGCTCTTTGCGACAGAAGTCCGTTAGGCTTTGTAGTATTAGGGTTTTAGTCTATGGTACGGTCGTGTTGGCTGATGCATTCCCCGATATGCAGTCTTTATGCTGTTGTTCGAGTAGCCCTGCGACTGTCGTGTCTATGATCCCTTCGGGGGCTGGACTAGACGTCTTCAAGTAATCTTCTTAGGCAGTTTGACCATCGGAAGAGCAAACGTTAAGAATTTTGCCATACCGCTTTTTACTTGAAGTTAGGCTCATTTTGGGAGCCTCGATGAGTCATAACCACTCTACACTGGTGTGGGATGATCTCCGATAGTCTTTCGGGCTTTATTTGACTTACCGTCAAGACCCTGAAGCTAGGAATTTTGCCTTCGCTTCCTTTTGATCTGGCTATTTTGGAGCCTTTGTTGACATTGCGTCTGCTGTAACGAGAAGAATGTCGGGATAGTCTTTAGGTTGTTTTTTGAACCATTAAGACTTGGAGCTAGGAATTTAACCATGGCTCCGTTTTGTTTCAATCCTGGGTCTTTTGCTGACGTCGTGTCTGCATCCTGCTGGAGTAAGAGGGAACGCCGTTGTTGACATTGCGTCTGCTGTAACGAGACGAATGTTGAGGTAGTCTTTAGGTTGTTTTATGAACAGTCAAGACTTGGAGCTAGGAATTTTACCATGGCTCCGTTTTGTTTCGACCCTGGGATCTTTTGTTGACGTCGCGTCTGCATCCTGCTGGAGTGAGAAGGAACGCCGTTGTTGACATTGCGTCTGCTATAACGAGACGAATGTTGAGGTAGTCTTTAGGTTGTTTTGTGAACCGTCAAGACTTGGAGCTAGGAATTTTGCTATGTCACTGTTCAGTTGATAAAACTGCACATTTGTTATTACATTTTTCCCACTATTTCTATACTAGAAAAGGTGTTTATTATAATATATGATACCTTTGAAGGTTTATCTGTAAACATACTATTTTTCATGTGTTGATATATTATAATTAACATTTGGTAGGAAAATGTATGCAAAGATACCATTGACCAAATCTTAATGGTGAAATTAATATCTCAATAAAACAAAACTCCACTAATATTATTTGTTGAGATTGTGCAGAATTTTTCAAGACTAAAAATCAAGGGAATCAAAGCTGTTAAGAGCAAACCTGCCTAATTAAGAAAGCAAACTAAGAAATCAAGTCTGGCAGAAACAAAGAAAAGATTTCCAATTTCCAAAGGTTTCAGAGATCGCCACGTGTCACAAGGAGAAAAGTCCAGAAGACCAAATCCACCGATCCATACACAAGGCCGCGGATCCGCGGTCAAACCTACCTGTTAACCGCGGATCCACCGCGTTCCAGAGGCCTTGTGAGCTGCGATTTGGGTGGGAGAATCTTAACTGTTGGCTTCCAAATTTGGAAGCTAGGGTTCTGGCTTTTGGAGTATAAATAAGGACCGAGAGCCCCTTGAAAAAATTATCAAGCCGACGAGATCACGAAGTCCAAGACGGCTCACGTATCCAGGCTGATCATCAACGGTTCATCTACCTCCTTAGAAGAGATCGAGAAGCAAACTAGTATTTGTAATCATTTTCTAAGGAAACAAAGTGTAATGAGTTTTGTTGCTTAATAAAGATAGTTCTTTTTCTTATTCTATTTCATTGTAGTTTCATTATGAATTCTCTCTCCATCTCTTTTTCTTCCAACATGCGCGAGTAATTCTCCGCTTGTTAGGGTTCGTAGGATTAGGAAAGGTTAATGGATGATGAAAATACCTAAACTCTTTTTACGTCCTATAAAGTTTATAAACTTTATCAAAAGAATCATTAACATCCTAATTGGGCGCGCTACCAATTCATTGTTAGTCTCGACCGCGATTAGAGATTAGATTAATGATTGTTTTGGTAAAGGCTAGATATGAACGGAGTTCCGTGTCGAGATAGGGGTTAAGAGTGGGATTCCTTTTCCCTCCAGAAACCCTAATCTACATGCATCATTGTCGTTCTAGTTTTAAATCTATTAAAGGATAGAAAGAGTAATCTTTAATTAACCATCCATAACTACTAAATCCAAATGAACCCTATAAGCCCCTTTTTAATATTGAACTTACATCCATAATTAATCTAGATCTATATTTTGCATTCGTGTTTAACGTAGATCTAGAAGCTACAACCATTTTTATTTCTTCCTCCTTTCTTTCTCAACACGCCTAAAGTAAGAATAAAATATTCCACGTTTCCCTGTGGACGACCCGTACTCATCTCGGCTAGTTACAAGCGACACCGTTATTGATTGCGGTTATTCTACATACACTTTTTTCACATCAATCAAATGGCGCCGTTGCCGGGGATACGTGCGTAATTTTTTATTCTTACTATTTATGTTGAATTCTTATACGATCCATATCATTATTAAAACAAAACTGCAAATTGAATATTTAACGAAGTGTGTGAAATTTTTGCAAGGAGATCTGGAGTCACAGACTTAAGGAAACAGGAGAAAGAGACATTCATTGAGATCCAGAGGAGCACAGGAGGCCACGTAGCAAACTTCATCACCTGATCCATCTTCTCTGCGGCGGATCCGCGGCCGGAAGTGCACATAGGCGGGGGAAGCGCGGCCCGTTAGGATATCTAGGGCTTCAATCTTCTCTGGTAAGATTCTAACCTCTTTCTCTCTCCTCTGAAATCCAATAAAATCTCTTTTCTGCAGGATTCTTTGCAAAATATCGCCGCTCAAAAATCTTTTTGCAAAGTTTTGTGATTGGTTTGTTTTGCATATTTTAAAACGGACTTTAAGGGGCAAAGACCAAATCCAGATTAGATGGGGATTTCATCACCCTTCCTAAGCCCCACAAATTACAAACCGAGCATCTGTATCAACCCTACATTAATTTAAAAAATATCTAGACCAGACTCTAAGGACTGTCGCGCTCAATAAGGACATAGGAAGGTCGTGGGTAATCTATCGCTTATCCGCATTACTTTTTTGGTTTCTAGGAAAGTGTGTCTAAGGCAAGTGTTTACTTAATTAGGCCTATTACTTATGTAGTGGATACCTCCCACTTACCTGGCACTTACCTGGCTACAAGAGTAGTAAAGAGGCGGTAGAGGATTGATCCAACGGCTTGTCCTTTGGAAGTCTAGGAGCGGTCTAGAGACTGACCTAGGTAACCTTAGTTCTAGGGTTGTTTATGCATTTTTGTGTGATTTGTCTTGAGTCCCACTTTTTTTTCAAAACAAACCAATTTTAAAGCACACACACGCTGCCACTTGCACTAAACCCGCTTAGTGCATGCTTGGCTGGACACGGGATTCTAGTACCCGTCTTGTCCGCGTTCCTGCCATCGATGCCGTAGTCGGTACTTCTTCATCTTATTTTCCCCCACCACACACCACGACCGAGATGGACGTTACTCCATCAGATTATAATACCACGCTACCACCGCCCGTAGGTGCACAGAATCCACCGCACATCTCTCTCCAAGAGAGATGCTATCCTATCCGTGGTCCACTTCCCACTTATCTATCTATTCCACCAGCTAACGGGGATAATTTTGAAATTAAACCCCACTACATCAATCTGTTGCCCAAATTTCACGGGCTTGAGTCTGAAGATGCGTACGTTTTCATCACTAAATTCGAAAACGTATGCGCAATGATGAGTACTTCACAATTGACTGTGGATGCTATGTGCTTGCGTCTTCTCCCATTCACTCTGTGCGGCTTAGCAGAAAAATGGCTTTATAATACTGCCGCACACTCTATCACTAATTGGGATGAATTCCTAAAAGCATTTCTTAAGAAGTTTTACCAATTCATAAGACCGCCCGTGTTAGGAGCTGTTGGTTGTATGTATGCCCTAGAGGCCAGTATTGTACAGATGATGTATATTATATTGGATGCTTGGACATATATAGAGATGACTTTCTTGCTCGATATGATAGTATGCTATCTGGTTACTCTTTATCTTAACATGTACACTTGTCTCTTTAAACTGTCTTATAGTTACATGTTGGTAAAGCCCTTAGGATGTGTACTTGACTGCCTGGACTATGATGCAGATCATACTAGTGGGGACATGGTAGTCCATAAGTACATCCTTCAAGGTCCCTAGTCGTGGGTGTATCGAGACGGGGCATCGATATACCAGTGTAGACTAGCGTATACGCTTCTCGACCCATGAGATGGGCGATGGATGATCCCATATCTATTGGTGTTTGACATCAGAGATGGTGTACGGGTGCTCAGTGGAGACTGGGTACACTGGACGGACTCGCCGAGAACTCCCAGATGGTATTATACCTCACGTCAGATGGCAGTTCTCAGGTGACACTTGTACAGGTTAGTCTGTAGACCCGAGATCGTCATAGAGTCTTGTGTGATTCCCACTGTGCTTTGATCTCCACCTTACCACGTCCATGAGGGCGTGCAAAACGGTGGTCTTTGGGCACAGTCCCGAGTCACATGGAGGCAATGAGCGATAGGAGGGGTTTCGTCTCTCCCGGTATTGGGGGTTGATGTTGCGCAGTGCTCGATTGGCCGTAGCAGGGAAGTCCCTGGCCAGGGCTGATCAGAGATTTGCTGGTAAGTGTTACCAGTAGTTTCTTGACCCGTTATGAGCCTCACATCGGCACGACTTATCGGGTTATTGGGGTCTGACGTTTACCACCCCTAGACTTGATATGCGACATATCAGACGAAGAGACCGGACTGTATGGTAAGTGTTACTGGTCGGATTCGCAGGAGTGTGAGCGGGCTAGCTCGTCGATCTTCTGATCGCTCAATACCCGGATGGCCGTTACGTTTAGCAGACCGCTTGCGGCTTGTGGGTGCTTGATATGATCATCATCTGCTACCGGCGTATTGAAGAGTCTTTAGAGTCCTACACAGAGGTTTCCTAGCTCAAGCGAAACGAAATAGGAGTGCATATGAGATATGTGCGGGACCGAGAATAATGCGTGTATGTGATACCGTATTTGATTCTCGCGATTAATGTTTCGATTGGTTGTATGAGATATGACCTAGTTATCGAATCATTGATTCGATAAATCGATGCATTGAATACGAGTCGGTTATGTGCGACATGACCGGATCATTGAATCAAGTGTTGATTTAATGATTTAATGTATAATTATATATTTGATATATTACTTTGCATTAACTAGTATTGGTTCATTTTAAACGGATTTTTCTCACTTGATTTACACATTGTATATGTGATATACTTTTGTGCACATATTTGTATCATGTTTGATGATACTTGATCATATGGTTAAGTGTATAGAATTAAACCATAGTTAACTTGAGATTAGGGTTTTGATTATGCATTTATTCATTTATTTGTTTATTCATTTATTTGGATAAACTTTAAGATGAAAATGGTGGCAATTTTTGTTTCATATTGAAGCTTCATGAAGCTTTGACTTTGCTAACCATTCTTGTCTTCATGCTTAACCCTAACCCACTCAAATGACCATGGTTTATTCTCTACACTTAACCCTAGTTAAAGTTATGATAATTTTGTATTTTCTTTTCATTTTAAAAGAGAACTTATCATAACTAGCTTCATCATCTTCTTCTTCTAAAAAGAAAAAGCTTGCTACTTTAATGGCAACTTGAGTTCTAGTGAGAGAAATACAATTCTAAAGTGAACCCACCTCCTATTTCTTCACCCTCTACCTCTTGCCAAGTTGTTTTGGGTGTTTTCTTCACAAGTTTCACAACTTTGTGAAGTCGGAGCTTGAACTAGTGCAACCTCGACGTAGATCGTCTTTGACACGAAGCCGACGACCTAGCTCGCCCGTTTCTCCGATGAAGCCGACGATTGGGTTCGGGATTCATGATGGACAGCGAGAGGACACCCACGTGGAGCTAAGGAAGTGGAAATCCAGATCTACAAAGGTTGTAGCTTCTCACTTCTAGTTAAGTAGTTAACTAGTTTTGTGTTTCGCCTAGATTTCAGCAACGATCCGTATTAGGGTTTCTCGGCACCCATAATTTTTGAAATTGGCATGATCGATGCCTTGTGAGACTTCATTAGGATGCCTAGGAACCCTACAGTTGTATCAGAGCCTAGCTAGAGCCTTAGGCGAAGTCTAGATGGCGTTTGAAGCCCGAACGAACCCGAAACCCCAAACCAAACATGCTCTCTGTCCTTTTTCTAAAATCGAGGATTTTTCCACATTAAAAATATGCAGAAAAATCAGCAGGCTAATATAAGAGTTACTGTGAATTTCGATGGACTAATTCCATCAAAGAGCCGCGGATCCGCGGCACGAGCATGGCTCGTGCGGCGGATGCGCGGCGCTTTTGTCGTTTTGTGCATTTTAATTTTCACAGTAATTCTCATTCTTCTGTGGTGGTTTTCCTGGGAATTTTTAATATTCATTCAAGAGTCGAATTTTCCAGGGTTGTTTTGTGGATTCGGTATTTCGATCGGATTATCAAATTTCGTCTTTTGTGTTTTTCCGGATAATTTTCAGAATATGTTAAAAAGTTCGACCGGATATAAATACCCAATTTTTCCCCTGTCGGGAAATTTCCAAGTGTTGGATTTTTCCGTAGTTTAACGATGTTCTAAGTAGTGCAAGTAACGCGATGGACCCTCTAGAAGACAACAAACCTTAACTCGATTATGTGACCGTCTTGAACTGCCCTTTGAACCTTCGGGTTTGGGGCAGTACGGCGTGCCACATGTGAGGCGTTGGCTTGACCCTTCTACGGCTGGACCGTCGGTACTGAGGCACGAACTGAATGTTGTTAGACTTATTTCATGTGTTGAGTTGTATCGGGAAAACTTGGGTATTCGACTGTTCGATCGGAAAGTTTAACATTTTCTGTTTATCTGGAATGTGATACAATAATTGGAATTCACAAGTAGTTATGAGATAACTGAATGAATGTTATAAATCTAGCAATTTAGTCCCATATGATATTGAAAAGAGTTTTCGATAATGAGACTAAAATGCGGGATTTATATCTGTTAGGCATGCGATGTCTAAAGAGGTTGCGGATTCCAACTGTTGTAGTTTTACACTTTCTTTTCTGTGACCGTAAGTGTAGTATGTACATATCGCCGGTTTCGTTGCTATACGTCAACGACAATTGGGGTATGCATACTTACTTACGATGATGACATGTGATGTTATGTGTTGCTGGATATGTTATATTGGATCGTCGTGTTCGAATAGCCGGGGGGTTTTATGTGAGATGAGTGTTTTCCATTTTCATTCATGTAAAAACTTGTATGTAATATTCTTTTATTTAGGGCACTTCCAGGTAGCGGAAGTTGTCACCTTTTGTATATTATTTACTTTTCCGCATTAGGATAGACCCAAGGAGGGGAGCACAAGTAACCGGGTTCTGGGGTCCAGTGGGAGACCAACTCGAGGAGTCGAGTCCGGGTCTCCTAACCCTAGAATTGGCAGGGTTGCTTGCCGCTCTCGTAGGGGTCTAGGGGTGTGGGATTGGCTATTCATCACGACCGTGGAATCCGTGTTTTATACTGGCTCGTATTGAAAACACGGACGTCCTAGTATATCCAATATTTCATATGTTTATTCTGCTGCGATATCTGTGATGTGATTCTGTGATGGATATAGTATATAGTATATATGATATATTATCTAGACGTTACTTATGTTTTACACCCGCGCTAGCCCTGCCCTGCTCTGTCGTTAGTTACCTAACCTAACGGTGCATGAGGGGACATCGAGGCGAATGCGGATGGCATAAGTGTACGTCATATCTATCTGTGATGTTTAGGTATTTAAATGATGGGACTTCATTAATGTGATTAATGAAAGAAAAGAAACCTAAGATGTTGTGGAATCGAATTTTAAAATAAAACAGGTAGCTACAGTTCTTGCTTTGCACAGCGGTATATATGATATACCCTGCACCTTATTCGATGAGGAAAGGACCGAGATCCCTTCACCGGGAGTGACTCCTTTAGCAATAACTGGCAGATGCTACACACTCGGTTTGCTTTTGACTGCTTTTGGGTTTTTGCTTTGCACAGTGATATATGTGATATATCCCGCACCTCATTCGACGAGGAAAGGACCGAGATCCCTTCACCGGGAGTGACTCCTTTAGCAAAACTAGAAAAGCCTCAAAATCACTCCATTTCAAAACTTCATTTGATTCTACAACGATATCAAGTTCATTACGCTCATGGTTTTATGAAAACCTGCGTAGCCCTCCGTCATTTCAGATAAGTACTACTTAGTATTCGTGCTACGGTAGTTTGGCATTCGTCAAGGCGTAGTGTACGGTAGCTAACTAGTATTTATCTGCTTATGCATATGATGCAGATTGGATTAGGGTATTCGTACGGCGTTGTTTGGCATTCGTCAAGGGTCGTGCGGGTGGGTTTAATTCAATCAAGAAATGTACGGGTTGAACTTGACTAGTGGACTATGGGTTGTTTGGCATTCGTCAAGGTCATAGAACACTAGGGGTAAAAAAAAATTATCGGGAATTTCAAGTGTTGAAATTTGCAATGAGATTGCATACCTTCTATGAGATAGTTGGATCCCGATACCCACTGTGAGTAAGAGTTACTCCTGGGAGAGTTTTACACATTACAATTAGCCGATCAAGTAGGTGTCTAGAAAGGTGTTAACGAGGTTACGCCTCTGGGAAAACGAGGTTTACAGTAATTAGGTTCGTGCGAAAGCGCGGGGGACCTCCCTCAAAGTACCGACACTGGCCTGGCTGAAAGATTGGCGAACTTGTAGTGTGTAATTAATCCCGGCTGGTCTTTCCTTTTAGGGTTTGGAGGAAGATTTGATAAAAAGCAGTGGGAGCCATCCTGATTAGATAAGATAATAACCAATCTGATCTTGCACGAGCATACGCTAAAGTGTTTTCTTCTCTCTCTCTCCAGGTAGCGACCATTTCATGCCCTAATGAAGATAATAATATGGATGTATTGACCGAACCCGCATGTTATACTGTGCAGGGGAACGTTGAACCCGTTCTATCTTATAAGTGTTATAAGAATGAACAGGAAACAGGAGAATATCTGGATTCTCACACCACCCAAACGGAGAACATGCATGTTAATGCATCATCTTCGGGTGTGTTTGTCATTGAGAACTGTTTCTCAGTTCACCCTACGTCCTGGGTATTAGATACCGGATCAGGATCCCACATATGTAAGATGTTACATGGGCTGCGAAAAGGTAGAGAACTGGGAAAAGGTGATCATTCCGTTCAAGTAGGGAACGGTGCAAATGTTGCAGCCAAAGCAGTTGGCGAATATCACCTTGTATTACCAAGTGGTGATACAATAATTCTGAATGAGTGCTATTATATACCAAACATGATGTGCAACATTATATCAGTTTCTTTATTGAGTAAAGAAGGATATAATTTTGTAGTAAAGGAAAATGTTATGAACATATTCCTAGATCAAAAGTTGATTGCATCAGGCTCGCTACATAATGGCATATTCATTCTAAATCAAAATACAGTCCTCAATATACAAAACACACACAAGAGGAAGAGTTCAGAAATGAACGAATCCTTCTTGTGGCATTGTAGACTTGGTCATATCAATGCGACACGACTGGCTAAGTTACATAAGGATGGTTATTTGAATCCGTTCGAATTATCATCTTATGATACTTACCATTCATGTCTCAAAGGAAAAATGACCAAAGCTCCGTTTAGTGGACACGGAGAAAGAGTTACTGAACTCTTAGGATTGGTACATAGTGATGTATGCGGTCCCATGTCTACCCTTGTCAGGAACGGTTCTTCCTACTTCATTACATTCACTGACGATCTCTCTAGATACGGGCATGTGTTCCTATTGAAACACAAGTCTGAAGCTTTTGAGAAATTCAGAGAATATAAGCACGAAGTAGAGAACCAAACGGGCAAAAGTATTAAGATCCTTCGATCTGATCGAGGAGGAGAATACTTGAGCAATGAGTTCCAAGATTATCTAAAAGAGAATGGGATTCTCTCTCAGCTTACTCCACCTTATACACCACAGCACAACGGTGTATCGGAACGAAGGAATCGCACCCTATTAGATATGGTGCGTTCAATGATGAGTACAGCTGAGTTACCTATTTCCTTCTGGGGGTATGCGCTTGAGACAGCCATACACCTATTGAATATGGTTCCTACCAAATCAGTGCCTACCACTCCATATGAGATATGGAAAGGGAAGAGACCATCTCTTAAGTATGTTAAGATATGGGGTTGTCCAGCCTATGTCAAAAGACAAAATCCGGACAAACTCGAGGCAAGATCTGTCTTATGTAAGTTTGTAGGATATCCCAAAAATTCACAAGGGTATATCTTCTACCACCCAGAGGAACAAAGGGTGTTTGTTTCTCGACATGCCACTTTCTTAGAAAAAGGTTTTCTTATGAAACAGATTAGTGGCATTGAGGTAGAACTGGAAGAGGTTCCAGCAACACAAACTACAACAGAAGACTTGGTAGAACCAGAGGATTCAGTAGAACTCGACGAACCCCAGCCTCTCCGCCGATCTAGTAGGGTATCTCGTCCACCTGAGAGATACTACGGTTTTCTCATTGACGGTGGAAGCGAGGATTGCATCATGGAGGATGATGACCCAACTAGCTTCGAGCAGGCCATCACGAGTAGGGACTCAGTGAAATGGCTGGATGCTATGCGGTCCGAGATGGAATCCATGTACACCAACAAAGTATGGACTTTGGAAGTTGCTCCTGAAGGGGTAAAACCCATTGGGAGCAAGTGGATCTTCAAGAAGAAATTTGGTGTAGATGGGAAAGTGGAGACTTTCAAAGATAGACTTGTAGCAAAGGGTTTTCGTCAAAGACCAGGTGTGGACTATGACGAAACCTTTTCTCCAGTGGCTATGCTTAAATCCATCCGAATCATGCTTGCCATTGCTGCCTTTCATGACTACGAAATCTGGCAAATGGATGTTAAGACCGCCTTTCTAAATGGTGATTTAGAAGAGAGCGTGTACATGACTCAGCCAGAGGGCTTCGTAGACAGTGGGAGCAGCGGGAAGGTGTGCAAGCTGCTTAAATCCATTTATGGATTAAAGCAAGCATCGCGGAGTTGGAACATCTGCTTTGACGTCGTTATCAAAGAGTTTGATTTCGTCAAAAATCCAGATGAACCTTGTATCTACAAGAAGGTGGCAGAGAGTAAGGTTGTCTTCCTCGTATTGTACGTGGACGACATACTCTTGATAGGAAATGATATTCCTATGCTGCAATCAGTCAAGCTCTTCTTATCACAAAGATTCTCGATGAAAGATCTTGGTGATGCCTCCTGCATATTGGGAATCAGGATCTATAGAGATAGATCCAAACGGATACTGGGATTGTCCCAATCCAGGTACATTGACACCATACTAAAGAGGTTTAGTATGGAAGAATCCAAGCGTGGGAACTTACCCACTATCTCTGGACTCACTCTCTCCAAAGAGATGTCTCCCAAGACTGATTTGGAGAGAGCTCGCATGCAAGGGATACCCTATGCTTCGGCAGTAGACTCTATCATGTATGTGATGCTATGTACCAGACCCGATGTTGCATACTCACTAAGTGTAGTGAGTCGGTATCAAGCAGATCCTGGAGAGAGTCACTGGACAGCTGTGAAGAACATTCTCAAGTACTTGCGAAGGACTAGAGATATGTTCTTGGTGTATGGTAACGGAGAACTCCAAGTGGAGTACTTTACCGATTCGAGCTTCCAGAGTGATAAGGACGACTCTAAGTCGCAGCTGGGCTTTGTCTTTACCCTTTACGGAGGGGCGGTTAGCTGGAAGAGTTCCAAGCAGGAAACCGTGGCAGACTCAACGATGGAGGCTGAATACATCGCTGCCAACGATGCTGCCAAAGAGGCTATCTGGATCAAGAAGTTCATTACTGAACTTGGAGTGGTTCCATCCATTGAGCATCCAATACCTTTGTATTGCGATAACAATGGAGCGGTGGCTTTGGCCAAGGAACCCAGGTCCCATCAGCGATCCAGGGATATTCTGAGGCAGTATCACCTGATCCGGGAGATAGTTGATCGCCGGGAGATCGAGGTCAGGAGGGTTGACACGAAGAACAACACCGCGGATCCACTCACGAAGGCCATTCCACAGATACAGTTTGAGAGACTCTTCGGGATGCTCGGTATGCGATACTACAGCAGCTGGCCCTAGTGCAAGTGGGAGATTGTTAGTTGTATGTATGCCCTAGAGGCCAGTATTGTACAGATGATGTATATTATATTGGATGCTTGGACATATATAGAGATGACTTTCTTGCTCGATATGATAGTATGCTATCTGGTTACTCTTTATCTTAACATGTACACTTGTCTCTTTAAACTGTCTTATAGTTACATGTTGGTAAAGCCCTTAGGATGTGTACTTGACTGCCTGGACTATGATGCAGATCATACTAGTGGGGACATGGTAGTCCATAAGTACATCCTTCAAGGTCCCTAGTCGTGGGTGTATCGAGACGGGGCATCGATATACCAGTGTAGACTAGCGTATACGCTTCTCGACCCATGAGATGGGCGATGGATGATCCCATATCCATTGGTGTTTGACATCAGAGATGGTGTACGGGTGCTCAGTGGAGACTGGGTACACTGGACGGACTCGACGAGAACTCCCAGATGGTATTATACCTCACGTCAGATGGCAGTTCTCAGGTGACACTTGTACAGGTTAGTCTGTAGACCCGAGATCGTCATAGAGTCTTGTGTGATTCCCACTGTGCTTTGATCTCCACCTTACCACGTCCATGAGGGCGTGCAAAACGGTGGTCTTTGGGCACAGTCCCGAGTCACATGGAGGCAATGAGCGATAGGAGGGGTTTCGTCTCTCCCGGTATTGGGGGTTGATGTTGCGCAGTGCTCGATTGGCCGTAGCAGGGAAGTCCCTGGCCAGGGCTGATCAGAGATTTGCTGGTAAGTGTTACCAGTAGTTTCTCGACCCGTTATGAGCCTCACATCGGCACGACTTATCGGGTTATTGAGGCCTGACGTTTACCACCCCTAGACTTGATATGCGACATATCAGACGAAGAGACCGGACTGTATGGTAAGTGTTACTGGTCGGATTCGCAGGAGTGTGAGCGGGCTAGCTCGTCGATCTTCTGATCGCTCAATACCCGGGTGGCCGTTACGTTTAGCAGACCGCTTGCGGCTTGTGGGTGCTTGATATGATCATCATCTGCTACCGGCGTATTGACGAGTCTTTAGAGTCCTACACAGAGGTTTCCTAGCTCAAGCGAAACGAAATAGGAGTGCATATGAGATATGTGCGGACCGAGAATAATGCGTGTATGTGATACCGTATTTGATTCTCGCGATTAATGTTTCGATTGGTTGTATGAGATATAACCTTGTTATCGAATCATTGATTCGATAAATCGATGCATTGAATACTAGTCGGTTATGTGCGACATGACCGGATCATTGAATCAAGTGTTGATTTAATGATTTAATGTATAATTATATATTTGATATATTACTTTGCATTAACTAGTATTGGTTCATTTTAAACGGATTTTTCTCACTTGATTTACACATTGTATATGTGATATACTTTTGTGCACATATTTGTATCATGTTTGATGATACTTGATCATATGGTTAAGTGTATAGAATTAAACCATAGTTAACTTGAGATTAGGTTTTGATTATGCATTTATTCATTTATTTGTTTATTCATTTATTTGGATAAACTTTAAGATGAAAATGGTGGCAATTTTTGTTTCATATTGAAGCTTCATGAAGCTTTGACTTTGCTAACCATTCTTGTCTTCATGCTTAACCCTAACCCACTCAAATGACCATGGTTTATTCTCTACACTTAACCCTAGTTAAAGTTATGATAAGTTTGTATTTTCTTTTCATTTTAAAAGAGAACTTATCATAACTAGCTTCATCATCTTCTTCTTCTAAAAAGAAAAAGCTTGCTACTTTAATGGCAACTTGAGTTCTAGTGAGAGAAATCCAATTCTAAAGTGAACCCACCTCCTATTTCTTCACCCTCTACCTCTTGCCAAGTTGTTTTGGGTGTTTTCTTCACAAGTTTCACAACTTTGTGAAGTCGGAGCTTGAACTAGTGCAACCTCGACGTAGATCGTCTTTGACACGAAGCCGACGACCTAGCTCGCCCGTTTCTCCGATGAAGCCGACGATTGGGTTCGGGATTCATGATGGACAGCGAGAGGACACCCACGTGGAGCTAAGGAAGTGGAAATCCGGATCTACAAAGGTTGTAGCTTCTCACTTCTAGTTAAGTAGTTAACTAGTTTTGTGTTTCGCCTAGATTTCTAGCAACGATCCGTATTAGGGTTTCTCGGCACCCATAATTTTTGAAATTGGCATGATCGATGCCTTGTGAGACTTCATTAGGATGCCTAGGAACCCTACAGGAGCGAGATCAACCAGTTTACCCAGCTTCCCAATAAACCATTTTGGAAGTGCTTTGAACGTTTCAAAGATCTGCTTGTCCAATGTCCTCATCATGGAATCAATAGATGGGATTTATGCCGAATTATATATGAGGGCATTAATCCAGCGACAAAGCAGATGCTTGAAACAATGTGTCAATGCAATTTCATGTCCAAAGACGATGGCGAAGCTTGGAAATATCTGGAAGATCTCGCTGAAAACACTTTGCAGTGGGAAAGCGTAAGACCACCTTCATCTAGGGGAGGTATTCACTAGCTCAATGTTTCTATCGCAGTAAAAGCCGAAATGGCAGCGATGCAGAAGAAACTCGACGCTATTGAGAACAAATTTTCATTAGCCTCCCTAAACCAGGTTACGCTTCCTAAAACCGTATGTGGTTGCTGTTCAGATCCTTCACACTTGACGGAAGAATTTCCTATGAATGCATCGTTTCAAGGTCACGAGCAAACTAATGATGCTTTTCAGCAGCGACCTAGAAACGATCCTTATTCTTCCACGTATAATCAAGGATGGAGGAATAATCCTAACTTTGCTTGGAACCAAAACTAACCCCAAAATCAAAACCAGTTCCAAAGCAATTATCAAAGACCTCCTCCACAGCAACCACAACCACAAAGTCAGCACCCGTTTCAGTCACAAAATTTTCAAAATCCGGCCAACACTTCTGTACCGCAATTGGCCGGTACTGATAACTCTTCACTCGCACAAACTTTGGATTTGTTTATGAAACATTCCATTCAAATGTCGGCTGATATGAAGTCTTCTATTGATACCATAAAAAAAGACTCCGCCTCCCATGGTGAGAGTATTAAATCAATAGAAAACCAAATTGCATAGTTAAATGCCGCAATGAGTGCGAGAGAGAAAGGGAAACTCCCATCTCAACCCTTACCGAATCCTGGCCACTCACAAAGTTATAATGTGAGTGTCGTTACTACGTTGAGATCGGGAAAAGTGCTAAATAACCGAGTGGGTGAGCAATTTGATGATGTTAGTGACACCAATGATACCCCAGCTTCTTCTTCTTCCCCTAATTCGTCTAGTCTCCCACCTTCATCCGAGCCTATTCTCCGTTTTCCCCAAGGCTCGAACATTTCGCCAAATCTATCGCCACTCCAATTTTGGGATCGAATCCGTCCCCACAATCTTCTACACAAACGTTGGACCCAAAACTTATTGATCAAGCTCTATTTCCAAACAGATTAAGGGCCAACAGACCTAACCCACAAATGGAGAAGATTGCGGAAATATTTAAGCAAGTTAGCGTGAATATTCCTCTCCTAGATGCTATTCAACAAGTCCTATCTTATGCAAGAATCCTTAAAGACTTGTGCGCTAGGAAGAGAAAAACTCAAGTGCCTAAGAAGGTTTTCATGACGAGTAATGTTAGCACAGCTTTTACCCAACAAATACCAAAGAAACGTCAGGACCCTGGCTGTCCTACAATCTCTATTTCTATTGGGGGTAAAAATATTAATCGTGCTTTACTCGATCTTGGCGCTAGCGTTAACTTGCTTCCTTATTCAGTATACGAGCAGTTAGGAATTGGAGAGTTAAAACCCGCCCATTGTACTCTCCAGATGGCAGACCGATTGATCACTAAACCTCGGGGTGAACTAGAGGATGTGTTAATTAAAGTCGGGGAATTCATATTTCCCGTGGACTTTATTGTTTTAGATACACAACCTGTGGCAAACCCATGCAATCAAATCCCGGTGATACTTGGTCGACCCTTCCTAGCAACTTCTAACGCTGTAATTAATTGTCGTAACGGTTCTATAAACTTATCCTTTGGGAAAATGACAATTGAGCTTAATATTTACAAGCTAGGAAGTCAGCCATCAGAACCTTCTGCTCATTTGCTGGATGTTTGCTCCATCCACGAGATAGCTCCCGAAAGCTGCATGGATGAGGAACTTTGCTTTGATGATCTCGACAACACTAGTGAGACATCGTTTGATCTTGCACAACTTCATAGGATATGTTCAATGAGTCTGTCCCTGAGTTTGAATCAGTTGACTCGTCACAAAAGTCAGCAGCATTTTCCGAGTCAATATCTTATGCAAGTTTTGAACCTCCTAAGGAGTCCAAATATCATTCCCTTACCCCACCTTCTATTGTCTCTCCGCTAATTCTTGATCCCAAACCGCTACCTTCTCATCTTAAATATGCATATTTAGGAGAGAATGAGACTTTTCCAGTGATTATATTCACTTCTCTAGCCTTAGAGCAAGAGAACGCTCTTTTGGCAGTGTTGAGATCGAATCAGCAAGCATTTGGTTGGACAATGGCCGACATCAAAGGGTAATTCCCTTAATTGTTGAACATTACATACATTTGATGGATAAAGCCAAACCAACCTGAGACCCACAAAGACGATTAAATCCCGTCATGAAGGAGGCGGTAAAGAAAGAAATCGTCAAGTGCCTTGATAGTGGAATAATTTACCCTATATCTGATAGCCAATGTGTAAGTCCAATTCATGCGGTCCCTAAAAAGTCTGGCATCACGGTCATCACTAATGAGGCTAATGAGTTAATCCAAACACGCACCCAAACTGGGTGGCGCGTATGTATTGATTACAGGAAACTCAATGCCGCGACGAGGAATGATCACTTCCCTCTATCTTTCATTGACCAAATGTTAGAACGATTAGCTGGACACGAATACTACTGTTTCTTGGACGGATACTCTGGCAATAACCACGTCCCCATCGCCTAAAAGGATCAAGATAAAACCACATTTACTTGTCCTTTCGGTACTTTTGCTTATAGACACATGCCCTTTGGGTTATGCAACGCTCCCGCTATATTTCAGAGGTGTATGATGGGGATATTCTCAGATATGGTGGAAAATTTTCTGGAAATTTTTATGGACGATTTCTCCATTTTTGGGGACTCCTTTGAGGACTGCCTTCATAATCTTGACGATGTTCTTACCCGCTGTAAGGATAAGAACTTGACTTTGAATTGGGAAAAATGCCATTTTATGGTCCAAGAAGGTATTGTACTTGGACATGTAATTTCACGAAAAGGCATTGAGGTTGACAGAGCTAAAATAGATGTCATTCATAACCTCCCTCGTCCCAATTGCGTCAAAGATATACGATCCTTCCTTGGTCATGCAGGATTTTATAGGAGATTTATTAAGGACTTTAGCAAAATTGCTAGACCCTTAACCCTTCTATTGGCCAAGGATACTACATTTCACTTCGATTCGGATTGTGAGGCTGCTTTTGAATCGCTTAAAGGATCACTCACTAAAGCCCCCGTTCTATCATCTCCGGATTGGAACCACCCGTTCGAGCTTATGTGTGATGCATCGGATTTTTCTATTGGTGTTGTCTTAGGACAGCACATTGATAAGATGCCACATGTAATTTACTACGCAAGTAGGACCTTGAATGATGCACAAATAAATTACACAACTACCGAGAAAGAACTCTTGGAAGTTTATTTGCATTAGAGAAATTCAGGCCCAACTTGATTGGCTCGCCAATAGTGATTTACACTGATCACTCCACCCTATGACATCTTTTATCGAAAAAGGATGCGAAGGCCAGGCTAATACGTTAGATCCTATTGTTACAAGAATTTGATCTTGTCATCCGAGACAAGAGTGGATGTGAAAACGTTATAGCCGACCATCTTTCACGCATCACTTCTTCGCCAACTTTGACCGTGTATAAATGACTCATTTCCTGACGAACAGCTCTTGACTATATCCTACGAACCTTGGTTCATGGATATTGTGAACTATCTTGCGACGGGACTTATTCCTAGCGATTGGTCGAAACAAGACAAACTTCGATTTCTATCCCAAGTAAAATATTTTTACTGGGATGAACCTTATCTGTTTAAGTATTGTTTCAATCAAATCATTCGCAGGTGTGTCCCTAACGATGAATTCAAGAGCGTGTTATCATTTTGTCATGATCAGGCATGCGGCGGTCATTTTGGTCCTCGAAAAACGGCGGAGAAAGTTTTGCAATGTGGCTTTTATTGGCCAACATTATTTAAAGATGCATATGAACATTGCAAAACTTGTTCGCGATGTCAGCATTTGGGTCAGATTTCACGAAGAAACGAGATGCCGCTCCAACCTATATTGGTTGTGGAAATATTCGATGTTTGGGGTATTGATTTTATGGGCCCTTTTCCCAACTCCTTTGGGAATTTATATATCTTGTTAGCGGTAGATATGTATCGAAATGGGTGGAAGCTATACCGTGTCGCACTAATGACAACAAAGTTGTCATTAAGTTCCTTAAAGAAAATATCATTTCGCGATTCGGACACCCTCGCGCTATAATTAGCGACAACGGAACACATTTCTGTAATCGGTCTTTCGAGGCCTTGATGCGGAAATATTTAATCACTCACAAGATTTCTACGCCCTACCATCCCCAAACAAGCAGGCAGGCTGAGATCTCAAATAGGCAGATCAAACAAATTTTGGAGAAGTCGGTTTCTAAAAACCGTAAAGATTGGTCAACCAAATTGACGGATGCTCTTTGGGCATTCCGCACCGCTTATAAAACCGATCTTGGTATGTCTCCATACCGCCTAGTTTTTGGGAAGGCATGCCACCTTCCTTTCGAGATCGAACATAAAGCAATGTGAGCTATTAAAGAGCTTAACTTTGATTTCGATCATGCAGGCAGCTATCGGAAGCTGCAATTGAATGAGCTAAGCGAACTCTGCGATAAAACTTACGATAATGCGGTGATAGTAAAGAACAGGACTAAAGTGTTCCACGATAAAAATCTTTTTAGAAAAACCTTCACATCGGGGCAACAAGTCCTTCTTTACGATTCCCGTCTCCATCTTCATCCGGGTAAGCTTAAATCTCGTTGGAAATGACCTTTTGTGGTGCGGTATGTACACCCGCACGGGGCAGTAGAAGTTGAAAATTTGAAAACGGTTCAATTTTTAAAGTAAATTGTAACGTTTTGAAAATCGTTTCGGTGAAATTTCGAAAAAAACGGTAAAATAAGGGGGTTTTCTGTAAAAAGTCAAAATGCAAATATCTTTATTATAAAATTAAATATACATATTCTAGCTATGAAATTGCTAGTATTTGGTGTTTATTGAGCCACTGGTGAAATTTCAAATTTTCTGAAAATTTTTCCGAAATTAATTATTTTAATATTATTTTAAGCCGTCATTAATACATTTAATTAGGGAAAATTACAAATTGGAATGAGTTGAAACAAATTTTGTGCATCATAAAACATTAAATAAAATTTTGTCATGTGATTTCTGAAATGAAATAAAATTAGTAAGATGGTTTTAGAAAATATAAACTAAAAAGGCCTAGTTTGTGGAATTTAATTAATGTAAATGAAGTTTAGGCTTGTTGACTTGAGAGAGGGGGGTTATTTTGACTTGGGAACTTGTACACAACCCACACACACCCCCATATCCCTCACCAACCGACCCCAATCAGCAACCCCCCCAAATGCCACCCCATTTTATGTGTAGAAATTGAAAGTAAAAGGGAATTAGCAAAAGTCAAAGAAGTGATGCTTAGACATTTGAGGAGTGGGTCTTTTTTCTTTCTTTCTTTGACTTTCCAAACTCACCCACACCTCTCTCCCTTCCCCCTTGCTATTCTGGCCGAGCCCTCCCCTTTGTGCAGCCCCACAAAATCCCATCTCATTTTCCCCTCAAAATTCATCAAATTTCACTCAAAAATCAATGCAAAAATCCCTCAAAATCAAAATCTAATCCCTACCCATTTTTCCTTGGCTATTCAAGCATGGATCTTGGAGAAAAGAGAGCATTTTGGGGGTCTAGATTTCATGGGAGATCTCAAAAATTGTGAGGTATAATTTTAACCCTATGCTTATATTGTTGTTTAATTGCTTCAATATTAACAATTTAGATGTTTAATTGGGTTTTATTGCAACTTTAGGAAATTCAAGACTAGGTTTTGAATTTAATTAGGGTTTTTATCATTAGTTTATGGTTGTAATGAGGATATTAACATGTAATTGTATGCAAAATCTAAGTTGGTTGCTACTTGCTAATTTGTTAAATTAAAATGGTGATAATTTTGCTAAATTGCTAACTAGGTTTTAAAAAAATTGTTTAAATATTGGGTTTAAAAATGTGATTTGGTTTTTCATGACTTCATTAACATTATAAAATATAGTTTAATACTTTAGTTCATGAAAATCCAAGCTAAATTGTTGTTTGTGCATTTTTTTGCTATAAATTGTTAAATTTGGGTATATTGTAAACTAGAATTTTGGAATTTATGGAAATTGATGAGAATAAATTATAGGAATGGTTTACATGACTTTGTTATGATATTTAGTGAATATTGTGGCCGCTAGATTCGTTTATACATCGAGTTTTGAACTAAAACGGCGAATTGTGCTTGCTAGATTTTCGGAAAAATGACTTTTTAAGTGAAATTGGGGTTTTTGTGAGTTTTAACCTATTTTATATTAAAATTAGTGTTCGTGAATATGCAAATGAGTGTATTTGGGTTTTTCTCGATGGTTTGGCGTTTGTACGCCGACGTCGAGGGTTTTTGGGTTGATTTGTGAAAGCAACCATAGGTTTTGACCTATGTGGGATTCGTGAGTCGTTTTGGTCATGAGTCGGATTTTAATACGACACGGTGTGTTATGATATGTAGGTACCCCATGTAAACTTCGAGACGACAAGCAAGCGCGTGGCGACGTCGGCACCAGCGAGCGAGGACCAGGTGAGTAGATTTATATCTACGGGGAGAAGTCGGGTGGATGGCGTATAGCACCCCCGCAGTCCGTAGTGTAGCTCATATATATATGTTTATATAGGTGTTTTATGATACGAGAATGTTTATTCATGTTATGATTATGTGTTCATGGATTAGCTTTGGGTTAGTTGCGAAACCCTAGAGTAGTTGTTATACCCACATACGCACACACGGACTTGCATACTTTACTTTCTTGTGCGCAGATTGGGATGTGTATACATGTATATATGCGTGGGTATGGGACTATGCATATGTACATTCATATACGCATGCATGGATAATGATGATAGTACTTGGGATTTATGATGAGTCGATGAGATTTGATTTGAGGCCGTGAGATCGGTGATATAGCAGGGTTCGTATTTGAGATACGACATGACGTTGTAGCGGGTCCTTGACGTAGTGTTTCACACACGTGCATGCATACTTAGACGGTATCAGTATTGTACTAGACGTAGATCAGTACCCCGATCATGATATTTGATAAAGAGGATACCATGTGAATAGTATGATGAATGTGATATTAACCCGTACCCAGATTTGGGGATGCCGTACGACGGATTTACGTACGAGCTATATTTTGATGATTGATCCGCACCCTTGACTTGGGATTCCTGCTTATAGATATGGTATCGGATATGATATTATTGAGGTGGGATAACCGACTAATATATATATAGGTATGTATATGTATCGACTCAGATGTTAGGCCGTTTCCTTACCTGTAGTCCAGCTTGTTAGCTTAGCCCTTTAGTTTAGTTTAGTTGTTAGATTAGATTCGATTCTTACCTATTTCAAAAACTAACGAATCGTGGGTATTTTAAAAGACAGCCCAAGGGATCCTACGGATATTTCAAAAGACGTATCTTTTCATAAAAACACCGTAGCCCCTATTTTCAAAACCCCATGATTTGTGTTATTTCAAAAGGCACCATTTGTAGGACTTATATTAGGATAATGCAGATTAGTTATAGTTGCGTCTAGTATTCAGCTCCCGCTCATTATTGTGGTTCGCTTCGCATCGCATGCTTATATTATGTTTCATACTCCATTATTGATATCATGCTGTTAGGACACCAGCACCATTACCGATGATGCGTATGTACCATGTACACTTACTTGCCGGCTCACACACATCTTCATCGGTAATTGCTATGTCACGTACACCTTAGAAAATATTATTGCTTGACATAGCCTGTTAGCTAATAGTTTAGACATTGTAGTTATTACCTGCTACTTCATGCATACCGTTATTCATTGTTATGCCGCATTCATGGATTCTCATGCATATATTCACTATTTTACGTGTTATTGAGGTTTTGGATTCGGATTTCCATGAGATTTTCTGGATTTGGAGGAAAACCGCAAAAACATAAATAAACCTTTTCTCTCTTTAAAAATAAAAAGTGCGGTTTTCCCATGATGTATGAGTCGTCCACCATGAGTTTGCTGATGGATTTCGAGACCCGATTCGAGGAGTGGAGGAACCGTTTCGGGTACATGGTGGGCCCGGTGCGGTACCCCGGGGCAAGAGGAATGTGTTGTTGACGTTGAGCCCGGCATGGGAGCACTACCGACCGGTGATATTACCCGACACGTCGGATATCCGGAGGATACCGTCGTGGACTTGAGATGGATGGTAGGGGCCGGTCTGGATTGACGGCGCCCTAGATATTGTGATTGAGATACTGAGATTTTGAGATATTGAGGTACAGAGATTGTGATACAGAGATATCGAGATATTTGGACACTTGTTTTGTGTCGATGCTGGGCACTGTTTTATGCTGATTTCATTTATGGTACATCACTTTTAAAATACAGAAATCTCACTGATTGATGAAAGTAGCTTTATTCAGCACATGCATTCTGTTTCATGCATTCATACATCATCCATGATATATCGCTACCTGAGGCACTGGCACGGGCATATGGGATTACACTCGGGTTAGATATTTACCCTTGTTAGGCTGCATGTTATATATATTTGGGGATATATTATGACCGTTTACCTAGGATGGCGTTGTTCATGCGGTTTCTTTCTGTAGATGTTTTTCTATTCATGAGTTGGCAACTCACCCCCGTTGTACCACAGTTTCTTGCAGGTTTTGCCGTACAGGTTTCATTACGGCTTTGCTGGCACTGCTTCTTTCGGGTGACTTGCTAGTAGGTGGGTTTATTTGTATCGCACCCATCATTATACTTTGTATATTATTATTCAGTTGTATCTAGTAAATTTCATCAACCAAACATGTATTTATTTTGAGATAGAGACCAGTGATGTTATTCCTTCGACCTTAGAGTCGCGCGTTGTATTTCTGTGGTTTTCTTGTGGGTTTGGGTTCCCTTTTGAGTTTTGATCCTCGCCCTTGGCGTTGTATATTATATTGCTTGTGTGGTTGTGACCGTCGATTGACGAAGAGCTAGCTCCTGCTTGGGGATGCCTTTTTATTGATTTCGTATACTATTCATGTTGTATCCCGTTTGGGAGCCAGTATTTACAAAGGAGACTCTGCCGAAATTTTCAGGAAATATTTAATTTTTTTTTAAAACCGCATAATTCGGCTTATGCTATTAAAACTACTTGATTTTAAATTGGTTTTCCTTCACTCTACTACTTTTCTTGGTTTGGATTTCTGGGCTTTCGGCTAACTTAGATTACGTACGCCTCGAGATGTTTCGTAGTTTAAGTGCCGGTCCTGTTCCGTACTTTCGGACGTGACAAAGTTGGTATCAGAGCGTTAGGTTTTACCTTCGGAGCATAGGATGACCCTTGGTTGATGGAATAGGTGACTAAAGTAGAGTGACGTACCGTGGGTATGTTCCGCGGCATACTTACGATACGCTACTCCACTTAAGAAGCCTTAGGATGTACATTTCTTTGCTCAGTATTATATTCATTCCGATCTAGCCTCATCAGTACCAGTTATGGTTTTGCTGCCACGATTACGGGCGGGGAGAGCTACAGCTAGAGTTGCGGTCAGCACGAGCTCGTGACGAACGAGGACTGACCAGGGCGAAATTCCGGCGACACACGATTGCGTAGATGTGTCTTTTTACTGTGTTTCAGCGCCACGAGCGTTTGGCGGATTGCCTTTATGAGGTTACTCGGATGTGCTGATCGACACTAGAGGATTGAGCCAATGATAGAGGCCAGCCAGATTTTGATGACCGTTGGTGTATTGCTTACTCATGATGATTGAGGCACTGTTCAGCGTGCAGACGAGTGAGCCAGTTGTTGCTGCGAGCGACGAGATATCGCCCCATATGTTGGAGCTATTGCAGTACAGGTTGTACTAAGAGATGATAGAAGGTCGCTAGTCACCCGAGGATGAATGACTAGGACATGTGGTTCGTTCGCCTACCCGATGAGAGGTCATCAGATAGATTGATTCCAGCAAGAGACGACTTCACACGGAGACGTTGAGAGTCGACAGAGACGATCGAATGTCAGAAACCTATTATTCCAAGTTTAAAGTAGTCGGAAAGACATGCAGGCAATTCTATGGTCCCTCTAGAAGAATGAAACCCTAACTCAACTTAATGAGCGTGTGAAAGCCTTTGAACCTTCGGGTTTGCGGCTGTTCTACGGCGCCATTAGTGAGGCTTGGGTTTGCCCTTCTACGGCTGGACACCGATGCTGTGGTATGTACTTGATACTATTAAACTGTGCCCAAGATGTTGAGCTCTTGGGGGATTATGAAGTTTTGACGACTCGAGCGGATGGCTCGACTAATTCGGATGCTAGGTGGTGAGATGCATTTCTTGGGAGACTCCCGATACGAGGATAGCCGTTGGAGCTCAGTCCATGCAGCCGCGACGAGACGAGTCTAAGCAGACGACATTAGAGAAAGGTGAAGTAAGAGGTTCGTGCCAGATCTAGATGAGATGACGTTCCACTCCGCCGACATCAGAGAGGAGATGCGCATGCCGAGGCATGGTACTTGGATTTACCTTCCAGAAGGAGTCGCGATGAGTATGCAGTCGTTCCAGAGCAAGATGCAGATATAGGAAAGGACGATGACTTCCGGACAGTTGGCAGAGACGAGACATGGAAGAGACCGTGAGCAGGATTCCTTCCAGGACACTGCTGCAATGATACTTGCACCCAGGATCAGATGTGTCACGTACATTCAGAGAGCCAGAGGCCGACGCCAGTGATATGCTGTCTTACGAGTGGTCGCGATGATTGACCGAGAGATGACCAGAGAAGTGCCAGAACGGAATCATCCCCGTTAGCACACCTGACAGGGCCGATGAGCCGATGGACCGAGAGATTGGTAATTCACAGTGAAGACCTTGACCCAGGAGTGGTCATTGTTACGCACACCAGCAGGCCAGAGTTCATGATCATCAACGAGACGTCCCACTAGTGACCGCGACAGTTGGCCCGAGATTCTTAGAGGATGCACTTGAGCGGTACTATTCCGCCATTATTGATTTCGATGTTTTGGGTGATTTATTCGCATGATTTGATTTTGATGATTGAGGATTTACGATCTTTGCACAGTGTTGCACTTGATATCGTCTTTGTGCTTTGGTTTCACATGTTTGTGATTTTATGGTTTTAGACATTTGAGTTGATTTTGTGCGTATGCACGCACACGATTTGGTTCCTGCACTCTGTATAGTTATATATGCTTGTAGTGCAGTGATACGCCTTTTGTGCACTTAGATGCACTGGACTTCGATTTCGATTGTGATACTCGATATTTGTTTTGTGCACCTTGTGCACCTGATTTGATTTTGCGCATGTTCGGCGCTTGATATTGGATTTCATGATTTCGTGCATGATAGATGCACCTGCCTTGGATTTTCGCGCATGTTGAGCGCATGTTTTGAGATGTGATTTTGGTGCACACTAGATGCACCAAATCAAGATTTTTCGTGCATGTCAGATGCACCTGATTTTGCTGTCAGGCACACACGTTTCCTACGACAGATGCTTTGTGCACACCCGATGCACTTAGATCTTGTTTCTGTGCATATGTATGGCACATATATGGATTTTGATTCCCGTGCGCACCAGACGCACGTAGTATTCATACGCGTATTTTGGGATTGAGTTATTATGGAGCAGTACGTTTTTATGATGATTGCTATGAGTTTTTGTACTGAGCAGGACTAGTCATAAGACAGTACCTGAATATATTTTGCATGCATTGATAGTTATTGAAGAGATTTCCAAAAAGCGAGCTATAGTCTCAGTATTTACCTACGTGTCTGATATGACCCGAAATGTTTAAAACAAGGAGACCCTTCTAAATTGTTTCCAAAATGGCGGAACGTACATATTAAACAAAGGATATATATATGTAGTTATTTTCTTACAATAGACGTCCGCCACTGTGCAGTGCTGCGAGCATCGCACAGCGATTTGAAGAAGATTTGGCATGCATTGCTTCCAGATGTTTTAACGATGTATATCATGTTGGTTTTCATATTAGATCTTGACATTGATGTCTTCTCCATGACTCCGATGATTGCGGGATGCTGGATGGAGTTTGATTTTGAGTTATAGACTCATTTTCATGCGCATGCGTTGCGCTACGATTTGTTTTATGTATTTATGATTTCGGAGACCCGGCGATTTGATGGTTTTGGTTGAAATATTTTAGTATTTGGGGGAAGTTTTAATTTAAATTCGGGGACCGAATTTCTTTAAGGGGGGAAGATTGTAACGTTTTGAAAATCGTTTCGGTGAAATTTCGAAAAAACGGTAAAATAAGGGGGTTTTCTGTAAAAAGTCAAAATGCAAATATTTTTATTATAAAATTAAATATACATATTCTAGCTATGAAATTGATAGTATTTGGTGTTTATTGAGCCACTGGTGAAATTTCAAATTTTCTGAAAAATTTTCCAAAATTAATTATTTTAATATTATTTTAAGCTGTCACTAATGCATTTAATTAGGGAAAATTACAAATTGGAATGAGTTGAAACAAATTTTGTGCATCATAAAACATTAAATAAAATTTTATCATGTGATTTCTGAAATGAAATAAAATTAGAAAGATGGTTTTAGAAAATATAAACTAAAAAGGCTTAGTTTGTGGAATTTAATTAATGTAAATGAAGTTTAGGCTTGTTGACTTGAGAGAGGGGGGTTATTTTGACTTAGGAACTTGTACACAACCCACACACACCCCTATATCCCTCACCAACCGACCCCAATCAGCAGTCCCCCCAAATGCCACCCCATTTTATGTGTAGAAATTGAAAGTAAAAGGGAATTAGCAAAAGTCAAAGAAGTGATGCTTAGACATTTGAGGAGTGGGTCTTTTTTCTTTCTTTCTTTGACTTTCCAAACTCACCCACACCTCTCTCCCTTCCCCCTTGCTGTTCTGGCCGAGCCCTCCCCCTTGTGCAGCCCCACAAAATCCCATCTCATTTTCCCCTCAAAATTCATCAAATTTCACTCAAAAATCAATGCAAAAATCCCTCAAAATCAAAATCTAATCCCTACCCATTTTTCCTTGGCTATTCAAGCATGGATCTTGGAGAAAAGAGAGCATTTTGGTGGTCTAGATTTCATGGGAGATCTCAAAAATTGTGAGGTATAATTTTAACCCTATGCTTATATTGTTGTTTAATTGCTTCAATATTAACAATTTAGATGTTTAATTGGGTTTTATTGCAACTTTAGGAAATTCAAGACTAGGGTTTGAATTTAATTAGGGTTTTTATCATTAGTTTATGGTTGTAATGAGGAGATTAACATGTAATTGTATGCAAAATCTAAGTTGGTTGCTACTTGCTAATTTGTTAAATTAAAATGTTGATAATTTTGCTAAATTGCTAACTAGGTTTTAAAAAAATTGTTTAAATATTGGGTTTAAAAATGTGATTTGGTTTTTCATGACTTCATTAACATTATAAAATATAGTTTAATACTTTAGTTCATGAAAATCCAAGCTAAATTGTTGTTTGTGCATTTTTTTGCTATAAATTGTTAAATTTGGGTATATTGTAAACTAGAATTTTGGAATTTATGGAAATTGATGAGAATAAATTATAGGAATGGTTTACATGACTTTGTTATGATATTTAGTGAATATAGCGGCCGCTAGATTCGTTTATACATCGAGTTTTGTACTAAAACGGCGAATTGTGCTTGCTAGATTTTCGGAAAAATGACTTTTTAAGTGAAATTGGGGTTTTTATGAGTTTTAACCTATTTTATATTAAAATTAGTGTTCGTGAATGTGCAAATGAGTGTATTTGGGTTTTTCTCGATAGTTTGGCGTTTGTACGCCGACGTCGAGGGTTTTTGGGTTGATTTGTGAAAGCAACCATAGGTTTTGACCTATGTGGGATTCGTGAGTCGTTTTGGTCATGAGTCGGATTTTAATACAACACGGTGCGTTATGATATGTAGGTACCCCATGTGGACTTCGAGACGACAAGCAAGCGCGTGGCGACGTCGGCACCGGCGAGCGAGGACTAGGTGAGTAGATTTATATCTACGGGGAGAAATCGGGTGGATGGCGTATAGCACCCCCGCAGTCCGTAGTGTAGCTCATATATATATGTTTATATAGGTGTTTTATGATACGAGAATGTTTATTCATGTTATGATTATGTGTCCATGGATTAGCTTTGGGTTAGTTGCGAAACCCTAGAGTAGTTGTTATACCCACATACGCACACACGGACTTGCATACTTTACTTTCTTGTGCGCAGATTGGGATGTGTATACATGTATATATGCGTGGGTATGGGACTATGCATATGTACATTCATATACGCATGCATGGATAATGATTATAGTACTTGGGATTTATGATGAGTCGATGATATTTGATTTGAGACCGTGAGATCGGTGATATAGCAGGGTTCGTATTTGAGATACGACATGACGTTGTAGCGGGTCCTTGACGTAGTGTTTCACACACGTGCATGCATACTTAGGCGGACGTAGATCAGTACCCTGATCATGATATTTGATAAAGAGGATACCAGGTGAATAGTATGATGAATGTGATATTAACCCGTACCCAGATTTGGGGATGCCGTACGACGGATTTACGTACGAGCTATATTTTGATGATTGATCCGCACTCTTGACTTGGGATTCCTGCTTATAGATATGGTATCGGATATGATATTATTGAGGCGGGATCACCGACTAATATATATACAGGTATGTGTATGTATCGACTCAGATGTTAGGCGGTTTCCTTACCTGTAGTCCAGCTTGTTAGCTTAGCCCTTTAGTTTAGTTAGTTGTTAGATTAGATTCGATTCTTACCTATTTCAAAAACTAACGAATCGTAGGTATTTTAAAAGACAGCCCAAGGGATCCTACGGATATTTCAAAAGACGTATCTTTTCATAAAAACACCGTAGCCCCTATTTTCAAAACCCCATGATTCGTGTTATTTCAAAAGGCACCATTTGTAGGACTTATATTAGGATAATGCAGATTAGTTAAAGTTGCGTCTAGTATTCAGCTCCCGCTCATTATTGTGGTTCGCTTCGCATCGCATACTTATATTATGTTTCATACTCCATTATTGATATCATGCTGTTAGGACACCGGCACCATTACCGATGATGCGTATGTACCACGTACACTTACTTGCCGGCTCACACACATCTTCATCGGTAATTGCCATGTCACGTACACCTTAGAAAATATTATTGCTTGACATAGCCTGTTAGCTAATAGTTTAGACATTGTAGTTATTACCTGCTACTTCATGCATACCGTTATTCATTGTTATGCCGCATTCATGGATTCTCATGCATATATTCACTATTTTACATGTTATTGAGGTTTTGGATTCGGATTTCCATGAGATTTTCTGGATTTGGAGGAAAACCGCAAAAACATAAATAAATCTTTTCTCTCTTTAAAAATAAAAAGTGCGGTTTTCCCATGATGTATGAGTCGTCCACCATGAGTTTGCTGATGGATTTCGAGACCCGATTTGAGGAGTGGAGGAACCGTTTCGGGTACATGGTGGGCCCGGTGCAGTACCCCGGGGCAAGAGGAATGTGTTGTTGACGTTGAGCCCGACATGGGAGCACTACCGACCGGTGATATTACCCGACACGTCGGATATCCGGAGGATACCGTCGTGGTCTTGAGATGGATGGTAGGGGCCGGTCTGGATTGACGGCGCCCTAGATATTGTGATTGAGATACGGAGATTTTGAGATATTGAGGTACAGAGATTGTGATACAGAGATATTGAGATATTTGGACACTTGTTTTGTGTCGATGCTGGGCACTGTTTTATGCTGATTTCATTTATGGTACATCACTTTTAAAATACAGAAATCTCACTGATTGATGAAAGTAGCTTTATTCAGCACATGCATTCTGTTTCATGCATTCATACATCATCCATGATATATCGCTACCTGAGGCACTGGCATGGGCACATGGGATTACCCTACTATATGTATGTCGATGTACAACACCCCACAACTTGCGGGGAGGCGGAAATATGAAAAACGATCTTGTTTATATGCTAAACATCGACTAACCGCATGAATCGAAGCTAAACGATAACTAACATCAAACATAGTTGTTAACAACTACTATGTAAAGGGATTATACCTAAAGAACCGTGTCCTTCGTCTTTACGAACTCCACCTCCTCCTCGGCCTTCTCCAAGTAGTAGACGATCCACCCGAGAGCTTTACTCCAAGCTTAGCCTCTAAACTTGAGGCAACTAAACTTCTTTAAGTGCTAATCAAAGAAGCTAGGTGAAATAGAGTGAGAGTTATGGTTTAATAAGTCTAACTAATCCTTGTACTCAACATATGAGAGGGGAGGATTAGGGTTTGAAGAGGCAGAGCTTGAGGAGAGAGAAGGTGAAGATAATAATGAGAAGAGAAAATGAGTTATCATAATATATATCAAGCATTTTGTAATATCAAGAAAAGAAAAGAAAATGATTTACAACCATGCTTGATAAATATCTTGTGGTGATTCATCTCCATGAGTCATTAAGCAATTATGACGCATTAATGACATGGATGAATCATCCATATGACTCACTAATCTCATTCAATGTATATGCCACCTAAACCTCCTTAGTCACCATCTTCTAGAAGCTTCTCGCGCAATTACGAGAACGCCCCTCCTTTCCGCAAAAATACGGAAAAACTTTAGACTGTATAAATCCAATAACCGGATACCAGTAACTGGCTTAAACCAAAGCCGACTGGTAAAAACTGTCCGAAAGTCGTACGTGCATAAACACACGTATGCGTCCGAACCCTTGTCGTAAAACCATACGACCTCTATATCGTTTCGCCTGGAGTAGGGAAACTCTCTGTGTGGGACTCTAGAGACTCGACTACTACGCTGGCAGTGGGTTTAACCACAGACCGCAAGCGGCACTAGCTGTACGTAACGGTCCCCAGGTAGATGTCGATAAGAAGGCCGATAAGGAAACCCATCCGAACTCCTACTGAATATGATGTGACAATCTCCGTACAGTCCGGTCCGTTCGTCTAAGACTATCGCATATCGGGCCTAGGGGGGCGGCAAGCGTCAATCCCCTAATAGCGGTATAAGTCGTGTCGGAGCGAAGCCCATTACACCCTGAGAAACTACTGGAACCTACCAGCAAATCTCGCTTGCCCTGGCCAGGGACTTTGCGTAATGGCTCTCTGACACAGCGCGATATCAACCCCCAATACCGGGAGAGACGAATCCTGTCTAACTGCCACTGCCTCCAAGTGCTCGGGACTGCACCCAACTGCTACCTGTTTGCACGACTCCTTTGAGCCGTGGTAGGGTAGCAATCAAAGAACAGTGGGACACACTTGAGGCGAAGTAGCAGTGTCAAGTCTGCGGACTATGCTGTACTCATGTCACCTGGGAACTGTTCACTGACGACTGGTATAAAACCAACCAACAGTTCCCTGTGAGTCCTGTCCGGTGTACCCGTAACCTAACGAGCACCTGCATACTATCTCCAGTACGACGTACTGACGGCTGTGGGACAGACCATCTCCCCAACTGGGATGAGAAGCGTACACACTAGTCTACTCCGGAGTATCGATACCCTGTCTCGATAATCCAACGACTAGGGACCTGAATAAGGATGTGCTTGTAGACTACCCAGCCCCCACTAGTGTGACTGCCATCACAACACTGGTAGTCAAGCAAGATCCTAAGAGCTCTATCAATACGTATACTCACATATTAAGATAGAAAAAACCAAGTAGCATACTACCATGTTTAGCAAGACTGTTATATACATGTGAATATCCCATGCTTCCATTAAGTAATATACAAACTAGTATGATACAGTAATGGCCTTCTAGGGCATAAACACTAACAATCTCCCACTTGCACTAGGGTACTGGCGTATCGTAGACCGATGATCTCAAGTAGCCTCTCGAACTGAATCTGAGGTAGGGCCTTCGTGAATGGATCAACAATGTTCTCTTCAGAAGCAACTCTCCGAACCTCGATCTCCTGACGATCAATGATCTCCCTGATCAGGTGGTACCGCCTTAAGATGTGTCTGGACTTCTGATGGGACCTTGGTTCCTTTGCTAAAGCAATAGCTCCGTTGTTGTCGCAATACAGAGGTATTGGATCAACTATGGTAGGAACCACCTGAAGTTCTGTTAGGAACTTCTTCATCCAGACTGCTTATTTTGCGGCATCGCAAGCAGCTATATACTCCGCTTCCATTGTTGAGTCAGCAACGGTGTCCTGCTTGGAGCTCTTCCAGCACACCGCCCCTCCATTGAGGGTAAAGACATAACCCGACATGGACTTGGAATCGTCCTTATCACTCTGAAAGCCGGAATCAGCAAAGGCCTCCAACCTGAGGTCTTTTCCGCCGTAAACCAAGAACATCTCCTTAGTCCTTCTCAGGTACTTGAGAATGTTCTTTACTGCTATCCAGTGCTTCTCCCCTGGGTCTGACTGATACCGGCTTACCACGCTCAGTGCGTAAGCTACATCTGGTCTGGTGCACAACATCGCATATATTATAGAGCCTACCGCAAAAGCGTAGGGTATAATAGACATGCGTTCCCTTTCCAAATCAGTCTTGGGAGACATCTCTTTGGAGAGGGTGATTCCGTGACAAGCCGGTAGATTACCGCGCTTAGAATCTTCCATACTGAATCCTTTCAGTACAGTGTCGATATACCTGGACTGCGAAAGTCCCAACATCTTCTTGGATCTATCACGATAGATCCGGATCCCCAGAATGTAAGAGGCATCACCCAGGTCTTTCATGGAGAACCTGTGTGACAAGAATCCTTTGACAGATTGTAGCATAGGAATGTCATTTCCTATCAATAGAATGTCATCCACGTACAAGACGAGGAATACGACACTTCTGGCTACAACTTTACTATATATGCACGGTTCATCTGGATTTTTGATAAAGTCATATTCTTTGACTGTTTCATCAAAACAGATGTTCCAACTCCGCGATGCCTGCTTTAGTCCATAAATGGACTTAAGCAGCTTGCATACTTTCCCGCTGCTCCCACTCTGATTGAAACCCTCTGGCTGATCCATATAGACGCACTCTTCTAAATTTCCATTCAGAAAAGCCGTCTTTACGTCCATCTGCCAGATTTCATAATCATGGAAGGCAGCAATAGCAAGAAGGACCCGAATGGATTTGAGCATAGCCACTGGAGAAAAAGTTTCGTCATAGTCCAAACCAGGTCTTTGACGAAAACCCTTTACAACAAGTCTAGCCTTATAGGTTTCCACCTGTCCATCTACACCAATCTTTTTCTTGAAGATCCATTTGCATCCTATGGGTTTTACCCTATCTGGAGCAAAGTCCAAAGTCCATACTTTGTTGGTGTACATGGACTCCATTTCGGTCCGCATTGCATCTAGCCATCGTACCGAGTCGCCGCTCTGGATGGCCTGCTGGAAGTCAGTAGGTTCATCATCATCTATGATGCAATCCTCTCTATCCCCATCTATGAGAAAACCGTAGTATCTCTCAAGCGGATGAGACGGCCTACTACTCCTGCGGAGGGGTGCGGGAATGTCCTGTTCTTCTTGAACTACTGGTTCTACCAAACTTTCAGTAGCAGTTTGTGGTTCTGGAATTTCTTCCAGTTCTATTTCGCTCCCACTTATTTCCTTTTCTAAAAACTGATGTTCCAGAAAATGGGCATTACGAGAAACAAAAACATTTTGTTCCTCTGCGTAATAGAAATAATATCCCTTGGAGTTCTTTGGATATCCCACAAACATACATTTTACTGATCGTGCCTCGAGCTTGTCCACATGCTGCTTTTTAACAAAAGCTGGACATCCCCAAATCTTCATATGCTGAAGATGGGGTTTCTTCCCAGTCCATATCTGATATGGAGTGGTAGGCACAGTCTTGGTAGGAGCCCTGTTCAAAAGATATGCCGCTGATTCTAGCGCATAACCCCAGAAAGATCGCGGTAACTCAGCAGTACTCATCATGGATCGTACCATATCTAATAGGGTTCGATTCCGTCTCTCCGATACACCATTATGCTGTGGAGTGTATGGAGGAGTAAGCAGAGAGAGAATTCCTTTCTCTTTTAGGTAACCTAGGAACTCGGCACTCAAGTATTCACCACCTCGATCAGATCTAAGTGTCTTGATACTTTTGCCGGTTTGGTTTTCTACTTCATTCTTATACTCTTGGAATTTCTCAAAAGCCTCGGATTTATGTTTCATCAGATAAATGAATCCGTACCTTGAGTAATCATCCGTGATAGTAATGAAATAGGAAAAACCACCTCTTGCATGTGTAGACATTGGACCGCATACATCGCTGTGTATGAGTCCTAAGAGCTCGCTCGCTCTTACTCCTTGTCCAGTGAATGGAGTCTTTGTCATCTTTCCTTTGAGACAAGATTGACAAGTGTCATAAGTTTGATATTCGAACGAGTCTAAATATCCTTCTCTATGCAACTTAGTCAACCTTCTCTCATTGATGTGACCCAGTCTACAATACCATAAGAAAGCTTTATTTAAATCTGGAGACTTTCTTTTTAGTGTGTTCTGGACATTGAAAATTTGGAGTTGGTTTAAAACATATATACCGTTATTTAGTGTACCGGACCCAATCAAACCATGATTAATGTGGATGTTAACAACATCTCTTACAAACGTGAAATCATAACCTTTATTTGATAACAAGGAAACTGATATGATATTACACGTTAAGCTTGGTACAAAAAAACAGTTATGTAAAACCAAAATGTGTCCATTCGTCAATCCTAGGTGATAATCCCCGACGGACGCAGCTCCCACGCTAGCTCCGTTAGCAACCTTTAGGGTCATATCACCTTCCTTCAGCACTCTACGGTTTCTCAGTGCCTGCAATGAATTGCAAATATGAGATCCTGATCCGGTATCCAATACCCAGGAAGTAGAGTTGATCGACAGACAATTCTCAATTACAAACACACCTGAAGTCGAAGCCACAGCTTGCTTCGGTTCCTGGTTCTTGGCGTTCCACGCCTTGCAATCCTTCTTCCAGTGCTCTTTCCTGTGACAATGGAAGCACTCATCCTGGCCAACTACCGGTACCGCAAACTTTTTCTTTCCCTTCCCTCCCACCTTACTAACACCTCCTCTAGGTTTGGTGGCGGCCTTCTTCTTCCTTCCTTTGGCCCTAGCCTTGGACCCGGAAGAAGATGCACCGCTAACAAACATAGCGGGTGTTTCCCTTATTTTCTGCAAGGTGCCCTCTGCACTCCTTAACATGTTCAGGAGTTCCGGAAGTTCAACTTCTTTTCTTTGAAGGTTGAAGTTCAGGATAAACTGGGCGTAGGTGTGAGGAAGGGACTGGAGAATAAGGTCTGTATAGAGCTCATTATCCAAAGTCGTCCCAAGGTCAGCGAGCTCCTCAATATAGCCGATCATCTTTAGGACATGTTCTCCTACCGCTGACCTGACAGCCAACCTCGCTCGAAACAAGTTCTTAGAGGTCTCGTATCTTGCTATACGAGATTGCTCTCCATAAAGTTCCTTTGTATGGAGAAATATGCCATCTAGGTTCATATCCTCATGCCTCCTCTGATGTTCATTGTTCATTGAGGCAAGCACGATGCACTTGGTTTTCGCGCAATCTAAATCCCAGGTTTTGCGGATTTCCTTATCTGCATTGCTGGATTTGGGACCAGGGACAGTAGGTGCCGTAGCGGTGAGGACGTACCCCAGTTTGTCATAGGTCAAAGCCATTTTGACATTCCGCAGCCAATCTTTATAGTTTGGCCCTGTCAGTATATTTTTCTCTAAAAGTAACTTAAGTCCAGTCATTTTCAGGGTCGCTGCAATTAGGAGAGAGAGAAGAAAACTCTTTAGCATGATGCTCTTGCAAGTTTAGAGTGGTTTTTAGTTTATCTAAACTGGATGGCTCCCACTGTTTCTCGAATCCTTCCTCAAACCATAAAAGAAGAATTAGCCAGGACTATTCTCACTGTACAATACTTGCTTAACCGTTCAGCCAGGCTAGTGTCGATACTTCGAGGGAGGTTTTCCAATGCTTTCGCGAAGTTCCTTAATTAAATAACCTCTTTTCTCTGGGGGCGTAACCCCGCTGACACCTTTCTTGACACCTACTTGGTTTATAGCATTGATCGTTAAGTGACGAATCTCCTGATAAGTAGCATATACTTACAGTAGGATCGGGATCCAAATATCATCGTATGATAATGTTGAAGGAATGCTACCAACATTCATCAAACTCCAAATGGTATGCATCTCTTTGCAAATTTCAGTTTCTTTAGAAATTCCCGATATAAGTTTTTGCCCCATGCTCTTATGACCTTTGCTTTGGTCAAAATGTCATAAGTCACATGTCAAGTTCTACCCGTCATTATCTTGTCAAATTTGAACCCATCCGTATATACCCCTGACTTTGGTCAAATGATAATACGACTGTCCCAAACCAACTCATCTATCTTATGCAACAAATGAAAACCCAGCAGCTACCAAACACTATGCCTTGACTTTGGCCAAAATGCATAGCTTGAATACTACTGAATACCCAAATGAAATGACGGAGGGCTACGAATGGTTTTGGCGAAACCGTAAACGTAGTGAACTTGATATAACCGAAGGAACCTGATAGCTTTTAAAAGGAGTGATTAAAACTCCGCATTTAAAAATATCTGTTTTTAAAATTAACCGAGTGGTTTCTTTTAAATTGTTCCAACGATTAAACTTTTTGGTTTATTTTCTTTGCATTATAAATAATGCGTCCCATCATTAACCTATCATTGCAGAAAACAACGAAAATACAACGTCCTCTTATGCCATCCGCATTCGCCACGGGATCCCGTCATCACCCTTTAGGTTACTTAATTAACGACAGAGCGGGGGCTGGGCTAGCGCGGGTGTAAAACATAAGTGACGTCTAAATAGCTATCATATATAGATATTGTACATTCGTCAGACGCAACAATAGGCATTCGAGATCACAGATGAACTTTATTGGATTTGCAAGCAATCCGTGTTTGTTTTGAGCCTGCAACAAAAGACGGATTACACAGTTGTGATGAATAGCCATTACCCCACCCAAGACCCCAACGGGTACGGCAAACTACCCGCCCGGCAGTTTGTGCACCCCACCTTGGGTCTGTCCTAGGAGCAAAAACAGTAAAATGAAATAATAGAACGGTGGCTACAACCGCAACCTGGATGTGCCCCGCAAAATAATATTACAACAAATTACATTTACATCAAATGAATTAAATAACAACCCATCACATAACCCCGGCTATACATCACAACAGTCCAACACAGTTCATATCCACAAACAGTAAAAACCATTACAGAAATGTGCAACCCCCTGCCAACCGACATACTAGCAGTTAGGGGAGGTTTACGAACACATTATACAAACACAGATATAATCCAACAAGCAAATACTGTATGATTTCGATCGATTAAACACTTTTAATTTTGCTCCAATACATCTCTGTAAAACTGAAACCTGAGCAAAAATAAAAACATCCAGAAAATACCAAATATCACAGAGAAGCAACACAGGAAAATTGGGTTCCTGAATCGCCAACTCGGCGGCGGAAGCGCGGCGGATCGGTGCGATCCGCCGCGGTTCCGCGGCGCTTTAGGCGATTCAGGAGCCCAAATTTCTTGGGTGTTCTTCTATTGTCTTTTCAAGCTTTCTGAACATCCCTGAAAAAATTTTGGACTTCATTTAAAAATCGACAGAAACTTGTGATTTCGGGTTTTTCCGGTTTCGTTTTTTTCGTTCGAAATTCATACAAATTTGCAAGTAAGTTATTTATTGTTTAGCGAGGCTCTGATACCACTGTAAGTCGATGTACAACACCCCACAACTTGAGGGGAGGCGGAAATATGAAAAATGATCTTGTTTATATGCTAAACATCGACTAACCGCATGAATCGAAACTAAACGATAACTAACATCAAACATAGTTGTTAACTATGTAAAGGGATTATACCTAAAGAACCGTGTCCTTCGTCTTTACGAACTCCACCCCCTCCTCGGCCTTCTCCAAGTAGTAGACGATCCACCCGAGAGCTTTACTCCAAGCTTAGCCTCTAAACTTGAGGCAACTAAACTTCTTTAAGTGCTAATCAAAGAAGCTAGGTGAAATAGAGTGAGGGTTATGGTTTAATAAGTCTAACTAATCCTTGTACTCAACACATGAGAGGGGAGGATTAGGGTTTGAAGAGGGAGAGCTTGAGGAGAGAGAAGGTGAAGATAATAATGAGAAGAGAAAATGAGTTATCATAATATATATCAAGCATTTTGTAATATCAAGAAAAGAAAAGAAAATGATTTACAACCATGCTTGATAAATATCTTATGGTGATTCATCTCCATGAGTCATTAAGCAATTATGAAGCATTAATGACATGGATGAATCATCCATATGACTCACTAATCTCATTCAATGTATATGCCACCTAAACCTCCTTAGTCACCATCTTCTAGAAGCTTCTCGCGCAATTACGAGAACGCCCCTCCTTTCCGCAAAAATACGGAAAAACTTTAGACTGTATAAATCCAATAACTGGATACCAGTAACTGGCTTAAACCAAAGCCGACTGGTAAAAACTGTCCGAAAGTCGTACGTGCGTAAACACACGTATGCGTCCGAACCCTTGTCGTAAAACCATACGACCTCTATATCGTTTCGCCTGGAGTAGGGAAACTCTCTGTGTGGGACTCTAGAGACTCGACTACTACGCTGGCAGTGGGTTTAACCACAGACCGCAAGCGGCACTAGCTGTACGTAACGGTCCCCAGGTAGATGTCGATAAGAAGGCCGATGAGGAAACCCATCCGAACTCCTACTGAGTCTGATGTGACAATCTCCGTACAGTCCGGTCCGTTCGTCTAAGACTATCGCATATCGGGCTTAGGGGCGGCAAGCGTCAGTCCCCTAATAGCGGTATAAGTCGTGTCGGAGCGAAGCCCATTACACCCTGAGAAACTACTGGAACCTACCAGCAAATCTCTCTTGCCCTGGCCAGGGACTTTGCGTAATGGCTCTCTGACACAGCGCGATATCGACCCCCAATACCGGGAGAGACGAATCCTGTCTAACCGCCACTGCCTCCAAGTGCTCGGGACTGCACCCAACTGCTACCTGTTTGCACGACTCCTTTGAGCCGTGGTAGGGTAGCAATCAAAGAACAGTGGGACACACCCGAGGCGAAGTAGCAGTGTCAAGTCTGCGGACTATGCTGTACTCATGTCACCTGGGAACTGTTCACTGACGACTGGTATAAAACCAACCAACAGTTCCCTGTGAGTCCTGTCCGGTGTACCCGTAACCTAACGAGCACCTGCATACTATCTCCAGTACGACATACTGACGGCTGTGGGACAGACCATCTCCCCAACTGGGATGAGAAGCGTACACACTAGTCTACTCCGGAGTATCGATGCCCTGTCTCGATAATCCAACGACTAGGGACCTGAATAAGGATGTGCTTGTAGACTACCCAGCCCCCACTAGTGTGACTGCCATCACAACGCTGGTAGTCACGCAAGATCCTAAGAGCTCTATCAATACGTATACTCACATATTAAGATAGAAAAAACCAAGTAGCATACTACCATGTTTAGCAAGACTGTTATATACATGTGAATATCCCAAGCTTCCATTAAGTAATATACAAACTAGTATGATACAGTAATGGCCTTCTAGGGCATAAACACTAACACTATACGCACTTACACACGTCTTGAAACTCGGGATAGTAGAGGATACCTTGAAATAGTCTTGTCTAAAAGCCAAAGTATGAAGGAAATAATAAATAAAGAAAATATAAAATAGTGAAAAGAAAAAAATGAACACTGGTTTTGTTATCGCCAAGGCAACACTAAAAAAATATAGCAAGGGTGCTTCATCACCTAGTGCCTTAGACTAACTGGTTTGGGAGTCACTGCTAAGCCTTAGGTGGTGCAAGACGAAGAAAATAATATCACCTAATCAGCAAGCACATAAGTAATCGGTCGGTTAGTACCTCAAGAAGTATTAACGGTCGCATGAAAATGTGTGAGCAAATCCATAAATATTCATCAAATTAAAAAGTTCTGAGGTAGATGGACAAGAGTATGATAGCTTGAATTGAATTTTCCGAGTGTAGGGATGTCCATTATACACATGTAGGGTTTTATGATCAATGTTTGGATGAAAGGTAGGAATGAAGAATAAAGACGATGTTTTATTAAGGGATAATGTGATTTCTAACATCTTTTCATGACTATTAAGATATGGCTCATGACAATTGAAAAGCTAGTGTAGTTGGAAACTCTAAATTTTCAAAGTATTTCTTTTATGGTTCTTATCTTTATATGTAAATTTCACAATCTCTCTTTTATTATAGGATTTTTTGGGTGTAATCCGCTGAAAACCCTCAGGAGACAACACTCCTCCTACTAGGGACACTTAGAGCTTTAACGGCTTGTTGCACGTGCTCGGTGCAATCGTGTTTGCCTACAAAAGTGTGCTTAGTTTTCTCTTTTCTTTTTCTCCTTCTCTTGAATAAACTAGTTTTCTCGGGACGATCAAAGATAAGTTTAGGGGTATTTGTTCAGTTGATAAAACTGCGCATTTGTTATTACATTTTTCCTACTATTTCTATACTAGAAAAGGTGTTTATTATAATATATGATACATATGAGGGTTTATCTGTAAAAATACTATTTTTCATGTGTTGATATATTGTAATTAACATTTGGTAGGAAAATGTATGCAAAGATACCATTGACCAAATCTTAATGGTGAAATTAATATCTCAATAAAACAAAACTCCACTAATATTATTTGTTGAGATTGTGCAGAATTTTTCAAGGCTAAAAATCAAGGGAATCAAAGCTCTTAAGAGCAAACCTGCCTAATTAAGAAAGCAAACTAAGAAATCAAGTCTGGCAGAAACAAAGAAAAGATTTCCAATTTCCAAAGGTTCCAGAGATCGCCACGTGTCACAAGGAGAAAATTCCAGAAGACCAAATCCACCGATCCATACACAAGGCCGCGGATCCGCGGTCAAACCTACCAGTTGACCGTGGATCCGCCGCGTTCCAGAGGCCTTGTGAGCTGCGATTTGGGTGGGAGAATCTTAACTGTTGGCTTCCAAATTTGGAAGCTAGGGTTCTGGCTTTTAGAGTATAAATAAGGACCGAGAGCCCTTTCAAAAAATTATCAATCCGACGAGATCACGAAGTCTAAGATGGCTCACGCATCCAGGCTGATCATCAACGGTTCATCTACCTCCTTAGAAGAGATCGAGAAGCAAACTAGTATTTGTAATCATTTTCTAAGGAAACAAAGTGTAATGAGTTTTGTTGATTAATAAAGGTAGTTCTTTTTCTTATTCTATTTCTTTGTAGTTTCATTATGAATTCTCTCTCCATCTCTTTTTCTCCCAACATGCGCGAGTAACTCTCCGCTTGTTAGGGTTCGTAGGATTAGGGTAGGTTAATAGATGATGAAAATACCTAAACTCTTTTTATGTCCTATAAAGTTTATAAACTTCATCAAAAGAATCATTAACATCCTAATCGGGAGCGCTATCAATTCATTATTAGTCTCGACCGCGATTAGAGATTAGATTAATGATTGTTTTGGTAAAGGCTAGATATGAACGGAGTTCCGTGTCGAGATAGGGGTTAAGAGTGGGATTCCTTTTCCCTCCAGAAACCCTAATCTACATGCATCACTGTCGTTCTAGTTTTAAATCTATTAAAGAATAGAAAGAGTAATCTTTAATTAATCATCCATAACTACTAAATCCTAATGAACCCTACAAGCCCTCTTCTTATATAAACTTACATCCGTAGTTAATCTAGATCTATATTTTGCATCCGTATTTAACATAGATCTAGATCCTACAACCATTCTACAATATTCTTTATCCCTCCTCTCTTTTTCAACACGTCTAAAATAAGAGTAAAAGGTTCGACGTTTCCCAGAGGATGATCCGTACTCATCTCGGTCTTGCTACGCGCAACACCGTTATTGATTGCGGTTATTCTACAAACACAACTTTTTTCACATCAATCAGTCCCCGTTTTGTTTCAACCCTAGGGTCTTTTGTTGACGTCGTGTCTGCATCCTGCTGGAGTGAGAGGGAACGCCATTGTTGACATTGCGTTTGCTATAATGAGATGAATGTTGAGGTATTCTTTAAGTTGTTTTGTGAACCGTCAAGACTTGGCTTTCCCTTTGACGGAGCCTGGTGGGAAAATATGGTTCTCTTTTCGTTTATGCACATAGATTGTATACAGGGGTTGATGTGGACTCACCTGCACAGCAAAAGTTTCATTTTTTTCTTTCCGCGATGCTCTATCATTTCAGCTTTTTATATCGTGAAAGTCGCGATTACCCGATCATTTCGGCTTTTTATCGCAGTGCCCAATCATTTCGGCTATGTATATTTTTTATTTTTACTCGATGTTTCTTATTGCGAGTTGCGTAATCATTTCGGTTATGTATATGCGCATATTTTTTTCTCGCTGATTTTTTATTGCGAGTTGCCCCATCATTTCGGCTATTTCATATGCATCTACTTTTGTTGCGAGACGAGAACTTGGATCCTGACACTAATTCTGGCATCAGCATCGCTGCGACTGAGATATTGCTAGGAGTGAATCATTATTTGCCTTGAGAGGACTTAGAATTTGATACCGGTTTAGGCATCAGCATCGCTATAACTAGGATATTTCCAGGAGCGAATCATCATTTTCCTTGAGAGGACTTGGAATTTGATACCGGTTTAGGCATCAGCATCACTACAACTAGGATATTTCCAGGAGCGAATCATCATTTTCCTTTACTGATTTGAACAAAGGTGGCTTAGTAGACAGGGTTAAGATCCTGTTGACTAATACTTTTCGACTTTATGAGCCGTAAGGGTCTCAAAAAGTTATTTCTCCCTACGAGTCGTGAGGATCTCGTAGGCGTATTTTCTCCTTAGGAATCATGAGGATTCCTAAGTGTGTGTTCTCTTATAAGTCGTAAGGATCTTACAAGAGTGTTTTCTCCTTATAAGTCGAGAGGACTTACAAGTGTCGTTCACCATATGAGGACATTCCTCGTCATTGGTGGAACTTGGTGGGGGAAATCGTTTATTTGTGCCCATGGATTGTATACAAGGGCCAATATTGGATCGCCTGTAGGGCAACTTAGGGAACACGACGACTTAAGAATAGGTCTGGGTCCCTATAGCCTAAGGCTTTGAGTCCTATGAGCCGTGAGGGTCTTATAGGGGGAGTTCTCCTTACTAGTCAAGAGGATCTCGTAAGTGAAAATTTTACGTGATTGCGTCCTTTCAGGTTTTCACAAGCTCGCCAGTAGCCCTGCTGTTTTTACTCACGGTGCCGTTTCGGGTTTTCATCCGTGCCCATCTTGCTTGTGGACATACCATTTTTTAACCAAGATTGCGCCCTTTCGGGTTTTCACAAGCTCGCCGATAGCCCTGCTGTTTTTACTCACGGCGCCCTTTCGGGTTTTCATCCGTGCCCATTTTCCTTTTGGACATACCATTTTTTTTACCCATCGGTTTGCCAATGGGTCTTGGATTGCAATCTTCGCCGTTGGAGCTTTGATTGCAATATAGATCTCAATAGAGGACATCACCATATTTGGGGCGATGCGCCATGTTTGAGGCGACATACTAGTTTTAGGACATTCCGGTCCATTGTTAGTTTAGGGAAATCTCGGTCCATTGTTAGTTTAGGGACATCTCGGTCTATTATCACCATTTTTGAGGTGAAGCTTTAGTTTAAGGACATTACGGTCCGTTGCCACCATGTTTGAGGCAAAGTTTTTCCAAATACCACTTAGATTTTTGACTCAGGAAGATAGCGAGCGGACACAAACATCGTCATCTATCATTGACCTAAGTCGTGACTCGTCAAGCGTGGTATTTCTTGAGTAATCGGCCGTTTATTGGCCGAAAAGGTCTTTCGCCATGCATATCCATGAGCAAATAGGCCCCACCTTGGTAGACCTTGTCTATGACGTATGGGTCTTCATAGTTCGGTTCGAATTTCCCCCATTATGCTTGATTGGGAATCATAGGTCTTTTGACGACTGACACAAGTTCGCCTTGGCGGAATGTTCTTGGACTAGTCATTTTTTCGTATAAGCGCGTCATCCTTGCCTTGTAAGCTTCTAGGTTTTCCTGCGCCATGAGGCGAGTTTCGTCGAGGGCGTCGAGCTCCTCATGCCGGAGATGGGCATTTTCTTCATATGTTAGTCCGTATTGAACCGCTACTCGGAAAGAAAAGAGTTCTATTTCCAGAGGGAGGACTGCTTCCATGCCGGATACCAACGCGTATGGGGTTGTATTCGTGGCTGTCTTGAAGATCGCCCGGTACGCCCAGAGAGCTTCGTGCAGCCTTTCGTGCCAAACTTTTTTGCTTCTGAACACCGTTTTCTTTATAATCTTGGTCAAGGCCTTATTGAAAGCTTCAGCTAGACCACTAGCTCGGGGATTATAGACAGAAGAGTATCTCCAGTCTATTTTGTGTTGTTCTGCGAAGCGACTGATTTTAGAGCTCCTGTAGGCTGGCCCAATATCCGAGATTATCCGTCGTGGAATACCGAACCGGTAGATGACATGTGTCTTGAAGAAATGGAGAATATTCTCTGTCTTCACCTCCCTTAGTAGTACTGCTTCCGCCTACTTAGAAAAGTAGTTGGTCGTTGCCAGTATGAACCGGTGTCCTTTCGATGACGCTAATTCAATGGGGCCAATTATGTCGGCTCCCCACATTTCGAACGGCCAGCTAGCTATCGTTTGGTGTAGCGGATTTGGATGTTGGTGGATTAAGTCCCCATGAATTTGGCACGAGTGACATTGCTTCGCATATTCGAGACAGTCCTGAATAATTGTGGGCCAATAGTAACCCATTCTCTTGATCTTCAGCTTTATCTTTAGCCCGGCTTGATAAGAACCGCAGAGTCCGTCGTGAGTTTCTTGGACAACTCTCTTTGCTTCTTCTGGCCCCAAGCACCTTAGCCACAGACAGTCAAGCAACCTCTTGTATAGAGTATTATTGACGAATGTGAAAGACACAGCACGTTTCATGACCTAATGCCTTGATGACGCATCTTTGGGCGCTCGATGGGATTTGAAGTAGTCTATGAAGATTTCCCTCCAATCCTTGACCTTTTCTTCGTCTCTATTCGGAGGACCGCTTGTTTGGTCATTTCTTTTCCTTCAGATGGCTCCATTGAATCCTCTAAAGATATTTCTACTGGCGCGAGAACCTGACGGCTTTGCACAACGATCCTTGCGTCATCAAGGTTTTCGTCATCCAGCTCTTTAGCAAGCTTGGCTAATGCATCCGCCTTGCTATTTTCCACACGCGGTATCCTTTCCAGGATGTAGGAGGGGATTTGTGTCAGCAGTTACTGCACTCTCCTACCATATTTTATCAACTCTGGTTTGCATGTCTGATAGTTGCTATTTACTTGGCTAACGACCATCTGGGAGTCTCCATATATGAGGAGGTTTTCGATTCCCATATCGATAAAGATCTCAAGACTCGCTATCAAAGCTTCATATTCAGCCTCGTTGTTTGTTCTTGGTTCCGTTAAGAAAAGGGCGCAACGCATTATCCCTCCTTACGGAGTCACGAAGATGAGGCCCACCCCGGCTTTGATTAAAGGGGTGTTATGCTTCCGCTTCTTCATGGAAGATGCTCTATCGAAGTAGAGTTCCTATTAGACATTATTTCCTTCCTCCTCACCTTCGATTATGTCGAACGCGTGTTCGTCTGGCAATTCGCAATTTAAGGGAGAATCGGCTGGTATCGGATGCTCAGCGAGAAAGTTGGCGATGGCCTGGCCTTTCACTGCTTTAAGGGGTCGATACGTTATCGAGAACTCCATTAAGAGGAGGGCCCATTTGGCAAGCCTTCCTATTAGTATGGCTCTTGACATCAAATATTTGAGAGGATCCACCTTTGATATGAGATGGACCTCATGTGCCAAGGCGTATTGTCTAAGCTTCGTTATAGTGAAGATCAGTGCCAGGCAATGCTTTTCGATGGGGGAGTAGTTGTTTTCTGTCCCCAGGAGAACTCGACTAAAATAGTAAAGAGCTCTCTCCTTCCCCTGGTCATTCTCCTGTGCCCATAACGCACCTAGAGAACCTTCAAGGGTCGTTGTGTACAGGATGAAGGGCTTTCCTTTGACCGGAGCGGTCAGTACCGGCGGGTTCTGCAGGTATTGCTTGATTTCATCCAGTGCACTTGGCATTTATGATCCCAAACGAACGGGGTCCCCTTCTTCATTAGATGGCTGTAGGGCGACATTTGCCGGAGAGGTTGGCTATGAACCGCCGGATATACGTGAGTTTTCCTTGGATAGACCGCAGTTGTTTAAGAGTTCTTAGCATGGGCATTTCCATAATCTCCTTGATCTTTGATAGGTCTATTTAGATGCATCGGTATCGTATGATGAATCCTAGGAATTTGCCTGACGAGACTCTAAACGCGCATTTCAGAGGATTCATTTTTAGATTGTATTTCTGAAGACGCTGGAACACTATGTTCAGATGTTCCCAGTGCTCCTCATACGATTTGCTTTTCACCACAAGGTCGTCAATATAGCATTCTGTTGGGTTACAGCAGCGCCCCGGCCGTCAATCCGAGGCCAAACGCGGAACAAAAACTTTTTAAACTTGGCGCTACCACAACCAATCACCCGGATCGTGCCATTAACCGTATGCTAGCAAACAGTAAAGTGTTTAGAGATTATACCGATCGATCCGTTTCCTACGGTCTTCAATCTCTTCCCAAGCTCCTCGCAGCTGCCCCCAAACAAGCTCGCTCTCCGGTCTCCCTCGTCGAAGACGATCCACCTCGAGGATTCCTAATACGGGCTCCCGCTTCAAACCGAATCAACTCGGGCATCCAGTTTGCTAGCCTATATACCCAAGATGATGTAGAGATAGTTTGTGAATACTTTGTCTCAAAGCATCCAAGGGTTTGGATGGAGGTGAATGAAGTTACCATGTAAGATGAAGAATTGAGCATAGAATTTTGGCTTTGAAAAAGCTTGCTGGAAAATGGGCTCGGCCATGAGAATTTCTCTCTGTGGATTTGTCTGTTTGTGTAGTGGTGAGTGTAAGAATTGCAACACCTGAAAATTAAATTCTCAGCCACAAAAAATATCCACAGCCATAATTCCCTCAACCAAAATATCCTACACAAAAACAAAAGCATTTAATGCAAGAACATGACTCACACCAATGTGCCCATGCCTTACCAACAACCCACGAAATGCCACAGTAAGAAATGCCAACGCATCAAATGAAATTAGCCAAAATTCCATGATCACACTTCTCTCTAATAATTAAACAAAAAAAGAAATGGCAACTCCAAAAGTAATCTTGTAACGAATTACAAGAATACCCATCATCCGTATATACATACCCGCATCCGTATTCCAACTGAATACGAATACAATGAGACGAAAGTAATTCAACAATCTAATACTAGGATCCGGCTTAAACCAAATCCCACTAGTATGATCCGTCCGATCATGATCCGCGCATGAGTGCACGCATATGATCGAACCCTGCCATAAAACTATACGGCCTCTACAACATTTCGCCCGAACTAGAGAAACCCTCTGTGTGGGACTCTAAAGACTCGTCAATACGCTGGCAGTGGGTTTAACCACAAGCACGTCAGTGGCACTAGCTGTACGAAACGGCTGCCCAGGTATTGAGCGAAAGGGAGGCCGACGAGCGAACTCGTCCTGGAACCCTACTGAGCCTATCTGTGACAATCTCCGTACAATCTGTTCTGTTCGTCTAAGAGTATCGCATATCGGGCATAGAGGATGGTAAACGTCAGACCCCGAATAGCGGTATAAGTCGTGTCAGAGTGTAGCCCAGAACACCTTGAGAAACTACTGGAATACCTACCAGTAAATCTCACTTGCCTCGGCCAAGGACTTTGTGTAATGGCTCTCCAAACACAGCGCGATATCAACCCCCAATACCGAGAGAGACGAATCATGTCTAACCGCTACTGCCTCCAAGTACTTCGGGACTGCACCCAACTACTACCTGTTTGCACGACTCCTTTGAGCCATGGTAGGGTAGTAATCAAAGAACAGTAGGAACACATTTGAGGCAAAGTAGCAGTGTCAAGTCAACGGACTAAGCTGTACTCATGTCACCTGGGAACTGCTATCTGAGGATAGGTATGGTACCATAAAACAGTACCCCTGCGTGTCCGTCCGGTGTACTCATAACCAAATGAGCACCTGTATACTATCATAAGTGAACCAACTGACACCAATGGCTTGTGAGACCGGCCATCTCACCTCGTCGGGATCTCGATCCGTATACACCAGTCTACTCTCGGAGTATCGATGCCCAGTCTCGAAACTCCCATGGCTAGGGACACTTTAAGGATGTGCTTATAGACTACCCAACTTTCACGTATATGATCGCCATCATACTGCGGGTAGTCAAGCAAAAATCCTATGGGCTCTATCAACATGTAATAGTGATCTGTAATGTCACCTGAAGCATGTACACGATGATAAAGACAAACCAGATAGAATACTATCATCTCGAGTAAGACTGTTCTACCGGTATAGGTCATCCCTCAATCATTTCAATCACGTACCTGTGATCCAATAATTGACTTGAGGGCACTATAGCCAACAATCTCCTACTTGCACTTAAGGCTAATTATTGCGGTGTCGCATACTCACAGCCCGTGTGATACCGAACAGCCAACTTCTCTACTACTCAGTTTCACAAAGCTCGTTTGTGAAACTATCGCTTTCGAGAAATAGCCTCAGTGAGTGGATCCGCTCTGATGTTTCTTTCTATGTCTCTCTTAATCTCAAGTTCACGGAGAAAGCCATCTCCCGAAATGAGCAATACCTGTCTTAGAATATGTCTGGATGTCTGATGGTACCCAGTTCACAAATGAACTCCAAATCCAGCAAACTTCTTAGACTGTATCGTCAACTGAATTTAATCAGTATCCTACGCCATGCCTTCCTCAGTATCCGTTTGGAACATCTGTCCAAACTATTGCCCCTCACAGATAAAGGTCTATAACTCTGACAGTCACTATGTTAACCAGGTCACCTTGAAAGCCTGGAATGACAACCGTCTCCCGAAGGAGGCTGCCGTTATCAAATCCCTAGAACATTAACTTATGTTCTAAAACTGCTTCCGAACGTTTCTCCAAAATTGGATTAATATATACTTATTACATCTGGTGTGGTACTTGACACCTCATGATTGACTCAATTGCTTAAGCAAGTGATATGTCAATCATGCACATCCCTCTCCCCTTTAGTCTGTAAGACACCTTCAGAGAGGGTGATTCCATCACCTGCAGGTACACTACCATGCCAGTGTTAGTTATATGTATGCCCTAGATGCCATTATTGTACATATGATGTATATTATAGTGGATGCTTGGACATACATAGGGAGGACTTTCTTGCTCGACATGATAGTATGCTACCTGGTTGCTCTTTATCTTAACATGTACACATGATGTCTCTTTGTTACATGTTGATAAAGCCCTTAGGATGTGTACTTAACTACCAGTATTATGATGCAGATCATACTAGTGGGGGCCTGGGAAGTCTATAAGTACATCCTTTAATTGTTCCTAGTCGAAGGAATATCGAGACAGGGCATCGATACTCCAGAGTAGACTAGCATATAGCTTCTTGACCTATATGATGGGCGATGGATGATCCCATATCCATTGGTGTTTGACATCAGAGATGGTATACGGGTGCTCAGTGGAGACTGGGTATACTGAACGGACTCACCAAGAACTCCTAAATGTTAATATATCTAACGTCAGATAGCAGTTCTCTGGTGACACTGGTACAAGTTAGTCTGTAGACCCGAGATCGTCATAGAGTCTTATGTGTCTCCTACTGTGCTTTGATTTCTACCCTACCACGGCTCTACCGAGTCGTGCAAACAGGTGGATTTTGGGTACAGTCCCGAGTCACATGGAGGCAATGAGCGATAGGAGGGGATTCGTCTCTCCCGGTATTGGGGGTTGATGTTGCGCTGTGCTCAATTGGCCATAATAGGAAATCCCTGGCCAAGGTTGCTGAGATCTACTGGTAAGAGTTATCAATAGTTTATCGAACCGTTATGGACCTTACATCGACATGACTTATCAAGTTACTAGGGTCTGACGTTTACCAACCCCTAATCGAGATATGCAATATATCAGACGAAGAGACCGGACTGTACGGTAGTGTTATTGATTGGATTCGCAGGAGTGTGAGCAGGCTTGCTTGTTGATCTTCTGATCGCTAAATACCCGGGTGGCCGTTACATTTAGCAGACCGGTTACGGCTTGTGGGTGACTGATATGATCACCACCTACTGCCGGCGTATTGACGGGTCTTTAATATCCTACACAGAGGTTTCCTAGCTCAAGCGAAACGGAGTAGGAGCACATATGTGATATGCGCGGGACCGAGATTGATATGATTATGTGATACCGTATTGTATTCTCGCGATATGTGATATCAGACGGGTATATGTGATATAGCCGGGTTATCGAATCAAGTGTTGATTCGGTAAATTGATATTATTGATATTAGTCGGTTATATGTAATATAGCCGGATTATTAAATAAAGTATTGATTTAATGATTTAATGTATAATTATATATTTGATATATGAATTTACATTAACTAATATTGCTCACTTGACCATTTCTTTTTCTCATTTTGTATACATGATATATATATATATATATATGATATATATTAATGTATCATGCAAGGTTATGTATGCAACTTGTGTGTCTAGGACTTACACCATAACCATGATAAGTTTAGGATTTTAATTATCATATGTAATTCAAAATTGTGAGAATTATCTTATGGCTTGAAGCTTGTAGAAGCTTGTAAAGCTTCATTGACTTAATCCACTCTTTTGTTTTACTAAAGATATTTGTAAACCCAACCACTTATTATAACCCATGGTTAAGTCTCTACAATGGTTAAATGTATGACACTAACTCACCATGGTTGTAAATCTAACCATATTCTATTCTCATTTTTCTTTTGTTAATCTTTCATCTTCATCTTCTTCTTGAGCTTGAGAAGCTTTCTAGGGTTTGAAGAAGAGAAGAAATGTTGTGAGAAAATGAAATCCAAAGTGAGCAAAATTCCTACTTCACCATATTCTACTACTTGCCATTTAGTTTAGGGTGTTTGCTTCACAAAGTTCATCACTTTATGAAGAGGTAGCTTGTACTTGAGTTCCCTCGACGTAGATCATCTTCGGCCTTGAAGTCTTCAAGCATGTTTGCTCACTACGCTTTGTGAAGTCCATCTTGAGTCTGGGAGATCGATGATCGCAGCGAAGGGACGACAACACGGAGCTATTGAAGTGAAGGACCGGGCTACAAAGATTGTATTCTTATTCACTTCTATTGTAATGTTTGATTACAAGGTTTAGTTACCCTAATTTTCTAGTATGATTCTTTGGATGTTTGCTTAGCACCTCCTAAATTTTTTGTTGTGGCATGCTTGATGCTTGCAAACCCTAGGCTAGTTGCTGAGGAAATCCCAACATGGTATCAGAGCCTAACTAGAAATTTAGACGATGTTAGAAAAAATACAAAACCGAAACAAATCTGTAATGCAATTTCTGCAACCCTGCAAATATGCTCTCTGTTGCTTTTTTAAATTTCTGGAAAAATTATTTAAACAATTGCGGAGTCATGTATATGAAACATATAGTGCATAGAACAAAAACGAGAGCAATTGCTCGGTTTTGACCCAAGCACTTTCTTCTAAAATCCGAGGAGGCCGGCCTTCTTGGCTTCATTTCGTTTCGTTATTGTTTTGTGCTCTGGTATGCTTGTTTTGGGGTTTCAGGTATTGTTTGTTTAGTCCAAAAGTTCATGTGATGTAAATTTTGATATAGGACTAATACGGAGTGTTTCATAGTCGTATATTTTTAACATTGTAATGGTAACCTAGATGATGTTAACACATCGAGCGAGCTTCGAACACTGCCTCATGATACCCTCTGAAGTTTTCCAAGAGTTGGAGTTTTCTAAGTTGAGTATATTCAATAGTCGTGCAAGTAACTCTATGGACCCTCTGGAAGAACAAAAACCTTAACTCGATTCTATGCCCAAGGAACCGCGATCGAACCCTAGGGTTTGGCATAGTTCCGCGGTGCCATAGGTGAGGCGTTGGTTTGACCCTTCTACGGCTGGTCCATAGGTACTGTGGTACGTTTTGGGTATTTCAACTTTGCTCAAGTGTTGAGTTCTTAGCAAGATGAAGGTGTTTATTGATTTGATCGAAATGTTTAATATCGTCTAGTTGATTGTGATACAATACTTGGAATCTACAATAATTGAATTTTATAAATCTAGCAATTTAGTCTCAGTTGATCTGTTGCCACGGGATTTTGATGTAATCAAAAGTCCGTCGCAATCACGTAGCATACGCAGATACTCGACGGGTAACATTATTAGATAGCCATTCCCCACAGCCCCGACCAAGTGACTGTAGGAGAACCCCGTCGCCTAAAGCATCTGTTCGGATGCTCGCGGCTGCGGTGTTCCACCTTAGTGCACTTCGTCGTCGGCATTGGGGGCGCGGCTATCTACTAAAGTTTCCGACGAGCATTCGATCGGGATATCGGGAATCTTGTTGAATTACCCGACTTGTTATTAGAAAGTGTTTTCAATATTGAGACTAAAATACAGGATTTATAATTGTTAGGCATGCGATGTCTAAGGAATTCATATTGTTAAGCATGAAATCCGCAGTATGAGATATTTCGGGTTTATGATGTCTAAGGTGGTTGCGGATTCCAACTGTTGTAGTTTTATTTTTCTTTTCTGCGACCGTAAGTGTAATATGTGGTGTATCGCCGGTTTCGTTGCTATACGTCAACGACAATTGCGATAAGCATATTTATTTACGTTGATGACATTGGATACTATGTGTTGCTATGATATGTTATATTGGATCGTCGTGTTTGAATAGCCGGGGGTTTTTATGTGAGATGAGAGTTTTTCATTTTCATTCATGTAAAATTCAATGTATGTAATATTCTTTTATTAGGGTACTTCCGGGTTGAGGATGATGTCACATATATATTATTTACTTTTCCGCATTAGGATAGACCCAAGGAGGGGAACACAAGTAGCCGGGTTCTGGGGTCCAGTGGGAGACCATCTCGAGGAGTTGAGACCGGGTCTCCTAACCCTGGAATTGGCAGGGTTGCTTACCTCTCTCGTAGGGGTCTAGGGATGTGGGTTTGGCTATTCATCATGAACGTGGAATCCGTATTTTCGATTGTTGGCTAAATATAAAATACGGACATCCTAGTATATCCAATATTTCATATGTTGTCTTCTGCTGCTGATATTCTGTGGTGTGATCATTTTATATTCTGATATGGATACTTTACATTATAATATATATGATATATTATAGACGTTGCTTATGTTTTCCACCCACGCTAGCCCTGCCCCGCCCTACCGTTAGTTACCTAACCTAACGGTGCACGACGGGACTTCTTGGCGAATGCGGATGGCATAAGCGTACGTTGTATTTATCTGTGATGTTCAGGTAACTTATATGATGGGACCTTCATTAATGAGATTAATGAAAGAAAAATAAACCTAAAAGTGTTGTGGAATTGAATTTACTAAAATTAGTAGCTCTAGTTGTTGCTTTGCATAGCGGTATTCCTTGTAGAATATGCAGCACCTTATTCGATAAGGAAAGAGCCGAGATCCTTTCACCGGGAGTGACCTCTTTAGCAGTAACTAGCAGATGCTACAACCCTCGGTTTCGTCTTTTGATTGTTTTTCTAGTTCTTGCTTTGCATAGTGGTATTGTGAATATCCTGCACCTCACTCGACGAGGAAAGAGCCGAGATCCCTTCACCGGGAGTGACCTTTTTAGCAAAACTAGTAAAAGCCTCAAAAACACTCCATTTTAAATCATTTTGATTATGCAACGATTTCAAGTTCAAAGTGTTAAAGGTTTTCTTAAAAATCATCCGCAACTCTCCATCATTTTAGGAAGTAGAGTACTTAGTATTCGTGCTGCGTATGTCGACCATAGCCGAGGCGTAGTGTACAGTAGCTAAGTGATGTCTTCCTATAAAGCATATGATGTGATTAGTTAGGACAGTCACATGATTATGTCGACCATAGCCGAGGGTCATGTGGCTGGGTCTAATTAATAAAGAAATGACGGGTAGAACTTGACTAGGACTTATGATATGTTGACCATAGCCATGGTCATAAGTACTAGGGTTAAACCCATTATCGGGAATTTCAAGTGTTGAAATTTGCAATGAGATTGCATACCTTCTATGAGATAGTTGAATCCTGATACCCACTGCGAGTAATTGTTATTCCTGTGAGAGTTTTGCACTTTACAATTAGCCGATCAAGTAGGTGTCTAGAAAGGTGTCAATGGGGTTACGCCTCTGGGAAAACGAGGTTTACTGTAATTAGGTCCGTGCGAAAGCACGGGGAACCTCCCTCAAAGTACCGGCACTGGCCTGGCTGAAAGATCGGTGAATTTGTAGAGTGTAATTAATCCCGGCTAATCTTTCCTTTTAGGGTTTGAAGGAAGATTTGATGAAAACAGTAGGAGCCATACTGATTAGATAAATATATAACCAATCTAATCTTATAAGAGCGCACGTAGAGTGTTTTCTTCTCTCTCTCTCCAGGTAGCGACCATGTCACGCCTTAATCAAGATAATAATATGGATGAATTGACCGAACCCACTTGTTATACTGAGCTGGGGAACGTTGGTCCCGCTCCAACTTATAATTGTTATAAGACCAAGCAGGAAATAGGGGATTACCAGAATTCCCGTGCCGCCCAAACGAAGAAAGTGCATGTTGATGCATCTTCTTCAGGTGTGTTCATTACCAAGAACTATTTCTCAGTATCCTCTATGTCTTGGGTATGAGATACCGGATAGGGATCCCACATATGTAATCTATTACATGGGCTATAAAAAGGTAGAGAACAGGGAATGGGTGATAAGTTTCAAGAGTTGGAAATAGTGCAAATGTTGCAGCCAAATCAGTTGGCAGTTATCACCTTGTATTACCAAATACATTAACTCTGAATGAATGTTATTAGATACCGAACCTGATATACAACATCATATCAGTCTCTTTATTAAGTAAAGAAGGATATAATTTTGTATTGTTGGATAATGTTTTGAACATTTCCTATATCAAGTGTTGATCGCTTCAGGCACGTTATCTAATATCATATACATTCTAAATCAAACCACAGTTCTCAACGTACAGAACACGCACAAGAGGAAGAGTTCAGAAATGAACGAATCCTTCTTGAGGCATTGTAAACTAGGTCATATCAATGCGACCCGACTAGCTAAGTTACATTAAGATGTATATTTAAATCAGTTTGAATTTACATCTTATGAAAGTTTCCAGCCATGTCACAAAGATAAAATGACCATAGCTCCGTTTACTAGAAACAGAAAAAGAGTTAATGAACTCTTGGGATTGATACATGATGATGTATGTAGTCCCCTGTCTACACATGCCAAGGACTGGTTCTTTGTACTTCATTACATTCACTAATGATCTCTCAAGATTCGGGCACATGTTCCTATTAAAACGCGAGTCTAAAGTTTTTTAAGAAATTCAAAGAATATAAGTCAGAAGTAGAGAACCAAAAATGGTATAAGTATTATGTCCTTTAATGCGATCAGCGAGGAGAATACTTGATCATGGATATCCTGGACTATTCTAAAGGAGAATGAGATTCTCTCTCAGCATTACTCCTCCGTGTACGCCACAGCACAATGGTGTATCGGGGCCGAGCAGTCGCACCCTATTAAATATGGTGCGCTCTATGATGAGTACTACTGAGTTGCCTATTTTCTTTGGGTGTTATGCACTTGCGAAGCTGCATACCTATTGAATTCGGTTCCAACCAAATCAGGTGCCTACCACTCCATATGAGATATGGAATGGGAAGAGACCATGTCTTAAGCAAGTTAAGATTTTGGGTTGTCCGGCCTATGTCAAAAGCAAAATCCGGACAAACTCGAGGCAAGGTCAGTTCTGTGGAAGTTTGTTGGATATCCCAAGCATTTGCAAGGGAATATCTTCTACCGCACTGAGGAACAATAGGTGTTTTATTTCTCGGCATGCCACCTTTTTAGAAAAAGGGATTTTTTTATGGAAAGAAATTTGTAGTCATAAGGTAGAACTGGAATAAGTTCCAGCTATACAAACTACAGCTGATAATTTGATAGAACCAGAGAATTCAATAGCTCCCGACGAACCCCAGCCTTTCCGCCGATCTGGTAGGGTTCCTCATCCGCCTGAAAGATACTTCGGTTTCTCGATGACAGTGGGAGCGAGGATTGCATCATGAGATGATGACCCAACTAGTTTCGAGCCGGCCATCAAGAGTGGCGACTCTGTAAGAATGGCTGGATGCTAAGCGATCTGAGATGGAATCTATATACACTAATAAAGTATAGACTTTGATTGCTTTATCTGAAGGGTTAAACCCCATCAGGAGCAAGTATATCTTGAAAAGATTACTTGGTGTAGATGGAAAAGTTGAGACTTTCAAAGCTATGCTTAAGTCCATCCAAATCCTACTTATCATTGCTACATACCATGACTACGATATCTGGCGGTTGGGTGTCATGACTGCTTTTCTAAATATTGATTTAGAAGAGAGCATCTATAAGTACACAGCCAGAGGGTTTCGTAGACAGTGGGAGCAGAGGAAACATGAGCAAGTTGCTTTATGTGTTAAAGCAGGCATCGCGGAGTTGGAACATCTGTTTTGATGTGGTAGTCAAAGGGTTTGACTTCATCAAAATGATAGATGAACCTTGTATATACAAAAGGGTAGTAGAGAGTATGGTGGTATTCCTCGTATTGTACGTGGATGACATACTCTTGATAGGAAAAGAGTTTCCTATGCTACACTCGATCAATCTCCTCTTATCATATTGATTCTCCATATAGGATCTAGGTGATACCTCCTAAATCCTGGGTTTTGGATCTATGAGATAGATCTAAGTGGATGCTAGGATTCTCACTAGGTGTAGTGAGAAGGTATCAATCAATCCTGGGGAGAATCACTGGATAGCTTCCAGGATGGTAAGGACAACTGAAAGTCAGTCACAGGCACTGTCTTTACCCTCAGTAGAGGGGCGGTATGTTGGAAGAGTTCCAAGCTATATACTGTGGCAAACTAGACGATAAAGGCCGAATACATTGCTACCAACGATGCTACCAAAGAAGTAGTCTGGGTATATATTTGTTTATGAGATGAACTTGGTTCCTACCATTGTGTGACAATAGAGCTGTGGCTTTGGCCTAGGAACCCCCGTCCCGTCAGTGACCCAGACATATTCTAAGGCAGTATCACCTGATCAAGGAGATGGTTGATCTTCAGGGGATCGAGGTTAGGAGAATAGACTCAGAGGACAACACGGCGGATCCATTTGGAAAGGCCTTTGCCTAAAAGAGACTTTTATGGGATGGTTGAGTATATGATACTACAACCACTGCTGATTGTTGGGTATTGGATACTACAACATATGGCCCTAGTGCAATTGGGAGATTGTTAGTTATATGTATGCCCTAGAGGCCATTATTGTACATATGATGTATATTATAGTGGATGCTTGGACATACATAAGGAGGACTTTCTTGCTCGACATGATAGTATAATATCTGGTTGCTCTTCATCTTAACATGTACACATGATGTCTCTTTGTTACATGTTGATAAAGCCCTTAGGATGTGTACTTGACTACCAGGATTATGATGCAGATCATACTAGTGGGGGCCTGGGCAGTCTATAAGTACATCCTTTAATTATTCCTAGTCGAGTGAATATCGAGACAGGGCATCGATACTCCAGAGTAGACTAGCGTATAGCTTCTCAACCTATATGATGGGCAATTGATGATCCCATATCCATTGGTGTTTGACATCAGAGATGGTATACGGGTGCTCAGTGGAGACTGGGTACACTGAACGAACTCGCCGAGAACTCCTAGATGGTATTATACCTAACGTCAGATATCAGTTCTCTAGTGACACTAGTACAGGTTAGTCTGTAGACCCGAGATCGTCATAGAGACTTGTGTATCTCCCACTGTGCTTTGATTTCCACCCTACCACGGCTCTACTGAGTCATGCAAACAAGTGGTTTTTGGGTACAGTCCCGAGTCATATGGAGGCAATGAGCAATAGGAGGGGATTTGTCTTTCCCGGTATTGGGGGTTGATGTTACGCTATGCTCGATTGGCCATAACAGGAAATCCCTTGCCAGGGTTGCTGAGATCTACTGGTAAGGGTTATTAGTACTTTCTCAAACCGTTATGGACCTTACATCGGCATGACTTATCAAGTTACTGGGGTCTGACGTTTACCAACCCCTAGACGAGATATGTGACATATCAGATGAAGAGACCGGACTGTACGGTAGTGTTATTGATTGGATTCACAGGAGTGTGAGCAGGCTTGCTTGTTGATCTTCTGATCGCTCAATACCCGGGTGGCCGTTATATTTAGAAGACCGCTTATGGCTTGTGGGTGACTGATATGATCACCACCTACTGCCGGCGTATCGATGAGTCTTTAGAGTCCTACATAGAGGTTTACTGGCTCAAGCGAAACGGTGTACGAGCACATATGTGATATGCGCGGGACCGAGATTGATATGATTATGTGATACCGTATTGTATTCTCGCGATATGTGATATCTGCCGGGTATATGTGATATAGCCGGATTATCGAATCAAGTGTTTATTCGGTAAATTGATATTATTGATATTAGTCGGTTATATGTAATATAGCCGGATTATTAAATCAAGTATTGATTTAATGATTTAATGTATAATTATATATTTGATTTATGAATTTACATTAACTAATATTGTTCACTTGACCATTTCTTTTTCTCATTTTGTATACATGATATAAATATATATATATATATATATATATATGATATTTATTAATGTATCATGCAAGGTTATATACGCAACTTGTGTGTGTAGGACTTACACCATAACCATGATAAGTTTAGGGTTTTAATTATCATAAGTAATTCAAAATTGTGAGAATTATCTCATGGCTTGAAGCTTGTAGATGCTTGTAAAGCTTCATTGACTTAGTCCACTCATTTGTTTTACTAAAGATATTTGTAAAACCAACCACTTATTATAACCCATGGTTAAGTCTCTACAATGGTTAAGTGTATGATACTAACTCACCATGGTTGCAAATCTAACCTTATTCTATTCTCATTTTTCTTTTGTTAATCTTTCATCTTCATCTTCTTCTTGAGCTTGAGAAGCTTTCTAGGGTTTGAAGATGAGAAGAAATATTGTAAGAAAATCAAATCCAAAGTGAGAAAAATTCCTACTTCATCATCCTCAACTACTTTCCATTTAGTTTAGGGTGTTTGCTTCACAAAGTTCATCACTTTGTGAAGAGGTAGCTTGTACTTGAGTTCCCTCAACGTAGACCATCTTCGGCCTCGAAGTCTTCAAGCTTGTTTGTTCACTACGCTTTGTAAAGTCCATCTTGAGTCTGGGAAATCGATGATCGCAGCGAAGGGTCGACAACACGGAGCTATTGAAGTGAAGGACCGGGCTACAAATGTTGTATTTCTTATTCACTTCTATGGTAATGTTTGATTACAAGGTTTAGTTACCCTAATTTTCTAGTATGATTCCTTAGATGTTTGCTTAGCACCCCCTAAATTTTTTGTTATGGCATACTTGATACTTGCAAACCCTAGGCTAGGTGCTGAGGAAATCCCAACAGCCAGGAGTCATCTATTCTAAAACACGTTTAGAATACTGTCTAAGTACCCAAGTTGGGAAACTACCCAAATCTAGATCTAAAACCATAGATCTAGTAACCAGAATATCTGATATTATATCCATATCCTATGTGGAGAAACCACTGTGTGACAGCCACAGTATAACCGATCGCAGTATAGGAATTTTACTTCCTACTCTGTGTATGTCATCCAAATACCAGGACATCACTCCCTAATACTTTCTTAACAGATCCATCCCCTATTCTGATGAAATCAAAACCTATGACTGTCACATCAAAAATAGATGATCTATCTCCGCTATATCTGCTTTAGTCTATAAATATACATAAGCTACTTGTCCACTATACTTCCGATGCTCCCACTGACCACAACAACCCTCTGGCTGAGTCATATACACGTGCACTTCTAAAGCTAGTTTATAACGACGCTATACTCATCCTCCTGCCAGGTCTCATAGTCTAGAACACCAGTAATGGAAAGTCTGGGTAAACAAGAACCTCTATGTCACCATCTTTGAGGATACCGAAGTACCTCTCGGGCGCCTGAGGTTACCCACCATATCTGCGGAGTGGCTAATGGAATATCAAAACCGATTGAATCTTTAAGTTCTATTAAATTTTTCGATAATCGTTTATGGTTCTGGAATCACTTCCAGTTCTACCATACTCCCACTATTGTTTTCTGAAAAAAATCCATTTTTCTAAAACTGTGGCGAGTTAAGAACAATATCACTATTGATCTTCTATATTGTAGAAAGTCAACCCTCATCAAAGCTTGGGTTAACCCACAAACTGCCATTACTGAAACGTGCTTTGAGTTATCCAGAGTCTGGTTTTAAGCATAAGCTGGAAAACTCTATATACCTTAACATCTTTAAGATATGATTCATTCTATATATAATACAGAAACAGAGACACTGATTTAATTGGAACCAGATTCAAACCATGCAGCTGTCTCCAGTGCATGTCAACTAAATAGAGAGAGGCCGATCAGTATTACTCAACTTAGGAGTGCATCCAATTATGATTAACCTGAATGAGAAGCAAGTTCTCAAAAACCATTACTATCAACTGAATACCAAACACAAGTATCTACATTTTCGATCACCTTGAAGAATCCTGATACTTGCAACACATGGTTCTCTACTTTATTCTTGTACCTAGAACTTCTCAAAACTTGGACCTTGTGTTTCTACGAAACACTTGTCTAAAACTTGAGAAGTCACAAGTAAACAGAATATAGTACGGGGACCAACCCCTTTGTCCTAATGGACACTGGACAACATACAATACTTTATATAAGTCCCCTGAGTTGATTAACTCAAACCTTGTGCGTCGTAGGTTGAAAACTGTACTGTGGTTATGAAGAATTACACCGCTGTTTATTGCTTCTTACCTAACCATCAACTGATATAGGTAAATGTCATGAACATAATTTCAAAAGTTATATCTCACTTTATAAAATAAACGTACAGATATATCAGTTTGAAATTGGTGCATAACAATGGATATTCAAAACCAAATATTTGCCATCCGGCAAAAACCCAGGCGATTTCCTCTAATATCACCAATTACAATGAATCCCGGTATAATGAGAATGATCACCTAATTACCAATAACTTACTCCCACTCATCATCTGTAAAACCATACAGATGTGAGAATCTAACCTGGTAAATACATACCCTGGAGTAAGGATCTAATTGGGAAATCAGTTTTCTATTAACAACGCATAGTGAATCTGAAACACTAAAATGTTTCGTAGGGGTATCCGGATATTCCTAGTAATACCTCTTCCATTATCCAGTTCATGACTGAAACCGTATATTTCCTTGTCATCTCTCCAAATCTCTTTATTTGTCTTTACTCATTACCTTCTGTACACCTCCTTAGGCTAAATAGTTTTCTTCCTTCCCTATCATTCGGCATCAGCCTATGGTTTGGAAGAAGACTATCCAATAAGCATAATGGGTGTACTCTCCTAATCCTAGGAGTACTCGCAACCTGAGAGAAGGTGATGATAAAAGACAACTAAATAAACCTTATTCTATTTCTCCTGAACTGGAGAAAAGCAAAGGTGAAGTAGGAGTGGCAATGAAATACGCGGTTTGATCGTGAATGATAGCAGTCGCAATTTACTTTGCCCTCTTTCTAATCCCTTTATTTTGACTTTACTTATTACCTTCTGTACACTACGCTTAGGCTAATTGGTTTTCTTCCTTCCCCACCTTTCGGCACCTGCCTATGGTTTGGAAGAAGACTGTCCAATAAGCGTAATAGGTGTACTCTCCTAATCCTAGGAGTACTCACAACCTGAGAGAAGGTAAAAGGAAAAGACAACTGAATAATCCTATTCAATCTCTCCAGAACCAGAATCCATCCTTGAATCTAGAACAAGTTCCTTCAAGTTTGTATGTAACTATACGATGGATTTATCCAATAGAAGTGGATGTTCGTAGTGATACGGGGTGTTCTGGAGAAATGAAAAGGGTAAAAGAAGGAGTGGCAATGATGTATGAAACTCGGACAATCTAAAAGCCAGTGTTTTAAGAAAGTTCAGTTAACTTGGTTACTGAGTTATACTGTAGGGTCGAGCCATGGTCGCTGCCAAAGAGAGAGAGAGAAAAGAAACACTCTGCGTGCACTCTAACCTAGATCAGAATGGTCAATCACTTTATCTAATCAGGATGTCTCCCACTGTATCCTCAAATTCTCCTCCAAACCTGAAAGAAGAATTAGTTAGGATCACCCGAGGAGTAAACCAACTCATCAGTAGGAATCGGGATCCAACTATCATCGCATGATAACTTGATGGAATCCACTCAAGTCACCATACTCTAGAAGGTATGCGCATGCCTGGAAAGTTTCAGTTTTTTTAGAAACTCCCGATGTGATTTTTACCCTTAGGACCCAAGTGACCTTAACGAATAATCAACAAATCACAAGGTCCTAGTCAAGTTCAACCCGTCATTATCTTGATTGTGTTAAACCCACCCACATGACCCTTGACGAATAATCAACAAAGTCGTACGACCGTCCTAACCAATCCACATATCCATGCAATAGAAAAGCATTACAGAGCTACCGCACACTACGCCTCGGCGAATAGCAACGACAAATGTAGCGCGAATACTAAGCAACCGGATAGCCTTTTATAAATATATAGTGGCGAAAACCTTTGCTAAAGAGGTCACTCCCGGTGAAGGGATCTCGGCTGTTTCCTCGTCGAATGAGGTGCAGGATATTCCAACTGAATACCGTGATGCAAAGCAAAAGGCAATCAACTATAGTTAAGTTATTACCCTGACGCAAACCTGTGAGTCGATGTTCAACACCCCAATGGTTATGGGGAGGCGGAAATATGAATAACAATCTTGTTCTATGATCAAACATCGATTAACCGTATGAATCGTTTGCTAAACAAGTTTTAACAAAAGCAATAGAGTTCTAAACTACTATGTTAAGAGATTATACCAAACGGTTCTAGTCCTTCGTCTTAATGTTATCTACGGCCTCTTTGGATCTCCACGTCCTCTTCGGCTTTCTTCCGTGATACACGATTCACCCGAGAACCCTAATCCAAGCTATAACCTCTAAACTTGAGGTTACTTAGTTTCTCTAGTTGCTAAATAGAGTAGCTAAGGTGATGTAGAGATAGGTTATGGAGTAATTAGTCTTTCCTAATCCTTGTTCTCAACTCATGAGGGGTAGGATTAGGCTTTGGTGAAGGAAAGAGAGCTTGAAGAGAGAGAGTGAGAAGATGATAATGATAATAATATATGAAATGAAAAAGCTTCTCACTTGATATATGAAACATAATGAATTAAAAGAAATGAATAATAAGAGATTATTCATCATGTTTCATTAATGCAAGTGGGTGATTCATTATGTGAGTCATTAAGCATTTAATAATGCATTAATGACATGATGAATCACTCACAATGAGTCACTAATTCATTAAATGAAAATGCCACCTCTCCCTCCATGTCACATCCTTCTAGAAGCTTCTCGGAAAATTACAAGAACGCCCCTCTCATCCGTAAAAACACGGAAAAACTTTAGACTGTATAAATCCAATAACCTGATACTAGAATCTGGCTTAAACCAAAGCCGGCTAGTAAAAAACTGTCAGAATGTCGTACGTGCGTTCAAGCACGTATGCGTCCGAACCTTTGTCGTAAAACCATACGACCTCTATATCTTTTTGCCTGGGTTTGGGAAATCTCTGTGTGGGACTCTAAAGACTCGACTACTACGCTGGCAAGTAGGTTTAACCACAGACCGCAAGCGGCACTAGCTGTACGTAACGGTCCCCAGGTAGTTGTCGATAAGAAAGCTGATGAGGTAACCCATCTGAAATCCTACTGAGCCTGTCTGTGACAATATCCGCGCAGTCCGGTCTGTTCTTCTAAGAGTATCGCATGTATGGTCTAGGGAAGTGGTGGACGTCAGACCCCTAATAACCGTACAAGTCGTGTCGGTGTGGTTCAAGACCACCCGAGAATCTACTGATCATTCCATCAGTAATTCTCAATCAGCCCTGGCCAGGGACTTATGGTAATGACCAAAACGACCACAGTGCGATATCAACTCCCTATACCGGGAGAGACGAATCCCTAACAGTCGCTCACTGCCTCCATGTGGCTCGGGACTGTGCCCAACTGAAACCTGTTTGCACGACTCCTTTGAGCCGTGGTAGGGTAATAATCAAAGCACAGTGGGAACTCACACGAGACAAATGATGACCTTAAGTCAACGGACTATCTGCACACATGTCACCTGAGAACTGCTATCTGACGTTAGGTATAATACCATCCAGTCAGTTCTCGGCGAGTCCTGTCCGGTGTACTCACACCCAGTGAGCATCTGTATACAATCTTAGGTAAACACCACCAATGGTTGCGGGACCAATCCATCGCCCCTCGTCAGGGTCTAGATATGTATACACTAGTCTACTCCGGAGTATCGATGCCCAATCTCGATACTCCTGCGACCAGGGACATCTAAGGGTGTGCCTATTGACTATCCAGCTCCCACTAGTATGACTGCCATCATAACGCCGGTAGTCAGACAAACACCCTATGGGCTTTATCAACATATATATATAAATACCAAGTAAAATATATTATACGTTAAGACAAAGTCAAACCAAATAGCGTACTATCATATCAAGCAAGACTGTCAAGTACATACATATCCCAAGCATCCTATACAATGTAGGCCTCTAGGGCATATATATCCAACAATCTCCCACTTGCACTAAAGCCTATAATTGGCGCAATGAGTACCCACTGTCTCTACCAGATCCAGTTGCTTGCATACCGCATGCCCAACATCTCAAAAAGCCTCTCGAACTGTACTTGAGGAATGGCCTTGGTGAATGGATCTGCCGTGTTGTCTTTTGTGTCTACTCTCCGTATCTCGATCTCCCGACGATCCACGATCTCCCTGATTAGGTGAAACCGCCTTAAGATATGCCTGGATTTCTGATGGGACCTTGGTTCCTTCTCTAAAGCTACAGCGCCATTGTTATCGCAATACAAAGGTATTGGATTGGTAATGGACGGAACCACCTGAAGTTCAGAAATGAACTTCCTCATCCAGACAGCCTCTTTTGCGGCTTCACTAGCAGCTATATACTCAGCCTCCATAGTTGAGTCTGCGACGGTATCTTGTTTGGAACTCTTCCAACATACCGCTCCTCCATTGAGGGTAAACACAAAACCCGAAATGGATTTAGAATCATCCTTATCACTTTGGAAGCCGGAGTCGGTAAAAGCTTCTACCTGGAGGTCTTTATTACCGTAAATCAAGAACATTTCCTTAGTCCTTCTCAGGTACTTGAGAATGTTCTTCACCGCTATCCAATGTTTCTCACCTCGGTCAGACTGATACCTGCTTACCACACTAAGTGCATAAGCTACATCCGGTCTGGTACACAACATCGCATACATTATTGATCCTACCGCCGAAGCGTAGGGTATAATGCCCATGCGAGCCCTCTCTTTATCAGTCTTTGGAGACATCTCTTTGGAGAGGGTGATTCCGTGACAAGCGGGCATATTTCCGCGTTTGGAATCTTCCATACTAAATCTCTTTAGTATAGTGTCTATATACCTGGACTGTGAAAGTCCCAATATTCTATTAGATCTATCTCGATAGATCATAATGCCCAGAATGTATGATGCATCTCCCAAGTCTTTCATAGAAAATTTCTGTGACAAGAAGAGCTTTACTGATTGTAGTATAGGGATATCATTCCCTATCAGTAGTATGTCGTCGACGTACAAAACGAGGAAGACTACTGCTCCTTCTACAATCTTCCTATAAATACATGGCTCATCTACATTTTTGATAAAGTCAAATTCCTTGACTGTTTCATCAAAGCAGATGTTCCAACTCCGCGATGCTTGCTTTAACCCATAAATGGATTTAAGCAATTTGCACACTCTTCCGCTGCTCCCACTGTCTAAGAAACCTTCTGGTTGATCCATGTAAACACTCTCTTCTAGATGTCCATTTAGAAAAGCTGTTTTTACATCCATTTGCCAGATTTCATAGTCATGGAAGGCAGCAATGGCAAGCATGATCCGAATGGATTTAAGCATAGCTACTGGTGAAAAAGTTTCATCATAGTCCAATCCTGGTCTTTGACGAAAACCTTTTGCTACTAGTCTAGCTTTGTAGGTTTCCACTTGTCCAAATGTACCAATCTTCTTTTTAAAGATCCATTTGCACCCAACTGGTTTTACCCCAGGAGGAGCAACTTCTAAAGTCCATACTTTATTGGTGTACATGGATTCCATTTCGGATCTCATTGCATCCAGCCACTTCACTGAGTCGCTACTCGTGATAGCCTGCTGAAAACTAGTAGGCTCATCATCATCGATGATGCAATCCTCTCGATCTCCATCAAGAAGAAAACCATAGTATCTTTCAGGAGGATGAGAAAGCCTACTAAATATGCGGAGTGGCGTTGGTTCGTCATGTTCTATTGAAATCTGAGATTCTTCTAAGTCTTCGGTTGCAGTTTGAGGTTCTGGAATTTCTTCCAGTTCTACCGCGCTCCCACTAATTTCTTTTGCAAGAAATTCGCTTTCTAAGAAGACAATGTGACGAGCGACAAACACCTTTTGTTCTTCAGTGTGGTAGACCATGTACCCCCTTGAATGCTTGGGGTATCCTACAAATTTGCATAAAACCGATCGTGCTTCGAGCTTGTCCGGATTATGCTTTTTAACATATACCGGACACCCCCATATCTTGATATACTTGAGATATGGTCTCTTCCCACACCATATTTCATATGGAGTGGTAGGTACAGACTTAGTTGGAACTCTATTCAATAGGTATGCGGCTGATTCTAGAGCAAATCCCCAGAAGGAAAGTGGCAACTCAGCACTACTCATCATTGAACGCACCATATCTAATAGCGTGCGATTCCTTCTTTCTGATACACCATTATGCTGAGGTGTATAAGGTGGAGTAAGCTGAGAGAGAATTCCATTCGCTTTTAAGTATTCAAGGAAACTGGTACTTAAGTATTCTCCACCTCGATCAGATCGAAGTGTCTTGATGCTTTTACCAGTTTATTTCTCTACTTCATTTTTATACTCCTTAAACTTCTCAAAAGCCTCGGATTTATGCTTTATTAAGAACACATGTCCATACCTAGAGAAGTCATCAGTAAAAGTTATGAAGTAGGAGTGACCGCTTCGTGCATGCGTAGACATCGGACCACATACATCACTGTGTACTAGTCCCAAGAGTTCAGTGGCTCTTTCTCCGTGTCCGGTAAACGGAGATTTGGTCATTTTTCCTTTGATACATGATTGACAAGTTGCATATGATGAATATTCAAACGGATCTAGATATCCATCTTTATGTAACTTAGTCAACCTTGTTTCATTTATATGACCAAGTCTACAATGCCATAGGAAGGCTTGATTCAAATCTGGAGCCTTTTTTTACGTGTGTTTTGAATATTGAAAATTTGAGGTTGATTAAGTATGTATATGCCGTTTTCCAGTGTGCCAAACCCAATCAGTTCTTGATTTAGGAGAATGTTCATGACATTTCTTTCAAGCACAAAATTATATCCTTTATTAGACAACAAAGATACTGATATAATATTACACAACATACTGGGAATACAAAAACAGCTATACAATACCAAAATGTGTCCACTATTCAACCCTAGCTGATATTCCCCTATTGCAACTGCATCTACATGCATTCCATTGCCCATCCGGAGAGTCATATCACCTGCCCCCAGTACTCTACTATTTCTCGGATCCTGCAAAGAATTACAGATGTGAGAACCAGAACCGGTATCAAGTACCCATGAAGTAGAGTTTACTGAAAGACAATTTTCGATTACGAACACACCTGAAGCAGAAGCAACTGCTTGCTTCATGTCCTTGGCTTTAAAGGCCAAACAGTCCTTCTTCCAGTGCCCTTGCTTGTGACAATAGAAGCACTCGTTCTTTTCTGCCTTTACCCTTCCTGCCTTGTTCGTTCCCTGCACCTTCTTGACCCCTCCCTTCGGTTTGGTGGCTTTCATCTTCTTCTTCCCTTTAGCTTTCGCTTTAGATTTAGAAGAAGATGATTGGCCAACATACAGAACGGGGGTCTTCTCCTTTTTCAAGGAGGTCTCTGCTACCCTCAACATATTGAGAAGCTTTGGAAGATCCGCTTCCATTTCGTGCATGTTGAAGTTCAGCACGAACTGAGAGAAGGTGTGGGGAAGGGACTGCAAAATCAAGTCGATATACAAATCATTCTCTAGCACGCATCCCAGGTTTGCGAGTTCCTCAATGAGGGTGATCATTTTGAGGACGTGCTCTCCAACAGGCGATCCTAGAGCTAACCTCATCTGGAAAAGTTTCCTTGAGGTTTTGTACCTCGCGATACGGGAGTGTTCACCATACAATTCCTTGCAATGGAGGAATATGGATATAATATCCATACTCTCGTGCGGTTTCTGGAGTTCATTATTCATGGACGCCAGCACGATACACTTAGCTCGCTCACAGTCTAGATCCCAGGTTTTACGAACTTCCTTGTCCGCAACTGAGGAATCTGGTCCTGGGATAAGGGGAGGAACAGCGGTGGTAACATATGCAACTTTGTCATAAGTCAGTGCAATATTGACGTTCCTTAGCCAATCTTTATAGTTCTGCCCGGTCAGTATATTCTTTTCAAGTAATAGTTTTAGTCCAGTCATGGTAGCTGCCAGAGAGAGAGAAAAGAAACACTCAGCATACGCTCTTGCAAGTTTAGATTGGTTATTAATTATCTAAACAGGATGGCTCCCACTGTTTCCTCAAATCCTTCTTCAAAACCTAAAAGAAGAACTAGTCAGGATTTAATCTTACGTTACAATTCTTGCTTAACCTTTCAGCCAGGCTGGTGTTGGTACTTCGAGGGAGGTTTTCCAACGCTTTCGCGAAGTTCCTTAATTAAAGAACCTCTTTTCCCTGGAGGCGTAGCCCCTCTAACACCTTTCTAGGCACCTACTTGGTTTATAGCATTGATTGTTAAGTGAGAGAAATTCCCGAGAGTAATCCTACTCATCAGTGAGATCGGGATCCAACTATCATTGCATGATGCCCTAGATGGAAGCCACTCTAGTCACCACACTCCAGAAGGTAAGCTAAATTTGCAAGTTTCCTTTATGTTTGAAACTCCCGATGTGATTTTTACCCCAAGCTCTTATAGACCTTGACGTAGGCCAACAAGTCATAAGACGCAAGTCAAGTTCTACCCGTCGTTGTCCTGATCAATTTAAATACATCGTACAAGCCCTTGACGTAGGCCAACAAGGTGTACGTCTGTATTAAACTAATGCATCTATCTATGCAACAAATAGGCACACACACTGCTACCATTCATTATGCCTTGACGTAGGCCAACAAGCATAGCATGAATACGATGTGCTGTCTATCTGAAACGACGGAGGGTTACGGCTGGTTTTTGGCAAAAAACCATTAACGTAGTGAACTTGATTTGATCGAAGGAACTAAGATAGCTTTTATTAAAAGGAGTGGTTTAAGCTCCGCATTTAAAATTTGCTTTTTCAAGAAAACCGAGTGGTTTTTAGAAATTGTTCCAACGATTTCAGTTTAGGTTTTATTTTCTTTGCATTAATAATAATACGTCCCATCTTTAACCTATCATTACAGATAACAACGAAAATACAACGTCCTCTTATGCCATCCGCATTCGCCACGGGGTCCCGTCATCACCCGTTAGGTTACTTAACTAACGACAGAGCGGGGGCTGGGCTAGCGCGGGTGTAAAACATAAGCGACGTCTAAATAGCTATCATATATAGATATTGTATATTCGTCAGACGCAATAATAGGCATTCCAGATCACAGATAAACAATATTGGATTTGCAAGCAATCCGCATTTCTTTTGAGCCTGCAATGAAAGACGGATTACACAGTTGTGATGAATAGCCATTTTCCCACCCCCGACCCCTACGGGTACGGCAAACTACCCGCCAAGTACCAGAAGTGAAGCGGTCTGCCCCAACACTTCAAAATACCCGGTAGTTTGTGCACCCCACCTTGGGTCTATCCTAGGAGCAAAAACAGTAAAAAGAAATAATACAACGGTGGCTACAACCGCAACCTAGATGTGCCCCGCAAAATAATATTACAACTTATTACATTTACATCAAATGAATTAATAAAAAACCCATCACAAATCCCGGCTAAACACCACAACAGTCCAATACAGTTTATATACACAAACAGATAAAATCCATTTCAGAAATGTGCAACCCCCTGCCAACTGACATACTAGCAGTTAGGGGAGGTTTACGAACACATTATACAATCACAGATATAATCCAACAAGCAAATACTGTATAATTTCGATCGATTAAACACTTTTAATTTTGCTCCAATACTGCTCTGCAAATCTGAAACCTGAGCAAAAATTAAATATTCCAGAAAATCCCAAATATCACACAGAACCAACACAGGAAAATTGGGTTCATCACTCGGCAACTCGGCGGCGGAACCGCGGCGGATCGGTGGGATCCGCCGCGTTTCCGCGACGCTTTAGCCGAATCATGTGCCCAATTTTCTTGGGTGTTCTTCTACTGTCTTTTTAAGCTTTCTGAACCTCCCTGAAAAATTTTAGGACTTCATTTAAAAATCGACAGAAACTGAAGTTTTCGGGCTTTTCCGGTTTCGTTTTTTCCGTTCGAAATTCATACAAATTTGCAAGTAAGTTAAATACTGTTTAGCTAGGCTCTGATACCACTGTGAGTCGATGTTCAACACCCCAATGGTTATGGGGAAGCGGAAATATGAATAACAATCTTGTTCTATGATCAAACATCGATTAACCGTATGAATCGTTTGCTAAACAAGTTTTAACAAAAGCAATAAAGTTCTAAACTACTATGTTAAGAGATTATACCAAACGGTTCTAGTCCTTCGTCTTAATGTTATCTACGGCCTCTTTGGATCTCCACGTCCTCTTTGGCTTTCTTCCGTGATAGACGATCCACCCGAGAACCCTAATCCAAGCTATAACCTCTAAACTTGAGGTTACTTAGTTTCTCTAGTTGCTAAATAGAGTAGCTAAGGTGATGTAGAGATAGGTTATGGAGTAATTAGTCTTTCCTAATCCTTGTTCTCAACTCATGAGGGGTAGGATTAGGCTTTGGTGAAGGAAAGAGAGCTTGAAGAGAGAGAGTGAGAAGATGATAATGATAATAATATATGAAATGAAAAAGCTTCTCACTTGATATATGAAACATAATGAATTAAAAGAAATGAATAATAAGAGATTATTCATCATGTTTCATTAATGCAAGTGGGTGATTCATTATGTGAGTCATTAAGCATTTAATAATGCATTAATGACATGATGAATCACTCACAATGAGTCACTAATTCATTAAATGAAAATGCCACCTCTCCCTCCATGTCACATCCTTCTAGAAGCTTCTCGGAAAATTACGAGAACGCCCCTCTCATCCGTAAAAACATGGAAAAACTTTAGACTGTATAAATCCAATAACCTGATACTAGAATCTGGCTTAAACCAAAGCCGGCTAGTAAAAAACTGTCAGAATGTCGTACGTGCGTTCAAGCATGTATGCGTCCGAACCTTTGTCGTAAAACCATACGACCTCTATATCTTTTCGCCTGGGTTTGGGAAATCTCTGTGTGGGACTCTAAAGACTCGACTACTACGCTGGCAAGTGGGTTTAACCACAGACCGCAAGCGGCACTAGCTGTACGTAACGGTCCCCAGGTAGTTGTCGATAAGAAAGCTGATGAGGTAACCCATCTGAAATCCTACTGAGCCTGTCTGTGACAATATCCGCGCAGTCCGGTCTGTTCTTCTAAGAGTATCGCATGTATGGTCTAGGGAAGTGGTGGACGTCAGACCCCTAATAACCGTACAAGTCGTGTCGGTGTGGTTCAAGACCACCCGAGAATCTACTGATCATTCCATCAGTAATTCTCAATCAGCCCTGGCCAGGGACTTATGGTAATGACCAAAACGACCACAGTGCGATATCAACTCCCTATACCGGGAGAGACGAATCCCTAACAGTCGCTCACTGCCTCCATGTGGCTCGGGACTGTGCCCAACTGAAACCTGTTTGCACGACTCCTTTGAGCCGTGGTAGGGTAATAATCAAAGCACAGTGGGAACTCACACGAGACAAATGATGACCTTAAGTCAACGGACTATCTGCACACATGTCACCTGAGAACTGCTATCTGACGTTAGGTATAATACCATCCAGTCAGTTCTCGGCGAGTCCTGTCCGGTGTACTCACACCCAGTGAGCATCTGTATACAATCTTAGGTAAACACCACCAATGGTTGCGGGACCAATCCATCGCCCCTCGTCAGGGTCTAGATATGTATACACTAGTCTACTCCGGAGTATCGATGCCCAATCTCGATACTCCTGCGACCAGGGACATCTAAGGGTGTGCCTATTGACTATCCAGCTCCCACTAGTATGACTGCCATCATAACGCCGGTAGTCAGACAAACACCCTATGGGCTTTATCAACATATATATATATAAATACCAAGTAAAATATATTATACGTTAAGACAAAGTCAAACCAAATAGCGTACTATCATATCAAGCAAGACTGTCATGTACATACATATCCCAAGCATCCTATACAATGTAGGCCTCTAGGGCATATATATCCAACAAAACCTCTGTCCAAGGGGTCACTACCGATGAAGGGATCTCGGCCCTTACCTCGTCGAATGAGGTGCTGGATATTCATAACCGAATACCACTATGCAAAACAAAAGAGAACGTCCTTGCAATAAAAGATTTATGAAAAATGTTCCAACAATATCGAATAGGTATGTTTTCCTTGCATTGATCTGAATCAACGCAGTCCCATCAATTAATCACACCACAAAAGAACGAAAAAATAATGTACGTATATGCCATCCGCATTCGCCACTGGGTCCCGTCATCACCCGTTAGGTTACTTAACTAATGACAGAGCGAGGACTAGACTAGCGCGGGTGTAAAACATATACAACATCTACTAGTATATATATCAATATATAATAATCGCTCCAGGCATGATAAATGCAACATCACAGAAAAGTAATAAGCATCACAGAACAATACAGATAATCTGGGAGCCCCGGGTTCCCTTTGAGCCGCAAGTGAAACTCGGCGTTCCCCTGGTCGTGTGGATAGCCTGTGCAATGAAAACCTAGACCCCTATGAGCGCGGCAAGTTACCCGCCAAAACCAGAAATGAGGCATCCCCCTTCAGCAAAGTGAATGGACCACCCAGCACTTAACGGAATCCGGTAACTTGAGCACCCCACCTTGGGTCAACCTGTACCCCCTATGAGTGTGGCGAATAGCCCGCCAATTCTAGAGTGAAACCCCCTCCGTCTCAAAAACATGAAATGCGGGCCCGTTGCCCTCAAGAGCCCGGCTATCCGTGCACTCCACCGTGAGGTAATCCTAGTACAGAAAAGAAAATATGTACAATGGGTACATCGACCTCAAGCCGGTCGTACCCCAAAAGAATAATATACAAACAGACAGTGATGGCAGTCTACATATCGGACGCTCGCCCCGTGATATCAAATATACAAATAAAACTAAACTATACTAACATTGCACCCAAGCTATCCACCACGACAATCCACAACATCACAGCACAACACAGAACATCAACGTGAATGTCACGTTCGCAAACCCGTCTAAAAGGACTATAGCGATTAGACAAGTTGTACCGATCAAATGACATTAACGGTCGCAGATAGAAATGTATGTACTGTAAACTTTAAACAATGTTAGAAAATATCGACTTCGAAATAACCCCCGAATAGCCCCAAACAACTAGATAAAACCATATCCAAACTGGGCTAAATTAGCAATACCACTGAACCAATATTCCATAAACAAGATGCCATTGGGATGAAGAAGTGTTGTGGAGATTAATGAAGTGGCTGTGGAATTTTGAATGAAGTTGTGATGACTAATGAAGTGGCTGTGAATTTTCAACTCAAGAAGAAAAATCCCTGCACCAAAAAGGAACCAACAGCCACCTTATTTGCCCATGAATTTTTCTCTCCCAAAGAAAATCAACAACAGCCACTAAAAATTTCCTCATCACCAAAAATATCATTGGTATTATTTCGGGGTTGTTTCAGTTTTGATATTTTCATATCGTCTAAACAACTAGTATGCGGTTAATGGGTTGGCTCTAATACCATGTTGGGCTACGGCAGCGCCCCAGCCGTCAATCCGAGGCCAAACACGGAACAAAAACTTTTTAAACTTGGCGCTACCACAACCAATCACCCGGATCGTGCCATTAACCGTATGCTAGCAAACAGTAAAGTGTTTAGAGATTATACCGATTGATCCGTGCCCTTCGGTCTTCAATCTCTTCCCAAGCTCCTCGCAGCTGCCCCCAAACAAGCTCGCTCTCCGTTCTCCCTTGTCGAAGACGATCCACCTCGAGGGTTCCTAATACGGGCTCCCCTTTCAAACCGAAACAACTCAGGCATCTGGTTTGCTAGCCTAGATACCCAAGATGATGTAGAGATAGTTTGTGAATACTTTGTCTCAAAGCATCCAAGGGTTTGGATGGAGGTGAATGAAGTTTCCATGTGAGATGAAGAATTGAGCATAGAATTTTGGCTTTGAAAAAGCTTGCTGGAAAATGGGCTCGGCCATGAGAATTTCTCTCTGTGGATTTGTGTGTTGGTGTAGTGGTGAGTGTTAGAATTGCAACACCTGAAAATTAAATTCTCAACCCCAAAAAAATATCCACTGCCACAATTCCCTCACCCAAAATATCCAACACAAAAACAAAAGCATTTAATGCAAGAACATGACTCACACCAAAGTGCCCATGCCCTGCCAACAGCCCACGAAATGCCACAGTAAGAAATGCCAGCACATCAATGAAATTAACCAAAATTCCATGATCACACTTCTCTCTAATAAATAAACAAAAAAAGAAATGGCAACTCCAAAAGTAATCTTGTAACGAATTAAAAGAATACCCATCATCCGTATATACATACCCACATCCATATTCCAACTGAATACGAATACAACGAGACGAAAGTAATCCAACAATCTAATACTAGGATCCGGCTTAAACGAAAGCCCACTAGTATGATCTGTCCGATCATGATCCGTGCACGAGAACACGTATATGATCGAACCTTGCCATAAAACCATACGGCCTCTACAACGTTTCGCCCGAACTAGGGAAACCCTCTGTGTGGATAGTCTAGGAGGGAGTTGAAAGAGGAAGACACTACTACTCAAATAGGAGCTAAAAACTCGTCAATACGCTGGCAGTGGGTTTAACCACAAGCACATCAGTGGCACTAGCTGTACGTAACGGCTGCCCAGGTATTAAGCGAAAGGGAGGCCGACGAGCGAACTCATCCTGGAACCCTACCGAGCCTATCTGTGACAATCTCCGTACAGTCCGTCTGTTCGTCTAAGAATATCGCATATCGGGCCTAGGGGGATGGTAAATGTCAGACCCCCAATAGCGGTATAAGTCATGTCGAAGTGTAGCCCAGAACACCTTCAGAAACTACTGGAATACCTACCAGTAAATCTCACTTGCCTTGGCCAAGGACTTTATGTAATGGCTCTCCAAACACAGCGCGATATCAACCCCCAATACCTTGTCTAACCGCCACTGCCTCCAAGTGATTCGGGACTGCACCCAACTACTACCTGTCTGCACGACTCCTTTGAGCCGTGGTAGGATAGTAATCAAAGAACAATGGGAACACACTTGAGGAAAAGTAGCAGTGTCAAGTCAACGGACTAAGCTGTACTCATGTCACGGGGGAACTGCTACCTGACGATAGGTATAGTACCATCCAGCAATACCCCTGCGAGTCCGTCCGGTGTACTCATAACCCAATGAGCACCTGTATACTACATTAAGTGAACCAACTGACACCAATAGCTTATGAGACCGACCATCGCACCTCATCAGGGTCTCGATCCGTATACACTAATCTACACTCGGAGTATCGATGCCCAGTCTCGAAACTCCCACGACTAAGGACACTTTAAGGATGTGCTTATAGACTACCCAACTCTCACGTATATGATCGTCATCATACATCTGGTAGTGAAGAAAAAATCCTACGGGCTCTATCAACATGTAATAGTGATCTGTAATGTCACCTGAAGCATGTACACAATGATAAAGACAAAACCAGATAGCATATGTAACGTTTTGAAAATCGTTTCGGTGAAATTTCGAAAAATCGGTAAAATAAGGGGGTTTTCTGTAAAAAGTCAAAATACAAATATCTTATTATAAAAATTAAATATACATATTCTAGCTATGTAATTGCTATTATTTGGTATTTATTGAGCCGCTGGTGAAATTTCAAATTTTCTGAAAAAAATATTATTTTATTATTATTTAAGCCGTCACTAATACATTTAATTAGCGAAAATTACAAATTGGAATGAGTTGAAACAAATTTTTTGCATCATAAAACTTAAATAAAATTTTATCATGTGGTTTTTGTAACGAAATCATTTGCCAAAATGGTTTAGAAATTATTGAAGAAAAAAGGCTTTTTTTTAGCGTAAATGGATGTTTGGGGTATTATATTTATCATTTTTCATCACCCCACACCCGTACCCACATCCACACACTCCCATTTACTTCTCCCCTTGAAGAATTCAGCAGCCCACTTCTCCCCCTCAAAAATTTCTCCATCTCATTTGTATGGGTGAAATAGAGTTTATAGGTGTAGGTTAAGATGTATTGTTTTGGAGGCTCATTGTACCTTGATTTGAGGGGGGTTGACTTGACCAATTGTACACAACACCCACACCATTCCCCCCATCACCCCATGGCCGAAATTCTGCAGCCCTTCCCCCTTCATTTTCCCTCTTTTCATTTCCTTCAATTTAAATCAAAAAATTGCTCCAAAATCCAATTTAAATCTCACAAATTGATTTCCATTCTTCATCCCATTCTCCTTAGCTTTTATCACTTGGATCATGGTGTTATGAAGCCATCATTGGAGGCAAATTCTTCTTGCTAGATCACTAGATTTTAAGGTATAATTTCTACCCATTTAAATTCTTATGTTTAGATTTATTTAATTGAGTTGTTTTAGTGTTAATTTTAGTGCTATTTGCATACTAGTTTTTTTTAAAAGTTTATGGCTTGAGTTGAATTAGGGTTTTGTTGTGGAAATGGGTTATGATAAATTGTGCATGGTTTTGTGTTGTGGATTAACATCTTAAGTTTTATAGAAAGCTAATTTAGTTGTTAATTCCAAACCATTACTTATAAAATGCCCTAATTAAGTTATTTTGCTAACTAGAGTTTTGGAAAATTATTAAATGCCTTAGATTAAATTATAATTATGGTTTCATGTCATTATAGATAATATATTGAGTGGGTTAATGCTTTTAGTTCATGAAAATCCTAGCTAAATTGTTGTTTGTGCATTTTTGCTATAAATTGTAAAAAAATTTGGGTATTTTGTAAACTAGAATTTTGGGGTTAATGGAATTTAATGAGATTAAATTATGGAAATTGTTTTTATGACTTATTTAAGATATTTAATAAGTATTATGGCCACTAGATTTGTTTAAACATCATGTTTTGTACAAAAACGGCGAATTGTGCTTGCTAGATTTTCGGAAAAATGACTTTTTAAGTGAAATTGGGGTTTTTGTGAATTTTAACCTATTTTATATTAAAATTAGTGTTCGTGAATGTGCAAATGAGTGTATTTAGGTTTTTCTCGATGATTTGGCGTTTGTACGCCGACGTCGAGGGTTTTTGGGTTGATTTGTGAAAGCAACCATAGGTTTTGACCTATGTGGGATTCGTGTGTCGTTTTGGTCATGAGTCGGATTTTAATACGATACGGTGCGTTATGATATGTAGGTACCCCATGTGGACTTCGAGACGACAAGAAAGCGCGTGGCGACGTCGGCACCGGCGAACGAGGACCAGGTGAGTAGATTTATATCTACGGGGAGAAATCGGGTGGATGGCGTATAGCACCCCCGCAGTTCGTGGTGATGTATACGAATACGTATACACACAGATATTGATTATATGTTGTTGAGATTATTGATGATAAGATGGATATTTGGTATATTTGGATTGGTTTAGTGTAGTTGCGAAACCCTAGAGTAGTGGTCGCACTCACACACACACATACTTGCATACATTCTTCTTTTATATGTGCGTATATGGGAGTATATATTTATGTGTTCACATGGGTATGTGACTATGTGTTCATATACTGGATTTGAGGATAGTATTTGGAATTTGAGATGAGTTGATGATATTGGGCCTGAGGCCAGAAGATCGGTGATGTGATTTGGTTCGTATTGAGATACGACATAATGTTTTAGCGGGTCTTTTGACGTAGCAATTCTTACACCTGTATGCATGCTTAGGCGGTATCAGTATTGTACTAGACATAGGACATTGTCCCGGATCATGATATTTGATAAAGAAGATACCAGATGAATAGTGTGATAGAATGTGATATTAACCCGTACCCAGATTTGGGGATGCCGTACGACGGATTTACGTACGAGCTATATTGATGATTGATCCGCACTCTTGACTTGGGATGCCTGATTATAGATATGGTATCGGATATGATATTATTGAGGCGGGATCACCGACTATACATATACAGGTATGTATATGTATCGACTCAGATGATAGGCGGTTTCCTTACCTGTAGTTCAGCTTGTTAGTTCAGCCGTATAGTTTAGTGTAGTTGTTAGATTAGATTAGACTTCTTACCTATTTCAAAAACTAACGAATCGTGGGCATTTTTAAAGACAGCCCAAGGGATCCTACGGATATTTCAAAAGACGTATCTTTTCATAAAAACACCGTAGCCCCTATTTTCAAAACCCCATGATTCGTGTTATTTCAAAAGGCACCATTTGTAGGACTGATATTAGATTAATGCAGATTAGTTATAGTTGCGTCTAGTTTTCAGCTCCCGCTCATTTTTGTGGTCCGCTTCGCATCGCATGCTTATTTTATGTTTCATACTCCATTATTGATATCATGCTGTTAGGACACCAGCACCATTATCGATGATGCGTATGTACCACGTACACTTAATTGCCGGCTCACACACATCTTCATCGGTAATTGCCATGTCACGTACACCTTAGAAAATGTTATTGCTTGACATAGCCTGTTAGCTAATAGTTAGACATGATATTAGTGTACTTGCCTTATATGTTAGTTTAGACATTGTAGTTATTACCTGCTACTTCATGCATACTGTTATTCATTGTTATGCCGCCTTCATGGATTCTCATGCATATATTCACTATTTTACGTGTTATTGAGGTTTTGGACTCGGATTTCCATGAGATTTTCTGGATTTGGAGGAAAACCGCAAAAACTTATATGAACTGATTTCTCTCCTTTTAAAATAAAAAGTGCGGTTTTCCCATGATGTATGAGTCGTCCACCATGAGTTTGCTGATGGATTTCGAGACCCGATTCGAGGAGACGGATGAACCGTTTCGGGTACATGGTGGACCCGGTAAGGTACCCCGGGGCAAGAAGCGCGTGATGATGACGATGTGAGCCTGGCAGGGGAGCACTACCTACCGGTGATTTTACCCGACGCGTCGGATATCCGGAGGATACCGTCGTGGTCTTGAGATGGATGGTAGGGGCCGGTCTGGACTGACGGCGCCCTAGATATTGAGGTACAGAGACTGTGATACAGAGATATCGAGATATTGGGATTACGTTTTGTGCCGATGCTAGGCACTGTTTTATGCTGATTTCATTATGATACCTCATTTTAAAAATACAAAGGAAATCTCACTAAATTATGGAAACAGTTCTTCATTTACATGTATTCTGTTTTCATGCATTCATACCTCATTCATATGATATATTGCTACCCTTGGGCACTGACACGGGCACATGAGATTACACTCGGGTTAGATATTTACCCTAGCCTTGTTATAGGCTACGTGTTATTCATATATTTGAGGATATATTATGATCATTGACCTAGGTTGCGTTATTTATGCGATTTCTGTGCGTAGATATTTTTCTATTCACGAGTTGGCAACTCACCCCCGTTGTGCCCCAGTTTCTTGCAGGTTGCCGTACAGGTTTCATTACGGCTTTGCGGGCTCAGTTTCATTCGGGTGACTTGCTAGTAGGTGGGTTTTTCTTGTATCGTACCCATCATATTACCTTGTATAATATTATTCCGTTGTATCTAGTAAATTCCATCAACCAAACATGTATTTTTTTGAGATAGAGACCAGTGTTGTTTATTCTTTCGACCTTAGAGTTGCTCGTTATATTTCTGGTGGTTTTGAGTTTCCTTTTGAGTATTGATCCTCGCTGTTGGCGTTGTATATTATATTGTTTGTGTGGTTGTGACCGTCGATTGACGAAGAGCTAGCTCCCGCTTGGGGATGCCCTTTTCTTGTTTTCGTATACTATTCATGTTGTATCCCGTTTGGGGGCCTGTATTTACAAAGGAGACTCTGCCGAAATTTTCAGTAAATTTTTGATGTTTTAAAAACTGCATAATTCGGCTTATGCTATTAAAACTACTTGTTTTAAATTGGTTTTCCTTCACTCTACTTCTTTTCTTGGTTTGGATTTCTGGGTTTTTGGTTTACTTAGATTACGTACGCCTCGAGACGTTTCGTAGTTTAAGTGCCGGTCATGTTCCGTACTTTCGGGACGTGACAGCATACTATCATCTCGAGTAAGACTGTTCTACCGGTATAGGTCCTCCCTCAATCATTGCAATCACGTGCCTGTGATCCAATAATTGACTTGAGGGCACTATAGCCAACACATTCAACAATCTCATGTATGAGATCATCGAAGATCTTCGCCATGGCCCTTTGGTAGGTAGCGCCTGCGTTCTTCAAACCGAAAGGCATCACCTTATAGCAGAATATGCCTAGCGGAGTTCGGAAGGCGGTGTGCTTTTGGTCTTTAGGATGCATTTTTATTTGATTATAGCCTAAAGATCCATCTATGAAGGAGAAGACCTCATGAGTGGACGTGTTATCGATCATCAGCTCGGTAACAGGTACTGGAAAGTCATCCTTCGAACAAGATTTGTTAAGGTCCCGAAAGTCCACACAGAAATGCACTGTCCCATTTTTCTTCATCACTGGAACAATGTTGGCAATCCAATCGAGATACTGAACTTCTTGGATGAAGCCAGGGCCAATTAGTTTTTTGACTTCGGCATTAATACTCATCTCGAGTTCGAGCCGCATTCTTCTTGGCGCCTGTTTGACTGGCTTAACGTCCGACAATATAGCCAGTTTATGCACCGCTATTTTTGGATCCAGTCCCAGCATCTCAGAATAGTTCCATGCGAAGCAGTCTTTATATTGCATAAGCACGTCCTTTAGTGTGGCCACCTGTTTTTTAGACAACAGCTCACTGACGAACGTGGGTCTCGACTCATTTTCCGTGCCCAAGTTGATTTTCCTCAGGTTATCTACCATAGTGTGTATCCCATATTCCAGCTCTCTTGGTACTGGTGGAAACTCTGAGATCATTTCATCCTCGTCTTTATTTGCGAAGCACCTGAAGGAGTCATCTATAGTCTCATGCCCTCCCTCCTCCAAGAGTGTTACCACATGGAAGGTATGGGTTTGCGTCCATTCTTAACGTTGAGCCGGTCTTGTTCTCATAGTATAGGTCCTTTTTGGCTCATGTTTTTGCGGCGGGGTTACCCTCCAGCTGTCAGACAAAGCGAGCTTGCCTTGTTGATACTGGTCTTCGACCCAGTCTTTAAAAGTGAAGCAGTCTTCAAGGGGATGACCTATTGCTCGGTGATAGGAGAAGTAATTCGGATGATGGACCTCGTTTATTTGTTCGGGATGCCGAGACTCCGGAAGCATCATCATTTGATGCTTCATGACAAGGTTAAATATTTTCCTTGTCTTGTCTTGAGGGAAAGAGTATTCCCGACCTATTTTCTTGATAAAGGACGGGTTCCTACCACGTTTTTCTTGAGAACGCGGCTTCTTGGATATACCCTATTGATTGCGAACGTTGTTTGCACTCTTTGTCATGTTTTTGCCTCTATTTCGGGATTTTTCCTTCTTGTGAGGACATACAGCGAGCTGGGGATGGAGGGCGTTATAGTCTTCTTTTTCTGCGGACTGCTGGTTGAGGCGTTGCATCCTGGCCTTTTCATAAATAGCCATTTCGCGACAGTGGTTATCCCAAATCTTTTGACAGGCTTCTTTAACTAGCTTGTCAACATGTTCTTCGAACGATGGAATTAATGTTCTTAGAGCAGATCTCGTTCTATTTCTACGTCACGGCTATTTGAAAGAGCATTCATATCTTCACCGGAGCTGTTTATGACGCGGTAGCCATGAAATCGCTCCCGTTTCTTGGACTGAACGTATCCGAGCCCAGTTGTCTCTATCTTCCAGTTGGGCATCTTTCGCTGAGTCCCGGGAATGTTCCAAATCTTGTTGTAAAACTGAGCTTATCGAACGGTTTTTCTGAAGGGTACGCCTTGGCATCTTAATAGCCTTTTCAATCCCTCTGCGTAATATCTGGGCAGACGGATTGATTGAAACCTGTCAAGCGCAAGATCGGCACCATGCCAGACTTCTTTCTCTACTTTAGTCTCTATAGATTGGTAGAAGAGGATCGCATTTTCACCTCTTCGTCTGAGAGGGACGTAGAAAGTCCGCAACTCTTGTACGATGTATGTATCAAGCGCATCAAGTTCTTTGCAATGCCGTGGCGGAACTATGGTGATTTGTATACTCTGATCAACTCCAGTAACGTTTTGTGCTAACGGGCGAGTGGAGAACACGGTGTTGGCCTCGTCCTCAGATTCACTGCTGAAGACCAAAATAGGAGCAGATAGGCCGGGCATGTTGCCTTGGGGTTACCCCCAGTAGACTATCTCTTCATCTTTCTCGGTATCGCTCTCAAGATCGGGATAGTGGTGACGGCTTTTTGTTTATTCTCCGGCTTATGACTGTTGGATGTATATGCCCTGGAGGCCAGTATTGTATATGTATACATATGGATGCTAGGGATACGTATGTACAGAACAATCTTGCTCAGTTTTATAGTATATTATTGGACTTATCTTTATCGGGATATGTGTATTTATTTGTATTGTTATTATATCTGGTTTGCACATATTGATAAAGACTCGATACGGTAGTATACTATTGTGGTTTGTCTTTATCTTAACATGGCATATGTCATACTCGTTATTACATATTGCTGTTACATGTTGATAAAGCCCCTAGGATCTTGCTTGACTACCTGCGTTGTGATGGCGATCATACTTGTGGGAGCAGGGTAGTCCATAAGCACATCCTTAAATGGTCCCTAGTCGCGTGAGTATCGAGACTGGGCATTGATACTCCAGAGTAGACTAGTGTATACGTTTCTACCCCCGTAGGGGGATGGTTGGTCCCGCGGCCATTGGTCTAATGTACCCAAGATCGTATACAGGTGCTCACTCGGGTGGGTACACTGGACGGACTCACAGAAAACTTCCATGTGGTACTATACCTATCGTCAGATGGAAGTTCTCAGGTGACATGTATACAGGTTAGTCTTTGGACCCGAGATCGGCATTTGTCTCGTGCGAGTTCCCACTGAACTTTGATCACTACCCTACCGCGGCTCTACTGAGTCGTGCAAACAGGGTTTGGTTGGGTTCAGTCCCGAGCCATATGGAGGCAATGAGCGATTGTCCGGGATTCGTCACTCCCTGTATAGGGAGTCGATATCGCACTGTGATTCGATTGGTCAGTACCATAAGACCTTGGCCAAGGCACTTGGGATTTACTGATAGGTTGATCAGTAGTTTCCCGGATTGGTCCTGAACCACATCAGCACGACTTATCAGGTTGTTAGGGTCTGACGTTCACCACCCCCTAGACCCGATATGCGATACTCTTTGACGTAGAGACTAGACTGTACGGATATTGTCACGGATAGGCTCAGTAGGAGTTCGGACGAGATTGCTCATCGGCCTTCCTTTTCGACAGGTACCTGGGCAGCCGTTACGTACAGCTAGTGCCGCTGACGTGCTTGTGGTTAAACCTACTGCCAGAGTACTGTCACGTCTTTAGAGTCCCACACAGAGGGTTTCCCTGATCCAGGAAAAACGATGTAGTAGCCGTATTGGATACGTGCAGGGTTCGATCGATTGATGTACTTGGTACTCGGATTTTCGATCGGACAGTTTGTAATACTAGCCGGCTCGGGTTTGAGCTGGATTATTAAATCAGGTATTGATTTAATAATTTACGTATATGTATTTCGATATATATATTCTAGTATTAAATTCTTCGTGTTATTCTATCTCTTTTGGGCGTTCGGATTTTTATCTGATTGCCGGTATATATGTACAGTAGACTGAAATCCGTATTTACTACAGATTTCCTTCTAGAAGGTGGCCACCCCATTATGTATTTTTCTCTTATTTGATAATTGGAAATGAGGTGTAAAGTAAAAGGTATGGGAGGAATGGTGATGACCAAGCTTTAATAATTCACAAATGAATTTATAATTCATTTGGAGTTACTATTGAAGCATGGTTGTTAATTGTTTATTGAAAGAATTCACACACAAAACCAAGGTGTGTGATTTTCTCTCACTTGATGCTTCATTTTTCTTTGAGCTCTCATTTTCTCTTGAGTTCCTCCCTCCTCTTAGTTTCTTCCATCTTCATCTTCTTCCTCTTCACTAACATTCTCATGTGTTTAGAAACAAGTGAAGAGGTTAGAAAAGAGATAGCAAACACTTAGACACCCTCCACTACATCCTAGATTACTTGGTTTGGAAACCCAAGTTCTCTAGTTGCTCCTTATAGCTATTTGGTTAGGAGCTAGAGCCATGGATCATACTCCTCGGGTGGATCATCTACGACAAAGTAAGGCCGGAGAACAAGCTCGATCCTGGAAGACCGATGGAGCCGGAGTTGGAGATCAAGCAAGTTCAAGGAGACCACTTGGAGCACATGACGAGGAGAGAAGACCGAAGGACTTGAGCCTCTTGGTATATCTTCTTTCATAGTAGATAGCTCTCCTAGTGTAGCTAGTTAGTTTTATGGAAAGATTCGGGTTTAGAGTTAAACTAGTGCCAAGTTTTTGTTCGTTAGAAAAATTTTGTTCCGCATTTGGCCACGGAAGTTGGCCGAGGAACTAGGGTAACCCTTCAATGACATCTTTTCGTGTCTTTGAAGTCTGGTAGGAAGTACTTGGCGTCTTCATATTTTCGAACTTTATTTACGGAGAATGGATTTAATTCCCCCGTAACGGTGTACTCGAGGCCATCTTTGAAATACTTCATACACTGATGTTGTGTAGAAGGGATGACATTGTACTCATGCAACCAAGGCCTGCCGAGCAAAGCATTGTAGCAAGTCTTAGCGTCGATGACATGAAATTTGATGTCAGTGATGAGTAGCCCAAAGCGTAACGTCAATATTATGGACCCAAGCGTCTGTGATGACAGAGGGTCGAACCCGGAGATGGTAATTTTATCCCGAGCCAGGTGCTGAACGTTCATGCAAATTTTCTTCAGCACCTTCATGTTGAGAAGGTTGACGGAGGACCCGTTGTCGACCAGGATCTTCCCTATCTTGATGGCGTGGCAGTACCCGGTGACATATAGAGGACAGTTATGTTCGCACGTTCCGAGGAGGAGATTTTCATCGCCGAATGTAATGTCAGCTGTATGAACCTCTGCCAGCTCGTCCTTCATCTTTTCTTCTGCAAAGAAAGCTTGGAACTGATCGGCCTCTTATAATGCCCTGATCAGAGAATCTCTTGCTTCTTTAGACAGGAGGAGAGCATCCAGTATGCTCAGTTGTGAGGGTATCTTCCTCAGATGTGCCAGGACATTGTAATCCACCTTGTTTTTCTTAGGTGGGTCCTTGGCTGCGAGCTCTTCGATGACTCTACCATCGAGGACAATTTTCTCAGGGACTTTTTCCTTCCCCTTGTCTGTTTTGCTCGAATCTTTGTTTGTAGGCCCGAGGTTCTTCTCAGGCAACATGCGATTACGCAGCTGAATGTTCTCATAGTTCTTCTCCTCCTCCTCTTTTCCGGAGGTGGATTCTTTGAAGAGAGGGCCGAGGGATATTTCTTCCTCAGAATCGCTCCCGAATGTAAGAACTTAGGATTTTCCTTTTGTCGAACTAATACCAACCATATGACAGTTACCAGCCGTTCCTTCACGCTCATCTGTCGCGCTTCTTTGCTGTCAACGAGCTTTGCGCTTCATCCGCTTGAAGTGTTGTCAGTAAGCAACGTATCCTTTCCATCACTTCTTGAAGTCATGGCACTCTTCGGTGGGGTGGGTGACCCTCCGATGATATAGGCAATAGTTTGGATGTGAAATCTCTCCATTGAGGTATGTGGCCCCAGGAATATTTCCCTTAAGAGATGGCGGCTTCATTCCTATTGACAGGGCTTTGGCGAACCATTTCTCCATATTAAAACTGCTTTTGTTTACCGCAGGTGTGCTTCGGTATGGTTAGAGTACTTTGTGACTCTTCCTCGCTGCGTCTTCTTCATCCTGATGCCGATGCTTGGCCTTTTCGTATATGGCCGTTTCACGTTCTCGGTCAGCTCAGCTCTTTTGAAATGCTTCGTTTAGCAGCCTGTCAATTAGGCCTTCTGGCAACTCCGGGGATTTTGGCACTGACCCTGCCCCCAGTTCCTCTGCGTTGCTTTCCGACGTCGAGGGGTTTTCTTCGTTATTTATCGACGAATGAGAAACCATGTGGCAACTTGCTACATAATCTTCGGTTTCTCCCGATGAGCCATTTCCCTCATCATCGTCACTATCTCCGTTCTTAAGTATATCGTTAAGAAACTCTTCGAGGGTGACTGGGGTCCGCGTCTTCTGGTTGTACTCCTCCAGCGTGTCGATGTACTTTTGCAGGTCCGTGCGCTTGTCGTCAGGCTGCACGGGCTTCTTGGACTTCTTCTTTCTGTTAGTGTAATATGCCCTAGAGGCTATTATTGTATAATACTAGTTTGTATATTACATTTTGGAAGCTTGGGATATACACACGGATTTATGACAGTCTTGCTCGATATAGTAGTATGCTACTTAGTTTGTATCTATCTTAATATATGTATATGTTTCTTTTAACGTATCGTTAATACATATTGATAGAGCACTTAGAATCTTTTCTTGAATACCAGCGTTGTGATGGCAGTCACACTAGTGGGGGCTGGGTAATCTACAAGCACATCCTTACACAGGTCCCTAGTCGCAGGATTATCGAGACAGGGCATCGATACTCCAGAGTAGACTAGTGTATACGCTTCTCTTCCCAGCAGGGGAGATAGTCTATCCCACAGCCATCAGTACGTCGTACTGGAGATAGTATGCATATGCTCATTGGGTTATGAGTTACACTGGACGGACTCGTGGGGAACTGTTGGTTGGTAATATACCTATCGTCAGGTAGCAGTTCCCAGGTGATATGAGTACAGCTTAGTCTGTCGACTTGACACTGCTACTTCGCCTCAAGTGTGTTCCTACTATTCTTAGATTACTACCATGTAGGGTTCCTAGGCACCCTAACGGAGGTCTCACAAGGCATCGATCATGCCAAATTAAAATTTTAACGGTGCCGAGAAACCCGACTATGGATCGTTTGCTAGAATTCTAGGCGAAAAAGCTAACTAGTTAACAATTAACTAAGGGATACGGATATACAACCTTTGTAGATCCGTTTGTCCACCTCCACGGCTCCGAGATGAGGTCCTCTCCGCTGTCCAAATCAAATCCAGGCTCTAGCGTCGGCTTCGTCGGAGAATGGGCAAGCTAGGTCGTCGATGTCCATGCCGAAGATGATCTACGTCGAGGCATCGCTAAATCAAGCTCCGACTTCACCAAGTCAAGAAACTTGTGAAGTAAACACACTCTACTACTTGGCAAGAGGTAGAGGAAGAAGAAATAGGAAGTGGGTAGACTTTAGAATTGGATTTCTCACTTGTTTTCATCAATCACCATTGATGAAGCAAGCTTCTTCTTGAAGTGAAGAAGAAGAAGATGGAAAAAGGTTATGATAAGTTATTTTGTAAAAAGAGATAAATATGAATACTTATCATTAACCAACCATAGTTTAGTGTAGAGAATCAATCATGGTTAGAATGAAGGGTTAGGGTTAAGCATCAAGACAAAAATGGTGACTTAGTCAAAGTATCATGAAGCTTCATAATCCATCCAAAGAAAGACACCATTTATTCTTTATGCAAATCAAATTCCAAAAAGAATAAATCGATAAATAAATGAATAAAATGAATAAGGAAAAAGTAAACCCTAACCATTTCATTAACCAAGGTTTAATTCTTTACACTTAACCAAAAGGCATGCATCATCAAACATGATACAAGCAAGTGCACAAAATCATATCGCATATGCAATGCGCACATCCGAGTGAGAATATCCATTTAAAGTGAACCAATACTAGTTAATGCAAAGTAATATATCAAATATATAATTATACATTAAATCATTAAATCAACACTTGATTTAACGATCCGGTCATATCGCATATAACCGACTAGTATCCAATGTATCGACTTATCGAATCAACTCTCGATTCGATAACTAGGTTATATCGCATATAACCATTCGACACATGATCGCGAGAATAGAATACGGTATCACATACACGCATGATTCTCGGTCCCGCACATATCTCATATGCGCTCCTATTTCGTTTCGCTTGAGCCAGGAAACCTCTGTGTAGGACTCTAAAGACTCGTCAATACGCCGGCAGCAGGTGATGATCATATCAAACACCCACAAGCCGCAAGCGGTCTGCTAAACGTAACGGCCACCCGGGTATTGAGCGATCTGAAGATCGACGAGCAAGCCCGCTCATACTCCAGTGAATCCGACCAGTAACACTACCGTACAGTCCGGTCTGATCGTCTGATATGTCGCATATCTCGCCTAGGGGTGGTAAACGTCAGACCCAATAGCTCGATAAGTCGTGTCGATATGAGGTCTATAACTGTTCGAGAAACTACTGGTAACACTTACCAGTAAATCTCAGCAACCCTGGCCAGGGATTTCCTGTTATAGCCAATCAAACACAGCGCAACATCAACTCCCTATACCGGGAGAGACGAATCCCCTCCTATCGCTCATTGCCTCCATGTGACTCGGGACTGTACCCAAAAACCACCGTTTTGCACGCCCTCTTGGACGTGGTAAGATGGAAATCAAAGCACAGTGGGAACCACACAAGACTCTATGACGATCTCGGGTCAACAGACTACTCTGTACCAGTGTCACCAGAGAACTGCCATCTGACGTGAGGTATAATACCATCTGGGAGTTCTCGGCGAGTCCGTCCAGTGTACCCAGTCTCTACTGAGCACCCGTATATCATCTGATGTCAAACACCAATGGATATGGGATCATCCATCGCCCATCTGTATGGGTCGAGAAGGTACACGCTAGTCTACTCTGGTATATCGATGCCCCGTCTCGATACACCCTCGACTAGGGACTTTGAAGGATGTACTTATGGACTACCATGTCCCCACTAGTATGATCCGCATTATAGTCCAGGTAGTCAAGCACACATCCTAAGGGCTTTACCAACATGTAACAGAGAGACAATCAGTATACACGTTAAGGTAAAGTTCAACCAGATAGCATACTATCATGTCGAGCAAGAAAGTCCTCCCTATATACGTCCCAGCATCCACTACAATATACATCCTATGTACAGTAATGGCCTCTAGGGCATACATATAACTAACAATCTCCCACTTGCACTAGGGCCATCTGATAGCAGTGGTTGTAGTATCTCATACTCAACCATCCCATAAAAGTCTCTCTCTGGGAACAGGCCTTTGTGAGTGGATCCGCTGTGTTGTCCTCTGAGTCTACTCTCCTAACCTCGATCTCCCTGGAGATCAACCATCTGCATGATCAAGTGATACTGCCTTAGAATATGTCTGGATCACTGATGGGACCGGCGTTCCTTGGCATAAGCCACAACTCCATTGTCACACAATGGTAGGAACATAGTTCATCTCATGAACCTATATACACCCAAACAGCCTCTTTGGTAGCATCTTAAGTAGCGATGTATCCTGCCTTTATCGTCTAGTATGCCACGGTATTTAGCTTGGAACTCTTCCAACATACCGTCCCTTTACTGAGGGTAAAGACAATGCCTGCGACTGACATTCAGTCGTCTTTATCACCCTGGAACCATTCCAGTGATTCTCCCCAGGATCGATTGATACCATCTCACTACAACTAGTGAGAATCCTAACATCCATTTAGATCTATCTCATAGATCCAAAATCCAGGAGTTAGTAGGTATCATTTTGATCCTATATGGAGAATCTTTGTGATAAGCGGAGATTGACCGAGCGTAGCATAGGAAACTCCTTCCCTATCAAGAGTATGTCATCCACGTACTCTACGAGGATCACCACCATACTCCCTACTACCTTTTTGTTTATACAAGGTTCATCTACCATTTTGATGATGTCAAACTCTTTGACTAATCCATCAAAACAGATGTTCCAACTCCGCGATGCCTGCTTTATCATATAAAGCATCTTACACACGTTTCCGCTGCTCCCACTTTCTACGAAGCCCTCTGGCTGTGTACTTATAGACACTCTCTTCTAAACTTCATTTAGAAAAGCTGTCATGACACCCAACCAGCAGATATCGTAGTCATGGTATGTAGCCGTGGCAAATAGGATCTGGATGGACTTAAGCATAGCTACTTAGAAAAGGTTTCATCATCATCCATACCTGGTCAATGATGAAAACCTTTAACAAGTCCAGCTTTGAAAGTCTCAACTTTTCCATGTACACCAAGTAATCTTCTCAAGATATACTTACTCCTGATGGGGATTTAACCCTTCAGATATAGCAACCAAAGTCCATACTTTGTTGGTGTATAAGGATTCCATCTCAGATCGATAAACATCCAGCCATTCTTACAGAGTCTTACTCTTGATGGCCAGCTCGAAGCTAGTTGGGTCATCATCTCATGATGCAATCTTCGCTCCCACTGTCATAGAGAAACCGAAGTATCTCTCAGGTGGGTGAGAAACCCTACTAGATCGGCGGAGAGGCTGAGGTTCGTTGGAATCTACTGAATCCTTTGGTTCTATCAAATCATCAGCTGTAGTTTGTATGGCTGGAACTTTTCCAGTTCTACATTACAGATCTTGCCTCGAGCTTGTCCGGATTTTGCTTTTAGACATAGGCCGGACAACCCCAAATCTTAACTAGCTTAAGACATGGGCTCTTCCCTTTCCATATCACATATGAAATGGTAGGCAACTGATTTGATTGGAACCCTATTCAATAGGTATGCAGCTTCTCAAGTGCATAACTCCCTAAAAGGAAATAGGCAACTCAGTAGTACTCATCATAGAGCGCACCTTATCATATAGGGTGTGATTGCTCCGCCCCGATATACCATCGTGCTATGGTGTATACAGAGGAGTAATGCTGAGAGAGAATCTCATTCTCCTTTAGAATATTCCAGGAATTCCATGCACAAGTATTCTCCTCCCTGATCTCATCATAGGACATAATACTTTTACCCGTATTGGTTCTCTACTTCTAGCTTATATTCTGTGAATATCTCAAAAGGCTCGGACTCATGTTTCAACAGGAACATATGTCTGAATCTCGAGAGATTATCAGAGAATGTAATGAAGTACAAAGAACCTGTCCTGGCATGTGTAGACAGGGGACCTACATACATCAACATGTATCATCCCAAGAGTTTACTAACTCTTTATCTGTTTCCAATAAACAGAGCTGTGGTCATCTTATCTTTGTGACATGACTGGCAAGTTTCACAAGATGTAAATTCAAACTAATTTAAATATGCATCTTCATGTAACTCTAGCTAGTCGGGTCACATTGATCTGACCTAGTCTACAATACCTCAAGAAGGAATCGTTCAATTCTGAACTCTTCCTCTTGTGCGTGTTCCGTATACTAAGAACTGTAGTTTGATTTAGAACATCAACGCTTTTAGATAACGTGCCTGAACCGATCAACTTTTGATATAGGAAATGTTCAAAACATTATCCATCAATAATACAAAATTATATCCTTTCTTTACTAATAAAGAGACTGATATGATTTTGTATATCAGGTTCGGTATCTAATAACATTCGTTCAGAATCAATGTATTGGTAATACAGGGTGACAGTGACCAACAGACTTGGCTGCAACACTTGCCCCGTTTTCTGTCTCATGAAACTTATCACCCGTTCTCAGTTCTCTACCTTTCTATAGCCCTATGTAACAGATTACATATCTGGGATCCTGATCTGGTATCACATACCCAGGACGTAGAGAATACAGAGAAACAGTTCTTTGTAACGAACACACCCGAAGATGATGCATCAGCATGCACTCTCTTCGTTTGGGCGGTACGGGAATTCTGGTAATCCCCAATTTCCTGCTCTGTCTTATAACAATTATAAGTTGGAGCGGGACCAACGTTCCCCAGCTCAGTATTACAAGCGGGTTCGGTCAATATTCCGTTTTATTATCTTGATTAAGGCGTGATATGGTCGCTACCAGGAGAGAGAGAGAAGAAAACACTCAGAGTGCGCTCTTGCAAGAATAGATTGGTTATTATTTTATCTAATCAGGATGGCTCCCACTGCTTTTTATCAAATCTTCCTTCAAACCCTAAAAGGAAAGACTAGCCGGGATTAATTACACACTACAAGTTCGCCAATCTTTCAGCCAGGCCAGTGTCGGTACTTTGAGGGAGGTCCCCCGTGCTTTCGCACGAACCTAATTAATGTAAACCTCATTTTCCCAGAGGCGTAACCCCGTTAACACCTTTCTAGAAACCTACTTGATCGGCTAATTGTAATGCGTAAAACTCTCCCAGGAGTAACTCTTACTCGCAGCGGGTATCGGGATCCAACTATCTCATAGAAGGTATGCAATCTCATTGCAAATTTCAACACTTGAAATTCCCGATAATATTTTGCCCCGAACGATCTATGACCTTGACAAGGTCAACAAACCATAGACCGCAAGTCAAGTTCAACCCGTCATTTCTTGATTGAATCAAACCCACCCGCACGACCCTTGACAAGGTCAACAAGGCCGCACGACTACCCTAACCCAATCTGCATCATATGCATAAGCAGATAAATGCTTGTTAGCTACCGCACACTGCGCCTTGACAAGGTCAACAAACGCAGCACGAATACTAAACAGGATTTATCTGAAATGAAGGAGGGCTACGACAGGTTTTTCTGAAAACCTATTGCGTAATGAACTTGATATCGTTGTAGGATCGAATGATTTTAAAATGGAGTGATTTTGAGGCTTTTCTAGTTTTGCTAAAGGAGTCACTCCTGGTGAAGGGATCGTCGGTCCTTTCCTCGTCGAATGAGGTGCGGGATATATCATATATATCACTGTGCAAAGCAGAACTCTTAAAAGCAATCAAAAGACAAACCGAGTGTGTAGCATCTGCCAGTTATTGCTAAAGGAGTCACTCCCGGTGAAGGGATCTCGGTCCTTTCCTCATCGAATAAGGTGCAGGATATATCACATATACCGCCGTGCAAAGCAAGAACTGTAGCTACCTGTTTTATTTTGAAATTCGATTCTACAACATCTTAGGTTTCTTTTATTTCATTAATCACATTAATGAAGTCCCATCATTTAAGTACCTAAACATCACAGATAAATACGACGTACACTTATGCCATCCGCATTCGCCTCGATGTCCCCTCGTGCACCGTTAGGTTAGGTAACTAACGGCAGAGCGGGGCAGGGCTAGCGCGGGTGTAAAACATAAGTAACGTCTATATAATATATCATATATACTATATACTGTATCTATCACAGAACATCACATGATCACATCACAGATATCGCAGCAGAAGAAACATATGAAATATTGGATATACTAGGACGTCCGTGTTTTCAATACGAGCCAGTATAAAACACGGATTCCACGGTCGTGATGAATAGCCAAACCCACACCCCTAGACCCCTACGAGAGCGGCAAGCAACCCTACCAATTCTGGAGTTAGGAGACCCGGACTCGACTCCTCGAGTTGGTCTCCCACTGGACTCCAGAACCCGGTTACTTGTGCCCTCCTCCTTGGGTCTATCCTAGTGCGGAAAAGTAAATAATATACAAACGGTGACATCTTCCGCAACCTGGAAGTGCCCCAATAAAAGAATATTACATACAAGTTTTTACATGAATGAAAATGAAAAACACTCATCTCACATAAAAACCCCCGGCTATTCAAACAGGACGATCCAATATAACATATCCAGCAACACATAACATCACATGTCATCAACGTAAGTAAATATGTCCATCCCAATTGTCGTTGACATATAGCAACGAAACCGGCGATATCACATATTACACTTACGGTCACAGAAAAGAAAGTGTAAAACTACAACAGTTGGAATTCGCAACCACCTCAGACAACGCATGCCTGACCAAATGAATTACTTAGACATCACATGCCTAACAATTATAAACCCCGCATTTTAGTCTCAAAATCGAAAACACTTTTCAATACCAAGTCGGGCAATTCAACAGGATTCCCGACATCTTGATCAAATGCTCGTCGCAAACTTCAGTAGGCGGCCGCACCCCCGATACCGTCGACGAAGTGCACCAAGGAGGAACACCGCTGCCGCGAGCACCCGAACGGATGCTTTCGGCGACGGGGTTCTCCTACAGTCACTTGGTCGGGGCTATGGAGTGAGGCTGTCTATTAAGTTTACCCGGCGAGTATCCGCGTACGCTACGTGATTGCGACGGACTTTTGATCACATCAAAATTCCGTGGCAACCGATCAAGTGAGACTAAATTGCTACATTTATAACATTCATTCAGTTATCTCATAACTATTGTGAATTCTAATTATTGTATCCCATTCCAGATAATTAGAAAATGATAAACTTTCCGATTGAACATTCGAACACCCAATTTTTCCCGATACAATCCAACACATGAAATATGAGTCTAACAACATTCAGTTCGTGCCTCAGTACCAACGGTCCAGCCATAGAAGGGTCAAGCCAACGCCTCACATGTGGCACGCCGTACTGCCCCAAACCCGAAGGTTCAAAGGGCAGTTCAAGACGGTCACATAATCGAGTTAAGGTTTGTTGTCTTCTAGAGGGTCCATCGCGTTACTTGCACTACTTAGAACGTCGTCAAACTACGGAAAAATCCAACACTTGGAAATTTCCTTTTGATAGGGGAAAAGTTGGGTATTTATATCCGGTCGAACTTTTTAACATATTCTAAAAATTTATCCGGAAAGCCACACAGACAAAATTCGATAATCCGATCGAACATTCGAATCCCCAAAACAACCCAGAAAATTCAACTCTTGAATAAATTTTAAAAATTCCCAGAAAATCCAGAAGAATTTATCAGGTATTACTGTGCAAACAGTAAGGGATGACGTCATGATTGGGCCGCTGATCTGCCGCAGAAGCCATGCTTCTGCCGCGGATCCGCCGCGAAAATTACTGTTCACCAGAAACTTTTTGCACCGTAATTCTTATTTTTCCCTGCTGAATTTTTTAGCAATTTTTAATTTGGAAAAACTCACTATTTTCAAAAAAGTACAGAGAGCAAGATTGATTTGGTGTTTCGGGTTCGTTCGGACTTCAAATTCCGTCTGGACTTCGCCTAAGGCTCTAGCTAGGCTCTGATACCACTGTAGGGTTCCTAGGCACCCTAACGGAGGTCTCACAAGGCATCGATCATGCTAAATTAAAATTTTAACGGTGCCGAGAAACCCGACTACGGATCGTTTGCTAGAATTCTAGGCGAAAAAGCTAACTAGTTAACAATTAACTAAGGGATACGGATATACAACCTTTGTAGATCCGTTTGTCCACCTCCACGGCTCCGAGATGAGGTCCTCTCCGCTGTCCAAATCAAATCCGGGCTCTAGCGTCGGCTTCGTCGGAGAATGGGCAAGCTAGGTCGTCGATGTCCATGCCGAAGATGATCTACGTCGAGGCATCGCTAAATCAAGCTCCGACTTCACCAAGTCAAGAAACTTGTGAAGTAAACACACTCTACTACTTGGCAAGAGGTAGAGGATGAAGAAATAGGAAGTGGGTAGACTTTAGAATTGGATTTCTCACTTGTTTTCATCAATCACCATTGATGAAGCAAGCTTCTTCTTGAAGTGAAGAAGAAGAAGATGGAAAAAGGTTATGATAAGTTATTTTGTAAAAAGAGATAAATATGAATACTTATCATTAACCAACCATAGTTTAGTGTAGAGAATCAATCATGGTTAGAATGAAGGGTTAGGGTTAAGCATCAAGACAAAAATGGTGACTTAGTCAAAGTATCATGAAGCTTCATAATCCATCCAAAGAAAGCCACCATTTATTCTTTATGCAAATCAAATTCCAAAAAGAATAAATAGATAAATAAATGAATAAAATGAATAAGGAAAAAGTAAACCCTAACCATTTCATTAACCAAGGTTTAATTCTTTACACTTAACCAAAAGGCATGCATCATCAAACATGATACAAGCAAGTGCACAAAATCATATCGCATATGCAATGCGCACATCCGAGTGAGAATATCCATTTAAAGTGAACCAATACTAGTTAATGCAAAGTAATATATCAAATATATAATTATACATTAAATCATTAAATCAACACTTGATTTAACGATCCGGTCATATCGCATATAACCGACTAGTATCCAATGTATCGACTTATCGAATCAACTCTCGATTCGATAACTAGGTTATATCGCATATAACCATTCGACACATTGATCGCGAGAATAGAATACGGTATCACATACACGCATGATTCTCGGTCCCGCACATATCTCATATGCGCTCCTATTTCGTTTCGCTTGAGCCAGGAAACCTCTGTGTAGGACTCTAAAGACTCGTCAATACGCCGGCAGCAGGTGATGATCATATCAAACACCCACAAGCCGCAAGCGGTCTGCTAAACGTAACGGCCACCCGGGTATTGAGCGATCTGAAGATCGACGAGCAAGCCCGCTCACACTCCAGTGAATCCGACCAGTAACACTACCGTACAGTCCGGTCTGATCGTCTGATATGTCGCATATCTCGCCTAGGGGTGGTAAACATCAGACCCCAATAGCTCGATAAGTCGTGTCGATATGAGGTCTATAACTGTTCGAGAAACTACTGGTAACACTTACCAGTAAATCTCAGCAACCCTGGCCAGGGATTTCCTGTTATAGCCAATCAAACACAGCGCAACATCAACTCCCTATACCGGGAGAGACGAATCCCCTCCTATCGCTCATTGCCTCCATGTGACTCGGGACTGTACCCAAAAACCACCGTTTTGCATGCCCTCTTGGACGTGGTAAGATGGAAATCAAAGCACAGTGGGAACCACACAAGACTCTATGACGATCTCGGGTCAACAGACTACTCTGTACCAGTGTCACCAGAGAACTGCCATCTGACGTGAGGTATAATACCATCTGGGAGTTCTCGGCGAGTCCGTCCAGTGTACCCAGTCTCTACTGAGCACCCGTATATCATCTCTGATATCAAACACCAATGGATATGGGATCATCCATCGCCTATCTGTATGGGTCGAGAAGGTACACGCTAGTCTACTCTGGTATATCGATGCCCCGTCTCGATACACCCTCGACTAGGGACTTTGAAGGATGTACTTATGGACTACCATGTCCCCACTAGTATGATCCGCATCATAGTCCAGGTAGTCAAGCACACATCCTAAGGGCTTTACCAACATGTAACAGAGAGACAATCAGTATACACGTTAAGGTAAAGTTCAACCAGATAGCATACTATCATGTCGAGCAAGAAAGTCCTCCCTATATACGTCCCAGCATCCACTACAATATACATCCTATGTACAGTAATGGCCTCTAGGGCATACATATAACTAACATACCCTACCATGGCTCTGCTGAGTCGTGCAAACAGGTAGTAGTTGGGTGCAGTCCCAAAGCACTTGGAGGCAGTGGCCGTTAGATAGGATTCGTACCTCCCAGTATTGGGGGTTGATGTCGCGCTGTGCTCGGAAAGCCATTACACAAAATCCCTGGCCAGGGCAAGCGAGATTTACTTGTAGGGATTCCAGTAGTTTCTTAGGGTATTTTTGGCCGCACTCCGACACGACATATTGCATTATTAGGGGTCTGACGCTTGCCGCCCCTAGGACCGATATGCGACACTCTTAGACGAACAGACCGGACTGTATAGAGATTGCCATAGACAGGCTCAGTAGGAGTACGGATGAGTTTGCTTGTCGGCCTTCTTATTGACAGATACCTGGGTGGCTATTACGTACAGCTAGTGCCGCTGACGCGCTTATGGTTAAACCCACTGCCAGAGTACTGTCGAGTCTTTAGAGTCCCACACAGAGGGTTTCCCGGCTTCGGGCAAAACGTGTAAAGGTCGTATGGTTTTACGACAGGGTTCGATCACATATGTGTACTTGTGCACATATGATGTTCGGGCGGACAATACCAGTGGGCTTTGGTTTAAGCCGGATCCTGGTATTTGATTATTTGATTAGTTTCGTCTCATTGTATTCGTGTTTCTTGGAATACGGATACGGGTATGTATATACGGACGGGAGGGGCATTCTTGTTAATTGATCAAGATTGCTTTTGGAGAATGTTACCTTAAATTAGGGTTTCTCTTTTATGGTTAATTCATTAATGAGGTGGAGGAATTGAGAGAGGAAACTATATGGTATTTTAGTGAAATGGATTAGGGTTTTGCATTGACCATCTTGGACTCTTTTGTGAGTTGTTGACTTAGATATTATTGTGAGATATTTGTGAGATATTTTCATGAGGTTTAAATGCAAAAACCCTAGCCATTTTCTATATTCATTATTCACTAAAAACTACAGATACTTTCTTGCTCTCATTTCCTCAAGATTTTCTCCTTCTCCATTCAAACCCTAACCATCTCATGAGTTGAGAATCATAGGGTTTGTGAGACTACTAGACTCCTCATCACTCTTTACACATCCTAGGCTACTAAGTTTAGCACACCAAGTGACCTAGTTGCCTCAAGTTAGAGGTAAAGCTCAAAGTCGGATCTCTCAGGTGGATCTTCTACGATTTGGAGAAGACGACGAGGAGGTGCATTCCGTTCTCAATTCAAGGAGCTCACAACTTGGAGAAGGACAGCGAGGAGGTGAAGGACAGCGAGAACTTGAGGTATAACACTCACACATAGTAGTTAAACCTCTTTGTTTGTTTGTTAGTTAGGGTTTAGTATCGATCCTGGAGTTTAGTCGATGTTACGAAGCTAATAAAAATCGTTTTTTGCAAACTCTGCCTCCCTACGAACATGTGGGGTGCGTGTCATCGACTTACACTTTCCCTTCGAAGACTTTGAAGGCTTGACATGGGTGTTTTGCCCATCGTTAGCAGTTTTTGGTGTGGGACGTGGTTTCAGCATCCCCTCAATGATCTTAGGCATTAGCGGGCTTTTCCACCTAATCGCCGGACATGCTTAAAGATCTTTCAGCATTCTTTTGGTTTTAGCTGAAAGGACAACTTCCCACGAAGCTTCTTCCACAAACGAACATGATGCCCCCGGCGTATCCACCTTTTTAGGAGCGTGCCTTTGTGGCGGGTTCACCCTCCGGTTCTCTGACAGTGCGAATTTCTCTTGACGGTACCGGTCCCTGACCCAGTTCTTGAAGATTTAGCAATCCTCAATGGGGTGGCTCACCATTCGGTGATAGGAGCAGTAGTTGGGATTGTTGACGTCACCGGGCTGCGATGGACGTTTTGGGTCCAGCAGAGTGATGAGTTTGTTGCGTACTGCTAGTTTGAATAGTCTTCTCGTTTTATCACGGGGAAACGAGTAAGCTCGGCCAAGTTTCTCTTCCAGGGATTGGCGCGGGCGCGCGTTGTTTTGGCTAGCAACCGGTTTTGGGTCACCCGGTTGCTGTTGAGTGTTGGCAATGAAGGCTGATTTCCCTTTACCCTTTGCATTCCGAGGGTCCAGTTTTGAAAAGGAAGGTCCGTGGCCATCTGGTCCATTTAGGCCAACTTGTCGATCAGAGCCTGGAAGGTGGTCGGCTTAAAGAACGTCATGAACTGGGACACGGTCGCCTGAGGATCCAGAGTCCCTATGAACAAGCCCACTGCAGGAGCTTCTTCGTTGCGTTGTTCGCATTTTGACCATAGGTTCCGCCACCGGATTGCGTATTGAACCCAGGTCTCTCCTGACTTCACCCTGGCATTGATTAATGCCATGATCGGGGTGCGCTCGCTTGCGCTGGCAAACCGCTGCGTGAACAGCAATTCCATTTCCGTGAATGTTTTGACGGAGTCATTTAGGAACTTCGAGTACCATTCAAACGCCATTTCTGACAGGCTGCCAATGAACTGGCGAAGCAGCAATTTGTCATCGCCTCCAGTATTGCTGCATAGAGCCCTGAACTGAGCGACGTGTTGATGAGGATTGCCCGTCCCCTTATACACGTTGAACTTGGGTATCATATATCCTGACGGGTATTTGATTTGGTCATACCATCTCGGATACGGTCGCCCAGTTCTGACGACTTGGCCAGCCGCTTCATTTGCCTGATGAGCTCGTATTTGTTGATCTATATAATCATCAACGGCAGTTTTAGAGATCGTTTCCTCCCTAGCTGTTGATAAGGCTGGAAGAGGGTTTGATGTTTCCCCTCTGTCGTCCTCGAAGATTGTCGGCGGATCTTCAGCTGGAGGTTCTGGCAGGATCATCATTCCAACCATGTCTTGGAACAGGAGTGCCATCTGTTTTATATTAGCAGCCTATTCCTCGGCCTTCTTATCCTTTCTTTCCAGCACCCTTCTCAGCAACTCTGTATCGGTCTCCTGCTCCTGGCGCTGTTCAGATGCCGTTTCCGGACTTTCATTTTGCCCGGTGAATGCTGTCCTTTTCTTCAGCATCTCCTGGAGCTTTTGTTACTGCTCCTGAGCTTTTGTCAACGACCAAGTTTTCGATCAATGGCCTTCAGAAGTACGGCTTTCCTCTTTTCCGGAAGCCATGTAAATCGTGTGTACAACCATGCCCCCAGACTTAGGGCATTTGGGTCTGGTGCCTATGGAATTTGCCACAGGCAATGAGATTTTCTCTGGCCTTCTCCTTTTGTGGGAGTCGAGGTTGAAGGAACCGTTGTAACAGGTGCCTGTGTAAAAGAATTCCTTCGCTGTATGGTGGAGGGATGATTTTCCTCTTGCCGAGCCTTCACTTTCTTCAGTCGGCGAGAATAGTCTTTGTTGATCACAGAATCTTGGACTTTCTGCCAGACCCTGTGGATTTGGGAGGAGAGCTGTTGAGGGGAATACTCTGGTTTTGCCTGCGTCATGTTTTCAGCAGGAAGTGGAGATTTCTTCAACACCGCGGTTGGGGAGTTCTTTCGCACCCTCCTAAGCGGTTCAATGCTCTTCCCGGTTGGAACAGCAGTGTCAACTTCCACCATTGGAGGTGGTGGAGTAAGTCCAGAGGGGGAGTTGCCCCTAGCTCTTCTCATCCGGGGCCAGTGGCGACGTCGAGCATGCCTTTCAAATGGGACCACTTGAGTTGTGGAAGCGGCTCTGTCATGCCCTCTACTTTGGTGAGGGGCTACTGTTGGTGTCAACCTGTCGAAGACTGACGTCCGTTGAGAAGGAACGGCCAATCTTTCGAAGGCCGATTTTCCGGTAGGGGGAGCACCTTTGACGATTTCACCCGCAGCAGGAGTTGGGAGGACTATCCGTTTCGGGATAGCCCCTTCAGGTATCGCGAGCCTCTTTGTGGGCCCACTTGAGCTTCGGCTCAACCTGTTGAAGACTGAGGTGGCGGGCTTGGACGACCCATTGAGAGGGGCCATGGTGATTGCAAGTCGATCGAAGACCAACTTCTTTGGAGCTTCCTGTGGTGGCACTGGGTGTTGAAACTCGCTGGCAGGAGCATGGTCCCGAAGAACAATCCAGTAGTGGCTTGATTCACCTGCCCAACCGGCATTGAAAAGATGGAGGCCGCATTGGGCCCTTATGTCACTCCTGCGGTTTGGGCGGAGCAGGAGTTGCTATTGCAATTTTTGCAGCTGGAAGCCATTGATGTTCACTTCTTCTTTCTGCACAGGAACAAGACACCAAATCTTAGTACCTCAAACCCAAGGGCAACCATAACAAACCGCGATTTTGTTCGTGAACACGACATACAAAGTGTGGAGTGGAAAGAGAAACAAGTCCCACCGGGCGTGCCAGAATCTGTTCACCGCCGAAAGACGCGACCGGGACGTTAGGACGTTTGGCCTGAAATTTGGGGGCTGTTGCTATTTGGAATTATCCGTCCACCTCTCCGAAGATGCCAAGTTGATTTATGGCACCGTATCTCGGAGGTTTGGACGGATGTGGCCGTTATAGCAGACTTCGTCAAATCCCCCTCTTTTGTGAACGGTTTTTTATTGTGGGGACGCTCTTCCCTGCAGGCGTAAGCCTCTGCAGTTAATTATGTTACCGCATCGCGATAACCACTTTCTCCTGCTCCGGAAGTTCACTTCATGTCGTGTGTGTTTTTATTTGTTTAGGTTGAACGTGGATTGTATACGGAGACTAATTTATGTTGTCGCTTGTAGGGTATGGATTAGTCCAAATCCGTATATCTTAGATTTGGATTTATCTTATTTAAGGATCGTTAATCTGGTTTGAGATTAAGATAGACTCAAATGTATGTAAACAGTTGGGGCTCGATTAGTTTTTTGTTAAGGATACGTTAGTCCAATTTGAGACTAAGATCTACTTAACAAGGTTTTAGAATCATTTTTTTTTGCTTCAGATCCAACAAGAGAGCGTTTGGGCTCTGTTGTTTTAGTTTAGGGACGTTTCGGTCCGTTGTCGCCATTTTTGAGGCGAAGTTCTAGTTTAAGGACATCTCGGTCTGTTGATCACTATTTTGGAGGTGAGGTTTTAGTTTAAAGACGTCTCGGTCTGTTGATCACCATTTTGGAGGTGAGGTTTTTGTTTAGGACGTCTCGGTCCGTTGATCACCATTTTGGAGTTGAGATTTTATTTTAAGCACGTCTCAGTCCGTTGATCACCATTTTGGAGGAGAGATTTTAGTTTAAGGACGTCTCGGTCCGTTGTTGCCATTTTGGAGGCAACGAGTAGTTTAAGGACATTTCGGTCTGTTGATCACTATTTTGGAGGTGAGATTTTAGTTTAAGGACATCTCGATCCGTTATCGCCATTTTGGAGGCAACGGTTAGTTTAAGGACAATTCGGTCTGTTGTCCATCTTGCGTTCACGTGTATTTGTTACGTGATAGGATGAACAACGATAATTTGGGATGCACCCAGTTTGGGGTGCGGTCTGATTTGAGGTGTGCACATCAGTTTGGAAGCGCAACAAAAAGACGTCGGTTGTTAGGACACGCCACCTCTCTGAAGACGTTGAGAAATTACAACGACATGTATCAGAGGTGTAGAGAGATGTACCCTTGAACCAATTCCCGTATTTTAAAGAAATGAGTTAGTGGTAAACCCAGAAATCATTAGTCATATTTTGAGACTAAGATTTCCTCGAGAGAATGTGGAATGAGTATCGTTTTGGATATCATCAGTTGAAAGATCAATGTCGTATTTGGGACTAAGATCAGTTTGGGAAAACATGAGCACAGAGGCTCGGTCGATTTGGAGATCAAAGAAGTTTTGACCTCGGGAAGACTTAGCCAATTTGTGACTAGGTTTGGGTCTCCATATTTACCCTTGCAGTGCTAAGCACTGGTAAATGTAGTACTCACATGTATCCCGCGTGAGGCGTTGGACCAGTGATAAACACTAAACTTTGGAGGCACTCACGTATGAATCACGTGAGGCATTCCAAAGTGGGCGCAGTTCTTTGGGTTTTACTCCCTTTTTTACATGTAAGTGCTAAGCACTTGGTTATTGTGGCGCTCATGTGTGAACACGTGAAGCGCTCCAAAGTTGGGTACTGCCTTTTGGGTTTTATCCCCTCTTTTTTATATAAGTGCTAAGCACTTGATTGGAGATCGCGTGCAAAACACGTGACTGCCCTAGGAGGCACTTCTTGTTCTTCTTTTAAGCGCTCGCATGGGAAACACTGTCAGTTATATGTATGCCGTAGAAGCCATTACTGTACATACGATGTATATTGTAGTGGATGCTTGGACATATATAGGGAGTACTTTCTTGCTCGACATGATAGTATGCTATCTGGTTGCACTTTATCTTAACATGTACACTGATTGTCTCTTTATTACATATTGATAAAGCCCTTATGATGAGTACTTGACTGCCAGAACTATGATGCAGATCATACTAGTGGGGAAAGTGTAGTCGCTAAGTACATCCTTCAAATGTTCTTAGTCGTGCGTGTATCGAGACAGGGCATCGATAAACCAGAGTAGACTAGTGTATAGCTTCTCGACCCATATAGATGGGCGATGGATGATCCCATATCCATCGGTGTTTGACATCAGAGATAGTATACGGGTGCTCAGTGGAGACTGGGTACACTGAACGAACTCGCCGAGAACTCCCAGATGGTATTATACCTAACGTCAGATGGCAGTTCTCTGGTGACACTGGTACAGGTTAGTTTGTAGACCCAAGATCATCATAGAGTCTTGTGTGATTCCCACTGTGCTTTGATTTCCACATTATCACGTTCAAGAGAACGTGCAAAACGGTGGCTTTTGGGTACAGTCCCGAATCACATGGAGGCAATGAGTGATAGGAGGGGTTTCATCTCTCCCGGTATTAGGAGTTGATGTTGCGCTGTGCTCGATTGGCTATAACAGGAAGTCCCTGGCCAGGGATGCTTTAGAAATATACTGGTAAATGTTATCGGTAGTTTCTCGACCCGTTATGAGCCTCATATCGACACGACTTATCGAGTTACTGGGGTCTGACGTTTACCACCCCTATACGAGATATGCGACATATCAGACGAAGAGACCGGACTATACGGTTGTAACGTTTTATAAATAAATAAATAAATAAAATCCTTTAGGTGAATTTTTTGATAATCGGTAAAATAAACCGTATTTTCCGTAAAACTCAAATACAATTATTTTTCAATATAGATTTAAATACGCCTATTTTAACTATGTAATTACTAATATTTGGTATTTATTTGGTCACTTATAATTGTTAGTTTGATTAAATATTTTTCCTAAATTAATTAAATTCAAATATTATTTTAAGCCTTTAAATATATACATTAAATTAGTGATAAATACAAATTTGAATGGGTCAATTACACACATATGGACCATGACCACTAAAATCTAATTGTAACATAAAATTTTTAACAAGTTAACTCCAAGTTCTAGTAGGTTCTAGGGTTGCAACTATGGAAATTTAAAATAACGTAAATTGGGAATAGAAATGGGTTTAATTGAAAATGACACATGTATGTTTTTGTTTTCCTAGAACATTCCACACACAAACACAACACCCCACTCCTTTTTCTGGATGAAATGCAGCAGGAAACCCCCCTCATTTCTCCATCTCTTTTCTACTCTAAATCATCACAAAATCATCCTAAAAATCCAAGCTAAAACTCACAATTTCAAAGCCAATTCTTCTACAATTTTTCCTTAGCCTATTCATGAATGGATCTTGGTGTATGAAACTATTTTGGAGGAATGTTTCAAGTTAGATCTCAAGATAATTTTGAGGTAAAATTCTTAACCTAATGGCTAATTTGTTGTTTAGTTATGCTAATCTAAATTATTCAAGTGTTAATTTGGTTTTAATTGCCAGTCTAAGAAATTCAAGAAAGGGTTTGGAAATTCAAGTTAAGGTTTATCACTTAATCGTGATTCCAATGGGTAATGTAAAATATTATGCAATGCAAAATGTAATCTAGTTGTTGTATTGTAAATTGTTATTTCAAAATTGTTTAAATTAAACAATTTTGAAAACTAGGTTTTTATAAAACATATAAATAGTTTAGATAAAATTCAAGTGGGGATTTTTATCAATTTTTCATGGTTTTAATGAGTGGATTAACACATAAAGACATGTAAAATCTAATCTAAATTGTTAATTTACTAATTGTTACATTTTAATTGTTAATCTTTAAGCTATTGGTAAACTAGATTTTTATAAATCATGTATATTGGTGAGATAATATTATGATGAGGGTTGCTATCATTAGATTATGGTGTTAATGAGGAGATTAACATGTTAATTGAATGTGAAACATAATCTAGTTACTAGTTGCTAGCTTTTACTTTAAAATGGTGATAAATATGCTAATTTTGCTAACTAGGTTTTTAGAAATTGACTAAATAATTGGGATTAAAATCTAATTAGGGTTTCATGACATTATTAACATTATAAATTGTAGTTTAATACTTTAGTTCATGCAAAACCAAGTTTAGTTGTTGAATTGTGAATTTTGCTTTAAAATGTGTTAAAATTTGATATTTTTGCAAACTAGAATTTAGGATTTAGTACAAATTGATGAGAATAAATTATAGAAATGGTTTATATAAACTAGTTATGATATTTAGTGAATATTATGACCATTAGTTACGTTAAAACATTAAGTTTTAAAATGAAACGGTTAATTGACGCTTTCTAGGTTTTGCGAAATAGAACGATTTGATTGATTTTAAGGTTTTAATGATTTAAATCCTATTTTATATTATAATTAGAGAGTTTTGGAACTACGACTTGTATGTTCATGTTTTATCTCGATCAATCGGCGTTTGTACGCCGATGTCGAGAGTTTTTCGGGTCCTTTGCATGAGCGGGTCATAGGATTTAACCTATGCGCGTTTCGTGTGCCGTTTTGGTTATGTCCGTGATTCGGTTTACAATATTATATATGTTTGCGTATAGGTACCACTCACGTGGACTTCGGACGAGGAAGAAGTAGAAGGCGACATCGACTTCGGCAGATAAGGACCAGGTGAGTAGATGTATATCTACGGGGGAAGTCGGGTGGATGGCGTATAGCACCCCCGCAAACGTAGAATAGGGATATTACTTACTGTTATTAGGAAGTCGGACGTGACCTTAGATTCTTGGCGGGTAGGGTCCTATTGAAGACTTTAGGATGGACTAGACTGATTTAGAAAGACTTAACCAGGGGATGACTGCCTTGGAGGGAATTCGTAAGTTTCATGTAGACACACACACACACGCACACACACATACACTTGACTTGGTGTATATGTATACATATATATATGGATGGGTATAGGTTTCTATATGTATATATATACACACACACACACACACACATACATACATATATATATATATATATACACATACATACATACATATATATATATATATAAAACATATACACGTGATATGAGGATGTTATATGATATCTGGGGAAAGTCGATATGACTAGGCTTGATGCCGTGATCTATTGGATATATGATCGAGTTATGATATGAGATGTGTTATGATAGTAGCGGATCGTTGGGCAATGAGATTATATAAAATATATTTATATAAACGATAAAATGTGTTGATGACATTGGAATGAACGAGACTCTAGAATAGAACCCAGATTGTAATATGTGACTTGATCACGCTATGATATTTGACATGATATTTTAGTGGATCATTTGACGATGCATATTTATGGAGACAATGAAACATGTTTGATGATATTGGGATTTATGCGATTATTGTACAGTACCCGTGATTATGATATTGTTTGAGGATGATACTATACGAACGATGGTGTATATATCTGATAGTTGACCCGTACCCCGAATTTGGGAAGTCGTACGATGGATTTTACCGTACGAGGCATAGATGTGATGATTGATCCGCACTCTTGAATCGAGGAAGTCGTACTACGCACGTGACGCTATTGAGGCTGGATCGCCAACTACTAGAGATATCGACTCAGACTTTAAGTGGATTCTTACTCCTTATCGACTAGTTTCTTTAGTTTAGTTCTTTAGTGGGTTAGATAGATACTAGTTTAGGTTCGAGTCATATACTTTGTAGTTAGATATGTATGTTCTAAATGTGCGATTAATACATATTCACCCTTATATTCAGATTGTAATCATCGCATTGCATGTTCTTATATAAGTTTCTTTAGTTAATATGAAACTCTTCCTATTAGGACACCAGCACTATTACCGATGATGCGCATGATCCACATGCACTTATTTACCGGTTCACACACATCATCATCGGTAATTGCCATGTCACGTACACTTTAGAACATATTATCTATTTATTGATATATCAGTTAAATGCTAGTCCAATATAATATTGTGTGATTACTCTCATGTGCTAGTTTAGACATTGTATTTATTACTTAGACACTTCATGCATTCACATATTCATATCATCATGCAGTATTGTGGGGCTTATGCCGATACTCATTATTTACTTACTCATGATTTTGGGATTTTGGATTTCTATGAGATTTCTGGATTTTGGGGAAAACCGCAAGAATATATATAAAAACTGCTCTCTCTCTCTCTCTCTCATTTTAAAATACAAGTTGCGGTTTTCTCGTGATGTATGGGTCATCCACCATGAGATTTCATGTTTTCTGTTGGATTTCGAGACCCGATTCGAGGAGTGGATGAACCGTCTCGGGTACATGGTGGGCCCGGTATGGTACCCCGAGACATGAAGCTCGAGCTGTAGACGATGAGCCTGGCAGGGGAAGACTACCTACCGGTGATGTCGGGCGCGGCGGATATCCGGAGGATACCGACCGTTGTCATGAGATTTGATGATATGGGCCGATCCGGACTGACGGATAGCACCTATTAGCATCTGCCCCGAATTCAGGCAAGACGTCTGTCTTCCCGGTTTTCGGCGGTGAACAGATTGTGGCACGCCCGGTGGGACCTCTTCCTCTTTCCACTCTACACTTCGTCTGTCGTGTTCGCGAATGAATCGCGGTTTGCTATGGTTGCCTGTGGATTCGAGGTACTAAGATTTGGTGTCTTGCTCCGTGCAGAAAATAGAAGATCAATGGCTTCAAACTGCACTAACTACAACTGCAACTCTCGCTCCGTCCCGTTCGGAGGAGTGACTTACGGGCCCCAAGCGGCCTCCATCTTCGCTATGCCGGTGGAACAGGTGACTCAGGCCACCACTGGGCTATTCTTCGGGACCATGATCCCACCAATAAGCTTCAACGCCCCATTACCGTCGCAAGAAGCTCCGAAGAAGTCGGTCTTCGATCGGCTTTCCACTACTGTGGCCCCTCTTAATGGGTCGCCCAAACCAAGCGCCTCAGTTTTCGGCACACTGGGCCAAAGCTCCAACGGACCCGTGAAGAAGCCCGCTATTCCTGAAGAGGTCATCCCAAAACGGATAGCCATTCCTACTCCTGAATTCCCCAAGGCGGCTTCTCCTGCTAAGGGGTCAGTCTTCACGAGACTGGCCGTTTCAGCTCCCGTTCCAGACAAAGTCATGAAAGCTGTTTCCCCTGTTCAAAAGTCGGCCTTTGCAAGACTGACTACCCCGTCTCAACGGGTTTTCGGCACACTGGGCCAAAGCTCCAACGGACCCGTGAAGAAGCCCGCTATTCCTGAAGAGGTCATCCCAAAACGGATAGCCATTCCTACTCCTGAATTCCCCAAGGCGGCTTCTCCTGCTAAGGGGTCAGTCTTCACGAGACTGGCCGTTTCAGCTCCCGTTCCAGACAAAGTCATGAAAGCTGTTTCCCCTGTTCAAAAGTCGGCCTTTGCAAGACTGACTACCCCGTCTCAACGGGTGTCAGTCTTCGACAGGCTAGCACCAATAAGTCTCTCCTCAAAGCAGGGGGCATGAAGAAATTGATCTAAAAGCGGAGGTGATCCCGGCATCACGACATGCTCAACGTCGCCACGGGCGCCGAGTGAGGAAAGCTGGGGGCAATTCCCCTTCTGGACTAACTCCGCCAACTCCAATAGTAGAAGTTGATGCTGCTGTTCCAACTAGGAACAGCTTTGAACTACTTAACAGGGTATGCAAGAATTTGCCAACAACTGTGCTGAAAAGATCTCCTCCACCTATGGAGAATACCCTAAAGGCGAAGCTAGAACAGCCCCCTTAGCGGCTGTCCTCTAAAATTTACAAGGTCTGACGTCAAGTCCAAGACTCAGTGATTGATCAAGATTACTCTTGCCGACAGAAAAAGATGAAATTTCAGCGAGAAGATGACCACCCTGTCAAGCCACAGAAGGCGACAACTACTTGGGTGCCCACTGCAACAGCCCCCTCAACTTCGACCGCCCACAAGAGGAGAAGGCCAGAGAAAATCCCTGAGTCTGTGACGAATCGCAAGACTACTGAACCCAAACGCCCCAAATCTGGGGGCATAGTGGTCCACACTATTTATATTAAATCTGGGAAAGAGGATATGTAAGTCTACGGTAGCGCCCCGGCCGTCATTCTGATGCCAAACGCGGAACAAAAACTGTTATAACTGGCGCTATCGCATACTATAACTCAGATCTTGCCATTAACGCTAAACTAACAAACTGTAAAGAGGTAGAAAGGCTATACCGATCGATCCGAGTCCTTCGGTCTTTAGCCATCATCCCATGCTCCTCGCGACAACTCCGATCTCTTGTCTCCTCATCGAGGTGGCACCACGTCAACGGATCTTTAAACGGGCTCCCGCCTCTATACCGAGGCAACTCGGTCATCAAGTCTGCTAAAAGAGATGACCAAGATGAAGTAGAAAATGATGTAGAATACTTTGTCTTATGTCATCCAAAACCATGGATGAACGGTTAATCGAAGTTGCCTTGTGAGAAGAAGAGCAAAAGGAAAGAGCTTTGGATTTTGTTCTCAAATGAAATGAATCAATTTCTCACCAAGTGAGAGAGTGGGAGTAGTGAGGGGGGCTTCCTCAAGTGGCCGGCCACTTATAGGGGAGGAGGGGGTGAGGACAAGCTCAAGTGGTGACCACAAAGAAAAGATCAAGAACAAATATCCTTCTCAATCCAAGAAACAATAAACGCAAGGCATGAGTCACACAATGCTAGAAGCTTCTTTCTAGAAACTTCCATGTGACTCACCCAAAAACAAAAAACCTATCCTCCCATCAAAGATATTTTGGCCATGGCAAGAATGATAGAAATACGGCCAAAAAGAAATGCACGGATTAAACAATGTTTAACCGGGCGGTGAAAAACTGGCAACTTAGAAAAGCGATCTTGAAACGAATTTCAGGATAACCCCGTAACTGTATATACATACCCGCATTTGTATTACGACCGAATACAAATGCAACTGAGACATAGATATTATATCTACACGGTATAATACTAGGATCCGGCTTAAACCAAAGCCCGCTAGTAAAATCTGTCCGAAACACGACACGTGCGCAAACGCACGTACATGTTCGAACCCAGCCATAAAACCATACGGCCTCTACAACGTTTCGCCCGAACTTGGGAAATTATCTTTGGGGGACTCTAAAGACTCGTCAATACCCTGGTAGTGAGTTTAACCACAAGCACGTCAGCGGCACTAGCTGTGCGTAACGGCTGCCCATGTACTGACCAAAAGGGAAGCCGATGAGCGAACTCATCCTGGAACCCTACTGAGCCTATCAGTGACAATATACATACAGTCCGGTTCGTTCGTCCATGAGCATCGTATATCGGGCCTAGGGGGCTGGTAACGTCAGACCCCTAATAGCGGTATAAGTCATGTCGGAGAGTAGCCCTGAACACCCTGAGAAACTACTGGAATATCTATCAGTAATTCTCACCTGCCTTGGCTAAGGACTTGGTGTAATGTCTCTCCTAGATACAGCACGATCTCACCCCCAATACCGGGAGAAACGAATCACCTGCCGATCCGCTCACTTGCCTCCATGTGGCTCGGGACTGTACCCAACTAGAACATGTTTGCACGCCTCCTATGAGCCGTGGTAGGGTAGTAATCTAAACACAGTGGGAACTCACACGAGACAAATGACGACCTCAGGTCGATGAACTAACCTGTACACATGTCACCAGGGAACTGCTATCTGACGCTAGGTATAAATACAACCTAGCAGGTTCCCGACGAGTCCTGTCCGGTGTACTCATAACCCAATGAGCACCTGTATACATCTTAGGTGATCCAACTGACACCAGTGGCTTGTGAGACCGGCCACCGCCCCTCTTCGGGGTCTCGACTATATACACTAGTCTACTCCGGAGTATCGATGCCCTGTCTCGAAACTCCTATGACTAGGGACCACTTTTAAGGATGTGCTTATAGACTACCCAACTCTCACGTATATGATCGCCATCATACTGTTGGTAGTCAAGTAGGATCCTAAGGTCTCTATCAACGTGTAATAGTGATCATGTACCCTAAAGCTGTACACGATGATAAAGGCAAACCAGATAGCATACTGTCATCTTGAGTAAGACTGTCCTACCGGTATAGGTCCTCCCTCAATCATTGCAATCACGTACCTGCGATCCAATAATTGATTTTGAGGGCACTATATCCAACAATCTCCCACTTGCACTTAAGGCTAATTATTGCAATGTCGCATACTCACAGCCCGTGTGATACCGAACACCCAACTCCTTTACTAAACAGTTTCACAAAGCTCGTTTGTAAAAATTCTTGTGTTCGAGAAATAGCCTCAGTGAATGGATCCGCCCTGATGTTCCTTTCTATGTCTCTCCTAATCTCAAGTTCGCGGAGAAAGCCATCTCCCGAATTGAGTAATACCTGTCTTAGAATACGTCTGGATATCTGATCGGACCTAGTTCATAAATGAACTCCAAATCCAAACTTCTTAGACAGTATCGACAACTGAAACTAATCAGTATCCAGCACCATGCCTCTCACAGTATCCTCTTGGACCACTTGTCCATAATACTGCCCTTCATCAGAGGGAAAACAATAACTCTGATAATCACTCTGTCATTCATGTCACCTTTGGAAGCCTGAAATGATAACCGTCTCCGAAGGGGGCTACCGTTATCAAATCCGTAGAACATCCACTTATGTTCTAAAACTGCTTCCGTATGTTTCTCCAGGATTAGATTAATATAAACTTATCGCATCTAGTGCAAAAACAATATCTGGTGTGGTACTTGACATCTCATGATTAACTCAATTGCCTAAGCAAGTGATATATTAATCATGCACATCCCTCTCCCCTTTAGTCTGTGAGACACCTTTAAAGAGGGTGACTCCATCACCTGCAGGTACACCACCATGCCAGGAGTTAGCTATTCCAAATACTTTTAGAATACTGTCTAAGTACCCAAATTGGGAAACTACCCAAATCTAGATCTAAAACCATAAATCTAGTAACAAGAATGTCTAATATTATATCCATATCCTGTGTGGAGAAACAACTGTGTGACAACCACAGTACAACCGATCGTAGTATAGGAATTTTACTTCCTACTCTGTGTATGTCATCCAAATGCCAGGACATCACACCCTACTACCATCTTAACAGATCCATCCCCTATTCTGATGAAGTCAAAGCCATGACTGTCACATCAAAATTAGACGATCTATCTCCGCTATATTTGCTCTAGTCTATAAATAGACATAAGCTACTTGCCCACTAGGCTTGCGCGGCTCCCACTGACTACAACAACCCTCTGGCAGAATAATATATACGTGCACTTCTAAAGCTAGTTTAGAACGACGCTATACTTAACCTCCTGCCGGGTCTCATAGCCTGGAAAAACAGTAGTGTCAAGTCTGGGTAAACAAGAACCTCCCTGTCACCGTCCTTGAGGCTACCGGAGTACCTCTCGGGTGCCTGAGGTTACCCACCATATCTGCGGAGTGGCTAATGGAATTTCAAACCTGATTGAATGTTTAGGTCCTATTAAATTTTCAGTAATCGTTTGCGGTTCTGGAATCACTTCCAGTTCTACCATACTCACACTACTGTTTTCTGAAAAAATCCATTTTATTAAAACTGTGGCGAGTCAAGAACAATATCACCATTGATCTTCCAGATGGTAGAAAGTCAACCCTCATCATAGCCTGGGTCAACCCATAAACTGCCATTACAGAAACGTGCCATGAGTTATCCAGAGTCTGGTTTTAAGCATAAGCCGGACAACTCCCCGTACCTTAACATCGTTAAGATATGAACTATTCTATATCCAATATAGAAACTTTGGCACTTATTTAATTTGAACCAGATTCTAATCATGCAGCTGTCTCCAGTGCATATCTATTTAATGGAAAGAGGCTAATCAACATTACTCAACTTAGGAATACATCCAATTATGAGTAACCTGAAAAAGAAATAAGTTTCTCAAAACCATTACTATCAACTGAATACCAATCACAAGTATCTACATCTTCGATCTCTTTGAAGAATCCCGATACTTGCGACACCTGGTTCTCTACTTTATTCTTTTACCTATAACTTCTCAAAACTTAGACCTTGTATTTCTACGAAACACTTGTCTAAAAACTAGAAAAGTCATAAGTAAACAGAACATAGTACGAAGACCAACCCCTTTGTCCTAATGGACACTGGACAACATACAATACTCTGTATGAGTCCCCTGAGTTGAATAACTCAAAACCTGTGCATCGTAGGTTGAAAACTGTACTTATGGTTAAGAACTACTCCGTTGTTCAATGCTCCTTACCCAATCATCAACTGATATAGGTAAATGTCATGGACATAATTTCAAAAAGTTATATCTCACTTTATAGAAATAAACGTACAGATATATCATTTTGAAATTGGTGCACAACAACGGATACTCAAAACCAAATACATGCCGTCCGGCAAAAACCCAGGCGATTTCTTTAAATATCACCAATTACAACAAATTCCGATATAATGAGGATGATCACCTTATTCCCAATAACCTACTCCCACTCATCATCTGTAAAACCATACACATGTGAGAATCATACCTTGTAAATACATACCCTGGAGTAAGTATCTAATCGGGAAATCAGTTTTCCTTTAACAATGCACAGTGAAACTGAAACATGAAAATGTTTCGAAGGGGTATCCTGGATTTCCTAGTAATGCCTCTTCCATAATCCAATTCATGACTATAACCGTATATTTCTTTGCCATCTCTCCAAATCCCTTTATTTGTCTTTATTCATTACCTTCTGTACACCCCTTTAGGCTAAGTGGTTTTCTTCCTTCCCTACCATTCGGCACCAGCCTATGGTTTGGAAGAAGACTATCCAGTAAGCATAATAGGTGTATTCTCCTAATCCTAGGAGTACTCGCAACCTGAGAGAAGGTGATGATAAGAGACAACTGAATAATACCTTATTCTATTTCTCCCGAACTGGGGAAAAAAAGCAAAGGTGTAGGAGTGGCGATGAAGTACGCGGTTTGGTCGTGAATGATAGCAGTCGCAATTTACTTTGCTCTCTTTCTAATCTCTTTATTTTGTCTTTACTTATTACCTTCTGTACACCCTACTTAGGCTAATTGGTTTTCTTCATTCCCTACCTTTCGGGACCTGCCTATGGTTTGGAAGAAGACTATCCAATAAGCGTAATAAGTGTACTCTCCTAAACTAAGGAGCCCTCGCAACCTGAGAGAAGGTGATGATAAAAGACAACCGAATAAACCAATTCAATTTCTCCTGAACCTGGATCCATCCTCGAAGAAGTCCCTTCGAGTTCGTATATAACCATACGATGGATCTATCCAATGGAAGTGGATGTTCATAGTGATACGAGGTGTTCTGAGAAATGCAAAGGGTAAAAGAAGGAGCGGCAATGACTTATGCAACTCAAACAATCCAAAAACCAGTATTTTAAGAAGTTTCGGTCAACTTGGTCACTGAGTCATTGTCTAGGGTCGGTCAATGGTCGCTGCCAAAGAGAGAGAGAAAAGAAACACTCTGCGTGCACTCTAACCTAGATCAGAATAGTTATCACTTTATCTAATCAGGAAACCTCCCATTGTACTGTCAAATTCTCCTCCAAACCTGAAAGAAGAATCAATCGGGATCACCCGAAGAGTAAACTAACTCATCAGTGGGAATCGGGATCCAACTCCCATCACATGATAACGTGAAGGTATTGTTAGTTATATGTATGCCCTAGAGGCCATTACTGTACATATGATGTATATTGTAATGGATTCTTGGACATATATAGGGAGGACTTTCTTGCTCGACATGATAGTACGCTATCTGGTTGCTCTTTATCATAATATGTACTCTGATTGTCTCTATGTTACATGTTGATAAAGCCCTTAGGATGAGTAATTGACTACCAGGACAATGATGCAGATCATACTAGTGAGGATAGTGTAATCGCCAAGTACATCCTTCAAATGTTCCTAGTCGTGGGAGTACCGAGACAGGGCATCGATACTCCAGAGTAGACTAGCGTATGCGCTTCATGACCCATATGATGGGCGATGGATGATCTTATATCCATTGGTGTTTGACATCAGAGAAGGTATACGGGTGCTCAGTGGAGACTCGGTACACTGGACGGACTCGCCGAGAACTCCCAGATGGTATTATACCTCACATCAGATAGCAGTTCTCTGGTGACACTAGTACAGGTTAGTCTGTAGACCCGAGATCATCATAGAGTCTTGTGTGATTCCCACTGTGCTTTGATTTCCATCATACCACGTCCAAGAGGGCGTGCAAAAAGGTGGCTTTTGGGTACAGTCCCGAATCACATGGAGGCAATGAGCGATAGGAGGGGATTCATCTCTCCCGGTATAGGGAGTTGATGTTGTGCTGTGTTCGATTGGCTATAACTTGGAATCCCTGGCCAGGGTTGCTGAGATTTACTGGTAAGTGTTATCAGTAGTTTCTCGAACTGTTATAGACCTCATATCGACACGACTTATCGAGCTACTGGGGTCTGACGTTTACCACCCCTAGACGAGATATGCGACATATCAGACGAAGAGACCGGACTGTACAGAAGTGTTACTGATTGGATTCGCAGGAGAATGTACAGGCTTACTTGTTGATCTTCTGATCGCTCAATACCTGGGTGGCTGTTACGTTTAGCTGACCGCTTGCAGCTTGTGGGTGTTTGATATGATCATCACCTACTGCCGGCGTATTGACGCTTCTTTAGAGACCTACACAGAGGTTTCTTGGCTCAGGCAAAACGGAGTAGGAGCATGTATATGATATGTGCGGGACCTAGAACAATACGTGTATGTGATACCGTATTAGATTCTCACGATATGAGATATCGGCCGGGTATATGACATATAGCCGGGTCATCGGATCAAGTATTGATTCGATGAACTGATACAGATTATATTAGTCGGTTATTTGTGAAATAGACGGATTATCGGATCAAGTGTTGATTTGATAATTTAATGTATAATTATATATTTGATATATTAAATTACATTAACTAATATTAGCTCACTTATTGATTCATTTTCTCACTCGGGTAATACATTGATATATATGCGATATATGTTAACTGTATTATTTTCTTTTGTTACAAAATATATTATATATGTGATATATAATATTGTAACATGTTATAATTACTAATGCAACATGATTAGTGAAGATTAAACAAGATTAGGGTTTGATTTGGGTTAGCTCATTCTTGAAGCTTCTAAAAGCTTTTCTTTTTGTCATGAGCTAAGATATTTTGTTGATATTTTGAAACCCAAACCACACCTTCAACCCTAGTTAACTCTCTACAAAGGTTAGCTCATTTGATATTAGCAACCATGGTTGCATAAGCAATTATCAACACAATTCATTATTCATCACAAAGTAAATTGATTCTTATTCTTCTTCCTTGAAAGCTTTCTAGCTTTTTGCTTAGTGATGATTTTGAGTGAGAAATAGAAAACAAATGAGAGCTAAAATCCTACTTCATCATCCTAATCTATCCTAGCCATTTAGATTAGGATGTTCACTTCATTTGTGAGCGAGAGCTTGTGTTAAAGAAACTTCAAGGTAGATCATCTTTGTTATCTAAGATCGGAAGCAAGTTTGCATCATTCTCTTCGTAGAGCCTCTCTAGAGTCCGGGTACATCATGATCGCAGTGAAGGGACCTCAACACGGAGCCTATGAAGTGAAGGACCGGACTACAAAGGTTGTAATCCCAAACTCTTAGATGTTAAAGTGTTTAACATGCTTTGTTTCGCCTAATCTCTAGTTTAAAGATCTTGGTTAGGGTTGTTCGGCACGTCTAAATTTTAAATCGGGCATGGTTGATGCCTTGTAGACCTTTGTGAGAGTGCCTAGTAACCCTGCAGGTATCCACTCACGTTATCACACTCCAGAAGGTATGCACATGCCTGGCAAGTTTCAGTTTCTTTAGAAACTCCCGATATGATTTTTACCCCATGTTCTTATGACCTTGACGAAGGCCAACAAATCATAAGTCACATGTCAAGTTCTGCCCGTCATTATCTTGTTAATTTGAACCCACCCGTACATACCCTTGACGAAGGCCAACAAGGTAATACGACTGTCCCAAACCAACTCATCTATCTATGCAATAGAAAAGTAACAAGCAGCTACCATCCACTATGCCTTGACGAAGGCCAACAAACATAGCATGAATACTATGTGCTACCTATCTAAAACGACGGAGGGCTACGATTGGTTTTTAGCGAAAAACCATTAACGTAACGAACTTGATATCGCCGAAAGAACCTGATAGCTTTTTATAAAAATATAGTGGCGAAAACCTTTGCTAAAGAGGTCACTCCCGGTGAAGGGATCTCGGCTCTTTCCTCGTGGAATGAGGTGCAGAATATTCCAACTGAATACCGCGATGCAAAGCAACAAGTAATCGACTATAGTGAAGTTATTACCCTGACACAAACCTCTGCCCAAGGGGTCACTCCCGGTGAAGGGATCTCGGCCCTTGCTGTTAGTGTTTATGCCCTAGAAGGCCATTACTGTATCATACTAGTTTGTATATTACTTAATGGAAGCTTGGGATATTCACATGTATATAACAGTCTTGCTAAACATGGTAGTATGCTACTTGGTTTTTCTATCTTAATATGTGAGTGTACGTATTGATAGAGCTCTTAGGATCTTGCTTGTCTACCAGCGTTGTGATGGCAGTCACACTAGTGGGGGCTGGGTAGTCTACAAGCACATCCTTATTCAGGTCCCTGGTCGTTGGATTATCGAGACAGAGCATCGATACTCCGAAGTAGACTGGTGTGTACGCTTCTCATCCCAGTTGGGGAGATGGTCTGTCCCACAGCCGTCAGTACGTCGTACTGGAGATAGTATGCAGGTGCTCGTTAGGTTACGGGTACACCGGACAGGACTCACAGGGAACTGTTGGTTGGTTTTATACCAGTCGTCAGTGAACAGTTCCCAGGTGACATGAGTACAGCATAGTCCGCAGACTTGACACTGCTACTTCGCCTCGAGTATGTCCCACTGTTCTTAGATTGCTACCCTAACACGGCTCAAAGGAGTCGTGCAAACAGGTAGCAGTTGGGTGCAGTCCCGAGCACTTGGAGGCAGTGGCGGTTAGACAGGATTCGTCCCTCCCGGTATTGGGAGTAGATATCGCGCTGTGTCAGAGAGCCATTACGCAAAGTCCCTGGCCAGGGCAAGCGAGATTTGCTGGTAGGTTCCAATAGTTTCTCAGGGTGTAATGGGCTTCGCTCCGACACGACTTATACCGCTATTAGGGGACTGACGCTTGCCGCCCCCTAGGCCCGATATGCGATAGTCTTGGACGAACGGACCGGACTGTATGAAGATTGTCACAGCAGACTCAGTAGGAGTTCGGATGGGTTTGCTCATCGGCCTTCTTGTCGACATCTACCTGGGGACCGTTACGTACAGCTAGTGCCGCTTGCGGTCTGTGGTTAAACCCACTGCCAGCGTAGTAGTCGAGTCTCTAGAGTCCCACACAGAGAGTTTCCTATTCCAGACGAAACGATATAGAGGTCGTATGGTTTTACGACAAGGGTTCGGACGCATACGTGCGTTTACGCGCGTACGACTTTCGGACAGTTTTTACCAGTCGGCTTTGGTTTAAGCCAGTTACTGGTATCCGGTTATTGGATTTTTACAGTCTAAAGTTTTTCCGTATTTTTGCGGATTGGAGGGGCGTTCTCGTAATTGTGCGAGAAGCTTCTAGAAGTGGTGACTAAGGAGGTTTAGATGTCATATGCATTGAATGAGATTAGTGAGTCATGAGAGTGATTCATCATGGTCATTAATGCATCATAAATGCTTAATGACTCATGACAATGAATCACCATTAGATATTTATGAAGCATGCTTATTCATCACTTATTTTCTTTTCTTGATAAATGAGAATGCTTCATTTATATTATGATAACTTACTATTCTCACTTCATAATATGATTCACATTCTCTCTCCTCAAGCTCATTCTCTTCAAAAGACTAATCCTCACCCCTCATGTGTTGAGATCTAGGATTAGTTAGACTAAACAATCCATAACCATCACTCTATCTCAATCTATCTTCTTTGATTAGCAATCCAAGAAGGTTAGTTGCCTCAAGTTTAGAGGTTAAGCTTGGAGTTTTGCTCTCGGGTGGATCGTCTACTACAAAGAGAAGGCCGAGGAGGACGAGGAGATCGTAAAGACGAAGGAGTTGGTTCATTAGGTATAATCCCTAAACACAGTAGTTTAGAAACACTTTGTGTTTGGTTATTTATAGTTTAGCTTCGATTCAAGCGGTTAGTCGATGTTCGTTCACTAAACAAGTTCGTTTTTGAAAATTCCGCCTCCCCACAAGTATTGGGGTGTAGTACATCGACTTACAGTGGTATCAGAGCCTCGCTAAACAATAAATAACTTAATTGCAAATTTGTACGAATTTCGAACGGAAAAACGAAGCCGGAAAACCCTAAAACTGTCAAGTTTCTGTCGAAATTTAAATGAAGTCCAAAAATTTTTCAGGGTTGCTCAGAAAGCTTGAAAAGGGTCCAGGAGAACACCCATGAAATTTGAGCCCATGAATCGGCTAAAGAGCCGCGGAAGCGCGGCGGATCCCTACTGATCCGCCGCTGTTCCGCGGCCGAGTTGCCGAGTCATGGACTCATTTTTCATGTGTGGGTCCTCTCTGGTATTTAGTGTTTTCTGGAATATTTTAATTTTGCTCAGGTTTCCAGTTTACAGAGCAGTTTTTGGAGCAATATTAAAGATGTTTAACCAATCGAAATTGTACAGTATTTGCATATTGGATGATATCTGTGATTGTTTAATGTGTTCGTAAACCTCCCCTAACTGCTAGTATGTCGGTTGGCAGGGGGTTGCACATTTCTGTAATGGTTTTATTTGTTTGTGCATATGAACTGTATTGGACTGTTGTGGTGTATAGCCGGGGTTATGCAATGGGTTATTATTTAATTCATTTGTTGTAATATTATTTTTGCGGGGCACATCCAGGTTGCGGTTGTAGCCACCGTTGTATTATTTCATTTTACTGTTTTTGCTCTTAGGACTGACCCAAGGTGGGGTACACAAACTGCCGGGCGGGTAGTTTGCCGTACCCGTAGGGGTCGAGGGTGGGGTAACGGCTATTCATCACAACTGTGTAATCTGTTTTTTCTTGCAGGCTCAAAAGAAATACAGATTGCTTGCAAATCCAATATTGTTTATCTGTGTTCTGGAATGTATATCATTGCGTCAGACGAATGTAAAATATCTATATATATGATAGCTATTTAGACGTCACTTATGTTTTACACCCGCGCTAGCCCAGCTCCCGCTCTGTCGTTAGTTAAGTAACCTAACGGGTGATGACGGGACCCCGTGGCGAATGCGGATGGCATAAGAGGACGTTGTATTTTCGTTGTTTTCTGCAATGATAGGTTAATGATGGGACGCATTATCTATAATGCAAAGAAAAACAAACCAAAGTTTAAATCGTTGGAACAATTTAAAAGAAACCACTCGGTTAATTTTAAAAACAGATATTTTTAAATGCGGAGCTTTAACCACTCCTTTTAAAAGCTATCAGGTTCCTTCGGTTATATCAAGTTCACTACGTTCACGGTTTCGCCAAAACCAGTCGTAGCCCTCCGTCATTTCTTATGGATAGTCAGTAGTATTCAAGCTGTGTTTGTTGGCTTTCGTCAAGACATAGTGTTTGGTAGCTGCTGGGTATTCATTTGTTACATAGATAGATGTGTTGGTTTGGGACAGTCGCATTACCTTGTTGGCTTTCGTCAAGGGTATATACGGGTGGGTTCAAATTAACAAGATAATGATGGGCAGAACTTGACATGTGACTTATGATTTGTTGGCTTTCGTCAAGGTCATAAGAGCATGGGGCAAAAACTTATATCGGGAATTTCTAAAGAAACTGAAATTTGCAAAGAGATGCATACCATTTGGAGTTTGATGAATGTTGGTAGGATTCCTTCAACATTATCATACGATGATATTTGGATCCCGATCCTACTGTGAGTATATGCTACTTATCAGGAGATTCGTCACTTAACGATCAATGCTATAAACCAAGTAGGTGTCCAGAAAGGTGTCAGCGGGGTTACGCCCCCAGAGAAAAGAGGTTATTTAATTAAGGAACTTCGCGAAAGCGTCGGAAAACCTCCCTCGAAGTATCGACACTGGCCTGGCTGAACGGTTAAGCAAGTATTGTACGGTGAGAATAGTCCTGGCTAATTCTTCTTTTATGGTTTGAGGAAGGATTCGAGAAACAGTGGGAGCCATCCAGTTTAGATAAACTAAAAACCACTCTAAACTTGCAAGAGCATCATGCTAAAGAGTTTTCTTCTCTCTCTCCTAATTGCAGCGACCCTGAAAATGACTGGACTTAAGTTACTTTTAGAGAAAAATATACTGACAGGGCCAAACTATAAAGATTGGCTGCGGAATGTCAAAATGGCTTTGACCTATGACAAATTGGGGTACATCCTCACCGCTACGGCACCTGCTGTCCCTGGTCCCAAATCCAACAATGCGGATAAGGAAATCCGCAAAACCTGGGATTTAGATTGCGCGAGAGCCAAGTGCATCGTGCTTGCCTCAATGAACAATGAACATCAGAGGAGGCATGAGGATATGTCCCTAGATGGCATATTTCTCCATACAAAGGAACTTTATGGAGAGCAATCTCGTATAGCAAGATACGAGACCTCTAAGAACTTGTTTCGAGCGAGGTTGGCTGTCGGGTCATCAGTAGGTGAACATGTCCTAAAGATGATCGGCTATATTGAAGAGCTCGCAGACCTTGGGACGACTTTGGATAATGAGCTCTATACAGACCTTATTCTCCAGTCCCTTCCTCCCACCTACGCCCAGTTTATCCTCAACTTCAATCTTCAAGGAAAAGAAGTTGAACTTGCGGAACTCCTGAACATGTTAAGGAGTGCAGAGGGCACCTTGCAGAAGGCAAGGGAAACACCCGCTATGTTTGTTGGCGGTGCATCTTCTTCCGGGTCCAAGGCTAGGGCCAAAGGAAGGAAGAAGAAGGCCGCACCCAAACCTAGAGGAGGTGTTAGTAAGGTGGGAAAGAAGGGAAAGAAAAAGTTTGCAGTACTGGTAGTTGGCCAGGATGAGTGCTTCCATTGTCACAGGAAAGGGCACTGAAAGAAGGATTGCAAGGCGTGGAACGCCAAGAACCAGGAACCGAAGCAAGCTGTGGCTTCGACTTCAGGTGTGTTTGTAATTGAGAATTGTCTGTCGATCAACTCTACTTCCTGGGTATTGGATACCGGATCAGGATCTCATATTTGCAATTCTTTGCAGGCACTGAGAAACCGTAGAGTGCTGAAGGAAGGTGATATGACCCTAAAGGTTGCTAACGGAGCTAGCGTGGGAGCTGCGTCCGTCGGGGATTATCACCTAGGATTGACGAGTGGACATATTTTGGTTTTGCATAACTGTTATTTTGTACCAAGCTTAACGTGTAATATCATATCAGTTTCCTTGTTATCAAATAAAGGTTATGATTTCACGTTTGTAAGAGATGTTGTTAACATCCACCTTAATCATGGTTTGATTGGGTCCGGTACTCTAAATAACGGCATATATGTTTTAAACCAACTCCAAATTTTCAATGTCCAGAACACACTAAAAAGAAAGTCTCCAGATTTAAATAAAGCTTTCTTATGGCATTGTAGACTGGGTCACATCAATGAGAGAAGGTTGACTAAGTTGCATAAAGAAGGATATTTGGACTCGTTCGAATATCAAACTTATGACACTTGTCAATCCTGTCTCAAAGGAAAGATGACAAAGACTCCATTTACTGGACAAGGAGTAAGAGCGAGCGAGCTCTCAGGACTCATACACAGCGATGTATGCGGTCCGATGTCTACACATGCAAGAGGTGGTTTTTCCTATTTCATTACTTTCACGGATGATTACTCAAGATACGGATTCATTTATCTGATGAAACATAAATCCGAGGCTTTTAAGAAATTCCGAGAGTATAAGAATGAAGTAGAAAACCAAACCGGCAAAAGTATCAAGACACTTAGATCTGATCGAGGTGGTGAATACTTGAGTGCCGAGTTCCTAGGTTACCTAAAAGAGAAAGGAATTCTCTCTCAGCTTACTCCTCCATACACTCCACAACATAACGGTGTATCGGAAAGACGGAATCGAACCCTATTGGATATGGTACGATCCATGATGAGTAATGCTGAGTTACCGCGATCATTCTGGGGTTATGCACTAGAGACAGCTGCATATATTTTGAACAAAGTTCCAACCAAAACTGTGCCTACCACACCATATCAGATATGGAGTGGGAAGAAACCCTGTCTTCAGTACCTTAAGACGTGGGGATGTCCAGCTTTTGTAAAAAAGCAGCATTCGGACAAGCTCGAGGCACGCTCAGTAGAGTGTAAGTTTGTGGGATATCCAAAGAACTCTATGGGATATTATTTCTATTACGCAGAGGAACAAAAGGTTTTTGTTTCTCGTCATGCCCGCTTCTTAGAAACTGAATTTTTATAAAATCAGAAGAGTGGGAGCGTAGTAGAACTGGAAGAAATTCCAGAACCACAAACTGCTACTGAAAGTTTGGTAGAACCAGAGGTTCAAGAAGAACAGAACATTCCCGCACACCTCCGCAGGAGTAGTAGGCCGTCTCATCCGCCTGAGAGATACTACGGTTTTCTCATAGACGGGGATAGAGAGGATTGCATCATAGATGATGATGAACCTACTGACTTCCAGCAGGCCATCCAGAGCGGCGACTCGGTACGATGGCTAGATGCAATGCGCACCGAAATGGAGTCCATGTACACCAACAAAGTATGGACTTTGGACTTTGCTCCAGATGGGGTAAAACCCATAGGATGCAAATGGATCTTCAAGAAAAAGATTGGTGTAGATGGACAGGTGGAAACCTATAAGGCTAGACTTGTTGCAAAGGGTTTTCGTCAAAGACCTGGTTTGGACTATGACGAAACTTTTTCTCCAGTGGCTATGCTCAAATCCATTCGGGTCCTTCTTGCTATTGCTGCCTTCCATGATTATGAAATCTGGCAGATGGACGTAAAAACGGCTTTTCTGAATGGAAATTTAGAAGAGAGCGTCTATATGGATCAGCCAGAGGGTTTCAATCAGAGTGGGAGCAGCGGGAAAGTATGCAAGCTGCTTAAGTCCATTTATGGACTAAAGCAGGCATCGCGGAGTTGGAACATCTGTTTTGATGAGACAGTCAAAGAATATGACTTTATCAAAAATCCAGATGAACCGTGCATATATAGTAAAGTTGTAGCCAGAAGTGTCGTATTCCTCGTCTTGTACGTGGATGACATTCTATTGATAGGAAATGACATTCCTATGCTACAATCTGTCAAAGGATTCTTGTCACACAGGTTCTCCATGAAAGACCTGGGTGATGCCTCGTACATTCTGGGGATCCGGATCTATCGTGATAGATCCAAGAGGATGTTGGGACTTTCGCAGTCCAGGTATATCGATACTGTACTGAAAAAATTCAGTATGGAAGATTCTAAGCGCGGTAATCTACCGGCTTGTCACGGAATCACCCTCTCCAAAGAGATGTCTCCCAAGACAGATTTGGAAAGGGAACGCATGTCTATTATACCCTACGCTTCTGCGGTAGGCTCTATAATGTATGCGATGTTGTGTACGAGACCAGATGTAGCTTACGCACTGAGCGTGGTAAGCCGGTATCAGTCAGACCCAGGGGAGAAGCACTGGATAGCAGTAAAGAACATTCTCAAGTACCTGAGAAGGACTAAGGAGATGTTTTTGGTTTACGGAGGAAAAGACCTCAGGTTGGAGGCCTTTGCTGATTCCGGCTTTCAGAGTGATAAGGACGATTCCAAGTCCATGTCGGGTTATGTCTTTACCCTCAATGGAGGGGCGGTGTGCTGGAAGAGCTCCAAGCAGGACACCGTTGCTGACTCGACGATGGAAGAGGAGTATATAGCTGCTTGCGATGCCGCAAAAGAAGCAGTCTGGATGAAGAAGTTCCTAACAGAACTTCAGGTGGTTCCTACCATAGTTGATCCAATACCTCTGTATTGCGACAACAACGGAGCTATAGCTTTAGCGAAGGAACCAAGGTCCCATCAGAAGTCCAGACACATCTTAAGGCGGTATCACCTGATCAGGGAGATCATTGATCGTCAGGAGATCGAGGTTCGGAGAGTTGCTTCTGAAGAGAACATTGCTGATCCATTCACGAAGGCCCTACCCCAGATTCAGTTCGAGAGGCTACTCGAGATCATCGGTCTACGATATGCCAGTACATGGCCCTAGTGCAAGTGGGAGATTGTTAGTGTTTATGCCCTAGAAGGCCATTACTGTATCATACTAGTTTGTATATTACTTAATGGAAGCTTGGGATATTCACATGTATATAACAGTCTTGCTAAACATGGTAGTATGCTACTTGGTTTTTCTATCTTAATATGTGAGTGTACGTATTGATAGAGCTCTTAGGATCTTGCTTGTCTACCAGCGTTGTGATGGCAGTCACACTAGTGGGGGCTGGGTAGTCTATAAGCACATCCTTATTCAGGTCCCTGGTCGTTGGATTATCGAGACAGAGCATCGATACTCCGGAGTAGACTGGTGTGTATTCTTCTCATCCCAGTTGGGGAGATGGTTTGTCCCACAGCCGTCAGTACGTCGTACTGGAGATAGTATGCAGGTGCTCGTTAGGTTACGGGTACACCGGACAAGACTCACAGGGAACTGTTGGTTAGTTTTATGCCAGTCGTCAGTGAACAGTTCCCAGGTGACATGAGTACAGCATAGTCCGCAGACTTGACACTGCTACTTCGCCTCGAGTGTGTCCCACTGTTCTTAGATTGCTACCCTACCACGGCTCAAAGGAGTCGTGCAAACAGGTAGCAGTTGGGTGCAGTCCCGAGCACTTGGAGGCAGTGGCGGTTAGACAGGATTCGTCCCTCCCGGTATTGGGAGTAGATATCGCGCTGTGTCAGAGAGCCATTACGCAAAGTCCCTGGCCAGGGCAAGCGAGATTTGCTGGTAGGTTCCAGTAGTTTCTCAGGGTGTAATGGGCTTCGCTCCGACACGACTTATACCGCTATTAGGGGACTGACGCTTGCCGCCCCCCTAGGCCCGATATGCGATAGTCTTGGACGAACGGACCGGACTGTATGAAGATTGTCACAGCAGACTCAGTAGGAGTTCGGATGGGTTTCCTCATCGGCCTTCTTGTCGACATCTACCTGGGGACCGTTACGTACAGCTAGTGCCGCTTGCGGTCTGTGGTTAAACCCACTGCCAGCATAGTAGTCGAGTCTCTAGAGTCCCACACAGAGAGTTTCCTATTCCAGGCGAAACGATATAGAGGTCGTATGGTTTTACGACAAGGGTTCGGACGCATACGTGCGTTTACGCGCGTACGACTTTCGGACAGTTTTTACCAGTCGGCTTTGGTTTAAGCCAGTTACTGGTATCCGGTTATTGGATTTTTACAGTCTAAAGTTTTTCCGTATTTTTGCGGATTGGAGGGGCGTTCTCGTAATTGTGCGAGAAGCTTCTAGAAGTGGTGACTAAGGAGGTTTAGGTGTCATATGCATTGAATGAGATTAGTGAGTCATGAGAGTGATTCATCATGGTCATTAATGCATCATAAATGCTTAATGACTCATGACAATGAATCACCATTAGATATTTGTGAAGCATGCTTATTCATCACTTATTTTCTTTTCTTGATAAATGAGAATGCTTCATTTATATTATGATAACTTACTATTCTCACTTCATAATATGATTCACATTCTCTCTCCTCAAGCTCACTCTCTTCAAAAGACTAATCCTCACCCCTCATGTGTTGAGATCTAGGATTAGTTAGACTAAACAATCCATAACCATCACTCTATCTCAATCTATCTTCTTTGATTAGCAATCCAAGAAGGTTAGTTGCCTCAAGTTTAGAGGTTAAGCTTGGAGTTTTGCTCTCGGGTGGATCGTCTACTACAAAGAGAAGGCCGAGGAGGACGAGGAGATCGTAAAGACGAAGGAGTTGGTTCGTTAGGTATAATCCCTAAACACAGTAGTTTAGAAACACTTTGTGATTGGTTATTTATAGTTTAGCTTCGATTCAAGCGGTTAGTCGATGTTCGTTCACTAAACAAGTTCGTTTTTGAAAATTCCGCCTCCCCACAAGTATTGGGGTGTAGTACATCGACTTACACTTGCCTCATCGAATAAGGTGCTGGATATTCCAACTGAATACCACTGTGCAAAACAAAAGAAAACGTCTTTATAATAACACTTTTTAAAACTATTCCAACAACATCCAAACAGGTTTGATTTTCTTTACACTGATCAAAAATCAACGCGGTCCCATCAATTAATCATACCAGAAAAAAACGAAAATAAAATGTACGTATATGCCATCCGTATTCTCCACTGGGTCCCTTCATCACCCAGTAGGTTACTTAACTAACGACAGAGCGGGGACTGGACTAGCGCGAGTGTAAAACATATACAACATCTACTAGTATATATACCAATATACAATAATCGCTCCAGGCGTGATAATATGCAACATTACAGAAAAGTAATAAGCATCACAGAACAATACAGATAATCTGGGATCCCCGGGTTTCAGAGAGCCGCTGCTGAAACCCGACGTTCCCCTGGTCGTGTGGATAGCCTGTGCAATGAAAACCTAGACCCCTACAAGTGCGGCAAGTTACCCGCCAAAACCTGAAGCGAGGCAGCCCCTACAGCAAAGTGAATGGACCACCCAGCACTTCACGGAATCCGGTAACTTGGGCACTCCACCTTAGGTCAACCTGTACCCCCTACGAGTACGGCGAATAGTCTGCCAATTCTAGAGTGAGGCCCTCTGCCTCTCAAAGCCATGAGATGCGGACCCGTTGCCCTCCAGAACCTGGCTATCCGTGCACTCCGCCACATGTTGGACGCTCAGCCCGGTCGTACCCTAAAAGAATATTATACAAACAGGCAGTGACGGCAGTCCACATGTTGGACGCTCGCCCCGCAATATCAAATGTACAAATAAATCCAAACTGCACTACCATTGCACACTGCTATCCACCACTACAAATCCGCAACATCACAGCACAACACAGAACATCAACACGAATGTCACGTTCGCAAATCCATCTAAAAGAGTTATAGCAATTAGACGCAATTTACCGCTCGAATGACATTCACGGTCAGAGATATAATGTAAGTACTGTAACTAACAAGTTTAAAATTACGATCGACAAAACTTCCCGAAGTGGGCCCCACATACAACTGCAGTACACAAACAAAATCTGGGCCAAAACAAAATATACCAGAAACCACAATCCTTCATGAAAGACCCTACTGTGGAAAAATGGTTCACTGTTGCTGCAAAACGGCGGCGGAACCGCGGCCAAACCATGGTTTGTGCGGCGGTTCCGTGGCAGTACTGTGGAGACAGTGAACCAAATTTCTACAGTATTCTTAAAAAAGCCTGCACGATTTTCTGAGATACTCAAATTGATTTTTAGACCAGTTTTAAAAATCGACAAAAACTTTAGCCTGAAAAGTGCGGTTATGGAAATTTCGTTCGATCGTTGTTTTAAACACGTTAGAACAAGTTAGTAAAGGTTAATGGCGTGGCTATGATACCATGTAAGTCTACGGTAGCGCCCCGGCCGTCATTCTGACGCCAAACGCGGAACAAAAACTTTTATAACTGGCGCTATCGCATACTATGACCCGGATCTTGCCATTAACGCTAAACTAACAAACTGTAAAGAGGTAGAAAGGCTATACCGATCGATCTGAGTCCTTCGGTCTTTAGCCATCATCCCACGCTCCTCGCAGCAACTCCGATCTCTTGTCTCCTCATCGAGATGACACTACGTCAACGGATCTTTAAACGGGCTCCCGCCTCTATACCGAGGCAACTCGGTCATTAAGTCTGCTAAAAGAGATGACCAAGATGAAGTAGAAAATGATGTAGAATACTTTGTCTCATGTCATCCAAAACCATGGATGAACGGTTAATCTGAGTTGCTTTGTGAGAAGAAGAGCAAAAGGAAAGAGCTTTGGATTTTGTTCTCAAATGAAATGAATCAATTTCTCACCAAGTGAGAGAGTGGGAGTAATGAGAGGGGCTTCCTCAAGTGGCCGGCCACTTATAGGGGAGGAGGGGGTGAGGGCAAGCTCAAGTGGAGACCACAAAGAAAAGATCAAGAACAAATATCCTTCTCAATCCAAGAAACAATAAATGCAAGGCATGAGTCACACAAAGCTAGAAGTTTCTTTCTAGAAACTTCCATGTGACTCACCCAAAAACAAAAAACCTATCCTCTCATCAAAGATATTTTGGCCATGGCAAGAATGATAGAAATACGGCCAAAAAGAAATGCACGGATTAAACAATGTTTAACCCGGCGGTGAAAAACTGGCAACTTCGAAAAGCGATCCAGAAACGAATTTCAGGATAACTCCGTAACTGTATATACATACCCGCATTTGTATTACAACCGAATACAAATGCAACTAAGAAAAAGATATTCTATCTACACAGTATAATACTAGGATCCGGCTTAAACCAAAGCCCGCTTGTAAAATATTTCTGAAACACGATACGTGCGCAAACGCACGTGCATGTTCGAACTCTGCCATAAAACCATACGGCCTCTACAACGTTTCGCCCGAACTTGGGAAACTATCTGTGGGGGACTCTAAAGACTCGTCAATACCCTGGCAGTGGGTTTAACCATAAGCACGTCAGCGGCACTAGCTGTGCATAACGGCTGCCCATGTACTGACCGAAAGGGAAGCCGATGAGCGAACTCATCCTGGAACCCTACTGAGCCTATCAGTGACAATATACATACAGTCCGGTCCGTTCGTCTATGAGCATCGCATATCGGGCCTAGGGAGCTGGTAACATTAGACCCCCAATAGCGGTATAAGTCATGTCGGAGAGTAGCACTGAACACCCTGAGAAACTACTGGAATATCTACCAGTAATTCTCACCTGCCTTGTCCAAGGACTTGGTGTAATGGCTCTCCTAGACACAGCACGATCTCACCCCCAATACCGAGAGAGATGAATCCCCTGCCGATCCGCTCACTTGCCTCCAAGTGGCTCGGGACTGTACCCAGCTAAAACCTGTTTGCATGACTCCTTTGAGCCGTGGTAGGGTAGTAATCTAAGCAAAGTGGGAAATCACACGTGACAAATGACGACCTCAGGTCGATGAACTAACCTGTACACATGTTACCAGGGAACTGCTATCTGACGCTAGGTATAAATACCAACTAGCAGGTTCTCGGCGAGTCCTGTCCGTTGTACTCATAACCCAATGAGCAGCTGTATACATCTTAGGTGATCCAACTGACACCAGTGGCTTGTGAGACCGGCCACCGCCCCTCGTCGGGGTCTTGACTGTATACACTAGTCTACTCCGGAGTATCGATGCCCTGTCTCGAAACTCCCACGATTAGGGACCACTTTTAAGGATGTGCTTATAGACTACCCAACTCTCACGTATATGATCGCCATCATACTGTTGGTAGTCAAGCAAGATCCTAAGGGCTCTATCAACGTGTAATAGTGATCATGTCACCTAAAGTTTTACACGATGATAAAGGCAAACAAGATAGCATACTATTATCATGAGTAAGACTGTCCTACCGGTATAGGTCCTCCCTCAATCATTGCAATCATGTACCTGCGATCCAATAATTGACTTTGAGGGGACTACATCCAATAATTTCCCACTTACACTTAAGGCTAATTATTGCGATGTCGCATACTCACAGCCCGTGTGATATTGAACACCCAACTCCTCTACTAAACAGTTTCACAAAGCTCGTTTGTAAAAACTCTTGTGTTCGAGAAATAGCCTCAGTGAGTGGATCTGCCCTGATGTTCCTTTCTATGTCCCTCCTAATCTCAAGTTCGCGGAGAAAGCCATCTCCCGAATTGAGTAATACATGTCTTAGAATATGTCTGGATATCTGATCGAACCTAGTTCATAAATGAAATTCAAATCCAAACTTCTTAGACTGTATCGACAACTGAAACTAATCAGTGTCCAGCACCATGCCTCTCACAGTATCCTCTTGGACCACCTGTCAATAATACTGCCCCTCATCAGAGAGAAAACTATAACTCTGACAATCACTATGTCATCCATGTCACCTTTGGAAGCCTGGAATGATAACCGTCTCCGAAGGAGGCTGCCGTTATCAAATCCGTAGAATATCCACATATTTTCTAAAACTGCTTTCGTATGTTTCTCCATGATTGGATTAATATAAACTTATCGCATCTAGTGCAAAAACAACATCTGGTGTGGTACTTGACATCTCATGATTAACTCAATTGCCTAAGCAAGTGATATATTAATCATGCACATCCCTCTCCCCTTTAGTTTGTAAGACACCTTTAGAGAGGGTGACTCCATCACCTGCAGGTACACCACCATGCCCGGAGTCAGCTATTCCAAATACTTTTAGAATACTGTCTAAGTGCCCAAATTGGGAAACTACCTAAATCTAGATCTAAAACCATAGATCTAGTAACCAGAATGTCTGATATTATATCCCTATCCTTTGTGGAGAAACAACTGTGTGACAACCACAGTACAACCGATCGTAGTATAGGAATTTTACTTCCTACTCTGTGTATGTCATCCAAATGCCAGGACATCACACCCTACTACCATCTTAACAGATCCATCCCCTATTCTGATGAAGTCAAAGCCATGACCGTCACATCAAAATTAGACGATCTATCTCCGCTATATTTGCTCTAGTCTATAAATAGACATATGCTACTTGCCCACTGTGCTTCCGCTGCTCCCACTGACCACAACAACCCTCTGGCAGAATAATATATACTTGCACTTCTAAAGCTAGTTTAGAACGACGCTATACTTAACCTCATGCCGGGTCTCATAGCCTGGAACAACAGTAGTGTCAAGTCTGGGTAAACAAGAACCTCCCTGTCACCGTCCTTGAGACTACCGGAGTACTTCTCGGGTGCCTGAGGTTACCCACCATATCTACGGAGTGGCTAATGGAGTGTCAAACCTGATTGAATGTTTAGGTCCTATTAAATTTTCAGTAATCGTTTGCGGTTCTGGAATCACTTCCAGTTCTACCATACTCACACTACTGTTTTCTGAAAAAATCCATTTTATTAAAACTGTGGCGAGTCAAGAACAATATCACCATTGATCTTCCAGATGGTAGAAAGTCAACTCTCATCATAGCCTGGGTCAACCCACAAACTGCCATTACAGAAACGTGCCATGAGTTATCCAGAGTCTGGTTTTAAGCATAAGCCGGACAACTCCCCGTACCTTAACATCGTTAAGATATGAACTATTCTATATCCAATATAGAAACTTTGGCACTTATTTAATTTGAACCAGATTCTAATCATGCAGCTGTCTCCAGTGCATATCTACTTAATGGAAAGAGGCTAATCAGCATTACTCAACGTAGGAATACATCCAATTATGAGTAACCTAAAAAAGAAACAAGTTTCTCAAAATCATTACTATCAACTGAAAACCAATCACAAGTATCTACATCTTCTATCTCTTTGAAGAATCCCGATACTTGCGACACCTGGTTCTCTACTTTATTCATTTACATATAACTTCTCAAAACTTAGACCTTGTATTTCTATGAAACACTTATCTAAAAACTAGAGAAGTCATAACTAAACAGAACATAGTACGAAGACCAACCCCTTTGTCCTAATGGACACTGGACAACATATAATACTCTGTATGAGTCCCCTGAGTTGAATAACTCAAACCTGTGCATCGTAGGTTGAAAACTGTACTTATGGTTAAGAACTACTCCGTTGTTCAATGCTCCTTACCCAATCGTCAACTGATATAGGTAAATGTCATGGACATAATTTCAAAAAGTTAAATCTCACTTTATAAAAATAAACGTACAGATATATCATTTTGAAATTGGTGCATAATAACGGATACTCAAAACCAAATACATGCCGTCCGGCAAAAACCCAGGCGATTTCCTTAAATATCACCAATTACAACGAATTCCGATATAATGAGGATGGTCACCTTATTCCCAATAACCTACTCCCACTCATCATCTGTAAAACCATACATATGTGAGAATCATACCGGGTAAATACATACCCGGGAGTAAGTATCTAATCGGGAAATCAGTTTTCCTTTAACAATGCACAGTAAAACTGAAACATGAAAATGTTTTGAAGGTGCATCATGGTATTCCTAGTAATGCCTCTTCCAGAATCCAATTCATGACTATAACCGTATATTTCTTTGCCATATTTGTCTTTCTTCATTACCTTATGTACACCCCTTTAGGCTAAGTGGTTTTCTTCCTTCCCTACCGTTCGGCACCAGCCTATGGTTTGGAAGAAGACTATTCAGTAAGCATAATAGGTGTACTCTTCTAATCCTAGGAGTACTCGCAACCTGAGAGAAGGTGATGATAATAGACAACTGAATAATACCTTATTCTTTTTCTCCCGAACTGGGGAAAAAAGCAAAGGTGAAGTAGGAGTGGCGATGAAATACGCGGTTTGGTCGTGAATGATAGCAGTCGCAATTTACTTTGCCCTCTTTCTAATCTCTTTATTTTGTCTTTACTTATTACCTTCTGTACACCCTACTTAGGCTAATTGGTTTTCTTCATTCCCTACCTTTCGGCACCTGCCTATAGTTTGGAAGAAGACTATCCAATAAGCGTAATAGGTGTACTCTCCTAAACCAAGGAACCCTCGCAACCTGAGAGAAGGTGATGATAAAAGACAACCGAATAAACCAATTCAATTTCTCCTGAACCTGGATCCATCCTCAAAGAAGTCCCTTCGAGTTCGTATATAACCAAAAAATGAATCTATCCAATGGAAGTGGATGTTCATAGTGATACGAGGTGTTCTGAGAAATGCAAAGGGTAAAAGAAGGAGCAGCACTGACTTATGCAACTCAAACAATCCAAAAGCCAGTATTTTAAGAAGGTTCGGTCAACTTGGTCACTGAGTCATTGTCTAGGGTCGGTCAATGGTCGCTTCCAAAGAGAGAGAGAGAAAAAAAACACTCTGCGTGCACTCAAACCTAGATCAGAATGGTTATCACTTTATCCAATCAGGAAACCTCCCACTGTACTGTCAAATTCTCCTCCAAACCTGAAAGAAGAATCAATCGGGATCACCCGAAGTGTAAACTAACTCATCAGTGGGAATCAGAATCCAACTCTCATCGCATGATAACGTGAAGGTATCCACTCATGTTATCACACTCCAGAAGGTATGCGCATGCCCGGCAAGTTTCAGTTTCTTTAGAAACTCCCGATATGATTTTTACCCCATGTTCTTATGACCTTGACGAAGACCAACAAATCATAAGTCACATGTTAAGTTCTACCCGTCATTATCTTGTTAATTTGAACCCACTCGTACATACCCTTGACGAAGGCCAACAAGGTAATACGACTGTCCCAAACCAACTCATCTATATATGCAACAGAAAAGTAACAAGCAGCTACCATCCACTTTGCCTTGACGAAAGCCAACAAACATAGCATGAATACTATGGGCTACCTATCTAAAATGACGGAGGGCTACGGCTGGTTTTTAGCGAAAAACCTTTAACGTAACGAACTTGATATCGCTGAAGGAACCTGATAGCTTTTTATAAAAATATAGTGGCGAAAACCTTTGCTAAAGAGGTCACTCCCGGTGATGGGATCTCGGCTCTTTCCTCGTGGAATGAGGTGCAGGATATTCCAAATGAATACCGCGATGCAAAGCAACAAGTAATCGACTATAGTGAAGTTATTACCCTGACACAAATTTCTACCCAAGGGGTCACTCCCGGTGAAGGGATCTCGGCCCTTGCCTCGTCGAATGAGGTGCTGGATATTCCAACTGAATACCACTGTGCAAAACAAAAGAAAACGTCTTTGTAATAACACTTTTTAAAACTGTTCCAGCAATGTCCAAACAGGTTTGTTTTCCTTTGCACTGATCAAAAATCAACGCGGTCCCATCAATTAATCACACCAGAAAAGAACGAAAATAAAATATAAGTATATGCCATCCGCATTCACCACTGGGTCCCTTCATCACCCGTTAGGTTACTTAACTAACGACAGAGCGGGGACTGGACTAGCGCGGGTGTAAAACATATACAACATCTACTAGTATATATACCAATATACAATAATCGCTCCAGGCGTGATAATATGCAATATTACAGAAAAGTAATAAGCATCACAGAACAATACAGATAATCTGGGATCCTCGGGTTTCACAGAGCCGCTGCTGAAACCCGATGTTCCCCTGGTCATGTGGATAGCCTGTGCAATGAAAACCTAGACCCCTACGAGTGCGACAAGTTACCCGCTAAAACCTGAAGCGAGGCAGCCCCCTACAGCAAAGTGAATGGACCACCCAGCACTTCACGGAATCCGGTAACTTGGGCACTCCACCTTAGGTCAACCTGTACCCCCTACGAGTGCGGCGAATAGTCTGCCAATTCTAGAGTGAGGCCCTCTGCCTCTCAAAGCCATGAGATGCGGACCCGTTTCCCTCTATAACCCGGCTATCCGTGCAATCCGCCGCGGGGTAAACCTAGTACAAAATGAAAAATATGTACAACGGGTACATCTACCTCAGCCCGGTCGTGCCCCAAAAGAATATTATACAAACAGGCAGTGACGGCAGTCCACATGTTGGACGTTCGCTCCGCAATATCAAATGTACAAATAAATCCAAACTGCACTACCATTGCACACTGCTATCCACCACGACAAATCCGCAATATCACAGCACAACACAGAACATCAACGTGAATGTCACGTTCGCAAATCCGTCTAAAAGAGCTATAGCAATTAGACGCAATTTACCGCTCGAATGGCATTCACGATCGGAGATATAATGTAAGTACTGTAAACTAACAAGTTTAAAATTCTGATCGACAAAACTTCCCGAAGTGGGCCCCACGTACAACTGCAGTACACAAACAAAATCTGGGCCCAAACAAAATATACCAGAAACCACAATTCTTCATGAAAGACCCTACTGTGGAAAAATGGATCACTGTTGCTCCAAAACGGCGGCGGAACGGCGGCCAAACCATGGTTCGTGCTGCGGTTCCGCGTCAATACTGTGGAGACAGTGGACCAAATTTCTACAGTATTCTTAAAAAAGCCTGCACGATTTTCTGAGATGCTCAAAATGATTTTTAGACCAGTTTTAAAAATCGACAGAAACTTTAGCCTGAAAAGTGCGGTTTTGGAAATTTCGTTCGATCGTTGTTTTAAACACGTTAGAACAAGTTAGTAAAGGTTAATGGCATGGATTTGATACCATGTAAGTCTACGGTAGCGTCCCGGCCGTCATTCTGACGCCAAACGCGGAAAAAAAAACTTTTATAACTGGCGCTATCGCATACTATGACCCGGATCTTGCCATTAACGCTAAACTAACAAACTGTAAAGAGGTAGAAAGGCTATACCGATCGATCTGAGTCCTTTGGTCTTTAGCCATCATCCCACGCTCCTCGCAGCAACTCCGATCTCTTGTCTCCTCATCGAGGTGGCACCACGTCAACGGTTCTTTAAACGGGCTCCTGCCTCTATACCGAGGCAATTCGGTCATCAAGTCTGCTAAAAGAGTTGACCAAGACGAAGTAGAGAATGATGTAGAATACTTTGTCTCGTGTTATCCAAAACCAAGGATGAACGGTTAATCGGAGTTGCCTTGTGAGAAGAAGAGCAAAAGGAAAGAGCTTTGGATATTGTTCTCAAATGAAATGAATCAATTTCTCACCAAGTGAGAGAGTGGGAGTAGTGAGGGGGGCTTCCTCAAGTGACCGGCCACTTATAGGGGAGGAGGGGGTGAGGGCAAGCTCAAGTGGTGACTACAAAGAAAAGATCAAGAACAAATATCCTTCTCAATCTAAGAAACAATAAATGCAAGGCATGAGTCACACAAAGCTAGAAGCTTCTTTCTAGAAACTTCCATGTGACTCACCCAAAAACAAAAAACCTATCCTCTCATTAAAGATATTTTGGCCATGGCAAGAATGATAGAAATACGGCCAAAAAGAAATGCATGGATTAAACAATATTTAACCGGGCGGTGAAAAACTGGCAACTTCGAAAAGCGATCCTGAAACGAATTTCAGGATAACCCCGTAACTGTATATACATACCCGCATTTGTATTATGACCGAATACAAATGCAACTGAGACAAAGATATTATATCTACACAGTATAATACTAGGATCCGGCTTAAACCAAAGCCCGCTAGTAAAATCTGTCCGAAACACAACACGTGCGCAAACGCACATGCATGTTCGAACTCTGCCATAAAACCATACGGCCTCTACAACGTTTTGCCCGAACTTGGGAAACTATCTGTGGGGGACTCTAAAGACTCATCAATACCCTGGCAGTGGGTTTAACCACAAGCACGTCAGCGGCACTAGCCGTGCATAACGGCTGCCCATGTACTGACCGAAAGGGAAGCCGATGAGCGAACTCATCCCGGAACCCTACTGAGCCTATCAGTGACAATATACATACAGTCCGGTCCGTTCGTCTATGAGCATCGCATATCGGGCCTAGGGGGCTGGTAACGTCAGATCCCCAATAGCGATATAAGTCGTGTCGGAGAGTAGCCCTGAACATCCTGAGAAACTACTGGAACATCTACCAGTAATTCTCACCTGCCTTGGCCAATGACTTGGTGTAATGGCTCTCCTAGACACATCACAATCTCACCCCCAATACCGGGAGAGACGAATCCCATGCCGATCCGCTCACTTGCCTCCATGTGGCTCTGGACTGTACCCAACTAAAACCTGTTTGCACGACTCCTTTGAGCCGTGGTAGGGTAGTAATCTAAGCACAGTGGGAACTCACAAAAGACAAATGACGACCTCATGTCGATGAACCAACCTGTACACATGTCACCAGGGAACTGCTATCTGACGTTAGGTATAAATACCAACTAGAAGGTTCCCGGCGAGTCCTGTCCGATGTACTTATAACCCAATGAGCACCTGTATACATCTTAGGTGATCCAACTGACACCAGTGGCATGTGAGACCGGCCACCGCCCCTCGTCGGGGTCTCGACTGTATACACTAGTCTACTCCGGAGTATCAATGCCCTGTCTCGAAACTCCCACGACTAGGGACCACTTTTAAGGATGTGCTTATAGACTACCCAACTTTCACGTATATGATCGCCATCATACTATTAGTAGTCAAGCAGGATCCTAAGGGATCTATCAACGTGTAATAGTGATCATGTCACCTAAAGTTGTACACGATGATAAAGGCAAACCAGATAGCATACTATCATCTTGAGTAAGACTGTCCTACCGGTATAGGCCCTCCCTCAATCATTGCAATCACGTACCTACGATCCAATAATTTACTTTGAGAGCACTACATCCAACAGGATAGCCGTATCTCTACAGGTCATCGACCGCTTACGCGATCCGTGACAAAAGCCCAGAAGCAACAACAGAAGCTTTAAGAAATGCTAACGCAAATGGTTGTACTCACTGGGCCAAAAGAAAGCCTGGAGGCGTCATCAGAGCAGCGTCATGAACAGGAAACCGATGCTGACTTCCTCCGTAGAATCCTCGAAAAGAAGGACAGAGAAGCAGCGGAACAAGCGGCCAATATAAAACGAATGGCGCTTCACTTCCAAGACATGGTCGGGATGATGATACAACCGGATCTTCCGGCTGAAGACCCTCCGATTATCATTAAAGACGACAGAGGAGAGACATCGAACCCTCCTCCGGCTCTTTCAACAGCCAAGGAGGAGACAATCTCCAAACCTGCCCTGGATGATTACATCGCTCAGCAAATACGAGTTCATCAGGCGAATGAAGCAGCCGGCCAAATTATTAAAACTGGGCGACCATATCCAGGTTGGTACGGCCAAATAAAGTACCCGCCGAGATACACGATCCCCGAATTTCACGTATACAAGGGGACAGGAAATCCGCATCAGCACGTCGCTCAATTCAGAGCCTTATGCGGCAACACTGGAGGTAACGATAAGCTACTGCTCCGCCAGTTTGTTGGCAGTTTGTCGGAGACGGCATTCGAGTGGTATTCCGAACTCCCAAATGACCATGTCAAGACATTTGCAGAGATGGAGTTGCTATTCACCCAGCATTTCGCGAGTGCTAGTGAACGCACCCCAATCACGGCATTGATCAATGCCAGAATGAAGCCTGGAGAAACATGGGTCCAGTATGCAATACGGTGGCGGAATCTATGGTCGAAGTGCGAGCAGCGCATCGAAGAAGCGCCTGCGGTAGGCATGTTCGTGGGTACTCTTGACCCTCAAGCGACTATATCCCAATTCATGATGTTCTTCAAGCCAACCACCTTCGAGGCTTTGATTGACAAGCTGGCCCAAATGGACCAAATAGGCCATAGGCCTTCCTCTTCAAAGACGGAGCCTTGGAATGAAAAGGGCAAAGGGAAAGCAACCTTCGTCGCCAACGCTCAACAACAACCGAGTGGCCCGAGACCGGTTGTTCGCCAAAGCAACAAGCGGCAATCCCTCGATGAGAAGTTGAGACTTCCTTACTCGTTTTTCCGGGATAAAACAGGGAAACTGTTTGAACTGGCAGTGCGCAATGGGCTCATCACTCTACCGGAGTCGAGACACCCACCGCAACCGAACGACGTCAACGATCCCAATTACTGTCCCTACCATCGAGTATTGGGTCATCCGATCGAAGATTGCTACGTCTTCAAAAATTGGGTTGAAGACCAGTATCAGCAGGGCAAGTTCACGATGTCCGAAAACTGGAAGGTAAATCCGCCACAACCACATGCTCTGAAAAAGATGGACATGCTGGGGGAATCGTGCTCATTCATAAAGGAAGCTCCATAGGAAGTTGTTCTCTCGGCAAAAACTAAAAGAATGCTGAAGGATCTTCATACATGCCCGGCGATCAGGTGGAAAAGCCCGCTAGAGCCGGAGACCATCAACGGGATGCTGAAGCCATGCCCAACATCGGGAATTAATAGCAATGGTCAAAACGCTCAGGCCCAGCCGTCAAAGTCTTCGAAGAAAAAGAAGAAAACCAAAAAGCCCGCGCAGTCTAATGACAAGTGCACGGATCTGCAAAAGCATATTAACATGCTGAAAGAATACAACCAGAGGGTGCGAACCCCTGTCACGCTTCAAGAGTTCCTCAATAACATCCTTGAGAATGAAGATAACGACAATGATGAGGGAGACGACTTGTCAGAAGAATCCGAAGATTATGTGGCAAGTTGCCACATGATCGCTCATTTGTCACTAGGTAAAAAAAGCAGCTCACTCGGCGTTAGGAGATAACGTAGAGGAGCTGGGGGCAGGAGCAATGCCAAAACCCTTGGATTATGTGACAAAGTCTATCAAGGAGAAACCTACTTGTTCATAAAGCATCCGGCGAAACTTCGCCTCAAAGCTACAGCGGACCGAAATGTCCCTAAACTAACGATGGACCGCAATGTCCTAAAACTTGCAACTGACCGAGACGTCTATAAACTACTACGGACCGCGGCATCCTCAGGCTGACGTGGTGTTAAAAAAAAGGTATGTCCATAAGCAAAATGGGCACGGATGAAAACCCGAAAGGGCGCCGTGAGTAAAAACAGCAGGACTACCGGCGATGTTTGTGAAAACCCGAAAGGGCGCAGACTCGTGTAAAAAACGATACGTCCATAAGCAAGATGGGCACGGATGAAAACCCGAAAGGGCGCCATGATTAAAAACAGCAGAATTACCGGCGATGTTTGTGAAAACCCGAAAGGGCGTAGACTCGTAAAAAAAAGGGTACGTCCACAAGCAAGATGGGCACGGATGAAAACTCGAAAGGGCTCCGTGAGTAAAAACAGCAGGGCTACCGGCGAGTTTTGTGAAAACCCGAAAGGGCACAATCTCGTTAAAAGACACTTGTAAGGTCCTCTCGACCTTGTAAGGAGAAACCACCTGCGTGAGATCCTTACGACTCACAAGGGAGAAACACACTTAGGGATCCCCACGATTCCTAAGGAGAAATTACACTTACGAGATCCTTACGACTCGTAAGGAGAATTCCCCTTTGAGACCCTCACGGCTCATAGGATTCAAAAGCCTTATGCTACAAGGATCTGAACCTGTTCTTAAGCCTTCACAATCTCCAATGCTGCCCTACAAGCGGTTCAATATTGACCCTTGTATACAATCCACGGGCACGAATGAACATTTCCCTAACAGAGTCCCACCAGCGACTAGGGATATGCTCACACAGTGAACAAACACTTGTAGGTCCTCTCGACTTGCAAGGAGAAAACACTCTTGTAAGATCCTTACGACTTATAAGAGAACACACACTTAGGAATCCTCACGATTCCTAAGGAGAAAACGCACCTACGAGATCCTCACGACTCGTAGGGAGAAACACCTTTATGAGACCCTTACGGCTCATGAAGTCAAAAGGCTTAGTCGACGGGATCCTAACCCTGTTTGCTAAGCTACCTTTGTTCGACATCGACAGAGGCAAATGATGATTCGCTCCTGGTAATGTCCCAGTGGTAGCGATGTTGATGCCTAAATCGATATCAAATCCCAAGTCCTTTCACGGCAAATGATGATTCGCTCATGGCAATATTCCAGTTGTAGCGATGCTGATGCTAAGATTGGCATCAGGTTCCAAGTTCCACACTCGCGATAAATATTCAGCGAGCCAAAAATGCATATGAAATAGCCAAAATGATGGGGCAACTTACAACAAAATCAGCAAGTAAAAGATATGCATACAAAAACAGCCGAAATAATTAGGCAACTCACAATAAAAAGCAGTGAGTAAAATGAAAAATAGCCGAAATGATTGGGCACCGCGAAAAATAGCCGAAATGATTGGGCAATCGCGATTTTCGCGATATAAAAAGATGAAATGATAGAGTATCGTTGAAAGAATGAAACTTTTTGCCCTGCAGGTGAGGTCACATTGACCCCTGTATACAATCCATGGGCACAAACAAGAAGGGAACCATATCGTCCCACCAGGCTTTGTCGAAGCGAAGCCAAATCTCGATGGTTCATAGACAACCTAGAGACAATCTCGACATTCGTTGCAATATTGAAGACACAATGTCAACAAACGAAGCGAAGGAAGATCCCAAGGTTCAGGGCCTCGACGTCAATATCGACAACTTAGAGATCAACGCCGGCGTTCTTCCTCCCTCCAATCGGATGCAGACGTGACGTCAACAAATGGAGCCATGGCAAAGTCCTTAGTTCTAAATCTCAACGGTTCACAGACAGCCTAGAGATCACCAACGGCGTTTCTCCTTACTCCAGCAGGATGCAGATGCGACGTCAACAAACGTCTCCAAGGTCAAAACAACGGAACCATGGCAAAGTTGATTGTTGATTTTTGTTGTGTTTATCAAATGATCCCCGGCAACGGCGCCATTTGATTTTATGATATTCTTGATGTGTAGTATTTGAAAAATTGTAAAGAAATCACAACCAAAAATATTTGACCGCAATCAATAACGGTGTCGAATGTAGCGCGTTAGTAAGTGCGGATCGTCCACAGGGAAAGTGTAATCGTTCGTCTTTTAAATTAGGTGAATTGAAACTTTAAAGAAAAGAAACGAAAACAATTCATGATTTGTAGTTGAAGTTCAAGAATTAGAAAATCTAGATCTAATAACAAGAAAAGATAAAATCAAGAATTGAGATGTTTGTGATGATTTTTCCAACCAAATATCAAGAATCGAAGTGAGGCTCGTAGGAATCGATCGGATCTATAGATGTGATGTAATCTTACAATTACGTATTCTTATCCTTTGATGAATTGATACTAGATCGATGATGATCGATCGAGAATTAGGGATTTCTTATGAAACTAGGGTTTCATCTTATCCCTTGTTCTTTCGTCGATATCATTCACATTCTAGCCTCTAGTAAATTCAAGAAAAGATCGTAGATCCCTAATTTCGAGCGATCACAATCAAGAAAGCATCGCAACGAAACTAGGTCATCGATTCTTGAACTTGCTAGGGTTTACAAAGCTCGTAGGACTCAAGAATCGTATTAAGATTTGTTACATCATCATTCTATTGATCGTCTCAACTCCTTTACGAGCGGAGTTTTACTCGAACATCACAACAAGAACTACAATTACAAATTGAGATCGAATCATGATGCAAGAATTTAAAGAAAGCAAGATTAAAGAATCTTCACCTTTATTACATCAACAAGAAGTTACAACTCTCAAGAATTACAAGAGGAAGGAACTTTGCTCGTCGAATCTTGCATCGCTCGGCTTCTTGAGTCTTGGATCGCTTCGACCTCGTGCTCCGATGAAGTCTGGCTTTGCTTCTAAAGGGTTGTAGAAGACTTTCTTGGCTTGAACTCCATGAATCTTGAATTGGGTATTTGTATATTGGATTAGGGTTAGGGTTTTGACACAAGCCTTGTCACTAGACTTATGGGTGGAATTTGGGAGAGATGAAGAATTGATCTAATGATATGAGATGATATCTAAGATCAAAGATCGGATCCTTTTACAAGTGAACCTAGGGGTCTATTTATAGGTTTCCAAACCCTAGGTCTTTGATTTGAAATAGAACTTCCCTCCAAAAGTTTGTTGAAAGGCTTCTAGAAGTAGGTAGTTAGGGGCTTAGCTTAGGGTTTAAGGTAGGGTTTAAGGAGAAGTTTCTAGAATGATAGGCTAGTTTAGTGTAGATCCAAGGGTTTGCTGATCTAGCAGAAGCTTTTGGGGCTTTCTGGAAATTGCAATGTCTTTCTGAGGTGTGTAAGCTGACATAGGAGTTATGGCCCAAAATTGAGGTGGTGACGTCGACAAACAGCCGCGGAACCGCGGCGCAAGGAGGCTTAGGCAGCGGTTTCGCGGCCAAGTTGTGGCTTTATGGCTTCAAACTTCATGTGTTGGCTTCTGATGTATTCTTATGTATTTTCTGATATGTTGAATTCCTGAATTCCCTTTAGATCATTACCAGATTCCAAATCCTTGAGTTGGCGTATCTTTTAACAGTGTAGATTTGAGCAATCTTCTGATTTTCCTGCACGGACTTCGAAACACAAGTTGCGATATATAGAAATGATGCCATGCTATGAAATGCAGTCAATTTCCCTAGAAATGCCGGTTTTAAGGTCTAACACATGTAATCTGATATTTTACGACAGTTTTGCTAATATGTGTTATATGAATGCCGAACACTTCTATGAGGAAATTGCCGGTTAAAAGATGCAATATTTTCGACTAATCAAAAGTCCCCTAGTTCCAAATCTCAATGGTTCACAGACAGCCTAGAGATCACCAACGGCGTTTCTCCTTACTCCAGCAGGATGCAGATGCGACGTCAACAAACGACACCAGGGTCTAAACAAAGGAACCATGGCAAAGTCCCCTAGTTCCAAATCTCAACGGTTCATAGACAGCCTAGAGATCACCAACGGCGTTTCTCCTTACTCCAGCAGGATGCAGATGCGACGTCAACAAACGACCCCAGGGTCTAAACAACGGAAACATAGCAAAGTCCCCTAGTTCCAAATCTCAACGGTTCACAGATAGCCTTGAGATCACCAACGGCGTTTCTCCTTACTCCAGCAGGATGCAGATGCGACGTCAACAAATGACCCCAGGGTCTAAACAACGGAACCATGGCAAAGTCCCCTAGTTCCAAATCTCGACGTTTCATAGACAGCCTAGAGATCACCAACGGTGTTTCTCCTCACTTCAGCCAGATGCAGACATGACTGTAGGGTGTTTTTCGTCACCCCATTGAGATGGGAATATGTGCACGCTTGTCAGGAGTACTACAGATTCCCCCTACCTAGGGTAGACAGGGGTTTATTGATTGTGGGGATCCGAATCTCTGGCAGCCGCATGAGAATTCAATTCTCCTAAAATCATAGGAATTTAATTCCTTCAAGACAAAACTAGGGTTTAACCCTATATAAGAATTTAATTCTTTCACATACATAGGAATTTAATTCCTCTAAAACCATAATTAGGGTTTAACCCTACAGAGAATTTAATTCTTAAAAAATAAAGAGACTTGAAAGATCTCCATGCATACAAAGAACTAAGGTCACGTGGCCCCACGTGACCCCTAAACAGATCCCCTAAAAAATGAGAAGAAAAAGCTTTGAGGCAATGCCTCGCGTGCTCCCACGTGACCCTCATTATATAGGGAGCAAAAGCAAAGGCAGATTCTAACTTGGGCGCTCTCACGTATTACCACGTGACCCCTAATAAATGTTCTAATAAATCAGGGCATGAGTACACATCACGTGCCCACACGTGATGGCTATGAAAGTTAAAAGTGCTTAACACTTGTTTGCAGAACAAAGTAAAGGAAATCTGGCCCCACCTTTGGGTGCCCTCACGTGTCCTCACGTGACCCCTTCCTATCTAGTGTTTAACACTAATTCGAGAATTTTATTTTCAGTGTTTAACAATATTGTCTTCTAGTGTTTAACACTAATTTGAGAGCTTATTTCCAGTGTTTAACACTGTTGTTCTCTAGTGTTTAATACTATTTTTAGCCAAATTAGCTAATTTTTCCAGAGGCAAAAGCCTCCCCTTCAACTGAATCTCAGGATTGAGTAAAATTCAGAGTTATAATGTTTAATGCTCAGTCAAAGATAAAAATGTTACCAAAGCCCTCAAACTCTTATTTGAGCATTGCTGAATGATGAGGGGCTGAACCCAGACAAATTTCTAATGGTCCAAAAGGCCAATATTTCAAACTTAATTGGACTTAGCCCAAATTGGCCATAAGTCCTCAATTCCGACTTAACTGAGCCAATGTGCTCATAATCTAATTAATGGATCTTAGTTCCAAACTGGACTACAGATCACCCAATCAACTCTGGTTCGAGGGTACATCTCTTCACTCCTCTGATATTTGTCGTTGCAATCCTTCAACGCCTTCAGAGAGGTGACGGGTCCCGAAAACCACACATTTCATGGACTATGATGTCCTTAACCTTGACTGTGAGGTCTTTACACTCACGGACTATGATGTCCTTAACCTTGACTGTGAGGTCTTTAAACTCACGGACTATGATGTCCTTAACCTCGACCGTGATGTCTTTAAACTAATATTGGACTGTGGGGTCCTTAAACTCACGGACTATGATGTCCTTAATCTCGACCGCGATGTCTTTAAACTAACGTTGGACCGAGATGTCCTTAAACTAACAAAGGACCGTAATATCCTTAAACTAATCGACCGCAATGTCACTAAACTAAACAATAGAGCCCAATTACTCTCTTGTTGGATCTAAACGATCCCGTTAAGTTGATCTTAGTCTAAAATTAGACTAACGTATCCTTAAAAAATGTTTAAGTTGATCTTAGTCTCAAATGAGACTAACGTATCCTTAAACCCAACCCCCAAACCCAAATCTAAGAAATACGGATTTGGACTAATCCACGCCCTACGGGCGACAACATAAATCAGTCTCCGTATACAATCCATAGGCAACCGAAAACAAAACAAACACACACGACATGAAGTGACCATCTGGAGAAGGAGAAAGTGGTTACCGCGACGCGGTAGCGTAATTAACTGTAGGGGCTTGAGCCTGCAGGGAAGAGCGTCCCCACAATCAAAAATCCCTCCAAAGAGGGGGAATCTGACGAAGTCTGCTACATCGGCCGCATCTGTCTAAACCTTCGATACGTGGTGTCATAAATCAACTTGGCATCTTCGGAGAGGTGGACGGATAGCACCTATTAGCATCTGCCCCCGAATTCAGGCAAGACGTCTGTCTTCCCGGTTTTCGGCGGTGAACAACTCTGATAAGTGGCTGGATGCTATGCAATCTGATATGGAGTCCATGTACACCAATAAAGTGTGGACCCGGGAAGTTGCTCCACCTGGGATAAAACCCGTTGGATGCAAATGGATCTACAAGAAGAAACTTGGTGTGGATGGGCAGGTGGAAACCTATAAGGCTAGACTCGTTGCAAAAGGTTTTCGTCAAAGACCGGGAGTGGACTATAACGAAACCTTTTCTCCAGTGGCTATGCTTAAATCGATTAGGATCCTGCTTGCCATTGCTGCCTTCCATGACTATGAGATCTGGCAGATGGACGTAAAAACGGCTTTTATAAACGGAAGTTTAGAAGAGTGCGTTTATATGGATCAGCCAGAAGGTTTTATAGATAGTGGGAGTAGCGGGAAGGTGTGCAAGTTACTCAAATCCATTTATGGATTGAAACAAGCATCACGGAGCTGGAACATCTGTTTTGATGAGACAGTCAAGGACTTTGACTTCATCAAGAACGAAGATGAGCCTTGTATTTATAAGAAGATTGTAGGACGAACTGTCGTGTTCCTAGTCTTGTACGTGGACGACATTCTTTTGATAGGAAATGACATCCCTATGCTACAATCGGTCAAGCTATTCCTATCACAAAGGTTCTCTATGAAAGACCTAGGTGATGCCTCATACATTCTGGGGATCAAGATCTACAGAGATAGATCCAAGAGATTACTGGGACTTTCACAATCCAGGTACATAGAGACCGTACTAAAGAGATTTAGTATGGAAGATTCCAAGCGCGGTAACATACCCGCATTGCACGGAATTACCCTCTCCAAGGAGATGTCTCCCAAGACTGACGAGGAGAGGGTTCGCATGAGCACTATACCCTACGCTTCAGCGGTAGGATCTATAATGTATGCAATGCTATGTACGAGACCAGATGTAGCTTATGCGCTAAGCGTGGTGAGCCGGTATCAGTCAGACCCAAGTGAGGACCACTGGACAGCAGTAAAGAACATTCTCAATTACTTGAGAAGGACTAAGGAGATGTTCCTGATTTACGGTAATGGAGACCTCAAGGTCGAGCCCTTTACCGACTCAAGCTTCTAGAGTGACAAGGATGACAGCAAGTCTGTCTCGGGTTTTGTGTTTACCCTCAACAGAGGGGCGGTATGTTGGAAGAGTTCCAAACAGGATACCGTCGCAGACTCGACGATGGAGGCTGAATACATTGCTGCAAGCGATGCCGCAAAAGAGGCGGTCTAGATAAAGAAGTTCATAGCTGAACTTCAGGTGGTTCCGTCCATTGTCGATCCAATACCAGTATATTGTGATAACAATGGGGCTATAGATTTAGCGAAGGAACCACGGTCCCATCAGAAATCCAAGCACATCTTAAGGCGGTATCACCTGATAAGGGAGATCGTAGATCGCCTGGAGATCGAGGTCCGGAGAGTGGATATGAAAGAAAACACGGCGGATCCATTTACGAAGGCCCTCCCTCAAGCACAGTTCGAGCAACTTTTTGGGATGTTGGGTACGCGGTACGCCAGCAGCTGACGTTGGGTATTCGGTACGCCAATCACTGGCCTTTAGTGCAAGTGGGAAATTGTTGGATGTATATGCCCTAGAGGCTAGTATTGTATATGTATACATATGGATGCTAGGGATACGTATGTACAGAACAATCTTGCTCAGTTTTATAGTATATTATTTGACTTGTCTTTATCGGGATATGTGTATTTATTTGTATTTTTATTATATCTGGTTTGCACATATTGATAAAGACTCGATACGATGGTATACTATTGTGGTTTGTCTTTATCTTAACATGGCATATGTCATACTCGTTATTACATATTGTGGTAACATGTTGATAAAGCCCCTAGGATCTTACTTGACTACCTGCGTTGTGATGGCGATCATACTTGTGGGAGCAGGGTAGTCCATAAGCATATCCTTAAATGGTCCCTAGTCGCGTGAGTATCGAGACTGGGCATTGATACTCCAGAGTAGACTAGTGTATACGTTTCTACCCCCGTAGGGGGATGGTTGGTCCCGCAGCCATTGGTCTGATGTACCCAAGATCGTATACAGGTGCTCACTCGGGTGAGTACCTGGACGGACTCGCCGAGAACTTCCATGTGGTACTATACCTATCGTCAGATGGAAGTTCTCAGGTGACATGTGTATAGGTTAGTCTTTGACCCGAGATCGGTATTTGTTTCGTGTGAGTTCCCGCTGAACTTTGATCACTAACCTACCATGGCTCTACTGAGTCGTGCAAACAGGTTTTGGTTGGGTTCAGTCCCGAACCACATGGAGGCAGTGAGCGATTGTCGGGGATTCGTCACTCCCTGTATAGGGAGTCGATATCGTACTGCGATTCGATTGGTCAGGACCATAAGACCTTGGCCAAGGCACTTGGGATTTACTGATAGGTTGATCGGTAGTTTCCCGGATTGGTCCTGAACCACATCGGCACTACTTATCAGGTTGTTAGGGTCTGACGTTCACCACCCCCTAGACCCGGTATGCGATACTCTTTGACGAAGAGACCGGACTGTACAGATATTGTCACGGATAGGCTCAGTAGGAGTTCGGACGAGGTTGCTCGTCGGCCTTCCTTTTCGACAGGTACCTGGGCAGCCGTTACGTACAGCTAGTGCTGCTGACGTGCTTGTGGTTAAACCTACTGCCAGAGTACTGTCGAGTCTTTAGAGTCCCACACAGAGGGTTTCCCTAATCCAGGCAAAACGATGTAGTAGCCGTATTGGATACGTGCAGGGTTCGATCGATTGATGTACTTGGTACTCGGATTTTCGATCGGACAGTTTGTAATACTAGCCGGCTTGGGTTTGAGCCGTATTGTTAAATCAGGTATTGATTTAATAATTTACGTATATGTATTTCGATATATATATTCTAGTATTAAATTCTTCATGTTATTCTATCTCTTTTGGACGTTCGGATTTTTATCTGATTGCCGGTATATATGTACAGTAGACTGAAATCCGTATTTACTACAGATTTCCTTCTAGAAGGTGGCCACCTCATTATGTATTTTCCTTTTATTTGATAATTGGAAATGAGGTGTAAAGTAAAAGGTATGGGAGGAATGGTGATGACCATGCTTTAATAATTCACAAATGAATTTATAATTCATTTGGAGTTACCATTGAAGCATGGTTGTTAATTGTTTATTGAAAGAATTCACACACAAAACCAAGGTGTGTGATTTTCTCTCACTTGATGCTTCATTTTTCTTTGAGCTCTCATTTTCTCTTGAGTTCCTCCCTCCTCTTGCTTTCTTCCATCTTCATCTTCTTCCTCTTTACTAACATTCTCATGTGTTGAGAAACAAGTGAAGAGGTTAGAAAAGAGATAGCAAACACTTAGACACCCTCCACTACATCCTAGACTACTTGGTTTAGCAACCCAAGTTCTCTAGTTGCTCTTTATAGCTATTTAGTTAGGAGCTAGAGCCATGGATCATACTCCCCGGGTGGATCATCTACGACATAGTAAGGCCGAAGAACAAGCTCGATCCTGGAGGACCGATGGAGCCGGAGTTGGAGATCAAGCAAGTTCAAAGAGACCACTTGGAGCACATGACGAGGAGAGAAGACCGAAGGACTTGAGCCTCTTGATATATCTTCTTTCATAGTAGATAGCTCTCCTAGTGTAGCTAGTTAGTTTTATGGAAAGAATCGGGTTTAGAGTTAAACTAGTGCCAAGTTTTTGTTCGTTAGAAAATTTTTGTTCCGCATTTGGCCACGAAAGTTGGCCGGGGCACTAGGGTAACCCTTCAATGACATCTTTCCGTGTCTTTGAAGTCTGGTAGGAAGTACTTGGCGTCTTCATATTTTCGGACTTTATTTACGGAGAATGGGTTTAATTCCCCCGTAACGGTGTACTCGAGGCCGTCTTTGAAATACTTCATACACTGATGTTGTGTAGAAGGGATGACATTGTACTCGTGCAACCAAGGCCTGCCGAACAAAGCATTGTAGCAAGTCTTAGCGTCGATGACATGAAATTTGATGTCAGTGACGAGTAGACCAAAGCGTAACGTCAATATTATGGACCCAAGCGTCTGTGATGACAGAGGGTCGAACCCGGAGATGGTAATTTTATCCCGAGCCAGGTGCTGAACGTTCATGCAAATCTCCTTCAGCACCTTCATGTTGAGAAGGTTGACAGAGGACCCGTTGTTGACCAGGATCTTCCCTATCTTGATGGCGTGGAAGTACCCGGTGACATATAGAGGACAGTTGTGTTCGCACGTTCCAAGGAGGAGATTTTCATCGCCGAATGTAATGTCAGCTGTATGAACCTCTGCCAGCTCGTCCTTCATCTTTTCTTCTGCAAAGAAAGCTTGGAACTAATCGGGCTCTTGTAATGCCCTGATCAGAGAATCTCTTGCTTCTTTAGACAGGAGGAGAGCATCCAGTATGCTCAGTTGTGAGGGTATCTTCCTCGGATGTGCCAGGACATTGTAATCCACCTTGTTTTTCTTAGGTGGGTCTTTGGCTGCGAGCTCTTCGACGACTCTATCATCGAGGGCAATTTCCTCAGGGACTTTTTCCTTCCCCTTGTCTGTTATGCTCGAACCTTTGTTTGTAGGCCCGAGGTTCTTCTCAGGAAGCGTGTGATTACGCAGCTGAATGTTCTCACAGTTCTTCTCCTCCTCCTCTTTTCCGGAAGTGGATTCTTTGAAGTGAGGGCTGAGGGATATTTCTTCCTCAGAATCGCTCCCGAATGTAAGAACTTGGGATTTTCCTTTTGTCGAACTAATACCAACCATATGACAGTTGCCAATCGTTCCTTCACGTTCATCTGTCGCACTTCTTTGCTGTCAATGAGTTTTGCGCTTCATCCACTTGAAGTGTTGTCGGTAAGCAATGTATCCTTTCCACCACTTCTTGAAGTCATGGCACTCTTCGGTGGGGTGGGTGACCCTCCGATGATATAGGCAATAGTTCGAATGTGAAATCTCTCCATTGAGGTATGTGGCCCCGGGAATATTTCCCTTGAGAGATGGTAGCTTCATTCCCATTGACAGGGCTTTGGCGAACCATTTCTCCATATTAAAACTGCTTTTGTTTACCACAGGTGTGCTTCGGTATGGTTAGAGTACTTTATGACTCTTCCTCGCTGCGTCTTCTTCATTCTGATGTCGATGCTTGGCTTTTTCGTATATGGCCGTTTCACGTTCTCGGTCAGCTCAGCTCTTTTGAAAAGCTTCGTTTAGCAGCCTGTCAATTAGGCCTTCTGGTAGCTCCGGGGATTTTGGCACCGACCCTGCCCCCAGTTCCTCTGTGTTGCTTTCCGACGTCGAGGGGTTTTCTTCGTTATTTAACGACGAATGAGAAACCATGTGGCAACTTGCTACATAATCGTCGGTTTCTCCCGATGAGCCATTTCCCTCATCATAGTCACTATCTCCGTTCTCAAGTATATCGTTGAGAAACTCTTCAAGGGTGACTGGGGTCCGCGCCTTCTGGTTGTACTCCTCCAGCGCGTCGATGTACTTTTGCAGGACCGTGCGCTTGTCGTCAGGCTGCACGGGCTTCTTGGTCTTCTTCTTTCTGTTAGTGTAATATGCCCTAGAGGCTATTATTGTATAGTACTAGTTTGTATATTACATTTTGGAAGCTTGGGATATACACACGGATTTATGACAGTCTTGCTTGATATAGTAGTATGCTACTTTGTTTGTATCTATCTTAATATGTGTATATGTTTCTTTTAACGTATCGTTAATACATATTGATAGAGCACTTAGGATCTTTGCTTGACTACCAGCGTTGTGATGGCAGTCACACTAGTGGGGGCTGGGTAGTCTACAAGCACATCCTTACACAGGTCCCTAGTCGCAGGATTATCGAGACAGGGCATAGATACTCCAGAGTAGACTAGTGTATACGCTTCTCTTCCCAGAAGGGGAGATGGTCTATCCCACAGGCATCAGTACGTCGTACTGGAGATAGTATGTATATGCTCATTGGGTTATGAGTTACACTGGACGGGCTCATGGGGAACTGTTGGTTGGTAATATACCTATCGTCAGGTAGCAGTTCCCAGGTGATATGAGTACAGCTTAGTCTGTCGACTTGACGCTGCTACTTCGCCTCAAGTGTGTTCCCACTATTCTTAGATTACTACCCTACCATGGCTCTGCTGAGTCATGCAAACAGGTAATAGTTGGGTGCAGTCCCGAAGCACTTGGAGGCAGTGGCCGTTAGATAGGATTCGTATCTCCCAATATTGGGGGTTGGTGTCGCGCTGTGTTCGGAAAGCCATTACACAAAATCCCTGGCCAGGGCAAGCGAGATTTACTGGTAGGGATTCCAGTAGTTTCTCAGGGTGTTTTTGGCCGCACTCCGACACGACATATTACACTATTAGGAGTCTGACGCTTGCCGCCCCCTAGGAACGATATGCGACACTCATAGACGAACAGACCGGACTATACGGAGATTGCTACAGACAGGCTCAGTAGGGGTACGGATGAGTTTGCTTGTCGGCCTTCTTATTGACAGATACCTGGGTGGCTATTACGTACAGCTAGTGCCGCTAACGTGCTTATGGTTAAACCCACTGCCAGAGTACTGTCGAGTCGTTAGAGTCCCACACAGAGGGTTTCCCGGCTTCGGGCAAAACATGTAAAGGTCGTATGGTTTTACGACAGGGTTCGATCACATACGTGTACTTGTGTGCATATGATGTTCGGGCGGACAATACCAGTGGGCTTTGGTTTAAGCCGGATCCTGGTATTTGATTATTTGATTAGTTTCGTCTCATTGTATTCGTGTTTCTCGGAATACGGATACGGGTATGTATATATGGACGGGAGGGGCATTCTTGTGATTTGATCAAGATTGCTTTTGGAGAATGACACCTCAAATTAGGGTTTCTCTTTTATGGTTAATTCATTAATGAGGTAGAGGAATTGAGAGAGGAAACTATATGGTATTTTAGTGAAATGGATTAGGGTTTTGCATTGACCATCTTAGACTCTTTTGTGAGTTGTTGACTTAGATATGATTGTGAGATATTTGTGAGATATTTGTGAGATATTTTCATGAGGTTTAAATGCAAAAACCCTAGCCATTTTCAATATTCATTATTCACTAAAAACTACAGATACTTTCTTGCTCTCATTTCCTCAAGATTTTCTCCTTCTCCATTCAAACCCTAACCACCTCATGAGTTGAGAATCATAGGGTTTGTGAGACTACTAGACTCCTCATCACTCTTTACACATCCAAGGCTACTAAGTTTAGCACACCAAGTGACCTAGTTGCCTCAAGTTAGAGGTAAAGCTCAAAGTCGGATCTCTCGGGTGGATCTTCTACGATTTGGAGAAGACGACGAGGAGGTGCATTCCGTTCTCAATTCAAGGAGCCCACAACTTGGAGAAGGACAGCGAGGAGGTGAAGGACAGTGAGAACTTGAGGTATAACACTCACACATAGTAGTTAAACCTCTTTGTTAGTTTGTTAGTTAGGGTTTAGTATCGATCATGGAGTTTAGTCGATGTTACGAAGCTAATAAAAATCGTTTTTTGCAAACTCCGCCTCCCTACGAACATGTGGGGTGCGTGTCATCGACTTACACTTTCCCTTCGAAGACTTTGAAGGCTTGACCTGGGTATTTTGCCCATCGTTAGCAGTTTTCGGTGTGGGACGCGATTTCAGCATCCCCTCAATGATCTCGGGCACCAGCGGGCTTTTCCTCCTGATCGCCGGACATGCTTAAAGATCTTTCAGCATTCTTTTGGTTTTAGCTGAAAGGACAACTTCCCACGAAGCTTCTTCCACAAACGAACATGATGCCCCAGTGTATCCACCTTTTTAGGAGCGTGCCTTTGTGGCGGGTCCACCCTCCAGTTCTCTGATAGTGCGAATTTCTCTTGACGGTACTGGTCCTTGACCCAGTTCTTGAAGATGTAGCAATCCTCAATGGGGTGGCTCACCATTCGGTGATAGGAGCAGTAGTTGGGATTGTTGACGTCACCGGGCTGCGATGGACGTTTTGGGTCCGGCAGAGTGATGAGTTTGTTGCGTATTGCTAGATTGAATAGTCTTCTCATTTTATCACGGGGAAATGAGTAAGCTCGTCCAAGCTTCTCTTCCAGGGATTGGCGCGGGCGCGCGTTGTTTTGGCTAGCAACCAGTTTCGGGTCACACGGTTGCTGTTGAGTGTTGGCAATGAAGGCTGATTTCCCTTTACCCTTTGCATTCCGAGGGTCCAGTTTTGAAAAGGAAGGTCCGTGGCCATCTGGTCCATTTAGGCCAACTTGTCGATCAGAGCCTGGAAGGTGGTCGGCTTAAAGAACGTCATGAACTGGGACACGGTCACCTGAGGATCCAGAGTCCCTATGAACAAGCCCACTGCAGGAGCTTCTTCAATGCGTTGTTTGCATTTTGACCATAGGTTCCGCCACCGGATTGTGTATTGAACCCATGTCTCTCCTAGCTTCACCCTGGCATTGATTAATTCCATAATCGGGGTGCGCTCGCTTGCGCTGGCAAACCGCTGCGTGAACAGCAATTCCATTTCCGTGAATGTTTTGACGGAGTCATTTAGGAGCTCTGAGTACCATTCAAACGCCATTTCTGACAGGCTGCCAACGAACTGGCGAAGCAGCAATTTGTCATCGCCTCCAGTATTGCTGCATAGAACCCTGAACTGAGCGACGTGTTGATGAGGATTGCCCGTCCCCTTATACACGTTGAACTTGGGGATCATATATCCTGGCGGGTATTTGATTTGGTCATACCATCCCGGATACGGTCGCCCAGTTCTGACGACTTGGCCGGCCGCTTCATTTGCCTGATGAGCTCGTATTTGTTGATCTATGTAATCATCAAGGGAAGCTTTAGAGATCGTTTCCACCCTAGCTGTTGATAAATATGGAAGAGGGTTCCCCTCTGTCGTCCTCGAAGATTGTCGGCGGATCTTCAGCTGGAGGTTCTGGCAGGATCATCATTCCAACCATGTCTTGGAATAAGAGCGCCATCTGTTTTATATTAGCAGCCTATTCCATGGCTTTCTTATCCTTTCTTTCCAGCACCCTTCTCAGGAACTCTGTATCGGTCTCCTGCTCCTGGCACTGTTCAAATGCCGTTTCCGGACTTTCTTTTTGCTCGGTGAATGCTGTCATTTTCTTCAGCATCTCCTGGAGCTTTTGTTACTGCTCCTGAGCTTTTGTCAACGACCAAGTTTTCGATCAATGGCCTTCGGAAGTACGGCTTTCCTCTTTTCCGGAAGCCATGTAAATCGTGTGTACAACCATGCCCCCAGACTTAGAGCGTTTAGGTCCGGTGCCTTTGGAATTTGCCACACGCAATGAGATTTTCTCCGGCCTTCTCCTTTTGTGGGAGGTCGAGGTTGAAGGAGCCGTTGTAACAGGTGCCTGTGTAAAAGAAGGCCTTCGCTGTATAGTGGAGGGATGATTTTCCTCTTGTCGAGCCTTTACTTTCTTCAGTCGGCGAGAATAGTCTTTGCTGATCACAGAATCTTGGACTTTCTGCTAAACCCTGTGGATTTGGGAGGAGAGCCGTTGAGGGGACTGCTCCGGTTTTGCCTGCGTCATGTTTTCAGCAGGAAGTGGAGATTTCTTCAACACCGCGGTTGGGGAGTTCTTCCGCACCCTCCTAAGCGGTTCAAAGCTATTCCCGGTTGGAACAGCAGCGTCAACTTCCACCATTGGAGGTAGTGGAGTAAGTCCAGAGGGGGAGTTGCCCCCAGCTCTTCTCACCCGGGGCCAGTGGCGACGTCGAGCGTGCCTTGCAAATGGGACCACTTGAGTTGTGGAAACGGCTTTGTCATGCCCCCTACTTTGGTGAGGGGCTACTGTTGGTGTCAGTCTGTCGAAGACTGACGTCCGTTGAGAAGGAACGGCCAATCTTTCGAAGGCCGATTTTCTGGTAGGGGGAGCATCTTTGACGACTTCACCCGCAGCAAGAGTTGGGAGGACTATCCGTTTCGGGATAGCCCCTTCATGTATCGCGAGCCTCTTTGTGGGCCCACTTGAGCTTCGGCAAGACCTATTGAAGACTGAGGTGGCGGGCTTGGACGACCCATTAAGAGGGGCCATGGTGATTACAAGTCGATCGAAGACCGACTTCTTTGGAGCTTCCTGTGGTGGCACTGGGGTGTTGAAACTCGCTGGCAGGAGCATCGTCCCGAAGAACAATCCAATGGTGGCTTGATTCACCTGCCCAACCGGCATTGAAAAGATGGAGGCCACATTGGGCCCTTATGTCACTCCTGCGGTTTGGGCGGAGCAGGAGTTGCTGTTGCAATTTTTGCAGCTGGAAGCCATGGATGTTCACTTCTTCTTTCTGCACAGGAACAAAACACCAAATCTTAGTACCTCAAACCCAAGGGTAACCATAACAAACCGCGATTTTGTTCGCGAACACGACATACGAAGTGTGGAGTGGAAAGAGGAACAAGTCCCACCGGGCGTGCCAGAATCTGTTCACCTCCGAAAGACGCGACCGGGACGTTAGGACGTCTGGCCTGAAATTTGGGGGCAGATGCTATTTGGAATTATCCGTCCACCTCTCTGAAGATGCCAAGTTGATGTATGGCACCGTATCTCGGAGGTTTAGACGGATGTGGCCGTTATAGCAGACTTCGTCAGATCCCCCTCTTTTGCGAGGGGTTTTTGATTGTGGAAACGCTCTTCCCTGCAGGCGTAAGCCCCTGCAGTTAATTATGTTACCGCATCGCGATAACCACTTTCTCCTGCTCCGGAAGTTCACTTCGTGTCATGTGTGTTTTTATTTGTTTATGTTGAACGTGGATTGTATACGGAGACTAATTTATGTTGTCGCTTGTAGGGTATGGATTAGTCCAAATCTGTATATCTTAGATTTGGATTTGTCTTATTTAAGGATCATTAATCTGGTTTGAGACTAAGATAGACTCAAATGTATGTAAGCAGTTGAGGCTCGATTAGTTTTTTGTTAAGGATACGTTAGTCCAATTTGAGACTAAGTTCTACCTAACAAGGTTTTAGAATCATTTTTTTTTGCTTCAGATCCAACAAGAGATTGTTTGGGCTCTATTGTTTCAGTTTAGGGGCGTTTCGGTCCGTTGTCGCCATTTTTGAGGTGAAGTTCTAGTTTAAGGACATCTCGGTCTGTTGATCACTATTTTGGAGGTGAGGTTTTAGTTTAAGGACGTCTCGGTCCGTTGATCACCATTTTGGAGGTGAGATTTTAGTTTAAGCACGTCTCAGTCCGTTGATCACCATTTTGGAGGTGAGATTTTAGTTTAAGGACGTCTCGGTCCGTTGTTGCCATTTTGGAGGCAACGGGTAGTTTAAGGACATTTCGGTCCGTTGATCACTATTTTGGAGGTGAGATTTTAGTTTAAGGACATCTCGGTCCGTTGTCGCCATTTTGGAGGCAACGGTTAGTTTAAGGACATTTCGGTCTGTTATCCATCTTGCATGCACGTGTATTTGTTACGTGACGGGATGAACAACGATAATTTGGGATGCACCCAGTTTGGGGTGCGGTCTGATTTGAGGTGTGCACATCAGTTTGGAAGTGCACCAAAAAGACGTTGGTTGTTAGGACACGCCACCTCTCTGAAGACGCTGAGAAATTACAACGACATGTATCAGAGGTGTAGAGAGATGTGCCCTTGAACCAATTCCCGTATTTTAAAGAAATGAGTTAGTGGTAAACCCAGAAATCATTAGTCATATTTTGAGACTAAGATTTCCTCGAGAGAATGTGGAATGAGTATCGTTTTGGATATCATCAGTTGGAAGATCAATAGTCGTATTTGGGACTAAGAACAGTTTGGGAAAACATGAGCACAGAGGCTCGGTCGATTTGGAGATCAAAGAAGTTTTGACCTTGGGAAAACTTACCCAATTTGTGACTAGGTTTGGGTCTCCATATTTACCCTTGCAGTGCTAAGCACTGGTAAATGTAGTACTCACATGTATCCCGCGTGAGGCATTGGACCAATGTTAAACACTAAACTTTGGAGGCACTCACGTGTGAATCACGTGAGGCATTCCAAAGTGGGCGCTGTTCTTTGGGTTTTATTCCCTTTTTTACATGTAAGTGCTAAGCACTTGGTTCTTATGGCGCTCATGTGTGAACACGTGAAGCGCCCCAAAGTTGGGTACTGCCTTTTGGGTTTTATCCCCTCTTTTTTATATAAGTGCTAAGAACTTGATTGGAGATCGCGTGCAAAACACGTGACTGCCCTAGGAGGCACTTCTTGTTCTTATTTTAAGCGTTTGCGTGGGAAACACTGTTAGTTATATGTATGCCGTAGAAGCCATTACTGTACATACGATGTATATTATAGTGGATGCTTGGACATATATAGGGAGGACTTTCTTGCTCGACATGATAGTATGCTATCTGGTTGCACTTTATCTTAACATGTACACTGATTGTCTCTTTATTACATATTGATAAAGCCCTTAGGATGAGTACTTGACTACCAGAACTATGATGCAAATCATACTAGTGGGGACAGTGTAGTCGCTAAGTACATCCTTCAAATGTTCCTAGTCGTGGGTGTATCGAGACAGGGCATCGATATACCAGAGTAGACTAGTGTATAGCTTCTCGACCCATATAGATGGGCGATGGATGATCCCATATCCATTAGTGTTTGACATCAGAGATAGTATACGGGTGCTCAGTGGAGACTGGGTATACTGAACGGACTCGCCGAGAACTCCCAGATGGTATTATACCTAACGTCAGATGGCAGTTCTCTGGTGACACTGGTACAGATAAGTCTGTAGACCCGAGATCGTCATAGAGTCTTGTTTGATTCCCACTGTGCTTTGATTTCCACCTTACCACGTTCAAGAGAACGTGCAAAACGGTGGCTTTTGGGTACAGTCCCGAATCACATGGAGGCAATGAGCGATGGGAGAGGTTTCATCTCTCCCGGTATTGGGAGTTGATGTTGCGCTGTGCTCGATTGGCTATAACAGAAAGTCCCTAGCCAGGGATGCTTTTGAGATATACTGGTAAATATTATCAGTAGTTTCTCGACCCGTTATGAGCCTTATATCGACACGACTTATCGAGTTACTGGGGTCTGACGTTTACCACCCCTATACGAGATATGCGACATATCAGATGAAGAGACTGGACTGTACGGTTGTAACGTTTTAAAAATAAATAAATAAAATCATTTAGGTGAATTTTTTGATAATCGGTAAAATAAACCGTATTTTCCGTAGAACTCAACTATAATTATTTTTCAATATAGATTTAACTACACCTATTTTAACTATGTAATTACTAATATTTGGTATTTATTTGGTCACTTATAATTGTTAGTTTGATTAAATATTTTTCCTAAATTAATTAAATTCAAATATTATTTTAAGCCTTTAAATATATACATTAAATTAGTGATAAATACAAATTTGAATGGGTCAATTACACACATATGAACCATGACCACTAAAATCTAGTTGTAACATAAAAATTTTAACAAGTTAACTCCAAGTTCTAGTAGGTTCTAGGGTTGCAACTATGAAAATTTAAAATAACGTAAATTGGGAATAGAAATGGGTTTAATTGAAAATGACACATGTATGTTTTTGTTTTCCTAGAACATTCCTCACACACACACATCACCCCACTCCTTTTTCTGGCTGAAATGCAGCAGGAAACCCCCCTCATTTCTCCATCTCTTTTCTACTCTAAATCATCACAAATTCATCCTAAAAATCCAAGCTAAAACTCACAATTTCAAAGCCAATTCTTCTATAATTTTTCCTTAGCCTATTCATGAATGGATCTTGGTGTATGAAACCATTTTGGAGGAATGTTTCAAGTTAGATCTCAAGATAATTTTAAAGTAAAATTCTTAATCTAATGGCTAATTTGTTGTTTAGTTATGCTAATCTAAATTATTCAAGTGTTAATTTGGTTTTAATTGCTAGTCTAAGAAATTCAAGAAAGGGTTTGGAAATTCAAGTTAGGGTTTATCACTTAATCATGATTCCAATGGGTAATGTAAAATATTATGCAATGCAAAATGTAATCTAGTTGTTGTATTGTAAATTGTTGTTTCAAAATTGTTTAAATTAAACAATTTTGAAAACTAGGTTTTTATAGAACATATAAATAGGTTAGATAAAATTCAAGTGGGGATTTTTATCAATTGTTCATGGTTTTAATGAGTGGATTAACACATAAAGACATGCAAAATCTAATCTAAATTGTTAATTTACTAATTGTTACATTTTAATTGTTAATCTTTAAGCTATTGGTAAACTAGATTTTTATAAATCATATATATTGGTGAGATAAAATTATGATGAGGGTTGCTATCATTAGATTATGGTGTTAATGAGGAGATTAACATGTTAATTGAATGTGAAACATAATCTAGTTACTAGTTGCTTGCTTTTACTTTAAAATGGTGATAAATATGCTAATTTTGCTAACTAGGTTTTTAGAAATTGACTAAATAATTGGGATTAAAATCTAATTAGGGTTTCATGACATTATTAAAATTATAAATTATAGTTTAATACTTTAGTTCATGCAAAACCAAGCTTAGTTGTTGAATTGTGAATTTTACTTTAAAATGTGATAAAATTTGATATTTTTGCAAACTAGAATTTAGGATTTAATACAAATTGATGAGAATAAATTATAGAAATGGTTTATATAACCTAGTTATGATATTTAGTGAATATTATGACCATTAGTTACGTTTAAACATCAAGTTTTAAAATGAAACGGTTAATTGACGCTTTCTAGGTTTTGCGAAATAGAACGATTTGATTGATTTTAAGGTTTTAATGATTTAAATCCTATTTTATATTATAATTAGTGAGTTTTGGAACTACGACTTGTACGTTCGTGTTTTATCTCGATCAATCGGCGTTTGTACGCCGATGTCGAGAGTTTTTCGGTTCTTTTGCATGAGCGGGTCATAGGATTTAACCTATGCGCGTTTCATGCGCCCTTTTGGTTTTGTCCGTGATTCTGTTTATAATATTATATATGTTTGCATATAGGTACCCCTCATGTGGACTTCGGACGAGGAAGAAGTAGAGGGCAACATCGACTTCGGCAGATAAGGACCAAGTGAGTAGATGTATATCTACGGGTGAAGTCGGGTGGATGGCGTATAGCACCCCCGCAAACATAGATTAGGGATATTACTAACTGTTATTTGGAAGTCGGACGTGACCTTAGATTCTTGGCGGGTAGGGTCTTATTGAAGACTTTAGGATGGACTAGACTGATTTAGAAAGACTTAACCAGGGGATGACTGCCTTGGAGGGAATTCGTAGGTTTCATGTAGACACACACACACACACGCACACACACATACACTTGACTTGGTGTATATGTATACATATATATATGGATGGGTGTAGGTTTCTATGTGTGTGTGTGTGTGTGTGTGTGTGTAAAACATATACACATGATATGAGGATGTTATATGATATCTGGGGAAGAGACGATATGACTGGGCTTGATGCCGTGATCTATTGGATATATGATCGAGTTATGATATGAGATGTGTTATGATAGTACCGGATCGTTGGGCAATGAGATTATATAAAATATATTTATATAAACTATAAAATGTGTTGATGACATTGGGATGAACGAGACTCTAGAATAGAACCCAGATTGTAATATGTGACTTGATCACGATATGACATTTGACATGATATTTTAGTGGATCATTTGACGATGCATATTTACACAGACAATGATATACGTTTGATGATATTGGGATTTATGCGATTATAGTACAGTACCCTCGATCATGATATTGTTTGAGGATGATACTATACGAACGATGATGTATATATCTGATAGTTGACCCGTACCCCGAATTTGGGAAGTCGTACAATGGATTTTACCGTACGAGGCATAGATGTGATGATTGATCCGCACTCTTGACTCAAGAAAGTTGTACTACGTACGTGACGCTATTGAGGCTGGATCGCCGACTACTAGAGATATCGACTCAGACTTTAGGTGGATTCTTACTCCCTATCGACTAGTTTCTTTAGTTTAGTTCTTTAGTGGGTTAGATAGATACTAGTTTAGGTTCGAGTCATATACTTTGTAGTTAGATATGTATATTCTAAATGTGCGACTAATACATATTCACCTTTATATTCAGATTGTAATCATCGCATTGCATGTTCTTATATAAGTTTCTTTAGTTAATATGAAACTCTTCCTATTAGGACACCAGCACTATTACCGATGATGCGCATGATCCGCGTACACTTATTTGCCGGTTCACACACATCATCATCGGTAATTGCCATGTCACGTACACTTTAGAACATATTATCTTTTTATTGATATATCAGCTAAATGCTAGTCCAATATAATATTGTGTGATTACTCTCATGTGCTAGTTTAGACATTGTATTTATTACTTAGACACTTCATGCATTCACATATTCATATCATCATGCAGTATTGTGGGGTTTATGACGATACTCATTATTTACTTACTCATGATTTTGGGATTTTGGATTTATATGAGATTTCTGGATTTTGGGGAAAACTGCAAGAATATATATAAAAACTGCTCTCTCTCTCTCATTTTAAAATACAAGTTGCGGTTTTCTCGTGATTTATGGGTCGTCCACCATGAGATTTCATGTTTTCTGTTGGATTTCGAGACCCGATTCGAGGAGTGGATGAACCGTCTCGGGTACATGGTGGGCCCGGTATGGTACCCCGGGGCAAGAAGTTCGAGCTGTAGACGATGATCCTGGCAAGGGAAGACTACCTACCGGTGATGTCTGGCGCGGCGGATATCCAGAGGATACCGACCGTTGTCATGAGATTTGATGATATGGGCCGATACGGACTGACGGAGCCCAAGATATTGAGACTATGAGATATTGAGACTATGAGGTATTGAGACTTTGAGATATACATGTTTTGTGTCGATACTTGACACAGATTTCCATGGATTTCATTGATGATGTTTCAGATTAGCATACAAATTTTACTATGATAAAAGTTAAAGATTTCTTATACAGATATATCCAGATTTCATGGTTGATTGTTTTACATTCATGCTGTATGCATACTCATACACATGACATGTTACTACTTAAGGCACTGACACGAGCACTGAGTATTGCACTTACGCATAGCTTATTACCCTGCCACTACTAGATGACTAGTGATACATATTAAGTATATTATTATGACCTAGGAGAGCGTCGTGCATGCGATTTCTACTCGTAGATCTCTTGTACTCACGAGTTGGCAACTCACACCCGTTGTGCCAATTTTTCTTACAGGTTTCGATGTACAGGTTTCTTTGGCAGCTTGCTGGCACATCATTTCATTCAGGGTGATTTTCTTGGTAGGTTGGTTCACTTGCATCAGAACCGCCGTTGTACTTTTTATCATTTCATTTGTATCTAGTAAGCTCCATCAACCAGACTTGTATTACTTGATAATTTAGTAGACCAGTTGCTTATTCTTTCGACCTTAGAGTCGCGATTATATTATTATGGTTTACTGGTGGTTTTGATGGTTTTCTTTGAGTTTTGTTCCTCGCCCTTTGGCGTTGTATATTATTTTACATGCGTGGTTGTGACCGCCAATTGGCGAATAGCTAGCTCCCGCTTGGGGATGCCTTTCTATTGTTGCTTATGTATATATTCTTATTTGTACCCGTTCGGGGCCAGTTTTTACAAAGGAGACTCTGCCGAAATTTTAAGAAATTTGATGTTTCTTTTAAACATGTTTTCCTACACTTCTTCTTTTAAATGGTTTAGATTTCTGGCTTCGGCTTACTTAGATTACGTTACGCCTTTAGACGTTTCGTAATTTAAGTGCCGGTCACGTTCCGTACCTTCGGGTCCTGACAAAGTTGGTATCAGAGCGCTAGGTTTAACCCTTGTCTAAGTCTAGGTTGACCTTGGTTGATGGAGTAGGTGACTTAGGTAGAGTGACGTACCGTGGGTATGATCCGCGGCATACTTATGATACGCTACTCTACTTAAGAAGCCTTAGGATGTACATTTCTTTGCACCATATTCTATTCGTTCCTTTGATCTATCTTCGTCGATATCGGATGGTGGTTTCTGTTACCACGGTCGCACGGACAGAGAGAGCTGCGGCTCGAATGCGATGATCGTTAGGGTATCGTCTATTCTTGAGGATTGAAGTATTGTTTAGCGTGCGGATGAAGGGTATTCACATGTCGTCCAGGCGAAATTAAAAGGTTCGAACGAATGTCAGAAACCCATTTCCCCAAGTTTAAGGTATCCGGAAGAACATGCAGGTATTTCTATGGACCCTCTAGAAGAATGAAACCCTAACTCGACATAATGACCATGAGAACGCCTTTGAACCTTAGGGTTTACGGCAGTTCCGCGGTGCCATTAGTGAGGATTGGGTTTGCTTTTCTACGGCTGGTCCACAGATGCTGGGGCATGTGCTGGATATTTTTAAACTGTACTTGAGTGTTGAGCTCTCGGGGAATTATGGGATTTTGATGAATCGATCGAAAAGTTTAACGTAGTCCGGATATCAAGTGATGGGATAGATTACTCGGGATACTCTAGAGATGGGTATATCCGTTTGTAGCATAGTTCATACAGCTACGAAGAGACGAGTTCGAATCAGCCGACACCAGAGAGAAGAGGAGCACATCAACGTCGGTGATTACGATTTACGATTGGTGATTCGAATATCACATTTCCGTTGTAGGATTCTGGTATTTTGATGATTTCGTTTTATGATTGGTATTTCTTATGTGTACATTCATTACACTCTATTCGTGTTCCATATATCAGTTGTATTGATGCTATTTTGTGCATGCCCAGTGTACTCGATTTGGTTATATACATTTTGAGATATTGATTTGATTTCGTGCATATTGGTTGCACATGATTTCGACGTATGCTTCGGCATAGTTTTCATGCACTTTTCGTACTGTGATTTCGATTTTGATATTCGGTATATGTTTTCATGCACCATGTGCAATTGATTAAGATTCTTGCGCACACTTGCCGCACTTGATGCGATTTTGTGCACACCAGATGCACTAAATTGGGATTTGTGCAGATTAGATGCACCTAATATTGTCGCCGTACATGCCCGTTGCACTTGACAGATATTTTTTGTGCACACCCGTTGCACTCAGTTTTGTTTCTTTGCATATTCGTGGCTTCTGTATTTGGTTTCGATTTCAGTGTGCACCGGACGCACATGATATTTTTATGCTATAATTGGGATTGATTTCATTTGAGCAGTATGTTTTTATATTAATTACTATTTGGTTTAGTAACCAGGCAGGACGTGTATGTTTAATAAAAGATATATATGTATAGCTATTTTTCAAAAATGAACGTCCACTGCTTGTGTCGTGTTTCGCGCATCGCGCGGTGACTTAGGAAAGGTTTTGCATGGATTTCTTTTCAGATGTTTGAACGGTTTTATAACGATGTGTATCATAAATATGTTTAAGTTTTGAGTATATCATGTTGAGTTCATATTGGACTTTGACATTGTATTTTTACCATAACTCCGATGATTGCGTGATGCTTGAAGAAGTTTTGATTTTGAGTTATGTACTTGATTTTCGTGCGCATGCAATGTGCTGAGATGTGTTTTAAGTATTGATGATCTCGGAGCCCCGACGATTTGAGTGCTTTACTGAAACGTTTTAGTATATGGGGGGAGTTTTAATTTAAATTCAGGGACCGAATTTCTTTAAGGGGGAAAGATTGTAACGTTTTAAAAATAAATAAATAAATAAATAAAATCCTTTAGGTGAATTTTCTGATAATCGGTAAAATAAACCGTATTTTCTGTAAAACTCAACTACAATTATTTTTCAATATAGATTTAAATACGCCTATTTTAACTATGTAATTACTAGTATTTGGTATTTATTTGGTCACTTAAAAATGTTAGTTTGATTAAATATTTTTCCTAAATTAATTAAATTCAAACACTATTTTAAGCCTTTGAATATATACATTAAATTAGTGATAAATACAAATTTGAATGGGTCAATTACACACATATGAATCATGACCACTAAAATTTAGTTGTAACATAAAATTTTTAACAAGTTAACTCCAAGTTCTAGTAGGTTCTAGGGTTGCAACTATGGAAATTTAAAATAACGTAAATTGGGAATAGAAATGGGTTTAATTGAAAATGACACATGTATGTTTTCGTTTGCCTTGAACATTCCACACACACACACATCACCCTACTCCTTTTTCTGGATGAAATGCAGCAGGAAACCCCGCTCATTTCTCCATCTCTTTTCAACTCTAAATCATCACAAATTCATCCTAAAAATCCAAGCTAAAACTCACAATTTCGAAGCCAATTCTTCTACAATTTTTCCTTAGCCTATTCATGAATGGATCTTAGTGTATGAAACCATTTTGGAGGCATGTTTCAAGTTAGATCTCAAGATAATTTTGAGGTAAAATTCTTAACATGATGGCTAATTTGTTGTTTAGTTATGCTAATCTAAATTATTCAAGTATTAATTTGGTTTTAATTGCCAGTCTAAGAAATTCAAGAAAGGGTTTGGAAATTCAAGAAAGGGTTTATCACTTTATCATGAATCCAATGGGTAATGTAAAATATTATGCAATGCAAAATGTAATCTAGTTGTTGTATTGTAAATTGTTGTTTCAAAATTGTTTATATTAAACAATTTTGAAAACTAGGTTTTTATAGAACATATAAATAGGTTAGATAAAATTCAAGTGGGGATTTTTATCAATTGTTCATGGTTTTAATGAGTGGATTAACACATAAAAACATGCAAAATCTAATCTAAATTGTTAATTTACTAATTGTTACATTTTAATTGTTAATCTTTAAGCTATTGGTAAACTAGATTTTTATAAATCATGTATATTGGTCAGATAAAATTATGATGAGGGTTGCTATCATTAGATTATGGTGTTAATGAGGAGATTAACATGTTAATTGAATGTGAAACATAATCTAGTTACTAGTTGCTAGCTTTTACTTTAAAATGGTGATAAATATGCTAATTTTGCTAACTAGGTTTTTAGAAATTGACTAAATAATTGGGATTAAAATCTAATTAGGGTTTCATGACATTATTAAAATTATAAATTGTAGTTTAATACTTTAGTTCATGCAAAACCAAGCTTAGTTGTTGAATTGTGAATTTTGCTTTAAAATGTGTTAAAATTTGATATTTTTGCAAACTAGAATTTAGGATTTAATACAAATTGATGAGAATAAATTATAGAAATGGTTTATATAACCTAGTTATGATATTTAGTGAATATTATGACCATTAGTTATGTTTAAACATCAAGTTTTAAAATGAAACGGTTAATTGACGCTTTCTAGGTTTTGTGAAATAGAACGATTTGATTGATTTTAAGGTTTTAATGATTTAAATCCTATTTTATATTATAATTAGTGAGTTTTGGAACTACGACTTGTACGTTCGTGTTTTATCTCGATCAATCGGCGTTTGTACGGCGATGTTGAGGGTTTTTCGGTTCTTTTGCATGAGCGGGTCATAGGATTTAACCTATGTGGGTTTCGTGCGCCGTTTTGGTTTTGTCCGTGATTCGGTTTACAATATTATATATGTTTGTGTATAGGTACACCTCATGTGGACTTCGGTCGAGGAAGAAGTGGAGGGTGACATCGACTTCGGCAGACAAGGACCAGGAGAGTAGATGTATATCTACGGGGGAAGTCGGGTAGATGGCGTATAGCACCCCCGCAAACGTAGAATAGGGACATTACTTACTGTTATTAGGAAGTCGGACGTGACCTTAGATTCTTGGCGGGTAGGGTCCTATTGAAGACTTTAGGATGGACTAGACTGATTTAGAAAGACTTAACTAGAGGATGACTTCCTTGGAGGGAATTCGTAGGTTTCATATAGACACACACACGCACACGCACATACACTTGACTTGGCGTATATGTATACATATATATATATATGAATGGGTGTAGGTTTCTATATGTATGTATGTATGTAAATATATATATATAACATATACACGTGATATGAGGATGTTATATGATATCTGGGGAAGAGTCGATATGACTGGGCTTGATACCGTGCTCTATTGGATATATGATCGAGTTATGATATGAGATGTGTTATGATAGTAACGGATCGTTGGGCAATGAGATTATATAAAATATATTTATATAAACGATAAAATGTGTTGATGACATTGGAATGAACGAGACTCTAGAATAGAACCCATATTGTAATATATGGCTTGATCACGATATGACATTTGACATGATATTTTAGTGGATTATTTGACGATGCATATTTATACAGACAATGATATATGTTTGATGATATCGGGATGTATGCGATTATCGTACAGTACCCTTGATCTTGATATTGTTTAAGGATGATACTATACGAATGATGATGTATATATCTGATAGTTGACCCGTACCCCGAATTTGGGAAGCCCTGCGATGGATTTTACCGTACGAGATATAGATGTGATGATTGATCCGCACTCTTGACTCGAAGAAGTCGTACTATATACATGACTTTATTGAGGCTGGATCGCCGACTACTAGAGATATCGACTCAGATTTTAGGTGGATTCTTACTCCCTATCGACTAGTTTCTTTAGTTTAGTTCTTTAGTGGGTTAGATAGATACTAGTTTAGGTTCGAGTCATATACTTTGTAGTTAGATATGTATATTCTAAATGTGCGACTAATACACATTCACCCTTATATTCAGATTGTAATCATCGCATTGCATGTTCCGTAACTTCGGGTCCTGACAAAGTTGGTATCAGAGCGCTAGGTTTAACCCTTGTTTAAGTCTAGCTTGACCTTGGTTGATGGAGTAGGTGATTTAGGTAGAGTGACGTACCGTGGGTATGATCCGCGGCATATTTACGATACGCTACTCTGCTTAAGAAGCCTTAGGATGTACATTTCTTTGCACCGTATTCTATTCGTTCCTTTGATCTATCTTCGTCGATATCGGATGGTGGTTTCTGTTACCACGGTCGCACGGACAGAAGGAGCTGCAGCTCGAATGCGATGACCGTTAGGGTATCGTCTATTCTTGAGGATTGAAGTATTGTTTAGCATGCAGACGAAGGGGGTCACGCCCCGCTTCCCAGTATACAGCGAAGGGGACGCGACTGGTCCGCTACGTATTTACTCAGAAGCAAATACGCTAAGCGTATCTAAGCAATATAAAGATAAATACACAAGAGACAAGAGATATAAAAACAGCAGCAACTTTATTTATTAACATTCTTTTGTACAATGCATGAAAAGTAAATACAACTGAAATAAAAGCGATGCCTAAACAATGGCATAACAGGAAATGAAAGGTACTGAATGGAAAATGTACAATGTCTAGAGCTCGGGGTCTTCACGGAACTGGTCCAAGTCTTCAGCAGTAGGTTCGATCTCTGACGTGTCCAGATCACTTGACGACATTCAAAGAAGAAAGAAATAGAACGTCGTCAGCGAACAGGTCACTCGGTAAGTCCCAAAGATAAGAGGAGAAATTGAATAGACAGAGCGTAAGGGAGAGAGAGAGAGTAGCTTTTACAGTTGTTTTATATTGTTATATTGTTGTATTTAGTGTTAACGCTGTTGTTTGTAGCTTGGTACAGAAGATACCAGTGTATACGAGGGGAGTCCCACTTACACCGGGGACTTTGGTAACCTGTAGTATAAGGCTCCGTCGATAATACCACGGAACAACGGCATGGATATAATTACGTCTTAAGTGACCACCTCGTGCCACCTTTAACATATTCCGTACCAGTCTACCCCTTAAACCCCGTAGTGTTTTATTTGTATTGTTTTGTACTGTAACTTGTATTGAATGTATAATTAAAAGACTGACCGAAACCAAGATATCAGTAAACGGATGTAACCGTAGAATCATGTAAATGGAATAACTGGAGAACCATGTAAATGGAATGTATATCCATGGTTCGGTTCAGTCAAGTTGTATAGATTGATAATTGGATTCATGGATTTATGTTGAAAATTGTAAATTGTAGATTGTACTTGAATCATATTCAAGCCAGATTAATCAGACTCAAATCCGAGTCAGACAATTGGAAATGTAAGTCGAAGTCCTATAATTGCTAGGGTCCTTAGGGTAATTTATAAACTTGAGGGGGTTTTATGTAAAAATACTTTTATATACTTTTCAAAATACACCTCAAGTATTCTTTATTCGTCTTTAGAGTTGTAATGAATGTGGATTTTTTATTGAGCCATTTCTAGTGAAAATATCCTAGTTTTATAAATAAGGTATTTATCTGTAATATTGATTTATTTGAAGTTCTTGATATTTTAGTGTAAATTCATTCTTGTGATTTTTAGAAAAAGGTGAAATATTTATATCATGATAAAATAGATATTTAAATGATAAAAATACATATATTTATACAAAGATAATTTTAATAAATATTTTATATTCCAAAAATCTCATTTTTCTTAACATGTCGTATTTTAAACCTTTCGAGACCGAATGCTCCTTGCGGAGGTCTGAATCTCGCACTACTAAACCCGAGGATGTGCGATAATCCACACCATCCCAAACGGGTTCCCCAAAAATGGGTTGTAGCGGCGTTTTGCAAAAATTGTAAAATACTAATCCTTTAGAAAACGGTTTTATAAAGTAAAAGGTATTTATTTGTAAAAATGTCAATTTTCCGTATTTTAGATTCTAGGGTTTCCTAAATCAACTAGTCTATTTCTAAATGGTCTAAACGACCAGTCATTAGATGCCTTAAATCGCCTCTTCACCGCCAATTATGGCCAGGTAAGTACAAGAGAGGAAAGGAGGGATCCGCTCACGAATCACCGTGAGACGGGCCTTTTAAAGTTACCTTTCTCACTTGCCTGGCCTAGACACCACAAAGTCAGGTTTAGATAAACGATCGATGTCTACAACTTATCGTATTTTTCTAATAAGAGGTATTTATTTAAAAGTGTATCAAATCTAAAACTTTTAGGAATGGTTTTATTAAGAATATGGTATTTAAATGAAAGTATTGTTTTATCGTATTCTATGTTTTTTTATGATATCGTTTTAGGTTGTATATGAGTGTGTGTGGAGGTAGGTCATTACCTCGTGCTCTACTTTAAATGTATAGTAAGGTTAAGGGGGTTAAATGTGAAATCGAAACATTGTGGTATTTAAGTGAAAAATACGATAAATTGAAAAGGCTATCATTTCATGTGATGAAACTTTTTCAAATTATTTTTTAAATATTCAATAGTCAACATAAAGATGTTTAAGTATGAATGTATTGGTGAGAAGTGAAATTTTATAGAAAACCGAATCGGAAATCGGATTTGTTCCGATTCCGTTGGGTTTTGTAATTTCGTATTTTAGAGAATAAGAAAGAGGGATAGAATGGGACTTACGGGTTTCGATTAAGCAAAGGAGTGAGGGGGACTAAAGGGGTTGCCGAGGCGTTGCTTCGTCGCCGGTTGTTCCTAAAAACGTCGCCGGAATTTCCGCCGGAATTTCGTCGGACCTTCGCCGCGAACTTGTTTTCAAAGTACACAACTCTTGAGAACTTTTTGAGAGAGTGGGCTCAGGATTTTGGGATGAGAGGGTAGAGGGTAGAGGGTGTATTTATAGGGTAGGTTAGGGGTAGGGTAGGTGAAGGGGTTTTGATAAAAAAATGTAAAAATTATAGAAAATTCATTAAAATTTGAGTAATTAGGTGTTAATGGGTATTCTGGAACCGATCCATTAATTTAAAGTGTGCAGGGGGTTAGGAAGGCGAAGTGCCCCAACTTTCATGTTGGGGACTCGGCCGTCCGGCCGAGTCCGGCCGGCGGCGCCGGCCCGAGTCAGCCGGTCCGCCGGCCGACTCGGTCGAGTCGGGGTGCCGAGGGGTGGGGGGTCTCGTGGGGTAAGCACTGGTATATTTAGATTTTAAAGTTCAGTTCATGGTTTGGGAGTTATGGTGTGTGGACTGTTGGGCTTCCAAAGAATTTTAAACAAAATAAATACAAAAATAATGTGGGGCATGGGATTTGAACTCTGGTGGCTTGGTTTAGCAGTGCAAGGTATTACTAATGATCTACAAGCTCTTTCTTGTAATTAAATTGCTAATTAATTACTTAAGTCTTGTGCTCAGGCAATAAATATCCCTTTTTTAGATTTTGAAAAAATTAATTTAAAAAATTGTATAGGAAAAAGTGTATAAGAAAATTAAGGTTGTTACATTCTACCCTCCTTATAAAAATTTCGTCCTCGAAATTTGTAAAACGAAAGTGTAACAGATTCAAGGATAGTTTGGTGAGAGTGTGTGAAGAATGACAAAGTGATGCAAGGGTGTGAAAAAGGTTGAAGAGAATTACCAGGGTTATCCTGACCAACCGTATCAGCTTCTACGGCTGCCAAATTGTAAACCTGGCGTCTCGGCACGTTCCTCCTAGCTGGAGGCATATTCCCCTGAACCCGAGGCATGTTTCTCAGTGCCTGATGGAATTGGCGATTTGGCTGAGCAGGGAATCCACGTAGAGGTGGTGCTGGGAGTGCAGGACGAGTTGCAGGAGCCTGGATAGCTGGCTGCTGCGGGTAGTTGGCGGGTGTGTGCGCTGGGTTGCGTCTATAAGAACAGTTTCCAATTCCGTGATTGGACGCGCCACAAACCAAGCATAGGCCTTTTGCGCGCCTATAGTCCTTCCACAAGTGTCCTTCCCTCTTGCAATAAAAGAAAAAATCGGGTCTTGGCCGATCCTTGACTTCTTCCAGTCTTCTGAGTTCAACAGCTGGCCTTGAAGAAGCCCCTCTTGCCATTTGAGTGGCAAGGTGTTTCACTCCTGCAGATTGAGGTCTGCCCCTTGCCTTTATCACTGCTTTATAACGGCGGGCAGCTTCCAGAGCATCCTCGTGAGTCGGAAATTTCCCTGTGGCTAGTGCAGCCTGGATTTCCTTGTCTAAACCTTGTTGAAATCAACGGGCTCTGATCTCATCCGTTGGTATCAGGTGTGCCGCAAATCGGCTTAGCATGGTGAATTTTAGCGTCATATTCATCCACTGACTTGTCCTACATTGAACCTTGTTGTAGATGAATGAACTGCTGCTCCATGGAAACCTGGCAGTCACAGGGAAGTACTTCGAGTCGAACTTCTCTCGAAAAGTCTTCCATTCAATAGACTATACAAGACGGCTTTCTTCCGCCTTCCACCAGTTCCGTGCATTGTCCGTGAGTTGCAGCTTTGCAACTAGGACCCAAGCTATTTCTGGCACTTGTGCTGCCGCCAGATCATCCTCGATACTTTGAGCCCATTCCTCAGCTTCCAGTGGGCTCCCCTTTCCTGAGAACTGTTTGGGATGTAAAGCTCTGAATTGCTTCACCCCAGGTGCTTCAGCCTCAGGACGGTTCAAGAGCTGCTGCTGTCCCTCTAGGAGGCTGCGGATTGCCTCAAGCAGAACCGTTTACTCATTGAGTGGAGCAGGAACGGCAGGTGTGACTGGTAGTAGTGGAGGTGTGTTGTTGACATTGATGCTGGTGTTGTTTGGTGAATCCATAACCTAGAATGAAAAATTTAGATTAGGACAGATTCAAGATATAAGATTCAAGGAATATGAAACTGATAAGATTCAAGGAACATGAATTGTAAAGAATGTTTTAGTTGCTGGTTCTTGTGTTATATTGCTTAGGTTGTTCACGCAGAACAGAACTGCATGATAGGGATTCATACAGCTCTGACCTGCATGGGCCAAAACCTGTCACGCCCCGCTTCCCAGTATACGGCGAAGAGGACGCGACTGGTCCGCTATGTATTTACTCAGAAGCAAATACGCTAAGCGTATCTAAGCAATATAAAGATAAATACACAAGAGACAAGAGATATAGAAACAGCAGCAACTTTATTTATTAACATTCTTTTGTACAATGCATGAAAAGTAAATACAACTGAAATAAAAGCGATGCCTAAACAATGGCATAACAGGAAATGAAAGGTATTGAATGGAAAATGTACAATGTCTAGAGCTCGGGGTCTTCACTGAACTGGTCCAATTCTTCAGCAGTAGGTTCGATCTCTGATGTATCCAGATCACCTGACGACATTAAAAGAAGAAAGAAATAGAATGTCGTCAACGAACAGGTCGCTCGGTAAGTCCCAAAGATAAGAGGAGAAATAGAATAGACAGAGAGTAAGGGAGAGAGAGAGAGAGTAGCTTTTACAGTTGTATTATATTGTTATATTGTTGTATTTAGTGTTAACGCTGTTGTTTGTAGCTTGGTACAGAAGATGCCGGTGTATGCGAGGGGAGTCCCATTTACACCGGGGACTTTGGCAACCTGTAGTACAAGGCTCCGTCGATAATACCATGGAACAACGGCATGGATGTAATTACGTCTTAAGTGACCACCTCGTGCCACCTTTAACATATTCCGTACCAGTCTACCCCTTAAACCCCGTAGTGTTTTATTTGTATTGTTTTGTACTGTAACTTGTATTGAATGTATAATTGAAAGACTGACCGAAACCATGATATCAGTAAACGGATGTAACCGTAGAATCATGTAAATAGAATAACTGGAGAACCATGTAAATGGAATGTATATCCATGGTTCGGTTCGGTCAAGTTATATAGATTGATAATTGGATTCATGGATTCATATTGAAAATTGTAAATTGTAGATTGTACTTGAATCAAATTCAAGCCAGATTAATCAGACTCAAACCCGAGTCAGACAATTAGAAATGTAAGTCGAAGTCCTATAATTGCTAGGGTCCTTAGGGTAATTTATAAACTTGAGGGGGTTTTATGTAAAATTACTTTTATATACTTTTCAAAATACACATCAAGTATTCTTTATTCGTCTTTAGAGTTGTAATGAATGTGGATTTTATATTGAGCCATTTCTAGTGAAAATATCCTAGTTTTATAAATAAGGTATTTATCTGTAATATTGATTTATTTGAAATTCTTGATATTTTAGTGTAAATTCATTCTTGTGATTTTTAGAAAAAGGTAAAATATTTATATCATGATAAAATAGATATTTAAATGATAAAAATACATATATTTATACAAAGATAATTTTAATAAATATTTTTTATTCCAAAAATCTCATTTTTCTTAACATGTCGTATTTTAAATTTTTCGAGACCGAATGCTCCTTGCGGAGGTCTGAATCCCGCACTACTAAGCCCGAGGATGTGCGATAATCCACACCGTCCTAAACGGGTTCCCCAGAAATGGGTTGTAGCGGCGCTTTGCAAATATTGTAAAATACTAATCCTTTAGAAAACGGTTTTATAAAGTAAAAGGTATTTATTTGTAAAAATGTCAATTTTCCGTATTTTAGATTCTAGGGTTTCCTAAATCAACTAGTCTATTTCTAAATGATCTAAACGACAAGTCGTTAGATGCCTCAAATCACCTCTTCACCACCAATTGTAGCCAGGTAAGTACAAGTGAGGAAAGGATGGATCCGCTCACGAATCACCGTAAGACGGGCCTTTTAAAGTTACCTTTCTCACTTGCCTAGCCTAGACACCACAAAGTCAGGTTTAGATAAACGACCGATGTCTACAACTTATCGTATTTTCCTAATAAAAGGTATTTATTTAAAAGTGTATCAAATCTAAAACTTTTAGGAATGGTTTTATTAAGAATATGGTATTTAAATGAAAGTATTGTTTTATCTTATTCTAAGTTTTTTGATGATATCGTTTTAGGTTGTATATGCATGTATATGGAGGTAGGTCATTATCTCGTGCTCTACTTTAAATGTATAGTAAGGTTAAGGGGGTTAAATGTGAAATCGAAACATTGTGGTATTTAAGTGAAAATTACGATTAATTGAAAAGGCTATCATTTCATGTGATGAAACTTGTTCAAATTATTTTTTAAATATTCAATAGTCAACATAAAGATGTTTAAGCATGAATGTATTGGTGAGAAGTGAAATTTTATAGAAAACCGAATCGGAAATCGGATTTGTTCCGATTCCGTCGGGTTTTGTAATTTCGTATTTTAGAGAATAAGAAAGAGAGATAGAATAGGACTTACGGGTTTCGATTAAGCAAAGGAGTGAGAGGGACTAAAAGGGTTGCCGAGACGTTGCTTCGTCGCCGGTTGTTCCTAAAAACGTCGCCGGAATTTCCGCCGGAATTTCGCCGCGAACTTGTTTTCAAAGTACACAACTCTTGAGAACTTTTTGAGAGAGTGGGCATAGGATTTTGGGATGAGAGGGTAGAGAGTAGGGGGTGTATTTATAGGGTAGGCTAGGGGTAGGGTAGGTGAAGGATTTTCGATAAAAAAAATGTAAAAATTATAGAAAATTCATTAAAATTTGAGTAATTAGGTGTTAATGGGTATTCTGGAACCGATCCATTAATTTAAAGTGTGCAGAGGGATTAGGAAGGCGAAGAGCCCCAACTTTCATGTTGGGGACTCGGCCATCCAGCCGAGTCCGGCCTGCGGCGCCGGCCTGAGTCGGCCGGTCCGCCGGCCGACTCGGGGTGCCGGGGGGTGGGGGGTCTCGTGGGGTAAGCACTGGTATATTTAGATTTTAAAGTTCAGTTCAAGTTTCGAGAGTTATGGTGTGTGGACTGTTGGGCTTCCAAATAATTTTAAACAAAATAAATACAAAAATAATGTGGGGCATGGGATTTGAACTCTGGTGGCTTGGTTCAGCAGTGCAAGGTATTACCAATGAGCTACAAACTCCTTCTTGTAATTAAATTGCTAATTAATTACTTAAGTCTTGTGCTCAGGCAATAAATATCCTTTTTTGGATTTTGAAAAAATTAATTTAAAAATTTGTATAGGAAAAAGTGTATAAGAAAATTAGGGTTGTTACAAAGGGTGTTCACATGTCGTCCAGACGAAGTTAAAAGGTTCGAATGAATGTCAGAAACCCATCTTCCCAAGTTTAAGGTATTCGGAAGAACATGCAGGTATTTCTATGGACCCTCTAGAAGAATGAAACCCTAACTCGACATAATGACCATGAGAACGCCTTTAAACCTTAGGGTTTACGGCAGTTCCACGGTGCCATTAGTGAGGCTTGGGTTTGCCCTTCTACGGCTAGTCCGTAGATGCTGGGGCATGTACTGGATATTTTTAAACTGTACTTGAGTGTTGAGCTCTCGGGGAATTATGGGATTTTGATGAATCGATCGAAAAGTTTAACGTAGTCCGGATATCAGGTGAAGGGATAGATTACTCGGGAGAGTCTAGAGATGGGTATATCCATTTGTAGCACAGTTCATACAGCTACGAAGAGACGAGTTCGAATCAGCCAACCCCAGAGGGAAGAGGAGCACATCAACATCAGTGATTACGATTTACGATTGGTGATTCGAATATCACATTTCCGTTGTTTGGATTCTGGTATTTTGATGATTTCGTTTTATGATTGGTATTTCCTATGTGTACATTCATTACACTCTATTCGTGTTCCATATATCAGTTGTATTGATGTTGTTTTGTGCATGCCCAGTGCATTCGATTTGGTTTTATACATTTTAAGATATTTATTTGATTTCGTGCATATGGGTTGCACATGATTTCGACATATGCTTCGGCATAGTTTTCATGCACTTTTCGTACTGTGATTTCAATTTTGATATTCGGTATATGTTTTCATGCACCATGTGCACTTGATTGAGATTCTTGCGCACACTTGCCACACTTGATGCGATTTTGTGCACACCAGATGCACTAAATCGGGATGTGTGCATATTAGATGCACCTGATATTGTTATCGTGCACGCCCGTTGCACTTGACAGATGTTTTTGGTGCACACCCGTTGCACTCAGTTTTGTTTCTGTGCATATTCGTGGCTTCTGTATTTGGTTTCGATTTCAGTGCGCACCGGACACACATGATATTTTTATGCTGTAATTGGGATTGATTTCATTTTGAACAGTATGTTTTTATAATAATTACTATTTGGTTTAGTAACCAGGCGGGACGTGTATGTTAAAAAAAGATATATATGTATAGCTATTTTTCAAAAATAAACGTCCGCTGCTTGTGCCGTGTTTCGCGCATCGCGCGGTGACTTAGGAAAGGTTTTGCATGGATTTTTTTTCAGATGTTTGGACGGTTTTATAACGATCATATATATGTTTAAGTTTTGAGTATATCATGTTGAGTTCATATTGGATTTTGACATTGTGTTTTTACCATAACTCCGATGATTGCGTGATGCTTGACGGAGTTTTGATTTTGAGTTATGTACTTTCTTTTCGTGCGCATGCAATGTGCTGAGATGTGTTTTAAGTATTGATGATCTCGGAGCCCCGACGATTTGAGTGCTTTACTGAAACGTTTTAGTATTTGGGGGGAGTTTTAATTTAAATTCGGGGACCGAATTTCTTTAAGGGGGAAAAATTGTAACGTTTTAAAAATAAATAAATAAATAAATAATATCCTTTAGGTGAATTTTCTGATAATCGGTAAAATAAACAGTATTTTCCGTAAAACTCAACTACAATTATTTTTCAATATAGATTTAAATATGCATATTTTAACTATGTAATTACTAGTATTTGGTATTTATTTGGTCACTTATAATTGTTAGTTTGATTAAATATTTTTCCTAAATTAATTAAATTCAAATATTATTTTAAGCCTTTAAATATATACATTAAATTAGTGATAAATACAAGTCAATTACACACATATGAACCATGAACACTAAAATCTAGTTGTAACATAATATTTTTAACAAGTTTACTCCAAGTTCTAGTAGGTTCTAGGGTTGCAACTATGGAAATTTAAAATAACGTAAATTGGGAATAGAAATGGGTTTAATTGAAAATGACAAATGTATGTTTTTGTTTCCCTAGAACATTCCACACACACACACACATCACCCCACTCCTTTTTCTGGCTGAAATGCAGCAGGAAACCCCCTTCATTTCTCCATCTCTTTTATACTCTGAATCATCACAAATTCATCCTAAAAATCCAAGCTAAAACTCATAATTTCAAAGCCAATTCTTCTACAATTTTTCCTTAGCCTATTTATGAATGGATCTTGGTGTATGAAACCATTTTGGAGGCATGTTTCAAGTTAGATCTCAAGATAATTTTAAAGTAAAATTCTTAACCTAATGGCTAATTTGTTGTTTAGTTATGCTAATCTAAATTATTCAAGTGTTAATTTGGTTTTAATTGCTAGTCTAAGAAATTCAAGAAAGGGTTTGGAAATTCAAGTTAGGGTTTATCACTTAATCATGATTCTAATGGGTAATGTAATATCTTATGCAATGCAAAATGTAACCTAGTTGTTGTATTGTAAATTGTTGTTTCAAAATTGTTTAAATTAAACAATTTTGAAAACTAGGGTTTTTTAAAACATATAAATAGGTTAGATAAAATTCAAGTGGGGATTTTTATCAATTGTTCATGATTTTAATGAGTGGATTAACACATAAAGACATGTAAAATCTAATCTAAATTGTTAATTTACTAATTGTTACATTTTAATTGTTAATCTTTAAGCTATTGGTAAACTAGATTTTTATAAATCATGTATATTGGTGAGATAAAATTATGATGAGGGTTGCTATCATTAGATTATGGTGTTAATGAGAAGATTAACATATTAATTGAATGTGAAACATAATCTAGTTACTAGTTGCTAGCTTTTACTTTAAAATGGTGATAAATATGCTAATTTTGCTAACTAGCTTTTTAGAAATTAACTAAATAATTGGGATTAAAATCTAATTAGGGTTTCATGACATTATTAACATTATAAATTATAGTTTAATACTTTAGTTCATGCAAAACCAAGCTTAGTTGTTGAATTGTGAATTTTGCTTTAAAATGTGTTAAAATTTGGTATTTTTGCAAACTAGAATTTAGGATTTAATACAAATTGATGAGAATAAATTATAGAATTGGTTTATATAACCTAGTTATGATATTTAGTGAATATTATGACCATTAGTTATGTTTAAACATCAAGTTTTAAAATGAAACGGTTAATTGACGCTTTCTAGGTTTTGCGAAATAGAACGATTTGATTGATTTTAAGGTTTTAATTATTTAAATCCTATTTTATATTATAATTAGTGAGTTTTGGAACTACGACTTGTACGTTCGTGTTTTATCTCGATCAATCGGCGTATGTACGCCGATGTCGAGGGTTTTCGGTTCTTTTGCATGAGCGGGTCATAGGATTTAACCTATGCGCGTTTCGTGCGCCGTTTCGGTTTTGTCCGTGATTCGGTTTAAAATATTATATATGTTTGCATATGGGTACCCCTCATGTGGACTTCGGACGAGGAAGAAGAGGAGGGCGACATCGACTTCGGCAGACAAGAACCAGGTGAGTAGATATATGTCTACGGGGGAAGTCAGGTGGATGGCGTATAGCACCCCCGCAAACGTAGAATAGGGATATTACTTACTGTTATTAGGAAGTCGGACGTGACCTTAGATTCTTCGCAGGTAGGGTCCTATTGAAAACTTTAGGATGGACTAGACTGATTTAGAAAGACTTAACCAGGGGATGACTGCCTTGGAGGGAATTCGTAGGTTTCATGTAGACACACACGCACGCGCGCACACACACATACACTTGACTTGGTGTATATGTATACATATATATATGAATGGGTGTAAGTTTCTATATGTATATATATATATACATATAATAAAGTCAAGATATTGTTAAAGATGATACTATACGAATGATGTTGTATATATCTGATAGTTAACCCGTACCCCGAATTTGGGAAGCCGTACGATGAATTTTACCATACGAGGTATAGATGTGATGATTGATCCGCACTCTTGACTCTAGGAAGTCGTACTATATACGTGACTTTATTGAGGCTGGATCACCGAATACTAGAGATATCGACTAAGACTTTAGGTGGATTCTTACTCCCTATCGACTAGTTTCTTTAGTTTAGTTCTTTTGTGGGTTAGATAGATACTAGTTTAGGTTCGAGTCATATACTTTGTAGTTAGTTATGTATATTCTAAATGTGCGATTAATACACATTCACCTTTATATTCAGATTGTAATCATCGCATTGCATGTTCTTATATAAGTTTTTTAGTTAATATGAAACTCTTCCTGTTAGGACACCAGCACTATTACCGATGATGCGCATGATCCATGTACACTTATTTGCCGGTTCACACACATCATAATCGGTAATTACCATGTCACGTACACTTTAGAACATATTATCTTTTTATTGATATATCAGCTAAATGCTAGTCCAATATAATATTGTGTGATTACTCTCATGTGCTACTTTAGACATTGCATTTATTATTTAGACACTTCATGCATTCACATATTCATATCATCATGCAGTATTGTGGGGCTTATGCCGATACTCATTATTTACTTACTCATGATTTTGGGATTTTGGATTTTTATGAGATTTCTGGATTTTGGGGAAAACCGCAAGAATATATATAAAAACTGCTCTCTCCCCCTCTCATTTTAAAATACAAGTTGCGGTTTTCTCGTGATGTATGGGTCTTCCACTATGAGATTTCATGTTTTCTGTTGGATTTCGAGACCCGATTCGAGGAGTGGATGAACCGTCTCGGGTACATGGTGAGCCCGGTATGGTACCCCGGGGCAAGAAGCTCGAGCTATAGACGATGAGCCTGGCAGAGGAAGACTACCTACCGGTGATGTCTGGCGCGGCGGATATCCGGAGGATACCGACCGTTGTCGTGAGATTTGATGATATGGGCTGATCCGGACTAACGGAGCCCGAGATATTGAGACTATGAGATATTGAGACTATTAGATATTGAGACTATGAGGTATTGAGACTTTGAGATTTATATGTTTTGTGTCGATAGTTGACACGGATTTCCATGGATTTCATTGATGATGTTTTAAATTACCATACAAATTTTACTAGCGTATACTTTCTCGACCCATACAGATGGGCGATGGATGATCCCATATCCATTGGTATTTGACATCAGAGATGATATACGGGTGCTCAGTGGAGACTGGGTACATTGGACGGACTCGCCGAGAACTCCTAGATGGTATTATACCTTACGTCAGATGGCAGTTCTCTGGTGACACTGGTATAGGTTAGTCTGTAGACCCGAGATCGTCATAGAGTCTTGTGTGATTCCCACTGTGCTTTGATTTCCACCTTACCACGTCCAAGAGGGCGTGCAAAACGGTGGTTTTTGGGTACAGTCCCGAATCACATGGAGGCAATGAGCGATAGGAGGGGATTCGTCTCTCCCGGTATAGGGAGTTGATGTTGCGCTGTGTTCGATTGGCTATAGCCGGAAATCCCTGGCCAGGGTTGCTGAGATTTACTGGTAAGTGTTACCAGTAGTTTCTCGAACTGTTATAGACCTCATATCGACACGACTTATCGAGCTATTGGGGTCTGACGTTTACCACCCCTAGGCGAGATATGCGACATATCAGACGACGAGACCGGACTGTACGGTAAGTGTTACTGGTTGGATTCACAGGAGTGTGAGCGGGCTTGCTCGTTGATCTTCTGATCGCTCAATACCCGGGTGGCCGTTACATTTAGCAGACCGCTTGCAGCTTGTGGGTGTTTGATATGATCATCACCCGCAGCCGACGTATTGACGAGTCTTTAGAGTCCTACACAGAGGTTTCCTGGCTCAAGCGAAACGAAATAGGAGCTCATATGAGATATGTGCGGGACCGAGAATAATGCGTGTATGTGATACCGTATTCTATTCTCGCGATGAATGTATCGATTGGTTGTATGCGATATAACCTAGTTATCGAATCGAGGATTGATTCGATAAGTCGATACATTGGATATTAGTCGGTCATATGCGATATGACCGGATCGTTAAATCAAGTGTTGATTTAATGATTTAATGTATAATTATATATTCGATATATCACTTTACATTAACTAGTATTTGTTCACTTATGATGGATTTTCTCACTTGATGTGCACATTGTATATATGATATAGTTTTGTGCACTGGTTTGTATCATGTTTGATGATACATGCAAACTTGGGTGTGTGTATGCTATAAACCATGTTTAGATAAATGGTTAAGGTTTTATTTCCTTTATTTATTTTGGTTAAAAGAAAAAGGAAACTAAATGGTTGCTTTTGTTTTATACAAGAAGTTTCTTGATGCTTCATGCATCTTTGACAAAGTGACCATTTTGTCTTCATCTCTTAACCTAACCATTTAACTAAACCCTAGTTTATTCTCTACACTCAACCATGGTTGCAAAATGATAAGAATCACTTAGATTTTCTTTTTGAAAAAAAAAATCTTTTTCCTTCATCTTCTTCTTCTTCTTGATGAAGAGAAAGAAAACCTTTTCTTGAAAATGTCTAAGTGATGATTCCAAGTGAGAAATCAAAATCCAAAGTGAACCCACTTCCTATTTCTTCGTCCTCTACCACTTGCCATGTAGTATAGGGTGTTTTCTTCACAAGTTTCATGACTTGGTGAAGTTGGAGCTTGATCTTGAGTTGCTTCGACGTAGATCATCTTCGGCATCGAAGTCAACGACCTAGCCCGATCTTTTCTCGATGAAACCACCTCGAGAGTCTAGGATCCCATGATCATAGCGAAGGGACATCGTCACGGAGCTATGGAGGTGGAGGACCGGATCTACAAAGGTTGTATTTCCGTTCACTTAGTGTAAATGTGATTTACTTTCATTTCGTTTCGCCTAAACTCTAGTTAACGATCTAGTTTAGGGTTTCTTGGCATCGGAAAATTTTAATTTGGCATGGTTGATGCCTTGTGGAACCACTTGAGTGTGCCTAGGAACCCTACAGTGGTATCAGAGCCTAACTAGAGATTTAGGCGAAGTGTAGACGATGTTAGAAATCCGATCGAACCCCGAAACCCTAAAAATGACCCTTCTCTGTACATTTTCTGGGACTGTGGATTTTTCCCAATTAAAAATAGCCAAAAAATTCAGCAGGTAATTTTAGGAGTTACTGTGAAGTCCGTGCTCGTAAGTCGATGAAACTGCCGCGGAACCGCGGCATGAGCATGCCTAATGCGGCGGTTCCGCGGCCATATAGTCGCATCAACCTTTGAAATTTCACAGTAATGTCCTTTTCTCATTCCTGATTCTTATGGATATTTTTAATTTATACTCCACAGTGGATTTTTCTGGGGTGTATTGGGGACTCGATGATTCGATCGGATCATTTAACTTTGTCTATGTGTTTTTTCGGGTATTTTGGAACATGTTAAAAAGTTCGACCGGATAGAAATACCCACTTTTTCCCCTGCCGGGAAATTTCCAAGTGTTGGATTTTTCCGTAGTTTAATGACGTTCTAAGTAGTGCAAGTAACGCGATGGTCCCTCTAGAAGACAACAAACCTTAACTCGATTATGTGACCGTCTTGAACTGCACTTTGAACCTTAGGGTTTGGGGCAGTACGGCGTGCCACATGTGAGGCGTTGGCGAGACCCTTCTACGGCTGGACCGTTGGTACTGAGGCATGAAGTGAATGTTTTTAAACTTATTTCATGTGTTGAGATGTTTCGGGAAAACTTGGGTGTTTGAATGTTCGATCGGAAAGTTTAACATTTTCTATTTATCTGGAATGTGATACAATATTTGGAATCCACAAGTAGTTATGAGATAACTGATTTGAATGTTATAAACCTAGCACTTTAGTCTCACTTGATCGGTTGCCACGGAATTTTGATGTGATCAAAAGTCCGTCGCAATCACGTAGCGTACGCGGATACTCGCCGGGTAAACTTAATAGACAACCTCACCCCATAGCCCCGACCAAGTGACTGTAGGAGAACCCCGTCACCGAAAGAATCCATTCGGGTGCTCGCAGCAGCAGTGTTCCGCCTTGGTGCACTTCGTCGACGGCGTCGGGGGTGCGGCCGCCTACTAAAGTTTGCGACGAGCATTCGATCAGGATGTCTGGAATCTTGTTGAATTGCCCGACTTGATATTGAAAAGAGTTTTCGATAACGAGACTAAAATGCGGGGTTTATAATTGTTAGGCATGCGATGTCTAAGGAATTCATTTGGTTAGGCATGCGATGTCTAAAGAGGTTGCGGATTCCAACTGTTGTAGTTTTACACTTTCTTTTCTGTGACCGTAAGTGTAATATGTGATATCGCCGGTTTCGTTGCTATATGTCAATAACAATTGGGATGGGCATATTTACTTACGTTGATGACATGTGATGTTATGTGTTGCTGGATATGTTATATTGGATCGTCGTGTTTGAATAGCCGGGGGGGTTTTATGTGAGATGAGTGTTTTTCATTTTCATTCATGTAAAAACTTGTATGTAATATTCTTTTATTGGGGCACTTCCAGGTTGCGGAAGATGTCACCTTTTGTATATTATTTACTTTTCCGCATTAGGATAGACCCAAGGAGGAGGGCACAAGTAACCGGGTTCTGGAGTCCAGTGGGAGACCAACTCGAGGAGTCGAGTCCGGGTCTCCTAACTCTAGAATTGGTAGGGTTGCTTGCCGCTCTCATAGGGGTCTAAGGGTGTGGGTTTGGCTATTCATCGCGACCGTGGAATCCGTGTTTTATACTGGCTTGTATTGAAAACACGGACGTCCTAGTATATCCAATGTTTCATATGATTCTTCTGCTGCGATATCTGTGATGTGATCATTTGATATGTTGTGATAGATACTATATATAGTATATATGATTTATTATATAGACGTTACTTATGTTTTACACCCGCGCTAGCCCTGCCCTGCTCTGCCGTTAGTTACCTAACCTAACGGTGCACGAGGGGACATCGAGGCGAATGCGGATGGCATAAGTGTACGTCGTATTTATCTGTGATGTTTAGGTGCTTAAATGATGGGACTTCATTAATGTGATTAATGGAAGATAAGAAACCTAAAAGATGTTGTAGAATCGAATTTCAAAAATAAAACAGGTAGCTACAGTTCTTGCTTTGCACAGCGGTATATATGATATATCCTGCACTTTATTCGATGAGGAAAGGGCCGACGATCAATTCACTGGGAGTGACCCCTTTAGCAATAACTGGCAGATGCTACACCCCTCGGTTTGTCTTTTGATTGCTTCTATAGTTCTTGCTTTGCACAGTGATATATATGATATGTCCCGCACCTCATTCGACGAGGAAAGGGCCGACGATCCCTTCACCGGGAGTGACCCCTTTAGCAAAACTAGAAAAGCCTCAAAAACACTCCATTTTAAAATCATTTGATTCTACAACGATATCAAGTTCATTACGCAATAGGTTTTCAGAAAAACCTGTCGTAGCCCTCCGTCATTTCAGATAAGTAGTTGTTAGTATTCGTGCTACGTTTGTTGGCCTTTGTCAAGGCGTAGTGTGTGGTAGCTGACTGGTGCTTATCTGCTTATGCATATGATGCAGATTGGGTTAGGGTAGTCGTGCGACCTTGTTGGCCTTTGTCAAGGGTCGTGCGAGTGGGTTTAATTCAATCAGGAAATGACGGGTTGAACTTGACTAGCATCCTATGGTTTGTTGGCCTTTATCAAGGTCATAGGAGGTTAGGGGCAAAATTATCGGGAATTTCAAGTGTTGAAATTTGCAATGAGATTGCATACCTTCTATGAGATAGTTGGATCCTGATACCCGCTGCGAGTAAGAGTTACTCCTGAGAGAGTTTTACACATTACAATTAGTCGATCAAGTAGGTGTCTAGAAAGTTGTTAACGAGGTTACGCCGCTGGGAAAACGAGGTTTACATTAATTAGGTTCGTGCGAAAGCACGGGGTACCTCCCTCAAAGTACCGACACTGGCCTGGCTGAAAGATTGGCGAACTTGTAGTGTGTAATTAATCCGGGCTAGTCTTTCCTTTTAGGGTTTGAAGGAAGATTTGATAAAAACAGTGGGAGCCATCCTGATTAGATAAAATAATAATCAATTTATTCTTGCAAGAGCGCACACTGAGTGTTTTCTTCTCTCTCTCTCTAGGTAGCGACCATATCACGTCTTAATCAAGATAATAATACGGATATATTGACCGAACCCGCTTGTTATACTGAGCTGGGGAACGTTGGTCCCGCTCCAACTTATAATTGTTATAAGACAGAGCAGGAAATTGGGGAATAACAGAATTCCTGTGCCGCCCAAACGAAGAAAGTGCATAATGATGCATCATCTTCGGGTGTGTTCATTTCAGAGAACTGTTTCTCAGTATCCTTTACGTCCTGGGTATATGATGCCGGATCAGGATCCCGTATATGTAATCAATTATATAGAGCTACAGAAAGGTAGAGAACTGAGAACGGGTGATAAATTTCATGAGAAAGAAAACGGTGCAAGTGTTGCAGCCAAGTCTGTTGGTCACTGTCACCCTGTATCCCAAATACTTTGATTCTGAACGAATGTTATTAGATACCGAACCTGATATACAAAATCATATCAGTCTCTTTATTGATAAAGAAATGATAAAATTTTGTATTGTTGGATAATGTTTTGAACATTTCCTATATCAAAAGTTGATCGGTTCAGGCACGTTATCTAAAAGTATTGATGTTCTAAATCAAACTACAGTTCTTAGTATACGGAACACACAAAAGAGGAAGAGTTCAGAAATGAACGGATCCTTCTTGAGGTATTGTAGACTAGGTTATATCAATGCGACCCGACTTGCTAAGTTGCACATAGATGCATATTTAAATATGTTTGAATTTACATCTTGTGAAAACTTGCCGGTCATGTCACAAAGATAAGATGACCACAGTCTACACATGCCAGGACCGGTTCTTTGTACTTCATTACATTCTCTGATGATCTCTCAAGATTCAGTCATATGTTCCTGTTGAAATACAAGTCTGAACCTTTTGAGATATTCACAGAATATAAGTTAGAAGTAGAGAACCAATACGGGTATAAGTATTATGTCCTTTGATGAGATAAAGGAGGAGAATACTTGTGCATAGAATTCCTGGACTATTCTAAAGGAGAATGAGATTCTCTCTCAGCATTACTCCTCCGTATACACCATAGCACGATGGAATATCGGGGCGGAGCAATTGCACCCTATTCGATATGGTGCGCTCTATGATGAGTACTACTGAGTTACCTGTTTCCTTTTGGGGGTTATGCACTTGAGAAGCTGCATACCTATTGAATTAGGTTCGAATCAGATCACTGCCTACCACTCCATATAAGATATGGTATGGGAAGATCCCATGTCTTAAGCTAGTTAAGATTTGGGGTTGACCGGCCTATGTCTAAAAGCAAAATTCGGACAAGCTCGAGGCAAGGTCTGTAATGTAGAACTGGAAAGGTTCTAGCTATACAAACTACAGCAGATGATTTGATAAAACCAAAGGATTCAATAGTTACCAACGAACCTCAGCCTTTCCGCCGATCTAGTAGGGTTTCTCACCCACCTGAGAGATACTTTTGTTTCTCTATGACAGTGGGAGCGAGGATTGCATCATGAGATGATGACCCAACTAGTTTCGAGCAAGCCATCGAGTGTAGGGACTCTGTAAGAATGGCTGGATGCTTAGCGATCTGAGATGGAATCCATGTACACCAACAAAGTATGGACTTTGGTTGCTATATCTGAAGGGTTAAATCCTCATCAGGAGCAAGTAAATCTTGAGAAGATTACTTGGTGTAGATGGAAAAGTTGAGACTTTCAAAGCTAGACTTGTTAAAGGTTTTCGTCATCGACCAGGCATGGATAATGATGAAACATTTTCCGGTGGCTATGCTTAAATCCATCCGGATCCTACTTGCCACGGCTACATACCATGACTACGATATCTGGCGGTTGGGTGTCATGACAGCTCTTCTAAATGATATTTTAGAAGAGAGAGTCTATAAGTACACAGTCAGAGGGCTTCGTAGACAGTAGGAGCAGCGAAAACGTGTACAAGATACTTTATAGGATAAAGCAGGCATCGCGGAGTTGGAACATCTGTTTTGATGTAGTAGTCAAATAGTTTGACTTCATCAAAATGGTAGATGAACCTTGTATATACAAAAAGGTAGTAGGGAGTATGGTGACGATCCTCGTAGAGTACGTGGATGACATACTCTTGATAAGAAAGGAGTTTCCTATGCTACGCTCGGTCAATCTCTGCTTATCACAATGATTCTCCATATAGGATCAAAGTGATACCTCTTAAATCCTGGGTTTTGGATCTATGAGATAGATCTAATTGGATGTTAGGATACTCACTAGTTGCAGTGAGATGGTATCAATTGATCCTGGGGAGAATCACTGGAAGTGTTCCAGGGTGATAAGGACGACTGAATGTCAGTCACAAGCATTGTCTTTACCCTTGGTAAAGGGACGGTATGTTGGAAGAGTTCTAAGCTAGATACCGTGGCTTACTAGACGATAAAGGCTGGATACATCGCTACTTAAGATGCTACCAAAGAGGTTGTCTAGGTGTATATTAGTTCATGAGATGAACTTCGTTCCTTCCATTGTGTGACAATGGAGTTGTGGCTTACGCCAAGGAACGCCCGTCCCGTCAGTGATCCAGACATATTCTAAGGCAGTATCACCTGATCATGGAGATGGATGATCTCCAGGGTGATCGAGGTAAGGAGAGTAGACTCAGAGGACAACACGGCGGATCCACTCATAAAGGCCTTTTCCCAGAGAGAGACTTTTATGGGATGGTTGAGTATGAGATACTACAACCACTGCTATCAGATGGCCCTAGTGCAAGTGGGAGATTGTTAGTTATATGTATGCCCTAGAGGCCATTACTATACATAGGATGTATATTGTAGTGGATGCTTGGACATATATAGGAAGGAATTTCTTGCTCGACATGATAGTATGCTATCTGGTTGCTCTTTAACTTAACGTGTACACTGATTGTCTCTCTGTTACATGTTGGTAAAGCCCTTAGGATGTGTACTTGACTACCTGGACTATGATGCGGATCACACTAGTGGGGACATGGTAGTCTATAAGTACATCCTTCAAGGTCCCTAGTCATGGGTGTATCGAGACGAGGCATCGATATACCAGAGTAGACTAGCGTATACCTTCTTGACCCATACAGATGGGCGATAGATGATCCCATATCCATTGGTGTTTGACATCAGAGATGATATACGGGTGCTCAGTGGAGACTGGGTACACTGGACGGACTCGCCGAGAACTCCCAGATGGTATTATACCTTACGTCAGATGGCAGTTCTCTGGTGACACTGGTACAGGTTAGTCTGTAGACCCGAGATCGTCATAGAGTCTTGTGTGATTCCTACTGTGCTTTGATTTCCATCTTACCATGTCTAAGAGGGCGTGCAAAATGGTGGTTTTTGGGTACAGTCCCGAATTACATGGAGGCAATGAGCGATAGGAGGGGATTCGTCTCTCCCGGTATAGGGAGTTGATGTTGCGCTGTGTTCGATTGGCTATAACCGGAAATCCCTGGCCAGGGTTGCTGAGATTTACTGGTAAGTGTTACCAGTAGTTTCTCGAACTTCTATAGACCTCATATCGACACGACTTATCAAGCTATTGGGGTCTGACGTTTACCACCCCTAGGCGAGATATGCGACATATCAGATGACGAGACCAGACTGTACGGTAAGTGTTACTGGTTGGATTCACATGAGTGTGAGCGGGCTTGCTCGTTGATCTTCTGATCGCTCAATACCCGGGTGGCCGTTACGTTTAGCAGACCGCTTGCGGCTTGTGGGTGTTTGATATGATCATCACCCGCTGCCGGCGTATTGACGAGTCTTTAGAGTCCTACACAGATGTTTCCTGGCTCAAGCGAACGAAATAGGAGCGCATATGAGATATGTGCGGGACCGAGAATAATGCGTGTATGTGATACCGTATTCTATTCTCGCGATGAATGTATCGATTGGTTGTATGCGATATAACCTAGTTATCGAATCGAGGATTGATTCGATAAGTCGATACATTGGATATTAGTCGGTCATATGCGATATGACCGGATCGTTAAATCAAGTGTTGATTTAATGATTTAATGTATAATTATATATTTGATATATCACTTTACATTAACTAGTATTTGTTCACTTATGATGGATTTTCTCACTTGATGTGCACATTGTATATATAATATAGTTTTGTGCACTGGTTTGTATCATGTTTAATGATACATGCAAACTTGGGTGTGTGTATGCTATACACCATGTTTAGATAAATGGTTAAGGTTTTATTTCCTTTATTTATTTTGGTTAAAATAAAAAGGAAACTAAATGGTTGCTTTTGTTTTATACAAGAAGTTTCTTGATGCTTCATGCATCTTTGACAAAGTGACCATTTTGTCTTCATCTCTTAACCTAACCATTTAACTAAACCCTAATTTATTCTCTACACTTAACCATGGTTGCAAAATGATAAGAATCACTTAGATTTTCTTTTTGAAAAAAAATTCTTTTTCCTTCATCTTCTTCTTCTTCTTGATGAAGAGAAAGAAAACTTTTTCTTGAAAATGTCTAAGTGATGATTCCAAGTGAGAAATCAAAATCCAAAGTGAACCCACTTCCTATTTTTTCGTCCTCTACCACTTGCCATGTAGTATAGGGTGTTTTCTTCACAAGTTTCATGACTTGGTGAAGTTGGAGCTTGATCTTGAGTTGCCTCGACGTAGATCATCTTCGGCATCGAAGTCAACGACCTAGCCCGATCTTTTCTCGATGAAACCACCGCGAGAGTCTAGGATCCCATGATCGCAGCGAAGGGACATCGTCACGGAGCTATAGAGGTAGAGGACCGGATCTACAAAGGTTGTATTTCCGTTCACTTAGTGTAAATGTGATTTACTTTCATTTCGTTTCACCTAAACTCTAGTTAACGATCTAGTTTAGGGTTTCTTGGCACCGGAAAATTTTAATTTGGCATGGTTGATGCGTTGTGGAACCACTTGAGTGTGCCTAGGAACCCTACAATATTATTATGGTTTTCTGGTGGTTTTGATTGTTTTCTTTGAGTTTTGTTCCCCGCCCTTCGGCGTTGTATATTATTTTGCTTGCGTGGTTGTGACCGCCAATTGGCGAAGAGCTAGCTCCCGCTTGGGGATGCCTTTCTATTGTTGCTTATGTATATATTCTTATTTGTACCCGTTTGGGGCCAGTTTTTACAAAGGAGACTCTGCCGAAATTTTGAGAAATTTTATGTTGCTTTTAAACATATTTTCCTACACTTCTTCTTTTAAATGGTTTAGATTTTTGTGCTTCGGCTTACTTAGATTACGTTACGTCTTTAGACATTTCGTAATTTAAGTGTCGGTCACGTTCCGTACCTTCGGGTCGTGACAACGGTAGTGTTACTGATTGGATTCGCAGGAATGTGAGCAAGCTTGCTTGTTGATCTTCTGATCGCTCAATACCCCGGTGGCCGTTACGTTTAGCAGACCGCTTGCAGCTTGTGGGTGTTTGATATGATCTTCACCTACTGCCGGCGTATTGACGAGTCTTTAGAGTCCTACACAGGGGTTTCCTGGCTCAAGCGAAACGGAGTAGGAACACATATGTGATATGTATGGGACCGAGATTAATACGATATGATCTACCGTATTCTATTCTCGCGATTTATGACATTAGTCAGTTATATGCGATATAGCCGGGTTATCGGATCAAGTGTTGATTCGATAAGTTGTTACATATGATATTAGTCGGTTATATGTAATATAGCTGGATTATTAAATCAAGAGTTGATTTGATAATTTAATGTATAATTATATATTTGATATATTAAATTACATTAACTAATATTAATTCACTTAAGATTTCTTTTCTCACTAGATGTGCACATTGTATATATGTGATATGTATATTTGTGTACATGTATTGTGTCATGCTTAATGATACAAGTAAGATGGGTGTATGAGACTTACACCATGCTATGGTTAAGTTAGGGTTTTATTTATTGCTTAAGTTATCAAAAAAAAGAAAAGACTTAGTCAATATTTTCAAGCTTGGAAGAAGCTTGTAGAACATTGACAAAGTCCACTCTTTTATCATTCCTTAGGATATTTGTTACCCTACCCTTAACCTTAGCCTTTGGTTTATTCTCTACATGAGTTAGGTATGAGGGCTTAACTCACCCATGCTTGCAATAATTCATTTGGATTAGTTCATATGATGAGTTCATTCTTCTTCTTCTTCTTCCTCAAAAAAGCTTTCTAGCTTCAATGGAGATATGAGAAAAAATGTGAGAAAATGAAATCTAAAGTGAGAAAAATTTCTACTTCATCATCCTCTACTACTTGCCATTTAGTATAGGGTGTTTGCTTCACTAATTCCATGATTAGTGAAGAGATAGCTTGGATTAGTGTCTCCTCGACGTAGATCATCTTCAGCCTCGAAGACTTCGAAGCAAGCATGTTTGTTTCTTCAAGGAAGCCTCTCTAGAGTCCGAGACTTCATGATCGCAGTGAAGGGACTACTACATGGAGCTAATGAAGTGAAGGACCGGTCTATAAAGGTTGCATTCCTTGTTCGCTTTTAGTTACAAAGTGTTTGTATATTATTCCATCGGATTTCTAGTAAACGATTCAATGTTTAGGGTTAGCTAGAACGGCAAAATTTTAATTTGGCATGGACGATACCTCCCGAAACCTTGCTGCTGTGCTAAGTAACCCTGCAGTGGTATCAGAGCTATGCTAGAAATTTATATGGATTTTGTTAAGATTACGAAACCGAAATACTCTGAAACTTGAAACGCGAAAATCAAGTTTCTGTCGAATTTAAAATGTTGTCAAAAATTTTTTTAAACAAGTACAGAGTGTTGTATGTGATATAATATGAACACTGTGAAAATTTCAGGGGGTTTCATGCAATTTTGGCCGGCCACTACCCCCATGATCTCGGCCTAAATCCGAGCTCCCCCCTGAATTTTTTTGTGTGTTCCAGTGACTTGGTTTTGATGTTTCAGGTGTTGTTTGTTTTTGGTAATTTTGCATGTGATGTGATCTTACACTATAAGCAATTCAGAGTGTTTCGTATTCGTAGTTTTAACATTGTTTCGGGTTATTCACATATTGCCTAGACGAAGTTAAAAAGTTCAAACGATTATCAAAAACCCATTTTTCCAAGTTTAACGTATTCGGAAAAACATGCAAGTGATTCTATGAACCCTCTAGAACAATGAAACCCTACTCAAATTTTTTGAATCGCGGAACCGCGGTCAAACCCTAGGATTTGTCGTAGTTCCATGGCGACATGTGTGAGGCTTGGGTTTCCCCTTCTACGGCTGGTGCATAGGTACTGTGGTATATTCTGGGTATTACTAAAACTGTGCTCAAGTGTTGAGCTGTCGGGAAATTGTGGGACTTTGATGAATCGATCGAAAAGTTTAACGTCGTCTGGATATTATATGATGGGATACAATATTTGGAATCCACAAATGTAGTTATGAAATAACTAGTTTGAATGTTATAAATCTAGCAATTTAGTCTCATTTGATCGGTTGCCACGGGATTTTGATGTGATCAAAAGTCCGTCGCAATCACATAGCGTACGCGGATACTCGACGGGTAACATTATTAGATAGCCACGCCCTATAGCCCGACCAAGTGACTGTAGGAGAACCCCGTCGCCAAAAGCATCCGTTCGGGTGCTCGCGGTAGCGGTGTTCCGCCTTAGTGCACTTCGTCGACGGCATCGGGGGGTGCGGCCGTCTAATAAAGTTTCCGACGAGCATTCGATCAGGATGTCGGGAATCTTGTTGAATTGCTCGACTTGATATTGAAAAGTGTTTTCGAGATCGAGACTAAAATGCGGGGTTTATAATTGTTAGGCATGCGATATCTAAGGAAGTCATTTGGTTAGGCATGTGATGTCTAAGGTGGTTGCGGATTCCAACTGTTGTAGTTTTTCACTTTCTTTTCTACAACCGTAAGTGTAATATGTGGTGTATCGCCGGTTTCGATGCTATATGTCAACGACAATTAGGATACGCATATTTACTTACGTTGATGACATGTGATGTTATGTATTGCTGTGATATGTTATATTGGATCGTCGTGTTTTGAATAACCGGGGTTTTTATGTGAGATGAGAGTTTTTCATTTTCATTCATGTAAAATTCATTGTATGTAATATTCTTTTATTGGGGCACTTCCGGGTTAAGGATGATGTCACCATTGTATATTATTTACTTTTCCGCCTTAGGATAGACCCAAGGCGAGGAGCACAAGTAACCGGGTTCTAGAGTCCAGTGGGAGACCATCTCGAGGCGTCGAGTCCTGGTCTCCTAACTCTAGAATTGGTTAGGTTGCTTGCCGCTCTCATAGGGGTCTAAGGATGTGGGTTTGGCTATTCATCACGACCGTGGAATCCGTGTTTTATACAGGCTTAATTTAAAACACGGAAATCCTATTATATCCAATATTTCAAATGGTGTTTTCTGCTGCGATATTCTTTGATGTGATCATTGATTATATTCTGAGACGAATGCTTATATTATATATATATGATATATATTATATATTGTTGTTTTCGTTTCATATCTGATGCTTAGGAAGCATAATAAATGGGACTTCATTAATGAGATTAATGAAATAAAAGAAACCTAAAGATGTTGTAGAAACTTGTCTCGAAAACTGGTAGCTCTAGTTCTTGCTTTGCATAGTGGTATTCCTTGTAGAATATCCAACACCTTATTCGATAAGGAAAGAGCCGAGATCCCTTCACCGGGAGTGACCTCTTTAGCGAAACTAGCAGATGCTACAAACTCGGTTTGTCTTTTGATTGCTTTTATAGTTTTTGCTTTGCATAGTGGTATTTGTGAAATATCCTGCACCTTATTCGATAAGGAAAGAGCCGAGATCCATTCACCGGGAGTGACCTCTTTTGCAAAACTAGTAAAAGCCTCAAAAACACTCTTTTTCAAAATCACTCGATTCTACGACGATATCAAGTTCATTACGCAAAAGGTTTTCTTAAAAACCTGTCGTAGCCCTCCGTCATCTCAGATAAGTGGTAGTTAGTATTCGTGATGCATTTGTTTACCTCTGTCAAGGCGTAGTGTACGGTAGCTGATTAGTGTTTATCTGCAAAGCATATGATGCGATTGATTTAGGTTAGTCGTGCGACCTTGTTGACTTCTATCAAGGGTCGTGCGGGTGGGTTTATTTCAATCAGGAAATGACGGGTTGAACTTGACTAGCAGCTTATGGTTTGTTGACCTCTGTCAAAGTCATAGGACGTTTGGGGCAAAACATTATCGGGAATTTCAAGCGTTGAAATTTGCAATGAGATTGCATATCTTCTATGATATAGTTGGATCCCGATACCCACTACGAGTAAGAGTTACTCCTGGGAGATTTTTACACATTATAATTAGCCGATCAAGTAGGTGTCTTGAAAGGTGTTAACGGGGTTACACCCCTGGGAAAACGAAGTTTATTTTAATTAGGTCCGTGCGAAAGCACGGGGAACCTCCCTCAAAGTACCGACACTGGCCTGGCCGAAAGATTGGCGAACTTGTAGGGTATAATTAATCCCGGCTAGTCTTTTCTTTTAGGGTTTGAAGGAAGATTTGACTAAAACAGTGGGAGCCATCCTGATTAGATAAATTAATAACCAATCTAATCTTGCAAAAGTGCACGCAGAGTGTTCTCTTCTCTCTCTCTCTAGGTAACGACCATGTCACGCCTTAATCAAGATGATAATATGGATGTATTGACCGAACCCGCTTGTTATACTGAGCTGGGAAACGTTGGTCCCGCTCTAACTTATAATTGTTATAAGACCGAGCATGAAATAGGGGATTACCAGAATTCCCATGCCGCCCAAACGAAGAAAGTGCATGCTGATGCATCTTCTTCGGGTGTGTTCATTACCAAGAACTGTTTTTCAGTATCCTCTACGTCCTGGGTATGAGATACCGGATCAAGATCCCACAGATGTAATCTGTTACATGGGCTACAGATAGGTAGAGAACTGGAAACGAGTGATAAGTTTCAAGAGTTGGAAACGGTGCAAGTGTTGCAGCCAAGATGTTGCCAGTTATCACCCTGTATTACCAAATACATTGATTCTGAACGAATGTTATTAGATACCGAACCTGATATACAACATCATATCAGTCTCTTTATTTAGTAAAGAAGGATATAATCTTGTATTGTTGGATAATGTTTTGAACATTTCCTATATCAAGAGTTGATCGGTTCAGGCATGTTATCTAAAAGCATATACGTTCTAAATTAAACTACAGTTCTCAACGTACAGAACACACACAAGAAGAATAGTTCAAAAATGAACGAATCCTTCTTAAGGCATTGTAGACTAGGTCATATCAATATGACACAACTAGTTAAGTTACATTTAGATGCATATTTAAATCAGTTTGAATTTACATCTTGTGAAACTTGCCAGTCATGTCACAAAGATAAGATGACCATAGCTCTGTTTATTGGAAACAGAGAAAGAGTTAGTGAACTCTTGGGATTGATACATGATGATGTATGTAGGTCCCCTGTTTACACATGCCAGGACTGGTTCATTGTACTTCATTACATTCACTGATGATCTCTTAAGATTCGCACATGTGTTCCTGTTAAAACACAAGTCTGAAGCTTTTGAGAAATTCAAAGAATATAAGTCAGAAGTAAGAACCAAAACGGGTATAAGTATTATGTCCTTTAATGTGATCAGGGAGGAGAATACTTGAGCACGGAGTTCCTGGACTATTCTAAAGGAGAATGAGATTCTCTCTCAGCATTACTCCTCCGTATACACCACAGCACGTCGGTATATCGGTGCGAAGCAATCGCACCCTATGAGATATGGTGCACTCTATGATGAGTACTACTGAGTTGCCTATTTCCTTTTAGGGGTTTTTGCACTTAAGAAGCTACATACCTATTGAATAGGGTTCCAACCAAATCAAGTGCCTACCACTCCATATGCGATATGGTATGGAAAGAGCCTATCTCTTAAGTAAGTTAAGATTTGGGGTTGTCCGGCCTATGTCAAAAGAAAAATCCGGACAAGCTCGAGGCGAGGTCAGTTTTGTGGAAGTTTTTGGATATCCCAAGCATTTGCAAGGGAATATCTTCTACCACACTGAGGAGCAAAAGGTGTTTTGTTTCTCAGCATGCCACCTTTTGAAAAGGGAATTTCTTGTAATGAAATTAGTGGTCATGAAGTAGAACTGGAAGGAGTTCCAGCTATACAAATTACAGCTGATGATTTGGTAGAACTGGAGGATTCAATAGTTTCCAACGAAGCTCAGCCTCTCCGCCGATCTAGTAGGGTTCCTCATCCGCCTGAGAGATACTTCGGTTTTCTCTATGACAGTGGGAGCGGGGATGGCATCATGAGACGATGACCCAACTAGTTTCGAGCAGGCCATCAGGAGTGGGTGTAGGGTTCCTAGGCACTCTGATGAGGTCTCACATGGCATCAACCATGCCAATTTCAAACTTTACGGTGCCGAGAAACCCTAGACTAGATCGTTAACTAGAATTTTAGGCGAAACAAATGCAACTAGTTAACAATTTAACTAAAAGAATGGATATACAACCTTTGTAGATCTGGTCCTCCACCTCCATAGCTCCGCAATGAAGTCTCCTCGCTGTCCATAACAAATCCCGGGCTCTAGCGTCGGCTTCATCGGAGAAATGGGCGGGCAAGGTCGCCGGCTTCGTGCCGAAGATGATCTACGTCGAGGCATCACTAGATCAAGCTCCCACTTCACCAAGTCATGAAACTTGTGAAGAAAACACCCTATACTACTTGGCAAGAGGTAGTGGATGAAGAAATAGGAGGTGGGTTCACTTTAGAATTGGATTTCTCACTCATTTTCACATTTCACCATTGTTGGTAGAAAGCTTTCTTCATGTGAAGAAGAAGAAGAAGATGATGAAAAATGATATGATAAGAATTATGATAAGTTATTCTTTAAAAAAGAAAATCATAGAATACTTATCATAAACCAACCATGGTTATGTGTAGAGAGCAAACTATAGTTAGGTGAATGGTTAGGTTAGGCATAAAACAAAAATGGTGGACTATTTCAAAGCTTCATGAAACTTCAACAAAGAAACAAAATTAACCACCATTTTCCTTTTGCCAAAATGAAATAAACAAATCAATAAATGAATAAATAAATTAAACAAAACCCTAACCATTTACTTAACCAAGGTTTAAACTTTACACAAACTCAAGTAAGCATGTATCATCAAACATGATACAATCAAGTGCACAAAAGTATATCACATATACAACTTGTGAACTTCAAGTGAGAAAATCCATTTAAAGTGAACCAATACTAGTTAATGCAAAGTAATATATCAAATATATAATTATGCATTAAATCATTAAATCAACACTTGATTTAACGACCCGGTCATATCGCATATAACCGACTAATATTCAATGTATCGGCTTATCGAATCAATCGTTGATTCGATAACTAGGTTATATCGCATACAACCAATCGATACATTCATCGCGAGAATAGAATACGGTATCACATACACGCATTATTCTCGGTCCTGCACATATCTCATATGCGCTCCTATTTCGTTTCGCTTGAGCCAGGAAACCTCTGTGTAGGACTCTAAAGACTCGTCAATACGCCGGCAGTAGGTGATGATCATATCAAACACCCACAAGCAGCAAGCGGTCTGCTAAACGTAACGGCCACCCGGGTATTGAGCGATCAGAAGATCGACGAGCAAGCCCGCTCACACTCCTGTGAATCCAACCAGTAACACTTACCGTACAGTCCGGTCTGATCGTCTGATATGTCGCATATCTCGTCTAGGGGTGGTAAACGTCAGACCCCAATAGCTCGATAAGTCATGTCGATATGAGGTCTATAACAGTTCGATAAGCTACAGGTAACACTTACCAGTAAATCTCAGCAACCCTGGCCAGGGATTTCCGGTTATAGCCAATCGAACACAGCGCAACATCAACTCCCTATACCGGGAGAGACGAATCCCCTCCTATCGCTCATTGCCTCCATGTGACTCGGGACTGTACCTAAAAACCACCGTTTTGCATGCCCTCTTGGACGTGGTAAGATGGAAATCAAAGCACAGTGGGAACCACACAAGACTCTATGACGATCTCGGGTCAACAGACTACTCTGTACCAGTGTCACCAGAGAACTGCCATCTGACGTAAGGTATAATACCATCTGAGAGTTCTCGGCGAGTCCGTCCAGTGTACCCAGTCTCCACTGAGCACCCGTATATCATCTCTGGTGTCAAACACCAATGGATATGGGATCATCCATCGCCCATCTGTATGGGTCGAGAAGGTGTACGCTAGTCTACTCTGGTATATCGATGCCCTGTCTCGATATACCCACGACTAGGGACTTTGAAGGATGTACTTATGGACTACCATGTCCCCACTAGTATGATCCGCATCATAGTCCAGGTAGTCAAGTACACATCCTAAGGGCTTTACCAACATGTAACAGAGAGACAATCAGTGAACACGTTAAGGTAAAGATCAACCAGATAGCATACTATCATGTCGAGCAAGAAAGTCCTCCCTATATATGTCCAAGCATCCACTACAATATACATCTTATGTACAGTAATGGCCTCTAGGGCATACATATAACTAACAATCTCCCACTTGCACTAGGGCCATCTGATAGCAGTGGTTGCAGTATCTCATACTCAACCATCCCATAAAAGTCTCTCTCTGGGAAAAGGCCTTTGTGAGTGGATCCGCCGTGTTGTCCTCTGAGTCTACTCTCCTAACCTCGATCACCCTGGAGATCAACTATCTCCATGATCAGGTGATGCTTCCTCAGAATATGTCTGGATCACTGATGGGACCGGCGTTCTTTGGCATAAGCCACAACTCCATTGTCTCATAATGGTTGGAATGTAGTTCATCTCATGAACCAATATACACCCAAACATCCTCTTTGGTAGCATGTTAAGTAGCGATGTATCCTGCCTTTATCGTCTAGTTTGCCACGGTATCTAGCTTGGAACTCTTCCAACATACCGTCCCTTTACTGAGGGTAAAGACAATGCCTGCGACTGACATTCAGTCGTCATTATCACCCTGGAACCCTTCCAGTGATTCTCCCCAGGATCGATTGATACCATCTCGCTACAACTAGTGAGAATCCTAACATCCAATTAGATCTATCTCGTAGATCCAAAACCCAGGATTTAGGAGGTATCACTTTCATCCTATATGGAGAATCATTGTGATAAGCGGAGATTGATCGAGCGTAGCATAGGAAACTCCTTCCCTATCAAGAGTATGTCATCCACGTACTCTACGAGGATCGTCACCATACTCCCTACTACCTTTTTGTTTATACAAGGTTCATCTACTATTTTGATGATGTCAACTTCTTTGACTAATCCATCAAAACAGATGTTCCAACTCCGCGATGCCTGCTTTATCCCATAAAGCATCTTGCACACGTTTCCGCTGCTCCCACTGTCTACGAGGCCCTCTGGCTGTGTACTTATAGACGCACTCTTCTGAAATATCATTTAGAAAAGCAGTCATGACACCCAACCGCCAGATATCGTAGTGATGGTATGTAGCCGTGGCAAGTAGTATCTGGATGAACTTAAGCATAGGTACTGGAAAAGGTTTCATCATTATCCACGCCTGGTCGATGACGAAAACCTTTAACAAGTCCAGCTTTGAAAGTCTCAACCTTTCCAAGTACACCAAGTAATCTTCTCAAGATATACTTGCTCCTGATGGGAATTTAACCCTTCAGATATAGCAACCAAAGTCCATACTTTGTTGTTGTATAAGGATTCCATCTCAGATCGCTAAGCATCCAGCCATTCTTACAGAGTCACACTCCTGATGGCCAGCTCAAAACTAGTTGGGTCATCATCTCATGATGCAATCCTCGCTCCCACTGTCATAGAGAAACAGAAGTATCTCTCAGGTGGGTGAGGAACCCTACTAGATCGGCTGAGAGGCTGAGGTTCGTTGGAATCTACTGAATCCTTTGGTTCACCAAATCATCTGCTGTAGTTTGTATTGCTGGAACCTTTCCAGTTCTACATTACAGACTTTGCCTCGAGCTTGTCCAGATTTTGCTTTTAGACATAGGCCGGACAACCCCAAATCTTAACTAACTTAAGAAATGGGCTCTTCCCTTTCCATATCACATATGAAGTGGTAGGCACTGATTTGATTCGAACCCGATTCAATAGGTATGAAGCTTCTCAAGCGCATAACTCCCAAAAGGAAATAGATAACTCAGTAGTACTCATCATAGAGCACACCATATCATATAGGGTGTGATTGCTCCGCCCCGATATACCATCGTGCCATGGTGTATACAGAGGAGTAATACTGAGAGAGAATCTCATTCTCCTTTAGAATAATCCAGGAATTCCATGCTCAAGTATTCTCCTCCTTGATCACATCAAAGGACATAATACTTATACCCGTGTTGGTTCTCTACTTCTGCCTTATATTCTGTGAATATCTCAAAAGGTTCGGACTTGTGTTTCAACAGGAACATAGGTCTGAATCTCGAAAGATCATCGAGAATGTAATGAAGTATAAAGAACCAGTCCTGGCATGTGTAGACAGGGGACCTTACATACATCATCATGTATCAGTCCCAAGAGTTTACTAACTCTTTCTCTATTACCAATAAACAGAGCTGTGGTCATCTTATCTCAGTGACATGACTGGCAAGTTTCATAAGATGTAAATTCAAACTGATTTAAATATGCATCTATATGTAACTTCAGCTAGTCAGGTCGCATTGATATGACCTAGTCTACAATACCTTAAGAAGAATTCGTTCATTTCTGAACTCTTCCTCTTATGTGTGTTCCATATACTAAGAACTGTAGTTTGATTTAGAACATCAATGCTTTTAGATAACGTGCCTGATCCGATCAACTTTTGATATAGGAAATATTCAAAACATTATCCAACAATACAAAATTTTATCATTTCTTTACTAATAAAGAGATAGATATGATTTTGTATATCAGGTTCGGTATCTAATAACATTCGTTCAGAATCAATGTATTTGGAATACAGAGTGACAGTGACCAACAGACTTGGCTGCAACACTTGCCCCGTTTTCTGCCTCATGAAACTTATCACCCATTCTCAGTTCTCTACCTTTCTGCAGCCCTATGTAACAGATTACATATCTGGGATCCTGATCTGGTATCACATACCCAGGACGTAAAGGATACTGAGAAACAGTCCTCTGTAATGAACACACCCGAAGATGATGCATCAGCATGCACTCTCTTCGTTTGGGCGGCATAGGAATTTTGGTATTCCCCAATTTCCTGCTCTGTCTTATAACAACTATAAGGTGGAGCGGGACCAACGTTCCCCAGCTCAGTATAACAAGCGGGTTCGGTCAATAATCCGTATTATTATCTTGATTAAGGCGTGATATGGTCGCTACCTGGAGAGAGAGAAGAAAACACTCAGCGTGCGCTCTCGCAAGAATAGATTGGTTTTTATTTTATCTAATCAGGATGGCTCCCACTGCTTTTTATCAAATCTTCCTTCAAACCCTAAAAGGAAAGACTAGCCGGGATTAATTACAAACTACAAGTTCGCCAATCTTTCAGCCAGGCCAGTGTCGGTACTTTGAGGGAGGTCCCCCGTGCTTTCGCACGAACCTAATTAATGTAAACCTCGTTTTCCCAAATGCGTAACCTCGTTAACACCTTTCTAGACACCCACTTGATTGGCTAATTGTAATGTGTAAAACTCTCCCAGGAGTAACTCTTACTCGCAGCGGGTATCGGGATCCAACTATCTCATAGAAGGTATGCAATCTCATTGCAAATTTCAACACTTGAAATTCCCGATAATTTTGCCCCTAGCACCCTATGACCTTGACGGGGGTCAACAAACCATAGGCTACTAGTCAAGTTCAACCCGTCATTTCTTGATCGAATTAAACCCACCCGCACGACCCTTGACGGAGGTCAACAAGGCTGCACGACTACCCTAATCCAATCTGCATCATATGCATAAGCAGATAAATACTAGTTAGCTACCGCACACTACGCCTTGACGGAGGTCAACAAACGTAGCACGAATACTAAATAGGACTTATCTGAAATGACGGAGGGCTACGACAGGTTTTTCTGAAAACCTATTGCGTAATGAACTTGATATCATTGTAGGATCGAATGAATTTTGAAATGGAGTGTTTTTGAGGCTTTTCTAGTTTTGCTAAAGGAGTCACTCCCGGTGAAGGGATCGTCGGTCCTTTCCTCGTCGAATGAGGTGCGGGATATATCATATATATCACTGTGCAAAGCAAAAACTCTTAAAAGCAATCAAAAGACAAACCGAGTGTGTAGCATCTGCCAGTTATTGCTAAAGGAGTCACTCCCGGTGAAGGGATCTCGGTCCTTTCCTCATCGAATAAGGTGCAGGATATATCACATATACCGCTGTGCAAAGCAAGAACTGTAGCTACCTGTTTTATTTTGAAATTCGATTCTGCAACATCTTAGGTTTCTTTTATTTCATCAATCACATTAATGAAGTCCCATCATTTAAACACCTAAACATCACAGATAAATACGACGTACACTTATGCCATCCGCATTCGCCTCGATGTCCCCTCGTGCACTGTTAGGTTAGGTAACTAACGGCAGAGCGGGGCAGGGCTAGCGCGGGTGTAAAACATAAGTAACGTCTATATAATATATCATATATACTATATACAGAATCTATCACAGAACATCACATGATCACATCACAGATATCGCAGCAGAAGATACATATGAAATATTGGATATACTAGGACGTCCTGTTTTCAATACAAGCCAGTGTAAAACACGGATTCCACGGTCGTGATGAATAGCCAAACCCACACCCCTAGACCCCTACGAGAGCGGCAAGCAACCCTACCAATTCCAGAGTTAGGAGACCCGGACTCGACTCCTCGAGTTGGTCTCCCACTGGACTCCAGAACCCGGTTACTTGTGCTCCCCTCCTTGGGTCTATCCTAGTGCGGAAAAGTAAATAATATACAAAAGGTGACATCTTCCGCAACCTGGAAGTGCCCCAATAAAAGAATATTACATACAAGTTTTTACATGAATGAAAATGAAAAACACTCATCTTACATAAAAAAAAACCCCGGCTATTCAAACATGACGATCCAATATAACATATCCAGCAACACAGAACATCACATGTCATCAACGTAAGTAAATATGCGCATCCCAATTGTCATTGACATATAGCAACGAAACCGGCGATATCACATATTACACTTACGGTCACAGAAAAGAAAGTGTAAAACTACAACAGTTGGAATTCGCAATCTGCATAGACATCGCATGCCTAATCAAATGAATACCTTAGACATCACATGCCTAACAATTATAAACCCCGCATTTTAGTCTCATTATCGAAAACACTTTTCAATATCAAGTCGGGAAATTCAACAAGATTCCCGATATCCTGATCGAATGCTCGTCGCAAACTTTAGTAGGCGGCCGCACCACCGACGCCGTCGACGAAGTGCACCAAGGCGGAACACCGCTGCCACGAGCACCCGAACGGATGCTTTCGGCGACGGGGTTCTCCTACAGTCACTTGGTCGGGGCTATGGGGCGAGGCTGTCTATTAAGTTTACCCGGCGAGTATCCGCGTACGCTACGTGATTGCGACGGACTTTTGATCACATCAAAATTCCGTGGCAACCGATCAAGTGAGACTAAAGTGCTATGTTTATAATATTCATTCAGTTATCTCATAATTAGTGAATTCCAATTATTGTATCACATTCCGGATAAATAGAAAATGTTAAACTTTCCGATCGAACATTCGAACACCCAAGTTTTCCCGAAACAGCTCAACACATGAAATAAGTTTAAAAACATTCACTTCATGCCTCAGTACCAACGGTCCAGCCGTAGAAGGGTCAAGCCAACGCCTCACATGTGGCACGCCGTACTGCCCCAAACCCGAAGGTTCAAAGGGTAGTTCAAGACGGTCACATAATCAAGTTAAGGTTTGTGGTCTTCTAGAGGGACCATCGCATTACTTGCACTACTTAGAACGTTATTAAACTACGGAAAAATCCAACACTTGGAAATTTCCCGGAAGAGGAAAAAGTGGGTATTTATATCCAATCGAACTTTTTAACAGTTTCTAAAATATCCGGAAAAACATAAACGAAGTTAAATTATCCGATCAAATTAACGAATCCCCAATAAAACCCTAGAAAACTCAACACTTGAGTGGAATTAAAAAATTCACATAAAAATTAACAAGAAAGGACCTAAGAATAATTACATGAAATTCCAGGGACTAAGTCACAATTTTGGCCGCGGAACCGCCGGAAAACCCCTGGTTTCGCCGCGGTTCCGCGGTCAAATTGTTGAATTAGACGTCCAAACTTCACCGTAATTCTTAGTTTTTCCTGCATAATTTTCTGAGAATTTTTAATTTGGAAAAAGCCACAGTTTGTAAAAATGTACAGAGAAGGGTATAATCGGGGGATTCCGGCTTCGATCGGACTTCTAACTTCGTATACACTTCGCCTAAAGCTCTAGCTAGGCTCTGATACCACTATAGGGTTCCTAGGCACTCTGATGAGGTCTCACATGGCATCAACCATAACAATTTCAAACTTTACGGTGCCGAGAAACCCTAGACTAGATCGTTAACTAGAATTTTAGGCGAAACAAATGCAACTAGTTAACAATTTAACTAAAAGAACGGATATACAACCTTTGTAGATCCCGTCCTCCACCTCCATAGCTCCGAAATGAAGTCTCCTCGCTGTCCATAACAAATCCCGGGCTCTAGCATCGGCTTCATTGGAGAAATGGGCGGGCAAGGTCGTCGGCTTCGTGCCGAAGATGATCTACGTCGAGGCATCACTAGATCAAGCTCCCACTTCACCAAGTCATGAAACTTGTGAAGAAAACACCCTATACTACTTGGCAAGAGGTAGAGGATGAAGAAATAGGAGGTGGGTTCACTTTAGAATTGGATTTCTCACTCATTTTCACATTTCACCATTGTTGGTAGAAAGCTTTCTTCATGTGAAGAAGAAGAAGAAGATGATGAAAAATGATATGATAAGAATTATGGTAAGTTATTCTTTAAAAAAGAAAATCATAGAATACTTATCATAAACCAACCATGGTTATGTGTAGAGAGCAAACTATAGTTAGGTGAATGGTTAGGTTAGGCATAAAACAAAAATGGTGGACTATTTCAAAGCTTCATGAAACTTCAACAAAGAAACAAAATTAGCCACCATTTTCCTTTTGCCAAAATGAAATAAACAAATCAATAAATGAATAAATAAATTAAACAAAACCCTAACCATTTACTTAACCAAGGTTTAAACTTTACACAAACTCAAGTAAGCATGTATCATCAAACATGATACAATCAAGTGCACAAAAGTATATCACATATACAACTTGTGAACTTCAAGTGAGAAAATCCATTTAAAGTGAACCAATACTAGTTAATGCAAAGTAATATATCAAATATATAATTATGCATTAAATCATTAAATCAACACTTGATTTAACGACCCGGTCATATCGCATATAACCGACTAATATTCAATGTATCGGCTTATCGAATCAATCGTTGATTCGATAACTAGGTTATATCGCATACAACCAATCGATACATTCATCGCGAGAATAGAATACGGTATCACATACACGCATTATTCTCGGTCCTTCACATATCTCATAAGCGCTCCTATTTCGTTTCGCTTGAGCCAGGAAACCTCTGTGTAGGACTCTAAAGACTCGTCAATACGCCGGCAGTAGGTGATGATCATATCAAACACCCACAAGCCGCAAGCGGTCTGCTAAACGTAACGGCCACCCAGGTATTGAGCGATCAGAAGATCGACGAGCAAGCCCGCTCACACTCCTGTGAATCCAACCAGTAACACTTACCGTACAGTCCGGTCTGATCGTCTGATATGTCGCATATCTCGTCTAGGGGTGGTAAACGTCAGACCCCAATAGCTCGATAAGTCGTGTCGATATGAGGTCTATAACAGTTCGAGAAACTACAGGTAACACTTACCAGTAAATCTCAGCAACCCTGGCCAGGGATTTCCGGTTATAGCCAATCGAACACAGCGCAACATCAACTCCCTATACCGGGAGAGACGAATCCCCTCCTATCGCTCATTGCCTCCATGTGACTCGGGACTGTACCCAAAAACCACCGTTTTGCACGCCCTCTTGGACGTAGTAAGATGGAAATCAAAGCACAGTGGGAACCACACAAGACTCTATGACGATCTCGGATCAACAGACTACTCTGTACCAGTGTCACCAGAGAACTGCCATCTGACGTAAGGTATAATACCATCTGGGAGTTCTCGGCGAGTCCGTCCAGTGTACCCAGTCTCCACTGAGCACCCGTATATCATCTCTGATGTCAAACACCAATGGATATGGGATCATCCATCGCCCATCTGTATGGGTCGAGAAGGTATACGCTAGTCTACTCTGGTATATCGATGCCCCGTCTCGATATACCCACGACTAGGGACTTTGAAGGATGTACTTATGGACTACCATGTCCCCACTAGTATGATCCGCATCATAGTCCAGGTAGTCAAGTACACATCCTAAGGGCTTTACCAACATGTAACAGAGAGACAATCAGTGTACACGTTAAGGTAAAGATCAACCAGATAGCATACTATCATGTCGAGCAAGAAAGTCCTCCCTATATATGTCCAAGCATCCACTACAATATACATCCTATGTACAGTAATGGCCTCTAGGGCATACATATAACTAACAGTGGGGACTCTGTGAGAATGGCTGGATGCCAAGCGATCTGAGATGGAATCAATATACACTAACAAAGTATGGACTTTGGTTACTATATCTAAAGGGTTAAATCCCCATCAAGAGCAAGTATATCTTGAGAAGATTACTTGGAGTACATGGAAATTTAGACTTTCAAAGCTAAGGCTTGTTTCAAAAGGTTTTCGTCATCGACCAGGTGTGGATAATGATGAAACCTTTTCTAGTCCCTATACTTAAGTCCATCCGGATCCTACTTGCCATTGCTACATACCATGACTACGATATCTGGCGGTAGAGTGTCATGACTGCTTTTCTAAATAGTGATTTAGAAGAGAGCGTCTATAAGTACACAGCCAGAGGGCTTCGTAGACAGTGGGAGCAGCGGAAACGTGTACAAGTTGCTTTACAGGTTAAAGCAAGCATCGCGGAATTGGAACATCTGTTTTGATGTGGTAGTCAAAGTGTTTGACTTCATCAAAATGGTATATATGTGATATTTATATTTGTGTACATGTATTATGCCATGCTTGATGATACAAGCAAGATGGGTGTATGAGACTTATACTATGCTAGGGTTAAGTTAGGGTTTTATTTATTGCTTAAGTTATCACAAAAGAGAAAAGACTTAGTCAATATTTTCAAGCTTGGAAGAAGCTTGTAGAACATTGACAAAGTCCACTCTTTTGTCATTCCTTAGGATATTTGCTAACCCAACCTTTAACCTTAGCCTTTGGTTTATTCTCTACAAGAGTTAGGCATGAGGGCTTAACTCACACATGGTTGCAATAATTCATTTGGATTAATTCATATGATGAGTTCATTCTTCTTCTTCTTCTTCCTCAAAAAAGCTTTCTAGCTTCAATGGAGATATGATAAAAATGTGAGAAAATGAAATCTAAAGTGAGCAAAATTCCTACTTCATCATCCTCTACTACTTGCCATTTAGTATAGGGTGTTTTCTTCACTAATTCCATGATTAGTGAAGAGATAGCTTGGTTTAGTGTCTTCTCGACGTAGATCATCTTCGGCCTCGAAGACTTCGAAGCAAGCATATTCGTTTCTTCAAGGAAGCCTCTCTAGAGTCCGAGACTTCATGATCGCAGTGAAGGGACTACTGTGTAAGTCCACGTTGCCCACCCCGGTGCTTACGGGGAGGCGGAAAACATAATAAAAATTGGATTTTTATCAACTATAGGCAACATGGACTAAGCTTTAAGGATCTTTGCTAAACATAAACTTGCTAAAGCTAACTACAAAGTAGCTAAGTGATGGAAAGGTTATACCTTGAGCTCAAAGTCCTTCTCTCCTTGCTCCTTGGAATGGTAGAAAGAGGTCACCTTGCTTGTCTTCTCCCGTCAAAGAAGGATCCACCCGAAAGCCTCGACCTTTAGCTTCAACTCCAAGCTAGGAGTAACTAGAGTGCAAGAAATGCTAAGACTTGAACCCTAGAAGAGAGTAGAGAAGATCAAGTGAAGGTTTTTCTCAAGCTTTTTGTTTCTCAACACATGAGAGGGAGAGAGCTTGAGGGAGAGGATGAACAAGAGAGAGAAATGATATGAGAGAATCAATTATTAGTGAGCCATTCTCACTAATATGTGTGAATAATTTTAATTGAATAATTAGCTTGAAAATTGTCATGGTAAATCATGACATGACCATTATCATTTCAATTTTGCAAAGATCAAAGAGCATCTTCCAAATGAAATGATTATGGTCAAGTTGTCAACAAGGTCAACAAGTCAATGAAGTCAAATTGTCAACAACAACAACCATGCACAATTATTAAGCTAATTATCAATTAACTATAATACACACAAAATCAATAGGGTTAATAAAATGACAATAGCCATTAACCCTAAACAAGGTCCTCTCCCTCAATCTCAAGCAACTGTGCATACGCACCCGCATTCGTGATCCGAGGAACACGAATACACTGAAAAAAACCAATCTCAAATCATATACTAGGATCCGGCTTAAACCAAAGCCCACTAGTATAAACTGTCCGGACAGCAAACGCGCACAAGTGCGCGGATGCGAACGAACCCTGTCGCAAAACCATGCGACCTCTACTCATTTTGCCTAAAGGCGAATAGCTCTCTGTGTGGGACTCTAAAGACTCGACACTACGCTGGCAGTGGGTTTAACCACAGACCGCAAGCGGCACTAGCTGTACGTAACGGTCCCCAGGTAGATGTCGATAAGAAGACTGACGAGGTGAACCCCATCTGCACTCCTACTGAGCCTGTATGTGACAGTCTCCGTACAGTCCGGTCTGTTCGTCTGATACATCGCATGGCGGGCCTAGGGGGCGATGAACGTCAGTCCCCTAATAGCGGTACAAGTCTCGTCGGAGTGTAGCCCAGAACACCCTGAGATAACACTGGAAACCTACCAGTATATCTCGCTTGCCCTGGCCAGGGACTACTCGTGTAATGGCTCTCCTGGACACAGCGCGATGTCAACCCCCAATACCGGGAGAGACGAATCATGTCTAACCGTCACTGCCTCCAAGTGCTTCGGGACTTCACCCAAAAACTACCTGTTTGCACGACTCCTTTGAGCCGTGGTAGGGTAGTAATCAAAGTGCAGTGGGAACACACTCGAGGCGAAGTGACAGTGTCAAGTCAACGGACTAAGCTGTACTCATGTCACCTGGGAACTGATAACTGACGATAGGTATATTACCAACCAACAGTTCCCGACGAGTCCTGTCCAGTGTACTCGTAACCTAACGAGCACCCGCATACTATCCCAAGTACGACGTACTGACGGCTGTGGGACAGACCGTCTCCCACACTGGGATGAGAAGCGCATACGCTAGTCTACTCCGGAGTATCGATGCCCTGTCTCGATAGTCCAACAACCAGGGACCTGTATAAGGATGTGCTTATAGATTACCCAGCTCCCACGAGTGCGAGCGCTATCACAACGCTGGTTATCAAGCAAAGATCCTAAGGGCTCTACTAATATGTATATCAGCAATATGCTAAAAGAAACACATGCATATATTAAAGCAGAGACAAACCAAGTAGCATACTACCATTTCGAGCAAGATTGTATATACAACTGTGAATATCCCAAGCTTCCATTAAGTAATATACAAACTAGTATGATACAGTAATGGCCTCTAGGGCATATACACTAACAATCTCCCACTTGCACTAAGGCCATGTACTGGCGTATCGAAGACCTATCATCTCGATCAGCCGCTCGAACTGAGTCTGGGGTAGGGCCTTCGTGAGTGGATCTGCAGTGTTATTCTCCGTATTAACTCTCTTCACCTCGATCTCCTGGCGATCTATGATCTCCCTGATCAGGTGGTACCGCCTCAAAATGTGCCTGGACTTCTGATGGGACCTGGGTTCCTTCGCTAAAGCTATAGCTCCGTTGTTGTCGCAATACAGCGGTATTGGATCAACAATGGTAGGAACCACCTGAAGCTCCGTGAGGAACTTCTTCATCCAGACAGCTTCCTTTGCGGCATCGCAAGCAGCTATGTACTCCGCTTCCATTGTTGAGTCTGCAACGGTCTCCTGCTTGGAACTCTTCCAGCAAACCGCCCCTCCATTGAGGGTAAAGACATAACCCGACATGGACTTGGAGTCATCCTTGTCACTCTGGAAGCTGGAGTCAGCAAAGGCCTCGAGCTGGAGGTCTTTTCCGCCATACACCAAGAACATCTCCTTAGTCCTTCTCAGGTACTTGAGAATGTTCTTTACCGCTATCCAGTGTTTCTCCCCTGGGTTTGACTGATACCGGCTTACAACGCTCAATGCGTATGCTACATCTGGTCTGGTACACAACATCGCATACATTATAGAGCCTACCGCAGAAGCATAGGGTATAATGGACATGCGATCCCTTTCCAAATCAGTCTTGGGAGACATCTCTTTGGAGAGGATGATCCCGTGACAAGCCGGTAGATTACCGCGCTTAGAATCTTCCATACTGAACCTTTTCAGTATGGTGTCAATGTACCTTGACTGTGAAAGTCCCAACATCCTCTTAGATCTATCACGATAGATCTGGATCCCCAGAATGTAGTTGGCATCGCCCAGGTCCTTCATGGAGAACCTCTGTGACAAGAATCCTTTGACTGACTGTAGCATAGGAATATCATTTCCTATTAGGAGAATGTCATCCACGTACAAGACGAGGAATACAACAGTTCTCCCTACAATCTTACTGTAAATGCATGGTTCATCTGGGTTTTTGATAAAGTCGAATTCTTTGACAGTATCATCAAAGCAGATGTTCCAACTCCGCGATGCCTGCTTAAGTCCATAGATGGACTTTAGCAACTTGCACACTCTACCGCTGCTCCCACTCTGATTGAATCCCTCCGGCTGATCCATATAGACGCACTCTTCCAAATTTCCATTTAGGAAAGCCGTCTTTACGTCCATCTGCCAGATTTCATAATCGTGGAAGGCAGCAATGGCAAGAAGGATCCGAATGGATTTCAGCATAGCCACTGGAGAAAAGGTATCGTCATAGTCCAAGCCAGGTCTTTGACGAAAACCCTTTGCAACAAGTCTAGCTTTATAGGTCTCAACCTGCCCATCTACACCAATCTTCTTTCTGAAGATCCATTTGCAGCCTACGGGTTTTACCCCTTCTGGTGCAAAGTCCAAAGTCCAAACTTTGTTGGTGTACATGGACTCCATCTCGGCCCGCATTGCATCCAGCCATTTTACCGAGTCGCCGCTCTGGATGGCTTGCTGGAAGTTAGTAGGCTCACCATAATCCATGGTGCAATCCTCTCTATCCCCGTCTATGAGAAAACCGTAGTATCTCTCGGGCGGATGAGACTGCCTACTACTCCTGCGGAGTGGCGCTGGGATGTCCGGTTCTCTTGAAACTTCTGGTTCTTCCAAGCTTTCAGTAATAGCTTGTGGTTCTGGAATTTCTTCCAGTTCTATTGCGCTCCCACTTATCTGATTTTCTAAAAATTCAGTTTCCAAGAAGTGGGCATGCTGAGAAACAAAAACCTTTTGTTCCTCTGCGGAATAGAAAAGATACCCCCTGGAGTTCTTCGGGTATCCCACAAACTTACACAGTACTGAACGTGCCTCGAGCTTGTCCGCATGCTGCTTTTTTACAAAAGCTGGACATCCCCATGTCTTAAGGTACTTGAGACAGGGTTTCTTCCCACTCCACATCTGATATGGGGTGGTAGGCACAGTCTTGGTTGGAGCCTTGTTCAAGAGATATGCAGCTGTTTCTAGTGCATAACTCCAGAAGGATCGCGGCAACTCAGCCTTACTCATCATGGAACAAACCATATCCAATAGGGTTCGATTCCTCCTTTCCGATACACCGTTGTGTTGTGGTGTGTATGGGGGAGTAAGTTGAGAGAGAATTCCATTCTCTTTTAAGAAGCCCAGAAACTCGGCACTTAAGTATTCTCCTCCTCGATCCGATCTTAGGATCTTGATACTTTTGCCTGTTTGTTTTTCAACTTCATTCTTGTATTCTTGAAATTTCTTAAAGGCCTCGGATTTGTGCTTCATCAAGAAGACATGCCCATACCTAGAGAAATCATCGGTGAAAGTAATGAAGTATGAATAACCACTTCGCGCATGTATAGACATTGGACCACACACATCACTGTGTATGAGTCCCAAGAGCTCGCTCGCTCTTTCTCCGTGTCCAGTGAACGGAGTCTTTGTCATCTTTCCCATGAGACAAGATTCACAAGTGGCATAAGACTGATACTCAAACGGATTCAAGTATCCCTCTTTATGTAACTTTGTTAACCGTGTCTCATTAATGTGACCCAGTCTACAATGCCATAAGAAAGCCTGATTTGTTTCCGGAGACTTTCTTTTAAGTGTGTTCTGGACACTGAAGATCTGAGCTTGATTCAATACGTATATCCCGTTTTGTAATGTACCTGACCCAATCAGAACTTGATTTAGGTGGATGTTAACTACATCGCTTACAAAAGTAAAATCATATCCTTCCTTAGAAATTAAGGATACAGATATGATATTACATGTCGCACCTGGTACATAAAAACAGTTACGCAGAATCAATATCTGCCCAGTTGTCAGTCCTATATGATATTCCCCTACGGATTCAGCATACATGCTCATTCCGTTAGCAACCCTGAGAGTCATATCACCTTTCCTGATAACCCTACGGTTTCTCAAAGCCTGTAACGAATTACAGATATGAGATCCTGATCCGGTATCCAATACCCAGGAAGTAGGGTTAACTGACATACAGTTCTCAATCACAAACACACCCGAAGCCGAAGCCACAACATGCTTCGAATTCTGGCTACTGGCTTTACAAGCCCTGCAATCCTTCTGTCCATGTTCATTCCCGTAACAATAGGAACATCCTTCTTTTACTACATCTGTTCCTGAAACTTCTGCCCTTCCCTTTCTTTCTACTTCCCTAGTTTCCTTTAGGGTAGTAGGCAGAGACTGTTGAACTGAGTCAACATCTGACCTGTTCTTCAACGTGGTCTTCAGGTCCGAGAGCTCAAAAGAGCTGGTCTCTGTAAGGACGTTGCCCCCTACAGATGACCCGATAGCCAACCTCGCTGGAAGCAATTCGTTCGAGGTCTCATATCTTGCGATACGAGATTGCTCTCCATATAAAACTTTGTTATGGAGGAAGATAGAAGCAGAGTCCATCTTCTCGTGCTGCCTCTGGTATATACCATCAACTGAGGCTAACACGAGGCACTTGGCTTTCGCACAGTCTTCTTCCGATGTCCTACGAATATCAATATCCGTGACAGGGGAAACTGGACCTGAGACGGCAGGGGTTGGATCAGTTAAGAGGTGTCCCAGCTTGTCCTGGGCAATGGACATCTGGACAGACCTTTGCCAGTCATAACAGTCAGATTCAGTCATCTTATTATCTAGATGTAACCTAGGTGCGGTCACTGGGTCGCTGCAATTAAGAGAGAGAGAAGAAAACACTTAGCATGATGCTCTTGCAAGTTTAGAGTGGTTTTTAATTTGTCTAAATTGGATGGCTCGCACTGTCTCTCGAATCCCTCCTCAAACCACAAAGGAAGAATTAGTCGGGATCTTTCTCACCGTACAATACTTGCTTAACCGTTCAGCCAGGCCAGTGTCGGTACTTCGAGGGAGGTTTTCCAACGCTTTCGCGAAGTTCCTTAATTAAGTAACCTCTTTTCCCTGTGGGCGTAGCCCTGCTAACACCTTTCTAGACACCTACTAGGTTTATAGCATTGATCGTTAAGTGAGAGTTTTCCCGAGGAGTAGCATATACTCACAGTAGGATCGGGATCCAAATATCATCGCATGATAAAACCGAAGGAATCCTACCAGAATTATCACAATCCAAATGGTATGCAGCGCTAGCAAGTTCCAGTACTTTTGAAACTCCCGATGTAGATTTTTGCCCCATGCTCTTATGACCTTGACGAAGGTCAACAAATCATAAGTCACATGTCAAGTTCTACCCGTCATTATCCAGGTTAATTTGAACCCACCCGTACATACCCTTGACGAAGGTCAACAAGGTAGTACGACTGTCCCAAACCAACGCATCTATCTATGCTACATATGAACACCCAACAGCTACCAATCACTATGCCTTGACGAAGGTCAACAAACATAGCTTGAATACTATTGAATATTCATACGAAACGACGGAGGGCTACGGATGGTTTTGGCGAAACCGTGAACGTAGTGAACTTGATATAATCGATGGAACGAGATAGCTTTTAAAAGGAGTGGTTCAAGCTCCGCGTTTAAAAGTTTAGTTTTGAAAAGAACCGAGTGGTTTTCAAAGTGTTCCAATCGACTTTTACTTGGTTTATTTCTTGCATTAGTTCTTTTAATGTGTCCCATCATTTAATCCTACCATTGCAGAAAACAACCAAAATATGACGTACGCTTATGCCATTCGCATTCGTCACGGGGCCCCGTCATCACCCGTTAGGTTACTTAACTAACGACAGAGCGGGGGCTGGGCTAGCGCGGCTGTAAAACATAAGCAACGCCTAAATAGTTATTATATATATATATAGCAATGATAGACATTACAGATCACAGATGAATACATTGGATATACTAGGAATCCGCAATGCGTTCGAGCCTTCAACGTAAAGCGGATTACACGGTCGCGGTGAATAACCAATACCCCACCCAAGACCCCTATGGGTGCGGCAAACTACCCGCCAAGCACCCGAAGTGAAGCAACCTCCCTCACCACCGTGAGTAGGCCACTCGGCACTTCGAGATACCCGGTAGTTTGTGCACCCCCTCCGTGGGTCTATCCTAGGAGAAAAAACAGTAAAAAGAATTATACAATGACGGCTACAACCCCGACCCGGTTGTGCGGCCATACAAATAATATTATTACATCAATTTACATGTTACAAATGAATGAAAGAAAAATAACGCTCATCTCACATCCACCCCGGCTATTCACCCGCGACAATCCAATCCATTCATATCCACAAACCAATAACAATCATAGATCACAGAGATGTATAACCCCGACTAATCGACTTATAGCGATTAGCCGACGTTCAATACATACAAGCATCACAGATATAACCGATATAGTTAAAGTGTAGTGAAGTTCCGGAAAAATACGGAATTATAGGCCCCCAAAAGTAAATTTTAGTTCTGGAAAATCTGGGCACATATAACATATCCTAAAAATCCCAAAACCAACACAGAAACACACTGCACCAAAATCGAGGCAGAGAAGAGACAAGATGGCCGCGGATGCGCGGCGCAATAGCTTCCTAGCGCCGCGGATCCGCGCCCATTTGATCGACTCTCTGTCTCGTTTTTGGTGGTGTTCTTAACAAAACCCTGAGATAATTTTTGGTGTATAACAAATTTTATTTTGACCAGAAAAAAAATTAACAGAAACTTAGGGTTTTGCGAGTTTGGTTTTTCGATTTTCCGGTTTCGAAACTTCGTTACACTTAACTACTTAGCTAGTTTATGTTTAGTTAGGCTCTGATACCACTGTAAGTCCACGTTGCCCACCCCGATGCTTACGGGGAGGCGGAAAACATAATAAAAATTAGATTTTTATCAACTATAGGCAACATGGACTAAGCTTTAAGGATCTTTGCTAAACATAAACTTGCTAAAGCTAACTACAAAGTAGCTAAGTGATGGAAAGGTTATACCTTGAGCTCAAAGTCCTTCTCTCCTTGCTCCTTGGAATGGTAGAAAGAGGTCACCTTGCTTGTCTTCTCCCGTCAAAGAAGGATCCACCCGAAAGCCTCGACCTTTAGCTTCAACTCCAAGCTAGGAGTAACTAGAGTGCAAGAAATGCTAAGACTTGAACCCTAGAAGAGAGTAGAGAAGATCAAGTGAAGGTTTTTCTCAAGCTTTTTGTTTCTCAACACATGAGAGGGAGAGAGCTTGAGGGAGAGGATGAACAAGAGAGAGAAATGATATGAGAGAATCAATTGGTATCTCACTAATATGTGTGAATAATTTTAATTGAATAATTAGCTTGAAAATTGTCATGGTAAATCATGACATGACCATTATCATTTCAATTTTGCAAAGATCAAAGAGCATCTTCCAAATGAAATGATTATGGTCAAGTTGTCAACAAGGTCAACAAGTCAATGAAGTCAAATTGTCAACAACAACAACCATGCACAATTATTAAGCTAATTATCAATTAACTATAATACACACAAAATCAATAGGGTTAATAAAATGACAATAGCCATTAACCCTAAACAAGGTCCTCTCCCTCAATCTCAAGCAACTGTGCATACGCACCCGCATTCGTGATCCGAGGAACACGAATACACTGAAAAAAAAACCAATCTCAAATCATATACTAGGATCCGGCTTAAACCAAAGCCCGCTAGTATAAACTGTCCGGACAGCAAACGCGCACAAGTGCGCGGATGCGAACGAACCCTGTCGCAAAACCATGCGACCTCTACTCATTTTGCCTAAAGGCGAATAGCTCTCTGTGTGGGACTCTAAAGACTCGACACTACGCTGGCAGTGGGTTTAACCACAGACCGCAAGCGGCACTAGCTGTACGTAACGGTCCCCAGGTAGATGTCGATAAGAAGACTGACGAGGTGAACCCCATCTGCACTCCTACTGAGCCTGTATGTGACAGTCTCCGTACAGTCCGGTCTGTTCGTCTGATACATCGCATGGCGGGCCTAGGGGGGCGGTGAACGTCAGTCCCCTAATAGCGGTACAAGTCGTGTCGGAGTGTAGCCCAGAACACCCTGAGATAACACTGGAAACCTACCAGTATATCTCGCTTGCCCTGGCCAGGGACTACTCGTGTAATGGCTCTCCTGGACACAGCGCGATGTCAACCCCCAATACCGGGAGAGACGAATCCTGTCTAACCGTCACTGCCTCCAAGTGCTTCGGGACTTCACCCAAAAACTACCTGTTTGCACGACTCCTTTGAGCCGTGGTAGGGTAGTAATCAAAGTGCAGTGGGAACACACTCGAGGCGAAGTGACAGTGTCAAGTCAACGGACTAAGCTGTACTCATGTCACCTGGGAACTGATAACTGACGATAGGTATATTACCAACCAACAGTTCCCAACGAGTCCTGTCTAGTGTACTCGTAACCTAACGAGCACCCGCATACTATCCCAAGTACGACGTACTGACGGCTGTGGGACAGACCGTCTCCCACACTGGGATGAGAAGCGCATACGCTAGTCTACTCCGGAGTATCGATGCCCTGTCTCGATAGTCCAACGACCAGGGACCTGTATAAGGATATGCTTATAGATTACCCAGCTCCCACGAGTGCGAGCGCCATCACAACGCTGGTAATCAAGCAAAGATCCTAAGGGCTCTACTAATATGTATATCAGCAATATGCTAAAAGAAACACATGCACATATTAAAGCAGAGACAAACCAAGTAGCATACTACCATTTCGAGCAAGATTGTATATACAACTGTGAATATCCCAAGCTTCCATTAAGTAATATACAAACTAGTATGATACAGTAATGGCCTCTAGGGCATATACACTAACATACTGCACGGAGGTAATGAAATGAAGGATCGGTCTACAAAGGTTGTATTCCTTGTTTTCTTTTAGTTACAAAGTGTTTGTATATTATTCCGTCGGATTTCTAGTAAACGATTCAATGTTTAGGGTTAGCTAGAATGGCAAAATTTTAATTTGGCATGGACGATGCCTCCCGAAACCTTGTTTCCGTGCTAGGTAACCATGCAAACATGTGTGGTCCTCGTTATAGTGTATAAATGTTAATGAATCATCATTATTTCCTTCTGGGTGTATAGAGATTTTGAGCTCATGTTAATGACACTAGGATTTGGAGGATCTCATGTATCTTGTTTTATAAGAATTAAATTCTTTTTATAGGGTTAAACCTTAGTTTTCAGAGGAATTAAATTTCCATGTGCTTTGTAAGAATTAAATTCTTTGAACTCAATTCTTTCCCCTAGGTTTTGAATCTGCATGACAGAATCTCCTCAATAAGAATTAAATTATCAACTTGTGGGGAGATCTGCTTTTGCAGATCTCAACGAGGGGAAGAACTAAGTTCTTGCATGAAGGGTTAAACCCTTAGAGAGGAAAATGAAAAGTGTTTTTATTTTTACCTAATGTTTCAAGAAAGCAAGTCTTTCTTTTGAGAATTAAATTCTCATGTTCCTCCAAAGCTCACTGTATATTCTTGTTTTTAAGCCTCTAGGGAGTTCTCTTTCTCTCACTCTCTCTGCCTCTGTCCCTCATCTCCTTTTTTTGTCTCTTCCTCTTTTGAGACTTGAAGTCTCGGGTTCTTTATATAGTATAAAGAAGTTTGTTTAATTCTGAGAAAATCTCTCATTGAGAGATCCCAATTGATTTAATTGGTCTCAGAATTGATTTGGGGAATTTTACCCACCGTTGGATCTTTGATTCAAGGACTTCTGTTTTACAGAAAATATCGTTCTTATTTTTAAAAAGATTGGGGATATTCTTCCATATATATAATAAAATTCTATCGAGCGGTAACATTTTAATCACCATTGGATTTTTAATTCAAGGGTGCTTAATTTAACAGAGTATAATTTTTCTCTGTTTAGAAAGATATAGAAAATATTTTGGATCTTTGATCCATTAACTCTCTGTCTAACAGAAAATATTCTTCCCAACAGAATTTAATTCTATGTTTAATCATCGTTGGATCCTTGATCCAACGGTTCATTAAGTAGAATTTAATTCTATGTAAGGAGGTGTCCTCACGTGTTTAGCATGTGAGGCTTTGTTTGTTAGTGTATACACCCTAGGGGCCATTATTGTATCATACTAGCTTGTATATTACTTAATGGAAGCTTGGGATATTCACAGTTATATTAACAGTCTTGCTCAACATAGTATTATGCTACTTGGTTTATATCTATCTTAATATGTGTATATGTTTCTTTTAGCATATCACGAATACATATTGATAGAGCCCTTAGGATCTTGCTTGACTACCAGCGTTGTGATGGCAGTCACACTAGTGGGGACTGGGTAGTCAACAAGCACATCCCTTTTCAGGTCCCTAGTCATAGGATTATCGAGACAGGGCATCGATACTCCGGAGTAGACTAGTGTATACGCTTCTCGTCCCAGCAGGGGAGATGTCTGTCCCACAGCCATCAGTATGTTGTACTGGAGATAGTATGCAGGTGCTCGTTGGGTTACGGGTACACCGGACAGGACTCGCAGAGAACTGTTGGTTGGTATTATACCCGTCGTCAGTTAACAGTTCCCAGGTGACATGAGTACAGCATAGTCTGTTGACTTGACACTGCTGCTTTGCCTCGAGTGTGTTCCCACTGTTCTTAGATTGCTACCCTACCACGGCTCGACTGAGTCGTGCAACCCGAAGCACTTGGAGGCAGTGGAGGTTAGATAGGATTCGTCTCTCCCGGTATTGGGGATTGATATCGCACTTTGTTTGGAGAGCCATTACGCAAGGTCCCTGGCAAGGGCAAGCGAGATTTACTGGTAGATATTCCGGTAGTTTTTCAAGGTGTAATGGGCTTCACTCCGACACGACTTATACCGCTATTAGGGGACTGACGCTTGCCGCCCCCTAGGCCTGATATGCGATAGTCTTAGATGAACAGACCGGACTGTAAGGAGATTGTCACATCAGGCTCATTAGGAGTTCGGATGGGTTTCCTCATCGGCCTTCTTATCGACATCTACCTGGGGACCGTTACGTACAGCTAGTACCGCTTGCGGCCTGTGGTTAAACCCACTGCCAGCGTAGTGTCGAGTCTTTAGAGTCCCACACGGAGGGTTTCCCTGCTTCAGGCGAAACGATATAGAGGTCGTATGGTTTTACGACAGGGTTCGGACATATACGTGTATTTATACACGTATGATATTCGGACAGATTATACTAGCGGGCTTTGGTTTAAGCCAGATTCTAGTATTAGATTATTGGATTTGATTTAGTCTCAGTATATCCGTGTTTTTCGTAAATACGGATGGGAGGGGCATTCTCGTAATTTGTCGGGAAGCTTCTAGAAGGAGATGACTCATTTGTGTTTTAATCTTTATGATTTAAACTAAATGAGGTGGAGAAGATGAGCTGTAATTATCATTAAATGAACCATGACTCATAAGATGATTCATCTCAAGTATTAAATGAAGCATGGTTGCTAGATATTTGATGAGATATTTTTCATGCTTCATATTATCCAAATGAGTCAAGATTCATTTCATAATAACAAAACACTTCTCTCTCCTCAAGCTCTCTCTTCTTCAACCTAACCCTAATCCTCTCATGAGTTAAGAACCCTAGAGTTAGAAAGACTAATCAATCCTTAATCCATCTCTATATCATCTAGGTTACTTGGATTAGCACTCTAAGTCACTTAGTTACCTCATCTTGAAGGTGTAAGCTTGTAGTAGGAACTTTCGGGTGGATCTTCTATAACTTCGAGGAGCCGACGAGGAGGTGCTTTCCATTCTCACCATAAGGAGCTTAAGAAGAGGAGGAGGACAACAAGAACAAAAAAAGGACTAGTATATTGAGGTATAACAATTCTTGCTTAGTAGTTAAACCTCAAAGTTTAGTGCTTGCTAAGGTTTATGAATGATCAGTGGTTGTAGTCGATGTTGTGAAGCCCGTAAAAATCATTTTCTGCTCATTCCGCCTCCCCGCGAACAAGTGGGGTGCGCAACATAGACTTACAGTAGTATCAGAGACTCTCATAAACCATAGAAAGCTTGTAGCGATATTAGAATTACGCCGTTTTTGTCGGACAAAAACTGTCGACAAAAACAGTTTTGAAAAGTGAGGTTTTGAGTTGTTTGCACACCCCGCAGGCTCACGGTTTGAACCGAGAAGCCGCGGGATGAAGCGTGTGTACCCCGGGGACACCCCGGGCGGGACCAACGGCCGGGAACACCCCCTAAGACCGCCAATTGGTGGCCTTGGGGGCTGCTGACCTGAGAGACCAGAAACTGGTCTCTCAGGTCTGTCCTCCTTTGGGGGCCACCTCATGGTGGCCCCCAGGGGTGGGCACCCCCTAAGTCCCCCCCACTCAACGTATTATCATGTATATTCGCCTCCGCGAAGATTCGGGCGGGTTTCGAGTTCGTTTCGACTCCCGGATTGGCTCAAAATTTTCAGTTTTTAAAATTTAGCTCACTGGATTTTCGGGTTTTGGAAAATTGGATGTGTTTGCTAATTGCGTGCGCAATTCTAATGTCGTATTTACTTTACAAGCTTTGTGATTGTTTTATGTGTTCATAAACCTCCCCTAATTGCTATATGTCAGTTAGCAAGGGGTTGGACATATCTGTGATGTTGGGATCTATCGGTTTGTATATATGAACTTGTTGGATTATCGTGATTGGATAGCCGGGGATGTGAGACGAGTGTTTCTTTTATTCATTTATAAATTGTAAATTGTTGTAATATTTTTTTGTGGGGCACATCCGGGTTAAGGTTGTAACCACCGTTGTATTATTTCATTTACTATTTTCTGCTCCTAAGATAGACCCAAGGTGGGGTGCACAAACTACCGGGTATTTGAAGTGTTTAGTGGCCTACTCACGTTGTTGAGGGAGACCGCTTCACTTCGGGTATTTGGCGGGTAGTTTGCCGTACCTGTAGGGGTCTAGGGTGGGGTTGGTTATTCATCACGACTATGTAATCCGTTTTCATTGCAGGCTTAAAAGAAATGCGGATTCTTAGAATATCCAATATGTTCATCTGTGATCTGGAATGCCTATTATTGCATCTGACGAATGTACAATATCTATATATGATATCTAGTAGGCGTTGCTTATGTTTTGCATCCGTGCTAGCCCATCCCCCGCTCTGTCGTTAGTTAAGTAACCTAACGGGTGAATGACGGGGCCTAGTGGCGAATGCGGATAGCATAAGCGGACGTTGTATTTTCGTTGTTTTCTGCAATGATAGGTTAATTGATGGGACGCATTATATTAATGCAAAGAAAATAAGCCAAAGTTGAATCGTTGGAACAATTTAAAAGAAACCACTCGGTTATTTTAAAACGGCAGATTTTTAATTGCGGAGCTTAAACCACTCCTTTTAAAAGCTAGCAGGTTCCTTCGATTATATCAAGTTCACTACGTTCACGGTTTCGCCAAAACCATTCGTAGCCCTCCATCATTTCACTTGGGTATTCAATAGTATTCAAACTATGTATTTTGACAAACGCCAAGGCATAGTGTTTGGTAGCTGCTGGGTATTCATCTGTTGCATAGATAGATAAGTTGGTTTGGGACAGTCGTACTGCCATTTGGCCAATGTCAGGGGTATGTACGGGTGGGTTCAAATTAACAAGATAATGATGGGTAGAACTTGACATGTGACTTATGATATTTTGGCCAACGTCAAGGTCATAAGAGCATGGGGCAAAAATCTATATCGGGAGTTTCTAAAGAAACTGAAACTTGCTAGAGTTACATACCATTTAGAGTGTGATAATTTTGGTAAGATTCCTTCAGCTTTATCACACGATGATATGTGGATCCCGATCCTACTGTGAATATATGCTACTCATCGGGAGATTCTTTCACTCAACAATCAATGCTATAAACCAAGTAGGTGTCAAGAAAGGTGTTAGCGGGGCTACACCCCCAGGGAAAAGAGGTTATTTAATTAAGCAACCTCGCGAAAGCGTCGTAAAACCTCCCTCGAAGTACCGACACTTGTCTGGCTGAACGATTAAGCAAGTATTGTATGGTGAGAATAGTCCTAACTAGTTCTTCTTTTATGGTTTGAGGAAGGATTCGAGAAACAGTGGGAGCCATCCTGTTTAGATAAACTAAAAACCACTCTAAACTTGCAAGAGCATCATGCTAAAGTGTTTTCTTCTCTCTCTCCTAATTGCAGCGACCAAGAACATGACGGGCCTTAAGTTATTATTAAATAAAAATATTTTGACAGGGCCAAACTATAAAGATTGGTTCCGGAATGTCAAGATGGCAATTACTTATGACAAATTAGGTTATGTCCTTACTACTAAGGCCCCTTCCGTGCCAGGTCCAGAATCCAGTGACGTGGATAAGGAAATCCACAAGACCTGGGAGATTGACTGCGCGAAGGCCAAATGCATCGTACTTGCCTCTATGAATAATGAACATCAGAGGAGGCACGAGAATATGGATCTTGAATCCATATTTCTCCACACCAAGGAACTGTACGGAGAGCAATCTAGTATAGCTAGATACGAGACCTCGAAGAACTTGTTTCAGTCGAGGCTGGCCGTCGGATCATCTGTTGGGGAACATGTCCTCAAGATGATTGGCTACATAGAGGAGCTCACGGACCTCGGAACAACATTAGAGAACGAGCTGTATACAGACTTGATTCTCCAGTCCCTTCCTTCAACCTACGCCCAGTTTATCTTGAATTTCAACATTCAAGGTAAAGAAGTTGAACTTCCAGAACTCCTCAACATGTTAAGGAGTGCAGAGGGCACCTTGCAAAAAGCAAGGGAAACACCCGCTCTGTTTGTTCATGGTGCTTCCTCTTCCAGGTCCAAGGCGATGTTAGTTATATGTATGCCCTAGAGGCCATTACTATACATAGGATGTATATTGTAGTGGATGCTTGGACATATATAGGGAGGACTTTCTTGCTCGACATGATAGTATGCTATCTGGTTGCTCTTTACCTTAACGTGTACACTAATTGTCTCTCTGTTACATGTTGGTAAAGCCCTTAGGATGTGTACTTGACTACCTGGACTATGATGCGGATCATACTAGTGGGGACATGGTAGTCCATAAGTACATCCTTCAAGGTCCCTAGTCGTGGGTGTATCGAGATAGGGCATCGATATTCCAGAGTAGACTAGCGTATACCTTCTCGACCCATACAGATGGGCGATGGATGATCCCATATCCATTAGTGTTTGACATCGGAGATGATATATGGGTGCTCGGTGGAGACTGGGTACACTTGACGGACTCGCCGAGAACTCCCAGATGGTATTATACCTTACGTCAGATGGCAGTTCTCTGGTGACACTGGTACAGAGTAGTCTGTTGACCCGAGATCGTCATAGAGTCTTGTGTGGTTCCCACTGTGCTTTGATTTCCACCTTACCACGTCCAAGTGGGCGTGCAAAACGGTGGTTTTTGGGTACAGTCCCGAATCACATGGAGGCAATGAGTGATAGGAGGGGATTCGTCTCTCCCGGTATAGGGAGTTGATGTTGCGCTGTGTTCGATTGGCTATAACCGGAAATCTCTGGCCAGGGTTGCTGAGATTTACTGGTAAGTGTTACCAGTAGTTTCTCGAATAGTTATAGACCTCATATCAACACGACTTATCGAGCTATTGGGGTCTGACGTTTACCACCCCTAGGCGAGATATGCGACATATCAGACGACGAGACCGGACTGTACGGTAAGTGTTACTGGTTGGATTCACAGGAGTATGAGCGGGCTTGCTCGTCGATCTTCTGATCGCTCAATACCCGGGTGGCCGTTACGTTTAGCAGACCGCTTGCGGCTTGTGGGTGCTTGATATGATCATCACCTGCTGCCGGCGTATTGACGAGTCTTTAGAGTCCTACACAGAGGTTTCCTGGCTCAAGCGAAACGAAATAGGAGCGCATATGAGATATGTGCGGGACCGAGAATAATGCGTGTATGTGATACCGTATTCTGTTCTCACGATTTGTATCATCGGCAGGTTATATGTGATATAGCCGGGTTACCGAATCAAGTGTTGATTCGATACATTGATACACTTGATACTAGTCGGTTATATGCGATATGACCGGATCATTAAATCAAGTGTTGATTTAATGATTTAATGTTTAATTATATATATTTGATATATTACTTAGCATTAACTAGTATTGGTTCACATTAAATGGATTTTCTCACTCGTATGTGCACATTATATATATGATATAGTTTTGTGCACTTGTTTGTATCATGTTTGATGATACATGCCAACTTGGGTTTGTGTAAAGGATTAAACCATGGTTATATAATGGTTAGGGTTTTCATTTTCTTATCTATTTATTTATTTATTTATTTTGGCAAAAGATAAAAAGAAAATGGTGGCTTTCTTTGTTTGTTGTTGAAGCTTCATGAAGGTTTGACTAAGTGACCATTTTGTCTTCATGCTTAACCCTAACCATTCAAATTAACCATAGTCTATTCTCTACACCTAACCATGGTTAGTATATGATAAGTATTCATATTATTTTCTTTTTTTGAAAATAACTTATGATATATTATCTTCTTCATCTTCTTCTTCTTCAACAAAGGAAGAAAGCTTGCCTCCATCAATGGCAACTTGAGAAAAAGAGTGAGAAATCCAATTCTAAAGTGAACCCACATCCTATTTCTTCATCCTCTACCACTTGCCAAGTAGTATAGGGTGTTTTCTTCACAAGTTTCATGGCTTGGTGAAGTTGGAGCTTGATCTTGTGTTGCCTCGACGTAGATCATCTTCGGCATCGAAGTCGACGACCTAGCCCGCCCATTTCTCCGATGAAGCCGACGCTAGAGTCCGGGATCCGATGATCGCAGTGAGGGTACACCGTCATGGAGCTATGGAGGTAGAGGACCGGATCTACAAAGGTTGTATTTCCGTTCACTTAGCACTAAAGTAGTTTAGTAGCTTGTACCTAAATTCTAGTTAACGATCCGTATTAGGGTTTGTAGGCACAAATAAAATTTGAAATTGGCATGGTTGATGCCTTGTGAGACCTCATTAGTGTGCCTAGGAACCCTACAGTGGTATCTGAGCCTAGCTAGAGCCTTAGGCGATGCGTAGACGAAGCTAGGAGTCCGTTCGAACTCGAAACCCTAACCGAATACCCCTCTCTGTACATTTTTTCAAAACTGGGTTTTTTCCAGATTAAAAATGCTTAAAAAATTCAGCAGGAAGTTCTAAGAATTACAGTGCAAAACGACAAAGTGATACGCCCAAAGCGCCGCGGAAGCGTGGCAGAAGCTTGGCTTCTGCGACGGATCCGCGGCAATATGATGACATCAGCCTTCAATTTTTGCACTGTAATTTATTACTTTAGGTGCTGAGTTTTCTGGGAATTTTTAATTTGCACTCAAGAGTTAAGTTTTCTGGGGTGTTTTGGGCTTCGATGATTCGATCGGAAATTTCAAACTTTGTCTATATATTTTTCCGGATAATTTTAGAATATGTTAAAAAGTTCGACCGAATATAAATACCCACTTTTTCCCCTGCCGGGAAATTTCCAATTGTTGGATTTTTCCGTAGTTTAATGACGTTCCAAGTAGTGCAAGTAACGCGATGGTCCCTCTAGAAGACAACAAACCTTAACTCGATTATGTGACCGTCTTGAACTGCCCTTTGAACCTTAGGGTTTGGGGCAGTACGGCGTGCCACATGTGAGGCGTTGGCTTGACCCTTCTACGGCTGGACCGTTGGTACTGAGGCATGAAGTGAATGTTTTTAAACTTATTTCATGTGTTGAGCTGTTTCGGGAAAACTTGGGTGTTCGATTGTTCGATCGGAAAGTTTAACATCTTCTATTTATCTGGAATGTGATACAATATTTGGAATCCACACATAGTTATGAGATAACTGAATGAATGTTATAAACATAGCACTTTAGTCTCACTTGATCGGTTGCCGCGGAATTTTGATGCGATCAAAAGTCCGTCGCAATCACGTAGCGTACGCGGATACTCACCGGATAAACTTAATAGACAGCTACACCCCTTAGCCCCGACCAAGTGACTGTAGGAGAACCCCGTCGCCGAAAGCATCCGTACGGGTGCTCGCGGCAGCGGTGTTCCGCCTTGGTGCACTTCGTCGGAGGCATCAGGGGTGCAGCCGTCTACTGAAATTTGCGACGAGCATTCGATCAAGATGTCGGGAATCTTGTTGAATTGCCCGACTTGATATTGAAAAGAGTTTTCAATAATGAGACTAAAATGCGGGGTTTATAATTGTTAGGCATGCGATGTCTAAGGAATTCATTTGATTAGGCATGCGATGTATAAAGAGGTTGCGGATTCCAACTGTTGTAGTTTTACACTTTCTTTTCTGTGACCGTAAGTGTAATATGTGATATCGCCGGTTTCGTTGCTATATGTCAATGACAATTGGGATGCGCATATTTACTTACGTTGATGACATGTGATATTATGTGTTGCTGGATATGTTATATTGGATCGTCGTATTTGAATAGCCGGGGGGTTTTTATGTGAGATGAGTGTTTTTCATTTTCATTCATGTAAAAACTTGTATGTAATATTCTTTTATTGGGGCACTTCCAGGTTGTGGAAGATGTCACCTTTTGTATATTATTTACTTTTCCGCACTAGGATAGACCCAAGGAGGGGAGCACAAGTAACCGGGTTCTGGAGTCCAGTGGGAGACCAACTCAAGGAGTCGAGTCCGGGTCTCCTAACTCTAGAATTGGTAGGGTTGCTTACCGCTCTCGTAGGGGTCTAAGGGTGTGGGTTTGGCTATTCGTCGCGACCGTGGAATCCGTGTTTTATACTGGTTTGTATTGAAAACACGGACGTCCTAGTATATCCAATATTTCATATGTTTCTTCTGCTGCGATATCTGTGATGTGATCATGTGATGTTCTGTGATAAATACTGTATATAGTATATATGATATATTATATAGGTGTTACTTATGTTTTACACCCGCGCTAGCCCTGCCCCGCTCTGCCGTTAGTTACCTAACCTAACGGTGCACGAGGGGACATCGAGGCGAATGCGGATGGCATAAGTGTACATCGTATTTATCTGTGATGTTTAGGTACTTAAATGATGGGACTTCATTAATGAGATTAATGAAATAAAAGAAACCTAAAGATATTGTAAAATCGAATCTCAAAATAAAACAGGTAGCTACAGTTCTTGCTTTGCACAGCGGTATATATGATATATCCTGCACCTTATTCGATAAGGAAAGGACCGAGATCCCTTCACCGGGAGTGACTCCTTTAGCAATAACTGGCAGATGCTACACACTCGGTTTGTCTTTTGATTGCTTTTAAGAGTCTTTGCTTTGCACAATGATATATATGATATATCCCGCACCTCATTCGACAAGGAAAGGGCCGACGATCCCTTCATCGGGAGTGACCCCTTTAGCAAAACTAGAAAAGCCTCAAAAACACTCCATTTTTAAAATCATTTGATTCTACAACGATATCAAGTTCATTACGCAATAGGTTTTCAGAAAAACCTGTCGTAGCCCTCCGTCATTTCAGATAAATACTAGTTAGTATTCGTGCTGCGGTTGTTTGGCATGCGTCAAGGCGTAGTGTACGGTAGCTAACTAGTGCTTATCTGCTAGCATACGATGTGATTGGATTAGGGTATTCGTATGGCGTTGTTTGGCATGCGTCAAGGGTCGTGCGGGTGGGTTTAATTCAATCAAGAAATGTACGGGTTGAACTTGACTAGCGGACTATGGGTTGTTTGGCATGCGTTAAGGTCATAGCACGCTAGGGGCAAAATGAATATCGGGAATTTCAAGTGTTGAAATTTGCAATGAGATTGCATACCTTCTATGAGATAGTTGGATCCCGATACCCGCTGTGAGTAATTGTTACTCCTGGGAGAGTTTTACACATTACAATTAGCCGATCAAGTAGGTGTCTAAAAAGGTGTCAACGAGGTTACGCCTCTGGGAAAACGAGGTTTACATTAATTAGGTCAGTACGAAAGTACTAGGAACCTCCCTCAAAGTACCGACACTGGCCTGGCTGAAAGATTGGCGAACTTGTAGTGTGTAATTAATCCCGGCTAGTCTTTCCTTTTAGGGTTTGAAGGAAGATTTGATAAAAATAGTGGGAGCCATCCTGATTAGATAAAATAATAACCAATCTATTCTTGCAAGAGCGCACGCTGACTGTTTTCTTCTCTCTCTCTCCAGGTAGCGACCATATCACGCCTTAATCAAGATAATAATACGGAATATTGACCGAAACCCGCTTGTTATACTGAGCTGGGGAACGTTGGTCCCGCTCCAACTTATAATTGTTATAAGACAGTGCATGAAATAGGGGAATACCAGATTTCCCATGCCGCCCAAACGAAGAGAGTGCATGCTGATGCATCATCTTCGGGTGTGTTCATTATACAGAACTGTTTCTCAGTATTCTTTACGTCTTGGGTATGTGATACCAGATCAGGATCCCGCATATGTAATTTGTTACATGGGCTACAGATAGGTAAAGAACTGAGAACGGGTGATAAGTTTCATGAGGCAGAAAACGGGGCAAGTGTTGCAGCCAAGTCTGTTGGTCACTGTCACCCTGTATTACCAATACATTGATTCTGAACAAATGCTATTAGATACCTAACCTGATATACAAAATCATATCGGTTTCTTTATTAGTAAAGAAAGGATATAATTTTGTATTGGTGGATAATGTTTTGAACATTTCCTATATCAAAAGTTGATCGGTTCAGGCACGTTATCTAAAAGCATTAATGTTCTAAATCAAACTACAGTTCTTAGTATACAGAATACACACAAGAGGAAGAGTTCAGAAATGAACAAATTCTTCTTGAGGTATTGTAGACTAGGTCATATCAATGCGACCCGACTAGCTGAAGTTACATATAGATGCATATTTAAATTAGTTTGAATTTACATCTTGTGAAACTTGCCAGTCATGTCACAAAGATTAGATGACCATAGCTCTGTTTATTGGAAGCAGAGAAAGAGTTAGTGAACTCTTGGGATTGATATATGCTGACGTATGAAAGTCTCCAGTCTACACATACCAGGACCGGTTCTTTGTACTTCATTACATTCTCTGATGATCTGTTTAGATTCAGACATATGTTCCTGTTGAAACATAAGTCCGAACCTTTTGAGATATTCACAGAATATAAGTTAGAAGTAGAGAACCAAAGAGGGTATAAGTATTATGTCCTTTGATGCGATCAGGGAGGAGAATACTTGAGCACGGAATTCCTGGACTATTCTAAAGGAGAATGAGATTCTCTCTCAGGATTACTCCTCCGTATACACCATAGCACGATGGTATATCGGGGCGGAGCAATCACACCCTATATGATAAGGTGTGCTCTATGATGAGTACTACTGAGTTACCTATTTCGTTTTTGGGAGTTATGCACTTGAGAAGCTGCATACCTATTGAATAGGGTTCAAATCAAATCACTTGCCTACCACTTCATATGTGATATGGAAAGGGAAGAGCCCATATCTTAAGTTAGTTAAGATTTGGGGTTGTCCGGCCTATGTCTAAAAGCAAGATCCGGACAAGCTCGAGGCAAGGTCAGTTATGTAGAACTGGAAAGGTTCCAGCTATACAAACTACAGCAGATGATTTGGTAGAACCAAAGGATTCAGTAGAGACCAACGAACCTCAGCCTCTCCGCCGATCTAGTAGGGTTCCTCACCCACCTGAGAGATACTTCGGTTTCTCGATGACGGTGGGAGCGAGGATTGCATCATGAGATGATGACCCAACTAGTTTCGAGCTGGCCATCAGGAGTGTGACTCTGTAAGAATAGCTGGATGCTTAGCGATCTGAGATGGAATCCTTATACACCAACAAAGTATAGACTTTGGTTGCTATATCTGAAGGGTTAAATCCCCATCAGGAGCAAGTATATCTTGAGATGATTACTTGGTGTAGATGGAAAGGTTGAGACTTTCAAAGCTAGAATTGTTAAAGGTTTTCGTCATCGACCAGGCGTGGAAAATGATGAAACCTTTTTCCAGTGGCTATGCTTAAGTCCATCCAGATCCTACTTGCCACGGCTACATACCATGACTACGATATCTGGCGGTTGGGTGTCATGACTGCTTTTCTAAATGATGTTTTAGAAGAGAGAGTCTATAAGTACACAGTCAGAGGGCTTCGTAAACAGTGGGAGCAGCGGAAACGTGTACAAGATGCTTTATAGGATAAAGCAGGCATCGCGGAGTTGGAACGTCTGTTTTGATGAAGTAGTTAAAGAGATTGACATCATCAAAATGGTAGATGAACCTTGTATAAATAAAAAGGTAGTAGGGAGTATGGTGACGATCCTCGTAGAGTACGTGGATGACATACTCTTGATAGGGAAGGAGTTTCCTATGCTACGCTCGATCAATCTCCGCTTATCACAATGATTCTCCACATAGGATCAAAGTGATACCTACTAAATCCTGGGTTTTGGATCTATGAGATAGATCTAAATGGATGTTAGGATTCTCACTAGTTGAAGTGAGATGGTATCAAATGATCCTGGGGAGAATCACTGGAAGTGTTCCAGGGTGATGAGAACGACTGAATGTCAGTCACAGGCATTGTCTTTACCCTCAGTAAAGGGACGGTATGTTGGAAGAGTTCCAAGCTAGATACCATGGCATACTAGACGATTATAGGCAAGATACATCGCTACTTAAGATGCTACCAAAGAGGCAGTCTAGGTGTATAGTGGTTCATAAGATGAACTTAGTTCCTCCCATTGTGTGACAATGGAGTTGAGGCTTATGCCAAGGAACGTCCGTCCCATCAGTGATCCAGACATATTCTCAGGCAGTATCACCTGATCATGGAGATGTTTGATCTCCAGGGTGATCGAGGTTAGGAGAGTAGACTCAGAGGAAAACACGGCGGATCCACTCACAAAGGCCTTTTCCCAGAGAGAGACTTTTATGGGATGGTTGAGTATGAGATACTACAACCACTGCTATCAGATGGCCCTAGTGCAAGTGGGAGATTGTTAGTTATATGTATGCCCTAGAGGCCATTACTATACATAGGATGTATATTGTAGTGGATGCTTGGACATATATAGGGAGGACTTTCTTACTCGACATGATAGTATGCTATCTGGTTGCTCTTTACCTTAACGTGTACACTGATTGTCTCTCTGTTACATGTTGGTAAAGCCCTTAGGATGTGTACTTGACTACCTGGACTATGATGTGGATCATACTAGTAGGGACATGGTAGTCCATAAGTACATCCTTCAAGGTCCCTAGTCGTGGGTGTATCGAGACAGGGCATCGATATTCCAGAGTAGACTAGCGTATAACTTCTCGACCCATACAGATGGGCGATGGATGATCCTATATCCATTGGTGTTTGATATCGGAGATGATATACGGGTGCTCAGTGGAGACTGGGTACACTGGACGGACTCGCCGAGAACTCCCAGATGGTATTATACCTTACGTCAGATGGCAGTTCTCTGGTGACACTGGTACAGAGTAGTCTGTTGACCCGAGATCGTCATAGATTCTTGTGTGGTTCCCACTGTGCTTTGATTTCCACCTTACCACGTCCAAGAGGGCGTGCAAAACGGTGGTTTTTGGGTACAGTCCCGAATCACATTCGTCTCTCCCGGTATAGGGAGTTGATGTTGCGCTGTGTTCGATTGGCTATAACCGGAAATCCCTAGCCAGGGTTGCTGAGATTTACTGGTAAGTGTTACCAGTAGTTTCTCGAACAGTTATAGACCTCTTATCGACACGACTTATCGAGCTATTGGGGTCTGACGTTTAACACCCCTAGGCGAGATATGCGACATATCAGACGACGAGACCGGACTGTACGGTAAGTGTTACTGGTTGGATTCACAGGAGTATGAGCGGGCTTGCTCGTCGATCTTCTGATCGCTCAATACCCGGGTGGCTGTTACGTTTAGCAGACCGCTTACGGCTTGTGGGTGCTTGATATGATCATCACCTGCTGCCGGCGTATTGACGAGTCTTTAGAGTCCTACACAGATATTTCCTGCCTCAAGCGAAACGAAATAGGAGCGCATATGAGATATGTGCGGGACCGAGAATAATGCGTGTATGTGATACCGTATTCTGTTCTCGCGATTTATATCATCGGCAGGTTATATGTGATATAGCCGGGTTACCGAATCAAGTGTTGATTCGATACATTGATACACTTGATACTAGTCGGTTATATGCGATATGACCGGATCATTAAATCAAGTGTTGATTTAATGATTTAATGTTTAATTATATATATTTGATATATTACTTAGCATTAACTAGTATTGGTTCACATTAAATGGATTTTCTCACTCGTATGTGCACATTGTATATATGATATAGTTTTGTGCACTTATTTGTATCATGTTTGATGATACATGCCAACTTGGGTTTGTGTAAAGGATTAAACCATGGTTATATAATGGTTAGGGTTTTCATTTTCTTATCTATTTATTTATTTATTTATTTTGGCAAAAGATAAAGAGAAAATGGTGGCTTTCTTTGTTTGTTGTTGAAGCTTCATGAAGCTTTGACTAAGTGACCATTTTGTCTTCATGCTTAACCCTAACCATTCAAATTAACCATAGTCTATTCTCTACACCTAACCATGGTTAGTATATGATAAGTATTCATATTATTTTCTTTTTTTGAAAATAACTTATGATATATTATCTTCTTCATCTTCTTCTTCTTCAACAAAGGAAGAAAGCTTGCCTCCATCAATGGCAACTTGAGAAAAAGAGTGAGAAATCCAATTCTAAAGTGAACCCACTTCCTATTTCTTCATCCTCTACCACTTGCCAAGTAGTATAGGGTGTTTTCTTCACAAGTTTCATGGCTTGGTGAAGTTGGAGCTTGATCTTGTGTTTCCTCGACGTAGATCATCTTCGGCATCGAAGTCGACGACCTAGCCTGCCCATTTCTCCGATGAAGCCGATGCTAGACTCCGGGATCCGATGATCGCGGTGAGGGTACACCGTCACGGAGCTATGGAGGTAGAGGACCGGATCTACAAAGATTGTATTTCCGTTCACTTAGCACTAAAGTAGTTTAGTAGCTTGTAGTTTCGCCTAAATTCTAGTTAACGATCCGTATTAGGGTTTGTAAGCACAAGTAAAATTTGAAATTGGCATGGTTGATGCCTTGTGAGACCTCATTAGTGTGCCTAGGAACCCTACAGGCGAAAACTAAAGGAAGGAAGAAGAAGGCCCCTACCAAACCGAGAGGAGGTGTTGGTAAGGTGGAAGCCAGGGGAAAGGCAAAGATTGCAGTGCCGGTAGTAGCAAAGGACGAGTTCTTCCACTGTCGTAGGAAAGGCCATTGGAAGACGAATTGCAAAGCTTGGAATGCCAAGAACCAGGACCCGAGGCAAGTTGTGGCTTCGGCTTCAGGTGTGTTTGTAATTGAAAATTGTCTGTCAATCAACTCTACTTCCTGGTATTGGATACCGGATCAAGATCTCATATATGCAATTCATTACAGGCACTGAGAAGCCGTAGAGTACTGAAGGTTGGTGATATGACCCTCCAGGTTGCTAACGGAGCGAGCGTGGATGCTGTGTCTGTAGGGTTCCTAGGCACTCTCAAGAGGTCTCACAAGGCATCAACCATGCCAATTTCAAACTTTACAAGTGCCGAGAAACTCTAATACGGATCGTTAACTAGAATTTTAGGCGAAAAGTAAAACTAGTTAACATCTTAACTAAAAGTAAGAAGCTACAACCTTTGTAGATCCGGTTCTCCACTTCCTTAGCTCCACGTAGACGTCCTCTCGCTGTCCAAGTCGGATCTCAGACTCTAGCATCGGCTTCATCGGAGAAATGAACGGACTAGTCGTCGGCTACGATGCCGAAGATGATCTACGTCGAGGTTACACAAGATCAAGCTCCAACTTCACCAAGTTGTGAAACTTATGAAGAAAACACAATATACTACTTGGCAAGAGGTAGAGGGTGAAAAAATAGGAGGTAGGTTCACTTTAGAATTGGATTTCTCACACTTTTGCTCAAAATGCCATTAATGGTAGCAAGCTTTTTCTTGAAGAAGAAGATGATGAAGAAGATAGAATATGATAAGTGTTTAAGAATAATTGAAAAAGAATTCATTCTTATCATATTCTCAACCATAGTTAAGTGTAGAGAATGAACTAGGGTTAGTTCAAATGGTTAGGGTTAAGCATGAGACAAGAATGGTGACTAAGTCAAAGCTTCATGAATCTTCAACTAAAAACAAACAAAGCCACCATTCATGTTTATCTATCAAAAATGAATAAACAAATAAATAAATAAATAAGCAAAACCCTAATCATCAACTTAACCATGGTTTAATTCTTTACACTTAACCAAATAAGCATGTATCATCAAACATGATACAATCATGTGCACAAAAGTATATCACATATACAACTTGCACATCCAAGTGAGAAAATCCATTTAAAGTGAAACAATACTAGTTAATGCAAAGTAATATATCAAATATATAATTATACATTAAATCATTAAATCAACACTTGATTTAACGATCCGGTCATATCTCATATAACCGACTAGTATCCTATGTATCGTCTTATCGAATCAATCCTTGATTCGATATCTAGGTTATATCGCATATAACCAATCGATACATTCATCGCGAGAATGGAATACGGTATCATATACACGCATTATTCTCGGTCCTGCACATATCTCATATGCGCTCCTATTTCGTTTCGCTTGAGCCAGGAAACCTCTGTGTAGGACTCTAAAGACTCGTCAATACGCCGGCAGCAGATGATGATCATATCAAGCACCCACAAGACGCAAGCGGTCTGCTAAACGTAACGGCCATCCGGGTATTGAGCGATCAGAAGATCGACGAGCCAGCCCGCTCACACTCCTGTGAATCCAACCAGTAACACTTACCGTACAGTCCGGTCTGTTCGTCTGATATGTCGCATATCAAGTCTAGGGGTGGTAAACGTCAGACCCCAATAACCGATAAGTCGTGCCGATGTGAGGCTCATAACGGGTAGAGAAAGTACTGGTAACACTTACCAGCAAAACTCTGATCATCCCTGGCCAGGGACTTCCCTGTTACGGCCAATCGAGCACAGCGGAACATCAACCCCCAATACCGGGAGAGACGAAACCCCTCCTATCGCTCATTGCCTCCATGTGACTCGGGACTGTACCCAAAAACCACCGTTTTGCACGCCCTCATGGACGTAGTAAGGTGGAGATCAAAGCACAGTGGGAATCACACAAGACTCTATGACGATCTCGGGTCTACAGACTAACCTGCACAAGTGTCACCTGAGAACTGCCATCTAACGTGAGGTATAATACCATCTGGGAGTTCTCGGCGAGTCCGTCCAGTGTACCCAGTCTCCACTGAGCTCCCGTATACCATCTCTGATGTCAAACACCAATGGATATGGGATCATCCATCGCCCATCTCATGGGTCGAGAAGCGTATACGCTAGTCTACACTGGTATATCGATGCCCCGTCTCGATACACCCACGACTAGGGGCCTTGAAGGATGTACCTATGGACTACCATGTCCCCACTAGTATGATCTGCATCATCATCCAGGTAGTCAAGTACACATCCTAAGGGCTTTACCAACATGTAACTATAAGACAGTTTAAAGAAACAAGTGTACATGTTAAGATAAAGAGCAACCAGATAGCATACTATCATATCGAGCAAGAAAGTCATCTCTATATATGTCCAAGCATCCAATATAATATACATCATCTATACAATACTGGCCTCTAGGGCATACATACAACTAACAATCTCCCACTTGCATTAGGGCCAGCTGCTGTAGTATCGCATACCGAGCATCCCGAAGAGTCTCTCAAACTGTATCTGGGGAATGGCCTTCGTGAGTGGATCCGCCGTGTTGTTCTTCGTGTCAACCCTCCTGACCTCGATCTCCCGGCGATCAACTATCTCCCGGATCAGGTGATACCGCCTCAGAATATGCCTGGATCGCTGATGGGACCTGGGTTCCTTGGCTAAAGCCACCGCTCCATTGTTATCGCAATACAAAGGTATTGGATGCTCAATGGATGGAACCACACCAAGTTCAGTAATGAACTTCTTGATCCAGACAGCCTCTTTAGCAGCATCGTTGGCAGCGATGTATTCAGCCTCCATCGTTGAGTCTGCCACGGTTTCCTGCTTGGAACTCTTCCAGCTAACCGCCCCTCCGTAAAGGGTAAAGACAAATCCCGATTGCGACTTAGAGTCGTCCTTATCACTCTGGAAGCTCGAATCGGTAAAGGACTCCACTTGGAGTTCTCCGTTACCATACACCAAGAGCATCTCTTTAGTCCTTCGCAAGTACTTGAGAATGCTCTTCACAGCTGTCCAGTGACTCTCTCCAGGATCTGCTTAATACCTGCTCACTATACTTAGTGAGTATGCAACATCGGGTCTGGTACATAGCATCGCGTACATGATAGAGCCTACTGCCGAAGCATAGGGTATCCCTTGCATGCGAGCTCTCTCCAAATCAGTCTTGGGAGACATCTCTTTGGAGAGAGCGACTCCAAAGATCGTGGGCAAGTTCCCACGCTTGGATTCTTCCATACTAAACCTCTTTAGTATGGTGTCAATATACTTGGATTGGGACAATCCCAATATCCGTTTGGATCTATCTCTATAGATCCTGATTCCCAATATGCAGGAGGCATCACCAAGATCTTTCATTGAGAATCTATGTGATAAGAAGAGCTTGACTGATTGCAGCATAGGAATATCATTTCCTATCAAGAGTATATCGTCCACGTACAATACGAGGAAGACAACCTTGCTCTCTGCCACCTTCTTGTAAATACAAGGTTCATCTGGGTTTTTGACGAAATCAAACTCTTTGATAACGACGTCAAAGCAGATGTTCCAACTCCGCGATGCTTGCTTTAATTCATAAATGGATTTAAGCAGCTTGCACACCTTCCCGTTGCTCCCACTGTCTACGAAGACCTCTGGCTGAGTCATGTACACGCACTCTTCTAAATCACCATTTAGAAAGGCGGTCTTAACATCCATTTGCCAGATTTCGTAGTCATGATATGCAGCGATGGCAAGCATGATTCGGATGGATTTAACCATAGCCACTGGAGAAAAGGTTTCGTCATAGTCCACACCTGGTCTTTGACGAAAACCTTTTGCAACAAGTCTAGCTTTGAAAGTCTCCACTTTCCCGTCTACACCAAGTTTTTTCTTGAAGATCCATTTGCTCCCGATGGGTTTTACCCCTTCAGGAGCAACTTCCAAAGTCCATACTTTGTTGGTGTACATGGATTCCATCTCGGACCGCATAGCATCCAGCCATTTCACTGAGTCCCCACTCGTGATGGCCTGCTCGAAGCTAGTTGGGTCATCATCCTCCATGATGCAATCCTCGCTCCCACCATCCATGAAAAAACCATAGTATCTCTCAGGTTGGCGAGGAACCCTACTAGATCGGCGGAGAGGCTGAGGTTCATTGGGAGCTACTGAATCTTCTGGTTTCACTAAATCTTCAGTTACGGTTTGTGTATCTGGAACCTCTTCCAGCTCTACCACTTTGCCACTAATTTCTTTTTCAAGGAATTCATTTTCTAAAAAGGTGGCAAGTTGAGCAACAAACACTTTTGTTCCTCACTGTGGTAGAAAAAATACCCATATGAGTTCTTTGGATATCCCATAAACTTGCAAAGAACTGACCGTGCCTCGAGCTTGTCCGGATTTTGTCTTTTGACATAGGCTGGACAACCCCATATCTTAACTCGTTTAAGATATGGCCTCTTCCCACTCCATATCTCATATGGTGTGGTAGGTACAGATTTAGATGGAACTTGATTCAATAGGTATGCTGCTGTGTCCAGTGCATATCCCCAGAAGGAAATAGGTAACTCAGCTGTGCTCATCATAGAGCGCACCATATCTAATAGGGTGCGGTTCCTCCGTTCTGATACACCGTTGTGCTGTGGTGTATATGGAGGAGTCAGCTGAGAGAGAATCCCATTCTCTTTTAGGAAGTCCAGGAATTCATTGCTCAAGTATTCACCTCCTCGATCAGATCGAAGGATTTTAATACTTTTTCAGGTTTGGTTCTCGACTTCTTGTTTATATTCTCTAAATTTCTCAAAAGATTCAGACTTTTGTCTTATCAAGTACACATGTCCGTATCTTGAGAGATCGTCAGTGAATGTAATGAAGTACGAAGAACCATCCCTGGCATGTGTAGACATGGGACCGCATACATCACTATGTATTAGTCCCAAGAGTTCGGTAACTCTTTCTCCGTGTCCCGTAAACGGAGTTTTGGTTATCTTGCCTTTGAGACATGACTGGCAAGTGTCATAAGATGAAAATTCAAACGGATTTAAATATCCATCCTTATGCAACTTTGCTAGTCGTGTCGCATTGATGTGTCCCAGTCTACAATGCCACATGAAGGATTCGTTCAGTTCAGAACTCTTCCTCTTGTGTGTGTTTGTTATGCTCAGAACTGTTGATTGATTTAGAACATAAATGCCATTGCACAACGTGCCTGATCCAACCAACTTTTGGTTACGGAAAATGTTCATAACATTATGCTGTAATACAAAATTATATCCCTCTTTACTCAATAAAGAAAGCGATATAATGTTGCATATCAGGTTCGGCATGTAATAGCATTCATTCAGAACCAATGTATTACCAGTTGGTAATACAAGGTGATATTCCCCGACAGTCTTAGCTGCAACAATTGCACCATTTCCAACTCTAATGTCTTTATCACCTTCTCCAAGTTCTCTACCTTTTCTAATCCCATGTAACTGATTACATATATGGGATCCTGACCCGGTATCTAATACCCAGGACGTAGGGAAAATAGAGAAACAGTTCTCTGTAACGAACACACCCGAAGAAAATGCATCATCATGTACTTTCTTCAATCGGGTGGCATGGGAATCCTGGTGTTCCCCTATATCCTGTTCATTCCTATAACTCTTATAAGAAAGAACGGAACCAACGTTCCCTAGCACAGTATAACATGCGGGTTCAGTCAATACATCCATATTATTATCTTTATTAGGGCATGACACGGCCGCTACCTGGAGAGAGAGAGAAGAAAACACTTTAGCGTATGCTCTTGCAAGATCGGATTGGTTATTATCTTATCTAATCAGGATGGCTCCCACTGGTTTTTATCAAATCTTCCTTCAAACCTTAAAAGGAAAGACTAGCCGGGATTAATTACACCTTACAACTTCGTCGATCTTTCAGCCAGGCCAGTGTCGGTACTTTGAGGGAGGTTCCCCGTGCTTTCGCACGGACCTAATTAAAGTAAACCTCATTTTCCCAGAGGCGTAACCCCGTTGACACCTTTCTAGACACCTACTTGATCGGCTAATTGTAATGTGTAAAACTCTCCCAGGAGTAACTCTTACTCGCAGTGGGTATCGGGATCCAACTATCTCATAGAAGGTATGCAATCTCATTGCAAATTTCAATACTTGAAATTCCCGATAATGCTTTTGCCCCAAACGATCTATGACCTTGACAAGGTCAACAAACCATAGACCGTAAGTCAAGTTCAACCCGTCATTTCTTGATTGAATTAAACCCACCCGCACGACCCTTGACAAGGTCAACAAGGCCGTACGACTACCCTAACTCAATCTGCATCATATGCATAAGCAGATAAATACTGGTTAGCTACCGCACACTGCGCCTTGACAAGGTCAACAAACGCAGCACGAATACTAAACAGGACTTATCTGAAATGACGGAGGGCTACGACAGGTTTTTCTGAAAACCTATTGCGTAATGAACTTGATATCGTTGTAGAATCAAATGAAGTTTTGAAATGGAATGATTTTGAGGCTTTTCTAGTTTTGCTAAAGGGGTCACTCCCTGTGAAGGGATCGTCGGCCCTTTCCTCGTTGAATGAGGTGCGGGATATATCATATATATCACTGTGCAAAGCAGAAACTATAGAAGCAATCAAAAACAAACCGAGTGCGTAGCATCTGCCAGTTATTGCTAAAGGAGTCACTCCCGGTGAAGGGATCTCGGTCCTTTCCTCATCGAATAAGGTGCAGGGTATATCATATATACCGCTATGCAAAGCAAGAACTGTAGCTACCCTTTTTGTTTAAAATTTGATTCTACAACATCCTAGGTTTCTTTTCTTTCATTAATCACATTAATGAAGTCCCATCATTTAATTCACCTAAACATCACAGATAAATACGACGTACACTTATGCCATCCGCATTCGCCTGGATGTCCCCTCGTGCACCGTTAGGTTAGGTAACTAACGACAGAGCAGGGCAGGGCTAGTGCGGGTGCAAAACTTAAGTAACGTCTATATAATATATCATATATACTATATACTGTATCTATCACAAAACATCACATGATCACATCACAGATATCGCAGCAGAAGAAACATATGAAACATTGGATATACTAGGACGTCCGTGTTTTCAATACGAGCCAGTATAAAACACGGATTCCACGGTCGTGATGAATAGCCAATCCCACATCCCTAGACCCCTATGAGAGCGGCAAGCAACCCTACCAATTCTAGGGTTAGGAGACCCGGACTCGACTCCTCGAGATGGTCTCCCACTGGACCCTAGAACCCGGTTACTTGTGCTCCCCTCCTTGGGTCTATCCTAATGCGGAAAAGTAAATAATATACAAAGGGTGACAGCTTCCGCAACCTGGAAGTGCCCCAAATAAAAGAATATTATATACAAGTTTTTACATGAATGAAAATGAAAAACACTCATCTCACATAAAAAACCCCGGCTATTCAAACACGACGATCCAATATAACATATCCAGCAATACATAACATCACATGTCATCAATGTAAGTAAATATGCGCATCCCAATTGTCGTTGACATATAACAATGAAACCGGCGATATCACATATTACACTTACGGTCACAGAAAAGAAAGTGTAAAACTACAACAGTTGGAATCCGCAACCTCTTTAGACATCGCATGCCTAATAAAATGAAATACTTAGACATCACATGCCTAACAATTATAAACCCCGCATTTTAGTCCCATTATCGAAAACTCTTTTCAATATGAAGTGAGACTAAACCGCTAGATTTATAACATTCATTCAGTTATCTCATAACTGTTTGTGAATTCCAATTATTGTATCCCATTCCGGATAAAATAGAAAATATTAAACTTTCCGATCAAACATTCGAACACCCAAGTTTTCCCGAAACCGTTCAACACATGAAATAAGTTCAAAGACATTCACTTCATGCCTCAGTACCAACGGTCCAGCCGTAGAAGGGTCAAGCCAACGCCTCACATGTGGCACGCCGTACTGCTCCAAACCCTAAGGTTCAAAGGGCAGTTCAAGACGGTCACATAATCGAGTTAAGGTTTGTTGTCTTCTAGAGGGACCATCGTGTTACTTGCACTACTTGGAACGTCTTTAAACCTCAGAAAAATCCAACACTTGAAAATTTTCCGGCAGGGGAAAAGTCGGGTATTTATATCCGGTCGAACTTTTTAACATATTCAAAAATTATCCGGAATCCACATAGACAAAATCTGATAATCCGATCGAATCATCGAATCCCCAAAACAACCCAGAAAATTCAACTCTTGAATAAATATTAAAAATTCCCATAAAACTCAGCAATGTGAAAGAGGAATTACTGTGCAAATATGGAGGGCTGACGTCACCAGAGAGCCGCGGAACCGCCGCACAAGCTAGGCTTCTGCCGCGGTTCTACCGTATGTTTGAGGTATCATTGGTCAAATTTTGCACCGTAATTCTTATAATTCCCTGCTGAATTTTTTAAGCATTTTTAATCTGGAAAAAACCCAGTTTTTGGAAAAAGTCCAGAGAGCAATTTGGGTTTTAGGGTTTCGGTTCGATCGGGTTTCAAACGTCGTTTACACTTCGCCTAAGGTTCAAGCAAGGCTCTGATACCACTGTAGGTCAGGCAGCCACCCCATCCAATGGGGTCGCCGTGGCACCAACGGGTCCCTCAACCGCTACTTTTTACGCATGCCCCCTCGCGAGGACTACAACCCACCGGAACACCTTCCGGTCTCGGGACACCCTGGGGGTAAGAGCCTATGCTTCGCCACACTGTCACACAGTGAGAACCCCCCATAGGTCGACATCCAATGCCTAGTAGCTCTGATACCGATCATTAACTAGAATTTTATGCGAAAAGTGAAACTAGTTAACATCTTAACTAAAAGTAAGAAGCTACAACCTTTGTAGATCCGGTTCTCCACTTCCTTAGCTCCACGTAGACGTCCTCTCGCTGTCCAAGTCGGATCTCGGACTCTAGCATCGGCTTCATCGGAGAAATGAACGGACTCGTCGTCGGCTACGATGCCGAAGATGATCTACGTCGAGGTTACACAAGATCAAGCTCCAATTTAACAAAGTTGTGAAACTTGTGAAGAAAACACCATATACTACTTGGCAAGAGGTAGAGGGTGAAGAAATAGGAGGTGGGTTCACTTTAGAATTGGATTTCTCACACTTTTGCTCAAAATGCCATTAATGGTGGCAACCTTTTTCTTGAAGAAGAAGATGATGAAGAAGATAGAATATGATAAGTGTTTAAGAATAATTGAAAAAGAATTCATTCTTATCATATTCTCAACCATAGTTAAGTGTAGAGAATGAACTAGGGTTAGTTCAAATGGTTAGGGTTAAGCATGAGACAAGAATGGTGACTAAGTCAAAGCTTCATGAATCTTCAACTAAAAACAAACAAAGCCACCATTCATGTTTATCTATCAAAAATGAATAAACAAATAAATAAATAAATAAGCAAAACCCTAATCATCAACTTAACCATGGTTTAATTCTTTACACTTAACCAAATAAGCATGTATCATCAAACATGATACAATCATGTGCACAAAAGTATATCACATATACAACTTGCACATCCAAGTGAGAAAATCCATTTAAAGTGAACCAATACTAGTTAATGCAAAGTAATATATCAAATATATAATTATACATTAAATCATTAAATCAACACTTGATTTAACGATCCGGTCATATCTCATATAACCGACTAGTATCCTATGTATCGTCTTATCGAATCAATCCTTGATTCGATATCTAGGTTATATCGCATATAACCAATCGATACATTCATCGCGAGAATGGAATACGGTATCACATACACGCATTATTCTCGGTCCTGCACATATCTCATATGCGCTCCTATTTCGTTTCGCTTGAGCCAGGAAACCTCTGTGTAGGACTCTAAAGACTCGTCAATACGCCGGCAGCAGATGATGATCATATCAAGCTCCCACAAGCCGCAAGCGGTCTGCTAAACGTAACGGCCATCCGGGTATTGAGCGATCAGAAGATCGACGAGCCAGCCCGCTCACACTCCTATGAATCCAACAAGTAACACTTACCGTACAGTCCGGTCTGTTCGTCTGATATGTCGCATATCAAGTCTAGGGGTGGTAAACGTCAGACCCTAATAACCGATAAGTCGTGCCGATGTGAGGCTCATAACGGGTCGAGAAAGTACTGGTAACACTTACCAGCAAAACTCTGATCAGCCCTGGCCAGGGACTTCCCTGTTACGGCCAATCGAGCACAGCGCAACATCAACCCCCAATACCGGGAGAGACGAAACCCCTCCTATCGCTCATTGCCTCCATGTGACTCGGGACTGTACCCAAAAACCACCGTTTTGCATGCCCTCATGGACTTGGTAAGGTGGAGATCAAAGCACAGTGGGAATCACACAAGACTCTATGACGATCTCGGGTCTAAAGACTAACCTGCACAAGTGTCACCTGAGAACTGCCATCTGACGTGAGGTATAATACCATCTGGGAGTTGTCGGCGAGTCCGTCCAGTGTACCCAGTCTCCACTGAGCACCCGTATACCATCTCTGATGTCAAACACCAATGGATATGGGATCATCCATCGCCCATCTCATGGGTCGAGAAGCGTATACGCTAGTCTACACTGGTATATCGATGCCCCGTCTCGATACACCCACGACTAGGGACCTTGAAGGATGTACCTATGGACTACCATGTCCCCACTAGTATGATCTGCATCATCGTCCAGGTAGTCAAGTACACATCCTAAGGGCTTTACCAACATGTAACTATAAGACAGTTTAAAGAGACAAGTGTACATGTTAAGATAAAGAGCAACCAGATAGCATACTATCATATCGAGCAAGAAAGTCATCTCTATATATGTCCAGGCATCCAATATAATATACATCATCTGTACAATACTGGCCTCTAGGGCATACATACAACTAACAGTGTCCGCAGGGGATTATCACCTTGGATTGACGAGTGGACATATTTTGGTTTTGCGCAACTGTTTTTGTGTACCTAGTTTAACATGTAATATCATATCAATATCGTAGTTATCAAAAGAAGGTTATGATTTCACGTTTGTAAGCGATGTTGTTAACATCCACCTTAATCATGGTTTGATTGGGTCCGGTACACTAGATAACGGTATATACGTATTAAACCAATTGCAGATTTTCAATGTCCAGAACACACTAAAAGGAAAGTCTCTAGATATAAATCAGGCTTTCTTATGGCATTGTAGACTAGGTCACATCAATGAGACAAAGTTCACTAAGTTACATAAAGAAGGATACTTGGATCCGTTCGAATATCAATGTTATGCCACTTGTCAATCATGTCTCAAAGGAAAGATGACAAAGATTCCACTCACTGGACATGGAGTAAGAGCGAGCGAGCTCTTAGGAATCATACACAGCGATGTATGTGGTCCAATGTGTAGGGTTCCTTGGCACGCTAATGAGGTCTCACAAGGCATCAACCATGCCAATTTCAAATTTTACGGGTGTCGAGAAACCCTAATACGGATCGTTAACTAGAATTTTAGGCGACAAATGAAACAAGTTAACAACTTAACTACAAGAACGAAAATACAACCTTTGTAAATCCGGTTCTCCACCTCCATAGCTCCGCAATGAAGTGTCCTCGCAGTCCAAATCGAATCCCGGGCTCTAGCGTCGGCTTCATCGGAAAAATGGGCGGGCTAGGTTGTCGACTTCGATGCCGAAGATGATCTACGTCAAGGCATCACAAGTTCAAGCTCCCACTTCACCAAGTCACGAAACTTGTGAAGAGAACACCCTATACTACTTGGCAAGATGTAGAGGATGAATAAATAGGAGGTGGGTTCACTTTAGAATTGGATTTCTCACTCATTTTCACAAGTTGCCATTGTTGATAGCAAGCTTTTTCTTGAAGTGAAGAAGAAGAAGAAGAAGAAGCAAGAATATGATAAGTGTTAATTGAAAAATGAAAAGAAAAACAATACTTATCATATTCAAACCATGATTAGGTGTAGAGAATAAATTAGGGTTAAGTGGAATGGTTAGGTTAAAGGAAAGAAACAAAATGGTCAACTTTTCAAACCTTCATGAACTTTCAATATAAAACAAAACTTGCAACCATTTTATTTCTTGCCAAAAGGAAATAAATAAATGAATAAATAAATAAAAACCTTAACCATTTACATAACCAAGGTTTAAACCAAAACTACACCCAAGTGAGCATGTATCATCAAACATGATACAAACAAGTGCACAAAAGTATATCACATATACAAGTTGTGTACATCAAGTGAGATAATCCTTTTAAAGTGAACCAATACTAGTTAATGCAAAGTAATATATCAAATATATAAATATGCATTAAATCATTAAATCAACACTTGATTCAATGATCCGGTCATGTCGCACATAACCGACTAGTATCCAATGTATCGACTTATCGAATCAATCCTTGATTCGATAACTAGGTTATATCGCATACAACCATTCGATACATTCATCGCGAGAATAGAATACGGTATCACATACACGCATTATTCTCGGTCCCGCACATATCTCATATGCGCTCCTATTTCGTTTCGCTTGAGCCAGGAAACCTCTGTGTAGGACTCTAAAGACTCGTCAATACGCCGGCAGCAGGTGATGATCATATCAAGCACCCACAAGCCACAAGCGGTCTTCTAAACGTAACGGCCACCCGGGTATTAAGCGATCAGAAGATCGACGAGCAAGCCTGCTCACACTCCTGTGAATCCAACCAGTAACACTTACCGTACAGTCCGGTCTCGTCGTCTGATATGTCGCATATCTCGCCTAGGGGTGGTAAACGTCAGACCCCAATAACTCGATAAGTCGTATCGATATGAGGTCTATAACAGTTCGAGAAACTACTGGTAACACTTACCAGTAAATCTCAGCAACCCTGGCCAGGGATTTCCGGTTATAGCCAATCAAACACAGCGCAACATCAACTCCCTATACCGGGAGAGACGAATCCCCTCCTATCGCTCATTGCCTCAATGTGATTCGGGACTGTACCCAAAAACCACCGTTTTGCACGCCCTCTTGGACGTGGTAAGATGGAAATCAAAGCACAGTGGGAACCACACAAGACTCTATGACGATCTTGGGTCAACAGACTACTCTGTACCAGTGTCACCAGAGAACTGCCATCTGACGTAAGGTATAATACCATCTGGGAGTTCTCGGCGAGTCCGTCCAGTGTACCCAGTCTCCACTGAGCACCCGTATATCATATCTGATGTCAAACACCAATGGATATGGGATCATCCATCGCCCATCTGTATGGGTCGAGAAGGTATACGCTAGTCTACTCTGGTATATCGATGCCCCGTCTCGATACACCCACGACTAGGGACTTTGAAGGATGTACTTATAGACTACCTTATCCCCACTAGTATGATCCGCATCATAGTTCAGGTAGTCAAGTACACGTCCTAAGGGCTTTACCAACATGTAACAGAGAGACAATCAGTATACACGTTAAGGTAAAGATCAACCAGATAGCATACTATCATGTCGAGCAAGAAAGTCCCCCTATATATGTCCCAGCATCCACTACAATATACATCCTATGTACAGTAATGGCCTCTAGGGCATACATATAACTAACAATCTCCCACTTGCACTAGGGCCATCTGATAGCAGTGGTTGTAGTATCTCATACTCAACCATCCCATAAAAGTCTCTCTCTAGGAAATGGCCTTTGTGAGTGGATCCGCTGTGTTGTCCTCTAAGTCTGTTCTCCTAACCTCGATCACCCTGGAGATCAACCATCTCCATGATCAGGTGATACTGCCTTAGAATATGTCTGGATCACTGACGGGACGGACGTTCCTTGGCATAAGCCACAATTCCATTGTCACACAATGGGAGGAACTAAGTTCATCTCATGAACAAATATACATCCAGACTGCCTCTTTGGTAGTATCTTAAGTAGCGATGTATCAAGCCTTTATCGTCTAGTATGCCACGGTATCTAGCTTGGAACTCTTCCAACATACCGTCCCTTTACTGAGGGTAAAGACAATGCCTGCGACTGACTTTCAGTCGTCCTTATCACCCTGGAACCCTTCCAGTGATTCTCCCCAGGATCGATTGATACCATCTCACTACAACTAGTGAGAATCCTAACATCCAATTAGATCTATCTCATAGATCCAAACCCAAGATTTAGGAGGTATCACTTTGATCCTTTAAGGAGAATCATTGTGATAAGCGGAGATTGACCGAGCGTAGCATAGGAAACTCCTTCCCTATCAAGAGTATGTCATCCACGTACTCTACGAGGATCATCACCATACTCCCTACTACCTTTTTGTATATATAAGGTTCATCTACCATTTTGATGATGTCAAACTCTTTGACTAACACATCAAAACAAATGTTCCAACTCCGCGATACCTGCTTTATCCTATAAAGCATCTTGTACACGTTTCCGCTGCTCCCACTGTCTACGAAGCCCTCTGGCTGTGTACTTATAGGCGCTCTATTCTAAAACATCATTTAGAAAAGCTGTCATGACACCCAACCACCAGATATCGTAGTCATGGTATGTAGCCGTGGCAAGTAGAATCTGGATGGACTTAAGCATAGCTCCCTGGAAAAGGTTTCATCATTCTCCACGCCTGGTCGATGATGAAAAGCTTTAACAAGTCTAGCTTTGAAAGTCTCAACTTTTCCATCTACACCAAGTAATCTCCTCAAGATATACTTGCTCCTGATGGGGATTTAACCCTTCAGATATAGCAACCAAAGTCCATACTTTGTTGGTGTACAAGGATTCCATCTCAGATCACTAAGCATCCAGCCATTCTTACAGAGTCCTACTCCTGATGGCCAGTTCGAAACTAGTTGGGTCATCATCCCATGATGCAATCCTCGCTCCCACTGTCATAGAGAAACCGAAATATCTCTCAGGTGGGTGAGGAACCCTACTAGATCGGCGGAGAGGCTGAGGTTCGTTGGAATCTACTGAATCCTTTTGGTTCTATCAAATCATCAGCTGCAATTTGTATGGCTGGAACATTTCCAGTTCTACATAACAGACCTTGCCTCGAGCTTGTCCGGATTTTGCTTTTAGACATAGGCCGGACAACCCCAAATCTTAACTAGCTTAAGACATGGGCTCTTCCCATACCATATCTCATATGGAGTGGTAGGCAACTGATTTGATTTGAACCCTTTTCAATAGGTATGCAGCTTCTCAAGTGCATAACTCCCAAAAGGAAACAGGTAACTCAGTAGTACTCATCACAGAGCACACCTTATCATATAGGGTGTGATTGCTCTACCCCGATATACCATCGTGCTATGGTGTATATGGAGGAGTAATTCTGAGAGAGAATCTCATTTTCCTTTAGAATAATCCAGGAATTCCGTGCTCAAGTATTCTCCTCCTTGATCACATCAGAGGACATAATACTTTTACCCGTATTGGTTCTCTACTTCTAGCTTATATTCTGTGAATATCTCAAAAGGTTCGGACTTGTGTTTCAACAGGAACATATGTCTGAATCTTGAGAGATCATCAGAGAATGTAATGAAGTAAAAAGAACCGGTCTTGGCATGTGTAGACAGGGGACCTACATACATCAACATGTATCGTCCCAAGAGTTTACCAACTCTTTCTTTGTTTCCAATAAACAGAGCTGGTGTCATTATATCTTTGTGACATGACTGGCAAGTTTCATAAGATGTAAATTCAAACAGATTTAAATATGCATCTATGTGCAACTTAGCTAGTCGGGTCGCATTGATATGACCTAGTCTACAATACCTCAAGAAGGATTCGTTCATTTCTGAACTCTTCTTCTTGTGTGTGTTCTATATACTAAGAACTGTAGTTTGATTTAGAACGTTAATGCTTTTAGATAACGTGCCTGAACCGATCAACTTTTGATATAGGAAATGTTCAAAACATTATCCAACAATACAAAATTATATCCTTTCTTTACTAATAAAGAGATTGATATGATTTTGTATATCAGGTTCGGTATCTAATAACATTCGTTCAGAATCAATGTATTGGTAATACAGGGTGACAGTGACCAACAGACTTGGCTGCAACACTTGCCCCGTTTTCTGTCTCATGAAACTTATCACCCGTTCTCAGTCCTCTACCTTTCTGTAGCCCTATGTAACAGATTACATATCTGGGATCCTGATCTGGTATCACATACCCAGGACGTAAAGGATACTGAGAAACAGTTCTCTGTAATGAACACACCCGAAGATGATGCATCAGCATGCACTCTCTTCGTTTGGGCGGCACGGGAAATCTGGTATTCCCCAATTTCCTGCTCTGTCTTATAACAACTATAAGGTGGAGCGGGACCAACGTTCCCCAGCTCAGTATAACAAGCGGGTTCGGTCAATAATCCGTATTATTATCTTGATTAAGGCGTGACATGGTCGCTACCTGGAGAGAGAGAGAAGAAAACACTCAGCGTATGCTCTTGCAAGATCAGATTGGTTATTATTTTATCTAATCAGGATGGCTCCCACTGCTTTTTATCAAATCTTCCTTCAAACCCTAAAAGGAAAGACTAGCCGGGATTAATTACAAACTACAAGTTCGCCAATCTTTCAGCCAGGCCAGTGTCGGTACTTTGAGGGAGGTCCCCTGTGCTTTCGCACGAACCTAATTAATGTAAACCTCGTTTTCCCATAGGCGTAACCTCGTTAACACCTTTCTAGTCACCTACTTGATCGGCTAATTGTAATGTATAAAACTCTCCCAGGAGTAACTCTTACTCACAGCGGGTATCGGGATCCAACTATCTCATAGAAGGTATGCAATCTCATTGCAAATTTCAACACTTGAAATTCCCGATAATTTTGCCCCTAACCTCCTATGACCTTGATAAAGGCCAACAAACCATAGGATGCTAGTCAAGTTCAACCCGTCATTTCCTGATTGAATCAAACCCACCCGCACGACCCTTGACAAAGGCCAACAAGGTCGCACGACTACCCTAACCCAATCTGCATCATATGCATAAGCAGATAAGCACCAGTTAGCTACCGCACACTGCGCCTTGACAAAGGCCAACAAACGCAGCACGAATACTAACTACTACTTATCTGAAATGACGGAGGGCTACGACAGGTTTTTCTGAAAACCTATTGCGTAAAGAACTTGATATCGTTGTAGAATCAAATAATTTTAAAAATGGAATGTTTTTGAGGCTTTTCTAGTTTTGCTAAAGGAGTCACTCCCGGTGAAGGGATCGTCGGTCCTTTCCTCGTCGAATGAGGTGCGGGATATATCACATATATCACTGTGCAAAGCAAAAACTCTTAAAAGCAATCAAAAGACAAACCGAGTGTGTAGCATCTGCCAGTTATTTCTAAAGGAGTCACTCCCGGTGAAGGGATCTCGGTCCTTTCCTTATCGAATAAGGTGCAGGATATATCATATATACCGCTGTGCAAAGCAAGAACTGTAGCTACCTGTTTTATTTTTGAAATTCGATTCCACAACATCTCAGGTTTCTTTTATTTCATTAATCACATTAATGAAGTCCCATCATTTAAGTACCTAACCATCACAGATAAATACGACGTACACTTATGCCATCCGCATTCGCCTCGATGTCCCCTCGTGCACCGTTAGGTTAGGTGACTAACGGCAGAGCGGGGCAGGGCTAGCGCGGGTGTAAAACATAAGTAACGTCTATATAATATATCATATATACTATATACAGAATCTATCATAGAACATCACATGATCACATCACAGATATCGCAGCAGAAGAATCATATGAAATATTGGATATACTAGGACGTCCGTGTTTTCAATACGAGCCAGTATAAAACACGTATTCCACGGTCGTGATGAATAGCCTAACCCACACCCCTAGACCCCTACGAGAGCGGCAATCAACCCTACCAATTCTAGAGTTAGGAGACCCGGACTCGACTCCTCGAGTTGGTCTCCCACTGGACTCCAGAACCCGGTTACTTGTGCTCCCCTCCTTGGGTCTATCCTAGTGCGGAAAAGTAAATAATATACAAAGGGTGACATCTTCCGCAACCTGGAAGTGCCCCAATAAAAGAATATTACATACAAGTTTTTACATGAATGAAAATGAAAAACACTCATCTCACATAAAAAAAACCCGGCTATTCAAACACGACGATCCAATATAACATATCCAGCAACACATAACATCACATGTCATCAACGTACGTAAATATGCGCATCCCAATTGTCGTTGACATATAGCAACGAAACCGGCGATATCACATATTACACTTACGGTCACAGAAAAGAAAGTGTAAAACTACAACAGTTGGAATCCGCAATCTGTTTAGACATCGCATGCCTAATCAAATGAATTCCTTAGACATCGCATGCCTAACAATTATAAACCCCGCATTTTAGTCTCAAAATCGAAAACACTTTTCAATATCAAGTCGGGTAATTCAACAAGATTCCCGACATCCCGATCGAATGCTCGTCGCAAACTTTAGTAGGCTGCCGCACCCCCGATACCATCGACGAAGTGCACCAAGGCGGAACACCGCTACCGCGAGCACCCGAACGGATGCTTTCGGCGACGGGGTTCTCCTACAGTCACTTGGTCGGGGCTATGGAGCGAGGCTGTCTATTAAGTTTACCCGGCGAGTATCCGCATACGCTACGTGATTGCGACGGACTTTTGATCACATCAAAATTCCGTGGCAACCGATCAAGTGAGACTAAACCGCTAGATTTATAACATTCATTTAGTTATCTCATAACTTATTGTGAATTCCAATTATTGTATCACATTCCGGATAAATAGAAAATGTTAAACTTTCCGATCAAACATTCGAACACCCAAGTTTTCCCGAAACCGTTCAACACATGAAATAGGTTCAAAGACATTCATTTCATGCCTCAGTACCAACGGTCCAGCCGTAGAAGGGTCAAGCCAACGCCTCACATGTGGCACGCCGTACTGCCCCAAACCCGAAGGTTCAAAGGGCAGTTCAAGACGGTCACATAATCGAGTTAAGTTTTGTTGTCTTCTAGAGGGACCATAGCGTTACTTGCACTACTTAGAACGTCCTTAAACCACAGAAAAATCCAACACTTGGAAATTTCCTGACAGGGGAAAAATTAGGTATTTATACCCGGTCGAACCTTTTAACATATTCAAAAATTATCCGGAAAACACCATAGACAAAATCTGATAATCCGATCGAATAAACGAATCCCCAAAACAACCCAGAATATTCAACTCTTGAATAAAAATTAAAAATTCCCAGAAAATCCAGCACCTGAAAACATGAATTACTGTGCAAAATTCAAAAATTGATGTGACAAAATTGCCGCGGAACCGCCGCACAAGCCATGCTTGTGCCGCGGTTCCGCCGCTCTTTAGTTGAGTCATGGGTCCCGTTTTGTACAGTAATTCTTATAATCCCCTGCTGAGTTTTCTGCATATTTTTAATTCTCAAAAAACCACGAATTTCAAAAATGTACAGAGAGCATTTTGGATATGGTGTTTCGGTTCGATCGGACTTCAAACTCCGTCTAGACTTCGCCTAAGGCTCTAGCTAGGCTCTGATACCACTGTAAGGTTCCTAGGCACGCTAATGAGGTCTCACAAGGCATCAACTATGCCAATTTCAAATTTTACGGGTGCCGAGAAACCCTAATACGGATCGTTAACTAGAATTTTAGGCGACAAATGAAACAAGTTAACAACTTAACTACAAGAACGGAAATACAACCTTTATAGATCCGGTTCTCCACCTCCATAGCTCCGCAATGAAGTCTCCTCACTGTCCAAATCGAATCCCGGGCTCTAGCGTCGGCTTCATCGGAAAAATGGGCAGGCTAGGTCGTCGACTTCGATGCCGAAGATGATCTACGTCGAGGCATCACAAGTTCAAGCTCCCACTTCACCAAGTCACGAAACTTGTGAAGAGAACACCCTATACCACTTGGAAAGAGGTAGAGGATGAAGAAATAGGAGGTGGGTTCACTTTAGAATTGGATTTCTCACTCATTTTCACAAGTTGCCATTGTTGATAGCAAGCTTTTTCTTGAAGTGAAGAAGAAGAAGAAGAAGAAGCAAGAATATGATAAGTGTTAATTGAAAAATGAGAAGAAAAACAATACTTATCATATTCAAACCATGATTAGGTGTAGAGAATAAACTAGGGTTAAGTGGAATGGTTAGGTTAAAGGAAAGAAACAAAATGGTCAACTTTTCAAACCTTCATGAACTTTCAATATAAAACAAAACTTGCAACCATTTTATTTCTTGCCAAAAGGAAATAAATAAATGAATAAATAAATAAAAACCTTAACCATTTACATAACCAAGGTTTAAACCAAAACTACACCCAAGTGAGCATGTATCATCAAACATGATACAAACAAGTGCACAAAAGTATATCACATATACAAGTTGTGTACATCAAGTGAGATAATCCTTTTAAAGTGAACCAATACAAGTTAATGCAAAGTAATATATCAAATATATAAATATGCATTAAATCATTAAATCAACACTTGATTCAATGATCCGGTCATGTCGCACATAACCGACTAGTATCCAATGTATCGACTTATCGAATCAATCCTTGATTCGATAACTAGGTTATATCGCATACAACCATTCGATACATTCATCGCGAGAATAGAATACGGTATCACATACACGCATTATTCTTGGTCCCGCACATATCTCATATGCGCTCCTATTTCGTTTCGCTTGAGCCAGGAAACCTCTGTGTAGGACTCTAAAGCCTTGTCAATACGCCGGCAGCAGGTGATGATCATATCAAGCACCCACAAGCCGCAAGCGGTCTTCTAAACGTAACGGCCACCCGGGTATTGAGCGATCAGAAGATCGACGAGCAAGCCCGCTCACACTCCTGTGAATCCAACCAGTAACACTTACCGTACAGTCCGGTCTCGTCGTCTGATATGTCGCATATCTCGCCTAGGGGTGGTAAACGTCAGACCCCAATAACTCGATAAGTCGTGTCGATATGAGGTCTATAACAGTTCGAGAAACTACTGGTAACACTTACCAGTAAATCTCAGCAACCCTGGCCAGGGATTTCCGGTTATAGCCAATCGAACACAGCGCAACATCAACTCCCTATACCGGGAGAGACGAATCCCCTCCTATCGTTCATTGCCTCCATGTGATTCGGGACTGTACCCAAAAACCACCGTTTTGCACGCCCTCTTGGACGTGGTAAGATGGAAATCAAAGCACAGTGGGAACCACACAAGACTCTATGACGATCTCGGGTCAACAGACTACTTTGTACCAGTGTCACCAGAGAACTGCCATCTGACGTAAGGTATAATACCATCTGGGAGTTCTCGGCGAGTCCGTCCAGTGTACCCAGTCTCCACTAAGCACCCGTATATCATCTCTGATGTCAAACACCAATGGATATGGGATCATCCATCGCCCATCTGTATGGGTCGAGAAGGTATACGCTAGTCTACTCTGGTATATCGATGCCCCGTCTCGATACACCCACGACTAGGGACTTTGAAGGATGTACTTATAGACTACCTTGTCCCCACTAGTATGATCCGCATCATAGTCCAGGTAGTCAAGTACACATCCTAAGGGCTTTACCAACATGTAACAGAGAGATAATCAGTATACACGTTAAGGTAAAGATCAACCAGATAGCATACTATCATGTCGAGCAAGAAAGTCCTCCCTATATATGTCCCAGCATCCACTACAATATACATCCTATGTACAGTAATGGCCTCTAGGGCATACATATAACTAACACAATGTCTACACATGCAAGAAGCGGTTTTTCTTATTTCATTACTTTTACGGATGATTTCTCTAGGTATGGATTCATTTTCTTGATGAAACATAAATCCGAGGCCTTTGAGAAATTCCGAGAATATAAGAATGAAGTAGAAAACCAAACCGGCAAAAGTATCAAGACACTGAGATCTGATCGAGGTGGTGAATACTTAAGTGCCGAGTTCCTGGGTTACCTAAAACAGAATGGAATTCTCTCTCAGCTTACTCCTACATACACTCCACAACACAACGGTGTATCGGAGAGACGGAACCGAACCCTATTGGATATGGTACGTTCCATGATGAGTAATGCTGAGTTACCGCGATCTTTCTGGGGTTATGCACTAGAATCAACTGCATATCTTTTGAACAGAGTTCCTTCCAAGACTGTGCCTACCACACCATATCAGTTATGGAGTGGGAAGAAACCGTATCTTCAGTATCTGAAGATATGGGGATGTCCGGCTTTTGTTAAAAAGCAGCTTGCGGACAAACTCGAGGCACGCTCAGTACAGTGTAAGTTTGTGGGATATCCAAAGAACTCCAAGGGGCATTTTTTCTATTACGCAGAGGAACAAAAGGTTTTTGTTTCTCGTAATGCCCATTTTCTAGAACAGCGGTTTTTAGAAAAGGAAACAAGTGGGAGCGCAATAGAACTGGAAGAAATTCCAGAACCACAAGCTACTACTGAAAGCTTGGTAGAACCAGAAATTCTATAAGAACAGGACATTCCCGCACCCCTCCACAGGAGTAGTAGGCCGTCTCATCCGCCTGAGAGATACTACGGTTTTCTTATAGACGAGGATAGAGAGGATTGCATCATTGATAATAATGAACCTACTAGCTTCCAGCAAGCCATTCAGAGCGGCGACTCAGTAAGATGGCTGGATGCAATGCGGACCGAGATGGAGTCCATGTACACCAACAAAGTATGGACTTTGGACTTTGCTCCATATGGGGTAAAACCCATAGGATGCAAGTGGATCTTCAGAATGAAGATTGGTGTAGATGGACAGGTGGAAACTTATAAGGCTAGACTTGTTGCAAAGGGTTTTCGTCAAAGGCCTGGTTTGGACTATGACGAAACTTTTTCTCCAGTGGCTATGCTCAAATCCATTTGGATCCTTCTTGCCATTGCTGCCTTCCATGATTATGAGATCTGGCAGATGGACGTAAAGACGGCTTTTCTAAATGGAAATTTGGACGAGTGCGTCTATATGGATCAGCCAGAAGGTTTTGATCAGAGTGGGAGCAGCGGGAAAGTATGCAAGTTGCTTAAGTCCATTTATGGACCAAAGCAGGCATCGCGGAGTTGGAACATTTGTTTTGATGAAACGGTCAAAGAATATGACTTTATCAAAAATCCAAATGAGCCATGTATTTATAGTAAGATTGTAGCATGAACTGTCGTATTCCTCGTCTTGTACGTGGATGACATTCTCTTGATAGGAAATGACATTCCTATGCTGCAATCTGTCAAAGGATTCTTGTCACACAGGTTCTCCATGAAAGACCTGGGTAATGCCTATTACATTCTGGGGATCCAGATCTATCGTAATAGATCTAAGAGGATGTTAGGACTTTCGCAGTCCAGGTATATCAATACTATACTGAAAAGATTCAGTATGGAAGATTCTAAGCGCGGTAATTTACCGGCTTGTCACGGAATCACCCTCTCCAAAGAGATATCTCTCAAGACTGATTTGGAAAAGGATCGCATGTCAATTATACCCTACGCTTCTGCGGTAGGCTCTATAATGTATGCGATGTTGTGCACCAGACCAGATGTAGCTTACGCACTAAGCGTGGTAAGACGGTATCAGTCAGACCCAGGGGAGAAGCACTGGATAGCAGTAAAGAACATTCTCAAGTACCTGAGAAGGGATAAAGATATGTTCTTGGTTTACGGTGGTAAAGACCTCCAGATCGAGGCTTTTGCTGACTCCAGCTTCCAGAGTGACAAGGATGACTCTAAGTCCATGTCAAGTTATGTCTTTACCCTCAATGGAGGGGCGGTGTGTTAGAAGAGTTCCAAGCAGGACACCGTTGCTGACTCGATGATAGAAGCGGAGTATATCGCTGCTTGCGATGCCGAAAAGAAGCTGTCTAGATGAAGAAGTTCCTCACAGAACTTCAGGTGGTTCCTACCATTGTTGATCCAATACCGCTGTATTGCGACAACAACGGCGTTATAGCATTAGCGAAGGAACCCAGGTCCCATCAAAAGTCCAGACACATCTTGAGGTGATATCACCTGATCAGGGAGATCATAGATCACCGGGAGATCGAGGTCCGGAGAGTTGCTACAGAGGAGAACACTGCAGATCCATTCACAAAGGCCTTACCTCAGACACAGTTCGAGAGGCTATTCGAGATGATAGGTCTGCGATACGCCAGTATATGGCCCTAGTGCAAGTGGGAGATTGTTAGTGTATATGCCCTAGGGGCCATTATTGTATCATACTAGCTTGTATATTACTTAATGGAAGCTTGGGATATTCACAGTTATATTAACAGTCTTGCTCAACATAGTATTATGCTACTTGGTTTATATCTATCTTAATATGTGTATATGTTTCTTTTAGCATATCATGAATACATATTGATAGAGCCCTTAGGATCTTGCTTGACAACCAGCGTTGTGATGGCAGTCATACTAGTGGGGGCTGGGTAGTCAACAAGCACATCCTTTTTCAGGTCCCTGGTCATAGGATTATCGAGACAGGGCATCGATACTCCGAAGTAGACTAGTGTATACGCTTCTCATCCCAGCAGGGGAGATGGTCTGTCCCACAGCCATCAGTACGTTGTACTGGAGATAGTATGTAGGTGCTCGTTGGGTTACGGGTACACCGGACAGGACTCGCAGAGAACTGTTGGTTGGTATTATACCCGTCTTCAAATAACAGTTCCCAGGTGACATGAGTACAACATAGTCCGTTGACTTGACACTGCTGCTTTGCCTCGAGTGTGTTCCCACTGTTCTTAGATTGCTACCCTACCACGGCTCGACTGAGTCGTGCAAACAGGTAGCAATTGGGTGCAGTCCCGAAGCACTTGAAGGCAGTGGCGGTTAGATAGGATTCGTCTCTCCCGGTATTGGGGGTTGATATCGCACTGTGTTTGGAGAGCTATTACGCAAGGTCCCTGGCCAGGGCAAGCGAGATTTACTGGTAGATATTCCGGTAGTTTCTCAAGGTGTAATGGGCTTCACTCCGACATGACTTATACCGCTATTAGGGGACTGACGCTTGCCGCCCCTAGGCTCGATATGCGATAGTCTTAGACGAATAGACCGGACTTTACGGAGATTGTCACATCAGGCTCATTAGGAGTTCGGATGGGTTTCCTCATCGGCCTTCTTATCGACATCTACCTGGGGACCGTTACGTACAGCTAGTACCGCTTGTGGCCTGTGGTTAAACCACTGCCAGCGTAGTGTCGAGTCTTTAGAGTCCCACACAGAGGGTTTCTCTGCTTCAGGCGAAACGATATAGAGGTCGTATGGTTTTACGACAGGGTTCGGACATATACGTGTATTTATACACGTATGATATTCGGACAGATTATACTAGTGGGCTTTGGTTTAAGCCAGATTCTAGTATTAGATTATTGGATTTGATTTAGTCTCAGTATATCCGTGTTTTTCGTAAATACGGATGGGAGGGGCATTCTCATAATTTGTCGGGAAGCTTCTAGAAGGAGATGACTCATTTGTGTTTTAATCTTTATGATTTAAACTAAATGGGGTGGAGGAGATGAGCTGTAATTATCATTAAATGAACCATGACTCATGAGATGAGTCATCTCAAGTATTAAATGAAGCATGGTTGCTAGATATTTGATGAGATATTTTTCATGCTTCATATTATCCAAATGAGTCAAGATTCATTTCATAATAACAAAACACTTCTCTCTCCTCAAGCTCTCTCTTCTTCAACCTAACCCTAATCCTCTCATAAGTTGAGAACCCTAGGGTTAGCAAGACTAATCAATCTTTAATACATCTCTATATCATCTAGGTTACTTGGATTAGCACTCTAAGTCACTTAGTTACCTCATCTTGGAGGTGTAAGCTTGTAGTAGGAACTTTCGGGTGGATCTTCTATTACTTCGAGGAGCCGACAAGGAGGTGCTTTCCATTCTCACCACAAGGAGCTTAAGAAGAGGCGGAGGACAACAAGAACAAGAAGGACTAGTATCTTGAGGTATAACAATTCTTGCTTAGTAGTTAAACATCAAAGTTTAGTGCTTGCTAAGGTTTATGAATGATCCGTGGTTGTAGTCGATGTTGCGAAGCCCGTAAAAATCAGTTTTTGCTCATTCTGCCTCATTGCGAACAAGTGGGGTGCGCAACATAGACTTACATTGTTTAGCCTATCTGTTATTTGATTGCAGCGCCTATATGCTTTGCATATAGGTGCTCACGTGTTTAACACGTGAGGCTTTGTTTAGCCTATCTGTAGTTTAATTGCAGCGCCTATATGCTTTGCATATAGGAGCTCACGTGTTTAACACGTAAGGCTTTGTTTAGCCTATCTGTAGTTTAATTGCAGTGCCTATATGCTTTGCATATAGTCGCTCACGTGTTTGCACGTGAAGCTTGTTTTGCCTCATTGCAACGCCTATATGCTCTGGATATAGGCGCTCACGTGTTTAACACGTGAGGCTTGCATAACGGGCAGTTTTCTCTCTTTCTTTTCATATATATTTTTTATAAGGGAACAACCACCTTGTCTTATGCACTGTTACTATCTGCACAATTGCCTTTCAGTATTCTTTTCACCTACAACATGTGTTTTCGCATTACTTGACGTACATGATTTCCCGGACTTGTTTCCGTGAATCCGAGTTTCCTTTTTCTTATCCTTTCCTCATTACTGTTAGTTTCATGTTTACTGTGAATATCATACTGTTTGTTCTTGTTCTTTTCCTTATTTTTGTTCTTTCGTTGTTCGTGAATTTCAAGGTCGAAATCCTTTTGTAGTTGGATATAATGTAACACCCTAGCATGATATACATTATTTAATTATATTAAATAAATCTGCTGTGCATTTTTATTTAAAGTAATATTGTTATTGGGTTATGTTTGATGGTTAGTATGATAATCGTAGTTTACTTTACCTTGATCCCTAGTTCAAATCGGTATAAGATTTGTACCCTTATGTATATTAAACCAGATATTCTAGACAAAATTATAAGTCGATGTCGCGCACCCTGCGAGTTCGCGGGGAGGCGGAATTTTAAAAAAATGATTTTAATGAGCTTCGCAACACCGACTAAACTCCAGGATCTTTACGGAACCTTAACTAGCTAAACTAACTAGGATATTTAACTACTATGAAGAGTTTTTATACCTCCGTGAACTAGTCCTTCGGGTCTTCTTTTCCTCCTCTCCTAGGCTCCTCGAAGAACGGATGAAGGTTGCAACGTCGGCCTCCTCGTATCAAAGATGATCCATCCGAGAGTATATACTTTGAGCTCCTACCTCTAATCCGAGGTAACTAGGGTACTTAGTTCGCTAATCTAAGTTGCCTAGGTGATGTAGAGTAGCTAAAGGAGTGTGTTATCCCATGAGATCCTTTGTTTCACAACACATGTGAGGGTAAGGATATCTTTGAGGAAGAAGGAGGAAACTTTGGAGGGAGAGTGAGAGAAAGCAAATGAGCAAGTGTTGGCAAGTGTAGAGAATGGCTCAAGACTTCACTCATTGAAGCATGGATTATTTTCTCATAGAAAATAGCCACCATGCTTCAATAGTGATCACAAATAAATAAACAATTCATTGAGCCATGCTTGACACCCATGCCACAAATATCTCCAAATACACCTCATTAATCCATTTTGCAAAAATAGATAAATCAATAATGAGGTGTCCCCTTCTAGAAGCATGCCTTGTAAAATTACAAGAATGTCCTCACCGTATATACATACCCGTATTCGTATTCCGAAAAATACGAATACAATGAGATGATAACAATCCAATAATATAATACTAGGATTCGGTTTAAACCAAAGCCCACTAGTATTATCCGCCCGAAACGACATCCGTGTAGCCAGTACACATATGTGATCCGAACCCTCCCGTAAAACCATACGGCCTCTACATCGTTTCGTCCGAAACAGGGAAACCCTCTGTGTGGGACTCTAAAGGCTCGACAGTACGCTGGCAGTGGGTTTAACCACAAGCACGTCAGCGGTATTAGCTGCACGTAACGGCTACCCAGGTATCTGTCGATAAGAAGGCCGATGAGCAAACTCATCCGAACTCCTACTGAGCCTATCTGTGACAATCTCCATACAGTCCGGTCTGTTCGTCTGAGATACACGCATATTGTGCCTAGGGGGATGGTAAACGTTAGACCCCTAATAGCGCAATAAGTCATGCCGAGACAGAGTCCAAAACACCCTGAGAAACTACTGGAGTACCTACCAGTAAATCTTGCTTGCCCTGGCCAAAGACTTTATGTAATGGCTTTCTGAACACAGCGCGATATCAACCCCCAATACCGGGAGAGACGAATCCTATCTAACCGCCACTGCGTCCAAGTGCTTCGGGAATACACCCAACTACTGCTTGTTTGCATGACTCCTTTGAGCCGTGGTAGGGTAGTAAGCTGAGAATAGTGGGAACACACTCGAGACGAAGTAGTGATATCAAGTCAACGGACTAAGTTGTACTCATGTCACCTGGGATCTGCTACCTGACGATAAGTATAATACCAACCAGCAGTTCCTAATGAGCCCTGTCCAGTGTAACTCATAACCTAATGAGCACATGTATACTATCTCCAGTACGATGTACTAATGGCTGTGGGACAGACCATCTCCCCTGCTGGGATGAGAAGCGTATACACTAGTCTATTCTGGAGTATCGATGCCCCATCTCGATAATCCTACGACTAGGGACCTGTATAAGGATGTGCTTATAGACTACTCATCCCCCACTAGTGTGACTGTCATCACAACGCTGGTAGTCAAGCAAAGATCCTAAGGGCTCTACCAATATGTATAAGCGATATACTAAAAGAAACACATGCACATATTGAGATAGAATCAAACCAAGCAGCATACTACCATTTTGAGCAAGACTGTTGTTATAACTGTGAATATCCCAAGCTTTCAATATGTAATATACAATCTATTATGATATAATAATGGCCTCTAGAGCATATCTCACTAACAAAAATATTGTTTGTGTTTAATTAGCACAATATTTTACCAAAATATTTTTTGTGTTCATAAAATATATTTAAATATTATAAAGGTATCATAAGTGTGTGTGTGTGTGTAGTATGTTTGTTTTCACTAAAGATATGAAAATCTTTAAGTGTTATTTCTACTAGAATATTGATTGTGTTTAGTTACCATAATATCTTATTGATGTTATATTATTTATTTGCTAAACTAATAATATCTTATTTTATTATGCATACAATATATAGTCTAATATTAGATATGTAACAAAATAAATATTTTAGAATGATAGTTTTAGAAAAAGATATGATAAGATATGAAAAATCCTTTGTGATCTCTTAAACAAATTGTTTTGGGGGTTTTGTGAGAAAACCAAGTTTATGGGGGGGTTTGAGCAAATTTTTCCTATAATTCTGTGTGTATATATATATATACCCATCTTCATAAAGATTCTCTCTCTTTCTCGTTTCCATCTTATTCTCCTCGCAGCCGCCCTCCTCATCGCCAGCAACTCCCTCATCCGAAATCCCCTCCTTCGCCTCCCTCGTCGCTGAGCACCCAACAGCCATACCCATTATCATAGTAGCACCTTAGGCTGCATCTCACCAACACCATCGCCGGCGTTCGAGCCTTACAACCTCGCATCGAGCCAATTTGGAACCCCACCCAAGCTGTACGTTGTCTTGAGACGAGATCAAGTTCTGTTTTGCTCCGTTCATGTTTGTGTGCCCGCATTTATCTTCAGGAAAGTATTTCTAAATACTCGTTACATGCGAGTTAAGGTCGGATCATATCTGGCGTAACAATATTATTATTATTATTATTATTATTATTATTATTATTATTATTATTATTATTAATGTCGTATAATTAAATTAATCGTAAACCTGTTAATGATATATCAAGATCTGATCTAGTTTCCGTCGTATTTTTTTCCATGATCTGCCGAGGCAAGTTTGACTTGCTATATGCAATAATTACTATATACCTGTAAGTCGATGTAGTACACCCCAGTACTTGAGGGGAGGCGGAATTTTCTAAAACGATCAAGTTTAAAGAACGAACATCGACTAACCGCTTAAATCGAAGCTAAACAACTAATAACGGAACACATAGCTATACTAAACTATTGTGTTAAGGGATTATACCTATCGATACTAGTCCTTCGTCTTTACGATCTCCTTGTTCTCCTCGGCCTTCTCTAGGTAGTAGATGATCCACCCGAGAGCAAAACTCCAAGCTAAACCTCAAACTTGAGGTAACTAATCAACTTTGATTGCTAATCAAAGATGAAAGGATGATAAAGAGTGATGGTTATGGATTGTTTAGTCTAACTAATCCTTTGATCTCAACTCATGAGGTGTAAGGATTAGGGTTTGAAGATGAGAGCTTGAGGAGAGAGAATGTGAATGAGATAATGAGAGAAGAGAGAGAGTGTATCATAATATATCATGAAGCATTTCTTTTTAAGAAAAATGAATAAAGGAAATGAATAAGCATGCTTCATGAAATATCTAGTGGTGATTCATTAGCATGAGTCATTAAGCAATAAATGTGCATTAATGAAATGAATGAATCACCACCATGACTCACTTTCTTATCCAAAAGAAACCTCCTTAGTCACATCTTCTAGAAGCTTCTCGTACAATTACGAGAACGCCCCTCCAATCCGTAAAAATACGGAAAAACTTTAGACTGTAAAAATCCAATAACCGGATACCAGTAACTGGCTTAAACCAAAGCCGACTGGTAAAAACTGTCCGAAAGTCATACGTGCGTAAACGCACGTATGCGTCCGAACCCTTTGTCGCAAAACCATGCAACCTCTATATCGTTTCGCCTGGAGTAGGAAACTCTCTGTGTGGGACTCTAGAGACTCGACTACTACGCTGGCAGTGGGTTTAACCACAGACCGCAAGCGGCACTAGCTGTACGTAACGGTCCCCAGGTAGTTGTCGATAAGAAGGCCGATGAGTAAACCCATCCGAACTCCTACTGAGTCTGATGTGACAATCTCCATACAGTCCGGTCCGTTCGTCCAAGACTATCGCATATCGGGCCTAGGGGGGCGGCAAGCGTCAGTCCCCTAATAGCGGTATAAGTCGTGTCGGAGTGAAGCCCATTACACCCTGAGAAACTACTGGAACCTACCAGTAAATCTCGCTTGCCCTGGCCAGGGACTTTGCGTAATGGCTCTCTGACACAGCACGATATCTACTCCCAATACCGGGAGGGACGAATCCTGTCTAACCGCCACTGCCTCCAAGTGCTCGGGACTGCACCCAACTGCTACCTGTTTGCACGACTCCTTTGAGCCGTGGTAGGGTAGCAATCTAAGAACAGTGGGACACACTCGAGGCGAAGTAGCAGTGTCAAGTCTGCGGACTACGCTGTACTCATGTCACCTGGGAACTGTTCACTGACGACTGGTATCAAACCAACCAACAGTTCCCTGTGAGTCCTGTCCGGTGTACCCGTAACCTAACGAGCACCTGCATACTATCTCCAGTACGACGTACTGACGGCTGTGGGACAGACCATCTCCCCAACTGGGATGAGAAGCGTACACACCAGTCTACTCCGGAGTATCGATGCTCTGTCTCGATAATCCAACGACTAGGGACCTGAATAAGGATGTGCTTGTAGACTACCCAGCCCCCACTAGTGTGACTGCCATCACAACGCTGGTAGACAAGCAAGATCCTAAGAGCTCTATCAATACGTACACTAACATATTAAGATAGAAAAACCAAGTAGCATACTACCATGTTTAGCAAGACTGTTATATACATGTGAATATCCCAAGCTTCCATTAAGTAATATACAAGCTAGTATGATACAGTAATGGCCTTCTAGGGCATAAACACTAACAATCTCCCACTTGCACTAGGGCCATGTACTGGCATATCGTAGACCAATGATCTCGAGCAGCCTCTCGAACTGAATCTGAGGAAGGGCCTTCGTGAATGGATCAGCAATGTTCTCTTCTGAAGCAACTCTCCGAACCTCGATCTCCTGACGATCAATGATCTCCCTGATCAGGTGATACCGCCTCAAGATGTGTCTGGACTTCTGATGGGACCTTGGTTCCTTCGCTAAAGCTATAGCTCCGTTGTTGTCGCAATACAGAGGTATTGGATCAACTATGGTAGGAACAACCTGAAGTTCTGTTAGGAACTTCTTCATCCAGACTGCTTCTTTTGCGGCATCGCAAGCAGCTATATACTCCGCTTCCATCGTCGAGTCAGCAACGGTGTCCTGCTTGGAGCTCCTCCAGCACACCGCCCCTCCATTGAGGGTAAAGACATAACCCGACATGGACTTGGAATCGTCCTTATCACTCTGGAAGCCGGAATCAGCAAAGGCCTCCAACCTGAGGTCTTTAGCGCCGTAAACCAAGAACATCTCCTTAGTCCTCCTCAGGTACTTGAGAATGTTCTTTACTGCTATCCAGTGTTTCTCCCCTGGGTCTGACTGATACCGGCTTACCACGCTCAGTGCGTAAGCTACATCTGGTCTGGTACACAACATCGCATACATTATAGAGCCTACCGCAGAAGCGTAGGGTATAATAGACATGCGTTCCCTTTCCAAATCAGTCTTGGGAGACATCTCTTTGGAGAGGGTGATTCCGTGACAAGCCGGTAGATTACCGCGCTTAGAATCTTCCATACTGAATCTTTTCAGTACAGTGTCGATATACCTGGACTGCGAAAGTCCCAACATCCTCTTGGATCTATCACGATAGATCCGGATCCCCAGAATGTAAGAGGCATCACCCAGGTCTTTCATGGAGAACCTTTGTGACAAGAATCCTTTGACAGATTGTAGCATAGGAATGTCATTTCCTATCAATAGAATGTCATCCACGTACAAGACGAGGAATACGACACTTCTGGCCACAACTTTACTATATATGCACGGTTCATCTGGATTTTTGATAAAGTCATACTCTTTGACTGTCTCATCAAAACAGATGTTCCAACTCCGCGATGCCTGCTTTAGTCCATAAATGGACTTAAGCAGCTTGCATACTTTCCCGCTGCTCCCACTCTGATTGAAACCCTCTGGCTGATCCATATAGACGCTCTCTTCTAAATTTCCATTCAGAAAAGCCGTCTTTACGTCCATCTGCCAGATTTCATAATCATGGAAGGCAGCAATAGCAAGAAGGACCCGAATGGATTTGAGCATAGCCACTGGAGAAAAAGTTTCGTCATAGTCCAATCCAGGTCTTTGACGAAAACCCTTTGCAACAAGTCTAGCCTTATAGGTTTCCACCTGTCCATCTACACCAATCTTTTTCTTGAAGATCCATTTGCATCCTATGGGTTTTACCCCATCTGGAGCAAAGTCCAAAGTCCATACTTTGTTGGTGTACATGGACTCCATTTCGGTCCGCATTGCATCTAGCCATCGTACCGAGTCGCCGCTCTGGATGGCCTGCCGGAAGTCAGTAGGTTCATCATCATCTATGATGCAATCCTCTCTATCCCCATCTATGAGAAAACCGTAGTATCTCTCAGGCGGATGAGACGGCCTACTACTCCTGCGGAGGGGTGCGGGAATGTTCTGTTCTTCTTGAACCTCTGGTTCTACCAAACTTTCAGTAACAGCTTGTGGTTCTGGAATTTCTTCCAGTTCTACTTCGCTCCCACTCTTCTGATTTTCTAAAAATTCAGTTTCTAAGAAGTGGGCATGACGAGAAACAAAAACCTTTTGTTCGTCTGCGTAATAGAAATAATATCCTTTGGAGTTCTTTGGATATCCCACAAGCTTACACAGTACTGAGCGTGCCTCGAGCTTGTCCACATGCTGCTTTTTTACAAAAGCTGGACACCCCCATGTCCTAAAATGTTTTAGACAGGGTTTCTTCCCACTCCACATCTGATATGGTGTGGTAGGCACAGTCTTGGTTGGAACCTGGTTCAAAAGATATGCTGCTGATTCTAGCGCATAACCCCAGAAAGATCGCGGTAACTCAGCATTACTCATCATGGATCGTACCATATCCAATAGGGTTCGATTCCGTCTCTCCGATACACCGTTATGCTGTGGAGTGTATGGAGGAGTAAGTTGAGAGAGAATTCCTTTCTCTTTTAGGTAACCTAGGAACTCGGCACTTAAGTATTCTCCACCTCGATCAGATCTTAGTGTCTTAATACTTTTGCCTGTTTGGTTTTCCGCTTCACTCTTATATTCCTTGAATTTCTCAAAGGCTTCGGATTTATGCTTCATCAAGAAGACATGTCCAAACCTAGAGAAATCATCTGTAAAAGTAATGAAGTAGGAATAACCACCTCTCGCATGTGTAGACATTGGACCGCATACATCACTGTGTATGAGTCCTAAGAGCGAGCTCGCTCTTACTCCTTGTCCAGTAAATGGAGTTTTTGTCATCTTTCCTTTGAGACAAGATTGACAAGTGTCATAAGATTGATATTCGAACGTGTCCAAATATCCTTCTCTATGCAACTTAGTCAACCTTCTCTCATTGATGTGACCCAGTCTACAATGCCATAAGAAAGCTTTATTTAAATCTGGAGACTTTCTTTTTAGTGTGTTCTGGACATTGAAAATTTGGAGTTGGTTTAACACATATATGCCGTTATTTAGAGTACCGGACCCAATCAAACCATGATTAAGGTGGATGTTAACAACATCTCTTACAAACGTGAAATCATAACCTTTATTTGATAACAAGGAAACTGATATGATATTACACGTTAAGCTTGGTACAAAATAACAGTTATGCAAAACCAAAATATGTCCACTCGTCAATCCTAGGTGATAATCCCCGACGGACGCAGCTCCCACGCTAGCTCCGTTAGCAACCCTGAGGATCATATCACCTTCCTTCAGCACCCTACGGTTTCTCAGTGCCTGCAATGAATTGCAAATATGAGATCCTGATCCGGTATCCAATACCCAGGAAGTAGAGTTGATTGACAGACAATTCTCAATTACAAACACACCTGAAGTCGAAGCCACAGCTTGCTTCGGTTCCTGGTTCTTGGCGATCCACGCCTTGCAATCTTTCTTCCAGTGCCCTTTCCTGTGACAATGGAAGCACTCATCCTGGCCAACTATCGGTACTGCTATCTTTTTCTTTCCCTTCTTTCCCACCTTACTAACACCTCCTCTAGGTTTGGGTGCGGCCTTCTTCTTCCTTCCTTTGGCCCTAGCCTTGGACCCTGAAGAAGATGAACCGCCAACAAACATAGCGGGTGTTTCCCTTACCTTCTGTAAGGTGCCCTCTGCACTCCTTAACATGTTCAGGAGTTCCGCAAGTTCAACTTCTTTTCCTTGAAGGTTGAAGTTGAGGATAAACTGGGCGTAGGTGGGAGGAAGGGACTGGAGAATAAGGTCTGTATAGAGCTCATTATCCAAAGTCGTCCCAAGGTCTGCGAGCTCCTCAATATAGCCGATCATCTGTAGGACATGTTCACCTACCGATGACCCGACAGCCAACCTCGCTCGAAATAATTTCTTCGAGGTCTCGTATCTTGCAATACGAGATTGCTCTCCATAAAGTTCCTTTGTATGGAGAAATATGCCATCTAGGGACATATCCTCGTGCCTCCTCTGATGTTCATTGTTCATCGAGGCAAGCACGATGCACTTGGCTCTCGCGCAATCTAAATCCCAGGTTTTGCGGATTTCCTTATCCGCATTGCTGGATTTGGGACCAGGGACAGCAGGTGCCGTAGCGGTGAGGACGTACCCCAATTTGTCATAGGTCAAGGCCATCTTGACATTCCGCAGCCAATCTTTATAGTTTGGCCCCGTCAGTATATTCTTTTCTAAAAGTAACTTAAGTCCAGTCATTTTCAGGGTAGCTGCAATTAGGAGAGAGAGAAGAAAACACTTTAGCATGATGCTCTTGCAAGTTTAGAGTGGTTTTTAGTTTATCTAAACTGGATGGCTCCCACTGTTTCTCGAATCCTTCCTCAAACCATAAAAGAAGAATTAGCCAGGACTATTCTCACCGTACAATTCTTGCTTAACCGTTCAGCCAGGCTGGTGTCGGTACTTCGAGGGAGGTTTTCCAACGCTTTCGCGAAGTTCCTTAATTAAATAACCTCTTTTCTCTGGGGGCGTAACCCCGCTGACACTTTTCTGGACACCTACTAGGTTTATAGCATTGATCGTTAAGTGACGAATATCCTGATAAGTAGCATATACTCACAGTAGGATCGGGATCCAAATATCATCGTATGATAATGTTGAAGGAATCCTACCAACATTCATCAAACTCCAAATGGTATGCATCTCTTTGCAAATTTCAGTTTCTTTAGAAATTCCCGATATATATTTTTGCCCCATGTTCTTATGATCTAGACTAAGGGCCAACTAATCATAAGTTACATGTCAAGTTCTGCCCATCATTATCCTGTTGATTTGAACCCATCCGTATATACTCTTGACTAAGGGCCAAACAAAGTAATACGACTGTCCCAAACCAACACATCTATCTATGTAACAAATGAATACCCCAGCAGCTACCAATCACTATGTCTTGACTAAGGGCCAAACAAACATAGCTTGAATACTACTGACCATTCATAAGAAATGACGGAGGGCTACGACTGGTTTTGGCGAAACCGTGAACGTAGTGAACTTGATATAACCGAAGGAACCTGATAGCTTTTAAAAGGAGTGGTTAAAGCTCCGCATTTAAAAATATCTGTTTTAAAAATAACCGAGTGGTTTTCTTTTAAATTGTTCCAACGATTTAAACCTGGTTTATTTTCTTTGCATTATAGATAATGCGTCCCATCATTAACCTATCATTGCAGAAAACAACGAAAATATGACGTCCTCTTATGCCATCCGCATTCGCCACGGGGTCCCGTCATCACTCGTTAGGTTACTTAACTAACGACAGAGCGGGGGCTGGGCTAGCGCGGGTGTAAAACATAAGTGACGTCTAAATAGCTAAAATATATATAGATATTTCACATTCGTCAGACGCAATGATATTCATTCCAGAACACAGATAAACAATATTAGATTTGCAAGCAATCTGTATTTCTTTTGAGCCTGCAAGAAAAGACAGATTACACAGTTGTGATGAATAGCCGTTACCCCACCCTCGACCCCTACGGGTACGGCAAACTACCCGCCCGGCAGTCTGTGTACCCCATCTTGGGTCAGTCCTAGGAGCAAAAAACAGTAAAATGAAATAATACAACGGTGGCTACAACCGCAACCTGGAAGTGCCCCGCAAAAATAATATTACAACAAATTACATTTACAACAAATGAATTAATCAATAACCCATTGCAAACCCCGGCTATACACCACAACAGTCCAATACAGTTTATATGCACAAACAGATATAACCATTTCAGAAATGTGCAACCCCCTGCCAACCGACATACTAGCAGTTGGGGGAGGTTTACGAACACATCAAACAATCACAGATATAATCCAATACGCAAATACTGTACAATTCGATCGAATAAACAACATCAATATTGCTCCAAAATCTGCTCTGTTAAACAGTAACCTGAGCAATAATTAAATATTCCAGAAAACCCTAAATTTCACAGAGAAGCAACAGAAGAAAAATCGGTTGGTGACTCGCCAACTCGGCGGCGGAAGCGCGGCGACTCAGTAGGCTGAGGCCGCGCTTCCGCGGCGAGATGGTCGATTCAGTCGACTGTTTTTCTTGGGTGTTCTTCTGGTGTCATGTAAAGCTCTCTGAACTCACCTGAAAAATTTTCTGACATCGTTTTAAATTCGACAGAAACATGACAGAATTAGGGTTTTTCGGCTTCGTTTTTCCGTTCGAAATTCGTACAAATTTGCAATTAAGTTATTTAGTGTTTAGCGAGGCTTTGATACCACTGTAAGTCGATGTAGTACACCCCAGTACTTGAGGGGAGGCGGAATTTTCTAAAACGATCAAGTTTAAAGAACGAACATCGACTAACCGCTTAAATCGAAGCTAAACAACTAATAACCGAACACATAGCTATACTAAACTATTGTGTTAAGGGATTATACCTATCGATACTAGTCCTTCGTCTTTACGATCTCCTTGTTCTCCTTCGGCCTTCTCTAGGTAGTAGATGATCCACCCGAGAGCAAAACTCCAAGCTAAACCTCAAACTTGAGGTAACTAATCAACTTTGATTGCTAATCAAAGATGAAAGGATGATAAAGAGTGATGGTTATGATTGTTTAGTCTAACTAATCCTTTGATCTCAACTCATGAGGTGTAAGGATTAGGGTTTGAAGATGAGAGCTTGAGGAGAGAGAATGTGAATGAGATAATGAGAGAAGAGAGAGAGTGTATCATAATATATCATGAAGCATTTCTTTTTAAGAAAAATGAATAAAGGAAATGAATAAGCATGCTTCATGAAATATCTAGTGGTGATTCATTAGCATGAGTCATTAAGCAATAAATGTGCATTAATGAAATGAATGAATCACCACCATGACTCACTTTCTTATCCAAAAGAAACCTCCTTAGTCACATCTTCTAGAAGCTTCTCGTACAATTACGAGAACGCCCCTCCAATCCGTAAAAATACGGAAAAACTTTAGACTGTAAAAAATCCAATAACCGGATACCAGTAACTGGCTTAAACCAAAGCCGACTGGTAAAAACTGTCCGAAAGTCATACGTGCGTAAACGCACGTATGCGTCCGAACCCTTTGTCGCAAAACCATGCAACCTCTATATCGTTTCGCCTGGAGTAGGAAACTCTCTGTGTGGGACTCTAGAGACTCGACTACTACGCTGGCAGTGGGTTTAACCACAGACCGCAAGCGGCACTAGCTGTACGTAACGGTCCCCAGGTAGTTGTCGATAAGAAGGCCGATGAGTAAACCCATCCGAACTCCTACTGAGTCTGATGTGACAATCTCCATACAGTCCGGTCCGTTCGTCCAAGACTATCGCATATCGGGCCTAGGGGGGCGGCAAGCATCAGTCCCCTAATAGCGGTATAAGTCGTGTCGGAGTGAAGCCCATTACACCCTGAGAAACTACTGGAACCTACCAGTAAATCTCGCTTGCCCTGGCCAGGGACTTTGCGTAATGGCTCTCTGACACAGCACGATATCTACTCCCAATACCGGGAGGGACGAATCCTGTCTAACCGCCACTGCCTCCAAGTGCTCGGGACTGCACCCAACTGCTACCTGTTTGCACGACTCCTTTGAGCCGTGGTAGGGTAGCAATCTAAGAACAGTGGGACACACTCGAGGCGAAGTAGCAGTGTCAAGTCTGCGGACTACGCTGTACTCATGTCACCTGGGAACTGTTCACTGACGACTGGTATCAAACCAACCAACAGTTCCCTGTGAGTCCTGTCCGGTATACCCGTAACCTAACGAGCACCTGCATACTATCTCCAGTACGACGTACTGACGGCTGTGGGACAGACCATCTCCCCAACTGGGATGAGAAGCGTACACACCAGTCTACTCCGGAGTATCGATGCTCTGTCTCGATAATCCAACGACTAGGGACCTGAATAAGGATGTGCTTGTAGACTACCCAGCCCCCACTAGTGTGACTGCCATCACAACGCTGGTAGACAAGCAAGATCCTAAGAGCTCTATCAATACGTACACTAACATATTAAGATAGAAAAACCAAGTAGCATACTACCATGTTTAGCAAGACTGTTATATACATGTGAATATCCCAAGCTTCCATTAAGTAATATACAAGCTAGTATGATACAGTAATGGCCTTCTAGGGCATAAACACTAACAATACCTACATATATTGCCGTAATACTATTCTATCATTTTATGCGATTATCTTGTTTATCATTTCATGTCGTTAACTATTTAATAACTAAGACGTAAATTTAATAAGTAAAATATAATAAAGATGTTTAATTAATATTATTTATCTATAACGGTTAAAATTAGTCTATGCTTTAAGAGAATAATTATGTTTAATTAATAATTTTATTTTGATAGGTATTGATTGTTGCAGATTGTTAACTAATATTGTCTACAGTTTAATATTTGAACATATATATATATATATATATATATGAGAATAATGGAGGAAAGAGGCCATAGGAGGTAATTTCCTTCTATGGCGTCAAAAAAATACGCCCTCCCTTATTTTGCCGATAATCGGCACCCATCATCTTCATCGTTATCATCTAAGATATGGGTACACCAAATTTCATGCGATTCTACAACTTATTCACCGTTGATTTAGTGGGTTTAAAATTAACGGTTTACCAACAACAGAACTTTTTACATTGCTAGATCAACGGCGAAAAAGGTGTTGAATCACATGAAATTTGGTGTACCCACATCTTAGATGATAACGATGAAGATGATGAGTGCAAATCATCGGAAAAAATGAGGGAGAGCATACCTTTTCGACGCCATAGGAGGAATTCCCTCCTATGGCATCTTTCCTCCAATATTATATATATATATATATATATATATATATAACATGTCCAAAGTAATACATTCAGTGTGCATGTGTGTATTATAATTTTAATATACGTCGAGGATAGGTTTTATAGTTTTATATAAATTCCTTAATATGGTTGATAGGCATCTCGGTTTATTTAGGTTGGTATCGTTAAGTAGATTGTCTGGTTTATTTAATGATGATCACCACAAATATATATATATATATATATATATATATATATAAACCTTATTCTGGTTAAAGCGAAATAATAATGCGTAATAATTATATGAAGATATATCCCTTATATTGACATATAAACTACCCTTGAACATGATAATATATTTACTGTTTTCCTGTGTGAACATGACTGCTATCGTGATCGTTACCATTATCGTGATCATTATTGTTATCGTTATCGTGTTAATACACACTTGCCAAGTAATATTTACCCAAGCCCATGACTACTGATATTGACTTGATTGACCGGATTATCCTGATTGACCTGACTTGTTGTCTTGCTAGATAAGACATGTACACGATTGTTCATGTGTTGGTATTAGGTAAATATTATATCGATGCCTGAATTGAACATGAAATCTGGGGAAAAGGAGAAATCAAAATGTAACTGAAACATAACTCAAGAGGATATTATTGTTTACGTGATTCCGAGGGTGAACGGAATAACCATTGTTGATTATACCGTGGTCCCGTGGGGAAAGAACGGGATATATTGTATCGTGGTCCCGTGGGGAATGAACGGGATATATACTGTTGAGTTACGATGAGAATTGCATTAATTGGTTTCAAATACCTGTAGGGATAGATAATTTAGCGACATTGACCTATAGGATACACGTGACATGATTGACTCCCTATATCTTACATGTTACATTACATGTTATTGCTATTACTTATCATTTATACTCATGGCATTTAATTCTTGCACATGGTCTACTATATCATATATGTTAGGAATATGTATGCCCTAGAGGCCATTATTGATGATATAGTGGATGCTTGGACATATATATAGAAGACTTTCTTACTCGACATGATAGTATGTTATCAGGTTACCTTTATCTTAACATGTAGACTGGTATTTATATTGTCTGTCTGTTACATATTGATAAAGCCCTTAGGATATGTACTTGACTACCAGGATTATGATGAGATCATACTAGTGGGGCCAGGGTGGTCAACAAGTACATCCTTTAATCAGTAACTAGTCGTGGGAATATCGAGACTAGGGCATCGATATTTTAGAGTAGACTAGTGTGTACGTTTCTTGTTCCTTAGAGGGCGATGGTTGATCCCTCAACCATTGGTGTGTGACATCAAAGATTATACACAGGTGCTCATTGGAGAATGGGTATACCGAACAGGACTCACCGAGGACTCCTATATGGTAGTATACCTATCGTCATATAGCAGTCCTCTGGTAACACTGGTACAGCTTAGTTTGTAGACCCGAGATCGTCATAGAGTCTTGTGTGGCTCCCATTGTGCTTTGATTTCCTCCCTACCACGGCTCAAAGGAGTCATACAAAAAGGTGGATTTTGGGTACAGTCCCGAGTCACATGGAGGCAATGAGCGATAGAAAGGGTTTCGTCTCTTCCGGTAGTGGGGGTTGATGTTGCGCTATGCTCAATTGGCTATAACTGGAAGTCCCTGACTAGGGCTGCTGCCGAGATTTACTGATAAGTGTTATCAATAGTTTCTCAAACCGTTATAGGCCAGACATCAGCATGACTTATCACGTTACTGGAGACTGACGTTTACCACCCTTAGACATGATATGCAACTGTTGGGACTTTACCCGCGTGCGCAAAAGCGTATGTTTTGAAAATGGAATCGTTTTAAGGAAATGGATGCGCACGCGAGCTCGGTCTCGTTTTAAAATTTTTAAACCGCAAGTGCACGACGCGTTGTAGCAAGACGACAAGTACGGGTCGATCCACAGGAAATTGTGTATTAGGTTTTGTTGTTTAAGGTTCAATAAATAATGAATTGGTTGGTTTGTCACAAAAATATAAAACACGAAAACAAAGAAAACAAGTCAAGTTAAGAAAGAAATGGCCATGGCTTTGGCTCGGATGATTGAATCACGACGATTCCTTCGATGCTCCCTTACTCATGAGTTATCCGTCCTTGTGTTGATCCCGGCGTGAAGCATGACTTGTCAAGGCGGTTGCGAAGCACAAGTCATCAAGTTTCCGATATTCGACGCAAAACACGAAACGAGTCCGTTTTGTTCACTTACCGTTTGTATGTCCAAGCCTAAGGTATCAACACTAAGCATAATGGTTAGCAAGCATACCGCAACAACAAAAACACAAATTGGTGGGTGAGAGCAATTAGTTTTATTGTTACCTTTGTGTTTATCACAGAAAACTGCATTTCAATACCACTCATTCATTATCTGTTTTGTTATAGATCGGTACTATTAACCAGTGTCTACTCAGTAAATACAGATTACAGATATCCATGACACAATACTGGAAACACACTCAAAATCATGGATATAACGTTTGTGACCCGACACTGCAACCGGAACTGCAAACTGATCAATAATTCAAGAATTTCTTTTTGCAACATGCATGTGTACACTCTTTTATCTAAATGGTCCACAACATACAAGTGTGTACACTAGCTTGTTGATACATGGACCTAGAGAGGGGGTTGCCTTGGTGCAAATAGGCACATGTGAGGTGATGTGTGTTAAATGCAAAAAGTTGTGATGTGATTTAAAGCATCAAGTTTCCCTCCAATCTACTGAGTACAACCCAGGCTTATACAAAGAAATCAAGCAATACCAGTGGAATTGTCGAGAGAACACAACATCACACAACAAACACAAGCTAAAATGATCAGACTTGGACCGGCGACATGCCCATTAAAACCGGCCCCACGGGTTTTTGCATGTCTATTGATCCCTAATTTTTCTCTGGCCTTCCCTTGCATTCACATCATACATATTATATTGCTTGTTTAATCTTATTTTGGGCCTATAAAATCCATATCAGTGAGCAAGACAAGGGGTTTCATATACTTGTCACACTTTTGATTCACAACTCTTTTTCTTTTCATTTTGTTCTTGTACATAGTTAGTTCCCCTTGAGTTCTTAGCCTTCTCTTGACCTTTCAACCTTTTCATTGAGCTTGTAAGCTTAAGTTTTGGTTATTGAACTCATTGTTGTATCTTCACTTGGAATCAATAAAGCTTTCATTTTGCCTTCATTTCACCATAAGTTCTTTGCCTTCTCTTGATCTTGCAACTTTTTCATTGAGCTTGCAAGTTTAAGTTCTGGTTATTGAACACATGGTTTGTAATATCACTTGAGTTAATGAAACTTTCATTTTGTGCTTTTGGTTCTTAGTATTTCTCTTACTTTACTTACTTGATATTTAATTCTTGCAATTTACTTAATTGTTATTTTATTACCTTGCTATTTACTTACTTGTAATGTTGCTCTATTCTTTTTTTTAATTGCTTTTTCTTTTTGTTGTTTGATTGTTTGTGAATAATGGTATTGTTAGGAAAAAAATGGTTATGTAAGTTAAAGTTTTCCTCTCTTACTTCCTTTGCCCGATATTTTCCATTGAACTCCGCCCAATCCTTACGCAAGTGCTCCGTTAGGCACCCTACCCTACCAAGGTATAGGTGATCCCTAACCGCGACCGGTTGCGTTCGGTTTGGCCGGAGGCGAAAGCCAAGAGACAAGAACAGACAGACAAAGGTCAATAAGCCGGATTTCACTAATACCGTGCTTAAGAACCCTAATCCACGGCATGTTCCGCGGCATACTTACGATACGCTACTCCACTTAAGAAGCCTTAGGATGTACATTTCCTTGCTCAGTATTATATTCATTCCGATCTAGCCTCATCAGTACCAGTTATGGTTTTGCTGCCACGATTACGGGCAGGGAGAGCTACGGCTAGAGTTGCGGTCAGCACGAGCTCGTCACGAACGAGGACTGACCAGGGCGTAATTCCGGTGACACACGATTGCGTATATGTGTCTTTTCATTGTGTTTTCACGCTACGAGCGTTGGGGGGATTGCTGTATGAGGTTACTTGGACGTGTCGATCAGTACCAGAAGATTGAGCCACTGACAGAGGCCAGCCAGATTTTGATGACCGTTGAGGTATTGCTTACTCTGATGATTGAGGCACTGTTCAGTGTGCAGACGAGTGAGCCAGTCATTGCTGCGAATGACGAGATATCGCCCTAGATGTTGGAACTATTGCAGTACAGGTTGTACTAAGAGATGATAGAAGGTCGCTAGTCACCCGAGGATGAATGACTAGGACATGTGGTTTGTTCGCCTACCCGATGCGAGGTCATCGGATAGATTGATTCCAGTTAGAGACGACTTCACGCAGAGACGTTGAGAGTCGACAGAGACGATCGAATGTCAGCAACCTATTATTCCAAGTTTAAAGTATTCGGAAAGACATGCAGGCAATTCTATGGACCCTCTAGAAGAATGAAACCCTAACTCGACTTAATGACCGTGTGAAAGCCTTTGAACCTTAGGGTTTGCGGCAGTTCCGCGGCGCCATTAGTGAGGCTTGGGTTTGCCCTTCTACGGCTGGACCATCGATGCTGTGGTACGTACTCGATACTGTTAAACTGTACCCAAGATTTTGAGCTCTTGGGGGATTATGAGGTTTTGACAAATCGATCGGATGGATCGACTTCATTCGGATGCCAGGTAGTGAGATGCATTTCTTGAGAGACTCCAGATACGAGGATAGCCGTAGGAGCTCAGTCCATGCAGCCACGACGAGATGAGTCCGAAGCAGTCGACATTAGAAAAGTGGAGTAAGAGATTCGTACAAGATCTTGATGAGACGACGTTCCACTCCGCCGACATCAGAGATGCGATACGCATGCCGAGGCATTGTACTTGGATATACCTTCCAGAAGGAGTCGCGATGAGTATGCAGCCGTTCCGGAACGAGCACAGATCTAGTAAGGGACGATGACTTTCGGACAGTTCGGCAGAGGCGAGATTTGGGAGAGATCTCGACGGGACCTTTCTGGAATAAATTACGAGAAGACCTGGACCCAGGAGTAGTCATGTTATGCACACCGGCAGGCCAGAGTTCAGGATCGTCGATGAAACATGCTATGAGTGACCACGGCAGTTGGCTAGAGATTCTTGGAGGATGTGCTTGAGCGGGACTATTCCGCCATACTTGATTTTGCGTATTTTGGGCGATCTATTCGCATGATTGATTTTGATGATTGAGTTTCATATATTTATTTTCATGGACCATGGTTGCACCTACTGAGTATTTACGATTTTTGCACAGTTGTTGCACTTGAGATAGTTTTCGTGCCTTGGTTTCTCATGTTGTGATTATGTGGATTTCATACAGTTGAGTTGATTTGTGCGTATATACGCATATGATTTGGTTTTTGCACTCGGTATGATTCACATATGCTTGCAGTGCAGTGATACGCCTTTTGTGCACTTAGATGCACTGGACTTCGATTTCGATTGTGATACTCGATATTTGTTTTGTGCACCTTATGCACCTAATTTGATTTTGCGCATATTCGGCGCTTGATATTGGATTTCATGATTTCGTGCACGATGGATGCACCTGATTTGGATTTTCGCGCATGTTGGGCGCATGTTTTGAGGTGCGATTTTGGTGCACACCAGATGCACTAAATCGAAATTTTTCGTGCATGTCAGATGCACCTGATTTTGCTGTCAGGCACACACGTTGCCTACGACAGATGCTTTGTGCACACCCGATGCACTTAGATCTTGTTTCTGTGCACTTGTATGGCACGTATATGGATTTTGATTGTCGTGCGCACCAGACGCACGTAGTATTCATACGCGTATTTTGGGATTGATTTCTTATAGAGCAGTACGTTTTTTTTATGATAATTGCGATGTGTTTTTGTACTAAGCAGGTCTAGTCAGAGGACAGTACCTGAATGTATTTTGCATGCATTGATAGCTATTGAAGGGAATTCCAAAAAGCGAGCTATAGTCTCAGTATTTACCTACGTGTCTGATATGACGCGAAACGTTTAAAACAAGGAAAACCCTTCTAAATTGTTTCCCAAAATGGCGGAACGTACATATTAAACAAAGGATATATATATATATATGTAGTTATTTTCTTGCAATAGACGTCCGCCACTGAGCAGTGCTGCGAGCATCGCACAGCGATTTGAAAAAGGTTTGTCATGCATTGCTTCTAGATGCTTTAATGATGTATATCATATTAATTTTCGTTCTGGATCTTGACATTTGTGTCTTTGCCATGACTCCGATGATTGTAGGATGCTTGACGGAGTTTTGATTTTGGAGTTATATGCTCATTTTTCATGCGCATGCGCTGCGCTATGATTTGTTTGATATATTTATGATTTCGGAGCCCCGATGACTTGATAGTTTTGCTTAGATATTTTTGAATTTGGGGGGGGGGTTTGAATTTAAATTCGGGGACCGAATTTCTTTAAGGGGGGAAGATTGTAACCTTTTTAAAATCGTTTCGGTGAAATTTCGAAAAAACGGTAAAATAAGGGGGTTTTCTGTAAAAAGTCAAAATGCAAATATCTTTATTATAAAATTAAATATACATATTCTAGCTATGTAATTGCTAATATTTGGTGTTTATTGAGCCACTGGTGAAATTTCAAATTTTCTGAAAAAAATATTATTTTAATATTATTTTAAGCCGTCACCAATACATTTAATTAGGGAAAATTATAAATTGGAATGAGTTGAAACAAATTTTGTGCATCATAAAACATTAAATAAAATTTTATCATGTGGTTTTTGAAATGAAATCGTTTGCCAAAACGGTTTAGAAAATATCGAAGAAAAAGGCTTAATTAGTGAAATTAGTGTAAATAGAAATTGGGGTATAATATTTATCATTTTCTTTCTTCACCCACACTCACCCACACCCTCTCACCCCCCCTCCCTATGTACTGGCCGAGCCTAGCTTCCCCATCCTCAAAATTTGTCCCCACTTCTAAGGCTAAAGAAAAGAAAATGAAAACAATAAAGAAATGAGAATGGGTTGACTTGTGATATGGGTCTTTGACTTAACCAATCACTTTCCCCACCTCACTCTCTCTCCTCCCCTCCCTAATCTGGCCGAGCCTCCCTCTTGCAACAGCCCCCATTTTTGCTTCTTCAATTCTTGTGCTAAAAACCTCACAAATTCATCAAAAAACCCACAAAAATCAAAATCTAATCCCTACCCATTTCTTATTGGCTATTCTAGTATGGATCTAGGGAACAAGATTTCAATTTGGGAGGCTAAGTGTGCTTGTGAGATCTTCAAATTGTTTGGGTAAATTCTAACCATTTTACTTAATTTGTTGTTAATTGCTTGTGTTTAGCTTAATTAAGTATTAATTGGGTTTTAAATGGGTTCAATTGCATGATTAAGGAATTCAAGTTAGGGTTTTGTTTTGGAATTGGGTTGTGATCAATTGTGCATGGTTATGTGATATGGATTAGCATCTTAAGACTTGTTGAAAACTAATCTAGTTGCTAATTACAATTCGTTACTTGTAAAATGTCCAAATTAAGCTTTTTGTGCAAACTAGGGTTTTATGAAATACATTTATATGTGAGATTAAAAATATGGTTAGGGTTTTTATCACATTATTAACATTATAAGTTATAGTTTAATAGTTTAGATCATGCAAAACCAAGCTTATTTGTAAAATTGTGAATTTTACTTTAAAAAGAGTTAAAATCGGTATTTTTGCAAACTAGGAATTTGAAATTTATACAGATTGATGAGTTTAATTTATGAAAGTGATTTATATGACCTAATTATGTTATTTAATCAGCATTTTGGCCATTTGAATCATTAAAATTGGTAGATTGGTTAGAACATCAAGTTTTTAACCGAAATGAGAATTTGTGCTAACTAGGTTTTTGGAAAACAAAATGATTGGTTTAATTTATGGTTTTGACGAATTAAACCCTATTTCTTATGCAGTTAGTGAGTTTTGAAACCATGATTGGTATGTTTGGTGTTTTTCTCGATCAATTGGCGTTTGTACGCCGACGTCGAGGGTTTTTGGGTTGATTTGTGAAAGCAACCATAGGTTTTGACCTATGTGGGATTTGTGAGTCGTTTTGGTCATGAGTCGGATTCTAATGCGATACGGTGCGTTATGATATGTAGGTAACCCATGTGGACTTCGAAACGACAAGCAAGCGCGTGGCGACGTCGGCACCGGCTAGCGAGGACCAGGTGAGTAGATTTATATCTATGGGGAGAAGTCGGGTGGATGGCGTATAGCACCCCCGCAGTCCGTGGTGGTGTATACGGATGCGTATACACACCAACAATTATTATATGTTATTTGGGATTAATAACGATGTTAGGATGGATATTGGTGTGTTGGATTACTTTAGTGTTGCGAACCCTAGGGTAGTGTTGCACTACACATACACACATACATACTTGCATACATTCCTATTTATTTGTGCTCATGGGATTCTTTATAGTTATGTGTTCATATGGGTATGAGACTATGTGTTCACATACGGATTTGAGGATGATACTTGGGATTGGGCTGAGTCGATGAGATTTGTTTTGTGGTTGTGATATCAGTGATATGGCAGGATTCGTACTTGAGGTACGTCCTGGTGTTATAGCGGATCTTGGGGCGGCGATACGGGTGAATAGTGTTATAAATAAAATGGTCGACATGTGATCGTGATATGAGGCATGATATGCTAGGATTTTGATATTAGGCCGTATCGGGCGATGTATACCCCTTGATGATGATATGTGCTGACGATATCGGTTTGTACGAGATTTTCGATCAGTAGTCAGATCATGAGTATACTGAGGATATTAGTATTGTACTAGACATAGGTCAGTACCCTAGACTATGATCTTGGATAAAGAGGATACCAGAGGAATAGTGTGAGGAATATGATATTGACCCGTACCCAGATTTGGGGATGCCGTACGACGGATTTACGTACGAGCTATATTTTGATGATTGATCCGCACTCTTGACTTGGGATGTCTGATTATAGATATGGTATCGGATATGATATTATTGAGGCGGGATCACCGACTAATATATATACAGGTATGTATATGGATCAACTCAGATGTTAAGCGGTTTCCTCACCTGTAGTCCAGCTTGTTAGCTTAGCCCTTTAGTTTAGTTTAGTTGTTAGATTAGATTCAATTCTTACCTATTTCAAAAACTAACGAATCGTGGGTGTTTTAAAAGACAGCCCAAGGGATCCTACGGATATTTCAAAAGACGTATCTTTTCATAAAAATACCGTAGCCCCTATTTTCAAAACCCCATGATTCGTGTTATTTCAAAAGGCACCTTTTGTAGGACTTATATTAGATTAAAGCAGATTAGTTACAGTTGCGTCTAGTATTCAGCTCCCGCTCATTATTGTGGTTCGCTTCGCATCGCATGCTTATATTATGTTTCATACTCCATTATTGATATCATGCTGTTAGGACACCAGCACCATTACCGATGATGCGTATGTACCACGTACACTTACTTGCCGGCTCACACACATCTTCATCGGTAATTGCCATGTCACGTACACCTTAGAAAATATTATTGCTTGACATAGCCTGTTAGCTAATAGTTTAGACATGATATTAGTGTACTTGCCTTATATGTTAGTTTAGACATTGTAGTTATTACCTGCTACTTCATGCATACTGTTATTCATTGTTATGCCGCATTCATGGATTCTCATGCATATATTCACTTTTTACGTGCTATTGAGGTTTTGGATTCGGATTCCATGAGATTTTCTGGATTTGGGGAAAACCGCAAAACATATACAAACTTCTTCTTTCTCTTTTTAAATGAAAAGCGCGGTTTTTCCCATGATGTATGAGTCGTCCACCATGAGTTTGCTGATGGATTTCAAGACCCGATTCGAGGAGTTGGATGAACCGTTTCGGGTACATGGTAGACCCGGTGAGGTACCCCGGGGCAAGAAGCTCGTGGTGATGACGATGAGCCTGGCAGGGGGAGACTACCTACCGGTGATTTTACCCGACGCGTCGGATATCCGGAGGATACCGTCATGGTCTTGAGATGGATGGTAGGGGCCGGTCTGGACTGACGGCGCCCTAGATAGTGAGATTGAGACATTGAGATTTCGAGATATTGAGGTACTGAGATTTGATGATACAGGCCAGTCCAGATAGCCGGAGCCTGAGGCTTTGAGACATTGAGATTTATGTTTTGTGTCGATGCTAGACAATGTTGATGCTGATTTTATTTATGATACCTCATTTTAAAAATACAAAGGAAATCTCACTAATTTATGAAAACAGTTTCTTCATTTACATGTATTCTGTTTTCATGCATTCATACCTCATTCATATGATATATGGCTACCTGAGGCACTGACACGGGCACATGAGATCACACTCGGGTTAGATATTACCCTAGCCATTGTTATAGGCTGCATGTTATTCATATATTTGAGGATATATTATGATCATTGACCTACGTTGCGTTATTTATGCGATTTCTGTGCGTAGATGTTTTTCTATTCACGAGTTGGCAACTCACACCCGTTGTGCCCCAGTTTCTTGCAGGTTTGCCGTACAGGTTTCTTTACGGCTTGCGGGCATAGTTTCCTTTGGGTGATTTGCTAGTAGGTGGGTTTGCTTGTATCATACCCCCATTATATATCTTGTATATTATTATTCTGTTGTATCTAGAAGTTCCATCAACCAAACATGTATTTATTTTTGAGATAGAGACCAGTGATGTTATTCTTTCGACCTTAGAGTCGCGCGTTATATTTCTGCGGATTTCTTGTGGTTTTGAGTTTCCTTTTGAGTTTTTGATCCTCGCCGTTGGCGTTGTATATTATATTGCTTGTGTGGTTATGACCTTCGATTGACGAAGAGCTAGCTCCCGCTTGGGGATGCATTTTTATTGATTTCGTATACTATTCATGTTGTATCTCGTTTGGGGGCCAGTATTTACAAAGGAGACTCTGCCGAAATTTTCAGGAAATTTTTGATGTTTTTAGAAACCCGCATAATTCGGCTTATGCTTTTAAAACTACTTATTTAAATTGGTTTTCCTTCACTCTACTACTTATCTTGGTTTGCATTTCTGGGTTTTCGGCTTACTTGGATTACGTACGCCTCGAGACGTTTCGTAGTTTAAGTGTCGGTCATGTTCCGTACTTTCGGGACGTGACAGATTCCCATTGTGCTTTGATTTCCATCATACCACGTCCAAGAGGGCGTGTAAAACGGTGGCTTTTGGGTACAGTCCCGAATCACATGGAGGCAATGAGCGATAGGAGGGGTTTCGTCTCTCCCGGTATAGGGAGTTGATGTTGCGCTGTGTTCGATTGGCTATAACTGGAAATCCCTGGCCAGGGTTGCTGAGATTTACTGGTAAGTGTTATTAGTAGTTTTTCGAACTGTTATGGACCTCATATCGACATGACTTATCGGTTACTGGGGTCTGACGTTTACCACCCCTAGACTGGATATGCGACATATCAGACGAAGAGATCGGACTGTACGGGAGTGTTACTGATTGGATTCGTAGGAGAATGTACAGGCTTGCTTGTTAATCTTCTGATTGCTCAATACGTGGGTGGCTGTTACGTTTAGCTGACCGCTTGCAGCTTGTGGGTGTTTGATATGATCATCACCTACTGCCGGCGTATTGACGATTCTTTAGAGTCCTACACGGAGGTTTCCTGGCTCAGGAAAAATGGAGTAGGAGCACATATGTGATATGTGCGGGACCGAGAATAATACGTGTATGTGATACCGTATTAGATTCTCGCGATATGTAATATCGGCCGGGTATATGTGATATAGCCGGGTCATCGGATCAAGTGTTGATTCGATGAACTGATACAGATTATATTAGTCGGTTATTTGTGAAATAGCCGGATTATCGGATCAAGTGTTGATTCGATAATTTAATGTATAATTATATATTTGATATATTATATTACATTAATTAATATAAGCTCACTTAAAGATTCTTTTTATCACATGGATAATACATTGATGTATATGCGATATATGTTAAATGTATTATTTTATTTTGTTACTTTATATATTATATATGTGATATATAATATTGTAACATGTTAGGGTTACAAATGCAATATGTTTTATGGAGTTTAAACATGGTTAGGGTTTGGATTAGGGTTAAGCTTTCATGAAGCTTCTTGAAGCTTTGACTTTGACCTTTGATATTTTGTGCAGATATTTCTTAACCCAACCCAAACCCTTTACCCTAGTTAATTCTCTACAAGGGTTAAGCCTTCATTCTTAACACATGGTTGATTTGTAAGCATAACAGTGATTTCATTATTCATCACAAAAGGTTTTGCTTCATCTTCTTCTTCTTTCTTCATGAAGAAAACCTTCACTAGTTTTTTCTTTTGTGATGTTTATAAGTGAGAAATTTAAAACAAAAGAGAGAAAAATTCCTACTTCATCATCCTCATCTATTCTAGCCACTTAGATTAGGGTGTTTGCTTTGCTAATACTTGATTAGTGAAGCATGAGCTTGGGTTTGAGATTTTTCAAGGTAAATCATCTTAGTTGTTGAAGATTGGAAGCAAGCTTGCATCTTTCTCTTCATGGAGCCTCTCTAGAGTCCGGGTACATGATGATCGCGGTGAAGGGACCTCAATACGGAGCTTATGAAGCGAAGGAACGGACTACAAAGGTTGTAATCCCAAACTCATAGAAGTAAAGTTGTTTACTTGCTATGTTTACCCTAAGTCTCTAGTTAAGATCTTGGTTAGGGTTTGTTTAGCACCCCAAAAATTTTTAAATAGCATGATTGATGCTTGCCAAAACCTTCACAAGGTGCTATACTAACCCTACACTCTTCATATCATGGGCACCCCACCTAGATATACTCTTGCCGAACTTTGGTACCCACAACCAGACATTACTTCATGTGGTTCTTGCTTTGGTCGAACTTCGAACGATCTCTCCATGCCCAAACATTCTTTGAAAGATCGGATAGACGCGTCTAGGATAAATGATTGGACTCCGCAATCCACTTTGTATAAACCGTTTCAACCTCCCCCACCTTCTTACGTTGATACCCTTTTTGAGTGTCCTATTGTAACTCAAAGACCTATGTCTATTACTGAACGTATTGAACAATTTCGTAGTCGATCTTTCACTCCTTTCACCACTTCCAATTCTTTTGATCAACAATTCCAATCACCTCCTTATCATAACGTTGATCTTACTCCTGTCCAACCATTTGATTTCTATCAATCCTACCCGATTTTTACACCTTCTCTAGACATTGCTTCTGAACAGCCTTTTGGGAGTTTCCAGTATCCAAACAAGTTTGAATCTTTTACTGAAACCCCTTCACAACCCATGTCTAGTCTTGAACAGTCGTTGGAAGAATTTCGGGTAGCGTCATATCAACAGATGATGAATTTGAATGCCTCCATGACCGTCCTCATACAACCTAACGAACGGGCAGCTAGTTTCCAACTAGCTCCACATTTTCCAATGTATGATGAGGCGATAGGACAGAGTGAGAATTTGAGTAGTGAGAGTGAGAAGTACACCCTTCCAAATCAAACCTACCCGTTCCAAATTGAATTTCACAACTCCGGTTTTGAAAGTCTATCGAGTATCCCAAACGATTCACCGATTGAAGATAGAACGTTTGATGAGTTATGCGACTCTGTAGTGTTTGATTTACCTGATTGTGAAGGATCCCTTTCGAGTGAAACCGCACCCAATCCTTTTGATCTCTACACCTCCATCCTAGAACCACAATTGATTGAAATCCATGCTTTTGATGGGGTGTCTGAGAAAATTGATTTTCACTTGATTGAGATTATTGACGCTGGGAAAATTTTGGATGATGAACCCACAGCTTTGGATGAGTTTTTCCCACCAATTCATCATGTGCTTTCACTTCCGAGTGGACATCATCCCGAGTCATTAACGGTTTTTCCCGAACTCTATATGCGTCTTGAAATTGAGGATAAATGCATGGATAAGCTGAATTTTGAGGAGACTTTTGAGGATAGTATTGAGGATGAAACAGTTCTACTTGATGAGTCGGATTTTCTAATTCATCCTGTCCCTTCCACCGACTGTGTACACCCTCCTGAACCTTTAACTGATACCCTTTCTCAATCATTTCCCTCCATCCTTTCCATCGTTCCCACCTCACAAGACACCGTATCACTTTCATTTCCTGTGTCTGGTTTACTAAGTTCGGTCTACCCATGTTTTCTCACGAATCTTGAGAGGTTTGACCCCATTTCTCAACGGGTTGATAGATTGGTACAATCGCTTTTTACACATCGGTCATTACAAATTGTACTAATTTATTCACTCCATTTCCACCCTCAAGTTCGTATTCCATTTCTTTTTCCCTTCCGTCATTCTTCTCCTCATATACCGAGACCATACACCGCTTCCATTCAAATACGGTCTCGCGTATTCTCCATTTCTTTCCTCTCCGCATTTTTTCACCAACCCGGGAATTATCCCGATAAAATTTTTGAATGGTTGGTCCTCACTTTTGGCCTGTGTAAGGCCTTGAATAGATTGATACCGTTCTCTCCCCCCTAATCCTGAACTTCACCGCTTAAACAGTGGAAACACTGTTTCACTTAAGTTTGGGGGGATCTTTTTGTGTATATAAATTTTGGTTTGCTTTTTGTTTTGAATAAAAAAATAGGGGAGCGCCGACAATTTTGACCCTCTTAGTATAGCCTAACAGTGAGAGCACTGTCCAGTTTAAGTTTGGGGGTGTGCTCAGTAAGCTTTCTTTCTTCGCATTCATGTGTATATTTTGCATTTGCATACTTATTTAAAAACCCATAAAAATCGAAAAATTTTATAAAAATATAAAAACTCTGTCGTCAAGTTAGCTAATAGGGTAACTTAGATTTTAATTCCTAAAGTTTAGTAGATACGTTAGAAATAACTAAATCCTAGGCTTAGGAATTGAAAACCCTGAAAATAACCTTCCTTCTGTTTAACCTTGGTAATTATATGCCCTTGTGGTTTTTTTTATAGAAGTAGGTAATCTTGAGTTCAGTTCTTGAGTTAAGTCGAGATAAAGGGAAAATATTGAAAGCTTTACTAAAGAATAAGTCTGAAAAATAGTTTCTATCCTTGAGTCCAAATTTAGAAAGTATATACCCTACAAACTGCACATACACGCACCTTGAAACTTGGGATAGTAGAGTATACCTAGAAATACTCTTGCCTGAAAACCAAGTATGAAAGAAAAAACGGTATTTAAAGCTAACCACCAAAAGAGCATCATTGAAAAATATATCCGATCTTGAAAAGAAAAAGAAAAATAAATAAAGTTAAGACCTGGAAACTGCTATTTACGCTTTAAACTCACACATTTAGTAATCGGATGTTAGTGTCTCAAGAAGCATTAATAGTCGCATGAAAGGTGTGTGAACAAATCCGTCCATCATTAATGAAAAGAAGTAGTATTAGTTATTAAGGCAAGGGTACTATAGCTTAAATTGAATTCTTGAGTGTAGGGGTGAAAATTTACACACACGTGGGGTATACAATCGATGTTTGGAGGAAAGATAGGAATAAAGAATAAGACTTATGTTTTTCGTAAAGATGATAAAAATCTCTGATTGGAGACCGCACTTTAGAAGGAAAACTCAAGAGAAACCGAAATCTTTCTAAACTGTAAAACGTATAGGATCTGAGGTTGAATATATACGAGGCATGAAACATAAGGGTTAGATATTTCTAACTTAGAATGGTAGAATTTCTAACCTAGATACTAAACTGTAGGAGTAGAATCAACGTTAACTTGTGAAACTAGCTTGACGGGATTTTGTGGGTGTAATCCGTTGAAAACCGTCAGGAGACAACACTCCTCCTACTAGGGACACCTAGAGGTTTAACGGCTTGTTGCACGAGCTCAGTGCAATCGTGTTCCCTGCGAAAGTGAGGCTAGGATTTTGTTTTGCTCGAGACGAGCAAAAGATAAGTTTGGGGGTATTTGTTTATCACAGAAAACTGCATTTCAATACCACTCATTCGCTATCTGTTTTGTTATAAATCGGTACTATTAACCAGTGTCTGCTCAGTAAATACAGATTACAGGTATCCATGACACAATACTGGAAACACACTCAAAATCATGGATATAACGTTTTTGAGCCGACACTGCAACTGAAACTGCAAACCGATCAATATTTCAAGAGTTTCTTTTTACAACATGCATGTGTGCACACTTTTATCTAAATGGTCCAACATATACAAGTGTGTACACTAGCTTGTTGGTACATGGACCTAGAGAGGGGGCTGCCTTGGTGCAAGTAGGCACATGTGAGATGATGTGTGTTAAATGAAAAGTTGTGATGTGATTTAAAGTATTAAGTTTCCCTCCAATCTATTGAGTACAACCCAGGCTTCTACAAAGAAATCAAGTAATACCGGTGGAATTGTCGAGAGAACACAACATCACACAATAAACACAAGCCAAAATGATCGGACTTGGACCGGCGACATGCCCATTAAAACCGGCCCCACGGGTTTTTGCATGCCCATTGATCCCCAATTTTTCTCTGGCCTTCCCTTGCAGTCACATCATCGATATTATATTGCTTGTTTAATTTTATTTTGGGCCTATAAAAGCGATATCAGTGAGCAAGACAAGGGGTTTCATATACTTGTCACACTTTTGATTCACAACTCTTTTTCTTTTCATTTTGTTCTTGTACATAGCTAGTTCCCCTTGAGTTCTCAGCCTTCTCTTGATCTTGCAACCTCTTCATTAAGCTTGCAAGTTTAAGTTTTGGTTATTGAACTCATGGTTGTATCTTCACTTGGAATCAATAAAGCTTTCATTTTGCCTTCATTTCACCATGAGTTCTTTGCCTTCTCTTGATCTTGCAACCTCTTCATTGAGCTTGCAAGTTTAAGTTTTGGTTATTGAACTCATGGTTTGTAATATCACTTGAGTTAATGAAGCTTTCATTTTGTGCTTTTGGTTCTTAGTATTTCTCTTGCTTTACTTACTTGCTATTTAATTCTTGAATTTACTTACTTGCTATTTTATTACCTTACAATTTACTTACTTGTAATGTTGCTCTATTCTTTTTTTTAATTGCTCTTTCTTTTTGTTGTTTGATTGTTTGTGAATATGGTGTTGTTAGGAAAAAGAATGGTTATGTAAGTTAAAGTTTTCCTCTCTCACTTCCTTTGCCCGATATTTTCCATTGAACTCCGCCCAATCCTTACGCAAGCGCTCCGTTAGGCACCCTACCCTACCAAGGTATAGGTGATCCCTAACCGCAACCGGTTATGTTCGGTTTGGCCGGAGGCGAAAGCCAAGAGACAAGAACGGACGGACAAGGGCCAATAAGCAGGATTTCACTAATACCATACTTAAGCACCCTAATTCACGTTATTGCCGATTGCTCTAGCTTCAATGGTCAAGCTCGGCTCAAAGGATTGAGTACGGAATTCCCTAGTTTACACTAACCTATCTAATCCTAACAACTTTTACTTGCGTATACAACACATAGGTTAGAATCGAACAATTCCGACCCTCGCGTTAACTCGTAATAACAATAACGTAAAACGCACCGTCTCCCTGCGGACGACCCGTACTCATCGCGGCTAGCTACACGCGACGTCATCTTGATTGCGGTTAATTTTAGAACTTAAAACGACATGCCAAAAGCGTAACAATCACTTTGCTAAGGGTTTGTGATAGTATAGGGTATATGAAAACCGAGGGTTTGTCAAGCACTTGGTCACAAAATACTGTATCTAAACTTAGCAAATTTAACACCAAATTGATTTTAACTTAAACATTGTGAAATGGGGAAAGGGAGTGAGTATGGTATATGAAGAGGTTACAAAGTAACTATGGTTTCAAAATACCATATCACATCAATACATAAACAATCTTTAAGTTAGAATCATAATTATAAGCACATTATGTTGGGTTACCTTAACGCCCTAGCCATCGAACGTGGCGGTTTGCGGAACAAAAATTTTCTTACGAGTTAAAAACGACGCTAAGTTAAGCCAATGAAAACCCGGATCTTTCCATAAACCTATCTAGCCAAACTAGGGGTGCTATCTACTATGGAAATAATTCTCACCAAACGACCTAAGTCCTTCGGTGTTCTTTCCTCGTCATGTGCTCCAAGTGGCCACCTTGAACTTGTTTGATCTCCATTTCCGGCTCCATCAGTCCTCTGGGTTCGAGCTTCTTCTCCGGCCCTCCTTTGTCGTAGATGATCCACCCGAGGGATGTGATCCATGGCTCTAGCTCCTAACTAGGTGTCAATAGGAGCAACTAGAGAACTTGGGTTGCTAATCCAAGTTGTCTAGGATGTAGTGTGAAGATCTAAGTGTTTACTATCTTTTTCTTGCCTCTTCACTTGTTTCTCAACATATGAGAAGGGTAGTGAAGAGGAAGATGATGAAGGTGGAGGAAACTCAAGAGGAGGGAGGAGGTGAAGAAAAATGGGAGCTCGAGAATAATGAAGCATGCATGTGAGAGAAAAATGAACACCTAGGTTTTGTGTATCAATTTCTTTCAATAAACAAGTGTAGCCATGCTTCAATAGTAACCACAAATGAATAAAGAATTCATTTGTGAACTATTGAAGCTATGCCACACACCATGCCTCCCTCTCCTTAATTTCCACCTCATTTCCATTTATCAATAAATGGAAAAGTTCATGATGAGGTGTCTACCTTCTAGAAGGTTATCTGTAATAAAATACGGATTACAGTCTGTCGTATATATATATACCTGCATTCAGATAAAAACACGAATGCCTAAAGAGATAGAATAACACGAAGAATGTAATACTAGAATATACATATCGAAATACATATATGTAAACTATTAAATCAATACCTGATTTGATAATCCGGCTCAAACCCGAACCGGCTAGTATTACCAACTGTCCGATCGAAAATCTGAGTACAAAGTACATCAATCGATCGAGACCCCGCACGTATCCAATACAGCTACTAAATCATTTCGCCTGAACCAGGGAAACCCTCTGTGTGGGACTCTAAAGACTCGACAGTACGCCGGCAGTGAGTTACTGGATAAATCCATAACCACAAGCACATCAGTGGCACTGGTGTTGGGATACCTACAACGGCAGCAAGGTTTCAGGTAGCATCATTCATGCCAAGTTAAAAAATTTGCCGTTCTAGCTAGCCCTAAAACTAGGATCTTAACTAAAGAATCATACGGAATCGAAATGTAAACACTTTGCAACTAAGAGTTAGGGATTACAACCTTTGTAGTCCGTTCCTTCGCTTTATAAGCTCCGAGTTGAGGTCCCTTCGCTGCGATCATTAAGTTTCCGGACTCTCGAGAGGCTCCATGAGGTGAATGATGTTAGTTATATGTATGCCCTAGAGGCCATTACTATACATAGGATGTATATTGTAGTGGATGCTGGGACATATATAGGGAGGACTTTCTTGCTCGACATGATAGTATGCTATCTGGTTGATCTTTACCTTAACGTGTACATTGATTGTCTCTCTGTTACATGTTGGTAAAGCCCTTAGGATGAGTACTTGACTACCTGGACTATGATGCGGATCATACTAGTGGGGACATGGTAGTCCATAAGTACATCCTTCAAAGTCCCTAGTCGTGGGTGTATCGAGACGGGGCATCGATATACCAGAGTAGACTAGCATATACCTTCTCGACCCATACAGATGGGCGATGGATGATCCCATATCCATTGGTGTTTGACATCAGAGATGATATACGGGTGCTCAGTGAAGACTGGGTACACTGGACGGACTCGCCGAGAACTCCCAGATGGTATTATACCTTACGTCAGATGGCAGTTCTCTGGTGACACTGGTACAGAGTAGTCTGTTGACCCGAGATCGTCATAGAGTCTTGTGTGGTTCCCACTGTGCTTTGATTTCCATCTTACCACGTCCAAGAGGGCGTGCAAAACGGTGGTTTTTGGGTACAATCCCGAGTCACATGGAGGCAATGAGCGATAGGAGGGGATTCGTCTCTCCCGGTATAGGGAGTTGATGTTGCGCTGTGTTCGATTGGCTATAACCGGAAATCCCTGGCCAGGGTTGCTGAGATTTACTGGTAAGTGTTACCAGTAGTTTCTCGAACTGTTATAGGCCTCATATCGACACGACTTATCGAGCTATTGGGGTCTGACGTTTACCACCCCTAGGCGAGATATGCGACATATCAGACGATCAGACCGGACTGTACGGTAAGTGTTACTGGTTGGATTCACTGGAGTGTGAGCGGGCTTGCTCGTCGATCTTTTGATCGCTCAATACCCGGGTGGCCGTTACGTTTAGCAGACCGCTTGCGGCTTGTGGGTGTTTGATATGATCATCACCTGCTGCCGGCGTATTGACGAGTCTTTAGAGTCCTACACGGAGGTTTCCTGGCTCAAGCGAAACGAAATAGGAGCGCATATGAGATATGTGCGGGACCGAGAATAATGCGTGTATGTATTACCGTATTCCATTCTCGCGATGAATGTATCGAATGGTTATATGCGATATAACCTAGTTATCGAATCGAGGGTTGATTCGATAAGCCGATACATTGGATACTAGTCGGTTATATGCGATATGACCGGATCGTTAAATCAAGTGTTGATTTAATGATTTAATGATTTAATGCATAATTATATATTTGATATATTACTTTGCATTAACTAGTATCGGTTCACTTTTAAATGGATTTTCTCACTTGAAGTTCACAAGTTGTATATGTGATATACTTTTGTGCACTTGATTGTATCATGTTTGATGATACATGCTTACTTGAGTTTGTGTAAAGATTAAACCATGGTTATTTAAATGGTTAGGGTTTTGTTTTTCATTTTCTTAATCATTTATTTATTTGTTTATTCATTTTGGAAATGATAAGAAAAGAATGGTGGCTTTATTTGTAGTTTAGTTGAAGCTTCATGAAGCTTTGACCTAGTCCACCATTCTTATCTCATCCTTAACCCTAACCATTCCAACTAACCCTAGTTTATTCTCTACACATTACCATGGTTAATTTTATGATAAGAATGATTTTATTATTCTTTTCAAAGTAACTTATCATAATATTCATCTTCTTCTTCTTCTTCACATGAAGAAGCTTGCTACCAACAATGGCAAAGTGAGAAAAAGAGTGAGAAATCCAATTCTAAAGTGAACCCACCTCCTATTTCTTCATCCTCTACCTCTTGCCAAGTAGTATAGGGTGTTTTCTTCACAAGTTTCATGACTTGGTGAAGTGGGAGCTTGATCTAGTGATGCCTCGACGTAGATCATCTTCGGTACGAAGCCGACGACCTTGCCCGCCCATTTCTCCGATGAAGCCGACGCTAGAGCCCGGGATTCCATTTGGAAAGCGAGGAGACTTCATTGCGGAGCTATGGAGGTGGAGGACCGGATCTACAAAGGTTGTATTTCCGTTCTTTTAGTTAAGTTGTTAACTAGTTGCATCTTTCGCCTAAAATTCTAGTTAACGATCCGTATTAGGGTTTCTCGGCACATGTAAATTGTTAAATTGGCATGGTTGATTCCTTGTGAGACCTCCTTAGTGTGCCTAGGAACCCTACAAATAATATATCTTTCTTGAAGTTTTTGAAATCCAAAACGATCTACCTTGAGGAAACACAAACCCAAGCTCTCACTTCACTAATGAGGTATTAGTGAAGCAAACACCCTAATCTGAGTGGCTAGAATAGATGAGGATAATGAAGTAGGAATTTTGCTCTCTTTATTTTTCTTTATCTCACTTTAATTCATCACAAAAGAAAAGGCTAGTGAGCTTTTGTGAGAGGAAGAAGAAGATGAAGTGTGATGAATGAATTATTGTTTAGGTTAGAAAAGCAACCATAGGTTAAGCATGGCATGCTTAACCCTTGTAGAGAATAAACCATAGGCTAGGGTTAAAAGGTTAGGTTAACAAATATCTAGCAAATATCTAAAAAGTGGACAAAGTCAACATAATATAAATATCTTAACTTTAATCCAAGATTTAGAATTAACTAAAAAGAAAATTTTAACCCTAATTTAAACCCTGGCATGGTTTAATCTCATAAACCCTAGTTGCATTTGTAACCCTAACATGTTACAATATTATATATCACATATATAATGTAACATAAGAAAATAATACAAATAATATATATCACATATTGATCAATGTATCATCAAGTGAGAAAAGAATCATTTAAGTGAGCTTATATTAGTTAATATAATGTAATATATAAAATATATAATTATACATTAAATTATCGAATCAACACTTGATCCGATAATCCGGCTATTTTGTAAATAACCGACTAATATAATATGTATCAGTTCATCGAATCAACACTCGATCCGATGACCCGGCTATATCACATATACCCGGCCGATATCACATATCGCGAGAATCGAATACGGTATCACATACACATATTATTCTCGGTCCTGCACATATCACATATGTGCTCCTACTCCGTTTTGCCTGAGCCAGGAAACCTCTGTGTAGGACTCTAAAGAATCGTCAATACGCCGGCAATAGGTGATGATCATATCAAACACCCACAAGCTGCAAGCGGTCAGCTAAACATAACAGCCACCCGGGTATTGAACGATCAAAAGATCAACAAGCAAACTTGCACACACTCCTGTGAATCCAATCGGTAACACTGTCGTACAGTCCGGTCTCTTCGTCCGATATGTCGCATATCCAGTCTAAGGGTGGTAAACGTCAGACCCCAGTAACCGATAAGTCGTGCCGATGTGAGGCTTATAACGGGTCAAGAAACTACTGATTACACTTACCAGTAGCACTCCATATCAGCCCTGGCCAGGGACTTCCAGTTATAGCCAATCGAACACAGCGCAACATCAACCCCCAATACCGGGAGAGACGAAACCCCTCCTATCGCTCATTGCCTCTATGTGATTCGGGACTGTACCCAAAAGCCACCGCTTTGCACGTTCTAATGAATGTGGTAAGGTGGAAATCAAAGCACAGTGGGAATCACACAAGACTCTATGACGATCTCGGGTCTACAGACTAACCTGTACCAGTGTCACCAGAGAACTGCTATCTGACGATAGGCATAATACCATCTAGGAGTTCTCGGTGAGTCCGTTCAGTGTACCCAGTCTCCACTGAGCACCCGTACACCATCTTTGATGTCAAACACCGATGGATATGGGATCATCCATCGCCCATCATATGGATCAAGATGCGTATACGCTAGTCTACTCTGGAAAATCGATGCCCTGTCTCGATACACCCTCGACTAGGAACAGTTATAGGATATACTCTTGGACTACCCTAGCCCTACTAGTATGATCTGCATCATAGTCCTAGTAGTCGAGTACATATCCTAAGGGCTTTATCAACATGTGAAAGCAAGACAGTAAACCAATACAAGTCAACATGTTAAGACAAAGTGAAACCAGATAGCATACTATCATATCAAGCAAGAAAGTCCTCTCTATATATATCCAAGCATTCACTATAATATACATCATATGTACAACAATGGCCTCTAGGGCATATACATAACTAACAACTAGCTGTACGTAACGGCTACTCGGGTACCTGTCGAAAAGGAAGGCCGACGAGCAAACTCATTCGGATCCCTACTGAGCCTATCTGTGACAATCTCTGTACAGCTCTTCGTCTGAGAGTATCGCACACCGGGTCTAGGGGGTGGTAAATGTCAGACCCTGGTAACCTGGTAAATCGTGCTAATGCTGCTCAAGACCAACCCGGAAAATACTGATCAGTCTATCAGTAAATCCCAACTGCCTTGGCCAAGGTTTTATGGTCCTAACCAATCGAAAACAGTGCGATATCGACTCCCAATACCGGGAGAGACGAACCCCCGACAATCGCTCGCAAGCAATATAATATACAACGCCGAAGGGCGAGAATCAAAACTCAAAAGGAAACTCAAAATCATCAAGAAAACCATAATAATACAAGTGCGACTCTAAGGTCGAAAGAATATACACTGGTCTTCTAATTCTAAACAATATACAAGTCTGGTTGATGGAGTTTACTAGATACAACTGAATATAATGAAATACAAGGATGGTCACAATGCGAGTGAACCCACCTACCAAAGCAATCACCCTGAAAGAGCAGTGTGCCAGCAAAACCGCCAAGGAAACCTATACGGCAAAACCTGCAAGAAACTGTGGCACAACGGGGTGAGTTGCCAACTCTTGAGTAGAAAACATCACCGAGCAGAAATTGCATGTATGACTCAATCCTAGGTCATACGATAATAATATCCTCAATATATAACCTGAAGCATATAATAATGGCAAGGGTAAACATCTATACATAAGTGTAATACCAAGTGCTCGTGTAAATGCCTCAGGGAGCAACATATCATATATATGATGTATGAATGCATGAAAACAGAATACACCTAAATGAGAAAAACTGTTTTCTTATCTCAGTGAGATTTCTATATAAAAATTGAAGTATCATCAATGAAATCATCGGAGAATCAGTGTCAAGTATCGACACAAATATATATCCCAATATCTCAATATCTCAGGCTCCGGCAATCCGGACTGGCCTGTATCATCAAATCTCAATCTCTAGGGCTCCGGCAATCCGGACTGGCCCATATCATCAGATCTCAAGACCACGTCGGTATCCTCCAGATATCCGGCGCGTCATAATAAAATTACCGGTTGGTAGTGCTCCCCTGCCAGGCTCAACGCCATCATCTGCGACCATCTTGCCCCGGGATACCGCACCGGGTCCACCATGCACCCACAAACGGATCCTCCTCCTCCTCGAATCGGGTGTATGATATCGCTCAAGAGCCGAGAAAACTCATGGTGGACATCTCTCAAATCATATCATGAGAAAATCGCAATTTTATCTTTAGAAATAATAATCAGTTTATAAAATCCTTGTGGTTTCTCCAAAATCATAAATCTCATGGAAATCTCAAATCTCAAATCACGATGTCAATAAACAGTGAATACTGGCATAAAGCTCTATAATATTTCATGACAAACGAATATATAAATGCATGAAGTATCTCAATAATAAATGCAATGTCTAATCTAGCACAGTAATGATATATCGGAACTATCAGCTAGCAAGCGATATCGATGAATTAATATTTTCTAAAGTGTACGTGACATGGAAATTACCGATGATGATGTGTGAGAGCCGACAAGTAAGTGTTCGTAGACATACGCATCATCGGTAATGGTGCTGGTGTCCTGATAATATGGGTTCAATATAACAATAAAAACACATTTAAACATGCAATGCGATGCGAATAGCAAGAATATGCAGAAAATGAATAATAAACGCAACAATAAGGAATCTACATTAATATACACGAGTTATACCGTTTGGCATTGAAATAGCACGAATCGTGGTGTTTAGAAAATAGGGGCTACGGTGTTTTTAAGAAAAGGTATGTCCTTTGAAATATCCGTAGTACCCCTTGGCCTGTCTTTAAAATGTTAGTTATATGTATGCTCTAGAGGCTATTACTATACATGCGTTGTATATTGTAGTGGATGCTGGGACATATATAGGGAGGACTTTCTTACTCGACATGATAGTATGCTATCTGGTTACTCTTTATCTTCACATGTACTCTGATTGTCTCTATGTCACATGTTGATAAAGCCCTTAGGATGAGTACTTGACTACCAGGACTATGATGCAGATCATACTAGTGGGGATAGTGTAGTCGCCAAGTACATCCTTCAAATGTTCTTAGTCGTGGGAGTACCGAGACAGGGCATCGATACTCCAGAGTAGACTAGCGTATGCGCTTCTTAACCCATATGATGGGCGATGGATGATCTCATATCCATTGGTGTTTGACATCAGAGAAGGTATACGGGTGCTCAGTGGAGACTGGGTACACTGGACGGACTCACCGAGAACTCCCAGATGGTATTATACCTCACATCAGATGGCAGTTCTCTGGTGACACTGGTACAGGTGAGTCTGTAGACCCGAGATCGTCATAGAGTCTTGTGTAATTCCCACTGTGCTTTGATTTCCATCATACCACGTCCAAGAGGGCGTGCAAAAAGGTGGCTTTTGGGTACAGTCCCGAATCATATGGAGGCAATGAGCGAAAGGAAGGGTTTCGTCTCTCCCGGTATAGGGAGTTGATGTTGCGCTGTGTTCGATTGGCTATAACTGGAAATCCCTGGCCAGGATTGCTGAGATTTACTAGTAAGTGTTATCGGTAGTTTCTCAAACTGTTATAGACCTCATATCGACACGACTTATCAAGCTACTGGGGTCTGACGTTTACCACCCGTAGGCGAGATATGCGACATATCAGACGAAGAGACCGGACTGTACGGGAGTGTTACTGATTGGAATCATAGGAGAATGTACAGGCTTGCTTGTTGATCTTCTGATCGCTCAATACCTGGGTGGCTGTTACGTTTAGCTGACCGCTTGCATCTTGTGGGTGTTTGATATGATCATCACCTACTGCCGGCGTATTGACGATTCTTTAGAGTCCTACACAGAGGTTTCCTGGCTCAGGCAAAACGGAGTAGGAGCACATATATGATATGTGCGGGACCGAGAATAATACGAGTATGTGATACCGTATTAGATTCTCGCGATATGTGATATCGGCCGGGTATATGTGATATAGCCGGGTCATCGGATCAAGTGTTGATTCGATGAACTGATACAGGTTATATTAGTCGGTAATTTGTGAAATAGCCGGATTATCGGATCAAGTGTTGATTCGATAATTTAATGTATAATTATATATTTGATATATTAAATTACATTAACTAATATAAGCTCACTAAAAGATTCTTTTTCTCACTCGGGTAATACATTGATATATATGCGATATATGTTAATTGTATTATTTTATTTTGTTACAATAAATATTGTATATGTGATATATAATATTGTAACATATTATGATTAATAATGCAACATGATTATTGGAGATTAAACATGGTTAGGGTTTGATTTGGGTTAATCTTTTCTAGAAAATTCTAGAAGCTTTTATATTGTTTCTTGCATAGATATTTTGTTTAGATATTTTGCTTGATATTTCCTAACCCAACCCACACCCTTAATCCTAGTAAACTCTTTACAATGGTTAGCCTCTTCATCTTTGACCATGGTTGTAAGTGCACGGCGGCGCCCCGGCCGTCAATCCGACGCCGGAATGCGGAAGCGATGCTTAACTTTAATTTTTTCAAACCGGCACAACCGCGCACTAACACCCGGATCGTACCATTAAACTAGTCCTAGCTAACTACAAGATAGGGAAGAGAGATATACCGAGTGATCCGTGTTCTCCGGTCTTCTCGTCGTCGTCCCGATCTCCCGCGGAAGCTCCGGTCTCCACCTCGTCGCCGGAAGGGCACCACGTCGCCTGCTTCTTTTACGGGCTCCCGCCTCTATACCGAGGCAACTCGGGCACGAAGCTGGCGAGTCGACGTGCCCAAGATTTGCTGTAGAATATAGTGAAGATCTATATGTCTCATTTGGGGTTTATGGAGGTTGCCATTTGGTGGAGGGATGAGTTGTGGAATTTTTGTGGAGCTATGGGATTTTTTACAAGCCAAAAGAGATAAAATCCCTCCACAAAAAATTGGGACAGCCCACTTGAGGAAGTGGCCGGCCATGCAAAAGTGAGGGGAGAGTGAGAATGGGAGTGTAGTATCAAAGGAATGAGTGTGAGCCAATAAACAAGAGAGAGAAAAGGGTTATCATGAAAAAGGAAATGATCACCCACTAAAACTCACACTCCATCAACCAATCATCAACAACCATGATTGCACCAAAACCAACACTCCAACAAGCTAATCATCAACAACCATGATGGCTCAAAAGTCAAGCCATGATGAGAAGAAGAAGAAGTCAAATGGTGGAGGAATTATCATGATACAAGAATATGCAAATAACACCCTCCACTATCCAAATTTGCATACTTGCAAATAGGCCCTCCTCCACCAATCTTCGGCCAATGAAAAATACAAATGAAAATGGCCGAAACGGAAAGCACACTGGCAACTCCGGAAAACTGGTCCCGTAATAAATTACGGGAAAACCCCGATACTGAGTATACACACCCGCATCTGTATTCCGACCGGATACAAATGCAATGAGATAAAATCTACACTGTACTATACTAGGATCCGGCTTAAACCAAAGCCGGCTAGTAAAATCCGTTCGATCCTGATCCGTGTAATACCGTACGTATCTGATCGAACCCTGCCATATATCCATACGGCCTCTAGTACTAACTGTCCGATCCTGATCCGTGCAATACCACACGTATCTGATCGGACCTTGCCATATCTCCATACGGCCTCTACAGCTTTTCGCCCGAAAACTTGAGCAACTGAATGTGGGGGACTCTAAAGACTCGTCAACACCTTGGTTGTGGATTTAACCACTAGCACGTCAGAGGTATAAGCCAATACGTAACGGGCTACCAGGTATTGACCAAAAGGGACGTCGATGAGCGAACTCATCCTGACACCCTACTGAGCCTGTCAGTGACAATATCCGTACAGTCTGGTCCGTTCGTCTATGAGCATCGCATGGCGGGCCTAGGGGGTTGGTAAAAGTCAGACCCCCAAAAGCGGTACAAGTCGTGTCAGAGATCAGCCCAGAACACCCTGAGATACTACTGGAATACCTACCAGTAAATCTCCTGCCTTGGCCAAGGACTTTTCATGTTCTGGCTCTCCTAGACACAGCGCGACCTCACCCCCAATACTGGGAGAGACGAACCCCCGAAGATCCGCTCACTGCCTCCATGTGGCTCGGGACTGTACCCAACTAAAACCTGTTTGCACGTCTCCTTTGAGCGTGGTAGGGTAGTAATCAAAGTACAGTGGGAACTCACATGAGACAAATGACGATCCCCAGGTCGATGAACTAACCTGTACACATGTCACCAGGGAACTACTATCTGACGTCAGGTATAAGACCAACTAGCATGTTCCCGGCGAGTCCTGTCCGGTGTACTCATAACCCAATGAGCACCTGTATACATCTTAGGTGAACCAACTGACACCAGTGGCTTGTGAGACCGGCCACCGCCCCTCGTCGGGGTCTCGACTGTATACACTAGTCTACTCTGGAGTATCGATGCCCTGTCTCGAAACTCCCACCACTAGGGACCATTTAAGGATGTGCTTATAGACCACCAGCTCCCACGTATATGATCGCCCTCATACTGCTGGCAGTCAAGCAAGAATCCTAGGGGCTCTATCAACGTGTAATAGCGACCTGTCTGGTCACCTAAAACAGTACACGATGATAAAGATAAACCAGATAGCATACTATCATCTCGAGTAAGACTGTCCTACCGGGATAGGTCCTTCTTCAATCATTGCAATCACGTGCCTGTGATCCAATAATTGACTCTGAGGGCACTATCTCCAACAATCTCCCACTTGCACTCAAGGCTAATTATTGCGATGTCGCATACTCACAGCCCGTGTGATACCGAACACCCAACTCCTCTAGTAGTCAGTCTCACAAAGCTCGTTTGCGAAACTATTGCGTTCGAGGAATAGCCTCAGTGAGTGGATCCGCTTTGATGTTTCTTTCTATGTCTCTCTAGATCTCAAGTTCGCGGAGAAAGCCATCTCCCGAAATGAGCAATACTTGTCTTAGAATGTGTCTGGATGTCTGATGGGACCTAGCTCATAAATGAACTCCAAATCCAAACTTCTTAGACTGTATCATCAACTGAACTTAATCAGTATCCTGCGACATGCCTCCCTCAGTATTTCCTTGGACCACCTGTCCAAAATACTGCCCCTCGTCAGAAGGAAAACTATAACTCTGACAACCTCCTTGTCGTCCAGGTCACCTTGGAAGCCTGGAATGATAACTGTCTCCCGAATGGGGTTGTCGTTATCATATCCCTAGAACATCCACTTATGTTCTAAAACTGCTTCCGACTGTTTCTCCAGGATTGGATCAATGTCAACTTATTGCATCCAGTGCAAGAACAACATCTGGTGTGGTACTTGACATCTCATGATTGACTCAATTGCCTAAGCAAGTGATCTGCCAATCATACACATCCCTCTCCCCTTTAGTCTGTAAGACACCTTTAGAGAGGGTGACTCCATCACCTGCAGGTACACTACCGTGCTAGGAGTCGTCCATTCTAAATACTCTTAGAATGCTGTCTAAGTACCCTGATTGGGAAACCACCCAAATCTAGATCTAAAACCATAGATCTAGTAACCAGTATGTCTGATATAATGTCCAAGTCCCATGTGGAGAAACCACTGTGTGACGACCAAAGTATAACCGATTGTAGCATAGGAATATCACTTCCTACTCTGTGTATGTCATCCAAATACCATGACATCACACCCTACTACCTTCTCAACAGATTCATCCCCTATTCTGATGAAGTCAAACCTATGACTGTCACATCAGAAATGGATGATCTATCTCCGCTATATCTGCTTTAGTTTATAAAAAGACATAAGCCACATGTCCACCAATGCTTCTGCTGCTCCCACTGACCACGACAACCCTCCGGCAGAGTCATATAGACGTACACTTCTAAAACCAGTTTAGAATGACGCTATACTCATCCTCCTGCCGGGTCTCACAGTCTGGAACAACAGCAATGGCAAGTCTGGGTAAACAAGAACTTCCCTGTCACCGTCCTTGAGGCTACCGGAGTACCTCTCAGGTGCCTGAAGTTACCCACCATATCTGCGGAGTGGCCAATGGAATGTCAAACCAGATTGAATCTTTAGGTTCCTATCAAATCTTCAGTAATCGTTTGTGGTTCTGGAATCACTTCCAGTTCTACCATACTCCCACTACTGTTTTCTGAAAAATCCATTTTATTTAAAACTGTGGCGAGTCTAGAACAAAATCGCTATTGTTCTTCCAGATGGTAGAAAGTCAACCCTCGTCATAGCCTGGGTCAACCCACAAACAGCCATTATAGAAACTTGCCTTGAGTTGTCCAGTGTCTGGTTTTAATCATAAGCCGGACAACTCCCCGTACCTTAACATCGTTAAGATACGAACTGTTCTATATCCAATATAGGACCAGAGGCACTGATTTAATTGAACCAGATTCAAATCATGCAGCTATCTCCAGTGCATGTCAACTAAATGGAAAGAGGCCGATCAGCGTTACTCAACTTAGGAATGCTTCCAATTATGAGTAACCTGAAAAAGAAGCAAGTTCTCTTAGTCATTACTATCAACTGAATACCGCACACAAGTATCTACATCTTCGATCACCTTGAAGAATCCCGATACTTGCAACATCTGGTTCTCTACTTTATCCATATACCTATATCTTCTCAAAATTCGGACCCTGTGTTTCCACGAAACACTTGTCTAAAAACTAGAGAAGTCATAAGTAAACCGAATATAGTACGAGGACCAACCCCTCTGTCCTGATGGACCCTGGACAACATACAATACTCTATATAAGTCCCTTGAGTCTGATAACTCATTCACTGTGTGTCGTAGGTTGAAAACTGTACTTATGGTTAAGAAGAATTACACCGCTGTTTAATGCTCCTTACCTAACCATCCACTGATATAGGTAAATGTCGTAGACATAATTTCAAAAAGGTATATCTCACTCTATGAAAATAGACGTACAGATATATCAATTTGAAATTGGTGCATGACAGCGGATATTCAAAACCAAATATTTGCCGACCGGCAAACAGTCCAGGTGACTTCCTCAAATATCACCGATTACAACGAATCCCGATATAATGAGGATGATCACCCAATTTCCAATAACTTACTCCCACTCATCATCTGTAAAACCATACAGATGTGAGAATCGTACCTGGTAAATACATACCCTGGAGTAAGGACTAATTGGGAAATCAGTTTTCTTTTAACAGTACACAGTGGCACTGAAACATTGAAATGTTTCGATGGGGTATCCCGGTATTCCTAGTAATGCCTCTTCCAGATTCACGACTGTAACCGTATAATTCTTTGCCACCTCTCCAAATCCCTTTATATGTCTTTAGTCATTACCTTCTGCACACCCCTTTAGGCCAAATGGTTTTCTTCCTTCCCTACCATTCGGCACCAGCCTATGGTTTGGAAGAAGACTATCCAATAAGCATAATGGGTGTACTGTCCTAATCCTAGGAGCACTCACAATGCGAGAGAAGGTGAAGATAAAAGACAACCTGAATAAATCTTATTCCTATTTCTCCTGAACCAGAATCCATCCCCGAACTGGAACAAGTTCCTTTCGAGTTCGTATATAACCATATGATGGAATATCCAATAAACTGTGGATCTTCGTAGTGATACGGAGTGTCCTGGAGAAATACAAAGGTGAAGTAGGAGTGGTAATGAAATACTTGGTTTCGTCGTGAATATCAGTCGCAATTTACTTTGCCCTCTTACTAATCCCTTGCTTTGTCTTAACTTAATACCTTCTGTACACCATCGTTATGCTAATTGGTTTTCTTCATTCCCCACCGTTCGGCACCAACCTAAGGTTTGGAAGAAGACTATCCAATTTGCGTAATAGGTGTACTATCTCCTAAACCAAGGAGTACTCGTAACCTGAGATATGGTAAAAGGAAAAGACAACTGAATAGTCCTATCCGTTTTCTCCAGAACCAGAAACCATCCTCGAATAAATTCTTTCGAGTTCGTATATAACCATACGATGGTTTTGTCCAAGGGAAGTGGACGTTCGTAGTAATACGGGGTGTCCTGGAGAAAAGGGTAAAAGTAGAAGTGGCAATGAGGTATGCAACTCTGACAATCCAAAAGCCAGTGTTTAAGAAGGTTCGGTCAACTTGGTCACTGAGTCATAGTCTTAGGGTCGGGTCAATGGTCGCTGCCAAAGAGAGAGAGAAAAGAAACACGCAGCGTGCACTCTATCCTAGATCAGAATGGTTACCAATTTATCTAATCTGGAAACCTCCCACTGTACCGTCAAATTCTTCTCCAAACCTGAAAGAAGAATTAGTCGGGATCATCCGAGGAGTAAACTAACTCATCAGTGGGAATCGGGATCCAACTATCATCGCATGACAACGTGACGGAATCCGCTCACGGTATCACACTCCAGAAGGTATGCGCATATCTGGCAAGTTTCAGTTCTTTTAAAACTCCCGATGTGATATTTGCCCCATGCTCTTATGACCTTGACTTTGGCCAACATATCATAAGTCACATGTCAAGTTCTACCCGTCATTCTCCAGGTTAATTTGAACCCACCCGTACCTACCCTTGACTTTGGCCAAAATGGCAGTACGACTGTCCCAAACCAACGCATCTATCTATGCTGCATATGAATACCCCAATAGCTACCAATCACTGTGCCTTGACTTTGGCCAACATACACAGCTTAAATACTATTGACCATCCATATGAAACGACGGAGGGCTACGAATGATTTCTGGCGAAAACCTTTAACGTAGTGAACTTGATATCGTTGAAGGAACGGATAGCTTTTATAAAAATATAGTAACGAAAACCTTTGCTAAAGAGGTCACTCCCGGTGAAGGGATCTCGGCTCTTTCCCCGTAGAATGAGGTGCAGGATATTCCAACTGAATACCACGATGCAAAGCAAAATTAATCGGCTATAGTGAAGTTATTGCCCTGACGCAAACTTTTTGTCCAAGGGGTCACTCCCGGTGAAGGGATCTCGGCCCTTGCCTCGTCGACTGAGGAGCAGGATATTCCAACTGAATACCACGATGCAAAACAAAAGTGAACGTCCTTGCAATAACAGCCTTTTGAAAAGTGTTCCAACAACATCAGATTAGGTTTGTTTTAACTTGCATTGATCCGAATCAACGCAGTCCCATCAATTGATCACACCACAAAGAACGAAAATATTCTGATGTACGTATATGCCATCCGCATTCGCCACTGGGTCCCGTCATTACCCGTTAGGTTAGCTAACTAACGACAGAGCGGGGACTAGACTAGCACGGATGCAAAACATATACAACATCTACTAATATATATACCAATATATAATATTTCGCTCAAGGCGTGATAAAATGCAACATCACAGAAATGTACAGCATCACAGAACAATACAGATATCTGGGATCCCCGGGTTTCACAGAGCCGCTGAAACCCGACGTTCCCCTGGTCATGTGGATAGCCTGTGCAATGAAATCCTAGACCCCTACGGGCACGGCAAGTTACCCGCCAAAACCTGAAGCGAGGAAGCCCCCTTCAACAACGTGAATGGACCACCCAGCACTTCACGGAATCCGGTAACTTGGGCACCCCTCCTGGGTCAACCTGTACCCCCTACGAGTGCGGCGAATAGCCCGCCAATTCTAGAGTGAAGCCCCCTCCGTCTCAATGCCATGAGATGCGGGCTTATTGCCCTCTAGAACCCGGCTATCCGTGCACCCCTCCGCGGGGCAATCCTAGTACAGAAAGTAAAATATACATACAACGGGTACATCGACCGCAACCTGGTCATTCCCCAAAATAATAATACAAACAGGCAGTGACGGCAGTCCACATGTCGGACGCTCGCCCCGCAATATCAAATGTACATAATACAACAAAAACTGTACTAGCATTGCATCCAGGCTATCCCCATGACCAATCCGCAACATCACAGCAAAACACAGAACATCAACGTGAATGTCACGTTCGCAAATCCGTCTAACCGGGCTATAGCAGTTAGACTGAATTTACCGATCGAGTGACATTCACGGTCGCAGATATAATGTAAATACTGTGAAATAATGTGTTTAAAATATCCGATCGATCAAATTTTACCAAGTGGGCCCCCAAGTACTACTGTAGCACATCAAGAAATTCTGGGCCCAAAATTAATATTCCAAACACCCTATTTTCAACCCAGAAGGCCTCTGTAAAAAATTGGTGCAACGATCGGTCAAAACAGCGGCGGAACCGCGGCCCAAGCATGCGTTTGGCCGCAGTTCCGCGGTCGAATAATGAGATCTCACGACCAAATTTCTACAGTGGGCTTATACTTCCCTGAACAGTATTCTGAGACCACCTGAAAAAAATTTCGAGACAAAAAAATTTCGACAGAAAACTGTTGTTTTGAAAAACACGGTTTTGGAACATTTGTTCGATCGGAAATGTAAAACACATTAGACAAAACTAGACTATGTTAATGGCGAGCCTCTGATAACACTGTAAGTGCAAGGCGGCGCCCCGGCCGTCAATCCGACGCCGGAATGCGGAAGCGATGCTTAACTTTAATTTTTTCAAACCGGCACAACCGCGGACTAACACCCGGATCGTACCATTAAACTAGTCCTAGCTAACTACAAGATGGGGAAGAGAGATATACCGAGTGATCCGTATCCTCCGGTCTTCTCGTCGTCGTCCCGATCTCCCGCGGAAGCTCCGGTCTCCACCTCGTCGCCGGAAGGGCACCACGTCGCCTGCTTCTTTTACGGGCTCCCACCTCTATACCGAGGCAACTCGGGCACGAAGCTGGCTAGTCGACGTGCCCAAGATTTGCTGGAGAATATAGTGAAGATCTATATGTCTCATTTGGGGTTTATGGAGGTTGCCATTTGGTGGAGGGATGAGTTGTGGAATTTTTGTGGAGCTATGGGATTTTTTACAAGCCAAAAGAGATAAAATCCCTCCACAAAAAATTGGGACAGCCCACTTGAGGAAGTGGCCGGCCATGCAAAAGTGAGGGGAGAGTGAGAATGGGAGTGTAGTATCAAAGGAATGAGTGTGAGCCAATAAACAAGAGAGAGAAAAGGGTTATCATAAAAAAGGAAATGATCATCCACTAAAACTCACACTCCATCAACCAATCATCAACAACCATGATTGTACCAAAACCAACACTCCAACAAGCTAATCATCAACAACCATGATGACTCAAAAGTCAAGCCATGATGAGAAGAAGAAGAAGTCAAATGGTGGAGGAATTATCATGATACAAGAATATGCAAATAACACCCTCCACTATCCAAATTTGCATACTTGCAAATAGGCCCTCCTCCACCAATCTTCGGCCAATGAAAGATACAAATGAAAATGGCCGAAACGGAAAGCAAACTGGCAACTCCGGAAAACTGGTCCCGTAATAAATTACGGGAAACCCCCGATACTGAGTATACACACCCGCATCTGTATTCCGACCGGATACAAATGCAATGAGACAAAATCTACATTGTACTATACTAGGATCCGGCTTAAACCAAAGCCGGCTAGTAAAATCCGTTCGATCCTGATCCGTGCAATACCGCACGTATCTGATCGAACCCTGCCATATATCCATACGGCCTCTAGTACTAACTGTCCGATCCTGATCCGTGCAATACCACACGTATCTGATCGGACCTTGCCATATCTCCATACGGCCTCTACAGCTTTTCGCCCGAAAACTTGAGCAACTGAATGTAGGGGACTCTAAAGACTCGTCAACACCTTGGTTGTGGATTTAACCACTAGCACGTCAGAGGTATAAGCTAATACGTAACGGGCTACCAGGTATTGACCAAAAGGGACGTCGATGAGCGAACTCATCCTGACACCCTACTGAGCCTGTCAGTGACAATATCCGTACAGTCCGGTCCGTTCGTCTATGAGCATCGCATGGCGGGCCTAGGGGGTTGGTAAAAGTCAGACCCCCAAAAGCGGTACAAGTCGTGTCAGAGATCAGCCCAGAACACCCTGAGATACTACTGGAATACCTACCAGTCTCCTGCCTTGGCCAAGGACTTTTCATGTTCTGGCTCTCCTAGACACAGCGCGACCTCACCCCCAATACCCGGAGAGACGAACCCCCAAAGATCCGCTCACTGCCTCCATGTGGCTCGGGACTGTACCCAACTAAAACCTGTTTGCACGTCTCCTTTGAGCGTGGTAGGGTAGTAATCAAAGTACAGTGGGAACTCACACGAGACAAATGACGATCCCCAGGTCGATGAACTAACCTGTACACATGTCACCAGGGAACTGCTATCTGACGTCAGGTATAAGACCAACTAGCATGTTCCCGGCGAGTCCTGTCCGGTATACTCATAACCCAATGAGCACCTGTATACATCTTAGGTGAACCAACTGACACCAGTGGCTTGTGAGACCGGCCACCGCCCCTCGTCGGGGTCTCGACTGTATACACTAGTCTACTCTGGAGTATCGATGCCCTGTCTTGAAACTCCCACGACTAGGGACCATTTAAGGATGTGCTTATAGACCACCAACTCCCACGTATATGATCGCCCTCATACTGCTGGCAGTCAAGCAAGAATCCTAGGGGCTCTATCAACGTGTAATAGCGACCTGTCTGGTCACCTAAAACAGTACACGATGATAAAGATAAACCAGATAGCATATTATCATCTCGAGTAAGACTGTCCTACCAGGATAGTTCCTTCTTCAATCATTGCAATCACGTGCCTGTGATCCAATAATTGACTCTGAGGGCACTATCTCCAACAATGGTTGCATTTTGTAATCACAACACACTTTTCATTATTCATCATAAATGAGTTCATCTTCTTCTTCCTTCTTGCAAAGCTTTCTAGCTTTGAGTTTAGTGATGAAAATGAGTGAGATTAAGAAAACAAATGAGAGCTAAATTCCTACTTCATCATCCTCATCTATTCTATCCATTTAGATTAGGGTGTTTGCTTTGCTAATACTTGATTAGCAAAGCAAGAGCTTGGGTTTGAGTTTCTTCAAGGTAGATCATCTTAGTTATCGAAGATCGGAAGCAAGCTTGCATCTTTCTTTTATGGAGCCTCTCTAAAGTCTGGATACTCGATGATCGCAGCGAAGGGATCTCAACACGGAGCTTTAGAAGTGAAGGACCGGACTACAAAGGTTGTAATCCCAAACGCTTAGAAGTAAAGTTGTTTACTTGCTTTGTTTCGCCTAATCTCTAGTTTAAGATCTTGGTTAGGGTTGTTCGGCACGTCTAAAATTTAAATCGGGCATGGTTGATCCCTTGTAGAACCTTGTGAGAGTGCTTAGTAACCCTAAAGTGGTATCAGAGCCAAGCTAGAACTTTAGGCAAAGTCTAGGCGAAGTTTAAAGTCTGATCGAACTCCGAATACCCGTAAAACCCTAGTTTCTGGAAAAAATTTCAAAAGTTGACTTTTTTCATATTAAAAAAAAATACTCAAAAAAATTAGCAGGGAATTCTATGGATTACCTTGAAACACGAGCCCACAATACCATAAAGTCGCCGCGGAACCGCGGCAGGAACCTGCTTCCCGCGGCGGTTCCGCGGTCAAACTTTGGTATTAGGGACATGTGTCTTCAGGGTACATCCGTAGGTACTTGTACATGATTCTGGGTATTTTTAATCATACTCAAGTGTTGAGTTTTCTGGGATGTATTGGGAACTCGTTGATTCGATCGGAAAGTTTAACTTCGTTTAAGTTTTTCCGGGTAAATTTAGAACGTGTTAAAACGTTCGAACGGATAGCAATAACTCACTTTTTCCCCTGCCGGAAAATTTCCAAGTGTTGGATTTTTTCCTTAATTAAAGAACATTCTTAGTCATGCAAGTAACGCGGTAGACCCTCTAGAAGAACACAAACCTTAACTCGATTATGTGACCGTCTGAACCGCCTCTAAACCTTAGGGTTTGGGGCAGTACGGCGTTGCTATATATGAGGCGTTGGTTTGACCCTTCTACGGCTGGACCATTGGTACTGTGGCATGTGATGGATATTTTTTGAACTCCGCTCAAGTACTGAGCTATTTGGGAAATTTTGGGTGTTTGTTTATTCGATCGGAAAGTTTAACATTGTCTATTTATCTGGAATGTGATACAATATTTGGAATTCACAAGAAGTTATGATATGACTAATTTGAATGTTATAAATCTAGCAGTTTAGTCTCAGATGATCGGTTGCCACGGGATTTTGATGCGATCAAAAGTCCGTCGCAATCACGTAGCGTACGCGGATACTCGCTGGGTAAACTTAATAGACAGCCACGCCCCATAGCCCCGACCGAGTGACTGTAGAAGAACCCCGTCGCCAAAAGCATCCGTTCGGGTGCTCGCGGCAGCGGTGTTCCGCCATAGTGCACTTCGTCGACAGCGTCCGGGGGTGCAGTCGTCTACTAAAATTTGCGACGAGCATTCGATCAGGATGTCGGGAATCTTGTTGAATTGCCCGACTAGATATTGAAAAGAGTTTTCGAGATCGAGACTAAAATGCGGGGTTTATAATTGTTAGGCATGCGATGTCTAAGGAATTCATTTGTTAGGCATGAGATGTCTAAGGAGGTTGCGGATTCCAACTGTTTTTACACTTTCTTTTCTATGACCGTAAGCGTAGTATGTGGTGTATCGCCGGTTTCGTTGCTATACATCAACGACAATCGGGATACGCATACTTGCTTACGTTGATGATATGAGATATTATGTGTTGCTGTGATATGTTATATTGGATCGTCGCGTTTTGAATAGCCGAGGGTTTTATGTGAAATGAGAGTTTTTCTTTTTCATTCATGTAAAATTCATTTGTATGTAATATTCTTTTGTTGGGGCACTTCCGGGCTGAGGATGATGTCATCATTGTATATTATTTACTTTTCCGCATTAGGTAGACCCAAGGCGGGGAGCACAAGTAACCGGATTCTAGGGTCCAGTGGGAGACCATCTCGAGGAGTCGAGACCGGGTCTCCTAACCCTAGGATTGGCAGTGTTGCTTGCCGCTCTCGTAGGGGTCTAGGGATGTGGGTTTGGCTATTCATCGCAACCATGGAATCCGCGTTTTATACAGGCTCGCATAAAACACGGAAATCCTAGTATATCCAATATTTCATATGTTATCTTCTGCTACAATGTTCTGTGATGAGATCATATTACTGCCTGAGACGAATGTTTATATTATATATATGAGATATATGTTATATTGCTGATTTCGTTTCAAATGTGATGCTTGTGAAGCATAATAAAATGGGACTTCATTGATGAGATTAATGAAACTAAAAGAAACCTAAAGATGTTGTAGAAACTTGTCTCAAAAATAAGTAGCTCTAGTTCTTGCTTTGCATAGCGGTGTTCCTTGTAGAACATCCAGCACCTTATTCGATAAGGAAAGAGCCAAGATCCCTTCACCGAGAGTGACCTCTTTAGCGAAACAAGCAGATACTACAAACTCGGTTTGTCTTTTGATTGCTTATATAGTTTTTGCTTTGAATAGTGATAATTGTGAAATATCCTGCACCTTATTCGATGAGGAAAGAGCCGACGATCCCTTCACCGGGAGTGACCTCTTTAGCAAAACTAGAAAAGGCCTCAAGAACATTCCATTTTAAAATCACTCGATTCTACAACGATATCAAGTTCATTACGCAAAGGGTTTTCTTAAAAACCTGTCGTAGCCCTCCGTCATTTCAGATAAGTAATAGTTAGTATTCATGCTGCGTTTGTTGACCTCTGTCAAGGCGTAGTGTGCGGTAGCTGATTAGTGCTTATCTGTATAAGCATATGATGTGATTGATTTAGGGTAGTCGTGCGACCTTGTTGACCTCTGTCAAGGGTCGTGCGGGTGGGTTTACTTCAATCAGGAAATGACGAGTTGAACTTGACTAGCAGCCTATGGTTTGTTGACCTCTGTCAAGTGTAGGGTTCCTAGGCACCCTAGTGAGGTCTCACAAGGCATCGAACATGCCAAATTCAAAAAATCTAGGTGCCGAGAGACTCGACTACGGACCGTTGGCTAGAAATCTAGGCGAAAAAGCTAACTAGTTAACACTTAACTAAGAGATACAAAAATACAACCTTTGTAGATCCGGTCCTCCACCTCCACGGCTCCGAGATGAGGTCCCCTCCGCTGTCCAAATCAAATCCGGGCTCTAGCGTCGGCTTCGTCGGAGAATGGGCAAGCTAGGTCGTCGATGTCCATGCCGAAGATGATCTACGTCGAGGCATCGCTAGATCGAGCTCCACCTTCACCAAGTCTTGAAAACTTGTGAAGGAAACACACTCTACTACTTGGTAAGAGGTAGAGGATGAAGAAATAGGAAGTGGGTAGACTTTAGAATTGGATTTCTCACTCAAAAACATCAATCACCATTGATGAAGAGAGCTTTCTTCTTGTGAGGAAGAAGAAGAAGAAGATGAAAAAGTTATGATAAGTTAATTAAAAAGAAAAGAATAATCCAATCTTTATCATAACATGACCATGGTTATGTGTAGAGACTAAACCCAAGTTAAGTGAATGGTTAGGTTAGGAATGAAGACAAAAATGGTGACTAAGTCAAAGTATTCATGAAGCTTCATGAATGAACAAAAGAATGCCACCATTTTTCTTTTCTTTTCCTTAAAAGAATAATGAATATAAATAAATGAATAAGTATATAAAACCCTAACCATTCATATAACCATGGTTTAATCTTTACACAAGCACAAGTCAACATGTATCATCAAACATGATACAATGTATATGCACAAAAGTATATCACATATACAACTTGCACATCGAGTGAGAAAATCCATATAAAGTGAACCTATACTAGCTAATGCAAAGTAATATATCAAATATATAATTATGCATCAAATCATTAAATCAACACTTGATTTAACGATCCGGTCATATCGTATATAACCGACTAGTATGCAATGCATCGGCTTATCGAATCAATCCTCGATTCGATAACTAGGTTATATCGCATACAACCATTCGACACATTCATCGCGAGAATAGAATACGGCATCACATACACGCATTATTCTCGGTCCCGCACATATCTCATATGCGCTCCTATTTCGTTTCGCTTGAACCAGGAAACCTCTGTGTAGGACTCTAAAGACTCGTCAATACGCCGGCAGCAGGCGATGATCATATCAAACACCCACAAGCCGCAAGCGGTCTGCTAAACGTAACGGCCACCCGGGTATTGAGCGATCTGAAGATCGACGAGCAAGCCCGCTCACACTCCAGTGAATCCAACCAGTAACACTACCGTACAGTCCGGTCTGATCGTCTGATATGTCGCATATCTCGCCTAGGGGTGGTAAACGTCAGACCCCAATAGCTCGATAAGTCGTGTCGATATGAGGTCTATAACACTTCGAGAAACTACTGGTAACACTTACCAGTAAATCTCAGCAACCCTGGCCAGGGATTTCCTGTTATAGCCAATCGAACACAGCGCAACATCAACCCCCTATACCGGGAGAGACGAATCCCCTCCTATCGCTCATTGCCTCCATGTGACTCGGGACTGTACCCAAAAACCACCGTTTTGCACGCCCTCTTGGACGTGGTAAGATGGAAATCAAAGCACAGTGGGAACCACACAAGACTCTATGACGATCTCGGGTCAACAGACTACTCTGTACCAGTGTCACCAGAGAACTGCCATCTGACGTGAGGTATAATACCATCTGAGAGTTCTCGGCGAGTCCGTCCAGTGTACCCAGTCTCTACTGAGCACTCGTATATCATCTCTGATGTCAAACACCGATGGATATGGGATCATCCATCGCCCATCTGTATGGGTCGAGAAGGTATACGCTAGTCTACTCTGGTATATCGATGCCCCGTCTCGATACACCCTCGACTAGGGACTTTGAAGGATGTACTTATGGACTACCATGTCTCCACTAGTATGATCCGCATCATAGTCCAGGTAGTCAAGCACACATCCTAAGGGCTTTACCAACATGTAACAGAGAGACAATCAGTATACACGTTAAGGTAAAGTTCTACCAGATAGCATACTATCATGTCGAGCAAGAAAGTCCTCCCTATATATGTCCCAGCATCCACTACAATATACATCCTATGTACAGTAATGGCCTCTAGGGCATACATATAACTAACATCAAGGTCATAGGATGCTAGGGGTAAAATATTATTGGGAATTTCAAGAGTTGAAATTTACAATGAGATTGCATACCTTCTATGAGATAGTTGGATCCCGATACCCGCTGCAAGTAAGAGTTACTCCTTGGAGAGTTTTACACATTACAATTAGCCGATCAAGTAGGTGTCTAGAAAGGTGTTAACGGGTTTATGCCTCTGGGAAAATGAGGTTTATTTTAATTAGGTCCGTGTGAAAGCACGGGGAACCTCCCTCAAAGTACCGGCACTGGCCTGGCTGAAAGATTGGCGAACTTGTAAAGTGTAATTAATCCCGGCTAGTCTTTCCTTTTAAGGTTTGAAGGAAGATTTGACTAAAACAGTGGAGACATCCTGATTAGATATATTAATAACCAATCTAATCTTGTAAGAGCATACGCTGAGTGTTTTCTTCTCTCTCTCTCCCTCTCCTGGTTACGACTATGTCACGCCTTAAATCAAGATAATAATACGGATGAATTGACCGAACCCGCTTGTTATACTGCGCTAGGGAACGTTGGTCCCGCTCCAACTTATAATTGTTATAAGACAGAGCAGGAAATAGGAGATTACCAGAATTCCCGTGCTGCCCAAACGAAGAAAGTGCATGTTGATGCATCATCTTCGGGTGTGTTCATTACACAGAACTGTTTATCAATATCCTTTACGTCCTGGGTATTTGATACCGGATCGTGATCCCGCATATGTAATTTGTTACATGGGCTACAGATAAGTAAAGAACTGAGAACGGGTGATAGGTTTCATGAGATAGAAACGGTACAAGTGTTACAGCCAAGTCTGTTGGTAGTTATCACCCTGTATTGTCAGAATACATTGATTCTGATCGAATGTTATTAGATACCGAACCTGATATACAACATCATATCAGTCTCTTTATAAGTAAAGAAAGGATATAATTTTGTATTGTTGGATAATGTTTTGAACATTTCCTATATCAAGAGTTGATCGGTTCAGGCACGTTATCTAAAAGCATAGACATTCTAAATCAAACTGCAGTTCTTAACGTACAGAACACACACAAGAGGAAGAGTTTAGAAATGAACGAATTCTTCTTGAGGCATTGTAGACTAGGTCATATCAATGCGACCCGACTAGCTGAAGTTACATAAAGATGCATATTTAAATTAGTTTGGATTTACATCTTGTAAAACTTGCCAGTCATGTCACTAAGATAAGATGACCACAGCTCCGTTTATTGGAATCAGAGAAAGAGTTAGTGAACTCTTGGGATTGATACATGCTGATGTATGAAGCTCCCCTGTCTACACAAGCCAGGACCGGTTCTTTGTACTTCATTACATTCACTGATGATCTCTCAAGATTCAGACATATGTTCCTGTTGAAACACGAGTCCGAAACTTTTAAGATAATCACAGAATATAAGTTAGAAGTAGAGAACCAAAAATGGGTATAAGTATTATGTCCTTTGATGAGATCAAGGAGGAGAATACTTGAGCACGGGATTCCTGGACTATTCTAAAGGAGAATGAGATTCTCTCTCAGCATTACTCCTCCGTATACACCACAGCACGTCGGTGTATCGGGGTGGAGCAATCACACCCTATTTAATATGGTGCGCTCTATGATGAGTACTACTGAGTTTCCTATTTCCTTTTGGGAGTTATGCACTTGTGAAGCTGCATACCTATTGAATAGGGTTCCAATCAAATCAGTTGCCTACCACTTCATATATGATATGGAATGGGAAGAGCCCATATCTTAAGTAAATTAAGATTTGGGGTTGTCCGGCCTATGTCTAAAAGAAAAATTCGGACAAGCTCGAGGCAAAGTCAGTTCTGTGGAAGTTTGTTGGATATCCCAAGCATTCGCAAGGAATATCTTCTACCAAACCGAGGAACAAAAGATGTTTTGTTTCTCAGCATGCCACCTTTGTGAAAGGGAATTTCTTGTGAAGAAATTATTGGTCATGAAGTAGAATTGGAAAGAGTTCCAGCTATACAAACTGCAGCTGATGATTTGGTAGAACCAAAGGATTCAATAGTTTCCAACGAACCTCAGCCTCTTCGCCGATCTAGTAGGGTTCCTCACCCACCTGAGAGATACTTCGGTTTTCTCTATGACAGTGGGAGCGAGGATTGCATCATGAGATGATGACCCAACTAGTTTCGAGCAGGCCATCAGGAGTGGGACTCTGTAAGAATGGCCAGATGCTTAGCGATCTATGATGGAATCCTTATACACCAACAAAGTATGGACTTTGGTTGCTTTATCTGAAGGGTTAAATCCCCATCAGGAGCAAGTATATCTTGAGAAGATTACTTGGTGTATATGGAAAAGTTGAGACTTTCAAAGCTATGCTTAAGTCCATCCAGATCCTACTTGCCACGGCTACATACCATGACTACGATATCTGGCGGTTGGGTGTCATGACTGCTTTTCTAAATGATGATTTGGAAGAGAGCGTCTATAAGTACACAGCCAGAGGGCTTCGTAGACAGTGGGAGCAACGGAAACGTGAGCAAGATGTTTTATGTGATAAATCAGGCATCGCGGAGTTGGAACGTCTGTTTTGATATAGTAGTCAAAGAGTTTGACTTCATCAAAATGGTAGATGAACCTTGTATATACAAAAAGATAGTAGAGAGTATGGTGGTGATCCTCGTAGAGTACGTGGATGACATAGTCTTGATAGGGAAGGAGTTTCCTATGCTACGCTCGGTCAATCTCCTCTTATCACAATGATTCTCCATATAGGATCAAGGTGATACCTCCTAAATCCTGGGTTATGGATCTATGGGATAGATCTAATTGGATGTTAGGATTCTCACTAGTTGAGTGAGATGGTATCAATCGATCCTAGGGAGAATCACTGGAAAAGGTTCCAGGGTGATAAGGACGACTAAATGTCAGTCGCAGGCACTTTCTTTACCCTCGGTGGAGGGACGGTATGTTGGAAGAGTTCCAAGCTAGATACTGTGATGTACTAGACGATTAAAGGCAAGATACATCGTTACCAAGGATGCTACTAAAGAGGCAGTCTGGATATATATGAGTTCATGAGATGAACTTCGTTCCTGCCATTGTGTGACAATGGAGTTGTGGCTTAGGCCAAGGAACCCTCATCCCATCAGAGATCCAGACATATTCTTAGGCAGTATCACCTGATCATGGAAATGGTTGATCTCTAATGAGATCGAGGTTAGGAGAGTAAACACAGAGGACAACAGCGCGGATCCACTCACAAAGGCTTATTTTCCAGTAGAGACTTTCATGGGATGGTTGAGTATGAAATACTTCAACCACAGCTGATTGTTGGGTATAAGATACTACAACAAATGGCCCTACTGCAAGTAGGAGATTGTTAGTTATATGTATGCCCTAGAGGCCATTACTATACATGCGTTGTATATTGTAGTGGATGCTGGGACATATATAGGGAGGACTTTCTTGCTCGACATGATAGTATGCTATCTGGTTACTCTTTATCTTAACATGTACTCTGATTGTCTCTATGTCACATGTTGATAAAGCCCTTAGGATGAGTACTTGACTACCAGGACTCTGATGCAGATCATACTAGTGGGGACAGTGTAGTCGCCAAGTACATCCTTCAAATATTCCTAGTCGTGGGAGTACAGAGACAGGGCATCGATACTCCAAAGTATAATAGCGTATGCGCTTCTTGACCCATATGATGGGCGGTGGATGTGTCAGTCTACGGTAGCGCCCCGGACGTCTGTCCGAAGCCAAAATACGGAAACGAAAACTTTTCTTAACTTGTAAACCGGCGCTACCGCATACTAAAAACCTGGATCGGACCATTAACCTACTACTAGCTAACAAGAGAAAGGGTAGAGAGGCTATACCGAGCGATCCGTGTCCTTCGGTCTTCGGCCACCATCCCAAGCTCCCCGCGGCAACTCAAGTCTTCATCTCCTCGTCGGAAAGAGCACCACATCGAGAAGTCTTTTTACGGGCTCCCGCTTCGTCCGAAGCAACTCGGGCATGAAGTGTGCTAGCCGACGTGCCCAAGGTTGAAGTAGAGTATGTTGTGATCACTTTTTCTCTTGCATCCATAAGCTTGGATGGAGGTTAGAGATGATGCCATTGGAGAAAGATAATGAGCTAGAGGAAGAAGAAGAAGAAGAGGTTTCTTTCTTTTCTTTTTCTTTTCTTTCTTTCATATGATGAAAAATGAGAGAGAGTGTAGAATAATATGAGAGCTCACCTATACATAGCAGCCCCTCTCTCTCTCCTCTCATCATATCAACAAAAAACAATCACTAATGTGACATATTTTCATAAAAAGAGACCATGAGTCATGATACAAGTCCATGTCACATTAATGCATGTCATGATGAAAATCTAGCTCATTATTTCCAAAAGCAAACATTAATCCAAATGTTTGCCACAACAAAAAGATCCGACAACATCTAAAGTAAACTCGTGACGGATCACAAGGATACCCCTCACCTGTATATACATACCTGCATCCGCATTCCGACTGAATACGAATGCGATGAGACTAAAGTAATCCAACAAATCTAATACTAGGATCCGGCTTAAACTGTTGGATATATATGCCCTAGAGGCCTTCATTGTATAGGATGCTACGGATATGTATATACATGACAGTCTTGCTTAATATGATAGTACGCTATTTGGTTTGTCTTTATCTTAACATATGATATATTTTGCGTAGTATTCATATATATATACATGTTGATAAAGCCCATAGGGTGTTTGCCTGACTCCCGGCGTTGTGATGGCAGTCATACTAGTGGGAGCTGGATAGTCAATAGGCACATCCTTAGATGTCCCTGGTCGCAGGAGTATCGAGACTGGGCATCGATACTCCGGAGTAGACTGGTGTATACATATCTAAACCCTGAGGAGGGGCGATGGATTGGTCCCGCAGCCATTGGTGGAGTGCACCTAAGATTGTATACAGATGCTCACTGGGTGTGAGTACACCGGACATGACTCACCGAGAACTGACTGGATGGTATTTATACCTAACGTCAGATAGCAGTTCTCAGGTGACATGTGTGCATATAGTCCGTTGACTTAAAGTCGTCATTTGTCTCGTGTGAGTTCCCACTGTGCTTTGATTACTATCCTACCACGGTTCAAAGGAGTCGTGCAAATAGGTTTTAGTTGGGTACAGTCACGAGCCACGTGGAGGCAGTGAGTGACTGTTAGGGATTCGTCTCTCCCGGTATAGGGAGTTGATATCGTACGGTGATCGGTTGGTCACTGCCATAAGTCCCTGGCCAGGGCTGATTGAGAATTACTGATAGATTGATCAGTAGATTCTCGGATGGTGATTGAGCCATACCGACATGACTTGTACGGTTATTAGGGGTCTAACGTTTACCACCTCCCTAGACTATACATGCGATACTCTTAGACGAACAGACCGGACTGCACGGATATTGTCACGGACAGGCTCAGTAGGAGTTCAGATGGGTTTCTTCATCGGCCTTCTTATCGACATCTACCTGGGGACCGTTACGTACAGCTAGTGCCGCTTGCGGTCTGTGGTTAAACCCACTGCCAGCGTAGTAGTCGAATCTTTAGAGTCCCACACAGAGTTTTCCCAACTACAGGCGAAACTATATAGAGGTCGTACGGTTTTACGACAAGGGTTCGGACGAATACGTGTTTAAACGCACGTACGACATTTGGACAGTTTTTACTAGACGGCTTTGGTTTAAGCCAGATTCTAGTATCAGGTTATTGGATTTATACAGTCTAAAGTTTTTCCGTGTTTTCACGGATGGGAGGGGCGTTCTCATAATTTCCAGGAAGCTTCTAGAAGCATGGTGACTTGAGGGGTTGAGGTGGCATTGTCATTAAATGATATTGTGACTCATTTAGAGTGATTCATCATATCATTAATGCATTATTAAATGCTTAATGACTCACATAGTGAATCACTCAAATGCATTTATGTAGCATGATGAATAATCTCATATTATTCATTTATTCATTATGCTTCATATATCTAGTGAGAAACAATTTCATTTTCATAATTCTAGTTCACCTTCTCTCTCCTCAAGCTCACTCTTTCTTCAAGCTCTAATCCTACCACTCATGAGTTGAGAACAAGGATTAGAAAAGACTAAACATCCCATAACCTAACTCTATATGATCTAAGTTCCTTTGATTAGCAACTAGAGAAACTTAGTTACCTCAAGTTTGGAGGTGAAGCTTGGATTAGGGTTCTCGGGTGGATCATCTATCACTTGGAGGAGGCCGAGGAGGACGTAAAGATCGTAAAGATGAAGGACACGTATCACTAGGTATAATCTCTTTACATAGTAGCTAAGAACTTCTATGGTAGTTGTTAATTATCGTTTAGCAAAGATCTTCGGTTAGTCGATGTATGCTTCAAGAACAAGATCGTTTTTCATATTTCCGCCTCCCCGCAACTCGTGGGGTGTTGCACATCGACTTACAGTGGTATCAGAGCCTCACTAAATAATAATTAACTCACTTGCAAAGTCGTATGAATTTCGAATGCAAAACGGACCAGAAAATACCCCGATATCACATAGTTTCTGTCATTTTTAAAATGAGGTCCAAAAATTTTTCAGGTTCCTCCAGAACACCCTACAAGGAATTATAAGAACACTGGAAAAAAATGGGTTCCTGAATCGGCCATAAAGCCACGGAACCGCGTCCGATCCCACCGATCCGCCGTGGATCCGCGACCGAGTTGAGGCCGATTCAACCCAATTTTTCCCTGTGCATCTTCTGTGATATTTTGTCTTTTCTGGTATGGTTTATTTTTGCTCAGGTCTCAGGTTTACAGAGAAGTATTGGAGCAGAATCTAATGGGTTTGATCGATCGAAATTATACGATGTTTGCTTGTTTGATTATATCTGTGAACTGTATTATGTGTTCGTAAACCTTCCCTAACTGCTAGTATGTCGGTTGGCGGGGGGTTGCACATATCTATAATGTTTTAACTGTTTGTGATTATGAACTCTATTGGACTGTTGTGATGATTAGCCGGGGTTTTGTGATGGGTTATTGTATTAATTCATTCGATGTAATTGTAATAAGTTGTAATATTATTTTTGCGGGGCACATCCAGGTTGCGGTTGTAGCCACCGTTGTATTATTTCTTTTTACTGTTTTTGCTCCTAGGATAGACCCAAGATGGGGTGCATAAACTACCGTGTATTTCGAAGTGCTTAGTGGCCTACTCACATTGTTGAGGGAGACCGCTTCACTTCGGGTACTTGGCGGGTAGTTTGCCGTATCCGTAGGGGTCTGGGGTGGGGTAATGGCTATTCATCACAACTGTGTAATCCGCCTTTTCTTACAGGCTCAAAAGAAACGCGGATTGCTTGCATATCCAATAAAGTTTATCTGTGATCTGGAATGCCTATTATTGCGTCTGACGAATGTACAATATCTTTATATGATAGCTATTTAGACGTCACTTATGTTTTACACCCGCACTAGCCCAGCCCCCGCTCTGCCGTTAGTTAAGTAACCTAACGGGTGATGACGGGACCCCGTGGCGAATGCGGATAGCATAAGAGGACGTTGTATTTTCGTTGTTATCTGTAATGATAGGTTAATGATGGGACGCATTATTTTTAATGCAAAGAAAAATAAAACCTAAACTGAATCGTTGGAACAATTTCAAAACCACTCGTTTTCTTCAAAAAGCAAATTTTAAATGCGGAGCTTAAACCACTCCTTTTAATAAAGGCTATCATGGTTCCTTCGATCATATCAAGTTCACTGCGTTAACGGTTTTTTGCCAAAAACCAGCCGTAACCCTCCAACGTTTCAAATAGACAGCACATCATATTCATGCTATGCTTGTTGGCCTACGTCAAGGCATAGTGGATGGTAGCAGTGTGGTTTGTGTAGGGTTCCTAGGCACTCTAGTGAGGTCTCACAAGGCATCGAACATGCCATTTTCAAAAATTCTAGGTGCCGAGAGACCCGACTACGGATCGTTGGCTAGATTTCTAGGCGAAAAGATAACTAGTTAACAATTAACTAATGGGAAAACGGAAATACAACCTTTGTAGATCCGGTGCTCCACCTCCATAGCTCCGCAACGAAGTCCCCTCCGCTGTACAAAAGGAATCCGGACTCCAGCGTCGGCTTCGTCGAAGAATAAGCGAGCTAGGTCGTCGATGTCCATGCCGAAGATGATCTATGTCGAGGCATCGCTAAATCAAGCTCCGACTTCACCAAGTCAAGAAACTTGTGAAGAAAACACACTCTACTACTTGGCAAGAGGTAGAGGATGAAGAAATAGGAAGTGGGTTCAATTTAGAATTGGATTTCTCACTCTAATTCTCACTTTGCCATTAAAGCTTGTGAAGCTTTTTCTTGAAGTGAAGAAGAAGAAGAAGATGAAGAATATGATAAGTTCATTTAAAATAGAAAAATAAAACAATACTTATCATAATCTTTACCTTAGTTAAGTGTAGAGAATTGACTAAGGTTGGGTTGATGGTTAGGGTTAAGGATGAGAACAAAAAAGTCATCAAGTCAAAGCTTCATGAAGCTTCAACTAAAAACAAAAGAAGCCACCATTCATTTATCTTTCAATTTAATCAAAATGAATAAATAAATTGTAAGATAAATGAATAAGTAAAACCCTAATCAACAACTTAACCTTGGTTTAATTCTTTACACTTAACCATGAAGCATGTATCATCAAACATGATACAATCAAGTGCACAAAAGTATATCACATATACAACTTGTGAACTTCAAGTGAGAAAATCCATTTAAAGTGAACCAATACTAGTTAATGCAAAGTAATATATCAAATATATAATTATGCATTAAATCATTAAATCAACACTTGATTTAACGACCCGGTCATATCGCATATAACCGACTAATATTCAATGTATCGGTTTATCGATTCAACGCTTGAATCGATAACTAGGTTATATCGCATACAACCACCCGACACATTGATCGCGAGAATGAAATACGATATCACATACACGCATTATTCTCGGTCCCGGACATATCTCATATGCGCTCCTATTTCGTTTCGCTTGAGCCAGGAAACCTCTGTGTAGGACTCTAAAGACTCGTCAATACGCCGGCAGCAGATGATGATCATATCAAACACCCACAAGCCGCAAGCGGTCTGCTAAACGTAACGGCCACCCGGGTATTGAGCGATCTGAAGATCGACGAGCAAGCCCGCTCACACTCCAGTGAATCCAACCAGTAACACTACCGTACAGTCCGGTCTGATCGTCTGATATGTCGCATATCTCGCCTAGGGGTGGTAAACGTCAGACCCCAATAGCTCGATAAGTCGTGTCGATATGAGGTCTATAACTGTTCGAGAAACTACTGGTAACACTTACCAGTAAATCTCAGCAACCCTGGCCAGGGATTTCCTGTTATAGCCAATCGAACACAGCGCAACATCAACTCCCTATACCGGGAGAGACGAATCCCCTCCTATCGCTCATTGCCTCCATGTGACTCGGGACTGTACCCAAAAACCACCGTTTTGCACGCCCTCTTGGACGTGGTAAGATGGAAATCAAAGCACAGTGGGAACCACACAAGACTCTATGATGATCTCGGGTCAACAGACTACTCTGTACCAGTGTCACCAGAGAACTGCCATCTGACGTGAGGTATAATACCATCTGGGAGTTCTCGGCGAGTCCGTCCAGTGTACCCAGTCTCTACTGAGCACCCGTATATCATCTCTGATGTCAAACACCGATGGATATGGGATCATCCATCGCCCATCTGTATGGGTCGAGAAGGTATACGCTAGTCTACTCTGGTATATCGATGCCCCGTCTCGATACACCCACGACTAGGGACTTTGAAGGATGTACTTATGGACTACCATATCCCCACTAGTATGATCCGCATCATAGTCCAGGTAGTCAAGTACAGATCCTAAGGGCTTTACCAACATGTAACAGAGAGACAAACAGTGTACACGTTAAGGTAAAGATCAACCAGATAGCATACTATCATGTCGAGCAAGAAAGTCCTCCCTATATACGTCCTAGCATCCACTACAATATACATCATATGTACAGTAATGGCCTCTAGGGCATACATATAACTAACAGTTTGCTTATTTGTTGCATAGATAGATGCATTAGTATAGGACAGACGTACAGCCTTGTTGGCCTACGTCAAGGGCATGTACGATGTACCTAAATTAATCAGGACAACGACGGGTAGAACTTGACTTGCGTCTTATGATTTGTTGGCCTACGTCAAGGTCATAAGAGCTTGGGGTAAAAATCATATCGGGAGTTTCAAACATAAAGGAAACTTGCAGATTTAGCATACCTTCTAGAGTGTGGTGACTAGAGTGGCTTCCATCTAGTACATCATACAATGATAGTTGGATCCCGATCCCACTGATGAGTAGGATTACTCTAGGGAAACTTTCTCACTTAACAATCAATGCTATAAACCAAGTAGGTGTCTAGAAAGGTGTTGGAGGGGCTATGCCTCCAGGGAAAAGTGGTTATTTAATTAAGGAACTTCGCGAAAGCGTCGGAAAACCTCCCTCGAAGTACCAACACTGGCCTGGCTGAAAGGTTAAGCAAGTATTGTGACGTGTGATTAAATCCTGACTAATTCTTCTTTTAGGTTTTGAAGAAGGATTTGAGGGAACAGTGGGAGCCATCCTGTTTAGATAAACTAATAACCAATCTAAACTTGCAAGAAGCATATGCTGAGTGTTTTCTTTTCTCTCTCTCTAGCAGCTACCATGACAGGACTAAAACTATTACTTGAAAAAATATACTGACCAGGCAGAACTATAAAGATTGGCTAAGGAACGTCAACATTGCACTGACTTATGACAAAGTAGCATATGTTACCACCGCTGTTCCTCCCCTTATCCCAGGACCAAATTCCTCAGTTGTGGACAAGGAAGTTCGCAAAACCTGGGATCTAGACTGTGAGCGAGCTAAGTGTATCGTGCTGGCGTCCATGAATAATGAACACCAGAAACAGCACGAGAGTATGGATGTTATATCCATCTTTCTCCATTGCAAGGATTTGTATGGGGAGCACTCCTGTATCGCGAGCTACGAGACCTCAAGGAAACTCTTCCAGATGAGGTTAGCTCCAGGATCGCCTGTAGGAGAGCACGTCCTCAAAATGATCAGCCTCATTGAGGAACTCGCAAACCTGGGATGCGTGCTAGAGAATGATTTGTACATCGACTTGATTTTGCAGTCCCTTCCCCACACCTTCTCTCAGTTCGTGCTAAGCTTCAACATGCACGAAATGGAAGCTGATCTTCTAAAGCTCCTCAACATGTTGAAGGTAGCAGAGACCTCCTTGAAAAAGGAGAAGACCCCCGTTCTGTATGTTGGCCAATCATCCTCTTCTAAATCTAAAGCGAAAGCTAAAAGGAAGAAGAAGATGAAAGCCACCAAACCGAAGGGTGGGGTCAAGAAGGTGCAAGGAAGGAACAAGGCAGGAAGGGTGAAAGCGGATATAAACGAATTCCATTATTGTCACAAGCAAGGGCACTGGAAGAAGGACTGTATGGCCTTCAAGGCAAAGGACACGAAGCAAGCTGTTGCTTCTGCTTCAGGTGTGTTCGTAATCGAAAATTGTCTTTCAGTAAACTCTACATCATGGGTACTTGATACCGGTTCTGGTTCTCACATCTGTAATTCATTGCAGGATCTGAGAAATAGTAGAGTACTGGGGACAGGTGATATGACTCTCCGGATGGGCAATGGAATGCATGTAGATGCTATTGCAATAGGGGAATATCACCTAGGGTTGACTAGTGGGCACATTTTGGTGTTGTACAGCTGTTTTTGTATTCCCGGTATGTTGTGTAATATTATATCAGTATCTTTGTTATCTAATGAAGGATATAATTTTGCGCTTGAAAGCAATGTCATGAACATTCTCCTAAATCAAGAACTGGTTGAGTATGGCACACTGGAAAATGGCATATACATACTTAATCAACCTCGAATTTTCAATATTCAAAACACACTTAAAAGAAAGGCTCCAGATTCAAATCAAGCCTTCCTATGGCATTGTAGACTCGGTCATATAAACGAAACAAGGTTGACTAAGTTACATAAAGATGGATATCTAGATCCGTTTGAATATTCATCATATGCTACTTGTCAATCATGTATCAAAGGAAAAATGACCAAATCTCTGTTCACCGGACACGGAGAAAGAGCCACAGAACTCTTGGGACTTGTACACAGTGATGTATGTGGTCCAATGTCTACGCATGCGAGAAGCGGTCACTCCTACTTCATCACTTTTACTGATGACTTCTCTAGGTATGGACATGTGTTCTTAATGAAACATAAATCCGAGGCCTTTGAGAAGTTTAAGGAGTATAAAAATGAAGTAGAGAAACAAACCGGTAAAAGCATCAAGACACTTCGATCTGATCGAGGTGGAGAATACTTAAGTACCAGTTTCCTTGAATGCTTAAAGGAGAATGGAATTCTCTCTCAGCTTACTCCGCCTTATACACCTCAGCATAATGGTGTATCGGAAAGGAGGAATCGCACGCTATTAGATATGGTGCGTTCAATGATGAGTAGTGTTGAGTTTCCACTTTCCTTCTGGGGATTTGCTCTAGAATCAGCAGCATACTTATTGAATAGAGTTCCAACTAAGTCTGTGCCTACCACTCCATATGAAATGTGGAGCGGGAAGAGACCATATCTCAAGTATATCAAGATATGGGGGTATCCGGCATATGTTAAAAAGCATAGTCCAGACAAGCTCGAGGCACGATCGGTTTTGTGCAAGTTTGTAGGATACCCCAAACATTCAAGGGGGTACATGGTCTACCACACTGAAGAACAAAAGGTGTTTGTCGCTCGCCACATTGTCTTCTTAGAAAGCGAATTTCTTGCAAAAGAAATTAGTGGGAGCGCGGTAGAGCTGGAAGAAATTCCAGAACCTCAAACTGCTACCGAGGACTTAGAAGAACCTCAGATTTCAATAGAACATGACGAACCAACGCCACTCCACAGATCTAGTAGGCTTTCTCATCCTTCTGAAAGATACTATGGTTTTCTTCTAGATGGGGATCGAGAGGATTGCATCATCGATGATGATGAGCCTACTAGTTTTCAGCAGGCTATCATGAGTATTGACTCGGTGAAATGGCTGGATGCTATGAGATCCGAAATGGAATCCATGTACACCAATAAAGTATGGACTTTAGAAGTTGCTCCTCCTGGGGTGAAACCAGTTGGATGCAAATGGATCTTCAAAAAGAAGATTGGTACACTTGGACAAGTGGAAACCTACAAAGCTAGACTCGTTGCAAAAGGTTTTCATCAAAGACCAGGATTGGACTATGATGAAACCTTTTCACCTGTTGCTATGCTTAAATCCATTCGGATCCTGCTTGCCATTGCTGCCTTCCATGACTATGAAATCTGGCAGATGGACGTAAAAACAGCTTTTCTAAATGGACATTTAGAAGAGAGTGTTTACATGGATCAACTAGAAGGTTTCTTAGACAGTGGGAGCAGCGGAAGAGTGTGCAGGTTGCTTAAATCCATTTATGGATTAAAGCAAGCATCGCGAAGTTGGAACATCTGCTTTGATGAGACAGTCAAAGAATTTGACTTTATCAAAAATGTAGATGAGCCATGTATTTATAGGAAGATTGTAGAAGGAGCAGTAGTCTTCCTCGTTTTGTACGTTGACGACATACTACTGATAGGGAATGATGTCCCTATGCTACAATCAGTAAAGCTCTTCTTGTCACAGAAATTCTCCATGAAAGACTTGGGTGATGCAACCTACATTTTGGGCATTAAGATCTATCGTGATAGATCTAATAGAATGTTGGGACTTTCACAGTCCAGGTATATTGACACTATACTAAAGAGATTTAGTATGGAAGATTCCAAGCGCGGTAATATGCCCGCTTGTCACGGGATCACCCTCTCAAAAGAGATGTCTCCAAAGACTGATGAAGAGAGGGCTCGCATGGGCATTATACCCTATGCTTCGGCAATAGGATCTATAATGTATGCGATGTTATGTACATGACCAGATGTAGCTTACGCACTTGGTATGGTAAGCAGGTATCAGTCTGACCCAGGTGAGAAGCATTGGATAGCGATAAAGAACATTCTCAAGTACCTGAGAAGGACTAAGGAGATGTTCTTAATTTACGGTAATGGAGACCTCCAGGTAGAGGCTTTTACCGACTCCGGCTTCCAAAGTGACAAAGATGATTGTAAATTCATTTCGGGTTTTGTGTTTACCCTCAATGGAGGGGCGGTATGTTGGAGGAGTTCCAAACAGGATACCGTCGCAGACTCAACAATGGAGGCTGAGTATATAGCTGCTAGTGAAGCCGCAAAAGAAGCTGTCTGGATGAGGAAGTATATCTCTGAACTTCAGGTGGTTCCGTCCATTGCCAATCCAATACCTTTGTATTGTGATAACAATGGGGCTGTAGCATTGGCGAAGGAACCGAGGTCCCATCAGAAATCCAGGCATATCTTAAGGCGGTTTCACCTGATCAGGGAGATCGTTGATCGTCGGGAGATCGAGGTACGGAGAGTAGACACAAAAGACAACACGGCAGATCCATTCACCAAGTCCATCCCTCAAGTTCAGTTCGAGAGGCTGTTTGAGATGTTGGGCATGCGGTACTCCAGCAACTGGATCTAGTGAAGACAGTGGGTACTCATTGCGCCAATTATAGGCCTTAGTGCAAGTGGGAGATTGTTGGATATATATGCCCTAGAGGCCTTCATTGTATAGGATGCTAGGGATATGTATGTACATGACAGTCTTGCTTAATATGATAGTACGCTATTTGGTTTGTCTTTATCTTAACATATGATATATTTTGCGTAGTATTCATATATATATATATACATGTTGATAAAGCCCATAGGGTGTTTGCCTGACTATCGGCGTTGTGATGGCAGTCATACTAGTGGGAGCTGGATAGTCAATAGGCACATCCTTAGATCTCCCTGGTCGTAGGAGTATCGAGACTGGGCATCGATACTCGGGAGTAGACTGGTGTATACATATCTAGACCCTGAGGAGGGGCGATGGATTGGTCCCGCGGCCATTGGTGGAGTGCACCTAAGATTGTATACAGATGCTCACTGGGTGTGAGTACACCGGACAGGACTCGCCGAGAACTGACTGGATGGTATTTATACCTAACGTCAGATAGCAGTTCTCAGGTGACATGTGTGCAGATAGTCCGTTGACTTAAAGTCGTCATTTGTCTCGTGTGAGTTCCCACTGTGCTTTGATTACTACCCTACCACGGTTCAAAAGAGTCGTGCAAACAGGTTTTAGTTAGGCACAGTCCCGAGCCACGTGGAGGCAGTGAGTGACTGTTAGGGATTCATCTCTCCCGGTATAGGGAGTTGATATCGCACGGTGATCGGTTGGTCATTACCATAAGTCCCTGGCCAGGGCTGATTGAGAATTACTGATAGATTGATCAGTAGATTCTCGGATGGTGATTGAGCCATACCGACATGACTTGTACGGTTATTAGGGGTCTAACGTTTACCACCTCCCTAGACTATACATGCGATACTCTTAGACGAACAGACCGGACTGCACGGATATTGTCACGGACAGGCTCAGTAGGAGTTCAGATGGGTTTCTTCATCGGCCTTCTTATCGACATCTACCTGGGGACCGTTACGTACAGCTAGTGCCGCTTGCGGTCTGTGGTTAAACCCACTGCCAGCGTAGTAGTCGAATCTTTAGAGTCCCACACAGAGTTTTCCCAACTACAGGCGAAACTATATAGAGGTCGTACGGTTTTACGACAAGGGTTCGGACGAATACGTGTTTAAACGCACGTACGACATTCGGACAGTTTTTACTAGACGGCTTTGGTTTAAGCCAGATTCTAGTATCAGGTTATTGGATTTATACAGTCTAAAGTTTTTTCGTGTTTTCACGGATGGGAGGGGCGTTCTCGTAATTTCCAGGAAGCTTCTAGAAGCATGGTGACTTGAGGGGTTGAGGTGGCATTGTCATTAAATGATATTGTGACTCATTTAGAGTGATTCATCATATCATTAATGCATTATTAAATGCTTAATGACTCACATAGTGAATCACTCAAATGCATTTATGTAGCATGATGAATAATCTCATATTATTCATTTATTCATTATGCTTCATATATCTAGTGAGAAACAATTTCATTTTCATAATTCTAGTTCACCTTCTCTCTCCTCAAGCTCACTCTTGCTTCAAGCTCTAATCCTACCACTCATGAGTTGAGAACAAGGATTAGAGAAGGCTAAACATCCCATAACCTAACTCTATATGATCTAAGTTCCTTTGATTAGCAACTAGAGAAACTTAGTTACCTCAAGTTTGGAGGTGAAGCTTGGATTAGGGTTCTCGGGTGGATCATCTATCACTTGGAGGAGGCCGAGGAGGACGTAGAGATCGTAAAGACGAAGGACACGTATCACTGGGTATAATCTCTTTACATAGTAGCTAAGAACTTCTATGGTAGTTGTTAATTATCGTTTAGCAAAGATCTTCGGTTAGTCGATGTATGCTTCAAGAACAAGATCGTTTTTCATATTTCCGCCTCCCCGCAACTCGTGGGGTGTTGCACATCGACTTACATAAACCAAAGCCCACTAGTATGATCCGTCCGATCATGATCCGTGCAATACCGCACGTATTAGATCAAACCCTGCCATATATCATACGGCCTCTACAACGTTTCGCCCGAAACTTGAGAAACTATCTGTGGGGGGCTCTAAAAACTCGTCAATACTTTGGCTGTGGATTTAGCCACTAGCACGTCAAAGGTATTAACCGTACGTAACGGGCTACCAGGTATTGACCAAAAGGGACGTCGATGAGCGAACTCATCCTGACACCCTACTGAGCCTGTCAGTAACAATATTCGTACAGTCCGGTCCGTTCATCTATGAGCATCGCATGGCGGGCCTAGGGGGTTGGTAAAAGTCAGACCCCCAAAAGCGGTACAAGTCGTGTCGGAGTGTAGCCCAGAACACCCTGAGATACTACTGGAATACCTACCAGTAAATCTCCTGTCTTGGCCAAGGACTTCGTGTAATGGCTCTCCTAGACACAGCGCGACCTCACCCCCAATACCGGGAGAGACGAACCCCTGCAGATCCGCTCACTGCCTCCATGTGGCTCGGGACTGTACCCAACTAAAACCTGTTTGCACGACTCCTTTGAGCCGTAGTAGGATAGTAATCAAAGCACAGTGGGAACTCACACGAGACAAATGACGATCTCAGGTCGATGAACTAACCTGTACACATGTCACCAGGGAACTGCTATCTGACGTCTGGTATAATCCCAACTAGCGGGTTCCCGGCGAGTCCTGTCCGGTGTACTCATAACCCAATGAGCACCTGTATACATCTTAGGTGAACCAACAAACACCAGTGGCTTGTGAGACCGGCCACCGCCCCTCGTCGGGGTCTCGACTGTATACACTAGTCTACTCCGGAGTATCGATGCCCTGTCTTGAATACTCCCACGACTAGGGACCACTTTAAGGATGTGCTTATAGACCCCAGCTCCCACGTATATGATCGCCATCATACTGCTGGCCGTCAAGCAAGAATTCTAAGGGCTCTACCAATGTGCAATAGTGACCTATAAGGTCACCTGAAGCAGTACACAATGATAAAGATAAACCAGATAGCATACTATCATTTTGAGTAAGACTGTCCTACCAGCATAGGACTTCCCTCAATCATTGCAATCACGTGCCTGTGATCCAATAATTGACTCTGAGGGCACTATATCCAACAATCTCCCACTTGAACTCAAGGCTAATTATTGCGATGTCGCATACTCACAGCCCGTGTGATACCGAACACCCAACTCCTCTACTAATCAGTCTCACAAAACCCGTTTGCAAAACTATTGCGTTCGAGGAATAGCCTCAGTGAGTGGATCCGCCCTGATGTTTCTTTCTATGTCTCTCTTTATCTCAAGTTCGCAGAGAACGCCATCTCCCGAAATGAGTAATACCTGTCTTAGAATATGTCTGGATATCTGATGGGACCTAGCTCATAAATGAACTCCAAATCCAAACTTCTTAGACTGTATCGTCAACTGAAACCAATCAGTATCCTGCGCCATGCCTCCCTCAGTATCCTCTTGGACCACCTGTCCAAAATACTGCCCCTCGTCAGAGGGAAAATTATAACTCTGACAGTCACTCTGTCATCCAGGTCTCCTTGGAAGCCTGGAATGATAACCGTCTCCTAAAAGAGGCTGTTGTTATCATATCCCTAGAACATCCATTTATGTTCTAAAACTGCTTCCGAACGTTTCTCCAGGATAGGATTAATATCAACTTACTACATCTCGTGCAAAAACAATATCTGGTGTGGTACTTGACATCTCATGATTGACTCAATTACCTAAGCAAGTGATCTGCCAATCATGCACATCTCTCTCCCCTTTAGTCTGTAAGACACCTTTAGAGAGGGTGACTCCATTACCTGCAGGTACACTACCATGCCAGGAGTCGTCCATTCTAAAACACCTTTAGAATGCGTCTGAGTACCCAGATTGGGAAACTACCTAAATCTAGATCTAAAACCATAGATCTAGTAACCAGAATATCTGATATAATATCCATATCCTTTGTAGAGAAACCACTGTGTGACAACCAAAGTATAACCGATCGTAGTATAAGAATTTCACTTCCTATTCTGTGTATGTCATCCAAATACTAGGACATCACACCCTACTACCTTCTTAACAGATCCATCCCCTATTCTGATGAAGTCAAACCTATGACTGACACATCAGAAATAGATGATCTATCTCCGCTACATCTGCTTTAGTCTATAAATAGACATAAGCTACTTGTCCACTATGCTTCCGCTGCTCCCACTGACTATGACAACCCTCTGGCAGAATAATATACGCGTGCACTTCTAAAGCTAGTTTAGAACGACGCTATACTCATCCTCCTGCCGGGTCTCACAGTCTGGAACAACAGCAATGGCAAGTCTGGGTAAACAAGAACCTCCTTGTCACCGTCTTTGAGCATACCGAAGTACCTCTCGAGTGCCTGAGGTTACCCACCATATCTGCGGAGTGGCCAATGGAATGTCAAACCAGATTGAATGTTTAGGTCCTATTAAATTTTCAGTAATCGTTTGCGGTTCTGGAATCACTTCCAGTTCTACCATATTCCCACTACTGTTTTCTGAAAAAATCCATTTTACTAAAACTGTGGCGAGTCAAGAACAATATCACTATTGTTCTTCCAGATGGTAGAAAGTCAACCCTCGTCATAGCCCGGGTAAACCCACAAACAGCCATTACAGAAACGTGCCTTGAGTTATCCAGAGTCTGGTTTTAAACATAAGCCAGACAACTCCCCGTACCTTAACATTGTTAAGATATGAACTATTCTATATCCAATATAGAAACAGAGGCACTTATTCAAATCATGCAGCTATCTCCAGTGCATGTCAACTAAATGGAAGGAGGCCGATCAGCATTACTCAACTTAGGAGTACTTCCAATTATGAGTAACCTGAAAGAGAAGCAAGTTCTCTTAATCATTACTATCAACTGGATACCATGCACAATTATCTACATCTTCGATCTCTTTGAAGAATCCCGATACTTGCAACGCCTGGTTCTCTACTTTATTCATATACCTATAACTTCTCAAAACTTGGACCTTGCATTTCTACGAAACAATTGTCTAAGAACTAGAGAACTCATAAGTAAACAGAATATAGTACGAGAACCAACCCCTGTAGGGTTCCTAGGCACACACTAGAGGTCTCACAAGTGATCAAACATGGCCAATTTAAATTTTACAGGTGCCGAGAAACCCTAATATGGATCGTTAACTAGATGTATAGGTGATGCGATGCAAATAAACGAATTTATAGCTAAAGGGAAGGGGCTACAACCTTTGTAGATCCGGTCCTCCATCTCCATGGCTCCATGATGAAGTCCCCTCACTGTCCAAGTCGAATCCATGACTCTAGCATCGGCTCATCGGAGAAATGGGCGGGCTAGGTCGTCGACTTCGATGCCGAAGATGTTCTACGTCGAGGCAACTCAAGATCAAGCTCCAACTTCACCAAGCCATGAAACTTGTGAAAAAAACACCCTATACTACTTGGCAAGAGGTAGAGGATGAAGAAAAAGTAAGTGGGTTCACTTTGGAATTGGATTTCTCACTCATTTTCACAAGTTGCCATTGATGGAGGTAAGCTTTCTTCATTTGTTGAAGAAGAAGATGATGATGATGAAGAAAGAATATGATAAGTTATTTTTAAAAAAGAAAATAATATGAATACTTATCATATACAAACCATGATTAGGTGTAGAGAATAGACTATGGTTAGGTGGAATGGTTAGGGTTAAGCATGAGACAAATATGGTGGACTTGTTCAAAGCTTCATGAAGCTTCAACAAGCAAACAAAGAAAGCCACCATATCTTATTTATCTTTCCAAAATGAAAAAATAAATAAATAAATGAATAAGAAAAATGTAAACCCTAACCATTAACTTAACCATGGTTTAATTCTTTACACAAACCCAAGTGAGCATGTATCATCAAACATGATACAAACAAGTGCACAAAAGTATATCACATATACAACTTGTGAACTTCAAGTGAGAAAATCCATTTAAAGTGAACCAATACTAGTTAAGGCAAAGTAATATATCAAATATACAATTATACATTAAATCATTAAATCAACACTTGATTTAACGATCCGGTCGTATCGCATATAACCGACTAATATCCAATGTATCGGCTTATCGAATCAATCCTTGATTCGATAACTAGGTTATATCGCATACAACCATTCGACACATTCATCGCGAGAAAGAAATACGGTATCACATACACGCATTATTCTCGGTCCCACACATATCTCATATGCGCTCCTATTTCGTTTCGCTTGAGCCAGGAAACCTCTGTGTAGGACTCTAAAGACTCGTCAATACGCCGGCAGCAGGTGATGATCATATCAAACACCCACAAGCCGCAAGCGGTCTGCTAAACGTAACGTCCACCCAGGTATTGAGCGATCATAAGATCGACGAGCAAGCCCGCTCACACTCCTGTGAATCCAACCAGTAACACTTACCGTACAGTCCGGTCTGTTCGTCTGATATGTTGCATATCTCGCCTAGGGGTGGTAAACGTCAGACCCTAGTAGCTTGATAAGTCATGCCGACGTAGGGTCCATAACATTCATGAAACTACTGATAACTCTTACCAGTATATCACTGCAACCCTAGCCAGGGATTTCCTGTTATGGCCAGTCGAGCATAGCGCAACATCAACCCCCAATACCGGGAGAGACGAATCCCCTCCTATCGCTCATTGCCTCCATGTGAATCGGGACTGTACCCAAAAACCACCTGTTTGCTCGACTCAGTAAAACTGTGGTAGGGTGGAAATCAAAGCACAGTGGGAGACACACAAGACTCTATGACGATCTCGGGTCAACAGACTAAGCTGTACCAGTGTCACCAAAGAACTGCCATCTGACGTGAGGTATAATACCATCTGGGAGTTCTCGGCGAGTCCGTTCAGTGTACCCATTCTCCACTGAGCACCCGTATACCATCTCTGATGTCAAACACCAATGGATATGGGATCATCCATCGCCCATCACATGGGTCGAGAAGATATACGCTAGTCTACTCTGGAATATCGATGCCCCGTCTCGATATTCCCACGACTAGGAACATTGAAGGATGTACTCATGGACTACCCAGGCCCCACTAGTATGATCTGCATCATAGTCCTGGAAGTCAAGTACACATCCTAAGGGCTTTATCAACATGTAACAGAGAGACAGAAAGTATACATGTTAAGATAAAGAGCAACCAGATAGCGTACTATCATGTCGAGCAAGAAAGTCCTACCTATATATGACCCAGCATCCACTACAATATACATCCAATGTACAGTAATGGCCTCTAGGGCATACATATAACTAACAATCTCCCACTTGCACTAGGGCCATCTGTAACAGTGGTTGCAGTATCACATACTCAACCATCCCATATAAGTCTCTCTCTGGGAAAAAGCCTTTGTGAGTGGATCCGCCGTGTTGTCTTCTGAGTCTACTCTCCTAACCTTGATCACCTTGGAGATCATCTATCTCTACGATCATGTGATGCTGCCTCAGAATATGTCTGGGTCGCTGATGGGACCAGGGTTCCTGGGCCAAAGCCACACTTCCATTGTCATACAATGGTAGGAACCTAGTTCATCTTATGAACCAATATACACCCAAACTGCCTCTTTGGTAGTATCTTTAATAGCGACGTTACCAGCCTTTATCGTCTAGTTTGTCACGGTATCTAGCTTGGAACTCTTCCAACATACCGTCCCTTTACTGAGGGTAGAGACAATGCCTGTGACTGACATTCAGTCGTCTTTATCACCCTGGATCCCTTCCAGTGATTCTCCCCAAGATCGATTGATACCATCTCACTACATCTAGTGAGAATCCTAGCATCCAATTGCATCTATCTCATAGATGAAAACTCAGGATTTAGGAGGTATCACTTTGATCCTATTAGAGAATCCTTGTGATAAGCGGAGAATGACCGAGCGTAGTACAGGAAACTCTTTTCCTATCAAGAGTATGTTGTCCACGTACAATACGAGGATAACCACCTTATTCTCTACTACCGTTTTGTATATACAAGGTTCATCTACTATTTTGATGAAGTCAAACACTTTGACTACCACATCAAAACAGACGTTCCAACTCCGCGATGCCTGCTTTATTATGTAAAGCAACTAGCACACGTTTCCACTGCTCCTACTGTTTACGAAGCCCTCTGGCTGTGTTCTTATAGACGTTCTCTTCTAAATCATTATTTAGAGAAGTAGTCATGGCACCCAACCACCAGATATCGTAGTCATGGTATGTAGCAATGGCAAGTAGGATCTGGATGGACTTAAGCATAGTCCCCTGAAAAGATTTCATCATTATCCACGCTTGGTCGATGACGGAAAACTTTAACAAGTCTAGCTTTGAAAATCTCAACCTTTCCATCTACACCAAGTAATCTTCTCAAGATATACTTGCTCCTGATGGGGATTTAACCCTTCAGATATAGCAGCCAAAGTCCATACTTTGCTGGTGTACATGGATTCCATCTCAGATTGCTAAGCATTCAGCCATTCTTACAGACTCCCTACTCTCGATGGCCTGCTCGAAACTAGTTAGGTCATCATCTCATGATGTAATCCTCGCTCCCACTGTCATCGAGAAACCGAAGTGTCTCTCATGCAGGTGAGGAACCCTACCAGATCGGCGGAGAGGCTAAGGTTCATCGGGGATTATTGAATCCTTTGGTTCTGTCAAATCATTAGCAGTTTTGTACAGCTGGAACCTTTCCAGTTCTACAGAACTGTCCTTGCCTCGATCTTGTTCGGATTTTGCTTTAGACATAGGCCAAACAACCCCAAATCTTAACTAACTTAAGAAATAGGCTCTTCACATACCATATCTCATATGGAGTGGTAGGCAGCGATCTGATTCGAACCTAATTCAATAGATATGCAGCTTCTCAAGTGCACAACCCCAAAATGAAATAGGTAACTCAGTAGTACTCATCATAGAGCACACTATATCATATAGGGTGTGATTGCTCCGCCCCGATATACCATCGTGCTATGGTGTATACGGAGGAGTAATGCTGAGAGAGAATCTCACTCTCCTTTAGAATAGTCCAGGAATTCCATGCACAAGTATTCTCCTCCCTGATCTCATCATAGGACATAATACTTATACCCTTATTGGTTCTCTACTTCTAACTTATATTCTGTGAATATCTCAAAAGGTTCGGACTTGTGTTTCAGCAGGAACATATGACTGAATCTTGAGAGATCATCAGAGAATGTAATGAAGTACAAAGAACCGGTCCTGGCATGTGTAGACAGGGGACCTTTATACATCAACATGCATCATCCCAAGAGTTCACCAACTCTTTCTCTGTTTCCAATAAACAGAGCTGGTGTCATTATATCTTTGTGACATGACTGGCAAGTTTCACAAGATGTAAATTCAAACTGATTTAAATATGCATCTACATGTAACTTCAGCTAGTCGGGTCGCATTGATATGACCTAGTCTACAATGCCTCAAGAGGGATTCGTTCATTGCTGAACTCTTCCTCTTGTGTGTGTTCTGTATACTAAAAACTGTAGTTTGATTTAGAACATCAATGCTTTTAGATAACGTGCCTGAACCGATCAACTTTTGATATAGGAAATGTTCAAAACATTATCCAACATACAAAATTTTATCGTTTCTTTACTAATAAAGAGACAGATATGATTTTGTATATCAGGTTCGGTATCTAATAGTATTTGTTCAGAATTAATGTATTGGTAATACAGGGTGACAGTGACCAACAGACTTGGCTGCAACACTTGCCCCGTTTTCTGTCTCATGAAACTTATCACCCGTTCTCAGTTTTCTACCCTTTTATAGCCCTATGTAACAGATTACATATCTGGGATCCTGATCCTGTATCAAATACCCAGGATTCAGAGGATACTGAGAAACAGTTCTTTGTAATGAACACACCCGAAGAAGATGCATCATATGCACTTTCTTCGTTTGGACGGTATAGGAATTCTGATATTCCCCTATTTCCTGCTCTGTCTTATAACAATTATAAGTTGGAGCGGGACCAACGTTCCCCAGCTCAGTATAACAAGCGGGTTCGGTCAATATCCGTACTATTATCTTGATTAAGGCGTGATATGGTCGCTACCTGGAGAGAGAGAAAAGAAAACACTCTGCGTGTACTCTTGCAAGGTTAGATTGGTTATATATTTTATCTAATCAGGATGGCTCCCACTGGTTTTATCAAATCTTCCTTCAAACCTTAAAAGGAAAGACTAGCCGGGATTAATTACACTCTACAAGTTCACCAATCTTTCAGCCAGGCCAGTGTCGGTACTTTGAGGGAGGTTCCCCGTGCTTTCGCATGGACCTAATTACAGTAAACCTCGTTTTCCCAGAGGCGTAACCCCGTTGACACCTTTCTTGACACCTACTTGATCGGCTAATTGCAAAATGCAAAACTCTCCCAGGAGTAACAATTACTCGCAGTGGGTATCGGGATCCAACTATCACATAGAAGGTAAGCAATCTCATTGCAAATTTCAACACTTGAAACTCCCGATAATGATTTTTACCCATAGCACCTATGACCTTGGCTAAGGTCAACAAATCATAGGTACTAGTAAAGTTCTACCCGTCATTTCATGATTAATTAGACCCACCCACATGACCCTTGGCTAAGGTCAATAAAGCCACATGACTGTCCTAACTAATCGCATCATATGCTGTGTAGGAAGACATCACTTAGCTACCGCACACTACGCCTCGGCTATGGTCGACAAACGTAGCACGAATACTAAGTACTCTACTTCCTAAAATGACGGAGGGTTGCGAATGGTTTTTGTGAAAACCTTTAACGCTTTGAACTTGATCTCGTTGCGGAATCAAATGGTTTTTAAATGGAATGTTTTTTAGGCTTTTCTAGTTTTGCTAAAGGGGTCACTTCTGGTGAAGGGATCGTCGGCCCTTTCCTCGTCGAATGAGGTGCGGGATATATCATATATATCACTGTGCAAAGCAGAAACTATAGAAGCAATCAAAAGACAAACCGAGGGTTGTAGCATCTGCCAGTTATTGCTAAAGGAGTCACTCCCGGTGAAGGGATCTCGGTCCTTTCCTCATCGAATAATGTGCAGGATGTTCTATAATGAACACCGCGATGCAAAGCAAGAACTGTAGCTACCTGTTTTATTTTGAAATTCGTTTCCACAACATCAATTAGGTTTATTTTCTTTCATTAATCTCATTAATGAATATCCCATCATTTAAATCCACCTAAACATCACAGATAAATATAACGTACGCTTATGCCATCCGCATTCGCCTCGATATCCCGTCTGCACCGTTAGGTTAGGTAACTAACGCCAGAGCGGGGCAGGGCTAGTGCGGGTGCAAAACATAAGCAACGTCTATATAATATATCATATATACTATATACTATATCTATCTGAATAAATCACATGATCACATCACAGATAACGCAGCAGAAGAATCATATGAAATATTGGATATACTAGGACGTCCATGTTTTCAATACGAGACAGCAAAAAACACGGATTCCACGGTCGCGATGAATAGCCAAACCCACACCCCTAGACCCCTACGAGAGCGGCAAGCAACCCTACCAATTCTAGGGTTAGGAGACCCGGACTCGAATCCTCGAGATGGTCTCCCACTGGACCCCAGAACCCGGTTACTTGTGCTCCCCTCCTTGGGTCTATCCTAGTGCGGAAAAATAAATAATATACAAATGGTGACATCATCCGCAACCTGGAAGTGCCCCAATAAAAGAATATTACATACAAGTTTTTACATGAATGAAAATGAAAAACACTCATCTCACATAAAAAACTCCCGGCTATTCAAACACGACGATCCAATATAACATATCCAGCAACACATAACATCACATGTCATCAACGTAAGTAAATATGCGCATCCCAATTGTCGTTGACATATAGCAACGAAACCGGCGATATCACATATTACACTTACGGTCACAGAAAAGAAAATGTAAAACTACAACAGTTGGAATCCGCAACCTGTATAGACATCGCATGCCTAATCAAATGAATTCCTTAGACATCGCATGCCTAACAATTATAAACCCCGCATTTTAGTCTCATTATCGAAAACTCTTTTCAATATCAAGTCGGGCAATTCAACAAGATTCCCGACATTTTGATCGAATGCTCGTCGCAAACTTTAGTAGGCGGCCGCACCCCCGACGCCGTCGACGAAGTGCACCAAGGCGGAACACCGCTGCTGCGAGCACCCGAACGGATGCTTTCGGCAACGGGGTTCTCCTACAGTCACTTGGTCGGGGCTATAGGGCGAGGCCGTCTATTAAGTTTACCCGGCGAGTATCCGCGTACACTACGTGATTGCGACGCACTTTTGATCACATCAAAATTCCGTGGCAACCGATCAAATGAGACTAAACTGCTATGTTTATAACATTCATTCAGTTATCTCATAACTGCTTGTGAATTCCAATTATTGTATCACATTCCGGATAAGATAGAAAATGTTAAACTTTCCGATCGAACAATCGAACACCCAGGTTTTCCAAAAACAGCTCAACACATGAAATAAGTTCAAAGACATTCACTTCGTGCCTCAGTACCAACGGTCCAGCCGTAGAAGGGTCAAGCCAACGCCTCACATGTGGCACACCGTACTGTCCCAAACCCTAAGGTTCAAAGGGCAGTTCAAGACGGTCGCATAATCGAGTTAAGGTTTGTTGTCTTCTAGAGGGTCCATCGCATTACTTGCATTACTTAGAATGTTATTAAACCACGGAAAGATCCAACATTTGGAAATTTCCTGACAGGGGAAAAAGTGGGTATTTATATCCGATCGAACTTTTTAACATTTTTGGAAATTATCCGGAAAACACATAGACAAAGTTTGAAATTTTCGATCGAATCAATGAAGCTCCAAAACACCCTAGAATATTCAACTCTTGAATAAATATTAAAAAATCCCAGAAAATCCAGAACCAAAAAATAGGAATTACTGTGCAAAAATTGAAGATTTATCTCATAATGTGGCCGCGGAACCGCCGCAGGAGCCAAGCTTCTGCCGCGGTTCCGCCGCGCTTTAGAAGCATCTTTAGGAAATTTTTGCACCGTAATTCTTATAATTCCCTGCTGAATTTTTTAAGAATTTTTAATCTGGAAAAAACCCAGTTTTTGAAAAAAGTCCAGAGAGCATTTTGGAATTTGGGTTTCGGTTCGATCGGACTTCAAACTCCGTCTACGCATCGCCTAAGGCTCTAGCTAGGCTCTGATACCACTGTTGGTCAGGCAGCCACCCCATCCAATAGGGTCACCGTGGCACCAACGGGTCCCTCAACAGCTACTTTTTACGCATGCCCCTCGCGAGGACTACAACCCGCCGGAACACCTTCCGGTCTCGGGACACCCTGGGGGTAAGAGCCTATACTTCGCCATACTGTCACACAGTGAGAACCCCCCATAGGTCGACATCCAATGCCTAGTAGCTCTGATACCGCTGTAGGGTTCCTAGGCACACACTAGAGGTCTCACAAGTGATCAAACATGGCCAATTTAAATTTTACAGGTGCCGAGAAACCCTAATACGGATCGTTAACTAGATGTATAGGTGATGCGATGCAAATAAACGAATTTATAGCTAAAGGGAAGGGGCTACAACCTTTGTAAATCCGGTCCTCCATCTTCATGGCTCCGTGATGAAGTCCCCTCGCTGTCCAAGTCGAATCCATGACTCTAGCATCGGCTTCATCGGAGAAATGGGCGGGCTAGGTCGTCGACTTCGATGCCGAAGATGATCTACGTCGAGGCAACTCAAGATCAAGCTCCAACTTCACCAAGCCATGAAACTTGTGAAGAAAACACCCTATACTACTTGGCAAGAGGTAGAGTATGAAGAAATAGGAAGTGGGTTCACTTTGGAATTGGATTTCTCACTCATTTTCACAAGTTGCCATTGATGGAGGTAAGCTTTCTTCATTTGTTGAAGAAGAAGATGATGATGATGAAGAAAGAATATGATAAGTTATTTTTAAAAAAGAAAATAATATGAATACTTATCATATACAAACCATGGTTAGGTGTAGAGAATAGACTATGGTTAGGTGGAATGGTTAGGGTTAAGCATGAGACAAATATGGTGGACTTGTTCAAAGCTTCATGAAGCTTCAACAAGCAAACAAAGAAAGCCACCATATCTTATTTATCTTTCCAAAATGAAAAAATAAATAAATAAATGAATAAGAAAAATGTAAACCCTAACCATTAACTTAACCATGGTTTAATTCTTTACACAAACCCAAGTGAGCATGTATCATCAAACATGATACAAACAAGTGCACAAAAGTATATCACATATACAACTTATGAACTTCAAGTGAGAAAATCCATTTAAAGTGAACCAATACTAGTTAATGCAAAGTAATATATCAAATATATAATTATACATTAAATCATTAAATCAACACTAGATTTAACGATCCGGTCATATCGCATATAACCGACTAATATCCAATGTATCGGCTTATCGAATCAATCCTTGATTCGATAACTAGGTTATATCGCATACAACCATTCGACACATTCATCGCGAAAATGAAATACGGTATCACATACACGCATTATTCTCGGTCCCGCACATATCTCATATACGCTCCTATTTCATTTCGCTTGAGCCAAGAAACCTCTATGTAGGACTTTAAAGACTCGTCAATACGCCGGCAGCAGGTGATGATCATATCAAACACCCACAAGCCGCAAGCGGTCTGCTAAACGTAACGGCCACCCGGGTATTGAGCGATCAGAAGATCGACGAGCAAGCCCGCTCACACTCCTGTGAATCCAACCAGTAACACTTACCGTACAGTCCGGTCTGTTCGTCTGATATGTTGCATATCTCGCCTAGGGGTGGTAAACGTCAGACCCCAGTAGCTTGATAAGTCATGCCGACGTAGGGTCCATAACATTCGTGAAACTACTGATAACTCTTACCAGTATATCACTGCAACCCTGGCCAGGGATTTCCTGTTATGGCCAGTCGAGCATAGCGCAACATCAACCCCCAATACCGGGAGAGACGAATCCCCTCCTATCGCTCATTGCCTCCATGTGAATCGGGACTGTACCCAAAAACCACCTGTTTGCACGACTCAGTAGAGCCGTGGTAGGGTGGAAATCAAAGCACAGTGGGAGACACACAAGACTCTATGACGATCTCAGGTCAACAGACTAAGCTGTACCAGTGTCACCAAAGAACTGCCATCTGACGTGAGGTATAATACCATCTGGGAGTTCTCGGCGAGTCCGTTCAGTGTACCCAGTCTCCACTGAGCACCCGTATACCATCTCTGATGTCAAACACCAATGGATATGGGATCATCCATTGCCCATCACATGGGTCAAGAAGATATACGCTAGTCTACTCTGGAATATCGATGCCCCGTCTCGATATTCCCACGACTAGGAACATTGAAGGATGTACTCATGGACTACCCAGGCCCCACTAGTATGATCTGCATCATAGTCCTGAAAGTCGATTACACATCCTAAGGGCTTTATCAACATGTAACAGAGAGACAGAAAGTATACATGTTAAGATAAAGAGCAACCAGATAGCGTACTATCATGTCGAGCAAGAAAGTCCTACCTATATATGACCCAGCATCCACTACAATATACATCCAATGTACAGTAATGGCCTCTAGGGCATACATATAACTAACAACCCCTCTGTCCTAATGGACACTGGACAACATACAATACTCTGTATAAGTCCCCTGAGTCGAATAACTCAAACCCTGTGTGTCGTAGGTTGAAAACTGTACTTCTGGTTAAGAAGAATTACACCGCTGTTTAATGCTCCTTACCTAACCATCCACTGATATAGGTAAATGTCATAGACATAATTTCAAAAAGTTATATCTCACTCTATAAAAATAGACGTACAGATATGTCAATTTGAAATTGATGCATAACAACGGATATTCAAAACCAAATATTTGCCATCCGGCAAACAACCCAGGCGATTTTCTCGAATATCTCCAATTACAACGAATCCCGATATAATGAGGATGATCACCCAATTCCCAATAACTTACTCCCACTCATCATCTGTAAAACCATACAGATGTGAGAATCATACCTGGTAAATACATACCCTGGAGCAAGGGCTAATTGGGAAATCAGTTTTCTTTTAACAGTACACAGTGAAACTGAAACATTGAAATGTTTCGTAGGAGTATCCGGGTATTCCTAGTAATGCCTCTTCCATTATCCAGATTCACAACTGTAACCGTATATTTCTTTGACATCTCTCCAAATCCCTTCATATGTCTTTAGTCATTACCTTTTGTACACCCTCTTAGGCTAAATGGTTTTCTTCCTTCCCTACCGTTCGGCACCAGCCTATGGTTTGGAAGAAGACTATCCAATAAGCATAATGGGTGTACTGTCCTAATCCTAGGAGCACTCGTAACCCGAGAGAAGGTAAAGATAAAAGACAACTGAATAAAACCTTATTCCTATTTCTCCTGAACCGGAATCTATCCCCGAACTGGAACAAGTTCCTTTCGAGTTCGTATATAACCATACGATGGAATATCCAATAAACTGTGGATCTTCGTAGTGATACGGAGTGTTCTGGAGAAATACAAAGGTGGTGTAGGATTGGCGAAGAAATACTTGGTTTGGTCGTGAATAGCAGTCGCAATTTACTTTGCCCTCTTACTAATCCCTTTATTTGTCTTTACTTAATACCTTCTGTACACCGTTTAGGCTAAATGGTTTTCTTCATTCCCTACCGTTCGGCACCTGCCTATGGTTTGGAAGAAGACTATCCGATTAGCATAATAGGTGTACCGTCCTAATCCAAGGAGCACTCGCGACCTGAGAGAAGGTAAAAGGAAAAAATGACTGAATAGTCCTATTCATTTTCTCCAGAACCAGAAACCATCCTCGAACAAATTCCTTCGAGTTCGTATATAACCATACGATGGTTTTATCCAATGGAAATGGATGTTCGTAATAATACGGGGTGTCCTGGAGAAAAAGGGTAAGAGTAAGAGTGGCAATGAGGTATCCAACTCAGACAATCCAAAAGCCAGTGTTTTAAGAAGGTTCGGTTAATTTGGTCACTGAGTCGTAGTCAAGGGTCGGGTCATGGTCGCTGCCAAAGAGAGAGAGAGAAAAGAAACACTCAGCGTGCACTCTAACCTAGATCAGAATGGTTATCACTTTATCTAATCAGGAAACCTCCCACTGTAACGTCAAATTCTCCTCCAAACCTGAAAGAAGAATTAGTCGGGATCATCCGAGGAGTAAACTACTCATCAGTGGGAATCGGGATCCAACTATCATCGCATGATAACGTGATGGAATCCACTCACGTTATCACACTCCAGAAGGTATGCGCATATCTGGCAAGTTTCAGTTTCTTTAGAAACTCCCGATATGATTTTTACCCCATGCTCTTATGACCTTGACTAAGGCCAACAAATCATAAGTCACATGTCAAGTTCTACCCGTCATTGTCTAGGTTAATTTGAACCCACCCATACAAGCCCTTGACTAGGTCCAACAAGGCTGTACGACTGTCCCAAACCAACGCATCTATCTATGCAACAGAAAAGTAACAAATAGCTACCATACACTATGCCTTGACTAAGGCCAACAAATATAGCATGAATACTAAGTGCTACCCGTCTGAAATGATGGAGGACTACGAATGGTTTTTGGCGAAAACCTTTAACGTAATGAACTTGATATCGTTGAAGGAACCGGATAGCTTTTTATAAAAATATAGTGGCGAAAACCTTTGCTAAAGAGGTCACTCCAGGTGAAGGGAACTTGGCTCTTTCCCCGTAGAATGAGGTGCAGGATATTCCAACTGAATAGCACGATGCAAAGCAAAAGTAAACGACTATAGTGAAGTTATTACCCTGACGCAAACTTCTGTCCAAGGGGTCACTCCCGGTGAAGGGATCTCGTCCCTTGCCTCGTCGACTGAGGTGCTGGATATTCATAACCGAATACCACTGTGCAAAACAAAAAAGAACGTCCTTGCAATAACAGCTTTTTGAAAAGTGTTCCAACAACATCAGAATAGCTTTGTTTAGCTTGCATTGATCTGAATCAACGCAGTCCCATCAATTGATCACACCACAAAAGAACGAAAATAATGATGTACGTATATGCCATCCGCATTCGCCACTGGGTCCCGTCATCACCCATTAGGTTACTTAACTAATGACAGAGCGGGGACTGGACTAGCGCGGATGCAAAACATATACAACATCTGCTAGTATATATATCAATATATAATAATCGCTCAAGGCGTTATAAAATGCAACATCACAGAAATGTAATAAGCATCACAGAACAATACAGATATCTGGGATCCCCGGGTTTCATAGAGCCGCTACTAAAACCCGACGTTCCCCTGGTCGTGTGGATAGCCTGTGCAATGAAAACCTAGACCCCTACGGGCGCGGAAAGTTACCCGCCAAAACCTGAAGCGAGGCAGCCCCCTTCAACAACGTGAATGGACCACCCAGCACTTCACAGAATCCGGTAACTTGAGCACCCCTCCTTAGGTCAACCTATACCCCCTACGAGTGCAGGGAATAGCCCGCCAATTCTAGAGTGAAGCCCCCTCCGTCTCAAAGCCATGAGATGCGGGCCCGTTGCCCTCTAGAACCCGGCTATCCGTGCACCACTCCGCGGGGTAATCTTAGTACAGAAAGTAAAATATATACAACGGGTGCATCAACCTCAGCCCGGTCGTGCCCTAAAAGAATAATATACAAATATGCAGTGACGACAGTCCACATGTCGGACGCTCGCCCCGCAATATCAAATGTACATATACAACCAAACTGTACTACCATTGCATCCAGGCTATCCACCACGACAAAACCGCAACATCACAGCACAACACAGAACATCAACGTGAATGTCACGTTCGCAAATCCGTCTAAAATAACTATAGCAATTAGACAGGATTTACCGATCAAATGACATTCACGGTCGCAGATATAATGTAAATACTGTGAACTAACATGTTTAAAATTTTCGATCGACAAAAATTCCCGAAGTGGGCCCCAAGTACAATACTCAGTACACAAAATAAAACTGGGCCCAAACAGAATATACCAAAAACCCCAATTCCAACACAGAGAACACTGTACAAAATTTGGTGCACAGAAGAGACAAAGTGGCGGCGGAACCGCGGCAAAAGCATGGGTTTGGCCGCGGTTCAGCGGCCGAACAGTAACCGTATACGACCAAATTTTTACAGAATTCTTAGAATCGCCTGCACGTATTTCTGCAATGTACCAAATAATTTTTCGAGCGCAAATAAAATTCGATAGAAAGTGCATATTTGAAATGGTGGTTTTTGGAAATTTCGTTCGATCGAGTTCTAAACACGTTAGAGCAAGCTAGAAAAGGTTAATGGCGTGGCTCTGATACCATGTAAGTCTACGGTAGCGCCCCGGCCGTCTGTCCGAGGCCAAAATGCGGAAACTAAAACTTTTCTTAACTTGTAAACCGGCGCTACCGCATACTAAAAACCCGGATCGGACCATTAACCTACTACTAGCTAACAAGAGAAAGGGTAGAGAGGCTATACCGAGCGATCCGTGTCCTTCGGTCTTCGGCCACCATCCCAAGCTCCCCGCGGCAACTCCGGTCTTCATCTCCTCGTCGGAAAGGGCACCACATCGAGAAGTCTTTTTACGAGCTCCCGCTTCGTCCGAAGCAACTCGGGCACGAAGTGTGCTAGCCGACGTGCCCAAGGTTGAAGTAGAGTATGTTGTGATCATTTTTTCTCTTGCATCCATGAGCTTGGATGGAGGTTAGAGATGATGCCATTGGAGGAAGATAATGAGCTAGAGGAAGAAGAAGAAGAGGTTTCTTTCTTTTCTTTTTCTTTTCTTTCTTTCATATGATGAAAAATGAGAGAGAGTGTAGAATAATATGAGAGCTCACCTATACATGGCAGCCCCTCTCTCTCTCCTCTCATCATATCAACAAAAAACAATCACTAATATGACATATTTTCACAAAAAAGAGACCTTGAGTCATGATACAAGTCCATGTCACATTAATGCATGTCATGATGAAAATCTAGCTCATTATTTCCAAAAGCAAACATTAATCCAAATGTTTGCCACAACAAAAAGATCCGGCAACATCTAAAGTAAACTCGTGATGGATCACAAGGATACCCCTCACCTGTATATACATACCTGCATCCGCATTCCGACTGAATACGAATGCGATGAGACTAAAGTAATCCAAAAAATCTAATACTAGGATCCGGCTTAAACCAAAGCCCACTAGTATGATCCGTCCGATCATGATCCGTGCAATACCGCACGTATAAGATCGAACCCAGCCATATATCATACGGCCCCTACAACGTTTCGCCCGAAACTTGAGAAACTGTCTGTGGGGCACTCTAAAGACTCGTCAATACTTTAGCTGTGGATTTAACCACTAGCACATCAGAGGTATTAGCCGTACGTAACGGGCTACCAGGTATTGACCAAAAGGGACGTCGATGAGCAAACTCATCCTGACACCCTTCTGAGCCTGTCAGTGACAATATCCGTACAGTCCGGTCCGTTCGTCTATGAGCATCGCATGGCGGGCCTAGGGGGTTGGTAAAATTCAGACCCCCAAAAGCGGTAGAAGTTGTGTCGGAGTGTAGCCCAGAACACCCTGAGATACTACTGGAATACCTACCAGTAAATCTCCTGCCTTGGCCAAGGACTTCGTGTAATGGCTCTCCTAGACACAGCGCGACCTCACCCCTAATACTGGGAGAGACGAACCCCTGCAGATCCGCTCACTGCCTCCATGTGGCTCGGGACTGTACCCAACTAAAACCTGTTTGCACGACTCCTTTGAGCCGTGGTAGGGTAGTAATCAAAGCACAGTGGGAACTCACACGAGACGAATGACGATCTCAGGTCGATGAACTAACCTGTACACATGTCACCAGGGAACTGCTATCTGACGTCTGGTATAATCCCAAATAGCAGGTTCCCGGCGAGTCCTGTCCGGTGTACTCATAACCCAATGAGCACCTGTATACATCTTAGGTGAACCAACTGACACCAGTGGCTTATGAGACCGGCCACCGCCCCTCATCGGGGTCTCGACTGTATACACTAGTCTACTCCGGAGTATCGATGCCCTGTCTCGAATACTCCCACGATTAGGGACCACTTTAAGGATGTGCTTATAGACCCCAGCTCCCATGTATATGATCGCCATCATACTGCTGGCCGTCAAGCAAGAATCCTAAGGGCTCTACCAACGTGCAATAGTGACCTGTAAGGTCACCTGAAGCAGCACACGATGATAAAGATAAACCAGATAGCATACTATCATCTTGAGTAAGACTGTCCTACCGGCATAGGTCCTCCCTCAATCATTGCAATCACGTGCCTGTGATCCAATAATTGACTCTGAGGGCACTATATCGAATAGGATGATCTCATATCCATTGGTGTTTGACATCAGAGAAGGTATACGGGTGCTCAGTGGAGATGTTGGATATAGTGCCCTCAAAGTCAATTATTGGATCGCAGGCACGTGATTGTAATGATTGCGGAGGACCTATACCGGTAGGACAGTCTTACTCGAGATGATAGTATGCTATCTGGTTTGCTTTTATCAGTCGTGTACAGGTTCAGGTGACTGATCACTGTTACACTTTGATAGAGCCCTTAGGATCTTGCTTTACTACCAACAGTATGATGGCGATCATATACGTGAGAGTTGGGTGGTTTATAAGCATATCCTTAATTGTGGTCCCTAGTCGTGGGAGTTTCGAGACAGGGCATCGATACTCTGGAGTAGACTAGTGTATACAGTCGAGACCCCGACGAGGGGCGGTGGCCGGTCTCGCAAGCCACTGATGTGAGTTGGATCACCTAAGATGTATACAGGTGCTCATTGGGTTATGAGTACACCGGACAGGACTCGTCGGGAACCTGCTGGTACCTATCGTCAGATAGCAGTTCCCTGGTGACATGTGTACAGGTTAGTTCATCGACCTGAGGTCGTCATTTGTCTCGTATGAGTTCCCACTGTGCTTTGATTTCTACCCTACCACGGCTCAAAGGAGTCATGCAAACAGGTATTTTTTGGGTACAGTCCCGAGCCACATGGAGGCAAGTGAGCGGATCGGCAGGGGATTCGTCTCTCCCGGTATTGGGGGTGAGATCGTGCTGTGTCTAGGAGAGCCATTACACAAAGTCCACGGCCGTAGCAGGAGATTTACTGGTAGGTACTCCAGTAGTATCTCAGGGTGTTTTTTGGGCTACACTCCGACACGACTTATACTGCTATTGGGGGTCTGACGTTACTAGCCCCCTAGGCCGATATGCGATACTCATAGACGAACGGACCGAACTGTATATACATTGTCACTGTTAGGCTCAGTAGGGTTTCCGGATGAGTTCGCTCATCGGCCTCCCTTGAGGTCAGTACATGGGCAGCCGTTACGCACACCTAGTGCCGCTGACGGCTTGTGGTTAAACCCACTGCCAGGGTACTGACGAGTCATTAGAGTCCCCCACAGATAGTTTCCCAAGTTCGGACGAAACGTTGTAGAGGCTGTATGGTTTTATGGCAGGGTTCGGAAAATGCACGTGCGTTTACGCACGTGTCATATTTCGGACAGATGATACTGGTGGGCTTTGGTTTAAACGGATCCGAGTATTATATTGAGTAGATATAATATTTTTGTCTCAGTTGCATTTGTATTCGGTCGTAATACAAATACGGGTATATTTATACAGTTACGGGGTTGTCCTGAAATTCATTTCAGGATCGCTTTTGGAAGTTGCCAATTTTCAGTCTCCAGTTTCCAGTTTCCAGTTTCCGTATTTGACATTCGGTTAAATGCGGATTTATCTTTTCTTTATTGGGTGAGTCATAGTTGTAGATGGTTCTAGAATAGGTGACTAGATTCATGTATCTTTCTTAGCATTTATTGTAATGGTGACTAGGTTTAATAGTCATCATTTATGCATTAATTGTTCTTTGTGACTCATGCTTTTTCATTTATGGTTATGATAAGCTTCATGTTTATGGTCACCCTCCTTCCTTGCTCCTACACTCACCTCACCACCTACATATTGTGGCCGGCCCCTCTTTGTGAGGTGTGAGATTGATTTCATTTGGGAAAAGAATAAAGTTTTGGATGTATGGAAATTTCATAGTTGATTTCTCATTCCATTTCATTTCGAGTGGCAACTTCATTAACCGTTCGTCCACGGCTTTGGACGAAGTGAGACAAAGTATTCTACTCATTCTCTACATCAATCTTGGTCATCTATTTTAGCAAACTTGATGACCGAGTTGCCTCGAGTCAGAGGCGGGAGCCCGTTTAAAGATCCGTTGACGTGGTGCCACCTGGACGAGGAGATCGAAGATCGACGAGATCGGAGCAGCCGCAACCATGCGTGGGATGATGGTTAAAGAATGAAGGACTCGGATCGTTCGGTATAACCTTTCTACCCTCTTTGTAGTTTGTTAGTTTAGCAATAATGGCAGATCCGGGTTTTAATATACGATAGCGCCAGTTAAAAAGTTTTTGTTCCGCATTTGGCGTCTCTAGACGGCCGGGGCGCTACCGTAGACTTACAGTGGTATCAGAGCCTCACCATTATGCTTTACTAACTTGTGCTAACGCGTTTAAAACATCGATCGGACCGAATTTCAAAAACTATAATTTTTCAGTGTTAAAGTTTCTGTTGATTTTAAATCTGGTCTAAAAATCATTTTGACCATACCAGAAAATTAAGCAGGCTTTTTATAGAACACTGCAGAAAAACGACCCACTGTTTCGACCATACGGCCGCAGAAACACTGTCAACTCCATGCTTTGACCGCGGAACCGCGACCGTCTTGGTGAATCAATGGGTAATTTTTCTTCTGGAGTTTCTACATGATAAATTGTGGTTTCTGGTACTGTTCTTTTGGGCCCAGATTTTGTTACTGTACAGCAGATGTACGTGGGGCCCACTTCGTGAAATTTAGTCGATCGAAATTTAAACATGTTAGTTTACAGTAATTATATTATATCTCCGACCGGGAATGTCATTTGAGCGGTAAATTGCGTCTAATTGCTATAGTCCTTTTAGACGGATTTGCGAACGTGACATTCGCGTTGATGTTCTGTATTGTCCTGTGATGTTGCGGATTTGTCGTGGTGGATAGCAGTGTGCAATGGTAGTGCAGTTTGAATTTATTTGTACATTTGATATTGCGGGGCGAGCGACCAATATGTGGACTGCCGTCTCTGCCTGTTTGTATAATATTCTTTTGGGGCACGACCGGGCTGAGGTCGATGTACCCGTTGTACATATTTTTCATTTCTGTACTAGGTTTTACCCCGCGATGGAGTGCACGGATAGCCGGGTTCCGGAGGGCAACGGGTCCGCATCTCATGGCTTTGAGAGGCAGAGGGGCTTCACTCTAGAATTGGCAGACTATTCGCCGCACTCGTAGGGGGTACAGGTTGACCCAAGGAGGGGTGCTCAAGTTACCGGATTCCGTGAAGTGCAGGGTGGTCCATTCATTATGCTGTAAGGGGCTGCTTCGCTTCAGGTTTTGGCGGGTAACTTGACGCACCCGTAGGGGTCTAGGTTTCATTGCATAGGCTATCCACACGACCAGCGGAACGTCGGGTTTCAGCAGCGGCTCTCTGAAACTCGGGGATCCCAGATTATCTGTATTGTTCTGTGATACTTATTACTTTTCTGTAATGTTGCATATTATCACGCCTGGAGCGATTATTGTATATTGGTATATATACTGGTAGATGTTGTATATGTTTTGCACCCGCTCTAGTTCAGTCTCCGCTCTGTCGTTAGTTAAGTAACCTAACGGGTGATGACGGGACCCAGTGACGAATGCGGATGGCATATACGTACATTTTATTTTCGTTTTTTTCTGGTGTAATTAATTGTAGGGTTCCTAGGCACTCTCAAGAGTTCTCACAAGGCATCAACCATGCCAATTTCAAATTTTACGGTGCCGAGAAACCCTAGACTAGATCGTTAACTAGAATTTTAGGCGACAAAGTGAAACTAGTTAACTACTTAACTAAAAGAAAGATGCTACAACTTTTGTAGATCCGGTTCTCCACTTCCTTAGCCCCACGTAGACGTCCTCTCGCTGTCCGTCTCGAATCCCGGACTCAAGCATCGGCTTCATCGGAGAAATGGGCGGGCAAGGTCGTCGGCTTCGTGCCGATGATGATCTACGTCGAGGTTACACAAGATCAAGCTCCAACTTCACCAAATTGTGAAACTTATGAAGTAAACACCCTATACTACTTGGCAAGAGGTAGAGGATGAAGAAATAGGAGGTGGGTTCACTTTAGAATTGGATTTCTCACTCATTTGCTCAAGTTGCCATTGATGAAGGCAAGGTTTTTCTTGAAGAAGAAGAAGGAGAAGATGAAGAATATTATGATAAGTCTTTTTGAAATGAAAAAGAAAATGAATACTTATCATAATGTAAACTATGATTAGGTGTAGAGAATTGACTAAGGTTAGATGAATGGTTAGGGTTAAGCATGAAGACAAAATGGTCACTTTGGTCAAAGCTTCATGAAGCTTCAACAAGCTTCAAGAATGAAAGCAACCCTTTTGTTTTCTTTTGCCATTTCTTTTTAATCCAAATTAAAAAGATAAATGAATGAATAAATAAAAATCCTAATCATTTACTTAACCAAGGTTTAATTCTTTACACTTAACCAAATGAGCAAGTATCATCAAACATGATACAATCAAGTGCACACAAAATATATCACATATACAATGTGTTTTTCAAGTGAGAAAATCCCTTTAAAATGAACCAATACTAGTTAATGTAAAGTAATATATCAAATATATAATTATACATTATATCATTAAATCAACACTTGATTCAATGATCCGGTCATGTCGTACATAACCGACTAGTATCCAATGTATCGACTTATCGAATCGACCTTCGATTCGATAACTAGGTTATATCGCATACAACCAATCGAAACATTAATCGCGAGAATGAAATACGATATCACATACACGCATTATTCTCGGTCCCGCACACATCTCATATGCGCTCCTATTTCATTTCGCTTGAGCCAGGAAACCTCTGTGTAGGACTCTAAAGACTCGTCAATACGCCGGTAGCAGCTGATGATCATATCAAGCACCCACAAGCCGCAAGCGGTCTGCTAAACGTAACGGCCATCCGGGTATTGAGCGATCAGAAGATCGACGAGCTAGCCCGCTCACACTCCTGTGAATCCAACCAGTAACACTTACCGTACAGTCCGGTCTGTTCGTCTGATACGTCGCATATCAAGTCTAGGGGTGGTAAACGTCAGACCCCAATAACCGATAAGTCATGCCGATGTGAGGTATAATACCATCTGGGAGTTCTCGACGATTCCGTCCAGTGTACCCAGTCTCCACTGAGCACCCGTATACTATCTCTGATGTCAAACACCAATGGATATGGGATCATCCATCGCCCATCTCATGGGTCGAGAAGCGTATACGCTAGTCTACTCTGGTATATCGATGCCCCGTCTCGATACACCCACGACTAGGGACCTTGAAGGATGTACCTATGGACTACCATGTCCCCACTAGTATGATCTGCATCATAGTCCAGGTAGTCAAGTACACATCCTAAGGGTTTTACCAACATGTAACTATAAGACAGTTTAAAGAGACAAGTGTACATGTTAAGATAAAGAGCAACCAGATAGCATACTATCATATCGAGCAAGAAAGTCATCTCTATATATGTCCAAGCATCCAATATAATATACATCATCTGTACAATACTGGCCTCTAGGGCATACATACAACTAACAATCTCCCACTTGCACTAGGGCCAGCTGCTGTAGTATCGCATACCGAGCATCCCGAAGAGTCTCTCAAACTGTATCGGGGGAATGGCCTTCGTGAGTGGATCCGCCGTGTTGTTCTTCGTGTCAACTCTCCTGACCTCGATCTCCCGGCGATCAACTATCTCCCGGATCAGGTGATACCGCCTCAGAATATGCCTGGATCGCTGATGGGACCTGGGTTCCTTGGCCAAAGCCACCGCTCCATTGTTATCACAATACAAAGGTATTGGATGCTCAATGGATGGAACCACTCCAAGTTCAGTAATGAACTTCTTGATCCAGACAGCCTCTTTGGCAGCATCGTTGGCAGCGATGTATTCAGCCTCCATCGTCGAGTCTGCCACGGTTTCCTGCTTGGAAATCTTCCAGCTAACCGCCCCTCCGTAAAGGGTAAAGACAAATCCCGACTGCGACTTAGAGTCGTCCTTATCACTCTGGAAGCTCGAATCGGTAAAGGACTCCACTTGGAGTTCTCCGTTACCATACACCAAGAGCATCTCTTTAGTCCTTCGCAAGTACTTGAGAATGCTCTTCACAGCTGTCCAGTGACTCTCTCCAGGATCAGCTTGATACCTGCTCACTACACTTAGTGAGTATGCTACATCGGGTCTGGTACATAGCATCGCGTACATGATAGAGCCTACAGCCGAAGCATAGGGTATCCCTTGCATGCGAGCTCTCTCCAAATCAGTCTTGGGAGACATCTCTTTGGAGAGAGTGACTCCAGAGATCGTGGGCAAGTTCCCACGCTTGGATTCTTCCATACTAAACCTCTTTAGTATGGTGTCAATGTACCTGGATTGGGACAATCCCAATATCCGTTTGGATCTATCTCTATAGATCCTAATTCCCAATATACAGGAGGCATCACCAAGATCTTTCATTGAGAATCTTTGTGATAAAAAGAGCTTGACCGATTGCAGCATAGGAATATCATTTCCTATCAAGAGTATGTCGTCCACGTACAATACGAGGAAGACAACCTTACTCTCTGCCACCTTCTTGTAGATACAAGGTTCATCTGGATTTTTGACGAAATCAAACTCTTTGATAACGACATCAAAGCAGATGTTCCAACTCCGCGATGCTTGCTTTAATCCATAAATGGATTTAAGCAGCTTGCACACCTTCCCGCTGCTCCCACTGTCTACGAAGCCCTCTGGCTGAGTCATGTACACGCACTCTTCTAAATCACCATTTAGAAAGGCGGTCTTAACATCCATTTGCCAGATTTCGTAATCATAATATGCAGCGATGGCAAGCATGATCCGGATGGATTTAAGCATAGCCACTGGAGAAAAGGTTTCGTCATAGTCCACACCTGGTCTTTGACGAAAACCCTTTGCAACAAGTCTAGCTTTGAAAGTCTCCACTTTCCCATCTACACCATGTTTTTTCTTGAAGATCCACTTGCTCCCAATGGGTTTTACCCCTTCAGGAGCAACTTCCAAAGTCCATACTTTGTTGGTGTACATGGATTCCATCTCGGACCGCATAGCATCCAGCCATTTCACTGAGTCCCTACTCGTGATGGCCTGCTCGAAGCTAGTTGGGTCATCATCCTCCATGATGCAATCCTCGCTCCCTCCATCCATGAGAAAACCGTAGTATCTCTCAGGTTGGCGAGGAACCCTACTAGATCGGCGGAGAGGCTGGGGTTCGTCGGGTACTACTGAATCCTCTGGTTCTACTAAATCTTCTGTTGTAGCTTTTGTAGCTGGAACCTCTTCCAGTTCTACCTCATGACCACTAATCTCTTTTTCAAGAAATTCCTTTTCTAAAAAGGTGGCATGCCGAGAAACAAACACTCTTTGTTCCTCAGGGTGGTAGAAGATATACCCTTGTGAATTCTTGGGATATCCTATAAATTTGCATAGAACAGAACGTGCCTCGAGTTTGTCCGGATTTTGTCGTTTGACATAGGCTGGACAACCCCATATCTTAACATAGTTAAGACATGGTCTCTTTCCTTTCCATATCTCATATGGAGTGGTAGGCACAGATTTGGTTGGGACCATATTCAATAGATGTATGGCTGTCTCAAGCGCATACCCCCAGAAGGAAATAGGTAACTCAGCTGTGCTCATCATAGAGCGCACCATATCTAATAGGGTGCGGTTCCTCCGTTCTGATACACCATTGTGCTGTGGTGTATATGGAGGAGTCAGCTGAGAGAGAATCCCATTCTCTTTTAGGAAGTCCAGGAATTCATTGCTCAAGTATTCACCTCCTCGATCTGATCGAAGGATTTTAATACTTTTTCCGGTTTGGTTCTCGACTTCTTGTTTATATTCTCTAAATTTCTCAAAAGCTTCAGACTTATGTCTTATCAAGTACACATGTCCGTATCTTGAGAGATCGTCAGTGAATGTAATGAAGTACGAAGAACCATACCTGGCATGTGTAGACATTGGACCGCATACATCACTATGTACTAGTCCCAAGAGTTCCGTAACTCTTTCTCCGTGTCCCGTAAACGGAGTTTTGGTCATCTTGCCTTTGAGACATGACTGGCAAGTGTCATAAGATGAAAATTCGAATGGTTTCAAATATCCATCCTTATGCAACTTAGCCAGTCGTGTCGCATTGATGTGACCCAGTCTACAATGCCATAAGAAGGATTCGTTCAGTTTTGAACTCCTCCTCTTGTGTGCGTTTGTTATGCTCAGAACTGTTGATTGATTTAGAACATAAATGCCATTGCACAACGTGCCTGATCCAACCAACTTTTGGTTACTGAAAATGTTCATAACATTGTCCTGTAATACAAAATTATATCCCTCTTTACTCAATAAAGAAACCGATATAATGTAGCATATCAGGTTCGGCATGTAATAGCATTCGTTCAGAACCAATGTATTACCAGTTGGTAATACAAGGTGATATTCCCCGACAGTCTTAGCTGCAACAATTGCACCATTTCCAACTCTAATGTCTTTATCACCTTCTCCAAGTTCTCTACCTTTTCTAAGCCCATGTAACAGATTACATATATGGGATCCTGACCCGGTATCTAATACCCAGGATGTACGGCAAATGGAGAAACAGTTCTATGTAACGAACACACCCGAAGAAAATGCATCAACATGTACTTTCTTCAGACGGGTGGCATGAGAATCCTGGTATTCCCCTATATCCTGTTCAGTCCTATAACTCTTATAGGAAAGAACGGAACCAACGTTCCCCAGCACAGTATAACATGCGGGTTCGGTCAATACATCCATATTATTATCTTTATTAGGGCATGAAATGGTCGCTACCTGGAGAGAGAGAGAAGAAAACACTTTAGCGTATGCTCTTGCAAGATCAGATTGGTTATTATCTTATCTAATCAGGATGGCTCCCACTGGTTTTTATCAAATCTTCCTTCAAACCCTAAAAGGAAAGACTAGCCGGGATTAATTACACACTACAAGTTCGCCAATCTTTCAGCCAGGCCAGTGTCGATACTTTGAGGGAGGTCCCCCGTGCTTTCGCACGAACCTAATTAATGTAAACCTCGTTTTCCCAGAGGCGTAACCCCGTTGACACCTTTCTAGACACCTACTTGATCAGCTAATTGCAATATGTAAAACTCTCCCAGGAGTAACTCTTACTCGCAGTGGGTATCGGGATCCAACTATCTCATAGAAGGTATGCAATCTCATTGTAAATTTCAACACTTGAAATTCCCGATAATATTTTGCCCCTAGCGTGCTATGACCTTGACGAAAGCCAACAAACCACAGCCCGCTAGTCAAGTTCAACCCGTACATTTCTTGACTGAATTAAACCCACCCGCACGACCCTTGACGAAAGCCAACAAAGCCGTACGACTACCCTAATCCAGTCGCATCATATGCAACAGATAAGCAGCACATAGCTACCGCACACTACACCTTGACGAAAGCCAACAAATGTAGCACGAATACTATATGTAACTTATCTGAAATGACGGAGGGCTACGACAGGTTTTTCTGAAAACCTATTGCGTAATGAACTTGATATAGTTGTAGAATCAAATAAAGTTTTTGAAATGGAGTGATTTTGAGGCTTTTCTAGTTTTTGCTAAAGGGGTCACTCCCGGTGAAGGGATCGTCGGCCCTTTCCTCGTCGAATGAGGTGCGGGATATAGCATATATATCGCTGTGCAAAGCAAAAATCCAAAAGCAGTCAAAAGCAAACCGAGTGTGTAGCATCTGCCAGTTAGTGCTAAAGGAGTCACTCCCGGTGAAGGGATCTCGGTCCTTTCCTCATCGAATAAGGTGCAGGATATATCACATATACCGCTGTGCAAAGCAAGAACTGTAGCTACCTGTTTTATTTTTGAAATTCGATTCTACAACATCTTAGGTTTCTTTTCTTTCATTAATCACATTAATGAAGTCCCATCATTTAAGTCACCTAAACATCACAGATAAATACGACGTACACTTATGCCATCCGCATTCGCCTGGATGTCCCCTCGTGGACCGTCAGGTTAGGTAACTAACGGCAGAGCGGGGCAGGGCTAGCGCGGGTGTAAAACATAAGTAACGCCTATATAATATATCATATATACTATATACAGTATCTATCACAGAACATCACATGATCACATCACAGATATCGCAGCAGAAGAATCATATGAAATATTGGATATACTAGGACGTCCGTGTTTTCAATACGAGCCAGTATAAAACACGGATTCCACGGTCGTGATGAATAGCCAAACCCACACCCCTAGACCCCTACGAGAGCGGCAAGCAACCCTACCAATTCTAGAGTTAGGAGACCCGGACTCGACTCCTCGAGATGGTCTCCCACTGGACCCTAGAACCCGGTTACTTGTGCTCCCCTCCTTGGGTCTATCCTAATGCGGAAAAGTAAATAATATACAAACGGTGACAACTTCCGCAACCTGGAAGTGCCCCAATAAAAGAATATTACATACAAGTTTTTACATGAATGAAAAAGAAAAACACACATCTCACATAAAAAAAACCCGGCTATTCAAACACGACAATCCAATATAACATATCCAGCAACACATAACATCACAAGTCATCAACGTAAGTAAATATGCGCATCCCAATTGTCGTTGACATATAGCAACGAAACCGGCGATATCACATATTACACTTACAGTCACAGAAAAGAAAGTATAAAACTACAACAATTGGAATCCGCAATCTGTTTAGACATCACATGCCTAATCAAATGAAATACTTAGACATCACATGCCTAACAATTATAAACCCCGCATTTTAGTCTCATTATTGAAAACTCTTTTCAATATCAAGTGAGACTAAACTGCTAGATTTATAACATTCATTCAGTTATCTCATAAATGTTTGTGAATTCCAATTATTGTATCCCATTCCGGATAAATAGAGAATATTAAACTTTCCGATCGAACATTCGAACACCCAAGTTTTCCCGAAACCGATCAACACATGAAATTAGTTCAAAGACATTCACTTCATGCCTCAGTACCAACGGTCCATCCGTAGAAGGGTCAAGCCAACGCCTCACATGTGGCACGCCGTACTGTCCCAAACCCGAAGGTTCAAAGGGCAGTTCAAGACGGTCACATAATCGAGTTAAGGTTTGTTGTCTTCTAGAGGGACCATCGCGTTACTTGCACTACTCAGAACGTCCTTAAACCACAGAAAAATCCAACACTTGGATATTTTCCGGCAGGGGAAAGATTGGGTATTTACATCCGGTTGAAATTTTTAACATATTCCAAAATATCCGGAAAGCCACATAGACAAAATCTGATAATCCGATCGAAACATCGAAGCTCTAAAACACCTCAGAAAATTCAACTCTTGAATAAATATTAAAAATACCCATAAAACTCAGCTGCTGAAATAATGAATTACTGTGCAAATATTACAGGAAAATCCCATTAGTTGGCCGCGGAACCGCCGCAGAAGCCAAGCTTCTGCCGCGGTTCCGCTGCACCTTTGACTATTCATGAGGTAAATTTTGCACCGTAGTTCATAGAATTCCCTGCTGAATTTTTTAAGCATTTTTAATCTGGAAAAATCCCAGTTTTTAGAAAAAGTCCAGAGAGCATGATGTGTTAGGGTTTCGATGTGTATTCGGGTTTCAGACGTCGTCTAGACTTCGCCTAAGGTTCTAGCTGTTGGAGATAGTGCCCTCAGAGTCAATTATTAGGTCACAGGTACGTGATTGCAATGATTGATGGAGGACCTATCCCGGTAGGACAGTCTTACTCGAGATGATAGTATGCTATCTGGTTTACCTTTATCATCGTGTACTGTTTTAGGTGACCTTACAGGTCGCTATTACACGTTGATAGAGCCCCTAGGATTCTTGCTTGACCACCAGCAGTATGAGGGCGATCATATAAGTGGGAGCTGGGGGTCTATAAGCATATCCTTAAATGGTCCCTAGTCGTGAGAGTTTCGAGACAGGGCATCGATACTCCAGAGTAGACTAGTGTATACAGTCGAGACCCCGACGAGGGGCGGTGGCCGGTCTCACAAGCCACTGGTGTCAGTTGGATCACCTAAGATGTATACAGGTGCTCATTGGGTTATGAGTACACCGGACAGGACTCGCCGGGAACATGCTAGTTGGTCATATACCAGACGTCAGATGGCAGTTCCCTGGTGACATGTGTACAGGTTAGTTCATCGACCTGGGGATCGTCATTTGTCTCGTGTGAGTTCCCACTGTACTTTGATTACTACCCTACCACGGCTCAAAGGAGTCGTGCAAACAGGTTTTAGTTGGGTACAGTCCCGAGCCACATGGAGGCAGTGAGCGTATCTTCAGGGGTTCGTCTCTCCCGGTATTGGGGGTGAGGTCGTGCTGTGTCTAGGAGAGCCATTACACGAAGCCCTCGGCCGAGGCAAGGAGATTTACTGGTAGGTATTCCAGTAGTATCTCAGGGTGTTCTGGGCTACACTCCGACACGACTTGTACCGCTTTGGGGGGTCTGACTTTTACCAACCCCCTAGGCCCGCCATGCGATACTCATAGACGAACGGACCGGACTGTACGGATATTGTCACTGACAGGCTCAGTAGGGTTGTCGGGCTGAGTTCGCTCACAGACGTCCCTTTTAGTCAATACCTGGTAGCCCGTTACGTATTGGCTTATACCTCTGACGTGCTAGTGGTTAAATCCACAACCAAGGTGTTGACGAGTCTTTAGAGTCCCCCACATTCAGTTACTCAAGCTTTCGGGAGAAATGTTGTAGAGGCCGTATGGAGATATGGCAGGGTCCGATCAGATACGTGCGGTATTGCACGGATCAGGATCGGACGGTTAGTACTATAGGCCGTATGGATATATGGCAGGGTTCGATCAGATACGTGCGGTATTGCACGGATCAGGATCGAACGGATATTACTAGCCGGTTTTGGTTTAAGCCGGATCCTAGTGTAGTACAGTGTAGATTTTGTCTCATTGCATTTGTATTTCGGTCGGAATACAAATGCGGGTGTGTATGCACAGTATCGGGGTTTTCCTGTAATTTATTACGGGACCAGTTTTCTGGAGTTGCCAGTTTGCTTTCCGTTTCGGCCAATTTCCTTTGTATCGTTCATTGGCCGAAGATTGGTGGAGGAGGGCTTATTTGCATTGTTGCAAATAAGCATTTGTGGAGGGGGTCTTTGCTTATTATTAGTATCATGATGGTTTCATGATGGAGCCCATCCCTTGACCTTTCTTGCTTGACTTTGTGAGGTGATGATGGTGGTGTTGGAGTGTTGTTTTATTTGCTATCATGGTTGTTGGTTGAGTGTTGGAATTATTGGAATGATGATTCTTTGCATGATAGCCTTCTCTTTCTCTCCCTTGGATTATTGCATATCTTTCTCATGCTTTACCATTACCTCCACTCTCATTCCTCCCTCTCTTGAAGTCATGGCCGGCCACTTCCCTAGTGGGGGCTGTCCCAAATTTTTTGGTGGGGTTTTTAGCTCATTTCATGTTGCAAAATCCCACAAGATCATTCTCAAAAGCTCCAAGTTCAATCCCTCCACCAAAGGCAATTCCACAAACCCCAAAATGAGACTTGCTCACTAGATATTCTACAGCAAATCTTGGGCACGTCGACTAGCCAGCTTCGTGCCCGAGTTGCCTCGGCATTGAGGTGGGAGCCCGTAAAAGAAGTAGGCGATGTGGTGCACTTCCGGCGACGAGGTGGAGACTGGAGCTTCCGCAGGAGATCGGGACGACGACGAGAAGACCGGAGGACTTGGATCAGTCGGTATATCTCTCTTCCCCATCTTATAGTTAGCTAGGACTAGTTAATGGTTCGATCCGGGTATTAGTGCGCGGCGGTTTGCCAGTTCAAGTAAAATTAAAGTTTATCACCGCTTCCGCATTTGGCCGTCTGATTGACGGCCGGGGCGCCGCCGTGCACTTACAGTGGTATCAGAGCCTCGCCATTAACTTAATCTAGCTTTGTTTAATGTGTTTTGCATTTCCGATCGACCAAAATTCCAAAATCTACATTTTTGTTCACATCAGTTTTCTGTTGAAAATTTTTGGTGTCGAAAAATTTTTCAGGTTACAGAAAAGTGATCTACTGGAAAATACAAGAGTTCTGTGAAAATTCGATGCGCTAACTCCACTGTAGGAGCGCGGAACCGCGGCCAAACACCCCTTTGGGCCGCGGTTCCGCCGCACTATTTTGGGTTCCCTGCACCAAATTTCTACAGTATCTTTCTGGGGTGAAAATAGGGGTTTTGGAATAATAACATTAGGCCCAGAATTTCTTGATCTGCTATAGTAATGCTTTGGGGCCCACTTGTTAAAATTTGATTGATCGGATATTTTAAACACATTATTTCACAGTATTTACATTATATCTGCGACCGTGAATGTCACTTGATCGGTAAATCCTGTCTAACTGCTATAGCCCGGTTAGACGGATTTGCGAACGTGACTTTCACGTTGATGTTCTGTTTTTGCTGTGATGTTGCGGATCGGTCGTGGGGGATAGCCTGGATGCAATGCTAGTACAGTTCTGTTGTATTATGTACATTTGATATTGCGGGGCGAGCGTCCGACATGTGGACTGCCGTCACTGCCTGTTTGTATTATTATTTTTGGGGCACGACCAGGTTGCGGTCGATGTACCCGTTGTATGTATATTTTACTTTCTGTACTAGGATTGCCCCGCGGAGGGGTGCACGGATAGCCGGGTTCTAGAGGGCAACAAGCCCGCATCTCATGGCATTGAGACGGAGGGGGCTTCACTCTTGGAATGGCGGGCTATTCGCCGCACTCGTAGGGGGTACAGGTTGACCCAGGAGGGGTGCCCAAGTTACCGGATTCCGTGAAGTATTGGGTGGTCCATTCACGTTGCAGAAGGGGGCTGCCTCGCTTCAGGTTTTGGCGGGTGACTTGCCGCGCCCGTAGGGGTCTAGGATTTCATTGCACAGGCTATCCACACGACCAGGGGAACGTCGGGTTTCAGTAGTGGCTCTGTGAAACCCGGGGATCCCAGATATCTGTTTTGTTCTGTGATGCTGTACATTTCTGTGATGTTGCATTTTTTTATCATGCCTTGAGCGAATATAATATATTGGTATATATATTAGTAGATGTTGTATATGTTTTGCATCCGCGCTAGTCCAGTCCCCGCTCTGTCGTTAGTTAGCTAACCTAACGGGTAATGACGGGACCCAGTGGTGAATGCGGATGGCATATACGTACATCAGTATATTTTCGTTCTTTGTGGTGTGATCAATTGATGGGACTGCATTGATTCGGATCAATGCAAGTTAAAAACAAACCTAATCTGATGTCGTTGGAACACTTTTCAAAAAGCTGTTATTGCAAGGACGTTCACTTTTGTTTTGCACCGTGGTATTCAGTTGGAATATCCTGCTCCTCAGTCGACGAGGAAAGGGCCGAGATCCCTTCACCGGGAGTGACCCCTTGGACAAAAGTTTGCGTCAGGGCAATAACTTCACGATAGCCGATTACTTTTGCTTTGCACCGTGGTATTCAGTTGGAATATCCTGCACCTCATTCTACGGGGAAAGAGCCGAGATCCCTTCACCGGGAGTGACCTCTTTAGCAAAGGTTTTCATCACTATATTTTTTAAAAGCTATCCGTTCCTTCAACGATATCAAGTTCTTTACGTTAAAGGTTTTCGCCAGAAACCATTCGTAGCCCTCCGTCGTTTCAGACGGGTAGCACGTAGTATTCATGCTATGTTTGTTGGCCTTCGTCAAGGCATAGTGTATGGTAGCTGCTTGTTGCCTTTCTGCTGCATAGATAGATGCGTTGGTTTGGGACAGTCGTATAGCCTTGTTGGCCTTCGTCAAGGGCTTGTGCGGGTGGGTTCAAATCAACCTGGAGAATGACGGGTAGAACTTGACATGTGACTTATGATTTGTTGGCCTTCGTCAAGGTCATAAGAGCATGGGGCAAAAATCACATCGGGAGTTTCAAAAGAACTGAAACTTGCCAGATATGCGCATACCTTCTGGAGTGTGATACCGTGAGCGGATTCCGTCACGTTATCATGCGATGATAGTTGGATCCCGATTCCCACTGATAAGTTAGTTTACTCCTCGGGTGACCCCGACTAATTCTTCTTTCAGGTTTGGAGGAGAATTTGACGGTACAGTGGGAGGTTTCCAGATTAGATAAATTGGTAACCATTCTGATCTAGGTTAGAGTGCACGCTGAGTGTTTCTTTTCTCTCTCTCTTTGGCAGCGACCATTGACTCGACCCTAAGACTATGACTCAGTGACCAAGTTGACCGAACCTTCTTAAACACTGGCTTTTGGATTGTCAGATTTGCAAACCTCATTGCCACTCCTACTTTTACCCTTTTCTCCAGGACACCCCGTTTTACTACGAACGTCCACTTCAATTGGACAAAACCATAGTATGGTTAGATACGAACTCGAAAGAATTTATTCGAGGATGGTTTCCGGTTCTGGAGAAAACGGATAGGATTATTCAGTTGTCTTTTCCTTTTACCTTCTCTCAGGTTGCGAGTACTCCTTGGTTTATGAGATGGTACACCTATTACGCAAATTGGATAGTCTTCTTCCAAACCTTAGGCTGGTGCCGACCGGTAGGGAATGAAGAAAACCAATTAGCCTAACGATGGTGTACAGAAAGTATTAAGTTCAGACAAAGCAAGGGATTAGTAAGAGGGCAAAGTAAATTGCAACAGATATTCACGACCAAACCAAATATTTCGTTACCACTCCCACATCACCTTTGTATTTCTCCAGGACACTCCGTATCACTATGAAGATCCACAGTTTATTTGGATACTCCATCGTATGGTTATATACGAACTCGAAAGGAACTTGTTCCAGTTCGGGGATGGATTCTGGTTCAGGAGAAATAGGAATAAGGTTTATTCAGGTGTCTTTTATCTTCACCTTCTCTCGCATTATGAGTGCTCGTAGGATTAGGACAGTACACCCATTATGCTTATTGGATAGTCTTCTTCCAAACCATAGGCTGGTGCCGAACGGTAGGGAAGGAAGAAAACCATTTGGCCTAAGGGGTGTGCAGAAGGTAATGACTAAAGACATATAAAGGGATTTGGAGAGGTGGCAAAGAAATACACGGTTACAGTTGTGAATCTGGATAATGGAAGAGGCATTACTAGGAATACCGGGATACCCCATCGAAACATTTCAATGTTTCAGTTTCACTATGTACTGTTAAAGGAAAACTGATTTCCCAGTTAGACACTTGCTCCAGGGTATGTATTTACCAGGTATGATTCTCACATCTGTATGATTTTACAGATGATGAGTGGGAGTAAGTTATTGGGAATTAGGTGATCATCCTCATTATATCGGGATTCGTTGTAATCAGTGATATTTGAGGAAATCACCTGGGCTGTTTGCCGGTCGGCAAATATTTGGTTTTGAATATCCGCTGTTATGCACCAATTTCAAATTGATATATCTGTACATCTATTTTCATAGAGTGAGACATACCTTTTTGAAATTATGTCTGTGACATTTACCTATATCAGTGGATGGTTAGGTAAGGAGCATTAAACAGCGGTGTAATTCTTCTTAACCATAAGTACAGTTTTCAACCTACGACACACAGTGAATGAGTTATCATACTCAACGGACTTATACAGAGTATTGTATGTTGTCCAGGGTCCATCAGGACAGAGGGGTTGGTCCTCGTACTATATTCGGTTTACTTATGACTTCTCTAGTTTTTAGACAGGTGTTTCGTGGAAACACAGGGTCCGAATTTGGAGAAGTTATAGGTATTTGAATAGAGTAGAGAACCAGGTATAACAAGTACCAGGATTCTTCAAAGTGATCGAAGATGTAGACACTTGTGAATGGTATTCAGTTGATAGTAATGATAAAGAGATCTTGCTTCTCTTTCAGGTTACTCATAATTGGAAACATTCCTAAGTTGAGTAACGCTGGTAGGCCTTCTTTCATTTAGTTGACATGCACTGCGGACAGCTGCATGATTTGAATCTGGTTCAATTAAATCAGTGCCTCTGTTTCTATATTGGATATAGAACAGTTCATATCTTAACGATGTTAAGGTACGGGGAGTTGTCCGGCTTATGATTAAAACCAGACTCTGGATAGCTCAAGGCACGTTTCTGTAATGGCTGTTTGTGGGTTGACCCAGGCTATGACGAGGGTTGACTTTCTACCATCTGGATGAACAATAGCAATATTGTTCTAGACTCGCCACAGTTTTATTAAAAATGGATTTTTTTCAGAAAACAGTAGTGGGAGTATGGTAGAACTGGAAGTGATTCCAGAACCACAAACGATTACTAAATATTTGATAGGAACCTAAAGATTCAATCTGGATTGACATTCCATTGGCCACTCCGCAGATAAGGTGGGTAACCTCAGGCACCCGAGAGGTACTCCGGTAGCCTCAAGGACGGTGGCAGGGAGGTTCTTGTTTACCCACAATTACCATTGTTGTTGTTCCAGGTTGCGAGACCCGGCGGGAGGATGAGTATAGCGTCGTTCTAAACTTGCTTTAGAAGTGTACGTCTATATGACTCTGCCAGAGGGTTGTCGTAGTCAGTGGGAGCAGCGGAAGCATTGGTGGGCAGGTGGCTTATGTCTATTTATAGACTAAAGCAGATATAGCGGAGATAGATCATCTATTTCTGACGTGACAGTCATGGGTTTGACTTCATCAGAATAGGGGATGGATCTGTTGAGAAGGTAGTAGGGTGTGATATCCTGGTATTTGGATGACATACACAGAGTAGGAAAAGAAACTCCTATACTACAATCGGTTATACTTGGTCGTCACACAGTGTTTTCTCCACAAAGGAAATGGATTTTATATCAGACATTCTGGTTACTAGATCTATGGTTTTAGATCTAGATTTGGGTAGTCTCCCAATCTGGGTACTTTGACAGCATTCTAAGAGTATTTAGGATGAACGACTCCTGGCACGGTAGTGTACCTGCAGGTGATGGAGTCACCCTCTCTAAAGCTGTCTTACAGACTAAAGGGGAGAGGGATGTACATGATTGGCAGATCACTTGCTCAGGCAATTGAGTCAATCATGAGATGTCAAGTACCACACCAGATGTTGTTCTTGCACTAGATGCAATAAGTTGACAATAATCCAATCCTGGAGAAACAGTCGGAAGCAGTTTTAGAACATAAGTGGTTGTTCTAGGGATATGATAACGATAGCCTCTTTCGGGAGACAGTTATCATTCCAGGCTTCCAAGGTGACTTGGACGACAGGGAGGTTGTCAAAGTTATAGTTTTTCCTTCTAACGAGGGGCAGTATTTTGGACAGGTGGTCCAAGGCAATACTGAGGGAGGCATGGCGCAGGAAACTGATTAAGTTCAGTTGTCGATACAGTCTAAGAAGTTTGGATTTGGAGTTCATTTATGAGCTAGGTCACACCAGACATCCAGACACATTCTAAGACAGGTATTACTCTTTTCGGGAGATGGCTTTCTCCGCGAACTTGAGATATAGAGAGACATAGAAAGAAACATTAAGGCAGATCCACTCACTGAGGCTATTCCTCGAACGCAATAGTTTCGCAAACGAGCTTTGTGAGACTGACTAGTAGAGGAGTTGGGTGTTCGGTATCACATGGGCTGTGAGTATGCGACATCGCAATAATTGGCCTTGAGTGCAAGTGGGAGATTGTTGGAGATAGTGCCCTCAGAGTCAATTATTAGGTCACAGGTACGTGATTGCAATGATTGATGGAGGACCTATCCCGGTAGGACAGTCTTACTCGAGATGATAGTATGCTATCTGGTTTACCTTTATCATCGTGTACTGTTTTAGGTGACCTTACAGGTCGCTATTACACGTTGATAGAGCCCCTAGGATTCTTGCTTGACCACCAGCAGTATGAGGGCGATCATATAAGTGGGAGCTGGGGGTCTATAAGCATATCCTTAAATGGTCCCTAGTCGTGAGAGTTTCGAGACAGGGCATCGATACTCCAGAGTAGACTAGTGTATACAGTCGAGACCCCGACGAGGGGCAGTGGCCGGTCTCACAAGCCACTGGTGTCAGTTGGATCACCTAAGATGTATACAGGTGCTCATTGGGTTATGAGTACACCGGACAGGACTCGCCGGGAACATGCTAGTTGGTCATATACCAGACGTCAGATGGCAGTTCCCTGGTGACATGTGTACAGGTTAGTTCATCGACCTGGGAATCATCATTTGTCTCGTGTGAGTTCCCACTGTACTTTGATTACTATCCTACCACGGCTCAAAGGAGTCGTGCAAACAGGTTTTAGTTGGGTACAGTCCCGAGCCACATGGAGGCAGTGAGCGTATCTTCAGGGGTTCGTCTCTCCCGGTATTGGGGGTGAGGTCGTGCTGTGTCTAGGAGAGCCATTACACGAAGCCCTCGGCCGAGGCAAGGAGATTTACTGGTAGGTATTCCAGTAGTATCTCAGGGTGTTCTGGGCTACACTCCGACACGACTTGTACCGCTTTTGGGGGTCTGACTTTTACCAACCCCCTAGGCCCGCCATGCGATGCTCATAGACGAACGGACCGGACTGTACGGATATTGTCACTGACAGGCTCAGTAGGGTTGTCGGGCTGAGTTCGCTCACAGACGTCCCTTTTAGTCAATACCTGGTTGCCCGTTACGTATTGGCTTATACCTCTGACGTGCTAGTGGTTAAATCCACAACCAAGGTGTTGACGAGTCTTTAGAGTCCCCCACATTCAGTTACTCAAGCTTTCGGGCGAAAGGTTGTAGAGGCCGTATGGAGATATGGCAGGGTCCGATCAGATACGTGCGGTATTGCACGGATCAGGATCGGACGGTTAGTACTATAGGCCGTATGGATATATGGCAAGGTTCGATCAGATACGTGCGGTATTGCACGGATCAGGATCGAACGGATATTACTAGCCGGTTTTGGTTTAAGCCGGATCCTAGTGTAGTACAGTATAGATTTTGTCTCATTGCATTTGTATTTCGGTCGGAATACAAATGCGGGTGTGTATGCACAGTATCGGGGTTTTCCTGTAATTTATTACGGGACCAGTTTTCTGGAGTTGCCAGTTTGCTTTCCGTTTCGGCCAATTTCCTTTGTATCGTTCATTGGCCGAAGATTGGTGGAGGAGGGCTTATTTGCATTGTTGCAAATAAGCATTTGTGGAGGGGGTCTTTGCTTATTATTAGTATCATGATGGTTTCATGATGGAGCCCATCCCTTGACCTTTCTTGCTTGACTTTGTGAGGTGATGATGGTGGTGTTGGAGTGTTGTTTTATTTGCTATCATGGTTGTTGGTTGAGTGTTGGAATTATTGGAATGATGATTCTTTGCATGATAGCCTTCTCTTTCTCTCCCTTGGATTATTGCATATCTTTCTCATGCTTTACCATTACCTCCACTCTCATTCCTCCCTCTCTTGAAGTCATGGCCGGCCACTTCCCTAGTGGGGGCTGTCCCAAATTTTTTGGTGGGGTTTTTAGCTCATTTCATGTTGCAAAATCCCACAAGATCATTCTCAAAAGCTCCAAGTTCAATCCCTCCACCAAAGGCAATTCCACAAACCCCAAAATGAGACTTGCTCACTAGATATTCTACAGCAAATCTTGGGCACGTCGACTAGCCAGCTTCGTGCCCGAGTTGCCTCGGCATTGAGGTGGGAGCCCGTAAAAGAAGTAGGCGATGTGGTGCACTTCCGGCGACGAGGTGGAGACCGGAGCTTCCGCAGGAGATCGGGACGACGACGAGAAGACCGGAGGACTTGGATCAGTCGGTATATCTCTCTTCCCCATCTTGTAGTTAGCTAGGACTAGTTAATGGTTCGATCCGGGTATTAGTGCGCGGCGGTTTGCCAGTTCAAGTAAAATTAAAGTTTATCACTGCTTCCGCATTTGGCCGTCTGATTGACGGCCGGGGCGCCGCCGTGCACTTACACTAGCTAGGCACTGATACCACTGTAGGGTTCCTAGGCACTCTCAAGAGTTCTCACAAGGCATCAACCATGCCAATTTCAAATTTTACGGTGCCGAGAAACCCTAGACTAGATCGTTAACTAGAATTTTAGGCGACAAAGTGAAACTAGTTAACTACTTAACTAAAAGAAAGATGCTACAACCTTTGTAGATCCAGTTCTCCACTTCCTTAGCCCCACGTAGACGTCCTCTCGCTGTCCGTCTCGAATCCCGGACTCAAGCATCGGCTTCATCGGATAAATGGGCGGGCAAGGTCGTCGGCTTCGTGCCGATGATGATCTACGTCGAGGTTACACAAGATCAAGCTCCAACTTCACCAAGTTGTGAAACTTGTGAAGTAAACACCCTATACTACTTGTCAAGAGGTAGAGGATGAAGAAATAGGAGGTGGGTTCACTTTAGAATTGGATTTCTCACTCATTTGCTCAAGTTGCTATTGATGAAGGCAAGGTTTTTCTTGAAGAAGAAGAAGGAGAAGATAAAGAATATTATGATAAGTCTTTTTGAAATGAAAAAGAAAATGAATACTTATCATAATGTAAACCATGGTTAGGTGTAGAGAATTGACTAAGGTTAGATGAATGGTTAGGGTTAAGCATGAAGACAAAATGGTCACTTTGGTCAAAGCTTCATGAAGCTTCAACAAGCTTCAAGAATGAAAGCAACCCTTTTGTTTTCTTTTGCCATTTCTTTTTAATCCAAATTAAAAAGATAAATGAATGAATAAATAAAAACCCTAATCATTTACTTAACCAAGGTTTAATTCTTTACACTATACCAAATGAGCAAGTATCATCAAACATGATACAATCAAGTGCACACAAAATATATCACATATACAATGTGTTTTTAAAGTGAGAAAATCCCTTTAAAGTGAACCAATACTAGTTAATGTAAAGTAATATATCAAATATATAATTATACATTATATCATTAAATCAACACTTGATTCAATTATCCGGTCATGTCGTACATAACCGACTAGTATCCAATGTATCGACTTATCGAATCGACCTTCGATTCGATAACTAGGTTATATCGCATACAACCAATCGAAACATTAATCGCGAGAATGAAATACGGTATCACATACACGCATTATTCTCGGTCCCGCACACATCTCATATGCGCTCCTATTTCGTTTCGCTTGAGCCAAGAAACCTCTGTATAGGACTCTAAAGACTCGTCAATACGCCGGTAGCAGATGATGATCATATCAAGCACCCACAAGCCGCAAGCGGTCTGCTAAACGTAACGGCCATCCGGGTATTGAGCGATCAGAAGATCGACGAGCTAGCCCACTCACACTCCTGTGAATCCAACCAGTAACACTTACCGTACAGTCCGGTCTGTTCGTCTGATACGTCGCATATCAAGTCTAGGGGTGGTAAACGTCAGACCCCAATAACCGATAAGTCGTGCCGATGTGAGGTATAATACCATCTGGGAGTTCTCGGCGAGTCCGTCCAGTGTACCCAGTCTCCACTGAGCACCCGTATACTATCTCTGATGTCAAACACCAATGGATATGGGATTATCCATCGCCCATCTCATGGGTCGAGAAGCGTATACGCTAGTCTACTCTGGTATATCGATGCCCCGTCTCGATACACCCATGACTAGGGACCTTGAAGGATGTACCTATGGACTACCATGTCCCCACTAGTATGATCTGCATCATAGTCCAGGTAGTCAAGTACACATCCTAAGGGTTTTACCAACATGTAACTATAAGACAGTTTAAAGAGACAAGTGTACATGTTAAGATAAAGAGCAACCAGATAGCATACTATCATATCGAGCAAGAAAGTCATCTCTATATATGTCCAAGCATCCAATATAATATACATCATCTGTACAATACTGGCCTCTAGGGCATACATACAACTAACATTAATTGATGGGACTGCATTGATTCTGATCAATGCAAAGGAAAACAAACCTATTTGGCAGTTGTTGGAACAGTTTTAAAAAGTGTTATTACAAAGACGTTTCCTTTTGCTTTGCATAGTGGTATTCAGTTGGAATATCCTGCACCTCATTCGACGAGGCAAGGGTCGATATCCCTTCACCGGGAATGACCCTTTGGGCAGAAGTTTGCGTCAGGGTAATGACTTCACTATAGTCGATTACAAGTTGCTTTGCATCGCGGTATTCAGTTGGAATATCCTGCACCTCATTCCACGAGGAAAGAGCCGAGATCCCTTCACCGGGAATGACCTCTTTAGCAAAGGTTTTCGCCACTATATTTTTTATAAAAAGCTATCAGGTTCCTTCAGCGATATCAAGTTCGTTACGTTAAAGGTTTTTCGCCAAAAACCAGCCGTAGCCCTCCGTCATTTCTTTTGGGTATTCAGTAGTATTCAAGCTATGTATTTTGACCTAACGCCAAGGCATAGTGTTTGGTAGCTGCTGGGTATTCATTTGTTGTACAGATAGATGAGTTGGTTTGGGACAGTCGTTCTGCCATTTTGACCTAACGCCAAGGGCATGTGCGGGTGGGTTCAAATTGATAAGATAGTGACGGTTAGAACTTGGCATGTGACTTATGACATTTTGACCTAACGCCAAAGTCATAAGAGCATGGGGCAAAAATCATATCGGAAGTTTCTAAAGAAACTGAAACTTGCCAAGTATGCGCATACCTTCTGGAGTATGAGTAACGTGAGTGGATTCCGTCACGTTATCATGCGATGAGAGTTGGATCCTGATTCCCACTGATGAGTTGGTTTACTCTTCGGGTGATCCTGATTGATTCTTCTTTCAGGTTTGGAGGAGATTTTGACAGTACAGTGGGAGGTTTCCTGATTAGATAAAGTGATAACCATTCTGATCTAGGTTAGAGTGCACGCAGAGTGTTTCTTTTCTCTCTCTCTTTGGCAGCGACCTTTGACCGACCCTAGACTATGACTCAGTGACCAAAGTTGACCGAACCTTCTTAAAATACTGGCTTTTGGATTGTCCGAGTTGCATAAGTCGTTGCCACTCCTTCTTCTACCCTTTGCATTTCTCAGAACACCCCGTATTACTACGGACATCCACTTCCATTGGATAGATCCATCGTATGGTTATATACGAACTCGAAGGGACTTCTTCGAGGATGGATCCAGGTTCAGGAGAAATAGAATTGGTTTATTCAGTTGTCTTTTATTATCACCTTCTCTCAGCTTGCGATGGCTCCTTGGTTTAGGAGAGTACACCTATTACGCTTATTGGATAATTTTCTTCCGAACCATAGGCAGGTGCCGAAATGTGGGGAATGAAGAAAACCAATTAGCCTAAGTAGGGTGTACAGAAGGTAATATGTAAAGACAAAATAAAGGGATTAGAAAGAGGGCAAAGTAAATTGCGACTGCTATCATTCACGACCAAACCACGTACTTCATCGCCACTCCTATTTCACCTTTGCTTTTTTCCCCAGTTCGGGAGAAATAGAATAAGGTATTATTCAGTTGTCTTTTATCATCACCTTCTCTCAAGTTGCGAGTACTCCTTGGTTTAGGAGGGTACACCTAATATGCTTACTGGATAGTCTTCTTCTAAACCATAGGCTGGTGCCGAACGGTAGGGAAGGAAGAAAACCATTTAGCCTAACGATGGTGTACAGAAGGTAATGACTAATGACAAATAAAGGGATTTGGAGAGATGGCAAAGAAATATACGGTTATAGTCATGAATTGGATTATGGAAGAGGCATTACTAGGAATACCAGGATACCCCTACGAAACATTTTCATGTTTCAGTGCATTGTTAAAGCAAAACTGTTTTCCTGATTAGATACTTACTCCAAGGTATGTATTTACCAGGTTTCATTCTCATATCTGTATGGTTTTACAGATGATGTGTGGGAGTAAGTTATTGGGAATTAGGTGATCATCCTCATTATATCGGAATTCGTTGTAATTAGTGATAGTTGAGGAAATTGCCTGGGTACAGTTTTCAACCTACGATGCACAGGTTTTGAGTTATTCAACTCAGCGGACTTATACAGAGTATTGTATGTTGTCCAAGTGTCCATCAGGACAAAGGGGTAGGTCCTCGTACTATATTCCGCTTACTTGTGACTTCTCTAGTTTTTAGACAAGTGTTTCGTAGAAATACAATGTCTATGTTTTGAGAAGTTGTGGGTATAAGAATAAAGTAGAGAACCACATATCGCAAGTATCGGGATTCTTCAAAGAGATCGAAGATGTAGATTCTTGTGATTAGTATTCAAGTAATGGTTTCGAGAAACTAGTTTCTCTTTCAGGTTGCTCATAATTGGATGGATTCCTAAGTTGAGTAATGTTGATTAGCCTCTTTCCATTAAGTTGATATGCACTGAAGACAGTTGCATGATTTGAATCTGGTTCCAATTAAATAAGTGCCAAAGTTTCTATATTGGATATAGAATGGTTCATATCTTAACGATGTTAAGGTACGGGGAGTTGTCCGGCTTATACTTAAAACCAGACTCTGGATAACTCAGGGCACGTTTCTGTAATGGCTGTTTGTGGGTTGGCCCAGGCTATGACGAGGGTTGACTTTCTACCATATGGAAGATCAATAGTGATATTATTCTTGACTCGCCACAGTTTTAGTAAAATGGATTTTTTCAGAAAACAGTAGTGGGAGGATGGTAGAACTGGAAGTGATTCCAGAACCGCAAATGATTACGGAAAATTTAATAGGACCTAAAGATTCAATCAGGTTTGACATTCCATTAGCCACTCCGCAGATATGGTGGGTAACCTCAGACACCGGAGAGGTACTTAGGTAGCCTCAAGGACGGTGACAGGGAGGTTTTTGCTTACCCAGACTTGACACTACTGTTGTTCCAGGCTATGAGACCCAGCAGGAGATTAAGTATAGCGTCGTTCTAAACTCGCTTTAGAAGTGCACGTATATATTATTCTGCCAGAGGGTTGTTGTGGTCAGTAGGAGCAGCAGAAGCATAGTGAGCAAGTAGCTTATGTGTATTTATAGACTAGAGCAGATATAGCAGAGATAGATCATCTAATTTTTGATGTGACAGTCATAGGTTTGACTTCATCAGAATAGGGGATGGATCTGTTAAGAAGGTAGTAGGGTGTGATATCATGGTATTTGGATGACATACACAGAGTAGGAAGTAAAATTCCTATACTACGATCGGTTGTACTGTCGTCACACAGTTGTTTCTCCAGACAGGATATGGATATAATATATGACATTCTAGTTTCTAGATCTATGGTTTTAGATCTAGATTTGGGTAGTTTCCCTATATGGGTACTTTGACAGTATTCTGATAGTTTTTAGAATAGTTGACTCCTGGCATGGTGGTGTACCTGCAGGTGATGGAATCACCTTCTCTAAAAGTGTCTTACAGACTAAAGGAGAGAGGGATGTGCATGATTGGCAGATCACTTGCTTAGGCAATTGAGTCAATCGTGAGATGTCAAGTACCACACCAGATGTTGTTTTTGCACTAGATGCGATAAGCTTGTATTAATCCAATCCTGGAGAAACATAAGGAAGCGGTTTTAGAACATAAGTGCATGTTCTACGGATTTGATGACGGCAGCCTCTTTCGGGAGACGGTTATCATTCCAGGCTTCAAAGGTGACATGGATGACAGAGAGATTGTCAGAGTTATAGTTTTCCCTCTGACGAGGGACAGTATTATGGACAGGTGGTCCAAGAGGATACTGTGGGAGGCATGGTGCAAGATACTGATTAGGTTCAGTGATTGATACTGTCTAAGAAGTTTGGATTTGGAGTTCATTTATGAACAAGGTCCCATCAGATATCCAGACATATTCTAAGACAGGTATTACTCGATTCGGGAGGTGGCTTTCTCCGCGAACTTGAGATTAAGAGAGACATAGAAAAAACATCAAGGCGGATCCACTCACTAAAGCTATTTCTTGAACATAATAGTTTTACAAACGGACTTTGTGAAACTGATTAGTAGAGGAGTTGGATGTTCATTTTCATACGGGCTGTAAGTATGCGGCATCGCAATAATTAGCCTTAAGTGCAAGTGGGAGATTGTTGGATATAGTGCCCTCAAAGTCAATTATTGGATCGCAGGCACGTGATTGCAATGATTGCGGAGGACCTATACCGGTAGGACAGTCTTACTCGAGATGATAGTATGCTATCTGGTTTGCCTTTATCAGTCGTGTACAGGTTCAGGTGACTGATCACTGTTACACTTTGATAGAGCCCTTTAGATCTTGCTTTACTACCAACAGTATGATGGCGATCATATACGTGAGAGTTGGGTGGTTTATAAGCATATCCTTAATTGTGGTCCCTAGTCTTGGGAGTTTCGAGACAGGGCATCGATACTCCGGAGTAGACTAGTGTATACAGTCGAGACCCCGACGAGGGGCGGTGGCCGGTCTCACAAGCCACTGGTGTCAGTTGGATCACCTAAGATGTATACAGGTGCTCATTGGGTTATGAGTACACCGGACAGGACTCGTCGGGAACCTGCTAGTTGGTATTATACCTATCGTCAGATAGCAGTTCTCTGGTGACATGTGTACAGGTTTGTTCATCAACCTGAGGTCGTCATTTGTCTCGTGTGAGTTCCCACTGTGCTTTGATTTCTACCCTACCACGGCTCAAAAGAGTCGTGCAAACAGGTATTTTTTTGGTACAGTCCCGAGCCACATGGAGGCAAGTGAGCGGATCGGCAGGGGATTCGTCTCTCCCGGTATTGGGGGTGAGATCGTGCTGTGTCTAGGAGAGCCATTACACAAAGTCCACGGCCGTGGCAGGAGATTTACTGATAGGTACTCCAGTAGTATCTCAGGGTGTTTTTGGGCTACACTCCGACATGACTTATACTGCTATTGGGGGTCTGACGTTACCAGCCCCCTAGGCCGATATGCGATACTCATAGACGAACGGACCGGACTGTATATACATTGTCACTGTTAGGCTCGGTAGGGTTTCCGGATGAGTTCGCTCATCGGCTTCCCTTGAGGTCAGTACACGGGCAGCCGTTACGCACAGCTAGTGCCGCTGACGGCTTGTGGTTAAACCCACTGCCAGGGTATTGACGAGTCATTAGAGTCCCCCACAGATAGTTTTCCAAGTTCGGGCAAAACGTTGTAGAGGCCGTATGGTTTTATGGCAGGGTTCGGAAAACGCACGTGCGTTTACGCACGTGTCATATTTCGGGCAGATGATACTGGTGGGTTTTGGTTTAAGCCGGATCCGAGTATTATATTGAGTAGATATAATATCTTTGTCTCAGTTGCATTTGTATTCGGTCGTAATACAAATGCGGGTATATTTATACAGTTACGGGGTTGTCCTAAAATTCGTTTCAGGATCGCTTTTGGAAGTTGCCAGTTTTCAGTCTCCAGTTTCCAGTTTCCGTATTTGACATTCGGTTAAATGCGGATTTCTCTTTTCTTTATTGGGTAAGTCATGGTTCTAGATGGTTCTAGAATAGGTGAATAGATTCATGTATCTTTCTTAGCATTTATTGTAATGGTGACTAGGTTTAATAGTCATCATTTATGCATTAATTGTTCTTTGTGACTCATGCTTTTTCATTTATGGTTATGATAAGCTTCATGTTTATGGTCAGCCTCCTTCCTTGCTCCTACACTCACCTCACCACCTACATATTGTGGTCGGCCCTTCTTTGTGAGGTGTGAGATTGATTTCATTTGGAAAAAGAATAAAGTTTTGGATGTATGGAAATTTCATAGTTGATTTCTCATTCCATTTCATTTCGAGTGGCAACTTCATTAACCGTTCGTCCACGGCTTTGGACGAAGTGAGACAAAGTATTCTACTCATTCTCTACATCAATCTTGGTCATCTCTTTTAGCAAACTTGATGACCGAGTTGCCTCGAGTCAGAGGCGGGAGCCCGTTTAAAGATCCGTTGACGTAGTGCCACCTGGACGAGGAGATCGAAGATCGACAAGATCGGAGCAGCCGCAACCAAGCGTGGGATGATGGTTAAAGAATGAAGGACTCGGATCGTTCGGTATAACCTTTCTACCCTCTTTGTAGTTTGTTAGTTTAGCAATAATGGCAGATCCGGGTTATAGTATACGATAGCGCCAGTTAAAAAGTTTTTGTTCCGCATTTGGCGTCTCTAGACGGTCGGGGCGCTACCGTAGACTTACAGGAGACTGGTACACTGGACGGACTCGCCGAGAACTCCCAGATGGTATTATACCTCACGTCAGATGGCAGTTCTCTGGTGACACTGGTACAGTTTAGTCTGTAGACCCGAGATCGTCATAGAGTCTTGTGTGATTCCCATTGTGCTTTGATTTCCATCATACCACGTCCAAGTGGGCATGCAAAAAGGTGGCTTTTGGGTATAGTCTCGAATCACATGGAGGCAATGAGCGATATGAGGGGTTTCGTCTCTCCCAGTATAGGGAGTTAATGTTACGCTGTGTTCGATTGGCTATAACTGGAAATCCCTGGCCAGGGTTGCTGAGATTTACTGGTAAGTGTTATCAGTAGTTTCTCGAACTGTTATAGACCTCATATTGACACGACTTATCAAGCTACCGGGGTCTGACGTTTACCACCCCTAGGCGAGATATGCGACATATCAGACGAAGAGACTGGACTGTACGGGTGTGTTACTGATTGGATTCATAGGAGAATGTGCAGGCTTGCTTGTTGATCTTCTGATCGCTCAATACCTGTGTGGCTGTTATGTTTAGCTGACCGCTTGCAGCTTGTGGATGTTTGATATGATCATCACCTACTGTCGTCGTATTGACGATTCTTTAGAGTCCTACACAGAGCTTTCCTGGCTCAGGCAAAACGGAGTAGGAGCACATATATGATATGTGCGGGACCGAGAATAATACGAGTATGCGATACCGTATTAGATTCTCGCGATATGTGTATCGACCGGATATATGTGATATAGCCGGGTCATCGGATCAAGTGTTGATTCGATGAACTGATACAGATTATATTAGTCGGTTATTTGTGAAATAGCCGGATTATCGGATCAAGTGTTGATTCGATAATTTAATATATAATTATATATTTGATATATTAAATTACATTAACTAATATAAGCTCACTAAAAGATTTTTTCTCACTCGGGTAATACATTGATATATATGCGATATATATTAATTGTATTATTTTATTTTGTTACAATAAATATTGTATATGTAATATATAATATTGTAACATGTTATGATTACTAATGCAACATGATTAGTGGAGATTAAATATGGTTAGGATTTGATTTGGGTTAATCTTTTCTAGAAGGTTCTAGAAGCTTTTATTTTGTTTCTTGCAAAGATATTTTGTTTAGATATTTTGCTTGATATTTCCTAACCCAACCCACACCCTTAACCCTAGTAAACTCTCTACAATGGTTAGCCTCTCCATCTTTGACCATAGTTGCATTTTGTAATCACAACACACTTTTCATTATTCATCACAAATGAGTTCATCTTCTTCTTCCTCCTTGCAAAGATTTCTAGCTTTGAGTTTAGTGATGAAAATGAATGAGATTAAGAAAACAAATGAGAGCTAAATTCCTACTTCATCATCCTCATCTATTCTAGCCGTTTAGATTAGGGTGTTTGCTTTGCTAATACTTTATTAGCAAAGCAAGAGCTTGGGTTTGAGTTTCTTTAAGATAGATCATCTTAGTTATCGAAGATCGGAAGTAAGCTTGCATCTTTCTTTTGTGGAGCCTCTCTAGAGTCCGGATACTCGATGATCGCAGCGAAGGGACCTCAACACGGAGCTTTAGAAGTGACGGACCGAACTACAAAGGTTGTAATCTCAAACTCTTAGATGTAAAGTTGTTTACTTGCTTTGTTTTTTCTAATCTTTAGTTTAAGATCTTGGTTAGGGTTGTTCGGCACGTCTAAAATTTAAATCGAGCATGGTTGATGCCTTGTAGAATCTTATGAGAGTGCCTAGTAACCCTATATAAATTACTCACGAGTCGTTAGTTTTGGAAATAGGTATGACTCGAGCTCAGTCTAACATCTACTAAGTAAACTACAGGACTAAACTAACAGACTAATCGAAAGGGTAAGGAAAACCACCTAAATCTGAGTCGATATATATATATATATATATATATATATATATATATAGTAGTCGGTGATCCCGCCTCAATAGTATCATATAGGATACAATATATATAATATGACATTCTCGAGTCAAGAGTACGTATCTATCATCATAATTATAGCTCGTACGGTAAATCCATCGTACGGCATCCCAAATCAGGGTACGGGTCAACTATCACATTTATCTCATTATTTATCTGGTATCATTATCATCATATCCTGAATTAGGGGTACTGATCTAAAGTCTAGTACACTCTGATACCATCAACATATATATGCGTGTGTATGAAAACTCATCGCCTAAAGATCCGCTATAATATCATGGCGTATCTCATACTACGAACCAAATCACATCACCGATCTCGTGGCATCATGCCCAATCACATCGACTCATCTCCAAGTACCATGTACTATCCTCATTATCCATGTATATGTATATATATATATATACATACTCACAAACATGTGTGTGTGTGTGTGTCTATATATATATATATATCCCAATATATGCATAAGTAAAACAAATGTATGCTTGTGTGTGCGTGTGTGCAAAACTTTACTCTAGGGTTTCGCGACTAAGATGATAAACTAAGTTACTTCTAATATACTAAAACCAACCCATGAACATCTAAAAACCTATCTGAATATCATCCACGTATCTCAATACACATATCTATATATATAATATAACGTATTCGTATTTTGCACTACGAACCTGCGGGGGTGCTATATGCCATCCACCCGACTTCTCCTGTAGATATATATCTACTCACCTTGATCCTCACTTGCCAAAGTCGATGTCGCCATCCTCTTTTTCATCGTCCGAAGTTCACGCGGAGGTACCTACATATGTACACACATAGCATCGTAAACAGAATCACGCACGAAAACCAAAACGATACACGAAACGTACATAGGTTAAAACCTATGGTCTAGGCATACAAAAATAACCAACAAATCATCGATGTCGATGTACAAACGTCAAACCATCGAGTCAAAAACCAGATACCAAAACTCAAGTTAAAACAAAGTCGCAAACAAAGCAGCAACTCAAGAAAACACCTCCAGATTTTACTCTAGGTTGAATTAGCCAATTTTGCATATGAGGGGGGTCTAATTAACTGATATAGGGGCCACAGACTAAGCACGAGACACATGGGTCAAGTCCTGGCCGCAATTTGCGGCCAGAAGGCATTAATTTGCGGCCATGGGTTGGGGTTTGGGTCTCGGGTCTTGGGTAATTCTTCTAGGTTGCCTGCTTGTATCACAATATTTGTTAAATAATCTCTAGGGTCCCCGGGTGTTAGCAGATCTCTAAATAACCTCATAATTTCCATAAATTCCTGATATCGGGGATTCTAAAGCTCATGGTTTAGGGTCTCGCCACTGGTTTTGTCCAGAATTCTAACACTAAAGGGGTTGTATGGCCTTTACTAATCTCAATTTACACTTCACAACTCATAAAATCCCCTAACCTCTTCTAGGAATTTTCCAAGCTCACAAAACTACACTAAATCGGTTCTAAACTTAAATGGAAGCTAAAGGAAATGCATTACTACACTAATGGTGAAGGGAGTATCTCATTTGGCAACTCAAAAAATTTCTTGAGTTGCCCCAAGTCTTCAAAATCCAATTTTTCTTGATCTCCCATGCTTGTAGTGGGCTTGTGCAAGTTTCTAATGAAGGGAATGAAGTGTTTTGAGTTGTTTTTGGTAGTGTTGTGAGGGTTTAGAAGAGGTAGGGGAGTGAGGGCAGCCATGGATGAGGGAGGGGAGAAAAATGATGAAGGAAATAATAATGGGGACAATGAGCCAAGGTTCCAAGAGACCCCTCACCCTCTCTCTTGCCCATACTTCTTTGTTTAATCTATTTCCTTTTTCTTTTCTTTTTCTTTTCTAATCTTTTCTTTTCATTTCCTTTATAAAACAAAGCCATGCATGATAAAAAGAAAAGACCATGGTAGGAAAATGTAAAAATGTGAAATATAACATGGTACATGTCATGTGCACAAATCAAGCTTAATGCACGATTAGTGATATTTAATCGCGATTAGCATTAAAATGGAATATATTTAATCATAAAGAATTTATAATTTGCTTAAATCATATAAAATACGTTCATTTCAGTAATTCCTATAATTTTCCAAATATTTCCCAATTTATCGGTATTTAATTATACCGTATCATAAGGATATTCATAATATTTATTATTTACTTATATAATTTCCCAAAAATAATATTTTATTTTTTCTGAAATGTTACATTCTTCTTCCTCGATTGCTATAGTTCAAGCTCCAACCCTCACATGTGATGTGAACCATGAAGTTTGAACACAAACTTGTGAGCTTTTAACATCTCCTACTTCACCATGCTACACTTGACTAGCGATCGAGTGTAGTATGTTTACTACACTAAAGAGTTTAATGTAGAGGTAGCTTGAAGTGGAGAGACTTCGCGTGGATCATTTTCGGCACGAAGGTCATCGAAAAAAGCTCATCCAAAGCCTCAAGTGGAGCCTAGCGGAGTCGCGTGATTACTACACGGAGCATGTGAAGTGAAGGACTCGATCTACGTTGGTATAGCCATCTTTTACTTCTCATCGTTTTACTAAACCCTAATATTCTAGCAAAGATCTTATATAGTCTAACTTAGCACCTAATAAAAATTAAAACTTGTCATGCTTGATGCTACTAAAAGCTCATGGTGGTGCTTGGGTCGACTTTCAATATAGTGGTTATATTATTATTATGATATTTGTGACACGCTGACGTCTGGGGTTTGCATGGCCCATCCTTTGAGTTTAGCACAGGAGGATCGTGAGTATTTCGAGAAGTTTGCCGATCAGTGAGGAGTATTCTACTGATCTAGTTTTTAGCTATGGTTTAGTTTTCTTTTAGTTTCAAACTTGTTGAAAGTATCGTTGTGAGCCCATAAGGGACAACTACTAGTTATTATTTCCTTTAGTTCTTCGGACTATTATTGCTTCCGCTATTGTTTCTTGTTATTGTTTATCGTGGCTATTGGACATGTTTAGAGATAGATATTTGTATTATTATTCTTGATTACTGATTGAAAGCCTTAATATGATTATAGAAGGATATTTGCTTACCGTAGGTAGAATGGCTTGGCGAGTTACGTCCCGAAAATTTGGTATCTTGGAAAGCGCGGCGTGACACCTTATTCCCACGTATTTTATTATATGGATCAAGTTTACATGTCTTGACCGAATCCATGAATATAAAAAGTACAAGTTCAGGTTCAAGTTGCGTGCAAGTATTCATGTCAAGTTCAAGTTCATGTCAAGTCATATTCATGGTTCAGGTCAAGTCAATTCAAGTGTTCAAGTTCAAGTCAAGCTCAAGTTTGTATTTGAGTTTGAGTTCAAGTTAGATTGGAATTCAAGTCAAGTTCATATTTAAGTCAAGTTTCAAGTGTTCACGTAAAGTCATGTAGGATGTCATGTGTTTGATTATATATGATTCGATATTCATGTGATTTAAGATGGCAACCACTGCATATGGTCGGCAGCATTTGTGCCCTTTTTAAGGACGATTACTAGTTTATCTAAATTAGGCAAGCACTCACTTTCTGCGGCTTTCCGAGGCCTAGAGAAAAGATACCGCTTAAACCCATTGTTATCTAAATACTTTAGAGATTAGTTTATATATTTTAGGTATTTTAATGAATTAGGTCATCTATGTAAAATAGTTCATTTAAAAACTCGCGGGGGTTTTATGTAAAATGCTTTGCTTTTAAAAATAAGTTTCGAGTGTGTTTTTGGTAAAATATGTTAATTATAATATCGATAGTTTTAATAAAAATATATTTTATATTTTATGGTATTTTAATGATAAAACCTAATTTGTAAAAGTTTATGGTATTTTTATGAAAATCTATCTTTTGGAAAACTTGAGGTTTTAATAAAAACTTAATCTTTTAATTTAGAATATTTTATTGAAATTAGATTTACAAAAATGCTTTCTTTTAAGTTTTAAGCTTATGGTTTTTAATTTAGTGTTGTTTATTTTTTTTAAAAACGTATTTCTTTTCTTTCAAGAACGCACTTCGTGAAGAGCTCCGATCTCACCCACTAGACCCAAAATGTGCGATAATCTGTACTATATTTTAACAAGGTTCCCCTAATGAGAGTTGTGAGGGTGAAATTGCCAAGGTAAAGGGTTTAGCATTAAAAATCTATGTTTCGCGACTTGAGAGTATTTTAATGAAAATAGTTTCGTTTAGAAAAATGCTATACATATGATATCGTGCTATGATTCTAAGTGTACGTGTGGAGTATGTCATTAACCCGTGGTATTATCTAAATATATGTTTAAACAAAAACAACACTATATCATTTCAAAGGGAATTCAAATTAAAGCATGTATATATATATATATTGCGATAAAAGTTGCATAAACTCTATTTTGTGTATCTATGGCTAAAGTCTATCAAAAATACGATTACATGTTCTAACACAATAGATTTAATAGAACTCCATGTACTTGGTTAATGGGTTAAACTCACAAGTTTTGTTTCATGAAACCGTTTATAATAGCATGAGTGAATTTTGATATAAAAGAATTTATTTGTGCATAGGCTTTAGTGTCATGGTAAAATAAATCAATTCAAGAGGAGAATGAGAGAATGGTGGGACTTACGGGTTGCAAATCATAAAGAGTTTGAAGGAGAGAAAGAAGGGAAGGACTTACTCACGGTGTGAATCGGTCTAACAACCGATTCACTGATTAATTCTTTAAAAAGGTTTGGTGCATTGTTCGGTTTGTTGCGGCAGTTGTTTGTTGACATTGACGATGGCGACGGAAGTTGAGAGATCCGTGGTCGATTTGGAACCCTTGTAAATAGAGGAAAGCTTGGTGAGAACTTGGCTTCTTGGAGAGGGCTTGGACTTGAAATAACTTGAGAAATAGAATTGAGAGAAATATAGTTTGAGAGTGGTATGCCTAGGGGAAAGAAGCTAGACTGAGTTGGGTATTTATTGAAGAGGATTGGGGTGTATGGTGATTTTAAAGAAATTAAAATCCATTAAAAATGGTTAATAAAGTAGGGGAAAGGACTACAGTTCTCTGGATTGAATTCAAGGGTTTTAAAGTATTAAAAAGGGTAGAGATAAGATTGAATTCAGGGGTTTTAAAGTATTAAAAGGGATAGAGGGAAGCTGAAGGGATGTACGTGCAAAGGATGGAACGCCACATTAACATACTTCTTTTCTGTTGAAACTTTTCGTGTCTTCGTATAATACTCATGCAAACTCTTGAGCTTCCACAACGTCGAAAACAAAAATAATAAAATATTTAGGGATGATGGGGTTCGAACACACAGGTTATGGGACAACAATAGAAAGTCTTAACCAATAGGCTATAAGGAGTTTCTTGCATTTATTTAATAAATATTAAATATATGTTGTAGCTCGAAAAGGAAACGGGTTTAGGAAGAGATCAAAAGGAACCATTTTGGGTAAGGGCTTAGGTGTTCGGTTTTTTGTAAGATTATAGAATAGGGAAAATAGATGGAAGGATTTTATATATATATATATATATATTACGGAAAATACACAAAACAAAGAAATATATATATATATATATATATATATATATATATTACGGAAAATACACAAAACAAAGAAATACAATAGAAAAATAATTGGAAGGTATAGAGATTTTAGGTCCGTTACATTCTACCCTTCTTAAAAATAATCTCGTCCTCGAAATTACCCAAGAAGGATGATGCAATAAAACAAGAAAACAAGATAGTTACAAGAAAAATCGAGATAGCGATGAAAGATTATACATTCCTTTCCGTTGCGTCGAGACATGATCATTGGGGAAACAAGAAGAGATTTAAGAAGATAGGATTCGAGAATGCAGTCACGTTCCGTTGTCGTTCCACCGGCCGGTACTCTAATCGACATGAAGGTAACATTTAATGGAAGAGATGGCCAAGAGATGACAAGAGAAATCTACATGAGTTTAAGAGTTCACGAAATCAAAAGGTAGTCTAATGAAGGAAATAAGATAGATTCAAGAATGTAAGCCGTTATAGAGGAGGCTAGAGACTGCCATGTGCTGGAAAGTGGAGGGAAAGAGTTTGAAGTGTTAAAGCAATGCGGACAGATTATTGTCAATCTGCAAAAGAGAACACGTTGTTGTAGAAAGTTTGATTTAACAGGGATTCTATGTTGTCATGCCATTGCAGTTTGTGTGAAGACAAGAAGAAATACATAAGATTTTGTGCACCCCTAATTCTGTAAAGAATCTTATATGAAAGCTTTTCAATTTTCAATTAAACCAATTTCACATTGTAGCAAATGGAAGAAGACCAACTTCCTAGCCCCATTAGCCCCATACTATAGAAACAAATCTGGAAGACCTCGAAAAAAGAAAAGAAGAGGGATTGATGAGCCAGCTCGAAGAATGTCAGTTAGAGCATCCACTGGATCACTTACGTATTCAAAATGCAAAGGTAATGTTAAAATTGTTAAGTATTAAATTAATACATGACTATTTTTTAAACAAAGTTTGATTATTCTTGTACATGTCCATTGTTAAGTTGATAGGTTGAGGATACAATGTAAAAACCTGCAAGTATGAAGCATCCCGATCAACTTGGAAGGGTACAACAGGCAACAAACCAGGGAGACCAAAGAAAACAGTCTCAAATATGGCTGATTATGGTGTGTTACCTAGCACAAGCTCCCAAGCTCAAACTCAAATAGTTGCATCTTCAGTAGGTCAAATCAATGTACAAGGAGGAGAAGCGGTATTAGCAGTTAGGGATGTAGGAAGTCAAGCCAATCCATTACCTGTAAAACGAAAATTAGGATTGAGTAGAACTCCATTACAAGAACAATACCCTAGAGTGAGTGATCTTGGATATTGATTTTGTATGGTTGTTTTAATTAATTTCTTCATATAACTTCACTTAGTTTTTCTTTTGCAGAAGAAATTAGCACCAATAAGAAAGTCAGATGCTGCAACTGTTTTGGAGGGACAAAAGTAGTTTCTTGTGCTAGTATTGCTTTGGAGAGATATTTATGTTTTTAGACATGAAACTTGAATAAATTTGGCACCACTTCTTTTGATGGGTTTTAGAATCTGTTGTATGGATGGCTGTGTTTTTTCTAGTGGTTAGAATCTGTTTATGTATGACTTAAGTCTTATATGACTCGGCGGTTAGAACATGGTGATTTTCCAAGGTTTGCAAATGTATATGCTGTTAAATTGCTCCAAAAGTTAGTTTTATATGGCTCAGAATTTTTTTTAATCTGTATAAATAGAATTCTTTGTATGCTTGTAAATGTACTTGCTGTTGTTGTTGATGTGTTGTTGTTTAATGTAAATTGTACATCAGGGTTGATACATGCAAAATTTTTGTTCAATCTGTGCTCAAATCTTTAGTGTTGTATCAGAATTTTTAGGGTTAGTGTTGTGTCAGGAAAAAAAATTCAATTTGTGATCAAATTTTCAATGCAGCATGCAGAATTTTTGTTTTATGCGTGTTCGGATTTGTGCTCAAATTTTTAGTGTTGCATCAGAACTTTTAATGGTAGGGTTGTATCATAATTTTTTTCCAATTTGTGCTCAAATTTTCCGCGTTGTACATGCAGAATTTTTTTCGAAGCGTGCTCAAATTTGTAGTGTTGTATCAGAATTTTTAGTGTTTGTGTTGTATCAGAATTTTTTTAGTTTGTGATCAAATTTTTAATGTTGCATCAGAATTTTTTGCAATGGTGAATCCAAAAAATTTGTTGTTAGATGTGTGCATGAATCATAAAATAGAAAATGAAATTCAAAGAACTGCAAAATATAGTTTCATATGTATTATTGGATCATAACATTATATTATTGGATCATAACATTCCACGCATTCACATTTTCACAACAAAAAATTCACAGAGATCAAGTTGTATCTAACAGCACTGCGTTTCTTCGCTTCCCCAACAACTCCAGCATATGAAAAAAACAAAAACAAACCACTAAAATTGACACAATCCTAAAGCCACATCCACTAATCAGCCCCTAAGCCAATAACACCAATTGCAGCATTTGCAGTTTCTCTCCTACCAATTCTTAGATCTTTCTCCAATTGCGCTATTCTTTGAAGTGTGCTTCATTCTCTCTGTGCAATTGTTGCAAATACGGTGCAACTCTCTCATCTCAGGGTCTCTCCATACAAAGAACTTACATTTTCAAGGAAGACGATAACAAGCGTAGAACTTTCGACCCACCTTCTCCTCAGTCATAGCAACAAGTATTGGGACAGGAAGACCGCAGTGGCAATAGACTTGGCCATCATGATCCATACTCATTGAGCTCTCCGATGAATTGTTGCCCCTTTCGTCGTGATGATTGTGCCATCTTCATCCCTACAAGCAAACCCTAGAAATTAGAATGTTCATGGGTTGAGAGAAGACCTACAAGCATGGGTTGAGAGAAGAGGGGCACTAAATAAAGGGAGAAAGGACAATTTGGGGATTAAAAATGGAAAAAGTCACGTGAGAGAAATAAAAATGCTTTAAAAATTTAAAACCTAACAGCAAGGGGGTCAAATTTAACTGAGGATAACGTTAGGGGTTCTGTGCAGGAAAATTTCTCCTTGATGGTTTTGGAAAGATATGTTACAATGATTTTGGTGAAATTTCCCTTTTTTAATTAACCGTTGTTTCCTAAGACTCTTTGGATGGAACCCAAGTACAACTAGGGACTATAGTTTGCTGTGGAAATTGTTTGTCTGGCCCTTCATTCTCCTTCTGAAATGAGTAATGCTTTTCCTACCGATGCAATAGAATCTACGTAGGCTATACGGATTTCTATTGGATACAACGTGTGGTATAATACAAATACTTAAGTAGTAAATAACATGACTCATCTTGTATCCAAGGAGAATCCATGTGGCCTACATGGAGTCCACCGCACCGGTAGGAAAAGTATAACTCTTCTGAAATATAAAAATTGTTTAACCATATTTGATAATGAGAATAATGGAGGAAAGAGGCCATAGAAGGGAATTTCCTCTTATGGCGTCATAAAAATTTACCCTCCCTCTTTTTTTCGATAATCAGCACCCATCATCTTCATCGTTACCATCTAAGATGTGGGTACACCAAATTTCATATGTTTCTACAACTTTTTCACCGTTGATTTAGCAATTAAAAAAGTTCTGTTGTCAGTAAACCGTTAATTTTGAACCACTAAATCAACGGTGAAAAGGTTGAAGAATCATATGAAATTTGATATACCCACATCTTAAATGATAATGATGAGATGATAAATGCCGGTCGTCGGAAAAAATGAGGAAGGGTATATTTTTTCGACGCCGTAGGAGAAAATTCCTATATAATCTATGAACCACTGTTACCAAAGAGAATAATGGAGGAAAGAGGATGTTTAGAAACACCCCGTGTTTCTTTATGAGTAAATATAAGACTTTGTTTCATCGAAACAAACTCCCCGTGTTACCTTGCGTTAAGAAACACCCCCCTACAGTTATTTTTGTACACTTTTCAACCTCTTTTTTCCTCTAAAATTGCCCTATTTTTTCTTGGTCAATTCATATAAAAACTCTCTTAGAGATGTTGTTTAACGAAAGATAGGCTGTTGAGTTTTAACCCCGGAGAGTTCTCAGCAAATTGAGTAAACTGTGAGATGATTTTGGTGAAATAAACCTAAATCTATATAAAAAAAATAATTAAAGGACACATGAACACCTTTTGGTTTGTATTATGGTTTGGGTTACTTAGTAGAAATATCATAAATGATGCAGAAATAATATCATCATAAAAACAGACAATCAATACATAACTAATAGTGAAATACAACATCAGATCAGCCAGCCTTCATCACCCAATCAAAGCAACATCCTGCAAGATGATATCACCAAACACTAGCTGATGGCAAGCATATACACGGTATAAATTCTGCCAAGGCATGCAACACATAAATACATAATGCATATATTTTTTGGAACTGGCCTTTAAGGCTCACCCAAGCATTACACACCACACCCACACATACTGAGGGTCCACAAATTTGCCCCGAAAGCATTAATTTATGACCACTTCCTCTCTTTGGGTTTGTTCCCCGCACTCTCCTCCGGAGAGGAAGTACCATACCAACTCAGCAATTGCTCATTGGTACATAATGCATACGTAAACAAGCAAGCAAGCAAGCAACAATAAAAACAAGGGCAAGACCTGAAACACAAGCGAAAAAGAGCATATCATGGCCATAGAAAAGGAAAAATGCTGCGTACCTCAATGGCAACAAGTAGCTTTCTATTTTGCAGCAGCAGAAACAAGGTATCTCTAGTCAAAAGAAAAAAAAGAACAAAAAGAAGAAAAAGAAAAGAGATCTCTATTTCCAAAAAGAAAAAGAAAAGAGATCTCTATTTCCAAATGCATGCGAGTAATACATTGGAAATGACCGCACCTCACCACTGACTCGGGCGAAAAATATATTTAGTGTAGAAATAATACATATATCTTAATTTTCCTAATATAGTATTCTAATTGAAAATATTACTATAAAAAGTATCAACTGTTCAGCCGATGAGACTCGGCTTCAGTAGTATAATAGAATAGAATAGAATAGAATAGAATAGAGTAGAAGAATCCGCCCGTAGAACTAAAAAATCCTATGCTCTTGGCTTCAAAATCTTGGAAAATAAACTGCACTAGGCCGTTTTTCGATTTTTTGAGCCCATGTCTATTGACAAGGTTGTGATCTCACGGATTTCGGAATTATGCTTCTCGTTGAACTGATCTCTGAGGAATTCCACTGCCATAAATGTGAGCGCAGATGCTGGAATATACCACATAATTCTTGGAACGCTGCCCTTGAACATACCATTTAGGCCCTCGGTCTTCCAAATTCTTGTTAAAGCATCGAGCCATCCATCGTACCTTCAAAATTCAAAACATGAGTATAGAAACTCAGTTCATAAGGGCGACTTGTCGTTTTCTTTCTCTTTACTATTATAACGAGTTTGTAAAGAGACACCTACAATAAGTTTGTAATTAGCATCACATCACAATCTAATAAAGAGCCAATCCTCATTAGCAATGTTAGAAATTGTTGTTAACAAGAAACAGCTAAAAGTTTTTGCATAAACAATATGCATATGTTAATCTCATATGGAATGACATTTTTCTATATTTCCCCACAAACCATGCAACTGGAAAATATAATATGTTGGAGACAATCCCAACAGGAAAATAAATCACCAACCCCCTGAGTACAAACCAATCGACTGGAAATTAAATTTACTGGAGACTAGTCAGAAGCACAACAGGGAAATAAAACACCAAAACCAAATGAAAATGAAGTGTGCAATGCAATGATAATATCAGCCAATAAATATGGTATCAAGTGAATCAAATTTATGATGCAAGTTATGTTATCAAGCACAATGCAGATGCATGCTGGAAGAGAAGTTGATGTGCATGAGATAAAAAAAATTAGAAAAAATTAGAAACAGAAAAACACCGTATAATCATTGATGAAAAGTAGGATGAAACATTTTTCAGAAAAGGAAAAAAAATCGGGAGTGAATACTTAAATAAAATAACTGAAAAATATTTAAGAATACGGGTCGGTCACGTTGGATACCACCACAAAGATTTTGACAACCTCAAAAAGGTAGAGATTAATAATTGGCTCCTTTAGCTCTTCGGTTTTCTATTCCTGAAAACTAATCTGGTGGTGAGCATCCATAATAAAATATATAACAGTAAAATTGTGATAAGCTCGGTTAATATGGTAAAGTATATAATTAATATCATCAACAATCATCATTGACTATGTTTGTATGCCACCATGATGGTAAGAAAATGAAATGGCAATAAAAAGAGTACAAAAAGAGTTGATTTATTTAAAAATAGGAAAGCACAGGGGATATTCAAACCTAAGACGCTGATGAAAAACTAAAACATGAAACACTAAATTTCAAATTGAACAGTTTTCAACTATAATGAAGGCATGACTCATGGGATTAAGCTATTGAAAAGTATTTCACCTTATGCTAGATCCTTGTACTTGAAGTCTTGTCTTGATTACATCCAAGGGAGTAGTAAGATATGCACTGAGTCCTACAAGAAACAGTATAATAGAGGGCAAATACAATTTGTGAGATTACCTTACAAGGACCCTGTCTGAAATATACAAAAGACAAAAGAAAACCTTACCACCAGCCAATCCTCCTAATAATAGTCCTTCAAATGAACTATTAATATCCATGCCAGTTCCACGAAACAATCTCTGCTTTCCGTATTTTGTCAAATCCTTAAATGCTTCATAAAAAGTGACCTACAAATAGCAACAACTATTTTCTTTACAAGGATATATGTAAGCAAGTCTATGGACAGTTTTAGATGTTTTGAAACAAATCTTCGAAAAAGTCCATTAATGTATGCCACCAATTCTCTGAAAAGGTTAGAGCTAGCCAGTAAGGGGGGTGAAATTTAAAAAAGAAAAGAAAACGTTAATCGTAATTAATACTATGGGAAACGGGAAAAAAGAGCATATTGGAACTATTAATACATGAACAAAGAATAAAATCTCGAAGTAAACTAGGCAATGTACGAAAGAACGAATCAACGAATATAAATTATAGAGAGCAAAACGATTCCTTTTAGCTTCTTCTGTGCCTCACTAAACTAGAAGTTTTCTGCAGAAGGGAAGTAGGAACAAAATAAATTATGAACAAAAATAATAGCAAATTAGAATATCTTGTCGTTTTTGTGCCTTGTAGTGAAAACGTCACTCTGAAGCAAGAATGGCATCTTCTCATTTTTGTGCTCGGAGTATGGAGCTCCCTATAGGGGACCATATCAATTTTCCATCTCCATCTACACCTTTCGTAGTCTGATGGAATTTCAATGCTTATTCCATGAATATACAAGCTTAAACTGCAAGACGGTACCTATCCACCATCTGGCCATCGAGATTCTATGGCCATGGCCCTCTCATGCTTGTGGCTGCTGTCAAGAATCGTTATATCCAAAAGCTTAAGCCGATGGGATAACCATGTACATGAGCTAACACAACACTTAATACTCCCCCTCATGTGGGTCTTTGGGCCACATGCACTGCTACAGGACCCCCTTGGGGGTACTAAAAGGTGGGTAGGGTTAGGGTTGTGCCCCCTATTTTGGGGGTATCGGTATACTAGTATCCCCCCGGTACCCCCAATTTAGGGTACGCGTGAACCAGTACCCCCAATTTAGGGTACCAGTCCAACCCGTACCCCAAAATTAAAAAAAATTAATCGGGCGTTGTCACTCATCTTCCAACCTGTGAGCAGCTCCCCAACCCCATCCCGAGCCCCCTTCATATCCCCAACTTGAGACCCCCCAACTCATCTCTCTCAATCTCTCCCACTTAAAATAAATAAATAAAAATCCCAAAAAAATCGCCCCTTGCTCCCTCATTATCTCTGGCGTGGTGTGGAGACAATCTCAATCTCATGCTTTATCTATAGTATCAAGGTATACCTCTCGATTGTTTTAGGATTAAGGTATATTACAGGAATTTTTGATTCAAGTGTTAAATTAAAAACTAATTTTAGATATTTTTAGGATTGAAATGGAGGATTAGGGTTAGATATATATGTGATCTGATGGTGAAATTGAGTGCTAGGATTAGGAATGTTTGTGATTTGGGGTGAAATTGATGGTTATGAAATCATATTATTTGAGGATGAAATAAAAGATTTATGGTTGAATTAGACGCGTAACTTGGTAACAAAACCAACTCCATCAATACAATAAAAAACTACAATAGAAACATAACTCAAAAACAAAAACAAACTCATTAACACAACTTAAAGATAATCGATTAAAAAATGTATCTATCAAATTAAATAACAAGCCGTGGATCCCGTCTATCAGCTATCACGTGTGGTTTCCATGGTGATATAAAACTACGCGACGGTTGACAACATCAGATGTTCGATGCTGACAATCATCTCGTAGTTTATGCCACAAGAGACTTTCTGCTTGATATCCAATAGATTTGTTCAGTGTGGACAAATTAGGAATGTATAAAGTATGCACATACATGTACTAATGTTTTCATTCATTTCGAGAAAAGTTTCGTCGGTACCTTTCCGTGGAAAAATGTAGATTAGATGGTCATTTCAATGGCAAACGAGTGCATTGAGATGTTTACTTGGTTTACTCGGAGAACGGCGGGAAGATGGTGCCGAAATTTTCTCAAAATGGATGAAAACATAAGTGAATGGGTGTATGTTCTATATATTCTTAATAGGCCTGACAACAACTTTAATTAGAATGTTTATGAACTAAAGCTAAAACATAATTATGAACTAGTCAATAATCTGACGAGGGTTAACTTCCCTAGTAAGAAATGAAAGACGCGTATCTTCACGATAAGAGTTGGATGTATGTTGATCATTTACAAAGGCAGGATCTGTATTTCATCCATGGCGTTCAGTTTTTTCACGCAATATGCATAGTCGCCTACATTTAAAAGAATAATGTTGGGTAAAGTGTCCTTACAATTACTGTATGAATAATCGATTGCAACCAAAATTGGAGGTTGAGAAACACATCCAACAATGAGGTTTCAGCACGGACTTCTTCGTGAAATCTCCAAACGAAATAATCCTTGATGAAACCTCGTTGTTGGATGTGTATCTCAAGCTCCAACTTTGGTTGCAATCGATTGTTTATACAGTAACTGCAAGGACACTTTACCCAGCACATTTCTTCTAAATGCAGGCAACTATATGCATACCATGGGGGAAAATGCCACGGATGAAATATGGATCCTGCGTCGTACATGATCTACATACATCAAATTCTTATCGTGAAGATACACATCTTCTGTCTACATAGGGAAGTTAAACCTAACAGACAATAATCATCAGATCATCGACTAGTTCATAATTATGAGCGTACACCCATGCACTTATGCTTTCATCAATTTTGAGAAACTCTAGCCAGCACCTCTCCGCTGTTTTCCAAGTACACTGCAGTAAATCATATAAACATTTCAGTGCACTTGTTTTCCATTGAAATCACCATCTAATATACATCTGTAAATAGAGAACGAACGGAAATATATTGACGAAACTTTTCTCGAAATGAATGAAAATACAAGCACATGCAGGGTTATGCTTTATACATTCCTAACTTGTCCACACAGGATAAATCTATCGAATATCATGCAGAAAGTCTCTCATCATATAAACTACGAGATGGTTATTAGCACCAAACGATTAATGTCTGATATTGACAGCTGTCGCATAGTTTTATGTCACGATAGAAACCGCACACATGATAGCTTATTAACGGGTCTATGGCTTGTTATTTGATGGATACATATTTTATTCAATTTTCTTTAGGTTGAGTTAGTGGGTTTGGTTTTGTTTTCGAGTTACAAGTCCACTGTAACTTTTGACTGTATTGATAGAGTTAGTTTTGTTACTAGGTTACGCGTCTAGTGTAATTTTCTTTCATTAATTATTTGGTTCTTTTCTCTTTTCCAACTGGTTTACACGGCTGGGTTGTGTCAAAGATTAGAGGAACAAGTCATAGGTCATGCAAATAGTATCTTCATGGGTGTACGTGTCTTGTGAGAATTGTATAAAAAATACATGCAACTAAACAGATACAATAATCAATAAAAACACTAACTCTCAAATCTTAAGAATTGGACATAAATTACAATTTACACGGACAAAATAATATGAATTGCTAAACATATTCAAAATTGATGTCTATATATGTGCAAAAAGCACCAATTTCTATTTTAGGATTTTCACAAATTCAATCATAAATCGTATATTTCATCCCCAAATCATATATCTCAAATGATATGAATTTATATCCATCAATTTCACCCTAAATCACAAACACCTCTAACCCTAACACTCAATTTCACCACCAAAACACGTGTATCTAACTCTACTCCATTTCAACCCTAAATCCTAAATACATCTAAAATTAGCTTTTAATTTAACACCCAAATAAAAAATCTCTATAGCATACCCTAATCCTACAACAATTTGAGAGATAAACCTTGACTCTATAGATAAAGCGTTAGATCGAGATCGTCTCCACACAACACCAGAGATCAAGAGTGAGGAGAGAGTAAGAGTTGGAGGTGATTTTTTGAGATTTGTTTTGATTTATTTTAAGTGGAAGAGATAGATGAGTTGGAGGATCTCGAGTTGGGGATCTGAAAGGGGGCTCGAAATGGGGTTGGGGAGCTGCTCACGGGTGGAAGACGTGTGAGCATCGGTCCCCAATTATTTTTTAATTCAAGGTACGAGTAAGGCCATACCCCAATTAAATTGGGGAATCGGTTCACCCATACCCCCAAGGGGGATACGCGTATACCTGTACCCTAAAATAGGGGGTACGGACCTAACCATACCCATCTTTTTGTACCCCCAAGAGGGTCCTGTAGTAGTGACATAGTAATAACAATAGTGAAGCTCCTTTATTACAAGCAAATCCAAATTGGCTGCTGCTTTATAAACCAGGCCCTAACTAATCATTCCTTAAGTAGTATTATACTTGTAAACAGGACTTAAGTCAGGCCCATGATATGTGCATGAGGTCCATGACTCCAGCCATTCTCCGCTAACCCATGTTCAACTATCTATGTCATGTTTACATTTTACTTTTATGCTTCCTTTATTTTAGGAGACCATCTCTCCATTACTTTTATTTGTTTTCTATATAATGTAGTGGCAATGAATGTAACAAAGGAATGAATGAAAACCCCCAAAAATGCTATTTTATCATGTTCTAAAGGAGATTAGCCATCTCGAATCGGCTAGAGGAGATTCGCTGTCTCGAATCGGCTTTATCTATCGTGTACGTATCAACCCATAACCATAATAACAATTTAATACATTTCCCCCACAGTGAATTGAAGTTTGCAAGGTCCACTCAGGTCTATTAAGGATTTATCTGGTTGGATCCAAATAATAAGTAGCACGGATTGGTCAACTTGGTAATAATTGATGCGGGTCAGATTGGTCAACTCATAATAATGCAAAAGTATATGATACGAATCACAGGGGTATATATTAATCAACATGATTTTAGCTTTTACATTATACTATTGAAGAAATGGATTCATATAGCTGACCCCAAAAATTTAGGATAAAGATCTGTTAGTTTGTTAGTTTGTTAGACTGTACAGTTATAATTCCAGAAGGTTTGCAGGGTAGATGTGATGCAACACTTCAGATGTGTAACTAAAAACAAAACACCTTTTGAGTGGCATACATGCCAAAAGAATTTCAAGATTTCGGCGTAAAAAATCAGCATTATGAACCAGCAAAAGGCAGCAAATGAAACCAACTAAAGGTCTTGCAATAAAAGCAATACCCATGAAGCAAAGTTAAGCAAAATAATGAACAGGCTAAATGAAATGTGGTGGGAATTGAAACTAAAAAGGAGAGAAAGCAACAAAGAATAGCCAATGAGATTGATGGCGTTAAATACTAGAGCAAGGATGTACAAACTTTGACAGGAGAAACAATAAAGAAGAAAAACAAAAGTAAGAAATGATTGCATCAGTTATGAGTTTACACTCATGACTTGAAGAATTTAAGTTGGTTACTCAGGACAGAAAAATGGCTAATTATATTGATGATCAGCCTAAGTGCTCTATAATGCAATAAAAAAAGTATAAATGAGTGCAACCACATCACAATTTGATAGGGTACCACCAAGCATACCATTAGACCAGCAAAGGGAACATCTCTTGCAAGTGTAGACCAGTATCTGGGAAAGGAACATGAATCGTTTCAGATAGAAAATAGAATTTGGCCTACAATAGATAAATTTCAGAAGACATGTTGGAAATATAGTGCAAAATATGATGCCAACAATCATAATCCAGCAGTAATATCAGAACATTCATGTTTAATGCCACAGAATAGTATGATATTCAATTAAGATTCGAAAAATAAAGACAGCAAGCTATAATGTCGATAAATATGCATTCATTTATGCAGGAGGTGCATTTTGTTTTTTTGAGTAAGAAAAAGAGATTTGTTAAGATTTTAGAGAGTCAATAATCAGATAAAACACGCCTAGTGGAAGGTACAAGATAATGTGCTAGAAGGTTAGACCATTAGATCAGTATAAGCCATTCATAATGTATGCCATAGCCTGAAAATATTCAAAGAAATTGATGGTTAATGTAAGTTCGGTTCCTAAAAGTTTGCAGCTGAAGATGTTGACTGTATAGCAGCACACACTAGGATACACATCAACAAACCAACACAGATTGATGTACATATATTTAACGGTTTTCCATATTTGGCCCAAAATCTTTTTAAATTTAAACCAAAAAGACCAAGATATTTTGTAAATTAAATTATATTCTCCAAACCCGGCATTATAGGCTTGAATCTAGAAATGATAACCATTGGAACTTTCCAATTTTCATCTATGTTCGGAAGCTGCCTATAAGTCTATGGTTACTTCAAAGTTCAAACAATGCTGAATTTCAAGCAAAGCATAGCCTTGAGATCAAATTTAAAGTCCACCCTATATTCACCCATAATGCAGGGTTTCTCCAAGTGTGCGGTCAAAGTGCTAGATTATTTCTCCTCTCCATGATTAGGACCTCCTACGACCATCAACCAAATGCACAACATTTCACATAGTGACTTCTGACTCTGAAGCACAAAGCTTTTAATGGGAAGAGACTAGGAATTATCTTAGTTAGAAGTTTAAAGTGCTCACCCAGAAGAGGCTTCTGAATTTATATTGCGCCAGGCAAGTAACACCATGACATGAGTCATTCGCTCAAATATGTTATCAAAAGCAGAATACATGAAAAGGAGCTTAGATGGCTTTCCCACGGTTGGGAGTAAAAGATAGGAACAAGATATGTGGCAATACACATACGAATGATTGATGAACTACACATATGACATGCTGCAACATTTCCTTTTGTTGAATTTTGAATATTCATAACCTCATGCAATCCATAAGACTTTTAAAACGCGCAATGGCTTGTCCTAGAGTCCTGGAACCCCCCACCACCCAACCCACCCCCCACCCCCTAAAAAAATTATAAACGACACAGTGTTATTACTCTCCCTGGGGAGTTCTCATTCACCACAGCAAAGAGTGTATGTGTCTTAACAAAAATAAAGTGCAATGCCTCACATAGGGAGACACAAAGGCATACACAAACAGCATACTACACAGGAAAAAAAGCCATTGTATTGAACAGATTATTAACTTCTAGGTTAAACATTGGACAAATTGCTATCACTGATGGACGTTTAAGGAATAACCTTTCTCGCAATAAATACTTAATTTTTTTTTTACAAGTTTAAAATATTCAAGCTAGAATCTACCATGCACTAGCATAGCCTTTACCAACTTTCAAGCATGTTTTAGGCTGATCTTGCTAGCTATAAAAACTAAATCAAGGGAACATAAGCTGGTAACTCCCACCCTGTCTTACCACACCTAAACCCACCCACACCCAAACACGCCTATAATCTCAAAACAGTGAGTAGAAACACAAATCAAAAAGAGCAACTCATGTAGGTTAACTTACTGATGAATAACACACACAGAGTTTATTAAGGGTTTTCTACAAATTAGAAAGAGTGGTACCCTGCATATAATCCTTTTGGACCTTGTTGTTTCCATATGGAATGTCCTGCCTGAAACATTCCTGTATAGTAATCATAAATTTGCATTCCAGACTTCTGGGTGACAGTCTCTTTCATTATGGTCGAGCTCCAAGATGTTATGGTGCCTTGCACCTGCATGCGCTGCTTTATTACTTCACAAGGCACGTACACTACAGAACCAAGTGTATCACCTGAGACATGACAAAAATAGTACTTGGGATGGCTATAAAAGTTCCTTGTTATTCGTGAGATACTTGAATTTATAATAGGTCTAAAATCATTCAAAATGTTTAGTATTGCAGACCAAATGTTGTTGGAGGCAGATGTCTTTAAGGGTCCGTGAAACAACAAATAGATGTTGCAGTAAGGATTAAAAGCTACCCAAAGCAAATCAATTAGCATATAATTAAGTTTACCTTTCGCAATTTGATGGAGACAAGCTTTCACACTCCTTAACCTAACGAAAAAAATAAGTATCACTCTCGTAGAGGTAAAGCCTTGTTACACATTTAGAATGACTGTTAGAACGTGGTTCTATCATTGTCCGTGCCTCTTAACCAATTTTGTAATACATGTATTTGTTTTCTATTCAGTTGGGCAGCGAATAATGCATAAACGGATTGTAGAACTATGCATATATATTTTTAATTCACATAATATAGAAATTTCGTGAATTTTTTTGAAAAGATAAGAAAAGGTATAGCGATAGGAAGCAAAAGGAAAGAATGGCATTATTTAGGGGATATTGAATTTATATATTGTGTTTTGGGTATTGAGTGGGCTATGTACATTGTCTATACATGCAATTAAATGATCATTTGTCCATATATATTGTGTAAGACTAAGACCAATTATGCCGTCATTCACCCTCTTAATAGCTAATACCATTCAACGTAGTTGCTAGACGAAAACTTTTATGTGGCATTTTAATCAGCCTTTTAAACCTTGTTTTACAACAATGTTATTTACGGTTGTCATGTGCAACTGCCAACTGGTGATCAGAAAACTAAAAATTATTTTGAAATAGCATAGGCATGCATGACCCACTTTTAACAACCCAAGTCTAAACCGTACGCCAGCTATTGGCTTTATATTTCGATTGTTTTTTTATTGGTGTGAATACTGAAGTGATTTTGGAGCAGTTCCTCCTCTTTGCTTCATTGGTCTCCACTACCATATTTCTTTCAATATTTACGGAAATACTAAAAAAACAGGCTGCATTAGCCTTCTCTCCAGTTAATGAATATAACCATCCCTGGTCCATATGCGGATGAATCAAAAATTGTAACCTAAGAAGAATGAACTAAAAGCTATTAAAAGAAGGGAAAATGTCTATAAGCATTAGAAATAGAGAGGCAAATAATATGTGCTTGTAAACATGGCATTTTATAAGGTCCAGAGTTAGTAAAGTAAAATTCAATGCCTCTAAACTTGTGGCTTACCAATTGCTCCAGCAATGAAATGGGACCAGTGACAACTAAGTTTTGGATTTACTTCCTCTATCCATTGTTTAGTAGATTCTATTACACCAAAGTATGTTGCTCCGGTCGCAAGAGATCCAGTAACCCCGGGAGCAATTCCTCTATAAAACCCTACAAAGGAGCATCTACTTTATGAATTGGAATAAAGCAATAGGGAAGTTGTTTGTGAGAATCAAAACAATCTGATGTGGTATTGAAATGAAACAGATGTCAATAAATATCAACTCGGCAGAAGGTTCTTACTTACAAAATAAAATTAAAACATAAATATAGTTCTCAAAAGAAAATCTCTACTGTATGTATCAGTTTGATTGATGACATAAAGCTCAATTAGCAATTTGTTGCCCACATTCTATTTCCATTATAGTTGATTGAAATATGTTATGATAGCTGTTTAGACTATGTTTTTTAGAAGGTGTAAAATATATTAAGCTGCTCGATTCTGCAATAGAAGAAAATAGAAAGCTAAAAACTATTCAGAATTTATTCAAATGTGTTAAACGTGTATGCATGTGTTCTTGTCACTATTTATTAAGATTCCCCATATACTTGTATTCATGTTATGACGTGTTTGTGCACGTACCTGCATCACTGCAATATACTTGAAAGAACCAATTTTATGATGAATTTGAATCATTGAGTCTTACATAAATGAAAATCAATTAGCTAGACGTTCACTAATGGGTTGTAACAACACAATTGAGGACTTCCCACAAGGACGCCCATCGCCATCCTATTACTACTCTCACCTGAGCATGGGAATTTTCCACGGTTTCTCCATAGAGGATTGCTATAGCAACAAGCCTTTATCCCTTGGAAGGCTAGCTACAATTAATTCTTGACTTCGTATTTGAAACCATTGCAGACTACAGGCCCTCTAATGCACATCCATATGGGATATGCACAATTTTGGGATCGTGGCATGGGCTGGCTCAATGACCGTAGAAAAGACATTTATTTTCTTGGGCCTTTAGCTAAATAAACTCCATGTGTTACATATAGCTTTTCTTTTGATTGCTTTTATATGTCTGCATTCAGCACATGCTACGAAGCTCACTTCAATGCATTTTGAAACCTAGGGCCAGCACCTAGCTGCATAGCATATGAGGTGAGGCTCTATCTCTACTATTATAACCACAACTCCTTGGGGGTTCCCAATTTTGATTTCAATTTGATGGTCTAACACAGCCTTTAATAGCGCCACATCAACAGTCTAAGAAATAAATGCAGGTTTTTCTTTAATAATTATATACAACGACCAACTTAATTAGTTATAACAGTATATAATCATCAATATTATTATTGATTTTATAAACCTACCAAAAGCACTGTGATATATCTCTGCTAATATAATGCAGACACAAGGCGTGTGTGACACTTTCGATTTCAATTTCAAAGAAAACAGAAAAAAAAATATTAGAAAAATCCTTTATCATTAGCCAATTTTTCTTTTTCTTCTCCGTTTTACAAATTAAAAAGAGAAAATTCCATGTCACAATAACCAATTCTTTGTTCTTTCACTATAACCACTTACTTCTTTTTCGATAGCTAATTAGCTACTCTCTCCTCTCCTTTTTACGTGCATTATATTTGCTTAAAATCTAGCAATTTATAAAGCATACATTCTATGAAGCTTAGCATAATGATGTGAGATACGCGCTTCAAAATAACGGTTATTTTGGTTCCTGCCTCTTTTGCTTTGGTCAAAATCTTATCCTTTAAATAATTAATAAGATAGTCGACCAATTGGGCTACTACAAATTTCTTGGGCTTACAATGCAACTTCACTTTTATCGCCTAGAAAACTTTTATTGTTTGTATTGAAGCATCTGCTTTTCTTTTTTTACTTCCCCCGATAACCATAACCTCCAATTGGATCATTGCCACCTTCTTAGGCCTAAAATGTAACTTCACTTCTATCACTTAGAAAACTTCTATTGTTCGTACTGAAGCATCTGCCATCTTTTACTTCTCCAATAACCATAAACATCAATCAAGAGATGACTTCCTATTACTGACAGCACCTACTCATAATATTATTCTCAATTCTTTTTATCATGTGTATGATGTACATAATGAACCATAATTAAGATCTAATTTTGCTTTATCATCTCTATATAGAGAGAGAGAGAAAATGATTATCAACTTGAACTGAGAGAAGAAACTGTCAGTTCTCGTCTAAAATAGCCCAATCTTACTGTCAAATTGATGATCCGGTCCGTCCATCTATTTCTACACATTATTAATTGATCTATGTGTATAAAAATTTTGTCGATTTAAAGCCTTCCGTATGCTGGATCAAGTGTTTCCAAAGTAGACAGATTTTAAGCACCATAAAAATTTCATAAAATTGGAATGTTTGATCCAATGTGTAGACTCTCCAAATCGATCAAATCTTTACACGTAGATCACTTCATGTATGGCACAAGGTGGATAGAGTGGGTCATCAATTCGTTGATTGGATTGGGCCATTTCAGACGGGAGCTAATGGTTTTCTTCGGTTAGCTTGAGCTGATAACCTATTTTCTCACTCACACATATTACTATATATGCGCGTATATGTATAAGGTCCAAAATCTCAATTTCGATATTGGGATTGGATTGTTTTATCAAGTATTGATACCGTTATATTTGGATCAGATCAATGGAATTAAGATATGGCTCCATTTTATGAAGATCTGTTAATTTGTAACAATTACTACTTGCAAAAGGAAAGTGAAGATAATATTTAAAAACTATATTAATTAATAAAAATTTATGAGTCTTAAACTCATACATATTCGGCAACGTACATTAAATCCAACTCTACACCACTAAATAATAATTTTCTTCGCTTTAAAAATAAAAACCCCAACATGCAAAAATTTAACCCACCCAAAAACTCAAAATAACCCTATGTCATCCTTCCACTCAATTTCCAACCCGTGACATTAGTAGGTCTGCCATAACCCACTAAGAGCATTCATGTCTCACCTTTATTGAGCCCTTTTCGATTCTTGAGTCGGTTTTTAGTTGAAAACCTTACCTGAAACGACCGCCGATCTTTAACAAGATTGGCCAAACTTCAAACATTTTCTTTTATTTCATTGTTTGGTGGGGGTTGTGTGTGATTATATTTTGACAAAATGAAATTTCTTGAAGCAATCGTGGGTTTAAGGTTTTTGCTTTGCTTTGTTTAAAGGTTGATCGCTTTGCCAATTTCAAGCATTGCTTCAAAATGTAAGCATGACTTGGTATTTGGTAATGACAGTCTAATAGTGAAATAAATAAAGTGGATACTCAATAGAAGCTATTGTGAAAAAGGATACAAATGTTCACCATGAATACTTATCATGTGAAAGACATTGAACCAAAACTGATTTTTCCTTCTCAAATAACATACGGCCTAAGTCAAGTTGGTATACCAAAGTATGAACTGAAATGTTATCAAGAGCTGAATCAACAAGAGAACTCAATATACATATCAAGACTACTTCCAAGGAAAGTGCACCACTTAGTTAGACTTACCTATATATTAAATCTGATAAGAAAGTTCATACATTACCTGAAATTTGCGCATTGCAACAGGTTGTTTTTATTGATGTCTAGTAGCAATCATTTTCAAGGTTTGAGAAATTGACCGAAACAGCAAAAGTTTCAGCCCAGTCTCGGTGGGTCCAATCCGAAACTTTACTGCTGAAATAGTTTCGGGCAATATGAGAAAGTATCGGCCGAAATATAGTTGTATCTGTTAAATTACAACTGGTACATACCGATACGAACAAAAATTTAGTACTTTAAGTTCCTAAAAGTATGTTTTACGTTCAAGACTACAAAAATTGAAACAAAACAAAAAAGAAAGAGCAAAGGTGGAAAGAGAAAGAAAATGCAGAAAGTACCTCAAGTAAAATTGTCGTTGCAACCTTACTACGCTATTGCTCCTGCCTTGCCGTGCCGCCACATTTCCTTCATTCTTCCATTAAGTAAAAGTCTAATGGGAGGATGTTGGAATAATAGTGTTGGGGAAAGAGAGAGGGATAGTGAAAGTGAAAGAGCCAAACATATGTTGTTGACATCAAAAAATGGATGCTTGAAGAAAGTACTGGCGCTGCCCAGCCTACTGGCAGGTATCCCCAAGCGGATACCCCATTGCGGGTATCCTCTGTCTATGAAGCGACGGCGGATACTTCAAATAAGGCATCCGAAGTAGGTGTATAACCTACTTTTTTGGAGTATGGGTGGCCATACATTCCCCCATGCATCTACAATGCTAAGAATAGTCTTTTAACTATTCTCTCCTTTCTATATATACAAGCCTCAAGGCAAGAAAGAAAAAGGTTATAAAAAAATCACTCATTCTCACATCACTCTCATAACTCCTCTAATCTTGTAGATTGTCTCCTCAAGAAAGAGAGAAAGAAGAGGAACAAGATGAGAACTTGAAGTCAAGTTCCCCTCTATCTTTCGCCACCATATCTTGGTCCAAAATGGACCACTTGGAGAACTTCGTAGAGTTCTCATAACAAGTGTGTTTCGTTGTGGCCAAGTTTAAAGGACCCTAAGGAAACTCTGTGTTCTATCTATAGAAATGGGAAAACCTACTTCTATTTGACATGAAAATGGGCTGAAAAGTCTACTTTCTTAGATCAAGTCTTAAAGACAAAAATCTCGCCAAATTATTGATGTGGGAATCCCTACTTCATTCATACAAAAAATAGGCAAAAGAAACCTATTTCTCAAAAGGACTAAATCTTGAGAATGGGGGAAACCCTACTCTCCGCATAAAAAACTTGAGAATAAAAACTAATTCTATTCTTTATAAACTCGTAAACATAATACATATATTTGTGTTTCACAATAACATTGAAAATGATACAAATATATGTTATTTTCCACCAAATAGGCCAATTTCGGATACCTCAAATGAGGTATCCACCCCCGCTTTACTTAGGCGGGAACCCGAAGAGAAATTTCCGCTTTGCAAACTAATTTCAGATGCCTCAAATGAGGTATCCATCCCTAACTTCGGATACCTTAAATTAGGTATCCACCCCTACTTGGCTCAAGCAGGAACCTCATCAGAAGTTTTTGCTTTGCAAGACCAAGTCGGATACCTCAATAGAGCTATCCACTTTCCCTAGCGGGAACCCCAAGAAAAGTTTTCGCTTTGCAAGCATATTTCGGATACCTCAAAAGACGTATCCATCACATTATTAATACAGCAGCAACGAACAATCGAAATAGGTATCGCGAACTCTCACTCTCAAGCTCAGAGGCCGAATTTGTTTCATCAAGGCAACATGGCTGGGTCCCGTATAGAAAGCGCCCGCCACCACTCTGGTAAGTCGGATTCTCAAAAGAGGTATCCGTCCCTGCTTCAAATAGCACTGGCCCCACTTAAGGTATCCACACATGCTCAAAAAAAGCATAAGGGTTAGGTCCCCAAAAGGCAAGTACCCGCCTATGCTTTATTTAATGCCAATTTGACATTAAAACCCCCCATCCATTTGATCATTACCCAAATCACATATGTTCTAGTTTTTGAGTACTTGATTCTCTCTTTGTACAATTTGATTTAAATGCATTGTATGCAAAATCAATGTAACATGATTTCTTTTTGAAATAGATTTTATGTTGTCTCCTTTTGCAATATGATCGTCCCCTTTCTATGATGTGATTTAAAGCAACTTAACAAGGTATCTCGTTCAGGTCCGAACCTGAGACGATATGGTGTAATTAACCATAAGTGTGTGCGCTTACGAGAAGTCACGAACCCAGGACTTATGGTCAAACTCAATAAACTTTTATTTTGTTCGCACTTTGCCCATTTTAAATGTTCGCTCATTGGAAGTTTAAAATGAGGGTAAACATATGTGAACTCAAAGTACTTACCTACATAGACACATGTACTTTTCAAAAAGAATACTTGCCTACATGAGTACACATCTCTTTCAAAAAAGAATACTTATACATCTACTTTAATTAACTATCGTTTTTTTACAATCAATCTTCATGTACCTATTGTTTTCACTATAATTTCAGTTATAACTTAATGCTCTGAACTCTTCATTCCATGGTCTTTTAGATATACTTTAATATATAAATTAAATTAGTGGAGTGAATACTTATTAGTTATAGGCTGAAGTCCACTAAACTCCCAAAAGGTTTAAGCAAATCCCTGTAAACTACCAAAAAGTTTCTAAATTACAAGAAAATATCATGGTTAACAGTCAATAGCGGTCAACTCTTTAACGGTATTAATTTGATTAGTAATGACATGTTTGTCCTTAGATTAATTTTAATTAATTATTACTTAATTAATTTAATTTGATTATTACTATTGACATGTAAATGGATAGGGTTTGGGGGTAGCTGCCGAAGGGGGGCCAAAGTGGATAAGGTGGATGGGGGCGAGATGGGGATTCGAGGGGAGGCAGTGGTGGAGAGGGGCGGGGCTGGGATGGGGTGGGAAGAGGGGGTGAGGGGAGGCAATGGTGGAGAGAGGGGAACGAGGGTTGGGAGAGGGGGGTCACTAGGTGGGGTAGGGGAGGAGGCGATGGTGGAGAGTGAGTGGGGGACAGGGGTGGGGAGAGTGGGGTCATTGGGTGGGGGTGGGGGAAGGTATTCGTGGTTTTAGGAGAGGAGGCACAGGGCTTCAGAGGCCAAGTTGAGGGTGGGGGAAACTCAATGGTGAAGGACGGGGGAAGGCGATGGGGGAGAGCAACTCCGAAGGGAACTAGAGGGCTGGAGGGTGGGGAGGGAAGGTAGGCAGTGAGAAGGGACGAGCAACTTCGAGGGCAGTCGACATTAGAAAAAGGGAGGCGATCTGGGGAGGGGAGCAGCAGCGGGCAGGGGTGGTGGTGGTGCTGACATCGTAGTAGCGGGTTAAGTTTTTTTTTGCAAATTAAGTAGGAACGAAAGAAGATATGGGAAATTTTGAAAATTTTGTAATTTTTATGCTGATATTGCAATACACTGACGTGACGGTGATGTGGCGTTAACGGTGATGACGTGTTGCCGTTAGCCATGGAAGTTTCTTGTAGTTTTGATACTTTTTGGTAGTTTTCTGGGATTTGCCCAAACCTTTTGGAAGTTTAGTGAACTCCAGCCTTATATTATAAAAGTGAGTGTGTGTAATATATATCCATGCACGCATATATACATGTATATGTTTATGTATTAGAAACGCCACTTAAACCGAAACAAACAAAACCTACCGAGATAAAAAGATTTTAAAGGAACCGAAATCGAAAAACACAAACACATACATGCACATACAAACAGATATACAATTATTGTATAAAGCAAATCATTTCCAACGCAATGTTTAGGAAACAATAGTATTAGAAAGATACAAGCAAGCTAGGTTGCACAGACAACTTTGGACGGATTTCCGTGCCCGACACATATTGGTCAACAACACTTGAACAACACGTAGCAGACATGCCATATACACGCCAGACATGCGTCATACACTGCATACAAGTTGTACGTGTGTTGTATGTGCCATATGCTTATCTTATACATGTCTTTAGTATATTATTGATGTATTGTTATGATTATATATTTGGATGTTATACCTAATTTTTCTTGTTTTATAAGACAACCATGTGTGTCATGTGGGTGTCCAACTTCGTCTTCTATCCAGACGATCCACATAGCATGAAGAAAGAGAACAAAGTTATGAGACCTTGATGGAAATGCGTTTGATTCCTTCAATGGTGCAGGTGTTTTGGAGATTGCTAGCCTTTCTTTAAATGAACCGAGGTGAAATCAGTGTTATTTACCAATGATGGAGAACAAATGGAACCATTGTAGTTGTCTTTAATTATCATTTTGGAGTTGGGAGTGTTATTTACTTATTTTTTTAATTTAAGAAAGACGTGTTAATCACTTATCTTATTAATTTATATAATGGATATTATTGGTGTATATTTTTAAGAATGACTTATGGTCATATAACATCGATACGATGTGGCCGTTTTGATGTTAAACATTTTTTTCTTGTTCTTCATTCTAGTAGTTTGATATGATATTTCTTATATAAAATTAATCATATTAAAACATTTAAGTATCCTATATTTTGGGATTGTGCTAAATTGTAGTTTTATCATGATATTTCATTATTTCTTCATGGGTCAGCTAGCAACATGGAGTAAATGTTGGCTTGTGATGTAACATTACCTCAGTACCCAAGCATGTCCTGTGTTTTTTAACATCTTTATTCAAATATTTATTTCCACCAACAATTTGTGCAAGGTTTGGTGAATCTATACCGCTCATACTCATAGTGCTCTTCTCATTAATATCTTAAATTGGTTCCTTTGAATTTGCAAATTATATTGAACCTATGGATAACCAGTAATCTAGTAACTCAATATGCCCCCACAAACCAGTTTCCATTCATGCTTCGTTATGTAAAGAAATGGACCTTCAATGATCCATCCTTAGGAAACAAGAAAAAAAAGTGAATCAAGTAACCCAAGTAAATTATGCAAGAAAACATAACCAAGTTAATCAAAGCTCGGTAGAATATAAAGATGAAGCTCAAATTATAACATTGATCATGAAATAGCTCAACATCACCAATATAATAAATGAATCACTGATAATATTCCGATGAACAGTGCATTCATTTAAATGTGCAATGTTCTCTGGATAGTGTGTTTATATAAATAAACAATTTTTCTTAGTTGTATGACACAAGAAATCATAAAGATTTTTTTTTACTTGCTACTCAAGTGATAACTCATCTAGAAATGGAATTTCAAACGATAATTAGTTTGGTTAGTTAAATTACATTTTTAGCTGCAGTTCAGTAATAAGACCTGGAATTAACCATTATATTTTAAATTGTCTCTGAACAGAAAACAAGTCTCTGAAAGGTGAAACACTGATAAAATGAATAGTCTTAAAGCAGTGAAGCCTTCTGGCACATCTTTGTCTTGCATTTAAATTTTCAATAAAGCTAGCGATGAGAGAAGAAGGCAGGTTTACCTTTAAGACCGTCTGCAACCCATACTGCTCGAACCATTTGCAGGATGTTCTTTTGACCCTAGATGCACCATGCCCAAAAGTTTAGAAACTCATGACATCAGGGAAATATTAACATCGTATGCATACAAGCTTCAGTTGAGAAACTCATGACATTGAGAACATAACTTACGACTCATCGAAGCATTTTTGACATAACCAAGTTATGTACCTGATGTCCAGTAATGATGGCCTGACTCTGTAACCGAGTTTTCAATGTGTCGACAGGGTGCATCATGCCTTCACCAAAAGCCCCAGCAATGGCGCCCCACACAAATTCTCTCCAAACTACAACACAACAGATAATACCAGCAAATAGAGAATCTTTAGTATCTTCCCTTGAAATTAAGATCACACAATAAATATTCAACGAAAACTGAATTGATTATAACCTGCATTAGATAGCTCAATTTAGTGTTTTTACAGTCATATATTTACAGGAATCTCATGTTGGAAAACATTGAAATTTCATTGTTGTCAGATCAAAAGTCCATAGGTTTGCGTGTGAAACTTTTTGCTTCTGCTATTGAACGTTATGGTAGCTTTAGAAAGATTAACTTCCTCCACTTCACATGGGCTGAAGAACCAAATCTCATAAAGAGGAAAGAGCAGAACAAATTGGCCAGAGGTACATAGAAGAGGGTAATTAACGGGTCGTCATGGGTCTAAGGCGTGCCTGACATGTTAAGAAATTCTTCATTCAAGCCAAGGAGAGGATGGAAGTTGCCGCTTGGAATGGTTTCTTTGCTTAAGCAACACATTTCCAAGCAATCTTCATAGCTTCTATAATTCAGGTGTTATTTAGCATTTTCTACAATCATGTTTACAATTTTCATTTCTATGACCGTTCATGTGATTGAATACATTGATCTTGCAAAATTGGGGAAAATGAATCCTAAATTTCAACCTTTTCTTATCCTAAATAATGCAATAGTTGAATGGTTCCTTAGCAGGTGTAAACCCAAAGAAAATTAAGGTTGTGTTTGGGTGGGGAGAATATGAGGAAAAAGAAAATGAGAACATAGGAATGCAAGTACTATGATGTTCAATGTTTGCATATTTGGTCACAATGTCATAAAAACAAATTTCCTCATAGATTATGATCTAGACACACTGAGAGGAATAGCACCAAAAAATCCATAATCTTCTGCGGAGAGAATCATTCCATATATTCTCACCCAAAGTAAAATTACAGACATTGAAAACAATTTGCATAATCAGTATTGAAGTAATGAAGACTTACAATCCAACATATCTTATGATAGAATTGAAATCTAAATACATAGAACTTTATGTATATTGCATGTAAGCCATTTTTAATGCCTATTGGTCCTTTCAGAACCTCATTATGAAATTTAGAATCCTTTTTGGTACTAAAAGTGAAGCAATCTGATGTCTATTTTGAACATACACAAAATCAACCAATCTCATGCCCTTTCACCATTACCAGTGATGGATTACACAATCTTTGATACAAATACGAAAAATCAAACCCCCAATTTACATTTCTCGACTGCTAATCACCATCAAAATTCAAAGATACAACACCAGATTCAGATTATGGAGGCAACTATAAGTGATATTACTTTCATCTATCTGCTGCTGGTTACTAGAACAACTTCAAGAAAAATTCATTTTTTACAAGCTCGCTGCACATTGAAGCAATCTGATGTCTATTTTGAACCTATTAGAACTTCAAAATCAACCAATTTCACAACCTTGATACAAATGCGAAAAATCAAAACCCCAATTTACATTTCTCGGCTGCTAATCACCGTAAAAACGTGGAAGATACAACCCTAGATTCAGATTATTGCGGCAAAATAGATGAATACTCACGGAAAAAGTTGCTGTGAGGTCTCTTCGAGAGATCGAGCCTTTGATCTCGAGCTCCATTGACAGGAGAGTCGAAGGTTGCCATGGCGAGTTGAGAGGAATTTTTAGGGGTTTTGAGCGTTGTTGTTTTGTTATAGAGTTTTAAAAAACAGCCGCGGATGCCAATGGTAAATGACCTCATGCTTGAATTTTTTTCCCAAACTAACCCTAATTTCAAAAATAATTCCCAAAATAGACCTACTTGGAAAGTATTTCCGAGAATCGCTCCGTACGACACCTAGGATTGGGCTCAGCGTGGGCAGTTGCATGATAGAAGAAAACGTCATTAACAATAGCGTTTTCTTCTTGATGAAAACCTATTGTCAATAATGTTTTCTCCATAATGAAAACGTTTTCATATTGCTATATTCCCACATAGATATTGATTTTGATTTTATTAAAATTGTTTTTGATTTTGATTTCGATTTTGTTGAAATTGTAACAAAATTAACAGAGAGTGGATGAAAAAATATCATAGTTTTTTGAGAATATAATAAATTTAGTTATGTATATAGACATTATTATGCTTTTTCTATAGAAATTTATATTTGATTTGGAAAATATATAGGAAAAAACATAATAGAAATCTATATACTAGCTAATTTTATTTTTTTCTAAAAAAACTATGAAAATTTTTCTGACCTCTCTTGTTTCGTTTCCTATCATGCTAAATGCCTTTCAACAAAGGGGTGCATATGCTGTCAATAAACACACAGCTACGGCTCTGGCTATCAGTGCATGGACACAGTGGAAATTTAGGTTATCATTGTGATTTGATGCATCGGCATTGGATAATGCCACTGATACGTATCATGACAGATTACACAAAGTGATTCGACTCGTCTTCTTATTGAAGAAACAATTTTTTTATGATTTCTTTTTGAGATATTCTTTTGGAGTTGTATTTTGGTATCACTTGGGTTGCAACAGAAAGCAAGACACGCACACAAACACGCTAAGGGGCCTGTTTGCAAAAGAGAAAGCAAGGATAGTAGACAAGTCATAAGAAAGTACTTTCTACAGTAAGTACTTTTTTTCACTTTCCCCATGAAAAAATGTGTTTGGTTTGGAGTAAGAAAGTAAAAAAGAAAGCCGAGCTTAACAATGACGTGTCATATTTTTTTAATTAATAATAAAAATTGGTTGGAGACAAAAAATTAGTTTAGATTTCAAAATAATTTTATTTTTAACTTTCTATGGACTAAGTTTCAAAAATGGGAGAACTCCTTGACGAGTTTTAACTCAACTCGCTGCGCTTGGCCCTGCAAGTCAAGGAAATCCATTACTGAGAAGTGGTGGCTCATCTCGTCTTGCTTGCTGGGAGAGAGGAAGCTTCCAAACCACCTTTTCCAGCCAGATAGCCAGCGATCATTCAACGATGATACCAAGAAACAACCGACAAATGACTTTCTAAATCCTACGTGGAAGGAAAGTGAGCTCACTTTCCATTTTGTTCTTTCCAGTTGCCAAACACTAAAAATAGTGGAAATTGAATCATTTTCTTTTTACTTACCCACTTTTCAGTTTACTTTCTCATTGCCAAACATGTCCTAAAGTGGAATGTTCCATTGTTAGAAATAACACCATATATATGGCTCTACATATCCTATTAAATATGACATATGAGCATAGCATAATTGTGTGGTTTTATCAAGAACCACATATTAGTTTTAAGTGGTTATTGCCATGTCACTAAGTAATTATAAAAACTACGTATTGTAGGCTATAGTGCCTTCAAAAGTTAATTATTGAATCGTAGACACGTGATTGTAATGATTGAGGGAGAACCTATACCGGTAGAACAGTCTTACTCGAGATGATAGTATGCTATCCGGTTTGTCTTTATCATCGTGTACATGCTTCAGGTGACATTACAGATCACTATTACATGTTGATAGAGCCCATAGGATTCTTGTTTGACTACCAGCAGTATTGTCACGCCCCGCTTCCCAAAATACGGAATACGAGGTATGACTAGGCCAGCCATGCTCTTACGGTCAAGGGATCGTCCCGCCGTAGTCACACTTCGGCTTCTAGCACTACATGGTAATCAGTAATAAAGCACAGTATTAAAGGAATCACATCACTAATTTATTACATTAAGATTTCATTGTTCACAGATTACAGATAATAAAAACGATAACTAACCAAGTTCAATCTCACAATCTCTTTTATGGAAAGAAGTAAATGAAGTAGGTACACCAACTATATCTCCGTGAACTCAAAGGATAGATCCGTCTCCGGTGCTGGTCCTCGCGCGGAATCTGAGCATGCATACTCAGGTCGTCAGAGCGACATAAATAATAATATTATTATAATCAGGTGTAACAGGTAAATGAGGTAATACTGGTATGAGAATAATGCAAGTAATCACTATGTCACAATATGATGCAGAATATGTTATGTGTTCCTATCGGTCTCTAGGTCATGTTTGAAATCACATAGTGGAAGGAGGATCGTGTTTAACAGGAGTCTCGTACATACCCGAGACAACGGCCCACATGCCCGGGACATAACCCTGTCAGCCGGATCGCTAGATCCTGTCCTACACGTATAAGTATCACGGTTCGAATGATCATCCTCTAAACACGGTCCCGCTAAATACGATACTCTTTCCACTTTGATTTTCCCTTTTTCCCCAGATTACACTATTTAAGATATTGATCTAGTTGTGTACGAGTATACCAATGGCACGGTTTCATCACTGTCCACTGTATCAATCACTGTCACGAATATTCACTTTCCATTGGTGTACTCGTCACTCCTAAACCAACATCTATCACGCACGATAATGCAATGTCCACACGCACTAACACTGTGTAAATGACAAGGGTATGATATACGTATTGTATGCTACCAATAAGCACGGTATGTTATGAATTAGCATGCATGTCATGAATTGAAATAAATTGCACAAATTAATATGTTACGAATTCAGCAAAAATGATGTAGGTAAGATATATAGAACAATCAGTCAATAATTCATCAAAATTTGTTTCAGTTCAATCGGAGTTTCGGTTTTCAAGATATAACTGTTTCAGTTTAAGTGTTCGCGGCTGGAATTTCAATTTCAGAACTGAACGTCTGTTTCGCGACACGAATTGCACCCAGTTGGGCTCAGAATTTAGCGATGTCACAGTTAAATGAAATTTAGAGTTTTCGATAAAGTATTCAACGCAACAGACGGATCCTCAATCGCATCTGTACGTTGAAAGTTATACACAGTTCAATCTCAAATGTCATTTCAGAAAGTGTTCTGAACAGCTTTACGTTCTGCCCTTTTAAAATAAGTTTAAAATAACAAACTGCGATGAATTGGAATGAAACCACTTGTTTTCTTTCACTAATAGGAATATCTTATAACTACTGTAAGGTTCCGTATCACACGATTTCAGGAAACACAGGGACGCAGGACTTTAGACGGATCATACTAATCAGAAACGCTCTGGACTGCAGTCCAGAGTCGTGTTTCAATCCACTTATCTTCATGGTTTCAGAACAGAAAACATTAAAATTCTACATAGGGTTAAAGTTCGTCAAGTCGGGTTCGATTTAAGCCCTCGAACGCATCTTTCCAATATGTGTATGATTTATGGTGTTTTTATTTGTTTTCAGTTACGAGAGAATTCTAGTTTTGACGACATGTTTGGGGGTATCGATTTTTGTTACAAACAATCGTATTTTCCAGCGAATTTCATACAAGATATTCATCATTATAAGGGCCAACATAAAATGTCGATTTCCGTCAAATTAGACAATTATTTCCATAGGTAACTAACATCGAGCACTTAGGTCATGACACGTATAGGAAATCGGTAAGTTGTAAACTACATGATCTAGATGGGTAACACTATTATTATAGCATGAAGCAAGTAAATACTTGCCTGGAGAACGCCTCGGGGTCGTACGGCCACAGTGTCGCCACGAACGCGCGATATACGCCACGTACCGGATTCCCGCGAGCCTAGTTCGAAACACGAATTTCACGTCGGAATTGTCCGGAGTCGTTTGCACAGTCACTGGACGTGGATGGATGTTTGATGATCCACTGCGAGTGTATTGGGGTTGCCGACGGTCGACGGCGTCGCTCCGGCAGCGTGTACAGAGCGGTTTCACAGTGGGAAAAATTTTGTTTGAAAAATGGTTTTGGAGTTTTGGAGAGAGATGGGGAGCAGTGGGGGTCGGGTCTGGAGAGATGAGGGTGATGCTGAGGGTGAGTAGGGTCGTAGAGGGGGTTCAGGCGAAGTGGGGCTCGCCGGCGTTGAGTGCCAGGGTGCTGTGGCCGAGCCCTGTAGTGGGGGTTTGTGTGCAGGGGAGACTTGAGTGGGTGGAGATGGAGTCGTGGAGGGAGAAGGAGTGTGGATGAGTGGTAGTCGTCGTGTCTCGAACGACGAGGTGGGATGATCGCCGGCGGTGGAGGTGTCGATGGCTCGAGAGAAAGTTTGGGTGTTCGGTTTTTTTGGGCTCGGTGAATGTAGAGAAGAGAGGTGAGGAGTTTGTGAGTACGAGAGAGATGAGGGCGACGAGGTTGACAACGTAGGGGCAACGGCAGGGCGAGGGCGTGGACGACGGCGGAGGAGGCGGGTCGCGCGCGCGAGTTAAGGAGGTAGCCGTTGGGGATTTTTTTTGAAGGAAGAAGAACAGTGGGGGTCGGGCGAGTGGGCTTGGGTTAGTGGGAGTGGGCCGGCTAATAAAAATAAAAATTTCCTTTCTAAAAATAAAGTCTCGTGGGCTGCATTTAAAAATGGGCTGAGGGTAAAAATTAATAAGGAATTTTATTAACAAAAAAATGTGTGGGCTGAAAGAATTTTAAGGGGATGGGCCGGGGCTTAAAACTTGGGGTTAAGGAATTATTTAGGAAATAGGATTGGGCTGAGAGATTTTGTATTTTCAAAAGGGATTTATTTAAAAATCTAAATGGGCTGATGGATATTGATAAAAGGGTTTGGGGAATTTAGTGGTTAAAAGAAAATTTGGGTTAAATTAAATTGGTTTTATTTGCTTTAGTTTTAAATCTTGGGTTTTAAACTTTTAGGATTAAGGAAAAGTATACATATTAAGTTTAAATAACCAAATCAAAATATGAAGGAAAAGAGAAGAAGCCACTGGGATTTAGGGAAAGAGAAACCTTTATTATAGTGGAAACGGGGATTTACAAGTATGATGGTGATCATATACGTGAGAGTTGCGTAGTCTATAAGCACATGCTTAAAGTGTCCCTAGTCGTGGGAGTTTCGAGACTGGGCATCGATACTCCATGAGTAGACTAGTGTATACGGATCGAGACCCCGACGAGGGGCGATGGCCGGTCTCACAAGCCATTGGTGTCAGTTGGGTCACCTAAGATAGTATACAGGTGCTCATTGGGTTATGAGTACACCGGACGGACTCGTCGGGAACATGCTAGTTGGTATTATACCTATTGTCAAATAGCAGTTCCCAGGTGACATGTGTACAGGTTAGTCTATCGATCTGAGATCGTCATTTGTCTCATGTGAGTTCCCACCGTGCTTTGATTACTACCCTACCATGGCTCAAAGGATTCGTGCAAACAGGTTTTAGTTGGGTACAGTCCCGAGCCACATGGAGGCAGTGAGCGAATCGTCAGGGGATTCGTCTCTCCCGGTATTGGGGGTTGATGTCACAGTGTGCACGGGTGGCCATCACCAGAAATCCTTGGCCAAGGTAGTCGATAATTACCGATCCAGGATCAGTAGTTTTTCAGGTGGTGATGGGTTTCATACCGACACTAGATATCGCGTTATTAGGGGTCTGACTTTATCCACCCTTTAGACCCGATATGCGATACTCATAGACGAACGGACCGGACTGTACGAATATTGTCACTGTCAGGCTCGGTAGGGTTTTAGGATGAGTTCGCTCGTCGTCCTCCCATTCGCTCAATACATGAGCAGCCGTTACGTACAGCTAGTGCCACTGACGTGCTTGTGGTTAAACCCACTGCCAGCGTATTGACGAGTCTTTAGAGTCCCACACAGAGAGTTTCCCTAGTTCGGGCGAAACGTTGTAGAGGCCGTATGGTTTTATGGCAGAGTTCGATCATATACGTGCACTCGTGCACGGATCATGATCGGACAGATCATACTAGTGGGCTTTGGTTTAAGCCGAATCCTAGTATTAGATTGTTGGATTATTTTCGTCTCGTTGTATTCGTATTCAGTCGGAATACGGATGCAGGTATGTATATACAGATGAGGGGTATTCTTGTAATCCGTTACAAGATTACTTTTGAAGATGCCATTTCTTTTTCTAGTATTAAACATTTAGGGTTTTGTATTATAAATGTTTAATATTAATGATGAGGTGGAAAGTGTGAGCATGGGCTTGGCATGGTGCATTTATTATGGCTTGAGCCATGCTTTATTGATTATTGTTTTTGTTTGTGAGATATTTTTGAGGATGGGGACAGCCACACTTTTGTGTGGAGAAAAAAAATTCTTTTGTAGCCACACTCTAAAAAATACTTCACAACAACACATGAAGAAAAATGAGCAGCCACCTCCTTTTCTTTAGTTGCCATTTTTCTTCACATGCTAAGTCTTGAGCTCACACCTTTTCACTTTACATGGCTTCTTCTTCAACCTCCATCCATACCCTCTCATGTGTTGAGAATCTATGAATGTATTGAGACAAGATGATCACACACTCTCTCTACTTCATTTTGGGCATCTAGGCTAGCAAATTAGTTGTTCGAGTTGCTTCGGTTTGAAGCGGGAGCCCGTATCAAGAATCATCGACGTGGATCATCTTCGACGAGGGAGACCGGAGAGCAAACTTGTTCGGGGCAGCCGCGAGAAACTTGGGAAGAGGTTGAAGACCAAAGGACACGGATCGATCGGTATAACCTCTTAAACTCCTTTTACAGTTACTAGTTGTAACGCTTTGAAAACCGTTTAGGTAGTTTTTCGATAATCGGTAAAATAATCAGAATTTTCCGTAAAATGTAAAAATAATAATTTTTTAATATAGGCCTAATTATACAAAATTTAGATAAGAAATTGCTAGAAATTGGTTAATTAATTGTCACTTAAAAATTTCTAGTCGTTTAAAATTTTTCCTTAATTAATTATTTTTAATATTATTTTAAGCTTTTAAATATACATTAAATTAGTGATAAATACAAATTTGAATGGGTAAATTACATACTTCGGATCCATTACAAACTAAAACCTAGTGTTAATAAAAATTTTATCAAGACTTTCCAAGACTTGTAGTTTCTATGGTCAAAAATAAATCAAAATGAAATTAAAATGAAAATTTAATAAGAAATTGATGTGATAAGCATTAATTACACTTGCGGGGTTCTTTCTTCATAGAATTTTCTACACATTTCTCTCACATCTCCCCCACTCTTCCTTGGCCGAGAGTCCCACCTGCAGGCCTCCCCATTTCCCCCCTCTTTTTTCTTCAAATTCCATCAAAATCCATCAAAAATCCACAAAATTCTTCACAAATTCAAAACAAATCCTTATGCTATCTTTTCTCAAGCCCAAATTAGTTTAAAACAAGAAGAAAGGAGGCATCTTTGGAGGTTAAGTGCAAACTAGGGTTCAAACTTGTGAGGTAAAATTCTAATCTAATTGTTAAATTGTAGTTTAATTATGCTAAAATTGAAATTTAAAGTGTGATATTGGTTGTAATTGCTTGTTTTAGGAAATTCAAGAAAGGGGTTTGAATTTATAATTAGGGTTTGAAGCATTACAAATAGGTTAAATTAAGTGTTGTGTCTAGCTAGTTGTGTGGTTGGATGATTATGCTTGATAGTGGTCATTTTGTCGTTAATCCGCGATATTTGCACGAATTTGGATTTTCTAGTGCTTACTAGGTTTTTATATAATTAGGATGTGAATTAATTTTGAGATGTTGGCTATATTATTAGCATCTCCTACAACATTTAGGGTGTGTGAATGCGAAATTTGGTTTGATCGGGTTTGGTTTTGACGGTTGTTCCGAATGACGATTTTAGTTAAGGTTACAGTGATTATCGTGTGTGTTCCGCGCACCTAGTGCACGTTGTGCTTAACTTGTGAGTGTTGATCTTTTCATTTTATGACTTTGCGTCGTTTCAGGAATATGTAATCTTATGTTTTGTGTTGTGCAAATTTTAGGATCGGTTGCGGAAATATCGGACGCGGCGCGCAAAGGCAAAGCAGTGGTTGGATCAGATTAGCGAGGCGTCCGGGTGAGTAGATGTATACATCTATGGGAAAATCGTCTGGATGGTGCGAGGCGCCCCGTAGTTAGGATCACTTGATTACTTGCAAACTATATGCATAGTTAGTTAATTAACCATCTCATTCATATGCATATCTTTCTAGTTATTCGTCTGCTGGCATTGCATGGTTATCTATATACCTATGTATGATATCACCACTTAAGACACTTGCACCATTACCATTGGCTCATGTTGCACGAGCACTATTCATGTGAACACATACGTCTTTGGTAATTGCCATGCCACGAACACTTTAGAACATGTGTAGTTCAGTATCAAACACTTGCATCATACATGATACATTGAATTGCATAACATATATATACCTCACTTCATTATCATGCTTATACAGATTCCTCGTCATAAACTCCATTGCATAATATTGCTATCATAAGCATCTATCATTTACAACATGTCAGATATTATGATTTCTTGAGGATTTCAGTATTGATGAGATTTCTGGATTTTGGGGAAAACCGCAAGAATTTTCCAAACTCATTATGTTTTAAAAAGGTAAGTTGCGGTTTTCTCGTGATGTATGTGTCGTCCACCATGAGTTTTCATGTTTTCTGTTGGATTTTGAGACCCGATTCGAGGAGTGGATGAACCGTCTCGGGTACATGGTGGGCCCGGTATGGTACCCCGGGGCAAGATGCTCGAGTTGTAGACGATGAGCCTGGCAGGGGAAGACTACTTATCGATGATGTCTGGCGCGGCGGATATCCGGAGGATACCGATCGTTATCATGAGATTTGATGATATGGGCCGATCCGGACTGACGGAGCCCGAGGTATTGAGATATTGACATGGTGAGATATTGAGACAGATATATTTCCATATTTGGTGTCGATGCTTGACACGGTTTTTGGATGATTTCATTGATGGTACCTTAGCTATTGTACAGATATTTTTCTAAGTTAAGTGTCACGACCCGAAAGAGCACGTGACTGGCCCTTGAACCATATGAAGTCTATAGGACTCCATCTGATCCAAGTAAGCCAAGCCCAGAAATCTAAAACCATATAAGGAGTAAATAAAGAAAACCCAGAAATCCAACTTTGTCACAACCACGCAAGCAATATGATATACAACGCCGAATGACGATGATCAAAACTCAAAAGAAACTCAAATAAGCATGAAAACCATAACACTACTAAGCGCGACTCTAAGGTCGAAATAATACATCACTAGTGTCTGAGTCTGAAACAATATACAAGTTTTTGGTTGATGGAATTTCTAGATACAATGAGTAATACATATACAAGGGTGGTTCTGATGCAAAGAACCCACCTACCAAGCAAATCACCCGCAAAGGAAGTAATGTGCCGGAAATGCCGCTATGGAACCTGTACGGCAAAACCTGCAAGAACTGTGGCACAACGGGGGTGAGTTGCCAACTCGTGAATAGAAAATATCTACAAGCAGAAATTGAATGCATGACATAATCCTAAGTCAATACGATCAGATATAATATGAACCTCAAATGAAGAAGTCTGAAGCATGGTAAAGTAGCAATGTAACATCTAAACATAAGTGTAGTGCCAAGAACTCGTGCCAGTGCCTCACGCAATAACATATCATAAATATGATGTGTGTATGCGGTAAAATGGGAACAGGAGATATCATGAATGGAAACATCAGAAAATCAGTGTCGAGCATCGACACAAACTATATATCTCAATATCAAATGAAACCCATATATCATGTATCCGATATGTATGCAGCATTCATGAAGGTACTCTATCAGGTACTACTAATATATGATGCAATGCAAATAAAATAAATGTGGGGTAGGGGAGATATAATATGCTATCGACCATAAAGGCCCCTCACATCGACCATTAAGGCCCCGAGCACAGAGGCTCCTCTCAAATCGAGCTCATAGGCTCCGAGCACATAGGCTCCTCTCACATCGAGCTCATAGGCTCCGAGCACATAGGCTCCTCTCACAATGCATATGTAAATTTGCATAGATCATCATGATGATATATTAAGTAGGCGTATATATATATATCAGCGTCCCATACCACTAATATATATATACTCTATGGGTATACATATATATTTCAGCGTCCCATACCACTGATATATATACGCAGGAGTAAAACAATCCAGAATCATCATATGCAACCATATCACAGTGCGAAATCCATGAATTATAATACATGCAACATGAACACTAATATGAGCATGCAACTATGTAAAGGCATATGCACAAAGGAATTGTAAGTCCACGGTAGCGCCCCGGCCGTCTAACATACGCCAATGCGGAACAAAAACTTTTACAACTGGCGCTATCGCGTACTATAACCCGGATCTGCCATTAAAGCTAAACTAACAAACTACAAAATGGGTAGAAATGTTATACCGAACGATCCGAGTCCTTCGGTCTTTAACCATCATCCCACGCTTTGTTGCGGCTGCTCCGATCTCCTGAATCTCCAATCTTCTCGTCCAGGTGGCACCACGTCGACGGATCTTTAAACGGGCTCCCGCTTCTGAACCGAGGCAACTCGATCATCAAGTTTGCTAAAAGAGATGACCAAGATTGATGTAGAGAATGAGTAGAACACTTTGTCTCGTTACGTCCAAGGCTATGGACGAACGGTTAATGAAATTGCCTTTTGGATCGATATGAAATGAGAAACTTTTCTATTCTAATTTCCATGAACCAAATATCTATCATGTTTTCCCTCAAGCAACCATTTTTTCCAAGTTATCATAATCTTTTTAATCAACAAGTGAGAGAGTGAGTAGAGGAGGGAAGGGGGCCGGCCACATATATAGAAGGAGGAGGGTGAGTGTAGGAGAGGAGGGGTGACCATAAAGCAAAAGATCTTGATCAAAATATCCTAAGCAAAACCAAAACTCATTAATGCAAATGGTGACTCATAAACCTTAGTCACCCTTTCATTAAATGCTACCAATGAACAAAGAACACCTCACAAACCCTAGAAGCTTCCACACACATCACCCTCATGACTCACCCAAGAGAAGAAAAGATAAATCCGTATTTAACCGAATGTCAAAATACGGCTGATAGAAAACTGGAAACTGGCAACTTTCAAAAGCGATCCTGAAACGAATTTCAGGATAACCCCGTAATGGTATAAATATACCCGCATTTGTATTACGACCGAATACAAATGCATTTGAGACAAAGATATTAAATCTACACGGCATAATACTCGGATCCGGCTTAAACCAAAGCCGACCAGTATTATCCGCCCGAAATATGACACGTGCGTAAACGCACGTGCATTTTTCGAACCTTGCCATAAAACCATACAGCCTCTACAATGTTTCGCCCGAACTTGGGAAAGTGTCTGTGGGGGACTCTAATGATTCATCAACACACTGACACTGGGTATAACCTCTAGCACGTCAGAGGTACAAGCTGTACGTAACAGTTGCCTATGTATTGATTGGAAGGGAAGCTGACGAGCGAACTCATCCATAAACCCTACTGAGCCTAACAGTGACAATGTATATACAGTCCGGTCCGTTCGTCTAAAGAGTATCGCATATCGAGTCTAGGGGGTGGATAAAGTCAGACCCCTAATAACGCGATAAATCATGTCGGCATGAAGCCCATCACCACTTGAGAAACTGCTGATCCAAATCAGTAATTCTCCACTACCTCGGCCGAGAATTTCTAGTGATGGCCACCCGTGCACTGCGCGACATCAACCCCCAATACTGGGAGAGACGAATCCCCGACGATCTGCTCACTACCTCCATGTGGCTCGGGACTGTACCCAAAAAAGACCTGTTTGCACGACTCCTTTGAGCCGTGGTAGGGTAGAAATCAAAGCACAGTGGGAACTCACACGAGACAAATGACGATCTCACGTCGACAAACTAACCTGTACACATGTCACCAGGGAACTGCTATCTGACGATATGTATAATACCAACTAGCATGTTCCCGGCGAGTCCTGTCCGGTGTACTCATAACCCAATGAGCACCTGTATACATCTTAGGTGATCCTACTGACACCAATGACTTATGAGACCGGCCATCGCCCCTCGTCGGGGTCTCGACTGTATACACTAGTCTACTCTGGAGTATCGATGCCCTGTCTCGAAACTCCCACGACTAAGGACACTTTTAAGGATGTGCTTATAGACCCCGGCTCCCACGTATATGATCGCCATCATACTGCTGGTAGTCAAGCAAGAATCCTATGGGCTCTATCATCATGCAATAGTGAACTAAAGCATGTATACGATGATAAAGACAAACCAGATAGCATACTATCATCTCGAGCAAGACTGTCATATCGGTATAGGTCCTACCTCAATCATTGCAATCACATACCTGCGATCCAATAATTGACTTTGAGGGCACTATCTCCAACAATCTCCCACTTGCACTTAAGGCTAATTATTGCGATGTCGCATACTCACAGTCCGTGTGATACCGAACACCCAACTCCTCTACTAATCAGTATTACAAAGCTAGTTTGTAAAACTCTTGTGTTCGAGAAATAACCTCAGTGAGTGGATCCGCCCTGAAGTTTCTTTCTATATCTCTATATCTCAAATTCGCGGAGAAAGCCATCTCCCGAATCGAGTAATACCTGTCTTAGAATATGTTTGGATATTTGATGGGACCTAGTTCATAAATGAACTCCAAATCCAAACTTCTTAGACTGTATCGATCACTGAACCTAATCAGTATCCATCACCATACCTCCCACAGTATCCTCTTGGACCACCTGTCCATAATACTGTCCCTCGTCAGAGGGAAAACTATAACTCTGACAATCACTTTGTCATTCATGTCACCTTGGAAGCCTGGAATGATAACCGTCTCCCGAAGGAGGCTGCAGTCATCAAGTCCGTAGAATATGCACTTATGTTCTAAAACTGCTTCCTTATGTTTCTTCAGGATTGGATTAATATAAACTTATCGCATCAAGTGCAAAAACAACATCTGGTGTGGTACTTGACATCTCATGATTTGACTCAATTGCCTAAGCAAGTGATCTGCCAATCATGCATATCCCTCTCCCCATTAGTCTGTAAGACACCTTTAGAGAGGGTGACTCCATCACCTGCAGGTACACCACCATGCCAGGAGCCATCTATTCTGAAAACCATTAGAATACTGTTAAAGTACCCACATTGGGAAACTACCCAAATCTAGATCTAAAACCATAGATCTAGAAACCAGAATGTCTAATATTATATCCATATCCTGTCTGGAGAAACAACTGTGTGACGACCACAGTACAACCGATCGTAGTATAGGAATTTTACTTCCTACTCTGTGTATGTCATCCAAATACCATGACATCACACCCTACTACCTTCTTAACAGATCCATCCCCTATTCTGATGAAGTCAAACCCATGACTGTCACATCAAAAATAGATGATCTATCTCCGCTATATCTGCTCAAGTCTATAAATAGACATAAGCTACTTGCGTACTATGCTTCCGCTGCTCCCACTAACTACGACAACCCTCTGGCAGAATAATATCTACGTACACTTCTAAAGCTAGTTTAGAACGACGTTATACTTATCCTCTTGCCGGGTCTCATAGTCTGGAACAACAGTAGTGTCAAGTCTGGATAAACAAGAACCTCCCTGTCACCGTCCTTGAGGCTACCGGAGTACCTCTCGGGTGACTGAGGTTACCCTCCATATCCGCGGAGTGGCTAATGGAATGTCAAACCTGATTGAATATATAGGTCCTATTAAATCTTCCGTAATCGTTTGCGGTTCTGGAATTACTTCCAGTTCTACCATACTCCCACTACTGTTTTCTGAAAAAAATCCATTTTAATAAAACTGTGGCGAGTCAAGAACAATATCACTATTGATCTTCCAGATGGTAGAAATGTCAACCTTCGTCAAATCCAGGGTCAACCCACAAACTGCCATTACAGAAACGTGCCTTGATCTATCCAGTGTCTGGTTTTAAGCATAAGCTGGACAACTCCCCGTATCTTAATATCGTTAAGATATGAACTATTCTATATACAATATAGAAATAGAGGCATAAATTTAATTGGAACCAGATTCAAAAACATGCAGCTGTCTCCAGTGCATATCAACTTAATGGAGAGTGGTTACTCAGCATTACTCAACTTAGGAATCCATCCAATTATGAGTAACCTGAAAGAGAAACGAGTTTCTCAAAATCATTACTATCGTCTGAATACCAATCACAAGAATCTGTATCTTCAATCTTATTGAAGAATCCCGATACTTGTGACACCTGGTTCTCTACTTTATTCTTATACCCACAACTTCTCAAAACTTAGACATTGTATTTCTACGAAACACTTGTCTAAAAACTAGAGAAGTCACAAGTAAACAGAACATAGTACGAGGACCTACCCCTTTGTCCTGACGGACACTGGACAACATACAATACTCTGTATAAGTCCGCTGAGTTGAATAACTCAAAACCTTGTGCGTCGTAGGTTGAAAACTCTACCCATCCGATTTCCTCAAATATCACCAATTTCAACGAATTCCGATATAATGAGGATGATTACCTAATTCCCAATAACTTACTCCCACTCATCTTCTGTAAAAACCTTACAGATATAAGAATGAAACCTGGTAGATACATACCCTGGAGTAAGTATCTAATCGGGAAAACAATTTTCTTTTAACAATGCGCAGTGAAACTGAAACATTAAAATGTCTCGTAGGGGTATCCTGGTATTCATAGTAATGCCTCTTCCATAATCCAATTCATGACTATAACCGTATATTTCTTTGCCATCTCTCCAAATCCCTTTATTTGTCTTTAGTCGTTACCTTCTGTACACCTTCATTAGGCTAAGTGGTTTTCTTCCTTCCCTACCGTTCGGCACCAGCCTATGGTTTGGAAGAAGACTATCCAGTAAGCATAATAGGTGTACTCTCCTAATCCTAGGAGTACTCGCAACTTGAGAGAAGGTTATGATAAAAGACTACTGAATAAAACCTTATTCTCTTTCTCCCGAATTGGGGAAAAAGCAAAGGTGAAAATAGGAGTGGCGATGAAGTACGCGGTTTGGTCGTGAATGATAACAGTCGCAATTTACTTTGCTCTCTTTCTAATCCCTTTATTTTGTCTTTACATATTACCTTCTGCACACCCTACTTAGGCTAATTGGTTTTCTTCATTCCCTACCTTTCGGCACCTGCCTATGGTTTGGAATAAGACTGTCCAATAAGCGTAATAGGTGTACTCTCCTAAACCAAGGAGCCCTTGCAACCTGAGAGAAGGTGATAATTAAAGACGACCGAATAAACCAATTCTATTTCTCCTGAACCTGGATCCATCCTCGAAGAAGTCCCTTCGAGTTCGTATATAACCATACGATGGATCTATCCAATGGAAGTGGATGCCCGTAGTAATACGGGGTGTTCTGAGAAATACAAAGGGTAAAAGAAGGAGCGGCAATGACTTATGCAACTAAGACAATCCAAAAGTCAGTATTTTAAGAAGGTTCGGTCAACTTGGTCACTGAGTGATAGTCTAGGATCGGTCAAAGGTCGCTGCCAAAGAGAGAGAAAAGAAACACTCTGCGTGCACTCTAACCTAGATCAGAATGGTTATCACTTTATCTAATCAGGAAACCTCCCACTGTAATCTCAAATTCTCCTCCAAACCAGAAAGAAGAATTAATCGGGATCACCCAAAGAGTAAACCAACTCATCAGTGAGAATCGGGATCCAACTATCATCGCATGATAACTTGATGGAAGCCACTCAAGTTATCACACTTCAGAAGGTATGCGCATGTCTGGCAAGTTTGCTGTATGTTTGAAACCCCCGATATGATTTTTGCCCCATGCTCTTATGATCGTGACTTTGGCCAACCCATCATAAGTCACATGCCAAGTTCTACCCGTCATCATCCAGGTTAATTTGAACCCACCCGTACATACCCTTGACTTTGGCCAACAAGGTAATACGACTGTCCCAAATCAACGCATCTATCTACGCAACAGATGAATACCCAGCAACTACTAAACACTATGCCTTGACTTTGGCCAAACAAACATAGCTTGAATACTACTGACCATCCATAAGACATGACGGAGGGCTACGGCTGGTTTTTGGCGAAAAACCTTTAACGTAATGAACTTGATCTCGTTGAAGGAAACTAATAGCTTTTTATAAAATATAGTGGCGAAAACCTTTTGCTAAAGAGGTCACTCCCGGTGAAGGGATCTTGGCTCTTTCCTCGTGGAATGAGGTGCAGGATATTCCAACTGAATACCGCTATGCAAAGCAACTTGTAATCGACTATAGTGAAGTTACTACCCTGACGTAAACTTCTGCCTAAGGGGTCACTCCCGGTGAAGGGATCTCGGCCCTTGCCTCGTGGAATGAGGTGCAGGATATTCCAACCGAATATCACTATGCAAAACAAAAGGAAACGTCTTTGTAATAACACCTTTTAAAATTTGTTCCAACAACATCAAATAGAGGTTTGTTTTACTTGCATTGATAAGAATCAACGCAGTCCCATCAATCAATCACACCAGAAAAGAACGAAAATATAATGTACGTATATGCCATCCGCATTCGCCACTGGGTCCCGTCATCACCCGTTAGGTTGCTTAACTAACGACAGAGCGGGGGGTGGACTAGCGCGGGTGTAAAACATATACAACATCTAATAGTATATATACCAATATACAATAATCGCTCCAGGTGTGATAATATGCAACATTACAGAAAAGTAATAAGCATCACAGAACAATACAGATAATCTGGGATCCCCGGGTTTCACAGAGCCGCTACTGAAACCCGACGTTCCCCTGGTCGTGTGGATAGCCTGTGCAATGAAACCTAGACCCCTACGGGTGCGGCAAGTTACCCGCCAAAACCTGAAGCGAGGTAGTCCCCCACAGCATAGTGAATGGAACACCCGGCACTTCACGGAATCCGGTAAATTGAGCATCCCTCCTTGGGTCAACCTGTACCCCCTACAAGTGCGGCGAATAGTCTGCCAATTCTAGAGTAAGGTCCCTCTGCCTCACAAAACCATGAGATACGGACCCGTTGCCTTCTAAAACCCGGCTATCCGTGCACTCCTTCGCGGGATAAACCCAGTACAGAAATAAAAATATGTACAACGGGTATATCGACCTCAACCCGGTCGTGCCCCAAAAGAATATTATACACACAGACAGTAACGGCAGTCCACATGTTGGACGCTCGCCCCGCAATATCAAATGTACAAATAAATCCAAACTGCACTACCATTGCACACTGCTATCCACCACGACATATCCGCAACATCACAGCACAACACAGAACATCAACGCGAATGTCACGTTCGCAAACCCGTCTAAAAGAACTATAGCAATTAGACGCGGTTTACCGATCAAATGACATTCCCGGTCGGAGATATAAAGTAAGTACTGCATACTGACAAGTTTAAAATTTCGATCGACTAAATTTCCCGGAGTGGGCCCCACGTACATCTGCTGTACAGTAACAAAATCTGGGCCCAAAATAACTATACCAAAAACCACAATTTCCACATAGAAGCTCTCTGGAAAAAACCGGTGCACTGTTCCCACAACGTCGCCGCGGTTCCGCGGTGGTCTTGTGGGATCACGTGCCCAAATTTTCCCATAATTCTTTAAAAACCCTGCACGCTTTTCTGTGATATGAAAAATTATTTTTAGACCCTTAAAAAAATCGATAGAAACTTGTGTGTTGAAAAATGCGATTTTCAAAATTCGGTTCGATCGATATTTTAAACGCGTTAGCACAAGTTAGTATAGTTTAATGGTGAGGCTCTGATACCACTGTAAGTCCACGGTAGCGCCCCGGCCGTCTAACAGATGCCAAATGCGGAACAAAAACTTTTACAACTGGCGCTATCGCGTACTATAACCCGGATCTTCCATTAAAGCTAAACTAACAAACTGCAAAGTGGGTAGAAATGTTATACCGAACGATCCGAGTTCTTCGGTCTTTAACCATCATCCCACGCTTTATTGCGGCTGCTCCGATCTCCTGAATCTCCAATCTTCTCGTCCTGGTGGCACCACGTCGACGGATCTTTAAACGGGCTCCCGCCTCTGAACCGAGGCAACTCGATCATCAAGTTTGCTAAAAGAGATGACCAAGATTGATGTAGAGAATGAGTAGAACACTTTGTCTCGTTACGTCCAAGGCTATGGACGAACGGTTAATGAAGTTGCCTTTTGGATCGATATGAAATGAGAAACTTTTCTATTCTAATTTCCATGAACCAAATATCTATCATGTTTTCCCTCAAGCAACCATTTTTTCCAAGTTATCATAATCTTTTTAATCAACAAGTGAGAGAGTGAGTAGAGGAGGGGAGGGGGCCGACCATATATATAGAAGGAGGAGGGTGAGTGTAGGAGAGGGGGGGTGACCACAAAGCAAAAGATCTTGATCAAAATATTCTAAGCAAAACCAAAACTCATTAATGCAAATGGTGACTCATAAACCTTAGTCACCCTTTCATTAAATGCTACCAATGAACAAAGAACACCTCACAAACCCTAGAAGCTTCCACACACATCACCCTCATGAATCACCCAAGAGAAGAAAAGATAAATCCGCATTTAACCGAATGTCAAAATACGGCTGATAGAAAACTGGAAACTGGCAACTTCTAAAAGCGATCCTGAAACGAATTTCAGGATAACCCCGTAATGGTATAAACATACCTGCATTTGTATTACGACCGAATACAAATGCATCTGAGACAAAGATATTAAATCTACACAGCATAATACTCGGATCCGGCTTAAACCAAAGCCGACCAGTATTATCCGCCCGAAATATGACACGTGCGTAAACGTACGTGCATTTTCCGAACCTTGCCATAAAACCATACGGCCTCTACAATATTTCGCCCGAACTTGGGAAAGTGTCTGTGGGGGACTCTAATGACCCATCAACACACTGGCACTGGGTATAACCTTTAGCACGTCAGAGGTACAAGCTGTACGTAACGGTTGCCTATGTATTGATTGGAAGGGAAGCTGACGAGCGAACTCATCCATAAATCCTACTGAGCCTAACAGTGACAATGTATATACAATCCGGTCCGTTCGTCTAAAAAGTATCGCATATCGAGTCTAGGGGGGTGGATAAAGTCAGACCCCTAATAACGCGATAAATTATGTCGGCATGAAGCCCATCACCACCTGAGAAACTGCTGATCCAAATCAGTAATTCTCCATTACCTCGGCCGAGGATTTCTAGTGATGGCCACCTGTGCACTGCGCGACATCAACCCCCAATACTGGGAGAGACGAATCCCCGACGATCCGCTCACTGCCTCCATGTGGCTCGGGACTGTACCCAAAAAAGACCTGTTTGCACGACTCCTTTGAGCCGTGGTAGGGTAGAAATCAAAGCACAGTGGGAACTCACACGAGACAAATGACGATCTCAGGTCGATAAACTAACCTATACACATGTCACCAGGGAACTGCTATCTGACGATATGTATAATACCAACTAGCATGTTCCCGGCGAGTCCTGTCCGGTGTACTCATAACCCAATGAGCACCTGTATATATCTTAGGTGATCCTACTGACACCAATGGCTTGTGAGACCGGCCATCGCCCCTCGTCGGGGTCTCGACTGTATACACTGGTCTACTGTGGAGTATCGATGCCCTGTCTCGAAACTCCTACGACTAAGGACACTTTTAAGGATGTACTTATAGACCCCGGCTCCCACGTATATGATCGCCATCATACTGCTGGTAGTCAAGCAAGAATCCTATGGGCTCTATCATCATGCAATAGTGAACTAAAGCATGTATACGATGATAAAGACAAACCAGATAGCATACTATCATCTCGAGCAAGACTGTCATATCGGTATAGGTCCTGCCTCAATCATTGCAATCACGTACCTGCGATCCAATAATTGACTTTGAGGGCACTATCTCCAACAGGAATATGAATCAATAACATATAAGCATACAATGCAATGCGAGCTGTAGAGTAAATGGTAAATGAATAGTAATGCTGCTTTCCATTTGAAATAAGACAAATCGGGGTTTTTAGTAAACTAAGGGCTACATTGTTTTTAAGATATTCCCGATTCGTTAGTTTTTGAAATAGGTATGATTCGGGTCTAGTCTAACATCTACTATGCAAACTACAGATCTAAGTATCAAGTTAACCGGGAGGGGTATGGAATCCACCTAAATCTGAGTCGATATAAATATATATAAGTATAATAGTCGGTGATCCCGCCTCAATAGTATCGCGTACAATACAGTATATCATATGACAATCCTCAAGCCATGAGTGCGGATCTATCATCAATATAAAGCTCGTATGGCAAATCGTCGTACGGCATCCCAATAGCTGGGTACGGGTCAATATCACATTATATCATCAATTACCTGGTATGCTTATCATCATAACACATAATCTGGGGTACTGAATCTAAGTCTAGTACAAATCGATACCATCTATATAATTATGAATGCGGGGGTAAAACACATGCCCAAAGGCCCGCTAAGAATCACATGTCGTATCCCAAATACGAATCATATCAAATCACCGATCTCACGGCACTAAGCCCAATATCATCGACTCATCTCCAAAGTCATCCAATATCATCATCAACACAGTGTAAGTATAGTGAATATGCAAGGGTGTGCGTGTGGGTGTAAACCTATTCTAGGGTTCGTGGCTATGAACTACACTAGTTTACTTCCAAGCCTAAACTATCCATAAAACACCTAACACAATATCCATGACACACTATAACTATCATATATAGTATATCAACTACGGACTATGGGGGTGCTATACGCCATCTACCCGACTTTCCCCTGTAGATATAATCTACTCACCTTGCGTCTTCATTTGTCGACGTCGCCACGCGCTTGCTTGTCATCCCGAAGTCTTCATGGGGTACCTATACGTCAAAGTATCGTAAATGCGTATTAAAACCAAATCAAAGCTAAAACGGCACACGAAACCCAAAATGATAGGCTATGATCTATAGGTTAGAACCTATGGACAACGCCTTCCAAAACCATCAATCAATCCTCGGTATCGTCGTATAAACGCCAAATAGTTGAGGTAAAACACAATACACAATTCCAGAACTAAAAATACGGAATACGGAAACACGAATCCAAAACAGCAACTAAGCAAATAGGTTCCAGATTTCACCCTAGGTCAAACTAGACAAATCTACACATACCGGGGGTCTAATCTATACATGTAGGGGCTACAGAACCAAAACGACACAAAATAGGACAGGTCTGGCCGCAAATTGCGGCCAATAGGATTAAATTGGCGGCCAGGAAAATGAGTTAGGGGCTGGGGTCTTGGGGTTAGCTCCCTGGGTGCCTGCACATGTCACTGTTCATTCAATATAATTTTCATAGTCTCGGGTTGATAGCAGATCTCATATAAGCTTCACAGATTTCATAACTTTTCCGATATCAGTTTCTAAATCCGTATTTCGGGTTTCAACTCTCAGGTTTAGGTCTCAATTCATGCACTAGGGTGTTTGTATAGCCTCTACAGAACTAAATTTTACATTCCATCTCATAATTTCCTCAAACCCTAACTAGGTTTTCCTTAAGTCCACAAAACACACAATATCGGTTCTATCACAACATGGGGGTATAAGTAATGCATAAACTAAGCTAATGATCCAGAAATTACCTCTTTTGGCAACTCAAGAATTTTCTTGAGTTGCCCCTAGTGGCCAAAATCCTTGATTTCTTGGTCCAATGTGTAGATCTTGAGCTTGTGCACACCTTTAATGAAATGGGGGTAGGGTTTTGGTGTTGTTTTTATGATGAATTGAGGAGTTGAAGATGGGAGGGAGGAGGAGCAGCAGCAGCTCAGAAAAGAGAAGAGGGAGAGATGATGAAGGTGAAGGAATGGGGACAAATGACAAAGTCAAAGCAACCCCCTCTCTTTTCTCTCTCACACCATACCTTATATTTTATTCCTTTCTCATTTCTTTTTTCTTTTTCTTTCCTCTCTGAATCCTTCTCACTAGAATAGTAACCCCAAAATAAAACCATGGCAAGAAAAATGTAACACAAATGTGGAAAAAGATATGTGCATGTTTTGCACAAAATTGCTAAAAACCGATTAGTGATTTTTAATCGCGATTAGCATTAAATTAGCATATAACTAATCATAAAAACTTACAAAAAATGGCATAATTCCCTAAAATACCCTATTTTAGAATTTTCCATAATTTTCCAAAAATAATATTTAATTTTTTTGAAATGTTACAATCTACCCCCCTTAAATAAATTCGGTCCCCGAATTTAAATTTAAACCCCCTAATACTAAAACATTTCAGCAAAAATCCAAATTGTCGGGGCTCCGAAAACATCAATCCTAAGGCGTATATAAGAATACCCCGTGCGTCAGGTGCACAAGGAAAACAAAATCCATATATGTGCCATACATGTGCACAAAACAACACCTAGGTGCAACAGGTGTGCACGAAACATCTGCCAAGGACAACGGGCGTGTCTGACAGCGAGATCAGCGTGCACAAAACAAATCAAAACGCCAAAGGTGCATCCAATGCTGGCAGCGCAAGATGTCTACTTGCCTCTTGCTCACAGTCTGGCGTCCTCTGTCTTTGGGTCCTTATCTTCTCTGCGGATTACCTATCTCACAATCAATCGGCTCATCGGCCCTGTCAGGTGTGCTAACGGGGACGATTCCATTCTGGTACTTCTCTGGTCATCTCTCGGTCAATCATCACGACCACTCGTAAAGCAGCAAGTCGCTGGCGTTGGCCTCTGGCTTTCTGAATGCATGTGACACATCTGGTCCTGGGTGCAATTATCATTGCAGCAGTGTCATGGAAGGAATCCCGCTCAAGGTCTCTTCCGATCTTGCCTATGCCGGTTTGTACGGAGGCTTGCTCTTTTGCATATCTCTTTTCTCGCTCGATGGACATCTGCGTCCTCAGCACAGCATTTTCTCGGAAATTGGTCGCATCCCAACGCCTTTGTAAGCATATCAGGTCTCTAACCTCGACAGAAAGTAATGACAACTCGTCAGCGTCTCGCACGAACCTCTGGTTCCACTTATCTCTATCGTTGTCCATTATGACGTCACGCCATGCTATCTACGCACTGCTCTGTTCTCGGCCACGGTCAATCCGAAGTTTCTCGCACGGACTCGAAATCGCGTACTGATTGAATGAAATTCTTGTTGTGTATATCACTCAAATGATCCCCGATAATGGTACCATTTGGTTGATCTATATCTTTGTGTTGGTTTGGAAAATGAATAGAATTCACAATCAAAGAATTATTTTGACCGCAATCAATAACGGTGTCGAATGTAGCGCGTTAGTAAGTGCGGATCGTCCACAGGGATTGCGCGATTCGTTTGTATTTTGATTTGTTTGAATCGAAAAGTTTATAGAAAAGAAAAGAAAACATGATTCAAGATTTTTATCAATGAGTTTCAAGTGTCACTATTCTAATCAAGAATCAAGAAAATGATAAACATCGAGAATCGAGTTTCGATAGAAGTCCAATCAATTTGGGTTTCAAGATTTGATGTAAAGCTCGTAGGAATCGATTAGATTGTAGATGTGATGAAGATTAGAAATCAACATTTCTTATCCATTAACAAATTGATGCTAACACGATGTCGATTGATCGAGGTTTAAGGATCTTGCAAAGAATTAGGGTTTTTCGTCCTATCCTTTGTCCTTTCGATGAATCACATTCACTAGATAGCTTCTTGAAAATCCAATGATCGATCGTTGATTCTCTAGATCGTGCGAAAAGAATCAAGAACCCATTTCACATCGATCTAGATCATCGATCATTCTATTTTCAAGAATTTATAATCTCTATAGGACTTAAGAAAACGTTTAAAGATTTATCAACATCATCATTCTATGATCATCTCGACTCCTCCACGAGCGGAGTTTATTCACACATCATCACAAAGAATGCAATCAAGAATTGAAATGAAATCATGATGCTAGAATTAAAATGTAAACAAGTTTAAAAAATCTTCACCTTTATTACATTAACAAGAAGTTACAACTCTCAAGAATTACAAGAGGAAGGAACTTTGCTCGTCGAATCTTGCATCGCTTGGCTTCTTGAGTCTTGGATCACTTCGACCCCGTGCTCCGATGAAGTCCGGCTTTGCTTCTAAAGGGTTGTAGAAGACTTGCTTGGCTTGAACTCCATGAATCTTGAATTGGGTATTTGTAGATTGGATTAGGGTTAGGGTTTTGACACAAGCCTTGTCACTAGACTTGTGGGTGGAATTTGGGAAAGATGAAGAATGGGAGAGATTGGGATCTAGCTCTCTAAGATTCTAAAAAAATGGGATCCTTTTACAAGTGAGCCTAGGGGTCTATTTATAGGTTTCCCAAACCCTAGGTTTTGGATTTGAATGGAACTTCCCTCCAAAAGTTTGTTGAAAGGGTTCTAGAAGTAGGTAGTTAGGAGCTTAGCTTAGGGTTTAAGCTAGGGTTTAGGGAGAAGGTTCTAGAATAGAAGCTAGTTTAGTGAAGGAACTCAAGGTTTGCTGATCTGGCAGAATGTTCTGGGGCTTTCTGGAATTTGCATAGGTTTTCTGAGGTGTACACACCGAGTGAAGAGTTGTGGTGCCAAGAAGAGGGGTTGAAGAGGCAAGACCGCCGCGGAACCGCGGCACAAGGCGGCTTAGGCCGCGGTTCCGCGGCCATATAGCTGAGATAGAGCTTCATTCTTCTTCTGTTTGCTTCTTATGTCTTCAGGTCTCTTTTCTGATATATTTAATTCCTTAATTCCCTTTAGATCATTACCAGATTCCAAATCCTTGAGTTGGCGTATCTTTTTAGCAGTGTAAATTTGACCGTTCTTCTGGAATTTCCTGCACGGACTTCGAAACACAAGTTGCGATATATAGGAATGATGCCATGCTATGAAATGCAGTCAATTTCCCTAGAAATGCTGGTTTTAAGGTCTAACACATGTAATATGATATTTTACGAATGTTTTGCTAATATGTGTTATATGAATGCCGAACACTTCTATACGAATGCAAATGATAGGGAACTTGCCGGTTACAAGATGCAATATTTTCGACTAATCAAATTCCCCCAAACTTAATTTCGATCGTCTCGAGCGAACTTTTTATTAAAAAGAGAAGGAGAAAATAAAGAAAGAGAAAAACTAACTAGCACACTTTCGTAGGCAACACGATTGCACTGAGCACGTGCAACAAGCCTTTAAACCTCTAGGTGTCCCTAGTAGGAGGAGTGTTGTCTCCTGAGGGTTTTCAGCGGATTGCACCCACAAAATCCGATAATAAAAGAAAGATCATGAATATTACATTTAAAGACAAGAATCGTAGAAGAAAAGCCTTGAAAATTAGGGTTTCCAACTAAGCTAGCTTTTCGGTTGTCATGAGCCCTATCTTAATGGTCATGAAAAGATGTCAGAAATCACGTCCTCCCTCAATAAAACATCGTCTTATTCTTCATTCCTATCTTTCTTCTAAACATCGATCATATCACCCTGCGTGTGTGTAAAGGACATCCCTACACCCGGAGAATTCAATTCAAGCTATCATACTCTTGCCCATCAGCCTCGGTACTTTTTAATTAATGAATATTTAGATGAGATTGCTCACACACTTTCATGTGACCGTTAATACTTCTTGAGGTACTAACCGACCGATTACTCATGTGCTTGCTTATTTGGTGTATTTTCCTCGTCTTGCACCACCTCAGGCATAGCAGTGACTCCCAGACCAGTTGGCCTTAGGGCACTAGGTGAAGAGGCACCCTCGCTATATATTTTTATTGCCCTTGGTGATAACAAAACCAGTGTCCATTTTTCTCACCACTTTATAATTTTTTTTATTCACTTTTTTTTTTATTTCCTTCATACATCGGCTTTAAGACAAGAGTATTTCAAGGTATCCTCTACTATCCCAGGCTTCAAGACGTGTGTAAGAGCAGGGTAGCAACGTTCAAAATGTTTGGCTTCCAGAATAGAAACTATTTTTCAGACTTAGTTTTATCCTCAGATTAGTGACTACCTTCATCTTACTAACCCTTGGGACAACGGCTCATAACTACTTATTACTAGTTCGTATAAGAAAACTTCTAATTTTCTTGGTTTTCTTAAATTTTTTCTAATCTCATGGATGTAATTGTTCATTATCTAAACTTTTATTATCTTATTTATGTACAAAAAAGTTTAAATATTAAAATATTTTTATATTTGAAAATTTTAAATTTTTATGGGTTTTGAAAATTTTTAAATTTTTATAGGTTTTTAAAGAAATGTTTTGTGCTTATGCAAATGATATGCAAATGATGCAAAAATAAGCACAAACCTCCCCCAAACTTGTTTTCAACAGTATCCTCACTGTTGCCAACCGCTATACCTACAAAAACTGTAAGCCTGGGGGGAATTATTAGTGGGGGCAAAATATATAAGTGAAGAACTTCCCCCAAACTTATTCTTTTCACTCACCTTCATTCAAGAAAATGATGCAGTGATATACAGGATATGAAGGTGAGACGGAGGAATTTTAATCCAAATAAACTGGCTCTTGTAAGAACAAGATCTCCTCCGTGGGGTCAGTGGAAAAATACGGCTTTAGTCTATGTCCATTTACTTTGAAAAATGTGCCGTTTTTAACATTTTCTACTTCTACTGCCCCGTGCGGGTATACAGACCGCACAACAAAAGGTCCCTTCCACCGAGATCGAAGCTTACCCGCGTGAAGGTGTAATCGTGAATCATAAAGAAGGACTTGTTGACCAGGTGAAAATGTTTTCCTCAAAATGTTTTTATCGTGAAAAACCTTAGTCCTATTCTTTACAATCACAGCGTTATCATAAGCTTCATCGCGGAGTTCGCTTAGCTCATTAAGTTGCAGCTTCCAAAAGTTGCAGGCTTGGTTTAGATCAAAATTTATTTCCTTAATAGCCCACAATGCTTTATGCCCAATCTCGACGGGTAAGTGACATGCCTTCCCAAACACTATCCTATATGGAGACATCCCTAGGTCGGTTTTATATGCAGTTCGGAATGCCCAAAGAGCATCCGTCAATTTGGTCGACCAGTCTTTTCTATTCTTAGCAACAGTCTTCTCCAGGATAAGTTTGATCTGTCTATTTGAAATCTCAGCCTGCCCGCTCGTTTAGGGATGATAGGGTGTAGAAAGTCGGTGGTTGATTGCATATTTCCGCATCAGAGTCTCGAAAGACCTGTTGCAGAAATGTGTCCCATTATCGCTAATAATAGCGCGTGGGTGTCCAAATCGCGAAAAGATATTCTCTTTCAAGAACTTAATGACAACTTTCCTGTCATTAGTGCGACATGGAATGGCTTCTACCCACTTCGAGACGTAATCAACCGCCAGCAGTATGTACAAATTCCCAAAGGAGTTGGGAAAGGGACCCATAAAATCAATGCCCCAAACATCGAATATTTCAACAACCAGAATGGGTTGCTGAGGCATTTCATTTCTCCGGGAGATTCTACCCGTGTACTGACATTGTGTACAGGTTTTGCAATAGTCAAATGCGTCCTTGAATAAGGTCGGCCAATAAAATCCACATTGCAAAACCTTTTCCACCGTCTTTTTAGGACCGAAGTGACCCCCACAAGCCTGATCATGACAAAAAGAAAGAACACTCTTGAACTCTTCTTTCGGGACACACCGGCGAATGATCTGATCAGGACAATATTTAAACAGATAAGGATCATCCCAGTAAAAGTGTTTTACTTGGGATAGAAAGTGGTATTTGTCCTGTTTTGACCAATCGCTGGGTATAAGTCCCGTGACAAGATAGTTCACAATATCCCTGAACCAAGGTTCATTGGATATGCTTAAGAGTTGTTCGTCAGGAAACGAATCATTGATCGGCAGGGTCACAGGGGAAGAAGAGATGCGTGAAAGATGGTCGGCTACTACGTTTTCACATCCTTTCTTATCTTTGATAACAAGATCAAATTCTTGTAACAGTAGGATCCAACGTATTAGTCGACCTTTTGCATCTTTCTTCGCCAGAAGATGTTTTAAGGCGGAATGGTCAGTGTACACAACTATAGGTAAGCCAATTAAGTAAGGCCTGAATTTTTCTAATGCAAATACAACCGCCAAAAGTTCTTTTTCGGTGGTCGTATAATTGATTTGTGCATCATTCAGGGTCTTACTTGCATAGTATATCACGTGTGGCATCTTTTCAATGTGCTGTCCTAAGATTGCACCTACTACAAAATCGGATGCGTCACACATCAGCTCAAATGGGTAGTCCCAATTTGGAGACGATAGAACGAGGGCTGAAGTGAGTGAGTGTTTAAGTGAGTCAAAAGCCGTCTCACAGTCCGAGTCAAAGTGGAAGGTCGTATCCTTGGCCAGGAGAAGAGTTAAAGGTCTAGCAATTTTGCTAAAGTCCTTAATGAATCTCCTATAAAAGCCCGCATGGCCAAGGAAAGATCGAATATCTTTGACGCTTTTGGGATGAGGGAGGTTTTGAATGACATCTATCTTAGCTCTGTCAACCTCAATGCCTTTATGTGAAATAACATGTCCAAGTACAATTCCTTCTTGGACCATGAAATGGCATTTTTCCCGTTCAAAGTTAAGTTCTTTTCTTTGCAACGAGTAAGAACTGCATCAAGATTCGATAGGCAATCAGAAAAAGAGTCTCCAAAAATCGAGAAATCGTCCATAAAAATCTCCAGAAAATTCTCTACCATATCAGAGAATATCCCCATCATACACCGCTGAAAGGTAGCGGGAGCATTGCATAACCCAAAGGGCATGCGACTGTAAGCAAAGGTACCAAAAAAACAAGTAAAAGTGGTTTTATCTTGATCCTTTTTGGCGATGGGGACCTGATTATAGCCTGAGTATCCGTCCATAAAACAATAATACTCTCGTCCCGCTAAGCGTTCCAGCATTTGATCAATGAATGGTAGAGGAAAGTGGTCTTTCCTCGTGGCAGCATTGAGTTTTCTATAATCAATACATACACGCCACCCAGTTTGGGCGCGTGTCTGAATCAACTCATTTGCCTCATTGGTTATAACAGTGATGCCGGATTTCTTAGGGACGACATGTATAGGACTCACCCATTGGCTATCGGAGATGGGGTATATAATACCATTATCTAGGCATTTGACGATCTCTTTCATGACCGCTTCCTTCATGACGGGATTTAACCGTCTCTGTGGTTCTCGGGTTGGTCTGGCATCATCCATCATATGTATATGATGTTCAACTATCAAGGGACTAATCCCTTTGATGTCCGCCATAGTCCAACCAAACGCCTCTTTGTTAGATCTTAATACCGATAAAAGTGCATTCTCTTGCTCTGATGCTAGAGAAGCGGATACGATAATCGGTAAAGACTCATTCTCACCTAAATAAGCATATTTAAGATGAGAAGGTAAAATTTTGAGATCTAATTCAGGCGGAGAAATGATAGAAGGAGGGATCATCGAGTGATTTTTGGAATTACAAAGAAGCTCAGAGCCTGTGACAGATACAGACTCGGGTGGAGAAAGGTCAGGAGTGCAGGACTCAAGTGTAGGAAAAGCGTCCTCACTAAGATCATGTGTAAAGTCAAACAGAGATGTGGTAATGTCGTCGAGATCTGTAAAGCAAAGTTCCTCAGCTCGGCAACTATCGGGAGCGATCTCGTGGACAGAGCACACATCTAGAATATGAGCAGAGGGTTCTGATGGCTGACTTCTAACTTTGTAGATGTTTAGTTCAATGGTCATATTTCCAAATGATAAGTTCATTGAACCATTTCTACAGTTTATAACAGCGTTGGAAGTGGCAAGGAAAGGACGACCCAGAATCACCGGAATTTGGCCCCGGGGGTTTGCTACAGGCTGTGTATCGAGTACAATGAAGTCTACAGGGAAAACAAATTCCCCGACCTTTATCAACACATCCTCTAGTTCACCCTTTGGTTTGGTGATTGAACGGTCTGCCATTTGGAGAGTGCAGTGAGCAAGTTTCAACTCTCCAATCCCTAATTGCTCATATACAGAATATGGAAGTAGGTTAACACTTGCGCCAAGGTCTAAAAGAGCACGATTTATGTTTTTACCCCCAATAGAAATCGATATTGTAGGACATCCTGGGTCCTTACGTTTCTTTGGTAGCTGGAGGATAAAAGCAGTGCTAATATTATTAGACATGAAGACCTTCTTCGGCACTTGGGTCTTCCTCTTCCTAGTGCACAAGTCCTTAAGAATTTTCGCATAAGCGGGGGCTTGTTGAATCGCATCTAGGAGAGGGATGTTGATGTTAACCTGTTTGAACATTTCCATAATTTTCTCCATATGAGGACTCGTTCTATTACCCCTTAACCGATTCGGGTAAGGAGCTTTCGCAATAAGCGTCGGGTCCATCATAGGAGAAGGAAGAGGGGGTAGACGAGATCCCAAAAGAGGAGTGGGGACCGTCTGTGGAGAACTAGAAGGGCTATACTGCGGTATCGAGCCTAGTGGGAAATGGAGAATAGGCTCGCGAGAAGAAGGTGGGGTAGAAGAACAAGGATCAGAAGGAGAAGTGTGTGTGTGTGGAAAGGTCTCAGCCGGGGTATTGATATGATTTCCAATATCATCAACTTCTTCCCCAACATGGTTGTTCAACACTCTTCCTGATCTCAACGTTGTGATGGCATTTACATTGTAATGCCCAGGGTTCTGTAGGGGTTGAGAAGAAAGTTTCCCTTTTTCTCTCGCACTCATTTCGGCTTTAAGTCGTGCGATTTCAGCTTCCATCGATCTGATACTCTCAGCTTGGGATGCTGAGTTTTTCTTTATCTCACTGACGGAAGTTCTAACCTCAGCCGAAACCTCTAAGAAATTTGACAAGAGTGATTTCATGGTTTGATTGAATTGAGAGAATTCGTCAGAACCGGTCAACTACATAGGATTAGACTGTGCAGGAGTGTTGACCTGGTTGTGGAAATTTTGTGACTGGTAGGGGTGCTGAGTGAGTTGAAGGGGTTGCTGTTGTGGTGGAAGAGCCCTTTGAAAATTATTTTGGCTTGGAACCGTGTTTTGATATTGTTGTTGGTTCCAAGAAAAATTCGGGTGATTCTTCCAACCCTGATTGTATGTGGAAGAATATGGATCGTTTCGAGGTCTTTGAAATGCGGCATTTGTATGCTCGTGACCTTGAAACACAGAGTTTAATGGACATTCTTCCGTTAAATGAGACGGATCAGAACAGCACCCACAAACAGTTTTGGGGAGTGATACTGGGTTTAGGGAGGCTGCTAAAAATTTGTGTTCCATAGCCTCGAGCTTCTTTTGCATTGCTGCCATCTCAGCTCAAACACCTATGGACACATCTATTTGGTGTACGCCATCCCTATTCAATGGTTGGGTACCACTCTCCCACTGTAGTGATTTTTCAGCGAACTCTTCTAAAAATTTCCACGCTTCCCTATCATCCTTAGTCATGAAGGTACCTTGACACATGTTTTCAAGGTTCTGTTTAGTGTTTGGGTTAATGCCCTCATAAATGATTCGGCAAAGATCCTATCTCGGGATGACGTGATGAGGACATTGAACCAATAGATCCTTGAAACGTTCAAGGCATTTAGAGAATGGTTCAGTCGGAAGCTGGGTAAATTGATTAAGTTCGCTACGGATTCGAGCTGTCTTTTGTATTGGGTAAAATTTCTTAAGGAATGCCGCTACAAATTCTTCCCAATTCGTGATAGAGTGTGCGGTAGTGTTATATAGCCACTTCTCGGCTATATCGCACAAAGTAAATGGAAGAAGTCGTAGACGCATAGCATCCACTGAAAGTTGTGATGTACCCATCATTGCGCATACGTTTTCAAATTTGGTGATGAAAACGTAAGCGTCCTCAGTCTCGAGTCCGTGGAATTTGGATAAAAGGTTGATATACTGGGGCTTAATCTCAAAGTTATCCCCGTTGGCTGGTGGTGTGGATAAGCAGGTCGAAAGAGGACCTCGAATAGGGTAGCACCTCTCCTGGAGAGAGATGCGGGGTGGATTCTGCGTACCAACGGAAGGCGGCAGATTAGGGTTAAAGAAGTTCGATGGAGGTGGATCTATCGGTGTGGGTGTGGTAGTGGGTAAAGAAAAGGTAAATGTAGAAATATCGACTTCGGAGTCGATAGGAGGTACGCGGACTAAACGGGCACTAGAATCCCGTGTCCAGCCTATCTTGCACTAAAATGGGTTAGTACAAGTGGCAGCGTGGCTTTATAATTAGGGGAAATGATATGAATGCGCTGTTTGTTTTGAAAATTGGACGGATTTTTTTTTTTTTTTGAAAAAATGATGCAACACAACAAATGCAACACACAAAACCCTAATTCTAGGGGTCACCTAGGTCAAATCTCTAGACCGCTCCTAACTGCCAAAAGACAAGTCGCAGGATAGAATCCTCCACTGCCTCTTTGTCCCCCTGTGGCCAGGTAAGTGCCAGGTAAGTGGGAAGGTACTCCACTACGTAAGTAGTGGGCCTAATTAATAACCACTAGCCTTCGACACACTTGCCTTAGACACCACAAGAAAACGCGGATAAGCAATGAATTACCCACGGCCTTCTTCTGTCCTAAGTGAGCGCGATGGTCCTTAGAGTCATCTCTAGATATTTTTTAGTTAATTTGGGTCAATACGGATGCAAGTTTTGCGATTTTCGGGGCCTAGGAAGGGTAATGAACTCCCCACCTAATTTGGATTTGGCCGTGCCCCTTAATATCCGTATTAGAATGCAAACAACCAAGAAACAAAAACACGCACAATTTTAATTTTCTTTTTGCGGCGCTGCGATTTTTGCAAAGAAGCCTGCAGAAATTTGTTAGTTAGAGCAAAGAGAGGAGAAGAGAGGAAGGTAAGAAAGTACCTGAAGAAAAATTGCACAGAGGTCCCTTTACAATGCCGCGGAACCGCCGCTATTGATGGCTCCCACCGCGGAATTGCGGTCGTTTGTGCTGATCACTGCACCAAAATTCAGCAGCAAGCTACTGTATACTTCCTCAGCTCTCTGGAATTTTCCAAAAATTATTTCAATTTCACAGCAAGCTCCAGATCTCCTTGCAACAAACCACAACAAATTGTTTAGATTTTGCGTGAATTTTGATCTCAAAAATTACAATGGAATAAATCTTTCAATTCAAACTTCAATATAAAACGAATTAGCGCGCGATCCCCGGCAACGACGCCATTTGATTGAATGAAATTCTTGTTGTGTATATCACTCAAATGATCCCCGATAATGGTACCATTTGGTTGATCTATATCTTTGTGTTGGTTTAGAAAATGAATAGAATTCACAATCAAAGAATTATTTTGACCGCAATCAATAACGGTGTCGAATGTAGCGCGTTAGTAAGTGCGGATCGTCCACAGGGATTGTGCGATTCGTTTGTATTTTGATTTGTTTGAATCGAAAAGTTAATAGAAAAGAAAAGAAAACATGATTCAAGATTTTTATCAATGAGTTTCAAGTGTCACTATTCTAATCAAGAATCAAGAAAATGATAAACATCGAGAATCGAGTTTCGATAGAAGTCCAATCAATTTGGGTTTCAAGATTTGATGTAAAGCTCGTAGGAATCGATTAGATTGTAGATGCGATGAAGATTAGAAATCAACGTTTCTTATCCATTAACAAATTGATGCTAACACGATGTCGATTGATCGAGGTTTAAGGATCTTGGGAAGAATTAGGGTTCTTCGTCCTATCCTTTGTCCTTTCGATGAATCACATTCACTAGATAGCTTCTTGAAAATCCAATGATCGATCGTTGATTCTCTAGATCGTGCGAAAAGAATCAAGAACCCATTTCACATCGATCTAGATCATCGATCTTTCTATTTTCAAGAATTTACAATCGCTATAGGACTTAAGAAAACGTTTAAAGATTTATCAACATCATCATTCTACGATCATCTCGACTCCTCCACGAGCGGAGTTTATTCACACATCATCATAAAGAATGCATTCAAGAATTGAAATGAAATCATGATGCTAGAATTAAAATGTAAACAAGTTTAAAAAATCTTCACCTTTATTACATCAACAAGAAGTTACAACTCTCAAGAATTACAAGAGGAAGGAACTTTGCTCGTCGAATCTTGTATCGCTCGGCTTCTTGAGTCTTGGATCACTTCGACCTCGTGCTCCGATGAAGCCCGGCTTTGCTTCTAAAGGGTTGTAGAAGACTTGCTTGGCTTGAACTCCATGAATCTTGAATTGGGTATTTGTAGATTGGATTAGGGTTAGGGTTTTGACACAAGCCTTGTCACTAGACTTGTGGGTGGAATTTGGGAAAGATGAAGAATGGGAGAGATTGGGATCTAGCTCTCTAAGATTCTAAAAAAATGGGATCCTTTTACAAGTGAGCCTAGGGGTCTATTTATAGGTTTTCCAAACCCTAGGTTTTGGATTTGAAATGGAACTTCCCTCCAAAAGTTTGTTGAAAGGCTTCTAGAAGTAGGTAGTTAGGAGCTTAGCTTAGGGTTTAAGCTAGGGTTTAGGGAGAAGGTTCTAGAATAGAAGCTAGTTTAGTGAAGGAACTCAAGGTTTGCTGATCTGGCAGAATGTTCTGGGGCTTTCTAGAATTTGCATAGGTTTTCTGAGGTGTACACACTGAGTGAAGAGTTGTGGTGCCAAGAAGATGGGTTGAAGAGGCAAGACCGCCGCGGAACCGCGGCACAAGGCGGCTTAGGCCGCGGTTCCGTGGCCATATAGCTGAGATAGAGCTTCATTCTTCTTCTGTTTGCTTCTTATGTCTTCAGGTCTCTTTTCTGATATATTTAATTCCTTAATTCCCTTTAGATCATTACCAGATTCCAAATCCTTGAGTTGGCGTATCTTTTTAGCAGTGTAAATTTGACCGTTCTTCTGGAATTTCCTGCACGGACTTCGAAACACAAGTTGCGATATATAGGAATGATGCCATGCTATGAAATGCAGTCAATTTCCCTAGAAATGCTGGTTTTAAGGTCTAACACATGTAATCTGATATTTTACGAATGTTTTGCTAATATGTGTTATATGAATGCCGAACACTTCTATATGAATGCAAATGATAGGGAAATTGCCGGTTACAAGATGCAATATTTTCGACTAATCACGTACTCTGTAGCTTCATTATTCTGTAGAAGATGTCTGGCCGAACAGGTCCTCCGGAACGCGTCCCAACCATCGGAGGAATACTCAATACTCGTCCGTCCTCGATCAACTCACAACGCATCTGGGTAAGGTCCTTTATCCAAACCTGGTCAACTATCTCGTCGATGATGCCGAACTCTGGCCTGCTGGGTGTGCATAATATGACCCCTCCTGGGTCCAGGTCTTCTCATATTGTATTCCAGAAAGGTCCTGTCGAGGTCTCTCTCTCAAATCTCATTCCTGCCGAATAGCTCGGAAGTCATCGTCCATTGCTGAAGCTAATTCTTGCTCCGGAACGGCTGCATACTCGTCGCAACTCCTTCTGGAAGGTATATCCATATACAATGCCTCTGCATACGTATCGCATCTTTGATGTCAGCGGAGTGGAACGTCACCTCGTCAAATCTCTTGCGAACTCTTTACTTCACTCTGCTTCAATGTCGACTGATTTGGACTCGTCTCATCGTGGCTGCACGGACTGCGCTCTAACAGCTATCCTCGTATCTGGAGTCTCCCAAGCGATGCATCTCACCACCTAGCATCCGAAGGAAGTCGAACCATTCGATCGATTCTTCAAAACCTCATAATCCCCCAAGAGCTCAACATCTTGGGTACAGTTTAACAGCATCGAGTACATACCACAGTATCAATGATCCAGCCGTAGAAGGGTAAACCCAAGCCTCACTAATGGCGCCGCGGAACTGCCGCAAACCCTAAGGTTCAAAGGCTTTCACACGGTCATTAAGTCGAGTTAGGGTTTCATTCTTCTAGAGGGTCCATAGAATCGCTTGCATGTCTTTCCGAATACTTTAAACTTGGAAAATGGGCTCCTGACATTCGATCGTCTCAATCGACTCTCAATGAACCTGCACGAAGTCGCCTCTAGCTGGAATCGTTCTATCTGATGACCTCGCATCGGGGTAGGCGAACAATCCACATGTCCTAGTCATTCGTCCTTGATGACTAGCGACCTTCTATCATCTCCTAGTACAACTCGTACCGCAATAGCTCCAACATCCGGGGCAATATCTCATTATTCGCAGCAACAACTGGCTCCTTCGCCTGTACGCTGAACAGCGCCTCAATCCTCTAGGAAAGGTGATACATTGGCAGTCATCTCTAAATCGGTCTGCTCTAGATCTGAGTAAGACTCTCCACACTGGAAATCTTCAACTCAACTGGGCCTGCTCCGGCGCATAAATCGAACGAATCACCTTCGTCTCTCAAATCGGGTAGACTAGCTATCATCTGTCTCATATCCGCCTGGAAGCTCCAGCGATCTCAGCTCGTAAGCTCCGGAAGCGACATCCTATGAATCTCAGCAACAGCTGGTCCATCTGTCTGCACGGTAGGCGACATCATAATCTCTGAAGTATGCTATACATCAACAGTCCTCTCTCAACTGACAGCTCTAACAATGGCGCGATCATCCGGTGTAAAACCAAGCACTCGCCTCCACTAGAGGTCACAATCACCAATACTAACTCGAGACGTTCCCATGTCACCAGAAAACACAACGGTCGGCCCTCGTACCAGACGAGCTCGCCCTGATCGTAACCCTAGCAACAGCCCAAACTGTGCTCAAACAATGGCGACAGGAACCTCAATCGAGTATCGAAGAGAGCAGATCAATGGCAAGAAAGAAAATAACAGATCCAGAGTGGGTATATGATCATAAGAAGGAACAGCATCAATGAAAGTATGATTATGGAACTAATAGAATCGAGGATCTCAAATGGATGTATAATCATAGATATGAAGAGAATCACTGATCTCGAAAATATGTACATCCTAAGGTTCCTTAAGCGGAGTAGCGTATCGTAAGTATGCCGTGGAACATACCCACGGTACGTCACTCTACTTTAGTCACCTATTCCATCAGCCAAGGGTCATCCTATGCGACGAAAGTTCGGGTCTAATACCCCCTCGACTAAGTCCTAGTTCCGTAAGGTCAAGCCTAAGTTCCATGTATATATAGACGCCCTAGGCTCCACATAGTCAAACTTAGACTCGAACCAAGGTTAACCTAGCGTTTTGATACCAACTTTGTCACGACCCGAAAGAGCACGTGACTGGCCCTTGAACCATATGAAGTCTATAGGACTCCATCTGATCCAATTAAGCCAAGCCCAGAAATCTAAAACCATATAAGGAGTAAATAAAGAAAACCCAAAAATCCAACTTTGTCACAACCACGCAAGCAATATGATATACAACGCCGAATGGCGAGGATCAAAACTCAAAAGAAACTCAAATAAGCATGAAAACCATAACACTACTACGCGCGACTCTAAGGTCGAAATAATACATCACTAGTGTCTAAGTCTGAAACAATATACAAGTTTTTGGTTGATGGAATTTCTAGATACAATGAGTAATACATATACAAGGGTGGTTCTGATGCAAAGAACCCACCTACCAAGCAAATCACCCGCAAAGGAAGCAATGTGCCGGAAATGCCGCTATGGAACCTGTATGGCAAAACCTGCAAGAACTGTGGCACAACGGGGGTGAGTTGCCAACTCGTGAATAGAAAATATCTACAAGCAGAAATTGAATGCATGACATAATCCTAAGTCAATACGATCAGATATAATATAAACCTCAAATGAAGAAGTCTGAAGCATGATAAAGTAGCAATGTAACATCTAAACATAAGTGTAGTGCCAAGAACTCGTGCCAGTGCCTTACGCAATAACATATCATAAATATGATGTGTGTATGCGGTAAAATGGGAACAGGAGATATCATGAATGGAAACATCAGAAAATCAGTGTCGAGCATTGACACAAACTATATATCTCAATATCAAATGAAACCCATATATCATGTATCCGATATGTATGCAGCATTCATGAAGGTACTCTATCAGGTACTACTAATATATGATGCAATGCATATAAAATAAATGTGGGGTAGGGGAGATATAATATGCCATCGACCATAAAGTCCCTTCACATTGACCATAAAGGCCCCGAGCACAGAGGCTCCTCTCAAATCGAGCACATAGGCTCCTCTCACATCGAGCTCATAGGCTCCTCGCACATAGGCTCCTCTCACAATGCATATGTAAATTTGCATAGATCATCATGATGATATATTAAGTAGGCGTATATATATATCAGCGTCCCATACCACTAATATATATACTCTATGGGTATACATATATATTTCAGCGTCCCATACCACTGATATATATACGCAGGAGTAAAACAATCCAGAATCATCATATGCAACCATATCACAGTGCGAAATCCATGAATTATAATACATGCAACATGAACACTAATATGAGCATGCAACTATGTAAAGGCATATGCACAAAGGAATATGAATCAATAACATATAAGCATGCAATGCAATGCGAGCCGTAGAGTAAATGGTAAATGAATAGTAATGCAGCTTGCCATTTGAAATAAGACAAATCGGGGTTTTTAGTAAACTAAGGGCTATAGTGTTTTTAAGATATTCCCGATTCGTTAGTTTTTGAAATAGGTATGACTCGGGTCTAGTCTAACATCTACTATGCAAACTACAGATCTAAGTATCAAGTCAATCGGGAGGGGTATGGAATCCACCTAAATCTGAGTCGATATAAATATATATAAGTATAATAGTCGGTGATCCCGCCTCAATAGTATCGCGTACAATACAGTATATCATATGACAATCCTCAATTCATGAATGCGGATCTATCATCAATATAAAGCTCGTACGGCAAATCGTCGTACGGCATCCCAATAGCTGGGTACGGGTCAATATCACATTATCTCATCAATTACCTGGTATTCTTATCATCATAACACATAATCTGGGGTACTGAATCTAAGTCTAGTACAAATCGATACCATCTATATAATTATGAATGCGGGGGTAAAACACATGCCCAAAGGCCCGCTAAGAATCACATGTCGTATCCCAAATACGAATCATATCAAATCACCGATCTCACGGCACTAAGCCCAATATCATCGACTCATCTCCAAAGTCATCCAATATCATCATCAACACAGTGTAAGTATAGTGAATATGCAAGGGTGTGCGTATGGGTGTAAACCTATTCTTGGGTTCGTGGCTATGAACTACACTAGTTTACTTCCAAGCCTAAACTATCCATAAAACACCTAACACAATATCCATGACACACTATAACTATCATATATAGTATATTAACTACGGACTGCGGGGGTGCTATACGCCATCCACCCGACTTCCCCCTGTAGATATAATCTACTCACCTTGCGTCTTCATTTGTCGACGTCGCCACGCGCTTGCTTGTCATCCCGAAATCTTTATGGGGTACCTATACGTCAAAGTATCGTAAATGCGTATTAAAACCAAATCAAAGCTAAAACGGCACACGAAACCCAAAACGATAGGCTATGATCTATAGGTTAGAACCTATGGACAACGCCTTCCAAAACCATCAATCAATCCTCGGTATCATCGTATAAACGCCAAATAGTCGAGGTAAAACACAATACACAATTCCAGAACTAAAAATACGGAATACGGAAACACGAATCCAAAACAGCAACTAAGCAAATAGGCTCCAGATTTCACCCTAGGTCAAACTAGACAAATCTACACATACCAGGGGTCTAATCTATACATGTAGGGGCATAGAACTAAAACGACACAAAATGGGACAGGTCTGGCCGCAAATTGCGGCCAATAGGATTAAATTGGCGGCCAGGAAAATGAGTTAGGGGCTGGGGTCTTGGGGTTAGCTCCCTGGGTGCCTGCACATGTCACTGTCCATTCAATATAATTTTCATAGTCTCGGGTTGATAGCAGATCTCATATAAACTTCACAGATTTCATAACTTTTCCGATATCAGTTTCTAAATCCGTATTTCGGGTTTCAACTCTCAGGTTTAGGTCTCAATTCATGCACTAGGGTGTTTGTATAGCCTCTACAGAACTAAATTTTACATTCCATCTCATAATTTCCTCAAACCCTAACTAGGATTTCCTTAAGTCCACAAAACACACAATATCGGTTCTATCACAACATGGGGGTATAAGTAATGCATAAACTAAGCTAATGATCCAGAAATTATCTCTTTTGGCAACTCAAGAATTTTCTTGAGTTGCCCCTAGTGGCCAAAATCCTTGCTTTCTTGGTCCAATGTGTAGATCTTGAGCTTGTGCACATCTTTAATGAAATGGGGGTAGGGTTTTGGTGTTGTTTTTGTGATGAATTGAGGACTTGAAGATGGGAGGGAGGAGGAGCAGCAGCAGCTCAGAAAAGAGAAGAGGGAGAGATGATGAAGGTGAATGAATGGGGACAAATGACAAAGTCAAAGCAACCCCCTCTCTTTTCTCTCTCACACCATACCTTATATTTTATTCCTTTCTCATTTCTTTTTTCTTTTTCTTTCCTCTCTAAATCCTTCTCACTAGAATAGTAACCCCAAAATAAAACCATGGAAAGAAAAATGTAACACAAATGTGGAAAAAGATATGTGCATGTTTTGCACAAAATTGCTAAAAACCGATTAGCGATTTTTATTCGCGATTAGCACTAAATTAGCATATAACTAATCATAAAAACTTACAAAAAATGGCATAATTCCCTAAAATACCCTATTTTAGAATTTTCTATAATTTTCCAAAAATAATATTTAATTTTTTTGAAATGTTACATTAAGAATGCAGAGATTATCGTATTTAAACACTTAAAGATTTCGTATTGATTTTTGTATTCATGTGCATACATACTAGTGGCATCACATCATATCTAGACATACATGTTGTGACGCATCTGCATGCATTCTTACGATAGCCTTATTAGATATTATATTCTACTCACGAGCTGGCAACTCACCCCCGTTGTGCCACAGTGTCTTGCAGGTCGAACCCGTCAGCCTTGTAGCGGCGGGCGTATCTTTTCATTGGCTTCTTTTGCTCAGACTCGCGACATTGCTCGTAGGTGGGTTGCGAGGACACTTTTGTCTCTTTTTGTGCTATCATTGTATCTAGTATTCTCCATTTACCACTTCTTATTTTGTATATGCGACCTAGTGATGAGACTGAGAGATTTGTGTATATGTGGTTCCTCTGGGGTCGAGCTCACTTGAGCCGACGTTGTTGTTTTTTCCTTATTTTTTTTGCTTCTTTATGCTTATTTGCTTGATATTATATATATATATATATATATATATATATATATATATATATATATATATTGCGTGTGGTTGTGATCCGCCTTGGGCGAAGAGCTAGCTCCCGCTTGGGGATGCCATTATATCATTACAGGTTATATTTTATTGTTTATACCCGTTTGGGGCCAGTATTTACAAAGGAGACCCTGCAGAAATTTTTGGAAAATTTTGATGTTTTTAAAAAGGGATTAATATAACTTAATCGGTTTAAAATCGTTTTCATAAAAGGTTTTCCTTCACTCTTATTGATTTTGGTTTAGATTTTCTGGGCTTTGGCTGACTTAGGTTATGTTACGCCTTGAGACGTTTCGTAATCTAAGTGCCAGTCACGTTCCGTACCTTCGGGTCGTGACACTAGTATAGGGTTAATAGCACGATCCGAGTTTTAGGGTTACGTTAGCGCCAGTTTTAAAAGTTTTTGTTTCGCGTTTGGCCTCGGATTGATGGCCGGGACGCTAGCGTAGCCTTACATGGTATCAGAGCCAACCCATTTGTCGCATACTAGTTGTTTAGACAATGTTAAATTATTGAAACTGAAACAACTCCGAAATATCACTCGATGCATTGCAGTTTCTGTCGATTTTTAAAGTGTCTTCAAAAATTATTTTAGCAACTGCAGAAGTCTACTTTGCTGACCCATAGACTGCACCCCAAACACGAGACAATTCCATTACTATTTGGCCGAGCACAATGCTCAAAAATCCGGCTAGGCTGGCCACTTCAGGGAATTTGGAATTCGTGTTTGGGTTGTGGTCCGGTCTCTGGAATGTTGGTTCAGTGGTATTGCTAGTTTAGCCCAGTTTTGATATGGAGTTATCTACTTGTTTGGGGGCTATTCGGGGTTATTTTGAACTCGATATTTTCTAACATTATTTAACGTTTACAGTGTTTACATTACTATCTGCGGCCGTGAATGTCATTAGAGCGGTACAACTTGTCTATTTGCTATAGTCCTTTTAGACGGGTTTGCGAACGTGACATTCACGTTGATATTCTGTGTTGTGCTGTGTTTGTTGCGGATTTTTCGTGGTGGATAGCTTGGATGCAATGTTAGTACAGTTTAGTTTTATTTGTAGCGTCCTATGACCTTGACGAAGGCCAAACTACCCATAGGGCGCTAGTCAAGTTCAACCCGTTCATTTCTTGATTGAATTAGACCCACCCGCGCGACCCTTGACGGAGGCCAAACTACGCCGTACGAATATCCTAATTCAATCACATCTTATGCTACAGATAAGTACTAATCAGCTACCATACACTACGCCTTGACGGAGGCCAAACTACCGTAACACGAATACTAAATAATACTTATCTGAAATGACGGAGGACTACGCAGGTTTTTCAGGAAACCTTTTGCGTAATGAACTTGATATCGTTGTAGAAGCAAATGATTTTGAAAAGGAGTGTTTTTTAGGCTTTTACTAGTTTCGCTAAAGAGGTCACTCCCGGTGAAGGGATCTAGGCTCTTTCCTTATCGAATAAGGTGCTGGATATTCTACAAGGAATACCGGTATGCAAAGCAAAAATTAGAGAAGCAATAAAAAACATAACCGAGTGAGTTGTAGCATCTGCTAGTTTCGCTAAAGAGGTCACCTCCCGGTGAAGGGATCTCGGCTCTTTCCTTATCAAATAAGGTGCTGGATATTTTACAAGGAATACTGCTATGCAAAGCAAAAACTAGAGCTACCCTTTTTGAAAATTTGATTCTACAACATCTTTTAGGTTTCTTTTCTTTTCATTAATCTCATTAATGAATTCCCATCATTTATGCTTTCTAAGTATCACAGAAGAAACGAAAGCAATAATATTTATATATCACATATATATATAGTATAAGCATTTGTCTCACGAATATATAATGATCACATCACAGAATATCAGCAGCAGAAGAATCACTTATGAAATATTGGATATACTAGGAATTCCGTGTTTTATTTAAGCCAGTAAAAACGCGGATTCCACGGTCGTGATGAATATCCAAACCCATATCCCTAGACCCCTACGAGAGCGACAAGCAACCCTACCAGTTCTAGAGTTAGGAGACCCGGACTCGACTCCTCGAGTTGGTCTCCCATTAGACTCTAGAACTCGGTTACTTGTGCTCCCCACCTTGGGTCTATCCTAATGCGGAAAAGTAAATAATATACAATAATGGTGACATCATCCTCAACCCGGAAATGCCCTATTAAAAGAATAATACATACAATGAATTTTACATGAATGAAAATAAAAAACTCTCATCTCACATAAAACCCCCGGCTATTCAAAACACGACGATCCAATATAACACATCACAGCAACATATAACATCACATGTCATCAACGTAAGTAAATATGCGTATCCCAATTGTCGTTGATGTATAGCAACGAAATTGGCGATACACCACATATTACATTTACGGTCGCAGAAAAGAAAATGTAAAGCTACAACATTTGGAATCCACAATCACCTTAGACATCATAAACCCGAAATATCACATATTATGGATTTCATGCCTATCTATATGAATTCCACATATTGTATCACAATCACAGATAGCTAGGTGAAGTTAGACAATTCGATCGATTCAACGAATTCCTAAAATTTCCCAAAGAGCCCAACACTTGAGCACTGTTAAACTTAACCAGAGACCTACCACAGTTTCTACGGACCTACAGCTGAAGGGCCCGACCCAAGCCTCTCAAGTGGCGTCGCGGATCCGCCGCCAAAACCATGTTTTGACCGCGGTTCCGCGGTCACTAAGACGAGTTAGAGTTTCGTTCTTCAGGTGTGTCCATAGAATTCCTTGCATGATTTTTTGAATATTTTTAACATGGAAAAATCCAACTTTTTGAAAAATTTCCAGAGAGGGGGTCCGTTTCGGCTATTCGGAGTTCGATCGGAATTCTAACTTCATCTAGACAACGCCTAATGCTCTAGCTTGGCTCTGATACTACTGTAGGGTTAGCTTAGCACCTTAGCAAGGTTTTGGCAAGCATCAAACATGCTATATTAAAATTTTGGGGTGCTAAACAAACCAACCAAGTAATCGAACTAGAGAATTAGGGTTAACTTTGCATGTAAACAACTTTACATCTAAGTGATAGGGATTATAACCTTTGTAGTCCGTTCCTTTGCTTCAAAAGCTCCGAGTAATGGTCCCTTCGCTGTGATCCATGAGCTCCCAAACTTTTGAGAGGCTCCACAAGATGGACGATGCATCCTTGCTTGAAGTCTTCAAAGTCTGTGATGATCTACGTCGAGGAAACACGGACTCAAGCTCACTCTTCACTAATACGGAATTAGTGAAGCTAACACACTAATCTATATGGCTAGTATAGAAGAGGATGATGAAGTAGGAATTTAGCTCACTTTAGTATTTAATTTCTCACTATTTTTCTTCTTGATCTCAAAATCTAGGGAGCAAAAATGAGATGAGAAAGAAAAAGATGAATGAATGAGATGAGATTAGAAATGCAACCCTTGGTTAGTATATGTGAATACCTAACCCTTGTAGAGAGTTAATCATGGCTATGTGTCATGATTGGGTTAGAAAATATTTTAAGAAAAACAAAAAGGGTGGACTTTGTCAATGGTTATCAACAAGCTTCATGAAGCTTCCACCGTAACTCATTTCCACATTTTTGAATTACTTAAGAATTTAAACCCAAACATTATATGTAGCATGGTATAATTCTCATACATCCTTGTTGCATGTATAACCTAGCATGTCACAATATTATATATCACATATATAATATTTATGTAACAAAAGAAAACAATACAATAAACATATATCACATATATGTCAAATGCATCATAAGTGAGAATAATAAATATTTGAGTGAGCATATAATATATATATATATATATATATATATTATATTATTTCATCGAATCAACATTTGATCCGATAACCCGGCTATATCACATATAACCGACCGATATCACATATCGCGAGAATAGAATACGGTATCACATACTCGTATCAATCTCGATCCCGCACATATCACATATGTGCTCCTACTCCGTTTTTCCTGAACCTGAAAACCTCTATGTAGGACTCTAAAGACTCGTCAATACGCCGGCAGTAGGTGATGTGTTAGATATGTATGTCCTAGAGGCCATTATTGTATAGTACTAGTTTGTATAATACATTTTGGAAGCTTAGGATATATATACGGTTTTACGACAGTCTTGCTCGATATAGTAGTATGCTACTTGGTTTGTTTCTATCTTAATATGTGTATATGTTTCTTTTAACACATCGCTAAAACATATTGATGGAGCCCTTAGGATCTTTGCTTGACTACCGGCATTGTGATGGCGATCACACTCATGGGGGCTGGGTAGTCTATAAGCACATCCTTATTCTGGTCCCTAGTCGTAGGATTATCGAGACAGGGCATCGATACTCCAGAGTAGACTGGTGCATACGCTTCTCTTCCCAGCAGGGGAGATGGTCTGTCCCACAGCCATCAGTACGTCGTACTGGAGATAGTATGCAGGTGCTCGTTAGGTTACGAGTACACTGGACAGGACTCGTCGGGAACTGTTGGTTGGTATTATACCTATCGTCAGTTAACAGTTCCCAGGTGACATGAGTACAGCTTAGTCCGCTGACTTGACACTGTCACTTCGCCTCGAGTGTGTTCCCACTGTTCTTTGATTACTACCCTACCATGGCTCTACTGAGTCGTGCAAACAGGTAGTAGTTGGGAGCAGTCCCGAAGCACTTGGAGGCAGTGACGGTTAGACAGGATTCGTATCTCCCAGTATTGGGGGTTGATATCGTGCTGTGTCTAGGAGAGCCATTACACAAAGTCCCTGGCCAGGGCTAGCGAGATATACTGGTAGGTTTCCAGTGATATCTCAGGGTGTTTTGGGATACACTCCAGCACGACTTGTACCGCTATTAGGGGACTGACATTTACCACCCCCCTAGGCCCGCCATGCGATATTCTCAGACGAACAGACCGGACTGTACGGAGATTGTCACATACAGGCTCAGGAGGAGTTCGGATGGGTTCACCTCATCAGTCTTCTTATCGGCATCTACCTGGGGACCGTTACGTACAGCTAGTGCCTCTTGCGGTCTGTGGTTAACCCCACTGCCAGCGTAGTGTCGAGTCTTTAGAGTCCCACACAGAGGGTTATTCGCCTTTGGGCAAAACAGAGTAGAGGTCGCATGGTTTTGCGACAGGGTTCGTTCACATCCGCGCACTTATGCACGTTTGGTGTCCGGACAGTTATTACTAGCGGGCTTTGGTTTAAGCCAGATCCTAGTATATGTTTTGGGGTTAGTTTTATCTCATTGTATTCGTATTCCTCGGAACACAGATGCGGGTGTGTATGCACAGTTGACTGAGACAGAGGCAGAGGATTCTCATTAGGGTTATGGTACGGGTGTGTATGCATAGTTGACTGTTGTCCTTATCCAAACCCTAATGAGAATAGGAAATATGATTAATAATATTAGTTAACAATTATTGTGCCATGGTTGAGTTGAATTCTTGACTTTTGTTGACTTGTTGACTTTAGTTGACCGGTTGACCAAAGTAGACTTGTTGACCATCATCATTTGTTTTCAAAGATGCTTCTTATTTTTTGCAAAAGCATTTAATGAATGAAATGATAATGGTCATTCATCAACTCACCATCACAAATTGTTAATTATTATTATTATTATCATTTTCTAAAATATGAGAGCATGGTTATAAAATTGATCATTCTTACTTGCATCTTCTCTCTCATCCATAGCTCTCATCCTCTTCCTCTCTCTCAAGGCAAAATCTCTCTCATGAGTTGAGAACCATTTGCCTTCAAGATAAAACACCAAAACTCATCTCTACTCATCCTAAGGTTGAAGGTCTAGCAAGCCTAATACTTTAGTTACCTCAAGGTTGAGGTAGGAGCTCAAGTTCGAGGCCCTCGGGTGGATCTATCTTCGGCAAAGAGGAGACGAGGGGGAGGAGCTGTTCAAACTACCACAAGGAGCAAGCAAGGAGGAGAACAACAAGAAGAGAAGGAGTTCAAGACTAGGTATAACCTCCTAACCGAGTAGCTAAAGCTCGTAGTTGTTGCTAGTGTGTTGTTTAGCAAAGATCCGGGTTTTCTAGTCCATGTTACCAAAACCCTAAAAAAATTGTTTTTCACCGTTTCCGCAACCCCGAAAAAGCCGGGAGAGGTAACGTGGACCTAACAGTGGTATCAGAGGCTAGCTAAACACACATTAACATATTAGCAAAGTATCTAGAATTTCGATCGGACCAAAAAAAACCGCAAAACATGCCGAAAATGCTAACTTTCTGCCGATTTTTAGATCTGTTCAAAAAATAATAAATCACATACTAAAAATCGGCTCAGGGTTTTTACAGAACAAGGAAGAAATTTGATCCAGTGAGTTGCTTAACTCGCCGCGGAACCGCGGCAAGAGCATGCTCTTGCCTCGGATCCGCGGCCGAGTTGACTCGGCCGTGGGTAAAACTTCTTGCAGTGTTCTTATGATAGAGTTTTGGGATTTTTAGGATGGTTTGTTTCTGCCCAGAATTTCCAGAGAAAAAAATTGTTTTTGGGGTGGTTACAAATCCGTATTTTGATCGATTTTCTGTAGACTTTGGCTAATGGGTTATATCTGTGGTGTGATATATGTATTGAACGTCTGCTAATCGCTATACGTCGATTAGTGGGGGTTATACATATCTGTGATCTGTAATGTTGATGGTTTGTGTATATGAATTCGTTGGATTGTCGCGGATGAATAGCCGGGGGGTTGTGAGATGAGAGTTTTCTTTATCTTTCAATTCATGTAATATGTAAATTGATGTAATATTATTTGTATGGCCGCACATCCGGGATGAGGTTGTAGCCGCCATTGTATAATTTCTTTTTACTGTTTTTGCTCCTAGGATAGACCCAAGGAGGGATGCACAAACTACCGGGTACCTCGAAGTGCCTAATGGCCTACTCACGTTGTTGAGGGAGGTTGCTTCACTTCGGGTATTTGGCGGGTAGTTTGCCGCACCCGTAGGGGTCTAGGGTGGGGTATTTGGCTATTCATCGTGACCGTGTAATCTGTCTTTCATTGCAGGCTCGAACGAAATGCAGATTCCTAATATATCCAAAGTGTTCATCTGTGATCTGGAATGGCTATCATTGCATATGACGAATGTGTATATATATATGATATCTATTTAAGCGTTGCTTATGTTTTGCATCCGCGCTAGTCCAGCCCCCGCTCTGTCGTTAGTTAAGTAACCTAACGGGTGATGACGGGACCCCGTGGCGAATGCGGATGGCATAAGCGTACGTCATATTTTTGTTGTTTTCTGCAATGGTAGGATTAATTGATGCGACGCATTAAATTAATGCAAGAAAATAAACCTAAAAGACGTTGTTGGAACAATTTTCAAAAAAGCTATTATTGCAAGGACGTTCACTTTTGTTTTGCACAGAGGTATTCGGTTATGAATGCCCAGCACCTCATTCGACGAGGCAAGGGCCGAGATCCCTTCATCGGGAGTGACCCCTTGGACAAAAGTTTGCGTCAGGGTAATAACTTCACTATAGTCGATTATTCTTGCTTTGCATCGAGGTATTCAGCTTAGAATATCCTGCACCTCATTCGACGAGGAAAGAGCCAAGATCTCTTCACAGGGAGTGACTTCTTTAGCAAAAGTTTTCGCCACTATATTTTCAAATGGGTATCACGTTCCTTCAACGATATCAAGTTCATTACGTTAACGGGTTTTCGCCAAAACCCAGCCGTAGCCCTCCGTCGTTTCGGATTGGTATTGCTTAGTATTCGTGCTACGTATTTCGTGCTCAGCCGAGGCGTAGTGTATGGTAGCTATGTAATATTTTTTCGTAGGATACAATGTGATTGGTTGGGACCGTCGTGCGGTCATTTTGGCTCAGTCAAGGACTCGTACGGGTGGGTCTAATGCAATCAAGATAATGACGGGTTGAATTTGACTAGGATCCTTTGATATGTTGGCTCAGTCAAGGTCACTTGGGTCCTAGGGGCAAAAAACTACATCAGGAGTTTCTAAAGAAACTGAAACTTGCAGATTTAACATACCTTCTGGAGTGTGGTGACTAGAGTGGATTCCATCTAGGTCATCACGCAATGATAGTTGGATCCCGATCCCACTGATGAGTTGGATTACTCTCGGGAGATTATTTCACTTAACAATCAATGCTATAAACCAAGTAGGTGTCTAGAACAGTGTTAGCGGGGCTACGCCTCCAGGGAAAAGAGGTTACTTAATTAAGGAACTTCGCGAAAGCATTGGAAAACCTCCCTCGAAGTACCAACACTAGCCTGGCTGAAAGGTTAAGCAAGTATTGTGACGTGCAATTAATCCCGACTAGTTCTTCTTTTAAAAGGTTTTAAGAAGAATTTGAGGAAACAGTGGGAGCCATCCTGGTTAGATAAACTAATAAACCAATCTAATCTTGTAAGAGCGCACGCTGAGTGTTTCTTTTCTCTCTCTCCAGGTAGCAACCATTTCATGCCCTAATCAAGATAATAAAATGTATCGCTTGACCGATCCGAATTCTTATTCGGGGCTGGGGAACGTTGGTTCGGCTCTAACTTGTGACAACAGTCATAAGTTTGAGCAAGGGAAAGAGGATTGTATGGATTCCAAGGATACCCAGTTGAAGAAGAAGCATGGTTTTGCATCTACTTCAGGTGTTCTTGTAATTGAGAACTGCTTTACGGTCAGCCCTACCTCCTGGGTACTTGATACTGGATCAGGATCTCATATTTGTAATTTATTGCAGGGACTGAGAAAAAGTAGGAAAGTTGCACCTGGTGACATGTCGCTCAGAGTAGCGAACGGAGCACAAGTTAATGCTGCAGCCGTCGGTGAATATCACCTTGTGTTGCCAAATGGCAATACTATGATTTTGAACGATTGCTACTATGTACCTTCCATGGTTTGCAACATCATATCAGTTTCTTTACTTGATAAAGATGGATATAACTTTGTTCTTGATAGAAATATCATGAACATTTACCTTCATAAGGTACTGGTTGCAGAAGGTACACTGTGTAATGGTATCTACGTTCTAAATCAGAATACAGTTCTCAATGTACAAAACACACGCAAGAGGAAGAATTCAGATACGAATGAATCCTACTTATGGCATTGTAGACTTGGTCATATCGGAGAGAAAAGACTAAGTAAGTTGCATAAAGATGGACTCTTGAATGCGTTCGAGTTTTCATCTTATGAAACATGTCAGTCTTGTCTCAAAGGGAAGATGACCAAATCTCCGTTCACTGGACATGGAGAAAGAGCAACAGAGCTCTTAGGACTCATACACAGTGATGTATGTGGGCCGATGTCTATACATGCAAGGGGTGGGTTCTCGTACTTCATCACATTCACTGACTATCTCTCTAGATTCGGATATGTGTATCTTATGAAATACAAATCTGAAGCTTTTGAGAAATTCAAGGAATTCAGAAACGAAGTAGAGAACCAGACTGGCAAAAGTATCAAGATCCTCCGGTCTGATAGAGGAGGGGAGTACTTAAGCACGGAATTCCTAGATTACTTAAAAGAGAATGGTATTCTCTCTCAGCTTACTCTCCCTTATACACCACAGCACAACGGTGTATCGGAGCGGAGGAATCGTACCCTACTGGATATGGTTTGCTCCATGATGAGTAATGCCGAGTTGCCTCTTTCATTTTGGGGACATGCGCTATTGACAGCGGCATATCTATTGAACGATGTTCCGTCTAAAACTGTGCCTAAGACACCGTTCGAGATATGGAATGGTAAAAGGCCGTATTTTAAACGTATTAAGATATGAGGTTGTCCGGCCTATGTAAAAGTACAAAATCCGGACAAACTTCAGGCACGTTCAGTTCTATGTAAATTTATGGGATATCCTAAAAACTCCACAGGATATCTGTTCTACCACACCGAGGAATAGAAGGTGTTTGTATCTCGCTACGCCACCTTTTTAGAGTGGCAATTTCTTGCAAAAGAAACAAGTGGAAGTTCGGTAGAACTGGAAGAAATTCAGCGACCGCAAAATGAAATTGAAGATTTGACAGAACCTCAGAATTCAATAACCCCAGACGAACTTCAGCCACTCTGCAGATCTGGTAGGATTTCTCATCCGCCCGAGAGATACTACGGTTTTCTCTTAGACGGGGATCGAGAGGATTGCATCTTGGAAGAAGATGACCCTACCAGTTTCAGGCAGGCCATTATCAGTAGGGACTCTGATAAGTGGCAGGAAGTAATGCAATCCGAAATGGAGTCCATGTACACCAATAAAGTGTGGACCTTGGATATTGCTCCACCTGGGGTAAAACCCGTTGGATGCAAATGGATCTACAAAAGGAAACTTGGTGTAGATGGGCAGGTGGAAACCTATAAGGCTAGACTCGTTGCAAAAGGTTTTTGTCAAAGACCTGGTGTGGACTATGACGAAACTTTTTCTCCGGTGGCTATGCTCTAATACATTCGGATCCTACTTGCCATTGCTGCCTTCCATGACTATGAAATCTGGCAGATGGACGTTAAAACGGCTTTTCTAAACGGCTGTTTGGAAGAGTGCGTTTACATGGATCAGCCAGAAGGTTTCATAGACAGTGGGAGCAGCGGGAAGGTGTGCAAGTTGCTTAAATCCATTTATGGATTAAAGCAGGCATCGCGGAGCTGGAACATCTGTTTTGATGAGGCAATCAAGGAATTTGATTTCATCAAGAACGAAGATGAACCTTATGTCTATAAGAAGATTGTAGGACGAACTGTCGTGTTCCTAGTCTTGTACGTGGACGATATTCTTTTGATAGGAAATGACATTCCTATGCTACAATCGGTCAAGCTATTTTTGTCACAACGGTTCTTCATGAAGGACCTGGGTGATGCCTCGTACATTCCGGGGATCAAGATCTACAGAGATAGATCCAAGAGACTACTGGGACTTTCGCAGTCCAGGTACATAGAGACCGTACTAAAGAGATTTAGTATGGAGGATTCCAAGCGCGGTAACATACCCGCATTGCACGGAATTACCCTCTCCAAGAAGATGTCTCCTAAGACTGACGAGGAGAGGGTTCGCATGAGCACTATACCCTACGTTTCGGCGGTAGGATCTATAATGTATGCGATGCTATGTACAAGACCAGATGTAGCTTACGCGCTGAGCGTGGTGAGCCGGTATCAGTCAGACCCAGGTGAGGACCACTGGACGGCAGTGAAGAACATTCTCAAGTACCTAAGAAGGACTAAGGAGATGTTCCTGGTTTACGGTAATGGAGACCTCAGGGTCGAGTCCTTTACCGATTCAAGCTTCCAGAGTGACAAAGATGACAGCAAATCTGTCTCGGGTTTTGTGTTTACCCTCAATGGAGGGGCGGTGTGTTGGAGGAGTTCCAAACAGGATACCGTCGCAGACTCGACAATGGAGGCTGAATACATTGCTGCAAGCGATGCCGCAAAAGAGGCGGTCTGGATGAAGAAGTTCATTAGTGAACTTCAGGTGGTTTCGTCCATTGTTGACCCAATACCTTTGTATTGCGATAACAATGGGGCTATAGCTTTAGCGAAGGAACCAAGGTCCGATCAGAAATCCAGACACATCTTAAGGCGGTATCACCTGATCAGGGAGATCATTGATCGCCAGGAGATCGAGGTACGGAGAGTGGACACAAAAGACAACACGGCGGATCCATTCACAAAGGCCCTCCCTCAAACACAGTTCGAGCGACTTTTTGAGCTATTGGGTATGCGGTACGCCAGCAGCTGGCCCTAGTGCAGACGTTGGGTATGCTGTACACCAATTACTGGCCTTTAGTGCAAGTAGGAGATTGTTAGATATGTATGCCTTAGAGGCCATTATTGTATAGTACTAGTTTGTATAATACATTTTGGAAGCTTGGGATATATATACGGTTTTACGACAGTCTTGCTCGATATAGTAGTATGCTACTTGGTTTGTTTCTATCTTAATATGTGTATATGTTTCTTTTAACATATCGCTAAAACATATTGATGGAGCCCTTAGGATCTTTGCTTGACTACCGGCGTTGTGATGGCGATCACACTCGTGGGGGCTGGATAGTCTATAAGCACATCCTTATTCTGGTCCCTAGTTATAGGATTATCGAGACAGGGCATCGATACTCCAGAGTAGACTGGTGCATACGCTTCTCTTCCCAGCAGGGGAGATGGTATGTCCCACAGCCATCAGTACGTCGTACTGGAGATAGTATGCAGGTGCTCGTTAGGTTACGAGTACACTGGACAGGACTCATCGGGAACTGTTGGTTGGTATTATACCTATCGTCAGTTAACAGTTCCCAAGTGACATGAGTACAGCTTAGCCTCGAGTGTGTTCCTACTGTTCTTTGATTACTACCCTACCACGGCTCCACTGAGTCGTGCAAACAGGTAGTAGTTGGGAGCAGTCCCGAAGTACTTGGAGGCAGTGACGGTTAGACAGGATTCGTCTTTCCCGGTATTGGGGGTTGATATCGCGCTGTGTCTAGGAGAGCCATTACACAAAGTCCCTGGCCAGGGCTAGCAAGATATACTGGTAGGTTTCCAGTGATATCTCAGGGTGTTCTGGGCTACACTCCGTCACGACTTATACCGCTATTAAGGGACTGACGTTTACCACCCCCTAGGCCTGCCATGCGATATTCTCACACGAACAGACCGGAATGTATGGAGATTGTCACAGACAGGCTCAGTAGGAGTTCGGATGGGTTCACCTTATCAGTCTTCTTATCGGCATCTACCTGGGGACCGTTACGTACAGCTAGTGCCGCTTGCAGTCTGTGGTTAACCCCACTGCCAGCGTAGTGTCGAGTCTTTAGAGTCCCACACAGAGGGTTATTCGCCTTTGGGCAAAACAGAGTAGAGGTCGCATGGTTTTGCGACAGGGTTCGTTCACATCCGCGCACTTATGCACGTTTGGTGTCCGGACAGTTATTACTAGCGGGCTTTGGTTTAAGCCAGATCCTAGTATATGTTTTGGGGTTAGTTTTATCTCATTGTATTCGTGTTCCTCAGAACACAGATACGGGTGTGTATGCACAGTTGACTGAGACAGAGGCAGAGGATTCTCATTAGGGTTATGGTACGGGTGTGTATGCACAGTTGACTGTTGTCTTTTTCCAAACCCTGATGAGAATAGGAAATATGATTAATAATATTAGTTAATAATTATTGTGCCATGGTTGAGTTGAATTCTTGACTTTTGTTAACTTGTTGACTTTAGTTGACCGGTTGACCAAAGTAGACTTGTTGACAGTCATCATTTGTTTTCAAAGATGCTTCTTATTTTTTGCAAAAGCATTTAATGAATGAAATGATAATGGTCATTCATCAACTCACCATCACAAATTGTTAATTATTATTATTATTATCATTTTCTAAAATATGAGAGCATGGTTGTAAAATTGATCATTCTTACTTGCATCTTCTCTCTCATCCATAGCTCTCATCCTCTTCCTCTCTCTCAAGGCAAAATCTCTCTCATGAGTTGAGAACCATTTGCCTTCAAGATAAAACACCAAAACTCATCTCTACTCATTCTAAGGTTGAAGGTCTAGCAAGCCTAATACTTTAGTTACCTCAAGGTTGAGATAGGAGCTCAAGTTCGAGGCCCTCGGGTGGATCTATCTTCGGCAAAGAGGAGACGAGGAGGAGGAGCTGTTCAAACTACCACAAGGAGCAAGCAAAGAGGAGAACAACAAGAAGAGAAGGAGTTCAAGACTAGGTATAACCCCCTAACCGAGTAGCTAAAGCTCGTAGTTGTTGCTAGTGTGTTGTTTAGCAAAGATCCGGGTTTTCTAGTCCATGTTACCAAAACCCTAAAAAAATTGTTTTTCACCGTTTCCGCAACCCCGAAAAAGCCGGGAGAGGTAACGTGGACCTAACATGATGATCACATCAAACACCAACAAGCCGCAAGCAGTCAGCTAAACGTAACGACCATCCGGGTATTGAGCAATTAGAAGATCAATAAGTAAGTCTGCTCCAACTCCTGTAAATCCAATCAGTAACACTACCGTACAGTCCTGTCTCTTCTTCTAATATGTCTCATATTTAGTCTAGGGGTGGTAAACGTCAGACCCCAGTAATCGATAAGCCGTGTCGATGTGAGGCTCATAACAGGTCGAGAAACTACTGATAACACTTACCAGTAGATCTCCATATCAGCCCTGGACAGGGACTTCCAGTTATATCCAATCGAACACAGCGCAACATCTACCCCAAATATCAGGAGAGACGAAACCCCTCCTATCGCTCATTGCCTCCCTGTGATTTGGGACTGTACCCAAAAGCCACCGTTTTGCACGTTCTCTTGAACATGGTTAGGTGGAAATCAAAGCACAGTGGGAATCACACAAGACTCTATGACGATCTCGGGTCTACAGACTAATCTGTACCAGTGTCACCAGAGAACTGCTATTCGACTATAGGCATAATACCAACAAGGAGTTCTCGGCGAGTCCGTTCAGTGTACCTAGTCTCCACTGAGCACTCGTATACTATCTTTGATGTCACACACCAATGGATGTGGGATCATCCATCGCCCATCATATGGGTCATGATGCGTATACGCTAGTCTACTCTGGAGTATCGATGCCCTGTCTCGATACACCCTCGACTAGAAACAGTTATAGGATGTACTTATCGACTACCCTGGCCCCACTAGTATGATCTGCATCATAGTCCTAGTAGTCAAGTACATATCCTAAGGGCTTTATCAACATATGAGAGTAAGACAGTAACCCAATACAAGTCAACATGTTAAGACAAAGAGCAACCGGATAGCATACTATCATATCGAGCAAGAAAGTCCTCTCTATATATATCCAAGCATCCACTATAATATGTTGGAGATAGTGCCCTCAGAGTCAATTATTGGATCACAGGCACGTGATTGCAATGATTGAGGGATGACCTATCCCGGTAGGACAGTCTTACTCAAGATGATAGTATGCTATCTGGTTTATCTTTATCATCGTGTACTGCTTTAGGTGACCAGACAGGTCGCTATTACACGTTGATAGAGCCCCTAGGATTCATGCTTGACTGCCAGCAGTATGAGAGCAATCATATACGTGGGAGCTGGTAGTCTATAAGCACATCCTTAAAAGGTCCCTAGTCGTGGGAGTTTCGAGACAGGGCATCGATACTCCAGAGTAGACTAGTGTATACAGTCGAGACCCCGACGAGGGGCGGTGGCCGGTCTCATAAGCCACTGGTGTCAGATGGTTCACCTAAGATATATATAGGTGCTCATTGGGTTATGAGTACACCGGACAGGACTCGCCGGGAACATGCTAGTTGGTCTTATACCTGACGTTAGATAGCAGTTCCCTGGTGACATGTGTACATGTTAGTTCATCGACCTGAGGATCGTCATTTGTCTCGTGTGAGTTCCCACTGTACTTTGATTACTACCCTACCACGCTCAAAGGAGACGTGCAAACAGGTTTTAGTTGGGTACAGTCCCGAGCCACATGGAGGCAGTGAGCGGATCTTCAGGGGTTCGTCTCTCCCGGTATTGGGGGTGAGGTCGCGCTGTGTCTAGGAGAGCCATTACACAAAGCCCTCGGCCGAGGCAGGAGATTTACTGGTAGGTATTCCAGAAGTATCTCAGAGTGTTCTGGGCTACACTCCGACACGACTTGTACCGCTTTTGGGGGTCTGACTTTTACCAACCCCCTAGGCCCGCCATGCGATGCTCATAGACGAACGGACCGGACTGTACGGATATTGTCACTGACAGGCTCAGTAGGGTGTCAGGATGAGTTCGCTCATCGACGTCCCTTTTGGTCAATACCTGGTAGCCCGTTACGTATAGGCTGATACCTCTAACGTGCTAGTGGTTAAATCCACAACCAAAGTATTGACGAGTCTTTAGAGTCCCCCACAGACCAGTTTCTCAAGTTTCGGGCGAAACGCTGTAGAGGCCGTATGGAGATATGGCAGGGTTCGATCAGATATGTGCGGTATTGCACGAATCATGATCGGACGGAAAATACTAGCGGGCTTTGGTTTAAGCCGGATCCTAGTATTGCACAGTGTAGATTTTGTCTCAGTGCATTTGTATTCGGTCGGAATACAAATGCGGGTATGTATATACAGTAGCGGGGTTTTCCTGTAATTTATTACGGGATCAGTTTTTTTGGAGTTGCCAGTCTGTTTTCCGTTTCGGCCATATTTCTTTGTATCTTTCATTGGTCGAATATTGGTGGAGGAGGGCTTATTTGCATTTGTGCAAATAAGTATTAGTGGAGGGTGTTCTTTGCATTTTGTTGCTTCATGATAGCTCTTGTTGACCTTGACTTCTTGACTTCATGATGCTTGATCATTACTTGACTTTTGGAGTAAGGATGATGGATGATGATGGGTTTTTTGGAGTGAGGTTTTTGTTGAAATGATTATTGATCATCATAACCTTTTTCTTTCTCCTTTGGATGAGAGCTTCCCCCCCTTGATTATTGATTCATTCCCACTCTCATTTTCTCCTCTCTCATTCCCTCATGAGCCATGGCCGGCCAAGTTAGAAGGGGGGCTGTCCAAAAATGGTTGTGGGGTTTTTGTACTCTTTTTGATTTGATAAAATCCCACAAGTTCCATCTCCATTAGCATATATCATTCCTCCACCAAAAAGGCAACTCCATTCAAACCCCAATAGAGACAAAAGAGCACTACACATTCTACAGCAAATCTTGGGCACGTCGACTCGCCAACTTCATGCCCGAGTTGCCTCGGACCAGAGGTGGGAGCCCGTAAGAAGCCGGCGATGTGTTGCCCTTCCGGCGAGGAGGTGAAGACCGGAGATTCCGCGGAAGATCGGGACGACGGCGAGAAGACCGGAGGACACGGATCACTCGGTATATCTCTCTTCCCATCTTGTAGTTAGCTAGTAGTTAGGTTAATGGCCCGATCCGGGATTTTAGTGCGCGGTGGTGCCAGTTTTAAAAAGTTAAAGAAAAGCATCGCTTCCGCATTCCGGCGTCGGATTGACGGCCGGGGTGCCGCCGTGCACTTACAGCGGTATCAGAGCCTCACCATTAACCTAGTCCAGCTTGGTCTAATGTGTTTACATTTCCGATCGAACAAAATTCCAAAACCACATTTTCAAAAGCATCAGGTTTCTGTCGAAACTTTTTTGGCTCCAAAATTTTTTCAGGTTGTTGCATAATACTGTGCAGGGAATTCTAAGCACTCTGTGAAAATTTGGTCGCGTGATCTCACTATACCACCGCGGAACCGCGGCCAAACCCTTGCTTGGGCCGCGGTTCCGCCGCCATTTAGCCACCTCACTGGACCAATTTTTTACAGAGGGTCTTGGACAGGGAAATTGGGGTTTTGGCATATTCTTTTTGGGCCCAGAATTTCTTTAAGTGCTACAGTAGTGCTTGGGGGCCCACTTGGGTAAATTTGATCGATCGAAAATTTTAAACACATTAGTTCACAGTATTTACATTATATCTGCGACCATGAATGTCACTTGATCGGTAAATCCTGTCTAACTGCTATAGCCCGGTTAGACGGATTTGCGAACGTGACATTCACGTTGATGTTCTGTGATTGTGCTGTGATGTTGCGGATTGGTCATGGGGGATAGCCTGGATGCAATGCTAGTACAGTTTTTGTTGTATTATGTACATTTGATATTGCGGGGCGAGCGTCCGACATGTGGACTGCCGTCACTGCCTGTTTGTATGTTATTCTTTTGGGGCACGACCAGGTTGCGGTCGATGTACCCGTTGTATGTATATTTTACTTTCTGTACTAGGATTGCCCCACGGAGGGGTGCACGGGTAGCCGGATTCTAGAGGGCAACGAGCCCGCATCTCATGGCATTGAGACGGAGGGGGCTTCACTCTAGAATTGGCGGGCTATTCGCCGCACTCGTAGGGGGTACAGGTTGACCCAGGAGGGGTGCCCAAGTTACCGGATTCCGTGAAGTGCTGGGTGGTCCATTCACGTTGCTGAAGGGGGCTGCCTCGCTTCAGGTTTTGGCGGGTAACTTTCCACGCCCGTAGGGGTCTAGGATTTCATTGCACAGGCTATCCACACGACCAGGGGAACGTCGGGTTTCAGTAGCGGCTCTGTGAAACCCGGGGATCCCAGATATCTGTATTGTTCTGTGATGCTGTATATTTCTGTGATGTTGCATTTTATCACGCCTTGAGCGAAATATTATATATTGATATATATATACTAGTAGATGTTGTATATGTTTTGCATCCGCGCTAGTCCAGTCCCCGCTTTGTCGTTAGTTAACTAACTTAACGGGTAATGACGGGACCCAGTGGCGAATGCGAATGGCATATACGTACGTCATTATTTTCGTTCATTATTGGTGTGATCAATTGATGGGACTGCATTGATTCGGATCAATGCAAGTTAAAAACAAACCTATTCTGATGTTGTTGGAATATTTTTCCAAAAAGCTGTTACTGCAAGGACATTCACTTTTGTTTTGCACAGTGGTATTCAGTTGGAATATCCTGCTCCTCAGTCGACGAGGCAAGGGCCGAGATCCCTTCACCGGGAGTGACCCCTTGGACAGAAGTTTGCGTCAGGGTAATAACTTCACTATAGCCGATTACTTTTGCTTTGCATCGTGGTATTCAGTTGGAATATCCTGCACCTCATTCTACGGGGAAAGAGCCGAGATCCCTTCACCGGGAGTGACCTCTTTAGCAAAGGTTTTCGTCACTATATTTTCATAAAAGCTATCCAGTTCCTTCAACGATATCAAGTTCATTACGTTAAAGGTTTTCGCCAGAAACCATTCGTAGCCCTCCGTCGTTTCAGACGGGTAGCATGTAGTATTCATGCTATGTTTGTTGACCTTCGTCAAGGCATAGTGTATGGTAGCTGCTTGTTGCCTTTCTGTTGCATAGATAGATGCGTTGGTTTGGGACAGTCGTATAGCCTTGTTGACCTTCATCAAGGGCTTGTACGGGTGGGTTCAAATTAACCTGGACAATGACGGGTGGAACTAGACATGTGACTTATGATTTGTTGACCTTCGTCAAGATCATAAGAGCATGAGGCAAAAATCTCATCGGGAGTTTCTAAAGAAACTGAAACTTGCCAGATATGCGCATACCATCTGGAGTGTGATAGCGTGAGCGGATTCCGTCACGTTATCATGCGATGATAGTTGGATCCCGATTCCCACTGATGAGTTGGTTTACTCCTCGGGTGATCCCGACTAATTCTTCTTTCAGGTTTGGAGGAGAATTTGACGGTACAGTGGGAGGTTTCCAGATTAGATAAATTGGTAACCATTTTGATCTTGGTTAGAGTACACGCTGAGTGTTTCTTTTCTCTCTCTCTTTGGCAGCGACCATTGACCCGACCCTATACTATGACTCAGTGACCAAGTTGACCGAACCTTCTTTAACACTGGCTTTTGGATTGTCAGAGTTGCAAACCTCATTGCCACTCCTACTTTTACCCTTTTCTCCAGGACACCCCGTATTACTACGAACGTCCACTTCAATTGGACAAAACCATCGTATGGTTATATACGAACTCGAAGGAATTTATTCGAGGATGGTTTCCGGTTCTGGAGAAAACGAATAGGACTATTCAGTTGTCTTTTCCTTTTTACCTTCTCTCAGGTTGCGAGTACTCCTTGGTTTAGGAGATAGTACACCTATTACGCAAATTGGATAGTCTTATTCCAAACCTTAGGCTGGTGCCGACCGGTAGGGAATGAAGAAAACCAATTAGCCTAAACGGTGTACAGAAGGTATTAAGTTAAGACAAAGAAAGGGATTGGAAGGAGGGAAAAGTAAACTGCGACTGATATTCACGACCAAACCAAGTATTTCATTACCACTCCCACTTCACCTTTGTATTTCTCCAGTACACTCCGTATCACTACGAAGATCCACAGATATTTGGATACTCCATCGTATGGTTATATACGAACTTGAAAGGAACTTGTTCCAGTTCGGGGATGGATTCTGGTTCAGGAGAAATAGGAATAAGGTTTATTCGGTTGTCTTTTATCTTCACCTTCTCTCGCATTGCGAGTGCTCCTAGGACTAGGACAGTATACCCATTATGCTTATTGGATAGTCTTCTTCCAAACCATAGGCTGGTGCCGAACGGTAGGGAAGGAAGAAAACCATTTGGCCTAAAGGGGTGTACAGAAGGTAATGACTAAAGACATATAAAGGGATTTGGAGAGATGACAAAGAAATATACGGTTACAGTTGTGAATCTGATAATGGAAGAGGCACTACTAGGAATACCAGGATACCCCATCAAAACATTTCAATGTTTCAGTTTCACTGTGTACTGTTAAAGGAAAACTGATTTCCCGATTAGATACTTACTCCAGAGTATGTATTTACTAGGTATGATTCTCACATCTGTATGGTTTTACAGATGATGAGTGGGAGTAAGTTATTGGGAATTAGGTGATCATCCTCATTATATCGGGATTCGTTGTAATCGGTGATATTTAAGGAAGTCACCTGGGCTGTTTGCCGGACGACAAATATTTGGTTTTGAATATCCGTTGTAATGCACCAATTTCAAATTGATATATCTGTACGTCTATTTTTATAGAGTGAGATATACCTTTTTAAAATTATGTCTATGACATTTACCTATATCAGTGGATGGTTAGGTAAGGAGCATTAAACAGCGGTGTAATTCTTCTTAACCATAAGTACAGTTTTCAACTTACGACACATAGGGATTGAGTTATTAGACTCAAGGGACTTGTACAGAGTATTGTATATTGTCCAGTGTCCATTAGGACAGAGGGGATGGTCCTCGTACTATATTCAGTTTACTTATGACTTCTCTAGTTCTTAGACAGGTGTTTCGTAGAAACACAGGGTCCAAGTTTTGAGAAGTTATAGGTATATGAATAAAGTAGAGAACCAGGTGTTGCAAGTATCGGGATTCTTCAAGGTGATCGAAGATGTAGATACTTGAGTATGGTATTCAGTTGATAGTAATGATTAAGAGAACTTGCTTCTCTTTCAGGTTACTCATAATTGGAAGCATTCCTAAGTTGAGTAACGCTGATCGGCCTCCTTCCATTTAGTTAACATGCACTGGAGACAGCTGCATGATTTGAATCTGGTTCAATTAAATCAGTGCCTCTGTTTCTATATTGGATATAGAACAGTTCATATCTTAACGATGTTAAGGTACGGGGAGTTGTCCGGCTTATGCTTAAAACCAGACTCTGGATAACTCAAGGCACGTTTCTGTAATGGCTGTTTGTGGGTTGACCCAGGCTATGACGAGGGTTGACTTTCTACCATCTGGAACATCAATAGTGATATTGTTCTTAACTCGCCACAGTTTTAATAAAAATGGATGTTTTCAGAAAACAGTAGTGGGAGTATGGTAGAACTGGAACTGATTCCAGAACCGCAAACGATTACTGAAAATTTGATAGGAACCTAAAGATTCAATATGGTTTGACATTCCATTGGCCACTCCACAGATACGGTGGGTAACCTCAGGCACCCGAGAGGTACTCCGGTAGCCTCAAGGACGGTAGCAGGGAGGTTCTTGTTTACCCAGACTTTCCATTGCTGTTGTTCCAGACTATGAGACCCGGTAGGAGGATGAGTATAGCGTCGTTTTGAACTGGCTTCAGAAGTGTACGTCTATATTACTCTGCCACAGGGTTGTCGTAGTCAGTGGGAGCAGCGGAAGCATGGTGGATAAGTGGCTTATGTCTATTTATAGACTAAAGCAGATATAGCGGAGATAGATCATCTATTTCTGATGTGACATTCATAGATTTGACTTCTTCAGAATAGGGGATGGATCTGTTAAGAAGGTAGTAGGGTGTGATGTCCTGGTATTTGGATGACATACACAGAGTAGGAAGTGGTATTCCTATACTACGATCGGTTATACTTTGGTCGTCACACAGTGGTTTCTCCACATGGGACTTGGACATTATATCAGACATACTGGTTACTAGATCTATGGTTTTAAATCTAGATTTGGGTGGTTTCCCAATTAAGGGTACTTAGACAGCATTCTAAGAGTATTTAGAATGGACGACTCCTGGCACGGTAGTGTACCTGCAGGTGATGGAGTCACCCTCTCTAAAGGTGTCTTACAGACTAAAGGGGAGAGGGATGCGCATGATTGGCAGATCACTTGCTTAGGCAATTGAGTCAATCATGAGATGTCAAGTACCACACCAGATGTTGTTTTTGCACTAGATGCAATAAGTTGACATTGATCCAATCCTGGAGAAACAGTCGGAAGCAGTTTTAGAACATAAGTGGATGTTCTAGAGATATGATAACGACGGCCTCATTCGGGAGACAGTATCATTCCAGGCTTCCAAGGTGACTTGGACGACAGGGAGGTTGTCAGAGTTATAGTTTTCCCTCTGATGAGGGGCAGTGTTTTGGACAGGTGATCCAAGTGGACACTGAGGGAGGCATTACGCAGGGTACTGATTAAGTTCAGTCGTCGATACAGTCTAAGAAGTTTGGATTTGGAGTTCATTTATGAGCTAGGTCCCATCAGACATCCAGACACATTCTAAGACAGGTATTGCTCATTTTAGGAGATGGCTTTCTCCGCGAACTTGAGATATAAAGAGATATAGAAAGAAACATCAAAGCGGATCCACTCACTGAGGCTATTCCTCGAACGCAATAGTTTCGCAAACAGGCTTTGTGAGACTGACTAGTAGAGGAGTTGGGTGTTCGGTATCACACGGGCTGTGAGTATGCGACATCGCAATAATTAGCCTTGAGTGCATGTGGGAGATTGTTGGAGATAGTGCCCTCAGAGTCAATTATTGGATCACAGGCACGTGATTGCAATGATTGAGGGAGGACCTATCCCGGTAGGACAGTCTTACTCAAGATGATAGTATGCTATCTGGTTTATCTTTATCATCGTGTACTGCTTTAGGTGACCAGACAGGTCGCTATTACACGTTGATAGAGCCCCTAGGATTCATGCTTGACTGCCAGCAGTATGAGGGCGATCATATACGTGGGAGCTGGTAGTCTATAAGCACATCCTTAAAAGGTCCCTAGTCGTGGGAGTTTCGAGACAGGGCATCGATACTCTAGAGTAGACTAGTGTATACAGTCGAGACCCCGACGAGGGGTGGTGGCCGGTCTCATAAGCCACTGGTGTCAGATGGTTCGCCTAAGATGTATACAGGTGCTCATTGGGTTATGAGTACACCGGACAGGACTCGCCGGGAACATGCTAGTTGGTCTTATACCTGACGTCAGATAGCAGTTCCCTGGTGACATGTGTACAGGTTAGTTCATCGACCTGAGGATCGTCATTTGTCTCGTATGAGTTCCCACTGTACTTTGATGACTACCCTACCACGCTCAAAGGAGACGTGCAAACAGGTTTTAGTTGGGTACAGTCCCGAGCCACATGGAGGCAGTGAGCGGATCTTCAGGGGTTCGTCTCTCCCGGTATTGGGGGTGAGGTCGCGTTGTGTCTAGGAGAGCCATTACACAAAGCCCTCGGCCGAGGCAGGAGATTTACTGGTAGGTATTCCAGTAGTATCTCAGGGTGTTCTGGGCTACACCCCGACACGACTTGTACCGCTTTTGGGGGTCTGACTTTTACCAACCCCCTAGGCCCGCCATGCGATGCTCATAGACGAACGGACCGGACTGTACGGATATTGTCACTGACAGGCTTAGTAGGGTGTCAGGATGAGTTCGCTCATCGACGTCCCTTTTGGACAATACCTGGTAGCCCGTTACGTATAGGCTAATACCTCTGACGTGCTAGTGGTTAAATCCACAACCAAAGTATTGACGAGTTTTTAGAGTCCCCCACAGACTAGTTTCTCACGTTTCGGGCGAAACGCTGTAGAGGCCGTATGGAGATATGGCAGGGTTCGATCAGATACGTGCGGTATTGCACGGATCATGATCGGACGGAAAATACTAGCGGGCTTTGGTTTAAGCCGGATCCTAATATTGCACAGTGTAGATTTTGTCTCAGTGCATTTGTATTCAGTCGGAATACAAATGCGGGTATGTATATACAGTAGCGGGGTTTTCCTGTAATTTATTACGGGATCAGTTTTTTTAGAGTTGCCAGTCTGTTTTCCGTTTCGGCCATATTTCTTTGTATCTTTCATTGGCCGAAGATTGGTGGAGGAGGGCTTATTTGCATTTGTGCAAATAAGCATTAGTGGAGGGTGTTCTTTGCATTTTGTTGCTTCATGATAGCTCTTGTTGACCTTGACTTCTTGACTTCATGATGCTTGATCATTACTTGACTTTTGGAGTAATGATGATGGATGATGATGGAGGGTTTGATGATGGGTTTTTTGGAGTGAGGTTTTTGTTGAAATGATTATTGATCATCATATCCTTTTTCTCTCTCCTTTGGATGAGAGCTTCCTCCCCCCCTTGATTATTGATTCACTCCCACTCTCATTTTCTCCTCTCTCATTCCCTCATGAGCCATGGCCGGCCAAGTTAGAAGGGGGGCTGTCCAAAAATGGTTGTGGGGTTTTTGTACTCTTTTTGGTTTGATAAAATCCCACAAGTTCCATCTCCATTAGCATATATCATTCCTCCACCAAAAAGGCAACTCCATTCAAACCCCAATAGAGACAAAAGAGCACTACACATTCTACAGCAAATCTTGGGCACGTCGACTCGCCAACTTCGTGCCCGATTTGCCTCAGACCAGAGGTGGGATCCTGTAAAAGAAGCCGGCGATGTGGTGCCCTTCCGGCGAGGAGGTGAAGACCGGAGATTCCGCGGAAGATCGGGACGACGGCGAGAAGACTAGAATACACGGATCACTCAGTATATCTCTCTTCCCATCTTGTAGTTAGCTAGTACTTAGGTTAATGGCCCGATCCGGGATTTTAGTGCGCGGTGGTGCCGGTTTTAAAAAGTTAAAGAAAAGCATCGCTTCCGCATTCCGGCGTCGGATTGACGGCCGGGACGCCGCCCTGCACTTACATAATATACATCATATGTACAACAATGGCCTCTAGGGCATATACATAACTGACACTAATTGCTCTCTAGGTTTTTTAAAACCCTATGATTACTTCTTTTAAAATTGTTATTTAGAGTGCATTGGTTCCTTCATAGCCGTAGGGTGAAGGACCGCTCACTTAAGCTTCTGATCTGCATCTACGCTCATGGAGCTAATATGTCGTCTTTCGCGGGAGGGTATGGTTCTAACCCATGGGAGAAATCGTTGTTTACGATTGAGATTCGAGGATGCGATACCGTTCTTCTAAGGTTTGAAATGGAGTTTTTTTTAATAAGAACGGATCTTATAGTTTATAATTATACCACAACGAACAACCTTATGGAACAAGGTGGTATGTAACGGGCCATTCACTAGGACGAGGCGGATTAGTTGTTTAGCTTTTAGAAGAATTACTCACAAGAAGCGAGAGAGTGAGATTATACCTAACAGATAGAACTGGAGGGAAAACAAGCTTGCTAGGGATATGGGTCAAGTAATGAGAATGGCTTTATCCATCAATTCCTCTTCTTTGATCTTAGCCTAGCTATCCACAAATAGTTGAAAATCCACAAATAGTTGAAAAGTCAAATGAACATCAATCACACACCTCAACGGGTGTTGAAGGTACACACTCAACATCACAATCTTAACATTGCTTCTTGCTAGGTTATTGATCCTAATCAATTGCTAGTGGGAAATTAAGATCGGGTTATCAATCCTTCTTAACACTATCACCAATCTTAGGAATTGAATTAGGAATTCATGATGATGCCAACTTCAACCAAAAAAGATGTGGATTAGGGCTAGATGGAATCAAATGCAAGGAGACTAAGCTCCGATTACGTGTTATCCGTCATGCTAGGATCTCTTGCCCTTCCATTTATTATTCTTGTAGTCAACCTCCAAACTTTAGCTCAGCATAAATTGTACTCCCTTGGGTCATGAAACATACTAGCATTGCCACTCTCTGCTTGGACTATAGAGGAATAATGCCCAAATTAAGTGATTTTGAGTAGCTAAAATTAGAGTTCATCATTAATAAAAATTATATCAAAGAGAGTAGTAGAGGAATAAGAACCATCCTCACTACAATCCCCTCATCCCATATGCAAGAAAAACAACAACTGACAGAACATTGAAGAAAAAGTGGAGGAAAAAAAGGAAAATGGATCAATAAAAACACCATCTAATCAATTACAAACAAGTCTCACAAACAATTACAACCAAATTCCCAATTCAAATCATAATTAGAGAAGAAAGCAAAAAATCATATTTCTAATTCAGAATTCAACTACAATTTGGAATGGATCTACAAACTAATTATGAAATAAGCTAATCTAACCTATCTAAGCTCTATCTTCAAGCTTGGGAGCTATGGTGAAGCAAGCAAGCAAGAAAATGAGAGAATATCCTAATTCTAATCTAATGTTAGTTATATGTATGCCCTAGAGGCCATTACTGTACATGAGATGTATATTGTAGTGGATGCTGGGACATATATAGGTAGGACTTTCTTACTCGACATGATAGTACGCTATCTGGTTGCTCTTTATCTTAACATGTATACTTACTGTCTCTCTGTTACATGTTGATAAAGCCCTTAGGATGTGTACTCGACTTGCAGGACTATGATGTAGATCATACTAGTGGGGCCTGGGTAGTCTATGAGTATATCCTTCAATGTTCCTAGTCGTGGGAATATCGAGACGGGGCATCGATATTCCAGAGTAGACTAGCGTATATCTTCTCGACCCATGTGATGGGCGATGGATGATCCCATATCCATTGGTGTTTGACATCAGAGATGGTATGCGGGTGCTCAGTGGAGACTGGGTACACTGAACGGACTCGCCGAGAACTCCCAGATGGTATTATACCTTACGTCAGATGGCAGTTCTCTGGTGACACTGGTACAGCTTAGTCTGTTGACCCGAGGTCGTCATAGAGTCTTGTGTGTCTCCCACTGTGCTTTGATTTCCACCCCACCACGGCTCTGTTGAGTCGTGCAAACAGGTGGTTTTTGGATACAGTCCCGATTCACATGGAGGCAATGAGCGATAGGAGGGGATTCGTCTGTAACGTTTTGAAAATCGTTTCGGTGAAATTTCAGAAAATCGGTAAAATAAGGGGGTTTTCTGTAAAAATCAAAATACAAATATCTTTATTATAAAATTAAATATACATATTCTAGCTATGAAATTGCTAGTATTTGGTGTTTATTGAGCCACTGGTGAAATTTCAAATTTTCTGAAAATTTTCCGAAATTAATTATTGTAATATTATTTTAAGCCGTCAGTAATACATTTAATTAGGGAAAATTACAAATTAGAATGAGTTGAAACAATTTTTGTGCATCATAACACATTAAATAAAATTTTAACATATTGTTTTTGAAACAAAATGAAACTGCCAAACGGTGTTAGAATTATTGAAGAAAAAAGGCTTTTTTTTGTGAGATTAGTGTAAATAGATATTGGGGTATAACATTTATCATTTTTTTCTCACCCACACTCACCCACACCCTCTCTCCTCCCCACTTTATGGCTGGCCGAAATTTTTAGGAAGACCCCCCCCCAAAGTTTCCCCCAATTCAAGTTTAAAAGAAAAGAAAACAATGAATTTAAAGAATAAAAGATTATATAAGTATGTGCTTTGACCTTGGGTTGACTTCATATCATTTTCCACACTTGACTCTCTCTCCTCTCTCCCTCTCACTGCTGGAAATTTCAGCAGCCCTCTCTCAAAAAAAAATCCCACCCAATTTGCATCAAAAATCCACAAAAATGCTTCAAAATCCAAACAATTTCAAAGCTAATTCCAAATCCAACTCCTACCCATTTTTCCTTAGCCTCTCAAGCATGGTTTTTGGTGAAAAGTTTTCAAATTGGAGGTCAAGATTTTCATGCTAGATCTCAAATCTTGTGAGGTAAAAATCTTGAGCTTTTTGTTAATTGTTGGTTATTGCTTTAATCTAACTTAATTAGGATATGAATTGTGGTTCTAAGTGAAAGTTTTGAAATTCAAGAGAAGAATTTGAATGCAAGTTAGGGTTTTGTGAAATTGGTGTATGGTTGTGTGATATATTTAGACTCTTATGACATGTTAAAACAAGATTAGTAGCTAGTTGTTAATGGTTAGTTTAAAAATTGTGATAATTATGCTAAATTGCTAACTAGGTTTTTGAAATTGGTTAAATAATTGGGATTAAAAATGTGATTAGGTTTTTCATGACTTCATTAACATTATAAAGTGTAGTTTAACACTTTAGTTCATGGAAATCCAACCTAAATTGTTGTTTGTGCATTTTTGCTATAAAATTGTTAAAATTTGGGTATATTGTAAACTAGAATTTTGGGGTTAATGAAATTTATTGGGATTAAATTATGGAAATTGTTTTTATGACTTATTTAAGATATTTAATAAGTATTATGGCCGCTAGATTTGTTTAAACGTCGAGTTTTGTACTAAAACGGGTAGCTTTTGCTTGCTAGATTTTCGGAAAAATGGCTTTTAAGGTGAATTTGGGGTTTTTTGTGAATTTTAACCTATTTTATATTATAGTTAGTGTTCATGGATGTGCAAATGAGTGTGTTTGGGTTTTCTCGATAGTTTGACGTTTGTACATCGACATCGAGGGTTGGTTTGACTATTCTTGCATGCGTAGGCGATAGGTTTTGACCTATGGTGATACGCGTGCCGATTTGACTTTCGTATGCCGTTTCGATTTCGAATTTGGTTTTAATGCGATACGGTGCGTTATGATATGTAGGTACCCTATGTGGACTTCGAGACGACAAGCAAGCGCATGGCGACGTCGGCACCGGCGAGCGAGGACCAGGTGAGTAGATTTATATCTACGGGGAGAAGTCGGGTGGATGGCGTATAGCACCCCCGCAGTTCGTGGTGATTTATACGAATACGTATACACACATATATTTTGATTATATATTTTATGTTGATATGAGACTTGATGGTAAAGGTAGATTCTAGGTGTTCATGGATTAGTTTAGTGTTAGTTGCGAAACCCTAGAGTAGTCCTTACACCCACACACGCACACACACATGCATACATCTATGTTATTACCTGTGCGTATATGGGGAGATGTGTTTATGTGTTCACCTGGGTATGGGATTAGGTGTTCACATACTGGTTTTGCGGATGATACTTGGGATTGAGATGCGATTTGAGTTGAGGCCGTGAGATCGGTGATATGGCAGGATTCGTACTTGAGATACGTCCTGATGTTATAGCGGATCTTTGGATGACGATGCCATGTGAATAGTGATTTTAGTAGTGTACTAAACGTAGGTCAGTACCCCAGATGATGATCTTGATAAAGAGGATACCAGATGAACACTGTGTTGAGTATGATATTGACCCGTACTTAGATTTGGGGATGCCGTACGACGAATTTACGTACGAGCTATATATTGATGATTGATCCGCACTCTTGACTTGGGATGTCTGATTTTAGATATGGTATCGGATATGATATTATTGAGACGGGATCACCAACTAATATATATACAGGTATGTATATGTATCGACTCAGATGTTAGGCGGTTTCCTTACCTGTAGTTCAGCTTGTTAGTTCAGCCGTATAGTTTAGTGTAGTTGTTAGACTAGATTAGACTCCTACCTATTTCAAAACTAACGAATCGTGGGTATTTTAAAAGACAGGTCAAGGGATTCTACGGATATTTCAAAAGATGTATCTTTTCTTAAAAACACCATAGCCCTTATTTTCAAAACACCGCGATTCGTGTTATTTCAAAAGGCATTATTGTAGGACTTATATTAGTGTAATGCAGATTAGTTATCGTTGTGTCTAGTATTCAGCTCCCGCACATTATTGCTGTTGCTCCGCATCGCATACTTACATTGTTATTTTATATTGCATTGTTGATATTATGCTGTTAGGACACCAGCACCATTACCGATGATGCGTATGTACCACGTACACTTACTTGCCGGCTCACACATCTTCATCGGTAATTGCCATGTCACGTACACCTTAAGAAATATTATTGCTTAATTTAGCTTGATAGCTAGTAGTTGACATGATATTAGTGTACTTACCTTATATGCCAGCTTAGATATTGTAGTTATTACTTGTCACTTCATGCATACTGTTATTCATTGTTATGCCGTATTCATGGATTCTCATGCCTATATTCATGGTTTTACATGCTATTGATGATTTGGATTCGGATTTCTATGAGATTTTCTGGATTTGGGGGAAAACCGCAAAACTTGTATAAGCTTCTTTCCTCTCTTTTAAATAAAAAGTGCGGTTTTCCCATGATGTATGAGTTGTCCACCATGAGTTTGCTGATGGATTTCGAGACCCGATTCGAGGAGATGGATGAACCGTTTCGGGTACATGGTGTGCCCGGTGCGGTACCCCGGGGCAAAAAGATCGTGTTGTTGACGTTGAGCCTGTGCAGGGGAGCACAACCGACCGGTGATATTACCCGACGCGTCGGATATCCGGAGGATACCGTTGTGGTCATGAGATGGATGGTAGGGGCCGGCCTGGACTGACGGCGCCCTAGTCATTGTGATTGAGACATTGAGATTTCGAGATATTGAGGTACAGAGGACTGTGATACAGAGATATCGAGATATTGGGATTACGTTTTGTGCCGATGCTAGGCACTGTTTATGCTAATTTCATTGTGATACCTCATTTTTAAAATATAGAAATCTCACTGATTTATGAAAGCAGTTTTCTTCAATACATGCATTCTGTTTCATGCATTCATACATCATCCATATGATACATTGCTACTTGAGGCACTGACACGGGCACATGGGATTACACTTGGGTTAGATATTTGCCCTAACCATGGTTATGGGTTGCTGGTTATATATTTGAGGATTATATATTATGATCGTATGACCTAGGATTGCGTCATACATGCGATTTTTATTCGTAGATGTTTTTCTATTCACGAGTTGGCAACTCACCCCCGTTGTGCCCCAGTTTCTTGCAGGTTTGCCGTACAGGTTTCATTACGGCTTTGCGGGCACAGTTTCGTTCGGGTGACTTGTTAGTAGGTGGGTTTATTGATATCATACCCATCATATTACCTTGTATAATATTATTCAGTTGTATCTAGTAAATTCCATCAACCAAACATGTATTTATTTTGAGATAGAGACCAATGATGTTATTCTTTCGACCTTAGAGTCGCGCGTTATATTTCTGTGGATTTCTTATGGTTTTGAGTTTCCTTTTGAGTTTTGATCCTCGCCTTTGGCGTTGTATATTACATTACTTGTGTAGTTGTGATCGTCGATTGACGAAGAGCTAGCTCCCGCTTGGGGATGCCTTTTATTGATTTCGTATACTATTCATGTTGTATCCCGTTTGGGGGCCAGTATTTACAAAGGAGACTCTGCCGAAATTTTCAAGAAATATTTGATGTTTTTAAAAAAAACGCATAATTCGGCTTATGCTAATAAAACTACTTGATTTAAATTGGTTTTTCCTTCACTCTACTACTTTTCTTGGTTTGGATTTCTGGGTTTTCGGCTTACTTAGATTACGTACGCCTCGAGACGTTTCGTAGTTTAAGTGCCGGTCATGTTCCGTACTTTCGGGACGTGACATCGTCTCTCCCGGTATTGGGGGTTGATGTTGCGCTATACTCGACTGGCCATAACTGGAAATCCCTGGCGAGGGTTGCACTGATTTACTGGTAAGTGTTATTAGTAGTTTTATACTTGTTGTAGACCTTACATCAGCATGACTTATCAAGCTACTGGGGTCTGACGTTTACCACCCCTAGGCGAGATATGCGACATATCAGAAGAACAGACCGGACTGTGTGGTAAGTGTTACTGATTGGATTTGCAGGAGTGTGAGCAGGCTTGCTCGTTGATCTTCTGATCGCTCAATACCCGGGTGGCCGTTACGTTTAGCAGACCGCTTGCGGCTTGTGGGTGATTGATATGATCACCACCTACTGCCGGCGTATTGACGAGTCTTTAGAGTCCTACACAGAGATTTCCTGGCTCAAGCGAAACGAAATAGGAGCGCATATGAGATATGTGCGGGACAAAGATTAATACCAGTATGTGATACTGTATTATATTCTCGCGATTTCTATCATCGGTCGGTTATGTCACGTCCCGAAAGTACGAAACATGACCGGCACTTAAACTACGAAACGTCTCAAGGCATACGTAATCTAAGTAAGCCGAAAACCCAGAAATCCAAACCAAGAAAAGTAGTAGAGTGAAGGAAAACCAATTTAAATCAAATAGTTTGCAACATGCGCCGAAATATACATTTTAAAATCACAAATCTTTTCTAAAAATTTCGGCAGAGTCTCCTTTGTAAATACTGGCCCCCAAATGGGATACAACATGAATAGTATACGAAATCAATAAAAAGGCATCCCCAAGCGGGAGCTAGCTCTTCGTCAATCGACGGTCACAACCACACAAGCAATATAATATACAACGCCAAGGGCGAGGATCAGAACTCAAAAGGAACTCAAAGCAGCAAGGAAATCCATAGAAATACAACGCGTGACTCTAAGGTCGAAAGAATAAACATTACTGGTCTCTATCTCTAAAATAAATACATGTTTGGTTGATGGAACTTCTACATACAACTGAAATATAATATACAAAATATACCGATGGTCACGATACAAGTGAACCCACCTACTAGCAAATCACCCGGAAAAGGAAGTAGTGCCAGCAAAGCCGTAAAGAAACCTGTACGGCAAGACCTGCAAGAAACTGTGGCACAACGGGGGTGAGTTTCCAACTCGTGAGTAGAAAAACATCTACGAACAAAAATCGCAAAAACAGCGCAATCCTAGGTCCAACAATCATAATATATCCTCAAATATATAACCAGCAGCCTATAACAATGACTAGGATAAATATCTAACCCAAGTGTAATCCCATATGCCCGTGTCAGTGCTTCAAGTAGCAATATATCATATGGATGATGCATGAATGCATGAAAACAGAATACATGTACTAAAGAAACTGCTTTCATAATTTAGTAAGATTCCCTTTGTATTTTTAAAATGAGGTATCATAAATGAAATCAGCATAAACAGTGTCTGGCATCGACACAAAACATAAATCTCGATGTCTCAAATCTCAGGCTCCGGCTATCCGGACTGGCCTGTATCATCAAATCTCAGTACCTCAATATCTCGAAATCTCAATGTCTCAATATCAATATCTAGGGCGCCGTCAGTCCAGACCGGCCCCTAACATCCATCTCAAGACCACGACGGTATCCTCCGGATATCCGACGCGTCGGGTAAAATCACCGGCAGGTAGTCTCCCCCTGCCAGGCTCACATCGTCATCACCACACGCTTCTTGCCCCGGGGTACCTCACCGGGTCCACCATGTACCCGAAACGGTTCCTCCACTCCTCGAACTCGGGTCTCACATGTCGCTCTCAGCACCGAGAAAACACATAGTGGACACACTGAAATATCATATCAAGGGTAACCGGGTTTTTAAAACAATTACATATTCTCTTTTGAAATCCCCACGGTTCCCAAATCCAGAAATATCATGGAAATCCGAATCCAAAACCTCAATAGCACATAAACTAGTGAATATAGGCATGAGAACCCATGAATGCGGCATAACAATGAATAACAGTATGCATGAAGTGACAACTAATAACTATAATGTCTAAACTAGCATATAAGGCAAGCACACTAATATCATGTCTAAAATATTAGCTAACAAACTATGTCAATGAAATAGTATTTTCTAAAGTGTTCGTGACATGGCAATTACCGATGAAGATGTGTGTGAGCCGGCAAGTAAGTGTACGTAGTACATACGCATCATCGGTAATGGTGTTGGTGTCCTAACAGTATGATATCAACAATGCAATAAGAAATCACAATATAAGTATGCGATACGGAGCGAACAGCAATAATGAGCGGGAGCTAAATACTAGACACAATGATAACAAATCTACATTTAATATAAATCTAATCTAACCACTACACTAAACTATACGGCCTAGCTAACAAGCTAAACTAAAGGTAATGAAACCGCCTAACATCTGAGTCGATACATATATATATATAGTCGGTGATCCCGCCTCGATAATATCACATTCGATACCATATCGATAATCAATATTCCCAAGTCAAGAGTGCGGATCAAACATCAATATATAGCTCGTACGTAAATCCGTCGTACGGCATCCCAAATTTGGGTACGGGTCAATATCACATTCATCATACTATTCATCTGGTATCCTCTTTATCAAATATCATGATCGGGGTACTGATCTACGTCTAGTACAATACTGATACCATCCATGAAATGTATGCGGGTGTATGAAAACACCACGCCTAGAGAACCCGCTAAAATATCATGCCGTATCTCAAATACGGACCACATCACATCACCAATCTCACGGCCTCAAGCCCAATCTCATCGACTCATCTCCAAATATCATACAATATCCTCAACATTCATGCATGTGTATATGAATGTATATATGCATAGTCCCATACCCATGCGTGTATATATATATATACACGTCCCCATATACGTACAGGTAAAAAGTGAAAGCAGGTGTCTGCGTGTGGCTGTGAAGCTATTCTAGGGTTCGAGACTAAGAAGTCATGCTAATTTACTTCAATTTACCCTACACTAAACCATGAACACAAAATCATACCTTGATAATCATCCTCGTATCATGAAACACCTATATATCATATATATATCATCAACTATACTACGGACTGCGGGGGTGCTATACGCCATCCACCCGACTTCTCCCCGTAGATATAAATCTACTCACCTAGATCTCTGCTTGCCGATGCAGATGTCGCCTCGCGCTTGATTGTCGCCTCGAAGTCTTCATGAGGGTACCTACATATCATAACGCACCGTATCGCATTAAAGTCCGACTCACGACCAAATCGACACACGAATCTCACATAAGTCAAAACCTATGGTTTTCTTTCTCAAATAAACCCAAAACACTCGACATCGGCGTACAAACGCCGAGTGACCGAGAAAAACTCAAACGTACAAATCGTAGTTCCCAAAACTCACTAATTATAATATAAAATAGGGTTTAAATCATCAAAACATTAAAATAAATCAAATCGATTTATTTCCGAAAACCTAGAAAGCACTAAATTTTCGTTTTAATTCGAAACTTGATGTTTTAACCAAACTAATGGCCATAATATCCACTAAACATCATAACTAAGTCATACAAATCACTTTCATAAATTAATCTCATCAATTTGTATAAATTCCAAATTCCTAGTTTGCAAAAATACCGATTTTAACTCTTTTTAAAGTAAAATTCACAATTTATCAATTAAGCATGGTTTTGCATGATCTAAGCTGCTAAACAACAAATTAAAATGTTAATAAAGTCATCAAAATCTTAATTAGATTTTAAATCACCCATTTGCAACTAAAAGCTAAAAACTAGTTTGCAATTTATATATACTTATTACAATTTTAAATTAACAAAAATGCGAACCAGCAACTAGATTTGATTTAGCAAGTCTTAATATCTCAATTACAACATACAATCCATGATCCAAATACCCAAAACCCTAATTTGATCACAACCTATTCTCTTTAATTTTCTAAATTAACAACTAGAACCAATTTAACACTTAAATATGCTAGATTGAAACAATTTAAACAACGATTTAAACATGGGTTGGGATTTATACCTCACAACCATGAGATCAACATGCAAACTAAGCCTCCAAAATTCCAACTTTTCCCCTAGATCCATACTAGATAGGCCAATGAGAAATGGGTAGGGATTAGATTTTGATTTTGTGGGATTTTTGGTGGATTTTTGAGTGAGATTTGATGATTTTAGCACAAGAAATGTGGAGGGACAAGTGGGGGAGCTACTGCTGCAGCAAGGGGAAGGGGGTTCGGCCAATTTTTGGTGGGGGGAGAGAGAGAGAGAGAGAGATTGTGTGGTGTTGGAAAAGTCACAAGTCAACAAATACCCCCATACCTCCTTTAATTAATACATTCCTTATTCTATTCTTTTTAAACCTTTTCAAGTAGGGAATTTTGGGGAGGGGGATGCTGAATTCAGCCACAATATGGGAGAGGGTGAGGGTGAGTGTGTGTGTATGTGAGGAATACCAAGTAACATGCAAGCATACCCCAAGTCAACAAGCCCAAACCTCAATTCTATATAGCTTAATTTTCACAAAATAAGCCTTTTTCTTCCATATTTTCTAAAACCGATTAACAACTTCATTTCATTTCAAAAACAAGATGTTAAAATTTTGTTTAATGTGTTATGATGCACAAAATTTGTTTCAACTCATTCCAATTTGTAATTTTTCCTAATTAAATGTATTAGTGACGGCTTAAAATAATATTAAAATAATTATTTTCGGAAAATTTTTCAGAAAAATAGAAATTTTACCAGTGGTTCAATAAACACCAAATACTAGCAATTATATAACTAGAATATGTATATTTAATTTTATAATAAAGATATTTGTATTTTGACTTTTTACGGAAAACCCCCTTATTTTACCGATTTTTCCGAAATTTCACCGAAACGATTTTCAAAACGTTACAACCTTCCCCCCTTAAAGAAATTCGGTCCCCGAATTTAAATTAAAACACCCCCCAAATACTAAAATATCTAAGCAAAACCATCAAGTCGTCGGGGCTCCGAAATCATAAATACATAAAACAAATCGTAGCGCAACGCATGCGCATGAAAAATGAGCATATAACTCAAAATCAAAACTCCGTCATGTATCCCGCAATCATCAGAGTCATGGGGAAGACATCAATGCCAAATTCAAAGTAAAACCAATATGATATAACTCGAAACTATACATGTAAATATAAAATCTATATATGCAAATATCTGAAGGTAATGCATGCCAAATCTACTAAAGTCGATGTGCAATGCGCATAACACTGCACAGTGGTGGACGTCTATCATAAGAAAATAACCATATACATATATACCTTTTGTTTAATATGCACGTTCCGCCATTTTTGAAAATAATTTAGAAAGGTTTCCTTGTTTTAAACGTTTCGTGTCATATCAGACACGTAGGTAAATACTGAGACTATAACTTTTCTTTGGAAATCCCTTCGATAACTATCAATGCATGCAAAAATATACTCAGGTACTGTCCTATGACTAGTCCTGCTCAGTACTAAACCAAATAGCAAACATCGTAAAATATACTGCTCCAACATAAATCAGTTCCAAATATATATATGAATGCCATGTGCGTCTGGTGCGCACGGAAATCGAAATCCATGAATGTGCCATACATATGCATAGAAACAACATCTAAGTGCATCGGGTGTGCACGAAACATCTGTCAAGGGCAACAGGTGTGCCTGACAGCAAAACAGGTGCATCTGACATGCACGAAGAATCTCGATTTAGTGCATCTGGTGTGCACCAAAATCGTATCCCATAACATGCGCCCAACATGCGCGAAAACCCAAATCAGGAGCATCCATCATGCATAAAATCATGAAATCCAATATCAAGCGCCGAACATGCGCAAAATCCAATCAAGTGCATAAGGTGAACAAAACAAATATCGAACATCACCATCGAAATCGAAGTCCAGTGCAACTGTAGTGCACAAAATGCGTAACACTGCACTGCAAGCATATGTGAACTATATCGAGTGCAAAAACCAAATTGTATGCGTACATATGCACAAAATCATCTCGCTGTATGAAACCCATAAAATTATAAACATGTGAAACCAAGGCATGAAAACGATATCAGGTGCAACAACTGTGCAAAAATCGTAAATACTCAGTAGGTGCAACCATAGTGCATGAAAACAAATATCATGAAACTCCATCATCAAAATCAATCATGCAAATAAACCGCCCAAAATACCGAAATCAAATATGGCGGAATAGTCCCGCTCAAGCACATCCTCCAAGAATCTCTGGCCAACTGTCGTGGTCACTTATAGCATGTCTCGTCGACGATCCTGAACTCTGGCCTGCCGGTGTGCGTAACATGACCACTCCTGGGTCCAAGTCTTCTCGTAATTCATCCCAGAAAGGTCCTGTCGAGATCTCTCCCAAATATCGTCTCTGCCGAACTGTCCGGAAGTCATCGTCCCTTACTAGATCTGTTCTCGTTCCGGAACGGCTGCATACTCATCACGACTCCTTCTGGAAGGTATATCCAAGTACAATGCCTCGGCATACGTATCGCATCTCTGATGTCGGCGGAGTAGAACGTTGTCTCATCAAGATCTCGTACGAACCTCTTACTCCACTTTCTTTAATGTCGACTGCTTCGGACTCGTCTCGTCGTGGCTGTATGGACTGAGCTCCAATGGCTATCCTTGTATCTGGAGTCTCCCAAGAAATGCATCTCACCACCTGGCATCCGAATGAAGTCGAACCATTCGATCGATTCGTCAAAACCATATAATCCCCCAAGAGCTCAACATCTTGGGTATAGTTTAATAGTATCGAGTACGTACCACAACATCGATGGTCCAGCCGTAGAAGGGCAAACCCAAGCCTCACTAATGGCGCCGCGGAACTGCCGCAAACCCTAAGGTTCAAAGGCTTTCACACGGTCATTATGTCGAGTTAGGGTTTCATTCTTCTAGAGGGTCCATAGAATTGCCTGCATGTCTTTCCGAATACTTAAAACTTGGAATAATAGGTTTTTGACATTCGATCGTCTCTGTCGACTCTCAACGTCTCCGCGTGAAGTCGTCTCTAGCTGGAATCAATCTAACCGATGACCTCGCATCGGGGTAGCGAACGAACTACATGTCCTAGTCATTTATCCTCAGTGACTAGCGACCTTCTTTCATCTCTTAGTACGACTCATACTGCAATAGCTCTAATATCTGGGGCGATATCTCATCGTTCGCAGCAATAACTGGCTCACTCGTCTGCACGCTGAACAGTGCCTCAATCATTAGGAGTAAGCAATACATCAACGGTCATCAAAATCTGGCTGGCCTCTATCAGTGGCTCGATCCTCTGGTGCTGATCTGCGCGTCCGAGTAATCTCATACAGCGATCCATCAAACGCTCGTGGCGCGAAAACACAATAAAAAGACACGTCTCTGCAATCGTGTGTCGCCGGAATTACGCCCAGGCCAGTCCTCGTCTGTAACGAGCTCGTGCTGACCGCAACTCTAGCCGTAGCTCTCCCTGCCCGTAATCGTGGCAGCAAAACCATAACTGGTACCGATGAGGCTAGATCATAGGAAGGAATATAATACTGAACATGGAAATTTACATCCTAAGGCTTCTTAAGTGGAGTAGCGTATCGTAAATATGCCGCGGAACATACCCACGGTACGTCACTCTACTTTAGTCACCTATTCCATCAACCAAGGGTCATCCTATGCTCCGAAGGTAAAACCTAACGCTCTGATACCAACTTTGTCACGTCCCGAAAGTACGGAACATGACCGGCACTTAAACTACAAAACGTCTAGAGGCGTATGTAATCTAAGTAAGCCGAAAATCCAGAAATCCAAACCAAGAAAAGTAGTAGAGTGAAGAAAAACCAATTTAAATCAAATAGTTTGCAACGTGCGCCGAAATATACATTTTAAAATCACAAATCTTTTCTAAAAATTTCGGCAGAGTCTCCTTTGTAAATACTGGCCCCCAAACGGGATACAACATGAATAGTATACGAAATCAATAAAAAGGCATCCCCAAGCGGGAGCTAGCTCTTCGTCAATCGACGGTCACAACCACACAAGCAATATAATATACAACGCTAAGGGCGAGGATCAGAACTCAAAAGGAACTCAAAACGGCAAGGAAATCCATAGAAATACAATACGCGACTCTAAGGTCGAAAGAATAAACATTACTGGTCTCTATCTCTAAAATAAATACATGTTTGGTTATGGAACTTCTACATACAATTGAAATATAATATACAAAATATACCGATGGTCACGATACAAGTGAACCCACCTACTAGCAAATCACCCGGAAAAGGAAGTAATGCCAGCAAAGCTGTAAAGAAACCTGTACGGCAAGACCTTGAAGAAACTGTGGCACAACGGGGGTGAGTTGCCAACTCGTGAGTTGAAAAATATCTACGAACAGAAATAGCATAAACAATGCAATCCTAGGTCCAACGATCATAATATATCCTCAAATATATAACCAGCAGCCTATAACAATGGCTAGGGTAAATATCTAACCCAAGTGTAATCTCATATGTCCGTGTCAGTGCCTCAGGTAGCAATATATCATATGGATGATGTATGAATGCATGAAAACAGAATACATGTACTAAAGAAACTGCTTTCATAATTTAGTGAGATTTCATTTGTATTTTTAAAATGAGGTATCATAAATGAAATCAGCATAAACAGTGTCTGGTATCGACACAAAACATAAATCTCGATGTCTCAAATCTCAGGCTCCGGCTATCCGGACTGGCCTGTATCATCAAATCTCAGTACCTCAATATCTCGAAATCTCAGTGTCTCAATATCAATATCTAGGGCGCCGTCAGTCCAGACCGGCCCCTAACATCCATCTCAAGACCATGACGGTATCCTCCGGATATCCGACGCGTCGGGTAAAATCACCGGCAGGTAGTCTCCCCCTGCCAGGCTCACATCGTTATCACCACGCGCTTCTTGCCCCGGGGTACCTCACCAGGTCCACCATGTACCCAAAACGGTTCCTCCACTCCTCGAACTCGGGTCTCACATGTCGCTCTCAGCACCGAGAAAACACATAGTGGACGCACTGAAATATCATATCAAGGGTAACCGGGTTTTTAAAACAATTACATATTCTCTTTTGAAATCCCCACGGTTCCCAAATCCAGAAATATCATGGAAATCCGAATCCAAAACCTCAATAGCACATAAACTAGTGAATATAGGCATGAGAACCCATGAATGCGGCATAACAATGAATAACAGTATGCATGAAGTGACAAGTAATAACTATAATGTCTAAACTAGCATATAAGGCAAGTACACTAATATCATGTCTAAAATATTAGCTAACAAACTATATCAATGAAATAGTATTTTCTAAAGTGTTCGTGACATGGCAATTACCGATGAAGATGTGTGTGAGCCGGTAAGTAAGTGTACGTGGTACATACGTATCATCGGTAATGGTGCTGGTGTCCTAACAGTATGATATCAACAATGCAATAAGAAATCACAATATAAATATGCGATGCGGAGCGAACAGCAATAATGAGCGGGAGCTAAATACTAGACACAATGATAACAAATCTACATTTAATATAAATCTAGTCTAACCACTACACTAAACTATACGGCCGAGCTAACAAGCTAAACTAAAGGTAATGAAACCGCCTAACATCTGAGTCGATACATATATATATATATAGTCGGTGATCCCGCCTCGATAATATCACATCCGATACCATATCGATAATCAATATTCCCAAGTCAAGAGTGCGGATCAAACATCAATATATAGCTCGTACGTAAATCCGTCGTACGGCATCCCAAATCTGGGTACGGGTCAATATCACATTCATCATACTATTCATCTGGTATCCTCTTTATCAAATATCATGATCGGAGTACTGATCTACGTCTAGTACAATACTGATACCATCCATGAAACGCATGCGGGTGTATGAAAACACCACGCCTAGAGAACCCGCTAAAATATCATGTCGTATCTCAAATATGGACCACATCACATCATCGATCTCACGGCCTCAAGCCCAATCTCATCGACTCATCTCCAAATATCATACAATATCCTCAACATTCATGCATGTGTATATGAATGTATATATGCATAGTCCCATACCCATGCGTGTATATATATATATATATATATATATATATATATATATATATATATATATACGTCCCCATATACGTACAGGTAAAAAGTGAAAGCAGGTGTCTGCGTGTGGCTATGAAGCTATTCTAGGGTTTGCGACTAAGAAGTTATGCTAATTTACTTCAATTTACCCTACACTAAACCATGAACACAAAATCATACCTTGATAATCATCCTCGTATCATGAAACACCTATATATCATATTTATATCATCAACTATACTACGGACTGCGGGGGTGCTATACGCTATCCACCCGACTTCTCCCCGTAGATATAAATCTACTCACCTCGATCTCCGCATGCCGATGCAGATGTCGCCTCACGCTTGATTGTCGCCTCGAAGTCTTCGTGAGGGTACCTACATATCATAACGCACCGTATCGCATTAAAGTCCGACTCACGACCAAATCGACACACGAATCTCACATAAGTCAAAACCTATGGTTTGCTTTCTCAAATAAACCCAAAACACTCGACATCGGCGTACAAACGCCGAGTGACTGAGAAAAACTCAAACGTACAAATCGTAGTTCCCAAAACTCACTAATTATAATATAAAATAGGGTTTAAATCATCAAAACATTAAAATAAATCAAATCGATTTATTTCTGAAAACCTAGGAAGCACTAAATTTTCGTTTTAATTCGAAACTTGATATTTTAACCAAACTAATGGCCATAATATCCACTAAACATCATAACTAAGTCATACAAATCACTTTCATAAATTAATCTCATCAATTTGTCTAAATTCCAAATTCCTAGTTTGCAAAAATACCGATTTTAACTCTTTTTAAAGTAAAATTCACAATTTATCAATTAAGCATGTTTTGCATGATCTAAGCTGCTAAACAACAAATTAAAATGTTAATAAAGTCATCAAAACCTTAATTAGATTTTAAATCACCTATTTGCAACTAAAAGCTAAAAATTAGTTTGCAATTTATATATACTTATTACAATTTTAAATTAACAAAAATGCGAACTAGCAACTAGATTTGATTTAGCAAGTCTTAAGATCTCAATTACAACATACAATCCATGATCCAAATACCCAAAACCCTAATTTGATCACAACCCATTCTCTTTAATTTTCTAAATTAACAACTAGAACCAATTTAACACTTAAATATGCTAGATTGAAACAATTTAAACAACGATTTAAACATGGGTTGTGATTTATACCTCACAACCATGAGATCAACATGCAAACTAAGCCTCCAAAATTCCAACTTTTCCCCAAGATCCATACTAGATTGGCCAATGAGAAATGGGTAGGGATTAGATTTTGATTTTGTGGGATTTTTGGTGGATTTTTGAGTGAGATTTGATGATTTTAGCACAAGAAACGTGGAGGGACAAGTGGGGGAGCTGCTGCTGCAGCAAGGGGAAGGGGGTTCGGCCAATTTTTGGTGGGGGAGAGAGAGAGAGAGATTGTGTGGTGTTGGAAAAGTCACAAGTCAACAAATACCCCCATACCTCCTTTAATTAATACATTCCTTATTCTATTCTTTTTAAACCTTTTCAAGTAGGGAATTTTGGGGAGGGGGCTGCTGAATTCAGCCACAATATGGGAGAGGGTGAGGGTGAGTGTGTGTATGTGAGGAATACCAAGTAACATGCAAGCATACCCCAAGTCAACAAGCCCAAACCTCAATTCTATATTGCTTAATTTTCACAAAATAAGCCTTTTTCTTCCATATTTTCTAAAACCGATTAACAACTTCATTTCATTTCAAAAACAAGATGTTAAAATTTTGTTTAATGTGTTATGATGCACAAAATTTGTTTCAACTCATTCCAATTTGTAATTTTCCCTAATTAAATGTATTAGTGACGGCTTAAAATAATATTAAAATAATTATTTTCGGAAATTTTTTCAGAAAAATAGAAATTTTACCAGTGGCTCAATAAACACCAAATACTAGCAATTATATAGCTAGAATATGTATATTTAATTTTATATTAAAGATATTTGTATTTTGACTTTTTACGGAAAACCCCCTTATTTTACCGATTTTTCCGAAATTTCACCGAAACGATTTTCAAAACGTTACAGGTTATATGAGATCTGGCCGGGTTACCGAATCAAGTGTTGATTCGATATATTGATACACTGGATATTATTCGGTTATATGCGATATGACCGGATCATTAAATCAAGTGTTGATTTAATGATTTAATGTATAATTTTATATTTGACATATTGCTTTACATTAACTAGTATTGGTTCACTTAAGATTGATTTTCTCACTTGATGTGCACAAGTTGTATATGAGATATATGTTTGTGCACTAGTTTGTATCATGATTGATGATACATGCAAACTTGGGTGTGTGTATGACTTACACCATATTTAAGATAATGGTTTAGGTTTTTATTTATTTTGGTAAAACAAAATGGTGGCTTTCTTTGTCTTGGCTTGAAGCTTCATGAAGCTTTTAAGCATCTTTGACAAAGTCCACTCATTTTGTTTTGCATAAGATTTTTATTAACCAAACCATTAACTCAAACTATGGTTTAGTCTCTACAAAGGTTAATTCACCCATGGTTGCATTATGATAGACTTCACTTGATTATTCTTTTTAGATAATTCTTATTCTTTTCTTTTCTTCTTCTTCTTCTTCAAGAAGAAGAAAAGCTTGCTAGAAATTTTCAAGTGAAGAAATAGAGTGAGAAATCCAAATCCAAAGTGAACCCACTTCCTATTTCATCATCCTCTACTACTTGCCATTTAGTTTAGGGTGTTCTCTTCACAAAGTTCATGACCTAGTGAAGATGGAGCTTGAGTTTGAGTCTTCTCGACGTAGATCATCTTCGGCCTCGAAGTCAACGAGCTAGCCCGTTCATTTCTCCGAGGAAACCGTCACAAGAGTCCGGGATCTTGATGATCGCAGCGAAGGGACGTCAACACGGAGCTTTAGAAGTGAAGGACCGGATCTACAAAGGTTGTAATCCCTAACCCTTAGAAGTAAAGTTGTTTACTTTCTATTAGTTTCGCATAATCTCTAGTATACGATCTTGCTTAGGGTTGTTCGGCACATAAAAATTAGTTTTTGGCATGGTAGATGCCTTGTAGAACCTTGTTAGTGTGCCTCAGAACCCTACAGTGGTATCAGAGCCAAGCTAGAGCTTTAGGCGATGTCTAGGCGAAGTTTAATGTCCGATCGAACCCGGATAACCCCGATTAAACCCTTCTCTGGACATTTTTTGAAAATGTGATTTTTTCTGAATTAAAAATACTCAGAAAAACAAGCAGGAAAAACTAAGAATTACTTTCAAGTACGGCCCACTAATTCGCTCATTCGGCCGCGGAACCGCCGCCAAACCCTTGGTTTGGCCGAGGTTCCACGGCCAAAATTTTGAATTAGTCCCTGGAACTTCATATATTTATTCTTAGGTCCTTTCTTGTCATTTTTTTCTGGTAATTTTTTAATTCCACTCAAGTGTTGAGTTTTCTAGGGTTGTATTGGGGACTCGTTGATTCGATCGGATAATTTAACTTTGTTTAGTTTGTCCGGGTAATTTTTAGAACGTGTTAAAAAGTTCGAACGGATATCAATAACTCACTTTTTCCCCTGCCGAAAAATTTCCAAGTGTTGGATTTTTCCGTAGTTTAAGAACGTTCTAAGTCGTGCAAGTAATGCGATGAACTCTCTAGAAGACAACAAACCTTAACTCGATTATGTGACCGTCTTGAACTGCCTTTTGAACGTTAGGGTTTGGGGCAGTACGGTGTGCCACATGTGAGGCGTTGGCTTGACCCTTCTACGGCTGGACCATTGGTACTGTGACATGTAATGGATGTTTTAAAACTATTTTCAAGTGTTGAGAACTATTTGGGAAATCTTGGGTGCTTGTTTATTCGATCGGAAATTTTAACCTTGTCTATTTATCTGGAATGTGATACAATAATTGGAATCAACAACATTTGAATTTTATAAGTCTAGCAGTTTAGTCTCAGATGATTGGTTGCCACGGAATTTTGATGTGATCAAAAGTTCGTCGCAATCACGTAGCGTACGCGGATACTCGCCGGGTAAACTTAATAGACAGCTACACCCCATAGTTCCGACCAAGTGACTGTAGGAGAACCCCGTCGCCAAAAGCATCCGTTCGGGTGCTCGCGGCAACGGTGTTCCGCCTTAGTGCACTTCGTCGACGGTATCGGGGGTGTGGCCGTCTACTAAAGTTTGCGACGAGCATTCGATCAGAATGTCGGGAATCTTGTTGAATTGCCCGACTTGATATTGAAAAGAGTTTTCGATAATGAGACTAAAATGCGGGGTTTATAATTGTTAGGCATGCGATGTCTAAGGAGGTTGCGGATTCCAACTGTTGTAGTTTTACACTTTCTTTTCTGTGACCGTAAGCGTAGTATGTAGTGTATCGCCGGCTTTGTTGCTATACATCAACGACAATTGGGATACGCATACTTGCTTACGTTGATGATATGTGATATTATGTGTTGCTGGATATGTTATATTGGATCGTCATGTTTGAATAGCCGGGGTTTTTTTTATGTGAGATGAGAGTTTTTCATTTTCATTCATGTAAAAACTTGTATGTAATATTCTTTTATTTGGGGCACTTCCAGGTTGAAGAAGATATCACCGTTGATGTATATTATTTACTTTTCCGCATTAGGATAGACCCAGGAGGGGAGCACAAGTAACCGGGTTCTAGGGTCCAGTGGGAGACCGCCTCGAGGAGTCGAGTCCGGGTCTCCTAACTCTAGAATTGGTAGGGTTGCTTGCTGCTCTCGCAGGGGTCTAGGGGTGTGGGATTGGCTATTCATCACGACCGTGGAATCCGTGTTTTATATAGGCTCAAAATAAAACACGGACGTCCTAGTATATCCAATATTTCATATGATATTTTCTGCTGTGTTATCTGTGATGTGTTCATGTGATATGTTCAGATAGATATTGTATATAGTATATATGATATATTATATAGACGTTGCTTATGTTTTACACCCGCGCTAGCCCTGCCCCGCTATGCCGTTAGTTACCTAACCTAACGGTGCATGACGGGACATCGAGGCGAATGCGGATGGCATAAGCGTACGTTGTATTTATCTGTGATGTTTAGGTGGACTTAAATGATGGGACATTCATTAATGAGATTAATGAAAGAAAATAAACCTAAAAGATGTTGTGGAATCGAATTTCAAAAATAAGGTAGCTCTAGTTGTTGCTTTGCATAGCGGTATTCCTTGTAGAATATCCTGCACCTCATTCGACGAGGAAAGAGCCGAGATCCCTTCACCGGGAGTAACCTCTTTAGCAATAATTAGCAGATGCTACAATCTTCGGTTTGTCTTTTGATTGCTTTTCTAGTTCTTGCTTTGCATAGCGGTATTGTGAATATCCTGCACCTCATTTGACGAGGAAAGAGCCGAGATCCCTTCACCGGGAGCGACCTCTTTAGCGAAACTAGTAAAAGCCTAAAAAACACTCCATTTTAAACCATTTGATTCCGCAACGAGATAAAGTTCAAAGCGATAAAGGTTTTCTTAAAAACCATCCGCAACCCTCCGTCATTTTAGGAAGTAGAGTACTTAGTATTCGTGCTGTGTTTGTTGACCTTAGTTAAGGCACAGTGTACGGTAGCTAAGTGATGTCTTCCTACACCGCATATGATGCGATTAGTTAGGACAGTCGCGTGACTTTGTTGACCTTAGTTAAGGGTCATGTGGGCGGGTCTAATTAATTACGAAATGACGGGTAGAACTTGACTAGTGCTTATGATTTGTTGACCATAGTTAATGTCATAAGTGCTTGGGGTAAAAACCTTTATCGGGAGTTTCAAGTATTGAAATTTTCAATAAGATTGCATACCTTCTATATGATAGTTGGATCCTGATACCCACTGCGAGTAATTGTTACTCCTGGGAGAGTTTTGCACTTTACAATTAGCCGATCAAGTAGGTGTCTAGAATGGTGTCAACGGGGTTACGCCCCTGGAAAAACGAGGTTTATTTTAATTAGGTCCGTGCGAAAGCACGAGGAACCTCCCTTAAAGTACCGGCACTGGCCTGGCTGAAAGATTGGCGAACTTGTAGAGTATAATTAATCCCGGCTAGTCTTTCCTTTTAAGGTTTGAAGGAAGATTTGATAAAAACAGTGGGAGCCATCCTGATTAGATAAAATATATAACCAATCTAATCTTGCAAGAGCGCACGCAGAGTGTTTTCTTCTCTCTCTCTAGGTAGCGACCATGTCATGCCTTAATCAAGATAATAATATGGATGTATTGACCGAACCCGCTTGTTATACTGAGCTGGGGAACGTTGGTCCCGCTCCAGCTTATAATTGTTATAAGACTAAGCAGGAAATAGGGGAATACCAGGATTCCCATGCCGCCCAAACGAAGAAAGTGCATGCTGATGCATCTTCTTCGGGTGTGTTCATTACATAGAACTGTTTCTCAGTATCCTCTACGTCCTGGGTATTAGATACCGGATCAGGATCCCATCTATGTAATCTGTTACATGGGCTACAGATAGGTAGAGAACTGAGAACGGGTGATAAGTTTCATGAGATAAAAACGGTGCAAGAGTTGCAGCCAAGTCTGTTGGTAGTTATCACCCAGTATTACTAGAATACATTGATTCTGAACGAATGTTATTAGATACCGAACCTTATATACAAAATCATATCAGTCTCTTTATTTATAAAAGAAGGATATAATTTTGTATTGTTGGATAATGTTTTGAACATTTCCCATATCAAAAGTTGATCGGTTCAGGCACGTTATCTAAAAGCATTGACGTTCTAAATCAAACTACAGTTCTTAGTATACAGAACACACACAAGAGGAAGAATTCAGAAATGAACGAATCTTTCTTGAGGCATTGTAGACTAGGTCATATCAATGCGACCCGACTAGCTGAAGTTACATTTAGATGCATATTTAAATCAGTTTGAATTTGCATCTTGTGAAACTGGTCAGTCATGTCACAAAGATAAGATGACCATAGCTCCGTTTACTGGAAACAGAGAAAGGGTCAGTGAACCTTTGGGACTGATACATAGTGATGTAAGTAGGTCCCCAGTCTACAAATGCCAGGACTGGTTCTTTATACTTCCTTACATTCATTGATGATCTCTCAAGGATCGGACGCATGTTCCTGTTGAAACACATGTCTGAAGCTTTTGAGAACTTCAAAGAATATAAGAAAGAAGTAGAGAACCAATACAGGTATAAGTATTATGTCCTTTGATGAGATCAGGGAGGAGAATACTTAGGCATGGAGATCCTTGACTATTCTAAAGGAGAATGAGATTCTCTCTCAGCATTACTCCTCCGTATACATCATAGCACAACGGTGTATCGGGGTGGAGCAATCACACCCTATTAGATATGGTGCACTCTATGATGAGTACTACTGAGTTTCCTATTTCCTTTTGGGAGTTATGCACTTGAGAAGCTGCATACCTATTGAATAGGGTTCTAATCAAATCAGTTGCCTACCACTTCATATGTGATATGGAATGGGAAGAGCCCATATCTTAAGTAAGTTAAAATTTGGGGTTGTCCGGCCTATGTCTAAAAGAAAAATCCAGACAAGCTCGAGGCAAAGTCAGTTATGTAGAACTGGAAGGAGTTCCAGCTATACAAACCACAGCTGATGATCTGATAGTACCAAAGGATTCAATAGTCTCCGACGAACCTCAGCCTCTCCGCCGATCTAGTAGGGTTCCTCATCCACCCAAGAGATACTTTGGTTTCTCGATGACAGTGGGAGCGAGGATTGCATCATGTGATGATGACCCAACTAGTTTCGAGCAGGCCATCAAGAGTAGGGACTCTGTAAGCATGGCTGGATGCTTAGTGATCTGAGATGGAATCCATGTACACCAACAAAGTATGGACTTTGGTTGCTATATCTGAAGGGTTAAATCCCCATCAGGAGCAAGTATATCTTGAGAAGATTACTTGGTGTAGATGGAAAGGTTGAGACTTTCAAAGCTAGACTTGTTAAAGGTTTTCGTCATCGACCAGGCGTGGATAATGATGAAACCTTTTCCAGTGGCTATGCTTAAGTCCATCCGGATCCTACTTGCCATTGCTGCATACCATAACTACGATATTTGGTGGTTGGGTGTCATGACTACTTTTCTAAATATTGATTTAGAGAAGAACGTCTATAAGAACACAGCCAGAGGGCTTCGTAAACAGTGGGAGCAGCGGAAACTTGTGTAAGTTGCTTTACAGATTAAAGCAGGCATCGCAAAGATAGAACGTCTGTTTTGATGTGGTAGTCAAAGAGTTTGACTTCATCAAAATGGTAGATGAACCTTGTATATACAAAAGGGAAGTAGGGAGTATGGTGGTGATCCTCGTATTGTACGTAGACGACATACTCTTAATAGGAAAGGAGTTTCCTATGCTACGCACGGTCAATCTCCTCTTATCACAAGCATTCTCCATATAGGATAAAGGTGATACCTCCTAAATCCTGGGTTTTGGATCTATGAGATAGATCTAAATGGATGTTAGGATTCTCACTAGGTGTAGTGAGATAGTATCAATTGATCCTAGGGAGAATCACTGGAATGGTTCCAGGGTGGTAAGGTTGACTGAATGTCTGCCACAGGCATTGTCTTTACCCTCAGTGCAGGGACGGTATGTTGGAAGAGTTTCAAACTAGATACCGTGGCAAACTAGACGATAAAGGCTGGTGACATCGCTATCAAAGATACTACCAAAGAGAAAGTTTGGGTGTATATTAGTTCATGAGATGAACTAGGTTCCTACCATTGTGAGACAATGGAAGTGTAGTTTTGACCCAGGAACCACGGTCCCATCAATGACCCAGACATATTCCAAGGCAGTATCACCTGATCATGGAGATAGTTGATCTCCAGGATGATCGAGGTTAGGAGAGTAGACTCAGAAGACAACACAGCGGATCCACTCACAAAGGCCTTTTCCCATAGAGAGACTTTTATGGGATGGTTAAGTATGAGATACTGCAACCACTGCTATAGATGGCCCTAGTGCAAGTGGGAGATTGTTAGTTATATGTATGCCCTAGAGGCCATTACTGTACATGAGATGTATATTGTAGTGGATGCTGGGACATATATAGGTAGGACTTTCTTGCTCGACATGATAGTACGCTATCTGGTTGCTCTTTATCTTAACATGTATACTTACTGTCTCTCTGTTACATGTTGATAAAGCCCTTAGGATGTGTACTCGACTTGCAGGACTATGATGTAGATCATACTAGTGGGGCCTGGGTAGTCTTTGAGTACATCCTTCAATGTTCCTGGTCGTGGGAATATCGAGACGGGGCATCGATATTCCAGAGTAGACTAGCGTATATCTTCTCAACCCATGTGATGGGTGATGGATGATCCCATATCCATTTGTGTTTGACATCAGAGATGGTATGCGGATGCTCAGTGGAGACTGGGAACACTGAACGGACTCGCTGAGAACTCCCAGATGGTATTATACCTTACGTCAGATGGCAGTTCTCTGGTGACACTGGTACAGCTTAGTCTGTTGACCCGAGATCGTCATAGAGTCTTGTGTGTCTCCCACTGTGCTTTGATTTCCACCCTACCACGGCTCTATTGAGTCGTGCAAACAGGTGGTTTTTGGGTACAGTCTCGATTCACATGGAGGCAATGAGCGATAGGAGGGGATTCGTCTCTCCCGGTATTGGGGGTTGATGTTGCGTTATGCTCGACTGGCCATAACTGGAAATCCCTGGCCAGGGTTGCACTGATTTACTGGTGTTATCAGTAGTTTCATGCTTGTTATGGACCTTACATCAGCATGCCTTATCAAGCTACTGGGGTCTGACGTTTACCACCCCTAGACGAGATATGCGACATATCAGACGAACAGACCGGACTGTGCGGTAAGTGTTACTGATTGGATTTGCAGGAGTGTGAGCAGGCTTGCTCGTTGATCTTCTGATCGCTCAATACCCGGGTGGCCGTTACGTTTAGCAGACCGCTTGCGACTTGTGGGTGATTGATATGTTCACCACCTACTGCCGGCGTATTGACGAGTCTTTAGAGTCCTACACAGAGGTTTCCTGGTTCAAGCGAAACGAAATAGGAGCGCATATGAGATATGTGCGGGACCGAGATTAATACCAGTATGTGATACTATATTATATTCTCGCGATTTGTATCATCGGTCGGTTATATGAGATATGGCCGGGTTACCGAATCAAGTGTTGATTCGATATATTGATACACTGGATATTAGTCGGTTATATGCGATATGACCGGATTATTAAATCAAGTGTTGATTTAATGATTTAATGTATAATTATATATTTGATATATTGCTTTACATTAACTAGTATTGGTTCACTTAAGATTGATTTTCTCACTTGATGTGCACAAGTTGTATATGAGATATATGTTTGTGCACTAGTTTGTATCATGATTGATGATACTTGGGTGTGTGTATGACTTACACCATATTTAAGATAATGGTTTTGGTTTTTATTTATTTTGGTAAAACAAAATGGTGGCTTTCTTTGTCTTGGCTTGAAGCTTCATGAAGCTTTTAAGCATCTTTGACAAAATCCACTCATTTTGTTTTGCATAAGATTTTTATTAATCAAACCATTAACTCAAACTATGGTTTAATCTCTACAAAGCTTAACTCACCCATGGTTGCATTATGATAGACTTCACTTGATTATTCTTTTTAGATAATTCTTATTCTTTTCTTTTCTTCTTCTTCTTTTTCAAGAAGAAGAAAAGCTTGCTAGAAATTTTCAAGTGAAGAAATAGAGTGAGAAATCCAAATCCAAAGTGAACCCACTTCCTATTTCATCATCCTCTACTACTTGCCATTTAGTTTAGGATGTTCTCTTCACAAAGTTCATGACCTAGTGAAAATGGAGCTTGAGTTTGAGTCTCCTCGACGTAGATCATCTTCGGCCTCGAAGTCAACGAGCTAGCCCGTTCATTTCTCCGAGAAAACCGTCACAAGAGTCCGGGATCTCGATGATCGCAGCGAAGGGACGTCAACACGGAGCTTTAGAAGTGAAGGACCGGATCTACAAAGGTTGTAATCCCTAACCCTTAGAAGTAAAGTTGTTTACTTGCTATTAGTTTTATATAATCTCTAGTATACGATCTTGCTTAGGGTTGTTCGGCACATAAAAATTTGTTTTTGGCATGGTAGATGCCTTGTAGAACCTTGTTAGTTTTCCTCGGAACCCTACATCTAATTCCTAATAAAATGAAAGCTGCATTTTCCACCTCTGTTCGCATCTATTTATAGATCTCAATAGTCGGTTCTGGATAGCTTCTTGGGTTACTCTTGCAATAACGAACCATAGGCCCAAATTTGAAAGCCTGAAGGGCAAGTCGAACCGTGATTTGCGGTTCCCTCAGTTCATTTTACTGCGGATCCACGGTTGTACTTTGGATTTATGAAATCGACTTGAAACCTATGTCTTGTATTTTCCTCTAGGTCCTATTTCTGTTCTCTGAAATATTTTTAGAGCACTTTGAAAATCTTAGACAGAGAGCATATTCATAACGACTCAGAATTTTCCAGTTTAAGCTCGAAAACGCGACTTTTGGTATTTTGTACCCGTGATCTGTCTAAAATGAGCAAAGGGGTTAAAAGCATTAATTTTTATACAAAGTGATAAAGAATGAGGGTTATAAAATGTTGGCTATAGTGCCCTCAAGGCAATTATTGTAATTGCAGGTAGGCTATTATGATAATTGAAGGAGGACCTATACAGGTAGAATAGTCTTACTCGAGATGATAGTATGCTATCTAGTTTGTTTTTATCATTGTATGTATACGTTTTACAAGCTATTACATGTCGCTAATACATAATGATAAAGCCCTTAGAATTTTTGCTTAACTACCGGTATTATTATGGCGATCATATATATGGGAGCTGGGTAGTCCATAAGCACATCTTTAAATGTCTTTAGTCGAGAGAGTATCGAAACTAGGTATCGATATTCCGGAGAAGACTAGTGTATACGTATCTAGATCCCGACGAGGGGTGGTTGCCTGTCTCACAATCCATTGCTATTGTGTCGCCTAAGATAGTATACTGGTGCTCACTGGAGGTGAGTACACCAGACGGACTCGCCGAGAACTTTTCGATGGTATTATACCTATCGTCAGATAGTAGTTCTCTAGTGGCATGAGTATAGATCAGTCCTTTGAACTGAGATCATCATTTATCTTGTTGAGTTACTACTGTACTTAGATTAGTACCCTACCACGGCTCAAAGGAGTCATGCAAACAAGTTTTAGTTGGGTACAGTCCGAGCCATATAGGGGCATTGAGCAATCGTCGGGGATTTTTTTCTCCCGGTATAAAAAGTCGATGTTGTGCTGTATTCTGTTGGCTATCACCATAAGTCCATGTCCATGGAGGATGAGATTTACTGATGGGAGATCGGTAGTTTCTCGGTTGGTGATGATCTTGACACTAGCATGACTTATCGGGTTATTAGGGGTCTGACATATTCCACCCCCTATACTCGGTATGTGACACTATTATACGAAGAGACCAGACTGTACAGAGATTGTCATATTCAAACTCAGTGGGGGTATGGATGGACTTGATTGTCGACCTCCCTTTCGGTATATACTTGGGTAGCCGTTACGTACAGCTAGTGCCGCTGACGTGCTTGTGGTTATGGATTTATCTAGTAACTCACTGTCAGTGTATTATCGAGTCTTTAAAGTCCCACACAGAGAATTTCAGGCAATATGATGTAGATGAAGTGTGTTGACACATATAGGATTCCGATTAAATACGTGTACTGGGTACACATACTTTAATCAGACGGTTGATAATAATAACCGGCTTAGGATTAAGCCGGATTATTAAATAAAGTTTTAATTTAATAATTTACATATATATTTTTAATATATATTCTAGTATTACGTTCACTATTCATTTTCACTCTCTTGGCTATCCGTATTTTTGTACGAATACGAGTATATGTATTTCGATACATATACCAGGTATTATGTATTCATACATAAAAATTCTACAAGGAGGACACATCATTTAAGTATTTCCTTTTTTGGAAATTAGGTAATGAGGTGGAGGGTGAGATGGCATGAGCATAGTGAAAAGGGAAGGCGTAAGAGGGTTGGGCTATATTTTTTATATGGAAATTGTCATGTTACAATTTTTAATGGTTATAAAAAGATTATCCTCACTCTCTCATTTTATTCTCTATTACACTTAGCTTATTTTGGATATAGAGCTTCTCTTTCATCTCCACTCTTTCCCCTTTCTTCTCTTGAGCTTCCTTGATCTCATGAGAGGCAAAAAGAAATAGTAAATGATAAGTGTAATTCCTACATACCTAACACTCCACTTCTAGCAAACTTGGATGGTTAGTTGCATTACTAGAGTTCTCTAGGTGAAGATGGAGCTTAGATCAGTTTCCCTCGGGTGGATCATCTTCGATAAGGGCGGTCGCCTCTCAAGCTCATTCCCGATGGCTACGGAGCTTAGAATGGTCTTCCACGATTGGGTGGACACACTACAAAAGTTGTAATCTTGCAACCTTGTGTAAATCTATGTTGCACACCCCACTAAGATTGTGAGGAGGCGGAATTAGCAAACAACAATTTTGAAGCAAGCAACATAGACCTAAAACCCGGATCTCATCATAAACCCTAACTAGTAAAACTATCCAGGAGATTTAACTACTGTAAACGATGTTATACCTTCTTAAACCGGTCCTTCGAGTCTTCTTTCCACTTCCTTGCTCCTCTTCTTGGCTCCTTGGATGCTTGAATAGAACTCAATCTCCAGTCTCCTCTATTCCATAGATGATCCATCCGAGAGTTTTTGGATCAAGCTTCAACCTCAACTATGAGGTTACTAAGAAGTCTAGTTTGCTAAAAGAGACTACTTAGAGGATGTAGAGAATGATTAATGGATTATTTAATCTCAAAACCCTTGGGATCACAACTCATGTGAAGGGTTAGGGTTTGAGGCAGAGGGAGGAGAAAATTTGGAGAGAGAATGAGAGTGTGAAAATGAGCTAAGTCTTGTATAGATAATAGAATGGCTAAGGTTTCAATTATTGAAGCATGGATTATTTTTGAGAAAAAATAATCAACCATGCTTTAATAGTGAAGCCAAATGAATATAATATTCAATTAGCCATGCTTTCATCCATGCCATAAAAGTCTCCAAATTCTACCTCATTCATTTTAGTTTCCATAAAAGAAAATCAATATACGAGGTGTCTCCTGCTAGAAGCAATTCTTGTACAATTACAAGAATGCCCCTCACCGTATATACATACCCGTATCCGTATTCTGAAAAACACGAATACAATGAGATAAGAATAATCTAATAATATAATACTGGCATCCGACTTAAACCTACCAGTATTATCCGTCTGAACATCATTCGTGTAGCCAGTACACGTATATGATTGAAACCCTGCCGTAAGACCATACGGCCTCTACATCATTTTGCCTGAACCAGGGAAACCCTCTGTATGTGACTCTAAAGACTCGACAGTACGCTGGCGGTAGGTTTAACCACAAGTCCGTCAGCGGCACTAGCTATACGTAACGGCTACCCAGGTACATGTCGAAAAGGTGGCCGACGAGCGAACTCATCCTAATCCTAACGAGCCTATAAGTAACATTTACCGTACAGTCCAGTCTCTTCGTCTGATATGTCGCATATCAAGTCTGGAGGTGGAATCGTCGGACCCCAATAACTTGATAAGTCATTCCGATGTATGGTCTATAACTATTCGAGAAACTAATGATAATACTTACCAGTAAATCTCATCAGCTCTGGCTAGAGACTTTCTGTTATAGCCAATCGAGTATAGCGCAACATCAACTCTTAATACCGGGAGGGACGAAACCCCTTCTATCGCTCACTGCCTCCATGTGACTCGGGACTGTACCCAAAATCCACCTATTTGCACGTCTCTGATGAGCCGTGGTAGGGAGGAAATCAAAGCATAGTGGGAACCACACAAGACACTATGACGATCTCGGGTCTACAGACTAACCTGTATAAGTGTAACCAGAGAACTGCTATCTGACGATAGGTATGATGCCATCTAGGAGTTCTCGACGATTCCTGTTCAGTGTACCCATTCTCTAATGAGTACATGTGTACAATCTTTGATGTCAAACATCAATGGTTATGGGATCAACCATCCCCCCCATACAGGGTCAAGAAACATACACACTAGACTACTCTGGAATATCGATGCCTGTCTCGATACACCCTCAACTAGGAACTGTTAAAGGATGTGCTTATGAACTATACAAGTCCCACTAGTATGATCTGCATCATAGTCTTGGTAGCCAAGCCAACATCCTAAAGGCTTTATCAACATGTATACAAGATATGAAATACTAAGTAAAACACATCACATGTTAAGATAAATACAAACCAAATAGCGTACTATCATATTGAGCAAGATTGTCCTGTACATACATATCCCTAGCATCCTATACAATGAAGGTCTCCAGGGCATACATTTCTAATAATCTCCCATTTGCACTAAGGCATGTAATTGGCGTAATAAGTACCCACTGTTTGAACCAGAGCTAATTGCTGGCATACCGCATGCCCAACATCTCGAACAGTCTCTCAAACTGGACTTGAGGGATGACCTTGGTGAATGGATCTACCGTGTTGCCTTTTGTGTCCACTCTCCATACCTTAATCTCTTGGCGATCCACGATCTCCCTGATCAGGTGATACCGCCTCAAGATATGTCTGGATTTCTGATGGGACCGTGGTTCCTTTGCCAAAGCCATGGCTCCGTTGTTATCATAATACAAAAGTATCGGATTAGCAATGGATGGAACCACCTAAAGTTCAGAAACGAACTTCCTCATCCAGACTGCCGCTTTTGCGGCATCATTAGCAGCTATATACTCAGCTTCCATCGTTGAGTCAGTGACGGTGTCTTGTTTGGAACTCTTCCAACACACCGCCCTTCCATTGAGGGTAAATACAAAACCCGAGATGGACTTGTTGTCATCCTTATCGCTCTGGAAACTGGAATTGGTAAAGGCCTCTGTTTAGAGATCTCCGTTACCATACACCAAGTGAAAGTGTTTACTAGCACCACGGTAAGGTCAAAACTGTAAGTGCACGACGGCGCCCCGGCCGTCAATCCGACGGCCAATTGCGGAAGCGGTGAATAACTTTAATTTTCTTGAACTGGCAAACCGCCGCGCACTATAACCCGGATCGAACCATTAACTAGTCCTAGCTATCTACAAGAAAGGGAATAGAGATATACCGACGATCCAAGTCCTCCGGTCTTCTCGTCATGGTCCCGATCTCCTGCGGAAAAGTCCCGTCTCCTCCTCGTCGCCGGAAGCGCACCACATCGCCTACTTCTTTTACGGGCTCCCACCTCAATGCCGAGGCAACTCGGGCACGAAGCCGGCTACTCGACGTGCCCAAGATTTGCTGTAGAATGTTTGGTAGAGCTTGTGTCTCACTTTTGGGGTATTGGAGATGCCATTGTGGTGGAGGGATGATGCAAGGAGTTTTGTGGAGGAACTTGTGGATTTTGGAACATGAAATCAACAACAAAAAACCCCACTACAATTTTTGGACAGCCCAACTAGGACTTGGCCGGCCACTACAATTTTTCGCCCGAAAGCTGAGTAACTGAATGTGGGGGACTCTAAAGACTCATCAACACCTTGGTTGTGGATTTAACCACTAGCACGTTAGAGGTATAAGCCAATACATAACGGGCTACCAGGTATTGACCAAAAGGGACGTCTGTGAGCGAACTCAGCCTGACTCCCTACTGAGCCTGTCAGTGACAATATCCGTACAGTCCGGTCCGTTCGTCTATGAGTATCGCATGGCGGGCCTAGGGGGTTGGTAAAAGTCAGACCCCCAAAAGCGGTACAAGTCGTGTCGGAGTGTAGCCCAGAACACCCTGAGATACTACTGGAATACCTACCAGTAAATCTCCTTGCCTTGGCCAAGGACTTTGTGTAATGGCTCTCCTAGACACAGCACGACCTCACCCCCAATACCGGGAGAGACGAACCCCTGAAGATACGCTCACTGCCTCCATGTGGCTCGGGACTGTACCCAACTAAAACCTGTTTGCACGACTCCTTTGAGCCGTGGTAGGGTAGTAATCAAAGTACAGTGGGAACTCACACGAGACAAATGACGATCCCCAGGTCGATGAACTAACCTGCACACATGTCACCAGGGAACTGCCATCTGACGTCTGGTATATGACCAACTAGCATGTTCCCGGCGAGTCCTGTCCGGTATACTCATAACCCAATGAGCACCTGTATACATCTCAGGTGATCCAACTGACACCAGTGGCTTGTGAGACCGGCCACCGCCCCTCGTCGGGGTCTCGACTGTATACACTAGTCTACTAATGGAGTATCGATGCCCAGTCTCGAAACTCCCACGACTAGGGACCTTTTAAGGATAAGCTTATAGACCCCAGCTCCCACTTATATGATCGCCCTCATACTGCTGGTGGTCAAGCAAGAATCCTAGGGGCTCTATCAACGTGTAATAGCGACGTGTCAGGTCACCTAAAGCAGTACACGATGATAAAGGTAAACCAGATAGCATACTATCATCTCGAGTAAGACTGTCCTACCGGGATAGGTCCTCCCTCAATCATTACAATCACGTACCTGTGACCTAATAATTGACTCTGAGGGTACTATCTCCAACAATCTCCCACTTGCACTCAAGGCTAATTATTGCGATGTCGCATACTCACAGCCCGTGTGATACCGAACATCCAACTCCTCTACTAGTCAGTCTCACAAAGCTCGTTTGCGGAACTATTGCGTTCGAGGAATAGCCTCAGTGAGTGGATCCGCTTAGTTGTTTCTTTCTATGTCTCTCTATATCTCAAGTTCGCGGAGAAAGCCATCTCTCGAAAAGAGCAATACCTGTCTCAGAATATGTCTGGATGTCTGATGGGACCTAGCTCATAAATGAACTCCAAATCCAAACTTCTTAGACTGTATCGTCAACTGAACTTAATCAGTATCCTGCGCCATGCCACCCTCAGTATTGCCTTGGACCACCTGTCCAAAATACTGCCCCTCATCAGAAGGAAAAACTATAACTCTGACAACCTCCTTGTCGTCCATGTCACCTTGGAAGCCTGGAATGATAACTGTCTCCCGAATAAGGCTGTCGTTATCATATCCCTAGAACATCCATTTATGTTCTAAAACTGCTTCCTACTGTTTCTCCAGGATTGGATTAATGTCAACTTATTGCATCTGGTGCAAGAACAACATCTGGTGTGGTACTTGACATCTCACGATTGACTCAATTGCCTGAGCAAGTGATCTGCCAATCATGCACGTCCCTCTCCCCTTTAGTCTGTAAGACACCTTTGGAGAGGGTGACTCCATTACCTGCAGGTACACTACCGTGCCAGGAGTCGTCCATCCTAAATACTCTTAGAATGCTGTCAAGTACCCTGATTGGGAAACCACCCAAATCTAGATCTAAGATCATAGATCTAGTAACCAGTGTGTCTGATATAAAATCCATTTCCTTTGTGGAGAAACAACTTTGTGACGACCAAAGTATAACCGATCGTAGTGCAGGAGTTTCTTTTCCTACTCTGTGTATATCATCCAAATACCAGGATATCACACCCTACTACCTTCTCAACAGATCCATCCCCTATTCTGATGAAGTCAAACCTATGACTGTCACGTCAGAAATAGATGATCTATCTCCGCTACATCTGCTTTAGTCTATAAATAGACATAAGCTACCTGTCCACCAATGCTTCCGCTGCTCCCACTGACTACGACAACCCTCTGGCAGAGTCATATACACGTACACTTCTAAAACTAGTTTAGAACGACGCTATACTCATCCTCCCGCCGGGTCTCGCACCCTGTAACAACAGCAATGGTAATTGTGGGTAAACAAGAACTTCCCTGTCACCGTCCTTGAGGCTACCGTAGTACCTCTCGGGTGCCTGAAGTTACCCACCTTATCTGCGGAGTGGCCAATGGAATGTCAATCCAGATTGAATCTTTAGGTTCCTTATCAAATCTTCAGTAATCGTTTGCGGTTCTGGAATCACTTCCAGTTCTACCATACTCCCACTACTGTTTTCTGAAAAAAATCCATCTTTAATAAAACTGTGGCGAGTCTAGAACAATATCGCTATTGTTCATCCAGATGGTAGAAAGTCAACCCTCGTCATAGCCTGGGTCAACCCACAAACAGCCATTACAGAAACGTGCCTTGAGTTGTCCAGTGTCTGGTTTTAATCATAAACTGGACAACTCCCCCTACCTTAACATCGTTAAGATATGAACTGTTCTATATCCAATATAGAAACAGAGGCACTGATTTAATTGAACCAGATTCAAATCATGCAACTGTCTCCAGTGCATGTCAACTAAATGGAAGGAGGCCGATCAGCGTTACTCAACTTAGGAATGCTTCCAATTATGAGTAACCTGAAAGAGAAGCAAGTTCTCTTAGTCATTACTAGCAACTGAATATCATTGACAAGTATCTACATCTTCGATCTTTTTGAAGAATCCCGATACTTGCTATACCTGGTTCTCTACTCTATTCAAATACCTATAACTTCTCCAAATTCGGACCCTGTGTTTCCACGAAACACCTGTCTAAAAACTAGAGAAGTCATAAGTAAACCGAATATAGTACGAGGACCAACCCCTCTGTCCTGATGGACCCTGGACAACATACAATACTCTGTATAAGTCCCTTGAGTCTGATAACTCATTCACTGTGTGTCGTAGGTTGAAAACTGTACTTATGGTTAAGAAGAATTACATCGCTGTTCAATGCTCCTTACCTAACCATCCACTGATATAGGTAAATGTCATAGACATAATTTCGAAAAGGTACATCTCACTCTATGAAAATAGACGTACAGATATATCAATTTGAAATTGGTGCATAACTGCGGATATTCAAAACCAAATATTTGCCAACCGGCAAACAGCCCAGGTGATTTCCTCAAATATCACCGATTACAACGAATCCCGATATAATGAGGATAATCACCCAATTCCCAATAACTTACTCCCACTCATCATCTGTAAAACCATACAGATGTGAGAATCGTATCTGGTAAATACATACCCTGGAGTAAGTATCTAATCGGGAAATCAGTTTTCTATTAACAGTACACAGTGAAACTGAAACATTGAAATGTTTCGATGGGGTATCCTGGTATTCCTAGTAATGCCTCTTCCAGATTCACGATTGTAACCGTATAATTCTTTGCCACCTCTCCAAATCCCTTCATATGTCTTTAGTCTTTACCTTCTGTACACCCCTTTAGGCCAAATGGTTTTCTTCATTCCCTACCGTTCGGCACCAGCCTATGGTTTGGAAGAAGACTATCCAATAAGCATAATGGGTGTAATGTCCCAATCCTAGGAACACTCGCAATGCGAGAGAAGGTGAAGATAAAAGACACCTGAATAAATCTTATTCCTATTTCTCCTGAACCAGAATCCATCCCCGAACTGGAACCAGTTCCATTCGAGTTCGTATATAACCATACGATGGAGTATCCAAATAAACTGTGGATCTTCGTAGTGATACGGAGTGTCCTGGAGAAATACAAAGGTGATGTGGGAGTGGTAACGAAATATTTGGTTTGGTCGTGAATATCTGTTGCAATTTACTTTGCCCTCTTACTAATCCCTTGCTTTGTCTGAACTTAATACCTTCTGCACACCATCGTTATGCTAATTGGTTTTCTTCATTCCCTACCGGTCGGCACCAGCCTAAGGTTTGGAAGAAGACAATCCAATTTGCGTAATAGGTGTACTACCCCTAAACCAAGGAGTACTCGTAACCTGAGAGAGGGTAAAAGGAAAAGACAACTGAATAATCCTATCCGTTTTCTCCAGAACCGGAAACCATCCTCGAATAAATTCTTTCGAGTTCGTATCTAACCATACGATGGTTTTGTCCAATGGAAGTGGACGTTCGTAGTAAAACGGGGTGTCCTGGAGAAAAGGGTAAAAGTAGGAGTGGCAATGAGGTTTGCAACTCTGACAATCCAAAAGCCGGTGTTTAAGAAGGTTCGGCCAACTTGGTCACTGAGTCAAAGTCTTAGGGTCGGGTCAATGGTCGCTGCCAAAGAGAGAGAGAAAAGAAAACACTCAGCGTGCACTCTAACCTAGATCAGAATGGTCACCAATTTATCTAATCTGGAAACCTCCCACTGTACCTCAAATTCTCCTTCAAACCTGAAAGAAGAATTAGTCGGGGTCACCCGAGGAGTAAACTAACTCATCAGTGGGAATCGGGATCCAACTATCATCGCATGATAACGTGACGGAATCCGCTCACGGTATCACACTCCAGAAGGTATGCGCATATCTGGCAAGTTTCAGTTCTTTTGAAACTCCCGATGTGATTTCTGCCCCATGCTCTTATGACCTTGGCGTGAGGTCAAAATATCATAAGTCACATGTCAAGTTCTGCCCGTCATTATCCAGGTTAATCTGAACCCACCCGTACATACCCTTGACGTAGGCCAAAATAGTAGTACGACTGTCCCAAACCAACGCATCTATCTATGCAACAGATAAATACCCGGCAGCTACCAAACACTATGCCTTGGCGTGAGGTCAAAATACATAGCTTGAATACTACCGAATATTTAACTGAAATGACGGAGGGCTACGAATGGTTTCTGGCGAAAACCTTTAACGTAATGAACTTGATATCGTCGAAGGAACGGATAGCTTTTAAAAATATAGTGACGAAAACCGTTGCTAAAGAGGTCACTCCCTATGAAGGGATCTCGGCTCTTTCCCCGTAGAATGGGGTGCAGGATATTCGAAATGAATACCGCGATGCAAAGCAAAAGTAATCGGCTATAGTGAAGTTAATGCCCTGACGCAAACTTCTGTCCAAGGGGTCACTCCCGATGAAGGGATCTCGGCCCTTGCCTCGTCGACTGAGGAGCAGGATATTCCAATGAATACCACGATGCAAAACAAAAGTAAACGTCCTTGCAATAACAGCTTTTTGAAAAGTGTTCCAACAACATCAGATTAGGTTTGTTTTAACTTGCATTGATCCGAATCAATGCAGTCCCATCAATTGATCACACCAAAAAGAACGAAAATATACTGATGTACGTATATGCCATCCGCATTCGCCACTGGGTCCCGTCATTACCCGTTAGGTTAGCTAACTAACGACAGAGCGGGGACTGGACTAGCGCGGATGCAAAACATATACAACATCTACTAATATATATACCAATATATAGTATTTCGCTCAAGGCGTGAATAAAATGCAACATCACAGAAATGTACAGCATCACAGAAACAATACAGATATCTGGGATCCCCGGGTTTCACAGAGCCGCTGAAACCCGACGTTCCCCTTGTCGTGTGGATAGCCTGTGCAATGAAATCCTAGACCCCTACGGGCGCGGCAAGTTACCCGCCAAAACCTGAAGCGAGGCAGCCCCCTTCAGCAACGTGAATGGACCACCCAGCACTTCACGGAATCCGGTAACTTGGGCACCCCTCCTGGGTCAACCTGTACCCTCTACGAGTGCGGCGAATAGCCCGCCAATCCTAGAGTGAAGCCCCCTCCGTCTCAATGCCATGAGATGCGGGCTTGTTGCCCTCCAGAACCCGGCTATCCGTGCACCCCTCCGCGGGGCAATCCTAGTACAGAAAGTAAAAAATACATACAACGGGTACAACGACCGCAACCAGGTCGTGCCCCAAAATAATAATACAAACAGGCAGTGACGGCAGTCCACATGTCGGACGCTCGCCCCGCAATATCAAATGTACATAATACAACAAAACAGTACTAGCATTGCATCCAGGCTATCCCCCACGACTGATCCGCAACATCACAGCAAAAACAAAACATCAACGTGAAAGTCACGTTCGCAAATCCGTCTAACCGGGCTATAGCAGTTAGACCGGATTTACCGATCAAGTGACATTCACGGTCGCAGATATAATGTAAATACTGTGAAAAATGTGTTTAAACTATCCGACCGATCGAATATTAACAAGTGGGCCCCAAAACAAAACTGTAGCAGTTACAGAAAATATGGGCCCAATTTTAATGTTCAAAAACCCCAAAAAAAATTCCAGAGGCCCACTGAAAAGATCCGGCCCACTGACTCCTCTACTCTGCGGCGGAACCGCGGCCACAAGAAGGTTTTGGCCGCGGTTCCGCGCTCCAACCAGAGGATCATGGTGTCGGATTTTTCCAGAAGTCTTAAGTCTTCCTGTACAGTGCTTTTATACAACCTGAAAAATTTTTGGGGACCAAAAAATTTCAACAGAAAACTGATGTGGGCAAATACGGGTTTTTGAACATTTCGATCGATCGGAACAGAAAAACACATTACACAAAGCTAGACTAAGTTAATGGGGAGGCTCTGATACCACTGTAAGTGCACGGCGGCGCCCCGGCCGTCAATCCGACGGCCAATTGCGGAAGCGGTGAATAACTTTAATTTTCTTGAACTGGCAAACCGCCGCGCACTATAACCCGGATCGAACCATTAACTAGTCCTAGCTATCTACAAGAAAGGGAATAGAGATATACCGACGATCCAAGTCCTCCGGTCTTCTCGTCATGGTCCCGATCTCCTGCGGAAAAGTCCCGTCTCCTCCTCGTCGCCGGAAGCGCACCACATCGCCTACTTCTTTTACGGGCTCCCACCTCAATGCCGAGGCAACTCGGGCACGAAGCTGGCTACTCGACGTGCCCAAGATTTGCTGTAGAATGTTTGGTAGGGCTTGTGTCTCACTTTTGGGGTATTGGAGATGCCATTGTGGTGGAGGGATGATGCAAGGAGTTTTGTGGAGGAACTAGTGGATTTTGGAACATGAAATCAACAACAAAAAACCCCACTACAATTTTTGGACAGCCCAACTAGGACTTGGCCGGCCACTACAATTTTTCGCCCGAAAGCTGAGTAACTGAATGTGGGGGACTCTAAAGACTCATCAACACCTTGGTTGTGGATTTAACCACTAGCACGTTAGAGGTATAAGCCAATACATAACGGGCTACCAGGTATTGACCAAAAGGGACGTCTGTGAGCGAACTCAGCCTGACTCCCTACTGAGCCTGTCAGTGACAATATCCGTACAGTCCGGTCCGTTCGTCTATGAGTATCGCATGGCGGGCCTAGGGGGTTGGTAAAAGTCAGACCCCCAAAAGCGGTACAAGTCGTGTCGGAGTGTAGCCCAGAACACCCTGAGATACTACTGGAATACCTACCAGTAAATCTCCTTGCCTTGGCCAAGGACTTTGTGTAATGGCTCTCCTAGACACAGCACGACCTCACCCCCAATACCGGGAGAGACGAACCCCTGAAGATACGCTCACTGCCTCCATGTGGCTCGGGACTGTACCCAACTAAAACCTGTTTGCACGACTCCTTTGAGCCGTGGTAGGGTAGTAATCAAAGTACAGTGGGAACTCACACAAGACAAATGACGATCCCCAGGTCGATGAACTAACCTGCACACATGTCACCAGGGAACTGCCATCTGACGTCTGGTATATGACCAACTAGCATGTTCCCGGCGAGTCCTGTCCGGTGTACTCATAACCCAATGAGCACCTGTATACATCTCAGGTGATCCAACTGACACCAGTGGCTTGTGAGACCGGCCACCGCCCCTCGTCGGGGTCTCGACTGTATACACTAGTCTACTAATGGAGTATCGATGCCCAGTCTCGAAACTCCCACAACTAGGGACCTTTTAAGGATAAGCTTATAGACCCCAGCTCCCACTTATATGATCGCCCTCATACTGCTGGTGGTCAAGCAAGAATCCTAAGGGCTCTATCAACGTGTAATAGCGACGTGTCAGGTCACCTAAAGCAGTACACGATGATAAAGGTAAACCAGATAGCATACTATCATCTCGAGTAAGACTGTCCTACCGGGATAGGTCCTCCCTCAATCATTACAATCACGTACCTGTGACCTAATAATTGACTCTGAGGGTACTATCTCCAACAAAAACCGGCATCACACATGCAATTTTAAAATTTTCTAGGTGCTAATGAACACTAAACAATTATAAACTAGACTATTAGGGTTTCTATGATGATATCATGAACTTTACACTAAGAGAAAGAGGCTACAACCTTTGTAGACCGTGTCATTCTCTTCTAAAGCTCGGGTTGTAGTCCACACGACTCCACTAGGCTCTGTTCATATCAGAATTTTGCATTATTATATTCCTCATTCTTAATCATATTGCAAATAAATAGGTGCTTTTGATTCATGTCTGCTAAATAGTTGCAGGTTACAGGTTCTCAGAACAATACCGTGAAATTCAGGAAAAGACGCTACAAATGTGAGACTACGACCAATAAATAGATGAAATTGCAAGATGTCGCCTACCAGTTTAAGGAACAAACGAAGATCAATGAACAGTTCGATTGCACAAGATACAAGGGCAACACAAGATTCAAGACTTCAATGCGAAGCTAACGGTAAAATTCCACAAATTCTGCATTATTGGAAATCTGGAAGAAAGTAGAAAAGATTCTGAGGAACCAAGTGAAGAAAACAGAAGGAAAAAATAACTTGAAGCATCACAGAAAAATTGAGCCCAAGATCCCACCAAACGGTCGCGGAATCGCGGCCAAAGAGGGCATCCCGCCGTGGATCCGCGGCCGTGCTGTGCACGTGTCGGTACATGTGTCGGTGAGTGTCGGTGCTTTGACCCGGCTTTCTTAGGGTAGTCTTGTAATTTCAGATGTGGATTAGATATAAACCCTAAGGTTTCTCCTATCTATAAATAGGAAAGCCTACAGCCTCTTTTGGGGCATGCCTCTTTTTATTTTTCTAGTCTAAAATTTCAATTCCTTTGTAATCGTCAAGAGTGCATCAATAAAGTAAGACTTTTTATCTGAATTTAATTCTTGCATTTTTATCTGTTCTTTTAATATCTGCTATTTTATTTTGTCTTTTATTATTTGCAACTTAGATAGCTTTTAAAATAAAACATATAAATGAATTCCATTGTTAATACCCTAATGAGTGAGTAGTCCCTCACTTGTTAGGGTTAGGTTTGGGGTAGGTTTGAGAGATGGAAATCTCTCTCACTCCTTTCTTGCCCGTATAATTTTATTAAAAGGACTCTTTTTAAATCAACCACACACCGCTCACTACGACACCCTATCCTACGTGATAGCGGTGATTCCCTAGTTAGACCGGGTGTGATTGAATTAACTGAAGGTTAGGGCTAAGAGCCAAGAACGGACGGACAATGACCAAAAGGAAGAAACTTAGTTTCTTCCCAGTCATGCTAATCCCCGTTGTTGCCGATTACCCTAACACCTTTATTCATAACTAAGGCATTGATAGAAGCGAGAAGATCCCTATCTCGAACTAACCTAATCCTAACCCTAGCAAGCTTTTTATCAACTTTTATCTCATTCTTAGATTTTAAAACAAAACCACCAATTTTTTGGACTTAACTAGTTAAAACATAAAGAAAAGGAATCCTTCTCCCTGTACGCAAAAGTTCTCTCAATCAAATGGCGCCGTTGCCGGGGAGACGGTAGTCTCTTTCTTTATGTAATTTCGGGTTAAAAAAATTTAAAAATTATAAAAATTGAAAAATTTTAAAACAAAAATAAAAGAAATAAAAATCATCTTGTTCTTTTTGAAAGGTTTTTGTGCAAGTGTGCAGGCTTGGAGCAAACTCTGTTTCAGATCTGGAGCAAGCCTAGTGAACAAATCAAGAAACAGAGGATCTGAACAGACAGGGATAATCCAAACAACACAGAGAAAATTTTTGGAGATCTAAACCAACTAAACCGCCACGGAACCGCGGCAGATTCAAGCAGTTGACCGCGGAACCGGGGTCAACATGTGACGTCAGCAATTAAAAATTCTCTGTGAGTATCTTTTTTCTCCTCTCCTCTCCTCTGCACTCCACTGAAAAAAAAATTCCTACAGGTATTCTTTGCACAACAACTTCTTCTTCCTATCCAATAAATTGTTTTTGTGCAGGATTCTTTGCACTGCCAAATAAAAAAATTTTTGCAAGTGTTTTAGATTTTTGGTGTGTTAACTGCTTTGCATAATTAATACGGACATTTAAGGGGCTATAACACCAATTCAGATTGTGTGGGGATTTCATTACCCTTCCTAAGACCCCAGAAATCACTAAAAAGCATATGCATCAACCTTGAATTAATTAAAAAAATATTTAGACTCAGCCAATTAAGGATTGTCACGTTCATTAGGACAGAGGAAGGTTGTGGGCATTCAGTCGTTTATCTAAACCTGACTTTGTGGTGCCTAGGCTAGACAAGTGAGAAAGGTAACTTTAAAAGACCCGTCTCACGGTTATTCATGAGCGGATCCCTCCTTTCTTCATTTGTGCTTACCTGGCCACAATTGGCGGTGAAGAGGTGATTTGAGGGTTATCTCACAACTTGTCACTTTGGAACAGTTAAGAGCAGTCTAGTTGACTTAGGAGACCCTAGCTCTAGGTTTGATTGTGCATGTTTAAACTGTGGTTGTTTGAAATTGTGCCGTAGTTCCGTACAAATTTTTGCAAAAACTCTTTCTAAAAAAAACACTTTCAAAAATTTCAAAACTCCAAAACAAACAATTTTTTCTTAAAAAAAATTAATTAAAAAAAAATTTAAAAAAGAAATAAATAAAAAATCACATTCTTTTTCTTCTCCTTTCTCTTATGACATCATGGGTACCCCACCTCGCAAAACTCTTGCTGAATTTTGGTACCTTCAACCAGACATTACTTTCTACGCTTCTTGTTTTGGTCGAATTTTGAACGACCCCTCCATGCCCAAAATTTCTTTGAAAAATCGAATAGACGCATCTAGGACAACCAGTTGGACTCCGCAATCTACCTTATATCAACCATTTCAACCTTCACCACTTTCTTACGTTGATACCCTTTTTTCGAGTCTGTTGTAACTCCGAAACCCATGTCTATTGCTGAACATATTGGACAATCTCTTAAACGATCTTTCGCTCCTTTCACCACTGCGATTTTTTTGGATCAACAATTCCATTCATCTTCTTATCCAAATATTGATCCTACTCCTGTCCAACCATTCAATTCCTACCAGTCCTACCCGACTTTTGCACCTTCCCTAGATATTGCTTCTACACAGCCATTTGGGAGTTTCACGTATCCAAACAACTTTGAATCTTTTACTGAAACCCTGTCACAAACCATGTCTAGTCTGGAACAGTCGTTGGAAGACTTTATGGTAGCGTCATGCCAACAGATAAGGGATTTGAATGCGTCCATGGCCGCCCTTATACAACCTAGTGACTCGGTAGCTAGTTTCCAACTAGTTCCAAATTTTCTAATGTATGATGAGGCGGTTGGACAGATTGATAATTTGAGTGGAGAGAGTGAGTTGTGCGCCCTTCCAAATCAAACCTACCCATCCCTAATTGAATCCCACAATTCCGGTTTTGAATGTCTATCAAGTGTTCCAAATGATTCACCAGTTGAAGATAAAAAGTTTAATGAGTTGTGCGACTTTATAGTGTTTGATTTGCCTGATTGTGAAGGATCCCTTTCGAGTGAAACCATCACCAATCCTTTTGACCTCTACACCTCCATTCTAGAACCTGAATTGATTAATATCCATGCTTTTGATGAGGTGTCTGAAAAAATTGATTTTCACTTGATTAAGGATATTGACGCTGGGAATATTTTGGATGATGAACCCGCAGATTTAACTGAATTTCTCTCTCCAATTCATCATCCCGAGTCATTAACTATTTTTCCTGAACTTCATATGCGTCTGAATTTTGATGATAATTGCATGGATGAGATAACTTTTGAGGGGAATTATGAGGATAGTATTGAGGATGAACTAGTTTTGTTTGATGAGTCGGATTTTCCAATTCATCCTGTCCCTTCCACTGACTGCGTACACCCTCCTGAACCTTTAACTGTTACACTTCCTAAATCACCCCCTTCATCATTTCCATCGTTCCGACCGCGCAAGAAACCGTATCACTTTCATTTTCAATGTCTGGTTACCAAGTTCGATGTACCCATGTTTTCTCACGAATCTTGAGGGATTTGACCATATTTTTCAGTGGATTGATAGATTAGCACAATCGCTTTTTACACATCGGTCATTAAAAATTGTGCTAATTTATACACTTCATTTCCACTCTCAAGTTCGTATTCAACTTCTTTCTCCCACTTTTTCTGGTTCTTCTTCTAATATTCCTTTAATGACAGCAAGTGTTAATGAATCACAATCCGATATTTTGAGTTCGATCATTCCAGAAAGCCAACTTGATTTGGATACTTTTGAAAATGAGGTAGATGAGTTTTTCGAGTCTCCTACCTCCATTATTTTTGACAAATCAAGTATGATAAATTCTGGCACAAAACTTACTGACAACAATATGTTCAATTACATCGATGAAAATTTTGAAGAACTTTTTGCTGACGAACTTGCATTCCTAAACAACATGGATTTTGTGATTAGTCAACCTCCACCTATAGAAGTTGAACCACCACCCTTTCTTCTTATAAAATACGAGAATTCCAATATTCCACTCATTTCTGATAATTCACATTCTTGTTTTTATTTATCATCACTTCTTATCTCTTCACATTCACGTTCACGCAAACCCTTTCCATACCACCACTTATCTCTTCTCCACTTCTTCATGGCTCTATATAACATGTTCTTCTACCGACCTATACGTTACATTGATAAATTCTTCAAATGGTTGGTGTTGACTTTTGGTCTTTGCAAAGCTTGGTATTGACCAATAACTTTGAACCCCCTCTTTAAAAGCTTAACATTGTTTAACTCAAGTTTGGGGGTATGTATCACTTGTAATTATATAAAAACAAAATAAAAAATAATTTTTTTTTGAAAATAAAAAAAAATATAATAAATTTTTTTGGGGTATTTTTGTAAATTTCCAGATTTAATAAAAAAACAAAAAAAATTTGTTTACAAATAAATTTCTCTTTTTAAGAGGACCTTTTTGCAAATAACCAACACATCCCCCTATAAATAGAACCCGAACCCTCTCTGTTTCTATCAAACCCTAAATTTTCATTTCCTCAAACCCTAGCTGCTGCCATAGCAAGTTCAGAGAGATCGCTTCCTCCTGCCGCGGAAACGCCGCCCAACGCCTCCTTCGGCCGCGAAACCGCCGCACCTCTGCCTCGCACCCTCTGAATTTTTTCAGAGGAGGTTTGCATCATCTCTCCCTCTCTGTTAATTTTTTTTATAAATCTGTGCACTTTCTGGATGGCACCAACCATGCAATTAGAACGAGATTTTTCATAAATCTTTGCACACACAATTTACGGAAGTTATTTTGGTGAGGAGATCACACGGCGATGGTGGAACTTTTTAATTTACAATCATCCCAATGCCTACGCTCTTCCAGATCTAGTTACTCGTTTTTACGAGTGCATGGAGGAAGGTTGCCTAGCACAATACGGTTTTATTAAATTACTTTGGGGCGATAAGGAAATAATCATTGACTTCATCCATGAAGTCACCTTAATTCCTAGATTACCTGTTCACGACCAAACCTTTCAATTTGAAGACTACTTACCCTTAATGGGTAATGACTGTTCGAGAGAACCTAGGAAGGGCATACAGGCTAGAACCCTTTTCGCCAATGTATTAACCGTGTGCCATTGGGCACAAAACAACATTTTTGGCAGTTCGCATAACACAACATTTTTCACCCCATCTCTTCATATCGTGCACACCTTAATGACTAGGAACCCTAGATTTGACATGTGCACGGTTTTACTTAATTCAATTGTGTTAGTGTATATGCCCTAGAGGCCATTACTGTATCATACTAGTTTGTATATTACTTAATGGAAGCTTGGGATATTCACCTTGTATATACAATCTTGCTCAAAATAGTAGTATGCTACTTGGTTTGTTTCTACTTCAATGTGTGTACATGTGTTTATTTTAGTATATCGCCTATACACATTAGTGGAGCCCTTAGGATCTTTGCTTGATTACTAGCGTTGTGATGGCAGTCACACTAGTGGGGCTGGGTAATCTATAAGCACATCCTTATGCAGGTCCCTGGTCGCAGGACTATCGAGACAGGGCATCGATACTCCGGAGTAGACTAGCGCATGCGCTTCTCATCCCAGTGTGGGAGACGGTCTGTCCCACAGCCGTCGGTACGTCGTACTTGAGATAGTATGCGGGTGCTCGTTGGGTTACGAGTACACTGGACAGGACTCGTCGGGAACTGACTAGTTGGTATTATGCCTATCGTCAGTTATCAGTTCCCAGGTGACATGAGTACAGCTTAGTCCGCTGACTTGACACTGTCACTTCGCCTCGAGTGTGTTCCTACTGTACTTTGATTACTACCCTACCACGGCTCAAAGGAGTCGTGCAAACAGGTGGTAGTTGGGTGCAGTCCCGAAGCACTTGGAGGCAGTGACGGTTAGACAGGATTCGTCTCTCCCGGTATTGGGGGTTGACATCGCGCTGTGTCTAGGAGAGCCATTACACGAGTAGTCCCTGGCCAGGGCAAAAGAGATATACTGGTAGGCTTCCAGTGTTATCTCAGGGTGTTTTGGGCTTCACTCCGACACGACTTGTACCGCTATTGGGGGACTGACGTTTACCGCCCCCTAGGCCCGCCATGCGATGTATCAGACGAACAGACCGGACTGTACGGAGAAGGTCACATTCAGGCTCAGTAGGAGTTCAGATGGGTTTCACCTCGTCAGTCTTCTTATCGGCATCTACCTGGGGACCGTTACGCACAGCTAGTGCCGCTTGCGGTCTGTGGTTAAACCCACTGCCAGCGTAGTGTCGAGTCTTTAGAGTCCCACACAGAAAGCTATTCGCCTTTAGGCAAAAGAGTAGAGGTCGCATGGTTTTGCGACAGGTCGCATGGTTTTGCGACAGGGTTCGGTCACATCCGTGCACTTGTGCACATACAGTGTCCGGACAGTTTACACTAGCGGGCTTTGGTTTAAGCCAGATCCTAGTGTACGTATTGGGATTGGTTTTATCCAGTATGCATTCGTGTTCCTCGGAACGCAGATGCGGGTGTGTATGCACAGTTGACGGAGAGACAGAGGCAGAGGATTCTCATTAGGGTTGTTGACCGTTGACAGTTGACTATTGACTTTTTGTTCAACCCTAATGAGAATATGATTTGTGATTAACAATTATATTAATTAAGTATTATGGTGACATGGTTGTTGAGGGGTTGACTTTGTTGACTTGTTGACTTTTGTTGACTTGTTGACTTTGTTGACCGGTTGACTAGGCTTGACTAGTTGACCATCATGATAACTATAGCTATCATTTTATGGCAAAGACTTTTGCTTGCTTGCTCTTTTGTGCAAAATGAGTGCATGAAATGATATGGCTATGGTTGCTTAAACCATCACATAATACTTGATTGATATGAGGTGTTATGATTGTTTTGGATTATGAGAGCCAAATGATAAAAGTCTTCTCTCATTCTTTCATGCTCATTCTCTCTCTTGTTCTTGAGCTCTTATCTTCCTCCTCTTGCTCTCCCTCTCTTGATTCTATGGTTCACTTGTCTCATGAGTTGAGAACCAAGAACCATAGATAAAATCCCATACAAACTCTTCTCTACTCACTCTAGTTCACAAGGTTTAGCAAACCGAGTGAACTAGTTTCTTGAAAGATCGAAGAAGGAGCCAAAGGTTGAAGCTTTCAGGTGGATCTATTTTCGGCGTAAGGAGACGACGGGAAGAAACCGATCCGGACCACCATCGAGGTTTGAAGACGAAGGAGTTCAAGACAACAAAGGTATAAACCCCCTAACCGAGTAGTTAACGACTCCTAGTTAGGTTGTTAGTTAGATGTTTAACAAAGATCCGGGTTTTAAGTCCATGTTACCACCTCTAAGAAAATCGTTTTTAATCAAATTCCGCATGCCCGAAAGTACCGGGAGAGGTAGCATGGACTTACAGTGGTATCAGAGCCTAGTTAAACTCTATCTAACATGTTAGCAAAGTAGCTAGAAGATCGATCAAAGAAAAGTCGCAAAACGAACCCAAAACTGTCAAGTTTCTGCCGAAATTTTTTCTGTTCAAAAGTTGATAATTTTCATCTTAAAAATCGGCTCAGGCTTTTGTGTGAACACCCACCAAATTTGGTCCAACGATCGAGTCAAAGCGCCGCGGAAACGCGGCGGGAGCACGCTCCCGCCGCGGTTCCGCGGCCGAGTTGACTCGGCCGAGGTCCAAGTTTGGTGCAGTGTTTTTCTGGGGTTGTTTTGGGATTTTTGGAATATATATTTTCTGCCCAGATTTTCCAGAACGAAAATTTTATTTTTTGGGGTCCTGAAAATCCGTATTTTTTATCGAACTTCTAAAAGACTTTAGCTGACGGGTTTTTCTGTGATGTGATATTTGTATTGAACGTCTGCTAATCACTATATGTCGATTAGTGGGGGTTATACAAATCTGTGATCTGTAATGTTATTGGAATGTGTATATGAATTCATTGGATTGTCGCGGGTGAATAGCCGGGGGGTTGTGAGACGAGAGTTTTCTTTTCTTTCAATTCATGTAAATTTGTAAATTGATGTAATAATTATTTGTATGGCCGCACAACCGGGTCGGGGTTGTAGCCGTCATTGTATAATTTCTTTTTACTGTTTTTGCTCCTAGGATAGACCCATGGAGGGGGTGCACAAACTACCGGGTATGCCGAAGTGCCGAGTGGCCTACTCACGGAGTTGAGGGAGGTTGCTTCGCTTCGGGTACTTGGCGGGTAGTTTGCCGCACCCGTAGGGGTCTTGGGTGGGGTTTTGGCTATTCACCGCGACCGTGTAATTTGCTTTTCGTTACAGGCTCGTACGAATTGCGGATTCCTAGTATATCCAATGTGTTCATCTGTGATCTGAAATGGCTATCATTGCAATATATCTATATATGATATTATTTAGGCGTTGCTTATGTTTTACAGCCGTGCTAGCGCAGCCCCTGCTCTGTCGTTAGTTAAGTAACCTAACGGGTAATGACGGGGCCCCGTGGCGAATGCGAATGGCATAAGCGTACGTCATATTTTGGTTGTTTTCTGCAATGGTAGGATTAAATGATGAGACGCATTAAAAGAACTAATGCAAGAATATCACGCATTAAAAGAACTAATGCAAGATAATAAACCAAGCTAAAGTCGTTGGAACACTTTCGAAAAACCAATCGGTTCTTTTCAAAACCAACTTTTAAATGCGGAGCTTGAGCCACTCCTTTTTAAAAGCTATCTCGTTCCATCGATTATATCAAGTTCACTACGTTCACGGTTTCGCCAAAAACCATTCGTAGCCCTCCGTCGTTTCGTATGAATATTCAATAGTATTCAAGCTATGTTTGTTGACCTTCGTCAAGGCATAGTGATTGGTAGCTGTTGGGTATTCATATGTAACATAGATAGATGCGTTGGTTTGGGACATTCGCATTACCTTGTTGACCTTCGTCAAGGGTATATACGGGTGGATTCAAATTAACCTGGATAATGACGGGCAGAACTTGACATGTGACTTATGATTTGTTGACCTTCGTCAATGTCATAAGAGCATGGGGCAAAAATCCACATCGGGAGTTTCATAAGTACTGAAACTTGCTAGACTTGCATACCATTTAGAGTGTGATGATTCTGGTAGGATTCCTTCAGTTTCGTCACGCGATGATATTTGGATCCCGATCCTACTGTGAGTATATGCTACTCCTCAGGAAATTTCTCACTAAACGATCAATGCTATAAACCTAGTAGGTGCCTAGAAAGGTGTTAGCGGGGCTACGCCCCCAGGGAAAAGAGGTTCTTGAATTAAGGAACTTCGCGAAAGCGTTGGAAAACCTCCCTCGAAGTACCGACACTGGCCTGGTTGAACGGTTAAGCAAGAATTGTGCGGTGGGATTGATCCCGACTAATTCTTCCTTTATGGTTTGAGGAGGGATTCGAGAAACAGTGGGAGCCATCCTGTTTAGACAAACTAAAAACCACTCTAAACTTGCAAGAGCATCATGCTGAGTGTTTCTTCTCTCTCTCCTAATTGCAGCGACCAATCGACATGACTGGACTTAAGTTACTTCTAGATAAAAACATACTGACAGGGCTAAACTACAAAGATTGGCTCAGGAATGTCAAGATGGCAATCACTTACGACAAGCTGGGGTATCTTCTTACCACCAAAGCTCCCCCTGTCCCTGGTCCCACTTCCAGCGTCGCGGATAAGGAAATCCGTAAGACTTGGGAGATTGATAGCGCGAAGGCCAAATGCCTCGTACTTGCCTCTATGGACAATGAACATCAAAGGAGGCACGAGAATATGGACTTGGAATCCATATTTCTTCATACAAAAGAACTGTATGGAGAGCAATCTCGTATCGCAAGATACGAAGCGTCGACAAAGTTATTTTCGGCAAGGATGGCCGTTGGATCATCAGTAGCAGAGCACGTGCTTAAGATGATCAGCTACATTGAGGAGCTCGCGGACCTAGGGACCACATTGGAGAGTGAGCTCTATACGGATTTAGTTCTCCAGTCCCTTCCTTCCACTTACGCCCAGTTTATACTGAACTTCAACTTACAAGAAAAAGAAGTTGAACTTTCAGAGCTCCTCAACATACTGAGGAGCGCAGAGGGCACCCTACAGAAAGGTAGGGAAACATCCACTTTGTTTGTAGGAGGATCATCTTCTTCTAGGTCCAAGGCGAAAGCCAAGGGAAAGAAGAAGAAAGCCCCCGCCAAACCAAGAGGCGGTGTTAGTAAAGTGGATACGAAGGGAAAAGCAAAAGCAACAAAGAAAGCGGGGAAGCTTGTGGATAAGGAAGAATGCTTCTATTGTCATAAGAAAGGACACTGGAAGAATGATTGCAGGGCCTGGAAGGCCAGAACACAGGAATTGAAGCAGGTTGCAGCTTCAGCTTCAGGTGTGTATGTTATTGAAAACTGTCTTTCAATAAACTCTACTTCCTGGGTATTGGATACCGGATCAGGATCTCATATCTGTAATTCTTTGCAGGCGTTGAGAAACCGTAGTGTTTTGAAAGCAGGTGACATGACCCTCAGAGTTGCGAACGGAACTAGCATGGATGCTAAAGCCGTGGGGGACTATCACCTGGGAATGTCAGATGGACATGTTTTGGTTTTGCGTAATTGCTTTTTTGTACCCAACGCAACTTGTAATATCATTTCTGTATCTTTAGTTTCTAAAGAAGGTTATGAATTTGCGTTTGTAAGCAATGTTGTAAACATTCACCTTAATCAAGTTCTGATTGGGTCAGGTACATTGAGCAATGGTATATACGTATTAAACCAACCACAGATTTTCAATGTCCAGAATACACACAAAAGAAAGTCTCCGGAAATAAATCAGACTTTCTTGTGGCATTGTAGACTGGGTCACATCAATGAGAGAAGGTTGACGAAGTTACATACAGAAGGATATTTGAATCCGTTCGAATATCAATCGTATGCCACTTGTCAATCCTGTCTCAAAGGAAAGATGACAAAGACTCCGTTTACTGGACACGGAGTAAGGGCGAGCGAGCTCTTGGGACTCGTACACAGCGACGTGTGCGGTCCAATGTCTACACATGCGCGAAGCGGTTATTCTTACTTCATCACTTTTACGGATGACTTTTCAAGGTACGGTTATGTCTTCTTAATGAAACATAAGTCCGAAGCCTTTGGAAAATTCCAGGATTATAAGAATGAAGTAGAAAAACAAACCGGCAAAAGTATCAAGATCCTAAGATCGGATCGAGGTGGTGAATACTTGAGTGCCGAATTCCTGGACTATTTAAAAGAGAACGGAATTCTCTCTCAGCTTACTCCTCCATACACTCCGCAACATAACGGTGTATCGGAGAGACGGAACCGAACCCTATTGGATATGGTACGGTCCATGATGAGTAACGCTGAGTTACCGCGATCATTCTGGGGATATGCACTAGAAGCAGCTGCATATCTCTTGAACAAGGCTCCCACCAAGACTGTGCCTACCACCCCATATCAGATGTGGACTGGGAAGAAACCCTGTCTTAAGTATCTTAATGTATGGGGATGTCCAGCTTTTGTAAAAAAGCAGCATGCGGACAAGCTCGAGGCACGTTCAGTACAGTGTAAGTTTGTGGGGTACCCAAAGAACTCCAGGGGGTATCTTTTCTATTCCGCTGAGGAACAAAAAGTTTTTGTTTCTCAGCATGCCCGCTTCTTGGAAACTGAGTTTTTGGAAACCCAGATAAGTGGGAGCACAATAGAACTGGAAGAAATTCCAGAACCACAGACTATTACTGAAAGCTTAGTGGAACCAGAGGGTTCAAAAGAACAGGACATTCCTACGCCGCTCCGCAGGAGTAGTAGGCAGTCTCATCCGCCCGAGAGATACTACGGTTTTCTCATAGACGGGGATAGAGAGGATTGCATCATAGATTATGATGAGCCTACTAGCTTCCAGCAGGCCGTTCAGAGTGTTGACTCAGTAAAATGGCTGGATGCAATGCGGACCGAAATGGAGTCCATGTACACCAACAAGGTATGGACGTTGGACATTGCTCCAGACGGGGTAAAACTCGTAGGATGCAAGTGGATCTTCAAAAGGAAGATTGGTGTAGATGAATAGGTTGAGACCTATAAAGCTAGACTTGTTGCGAAGGGTTTTCGTCAAAGACCTGGTTTGGACTATGACGAAACCTTTTCTCCAGTGGCTATGCTGAAATCCATTCGGATCCTTCTTACCATTGCTGCCTTCCACGATTATGAGATCTGGCAAATGGACGTAAAGACCTCTTTTCTAAATGGAAATTTAGAGGAGTGTGTCTATATGGACCAACCAGAGGGTTTCATTCAGAGTGGGAGCAGCGGAAAGGTGTGCAAGTTGCTTAAGTCCATCTATGGACTAAAGCAGGCATCGCGGAGTTGGAACATCTGTTTTGATGAGATGGTCAAGGAATTTGGCTTTATCAAAAATCCAGATGAACCATGCATCTATAGTAGATTTATAGCGAGAACTGTAGTATTCCTCGTTTTGTACGTAGATGACATTCTCTTAATAGGAAATGACATTCCTATGCTACAATCTGTCAAGGGGTTCTTGTCACACAGGTTCTCCATGAAAGACCTGGGTGATGCCTCATACATCCTGGGGATCCGGATCCATCGTGATAGATCCAAGAGGATATTAGGACTTTCACAGTCCAGGTACATCGACACCATACTGAAGAGATTCAGTATGGAAGATTCCAAGCGCGGTAACCTACCGGCTTGTCACGGGATCACCCTCTCTAAAGAGATGTCTCCCAAGACTGATTTAGAGAGGGATCGCATGTCTATTATACCCTACGCTTCTGCGGTAGGCTCTATAATGTATGCGATGTTGTGTACCAGACCGGATGTAGCTTATGCACTGAGTGTGGTAAGCCGGTATCAGTCAAACCCTGGGGAGAAACACTGGATAGCAGTAAAGAACATTCTCAAGTACCTGAGAAGGACTAAGGAGATGTTCTTGGTGTATGGCGGAAAAGACATCCAGATCGAGGCCTTTGCTAACTCCAGCTTCCAGAGTGACAAGGATGATTCCAAGTCCATATTGGGTTTTGTCTTTACCCTCAATGGAGGGGCGGTGTGTTGGAAGAGTTCCAAACAGGAAACCGTTGCAGACTCGACGATGGAAGCGGAATACATCGCTGCATCTGATGCCGCAAAAGAAGCTGTCTGGATGAGGAAGTTCTTGAAAGAGCTTCAGGTGGTTCCGTCCATTGTTGATCCAATACCTCTGTATTGCGACAACAACGGGGCTATAGCTTTAGCGAAGGAACCCAGGTCCCATCAGAGATCCAGACACATCTTGAGGCAGTATCACCTGATCAGGGAGATCGTGGATCGCCAGGAGATCGAGGTTCGGAGAGTCGCTTCAGAAGATAACACAGCAGATCCATTCACCAAGGCCTTGCCCCAGACTCAGTTCGAGCGGCTGATCGAGATGATAGGTCTTCGATACGCCAGTACATGGCCTTAGTGCAAGTGGGAGATTGTTAGTGTATATGCCCTAGAGGCCATTACTGTATCATACTAGTTTGTATATTACTTAATGGAAGCTTGGGATATTCACCTTGTATATACAATCTTGCTCAAAATAGTAGTATGCTACTTGGTTTGTTTCTACTTCAATGTGTGTACATGTGTTTATTTTAGTATATCGCCTATACACATTAGTGGAGCCCTTAGGATCTTTGCTTGATTACCAGCGTTGTGATGGCAGTCACACTAGTGGGGCTGGATAATCTATAAGCACATCCTTATGCAGGTCCCTGGTCGCAGGACTATCGAGACAGGGCATCGATACTCCGGAGTAGACTAGCGCATGCGCTTCTCATCCCAGTGTGGGAGACGGTCTGTCCCACAGCCGTCGGTATGTCGTACTTGAGATAGTATGCGGGTGCTCGTTGGGTTACGAATACACTGGACAGGACTCGTCGGGAACTGACTAGTTGGTATTATGCCTATCGTCAGTTATCAGTTCCCAGGTGACATGAGTACAGCTTAGTCCGCTGACTTGATACTGTCACTTCGCCTCGAGTGTGTTCCCACTGTACTTTGATTACTACCCTACCACGGCTCAAAGGAGTCGTGCAAACAGGTGGTAGTTGGGTGCAGTCCCGAAGCACTTGGAGGAAGTGACGGTTAGACAGGACTCGTCTCTCCCGGTATTGGGGGTTGACATCGCGCTGTGTCTAGGAGAGCCATTACACGAGTAGTCCCTGGCCAGGGCAAACGAGATATACTGGTAGGCTTCCAGTGTTATCTCAGGGTGTTTTGGGCTTCACTCCGACACGACTTGTACCGCTATTGGGGGACTGACGTTTACCGCCCCCTAGGCCCGCCATGCGATGTATCAGACGAACAGACCGGACTGTATGGAGAATGTCACATTCAGGCTCAGTAGGAGTTCAGATGGGTTTCACCTCGTCAGTCTTCTTGTCGGCATCTACCTGGGGACCGTTACGCACAGCTAGTGCCGCTTGCGGTCTGTGGTTAAACCCACTGCCAGCGTAGTGTCGAGTCTTTAGAGTCCCACACAGAAAGCTATTCGCCTTTAGGCAAAAGAGTAGAGGTCGCATGGTTTTGCGACAGGTCGCATGGTTTTGCGACAGGGTTCGGTCACATCCGTGCACTTGTGCACGTACAGTGTCCGGACAGTTTACACTAGCGGGCTTTGGTTGAAGCCAGATCCTAGTGTACGTATTGGGATTGGTTTTATCCAGTATGCATTCGTGTTCCTCGGAACGCAGATGCGGGTGTGTATGCACAGTTGACGGAGAGACAGAGGCAGAGGATTCTCATTAGGGTTGTTGACCGTTGACAGTTGACTATTGACTTTTTGTTCAACCCTAATGAGAATATGATTTGTGATTAACAATTATATTAATTAAGTATTATGGTGACATGGTTGTTGAGGGGATGACTTTGTTGACTTGTTGACTTTTGTTGACTTGTTGACTTTGTTGACCGGTTGACTAGGCTTGACTAGTTGACCATCACGATAACTATAGCTATCATTTCATGGCAAAGACTTTTGCTTGCTTGCTCTTTTGTGCAAAATGAGTGCATGAAATGATATGGCTATGGTTGCTTAAACCATCACATAATACTTGATTGATATGAGGTGTTATGATTGTTTTGGATTATGAGAGCCAAATGATAAAAGTCTTCTCTCATTCTTTCATGCTCATTCTCTCTCTTGTTCTTGAGCTCTTATCTTCCTCCTCTTGCTCTCCCTCTCTTGATTCTATGGTTCACTTGTCTCATGAGTTGAGAACCAAGAACCATAGATAAAATCCCATACAAACTCTTCTCTACTCACTCTAGTTCACAAGGTTTAGCAAACCGAGTGAACTAGTTTCTTCAAAGATCGAAGAAGGAGCCAAAGGTTGAAGCTTTCAGGTGGATCTATCTTCGGCGTAAGGAGACGACGGGAAGAAGCCGATCCGGACCACCATCGAGGTTTGAAGACGAAGGAGTTCAAGACAAGAAAGGTATAAACCCCCTAACCGAGTAGTTAACGACTCCTAGTTAGGTTGTTAGTTAGATGTTTAACAAAGATCCGGGTTTTAAGTCCATGTTACCACCTCTAAGAAAATCGTTTTTCATCAAATTCCGCATGCCCGAAAGTACCGGGAGAGGTAGCATGGACTTACAAATTGGTGCTGGTAAAAGGGCCGCAAATTACCCATGCCCTATGTTAGTGACACAACTGTGTCGCTATTTCCTCCCTGTGGAGGAATTTAAGTTTTACATGCATGGAGGTATACCCATTAGGCTTCTTATTGAGGGCGTATCCACGTCCTATACCCGCCTAACTAATGTATGGTCGTGAAGAGAACCGGTCGAACATGTACCCGCCAGAACACCCAGCTCCAGCTCGACCGCGAGCGAGGAAGAGCTTACTCCCATAGAACATGCACGTCTTCTTAGAAGAGCCATTAGGGGGATTGATAATTTGGTGGGGTTGGTGACCAACTTAGATCACCGGGTGACAGAGATTGAACACGGCGTATCTGCGCTGCTGGCGCGAGAGGAACGTTCCCGTTCATGTTCAAGGGGACGGCGAGGTCCTGAGCAGTGAGGGCACTGCTTTTGGTAAGTTTGGGGGAGGAGGTGGTTTGTAAATAGTTATCATTGCATTGCATATTTTAATTTTTGTATATATTTTTTCTTTTTTTTCTTTGCATGTTTAATTCTGCATTGCATCTTTATAAAAAAAAATTATAAAAAAAAATTTAAAAAAAATTTAAAAATAAAATCAAATAAAAAATTGAAAATTTTTATAAAAAAATTATAAAAATTGAAAAATTCAATTTTGGCCATATTTGACTTAAGTTTGACAAGACGGTTAACTAGCTAGGAAAAACTAGATCCTAAACTTAGTAAATTAAAAACCCTAAAAATAACCTTTCTTAAAGTTTAACGGTAGAAAATATATGTTCTTTTAGTTTATTTAGAAATAGGCAAATTTTGAGTTCAGTTCTTGGGTTAAGTCAAAATAAGGGAAGAGTACTGAAATTTTTTATTGAAGTGTAAGTCTGAAAAATAATTCCGAACTTTTAGCCTAAATTCTGAAAATATATACCCTACAACTCGCACATACACGCACCTTGAAACTTGGGATAGTAAAGGATACCTTGAATTGCTCTTGTCTAAAATCCTTAGTATGAGAAAAAATTAAATAAAAGTATAAGTGTGAATAAAGAGATATAAAAAAAAATGTAACACTGGTTTTGTAATTACTTAAGGCCGCGTAAAATAAAAATATATAGCGAGAGTGCTTTATCACCTAGTGCCTTAGACCAACTGGTTTGGGAGTCACTGCTAAAGCCTTAGGTATTACAAGACGAGGAATTACGCCTTAATGGGCAAACACATTTTATAATCGGTCGTTAGTACCTCAAGAAGTATTAATGATCGCATGAAGAATGTGTGTGCAATTTCATCTAAAATTCACCAACTAAAAGTACTTTGGATAATAGACAAGAGTATGATAGCTTGAATTGAATTTCCAAGTGTAGGGGTGATACATACACACACGTAGGGGTACATGATTGGGGTTTGGATGAGAGATAGGAATGAAAAATAGGACTTATATCTTTAGTAGAGATGATAAAAATTCCTAAGTTGAGATGGAACCTTAGAAGGAAAATTCAAAAGATGCTAAAAACTAAATAAATTTACAGAACATATACGATCTTAAGTTAAATGATAAGTGAGTGTGAAAAATACGGGTTGATGATTTCTAAGTTAAAGATAATAAAATTTCTTGCTAGAACACCGAATTGAAGAAAAGTCAACATGCCAAATTGATCGGATTTTGTGCGTAGTTTCCGCTGAAAACCCTCATGAGACAACACTCCTCCTATTAGGGATATCTAGAGGTTTAACGGTGTAAGTCCACGTTACCCGTCTCCGGTTCTTTGGGGTTGCGGAAATAGTGAAAAACGATTTTTCTTTGGGGGTAACATGGACTCAAAATACGGATCTTTGTTAAACAACTATCTAACAACCTAAGTAGGAGTTTTACCTACTCGGTTAGGGGGTTATACCTTAACTTGAACTCCTTCTCTTCGATTCCTTGTGGTGGTCGGATGGTTCTCTCCTCGTCATCTCCTTGTGCCGAAGATGGATCCACCTGAAAGCTTCTACCTTTGGCTCCAACCTCAATCTAGAGGAAACTAAAACACTTGGTTTGCTAGACCTTCTATACTAGGATGAGTAGAGAAGTGTTTTGGGTTTTATCTCTAAGGAAATGGTTCTCAACTCATGAGAGGGAGTTTCCTTGAGCTAGAGAGAGAGCAAGAGGAAGAGGGAGAGCTTGAGGATGAGAGAGAATGAGAATGATAGAATGAAGAAGCCTTTTTCCACCCATGCTCTCATAATACAAAAATAATCATAACAAATAATAATAATTGAGTATTATGTGATGGTTGTTATCATATCAAATGGAAATATCATTTCATGCATTAAATGCAATTTGTGAACAAACAAGCAAGCAAAGGTCAATACCAAGAAATGATAGCCATTGTCATGATAATGGTCAACAAGTCCAACCTAGTCAACCGGTCAACTAAGTCAACAAAGTCAACCTTTCAACCCAACCATGGCACAATAATACTTAATTAATATTATCATTAATCATATTTCTTATTCTCATTAGGGTTTAGCAAAAGTCAACAGTCAACAACCCTAATGAGAATCCTCTGCCTCTGTCTCTGTCAACCGTGCATACACACCTGCATCCGCGTTCCGAGGAACACGAATACAAACGAGATAAAACCAATCCCAAAATGTACACTAGGATCTGGCTTAAACCAAAGCCCGCTAGTGATAACTGCCCGGACACTAAACGTGCACAAGTGCACGGATGTGACCGAACCCTATCGCAAAACCATGCGACCTCTACTCTTTTTGCCTAAACGCGAATAGCTCTCTGTGTGGGACTCTAAAGACTCGACACTACGCTGGCAGTGGGTTTAACCACAGACCGCAAGCGGCACTAGCTGTGCGTAACGGCCCCCAGGTAGATGCCGATAAGAAGACTGACGAGGTGAAACCCATCTGAACTCCTACTGAGCCTGAATGTGACAATCTCCGTACAGTCCGGTCTGTTCGTCTGAGAATATCGCATGGCGGGCCTAGGGGGCGGTAAACGTCAGTCCCCTAATAGCGGTACAAGTCGTGTCGGAGTGTAGCCCAGAACACCCTGAGATAACACTGGAAACCTACCAGTATATCTCGCTTGCCCTGGCCAGGGACGACTATGTGTAATGGCTCTCCATGACACAACGCGATATCAACTCCCAATACCGGGAGAGACGAATCCTGTCTAATCGTCACTGCCTCCAAGTGCTTCGGGACTGCACCCAACTACTACCTGTTTGCACGACTCCTTTGAGCCGTGGTAGGGTAGTAATCAAAGTACAGTGTGAACGCACTCGAGGCGAAGTGACAGTGTCAAGTCAGCGGACTAAGCTGTACTCATGTCACCTGGGAACTGATAACTGACGATAGGTATAGTACCAACCAATCAGTTCCCGACGAGTCCTTTCCAGTGTACTCGTAACCTAACGAGCACCCACATACTATCTCAAGTACAATGTACTGACGGCTGTGGGACAGACCGTCTCCCCAGCTGGGATGAGAAGCGCTTACGCTAGTTTACTCCGGAGTATCGATGCCCTGTCTCGATAGTCCTATGACTAGGGACCTGTATAAGGATGTGCTTGTGGATTACCCAGCCCCCACGAGTGTGACTGCTATCACAACGCTGGTAATCAAGCAAAGATCCTAAGGGCTCCACTAATGTGTATAGGTGATATACTAAAAGAAACACATGTACACATTAAAGTAGAAACAAACCAAGTAGTATACTACCATTTTGAGCAAGATTGTCTATACAACTGTAAATATCCCAAGCTTCCATTAAGTAATATACAAACTAGTATGATACAGTAATGGCCTTTAGGACATATACACTAACAATCTCCCACTTGCACTAAGGCCATGTACTGGCGTATTGAAGACCTATCATCTCGATCAGCCGCTCGAACTAAGTCTGGGGTAAGGCCTTCGTGAGTGGATCAGCAGTGTTATCTTCTGTAGCAACTCTCCGAACCTCGATCTCCTGGCGACCCACGATCTCCCTGATCTGGTGATACCGCCTCAAGATGTGTCTGGACTTCTGATGGGACCTGGGTTCCTTTGCTAAAGCTATAGCCCCGTTATTGTCGCAATACAGAGGTATTGGATCAATAATGGACGGAACCACCTGAATTTCCGTTAAGAACTTCCTCATCCAGACGGCTTCTTTTGCAGCATCAGCAGCAGCGATATATTCCGCTTCTTTCGTCGAGTCAGCAACGGTTTCCTGTTTGGAACTCTTCCAACACACCGCCCCTCCATTGAGGGTAAAGACATAACCTGACATGGATTTGGAATCATCCATGTCACTCTAGAAGCTGGAGTCAGCAAAGGCCTCGATCTGGAGGTCTTTTCCGCCATACACCAAGACCATCTCCTTAGTCCTTCTTAGGTACCTGAGAATGTTCTTTACCGCTATCTAGTGTTTCTCCCCAGGGTTTGACTGATACCGGCTTACCACACTCAGTGCATAAGCTACATCTGGTCTGGTACATAACATCGCATACATTATAGAGCCTACCGCAGAAGCGTAGGGTATAATAGATATGCGATCCCTTTCCAAATCAGTCTTGGAAGACATCTCTTTGGAGAGGGTGATCCCGTGACAAGCCGGTAGGTTACCGCGCTTGGAATCTTCCATACTGAATCTTTTTAGTATGGTGTCGATGTACCTGGACTGCGAGAGTCCTAATATCCTCTTGAATCTATCACGATGGATCCGGATCCCCAGAATGTAAGTGGCATCACCCAGGTCTTTCATGGAGAACCTGTGTGACAAGAACCCTTTGACAGATTATAGCATAGGAATGTCATTTCCTATTAAAAGAATGTCATCCACGTATAAAACGAGGAATACGACAGTTCTTGCTACAAATCTACTATAGATGCATGGTTCATCTGGATTTTTGATAAAGCCAAAATCTTTGACTGTCTCATCAAAACAGATGTTCCAACTCCGCGATGCCTGCTTTAGTCCATAGATGGACTTAAGCAACTTGCACACCTTTCCGCTGCTCCCACTCTGAATGAAACCCTCTGGTTGGTCCATATAGACACACTCCTCTAAATTTCCATTTAGAAAAGCGGTTTTTACGTCCATCTGCCAAATCTCATAATCGTGGAAGGCAGCAATGGCAAGAAGGATCCGAATGGATTTCAGAATAGCCACTGGAGAAAAGGTTTCGTCATAGTCCAAACCAGGTTTTTGACGAAAACCCTTTGCAACAAATCTAGCCTTATAGGTCTCAACCTGTCCATCTACACCAATCTTCTTCTTGAAGATCCGCTTGCATCCTACGGGTTTTACCCTATCTGGAGCAATGTCCAAAGTCCATACTTTGTTGGTGTACATGGACTCCATTTCGTTTCCGCATTGCATCCAACCATTTTACTGAGTCAACGCTCTGAATGGCCTGCTGGAAGCTAGTAGGCTCATCACTATCAATGATGCAATCCTCTCTATCCCCGTCTATAAAAAAACCGTAGTATCTCTCGGGCGGATGAGACTGCCTACTACTCCTGTGGAGCGGCGTAGGAATGTCATATTCTTTCGAACCCTCTGGTTCTTCTAAGATTTTAGTAATAGCTCGTGGTTATGGAATTTCTTCCAATTCTATTGCGCTCCCACTTATCTGATTTTCCAAAAACTCAGTTTCCAAGAAGCAGGCATGACGAGAAACAAAAACCTTTTGTTCCTCTTCGCAATAGAAGAAATATCCCTTGGAGTTCTTTGGATATCCCATAAACTTGCACTGTACTGAGCGTGCCTCGAGTTTGTCCGCATGCTGCTTTTTGACAAAAGCTGGACATCCCCATATCTTAATGTGCTTAAGATAGGGTTTCTTCCCACACCACATCTGATATGGTGTGGTAGGCACAGTCTTAGTAGGAACTCGGTTCAAAAGATATGCAGCTGATTCTAGTGCATATCCCCAGAAAGATTGCGATAACTCAGCGTTACTCATCATGGAACGTACCATATCCAATAGGGTCCAGTTCCGTCTCTCCGATACACCGTTATGTTGCGGAGTGTATGGAGGAGTAAGCTGAGAGAGAATCCTATTCTCTTTTAGGTAATCCAGGAACTCGGCACTCAAGTATGCACCACCTCGATCAGATCTCAGTGTCTTGATACTTTTGCTGGTTTGTTTTTCTACTTCATTCTTATATTCCTGGAATTTTCCAAAGGCTTCGGATTTATGTTTCATTAAGAAGACATATCCGTACCTCGAAAAGTCATCCGTAAAAGTAATGAAGTAAGAATAACCGCTTCGCGCATGTGTAGACATTGGACCGTACACGTCGCTGTGTACGAGTCCCAAGAGCTCGCTCGCTTTTACTCCGTGTCCAGTGAACGGAGTCTTTGTCATCTTTCCTTTGAGACAGGATTGACAAGTTGCATATGATTGATATTCGAACGGATCCAAATATCCTTCTGTATGTAACTTCGTCAACCTTCTCTCATTGATGTGACCCAGTCTACAATGCCATAAGAAAGCCTGATTTATTTTCGGAGACTTTCTTTTGTGTGTATTCTGGACATTGAAAATCTGTGGTTGGCTTAATATGTATATACCATTGCTTAATGTACCTGACCCAATCAAAACTTGATTAAGGTGAATGTTTACAACATTGCTTACAAATGCAAATTCATAACCTTCTTTAGATAATTAAGATACAGATATGATATTACAAGTTGCATTGGGTACAAAATAACAATCACGCAAAATCAAAACATGTCCATCTGACATTCCCAAGTGATAGTCCCCCCACGGACTCAGCATCCATGCCAGCTCCGTTTGCAACTTTGAGGGTCATATCACCTGCCTTCAAAACCCTACGCTTTCTCAGTGCCTGCATGGAATTACAGATATGAGATCCTGATCCGGTATCCAATATCCAGGAAGTAGAGTTTATTGATAAACAGTTTTCAATAACATACACACCTGAAGCCGAAGCCGCAACTTGCTTCGGATCCTGGTTTCTGGCCTTCCAAGCCCTGCAATCTTTCTTTCAGTGTCCACTCTTATGACAATAAAAGCATTCCTCTTTCCCCACAAGCTTCCCCGCTACCTTTATTGCTTTTGCCTTTCCCTTTGCTTCCACTTTACTAACACCGCCCCTTGGTTTGGCGGGGGCTTTCTTCTTCTTTTCCTTGGCTTTCGCCTTGGACTTAGAAGAGGAAGATCCTCCTACAAACAAAGTGGATGTTTCCTTACCTTTCTGTAGGGTGCCCTCTGCACTCCTCAGCATGTTGAGGAGCTCCGGAAGTTCAACTTCTTTTCCTTGCAAGTTGAAGTTCAGGATAAACTGGGCGTAAGTGAAAGGAAGGGACTGGAGAATCAAGTCCGTATAGAGCTCGTTCTCCAACGTGGTCCCAAGGTCCGCGAGCTCTTCAATGAAGCCAATCATCTTAAGCACGTGTTCCGCTACCGATGATCCGATGGCCAATCTTGCCGAAAACAGCTTTTTCGACACTTCGTATCTGGCGATACGGGATTGCTCTCCATACAGTTCTTTTGTATGGAGAAATATGGATTTGAGGTCCATATTCTCGTGCCTCCTCTGATGTTCATTGTCCATAGAGGCAAGCACGAGGCACTTGGCCTTCGCGCAATCGATCTCCCAAGTCTTACGGATTTCCTTATCCGCGACGCTGGAGGTAGGACCTGGGACATGGGGAGCTTTGGTGGTAAGAAGATACCCCAGCTTGTCATAAGTGATTTCCATTTTGACATTCCTGAGCCAATCTTTGTAGTTTGGCCATATCAGTATGTTTTTATCTAGAAGTAACTTAAGTCCGGTCATGACGACTGGTCGCTGCAATTAGGAGAGAGAGAAGAAACACTCAGCATGATGCTCTTGCAAGTTTAGAGTGGTTTTTAGTTTGTCTAAACAGGATGGCTCCCACTGTCTCTCGAATTCCTCCTCAAACCAAAAAGGAAGTATTAGTCGGGATCAATCTCACCGTACAATACTTGCTTAACCGTTCAGCCAGGCCAATGTTGGTACTTCGAGGGAGGTTTTCCAACGCTTTCGCGAAGTTCCTTAATTAAATAACCTCTTTTCCCTGGGGGCGTAGCCCCGCTAACACCTTTCTAGACACCTACTTGGTTTATAGCATTGATCGTTAAGTGAGAAATTTCCCGAGGAGTAGCATATACTCACAGTAGGATCGGGATCCAAATATCACCGCATGACAAAACTAAAGGAATCCTACCAGAATCATCACACTCCAAATGGTATGCTGCGCTAGCAAGTTTCAGGTTCTTTTGAAACTCCCGATGTGGATTTTTGCCCCATGCTCTTATGACCTTGACTTTGGCCAACAAATCATAAGTCACATGTCAAGTTCTACCCGTCATTCTCCAGGTTAATTTGAACCCACCCGTACCTACCCTTGACTTTGGCCAACAAGGCAGTATGACTGTCCCAAACCAACGCGTCTATCTATGCTGCACATGAATACCCAATAGCTACCAATCACTATGCCTTGACTTTGGCCAACAAACATAGTTTGAATACTATTGACTATCTATGTGAAATGACGGAGGGCTACGAATGGTTTTGGCAAAACCGTGAACGTAGTGAACTTGATATAATCGATGGAATGAGATAGCTTTTAAAAGCAGTGGCTTAAGCTCCGCGTTTAAAAGTTGGTTTTTGAAAAGAAACCAAGTGGTTTTGAAAGTGTTCCAACGACTTTACTTGGTTAATTTTCTTGCATTAATTTTAATGCGTCCCATCATTTAATCCTACCATTGCAGAAAATAACGAAAATATGACGTACGCTTATGCCATCCGCATTCGCCACGGGGCCCCGTCATTACCCGTTAGGTTACTTAACTAACGACAGAGCGGGGGCTGGACTAGCGCGGATGCAAAACATAAGCAACGCCTAAATAGATATCATATATAGATATATACATTCGTCAGATGCAATGATAGCCATTCCAGATCACAGATGAACACATTGGATATACTAGGAATCCGCATTCCGTACGAGCCTGTAACGAAAGGCAGATTACACGATCGCGGTGAATAGCCAATACCCCACCCTAGACCCCTACGGGTGTGGCAAACTGCCCGCCAAATACCCGAAGTGAAGCAACCTCCCTCAACAACGTGAGTAGGCCACTCGGCACTTCGAGGTACCCGATAGTTTGTGCACCCCTCCATGGGTCTATCTTAGGAGCAAAAACAGTAAAAGAAATTATACAATGACGGCTACAACCTCATCCCGGTTGTGCGGCCATATAAATAATATTACATCAATTACAAATTACATGAATTGAAAGATAAAGAAAAACTCTCATCTCACAACCCCCCGGCTATTCATCCACGACAATCCAATGAATTCATATACACATACCATCAACATTACAGATAACATATATGTATAACCCCCACTAATCGACGTATAGCGATAGACAGACGTTCAATACATATATCACATCACAGATATAAACCCGTTAGCTAAAGTCTTTAGAAGTTCGATCAAAATACGGATTTTTAAACCCCAAAAACAAATTTTGCTTTCTGGAAAATCTGGGCAGAAAAATCATATTCCAAAAATCCCAAAATACCCCTATAAGAACACTGCAGGAAAATGGACCCACAACCGAGTTAACTCGGCCGCGGATCCGCGGCAGGAGCAAGCTCTGCCGCGGTTCCGCAGCGCGTTGACCGAGTTATTGGACCAATTTTCTCCAGTGTTCTTTAAAAAACCTGAGCCGATTTTTAGTGTAAGATTAATTATTTTTTGAACAGGAAAAAAAATCGGCAGAAAGCTTACATTTCGGGCGTGTTTTGTGATTTTTTCTCCGATCGAACTTCTAGTTACTTTGCTAACATATTATATAGTGTTTAACTAGGCTCTGATACCACTGTAAGTCTACGTTACCCGTCCCCGGTTCTTTAGGGTTGCGGAAATGGTGAAAAACGATTTTTCTTTGGGGGTAACATGGACTCAAAATACAGATCTTTGTTAAACAACTATCTAACAACCTAACTAGGAGTTTTACCTACTCGGTTAGGGGGTTATACCTTAACTTGAACTCCTTCTCTTCGACTCCTTGTGGTGGTCGGATGGTTCTCTCCTCGTCGTCTCCTTATGTCGAAGATGGATCCACCTGAAAGCTTCTACCTTTGGCTCCAACCTCAATCTAGAGAAAACTAGAACACTTGGTTTGCTAGACCTTATATACTAGGATGAGTAGAGAAGTGTTTTGGGTTTTATCTCTAAGGAAATGGTTCTCAACTCATGAGAGGGAGTTTCCTTGAGCTAGAGAGAGAGCAAGAGGAAGAGGGAGAGCTTGAGGATGAGAGAGAATGAGAATGATAGAATGAATAAGCCTTTTTCCACCCATGCTCTCATAATAAAAAAATAATCATAAGAAATAATAATAATTGAGTATTATGTGATGGTTGTTATCATATCAAATGGCAATATTATTTCATGCATTAAATGCAATTTGTGAACAAACAAGCAAGCAAAGGTCAATGCCAAGAAATGATAGCCATTGTCATGATAATGGTCAACAAGTCCAACCTAGTCAACCGGTCAACTAAGTCAACAAAGTCAACCTTTCAACCCAACCATGGCACAATAATACTTAATTAATATTATCATTAATCATATTTCTTATTCTCATTAGGGTTTAGCAAAAGTCAACAGTCAACAACCCTAATGAGAATCCTCTGCCTCTGTCAACCGTGCATACACACCCGCATCCGTGTTCCGAGGAACACGAATACAAACGAGATAAAACCAATCCCAAAACGTACACTAGGATCTGGCTTAAACCAAAGCCCGCTAGTGATAACTGCCCGGACACTAAACGTGCACAAGTGCACGGATGTGACCGAACCCTGTCGCAAAACTATGCGACTTTTACTCTTTTTGCTTAAAGGCGAATAGCTCTCTGTGTGGGACTCTAAAGACTCGACACTACGCTGGCAGTGGTTTTAACCACAGACCGCAAGCGGCACTAGCTGTGCGTAACGGCCCCCAGGTAGATGCCGATAAGAAGACTGACGAGGTGAAACCCATCTGAACTCCTACTGAGCCTGAATGTGACAATCTCCATACAGTCCGGTCTGTTCGTCTGAGAATATCGCATGGCGGGCCTAGGGGGGGTGGTTAACGTCAGTCCCCTAATAACGGTACAAGTCGTGTCGGAGTGTAGCCCAGAACACCCTGAGATAACACTGGAAACCTACCAGTATATCTCGCTTGCCCTGGCCAGGGACGACTATGTGTAATGGCTCTCCATGACACAGCGCGATATCAACTCCCAATACAGGGAGAGATGAATCCTGTCTAACCGTCACTACCTCCAAGTGCTTCGGGACTGCACCCAACTACTACCTGTTTGCACGACTCCTTTGAGCCGTGGTAGGGTAGTAATCAAAGTACAGTGTGAACACACTCGAGGCGAAGTGACAGTGTCAAGTCAGCGGACTAAGCTGTACTCATGTCACCTGGGAACTGATAACCGACGATAGGTATAGTACCAACCAATTAGTTCCCGACGAGTCCTGTCCAGTGTACTCATAACCTAACGAGCACCCGCATACTATCTCAAGTACGACGTACTGACGGCTGTGGGACAGACCGTCTCCCCAGCTGGGATGAGAAGCGCATACGCTAGTTTACTCCGGAGTATCGATGCCCTGTCTCGATAGTCCTACGACTAGGGACCTGTATAAGGATGTGCTTGTGGATTACCCAGCCCCCACGAGTGTGACTGCCATCACAACACTGGTAATCAAGCAAAGATCCTAAGGGCTCCACTAATGTCTATAGGTGATATACTAAAAGAAACACATGTACACATTAAAGTAGAAACAAACCAAGTAGCATACTACCATTTTGAGCAAGATTGTCTATACAACTGTGAATATCCCAAGCTTCCATTAAGTAATATACAAACTAGTATGATACAGTAATGGCCTCTAGGGCATATACACTAACAAACGGCTTGTTGCACGAGCTTAGTGCAATCGCGATTCCCTGCGAAAGTGAGGTTAGGTTTTTTAGAGAATAAATTGGTTTTTCTCGGGACGAGCAAAAGATAAGTTTGGGGGTATTTGTTCATATCAGAATTTTGCATTATTATATTCCCCATTCTTAATCATATTGCAAATAAATAGGTGCTTTTGATCTATGTCTGCTAAATAGTTGCAGGTTACAGGTTCTCAGAACAATACAGTGAAATTCAGGAAAAGACGCTACAAATGTGAGATTACGACCAACAAATAAATGAATTTGCAAGATGCCGCCAACCAGTTTAAGGAACAAACGAAGATCAATGAACAGTTCGATTGCACAAGATACAAGGGCAGCACAAGATTCAAGACTTTAACGTGAAGCTAACGGTAAAAGTCCACAAATTCTGTACTATTGGAAATCTGGAAGAAAGTAAAAAAGATTCTGAGGAACCAAGTGAAGAAAACAGAAGGAAAAAGTAACTTGAAGTATCACAGAAAAATTGAGCCCAAGAGCCTACCAAACGGCTGCGGAACCGCGGCCAAAGAGGGCATTCCGCCGTGGATCCGCGGCCGTGCTGTGCACGTGTCGGTGCATGTGTCGGTGGGTGTCGGTGCTTTGACCCGGCTTTCTTAGGGTAGTTTTGAAATTTTAGATGTGGATCAGATATAAACCCTAGGCTTTCTCCTATCTTTAAATAGGAAAGCCTACAGCCTTTTTTGGGGCATGCCTCTTTTTATTTTTCTAGTCTAAAATTTCAATTCCTTTGTAATCGTCAAGAGTGTATCAATAAAGTAAGACTTTTTATCTGAATTTAATTCTTGCATTTTTATCTGTTCTTTTAATATTTGCTATTTTATTTTGTCTTTTATTATTTGCAACTTAGATAGTTTTTAAAATAAAACATAAAAATGAATTCCATTGTTAATACCCTAATGAGTGAGTAGTTCCTCACTTGTTAGGGTTAGGTTTGGGGTAGGTTTGAGAGATGGAAATCTCTCACTCCTTTCTTGCCCGTATAATACTTTAAATTATGACTCTATATTAATCAAACACACACCGCTCACTACGGCACCCTATCCCACGAGATAGCGGTGATTCCCTAGTTAGACCGGTTATGGTTGATTTATATAGAGGTTAGGGTTAAGAGTTAAGAAAGGACAGACAAGGACCAAAAGGAAGAAACTATGTTTCTTCCTAGTCGTGCTAATACCCTTTGTTAACTATTACCCTAACACCTAAGTTCTTAATTAGGGCAAAGGAAGTAGTGAGTAGAATTCTCTTTCCAAACTAATCTAATCCTAACCCTAGCAAGGTTTTAATCCAAATTAAATTCAATCTTAGTTTTTATAAAAATCAAAACCTACCAAAAATAAGATTTAACTCGTAAGAACATAAAGAAAAGAATACGTTTTCCTTGTGGACCGACCCGTACTCAACCGGCTAGCTACCAAGCGACACCGTTATTGATTGCGGTATTCTTAACTTTGATTTTAAAACGCACGTATGCAAAAGCTCTCTCAATCAGGCTCCACTTAAAGGTTGAACGAACTTGCTTCGATGACTTTCGTGTAACATTTTAGAAAAATAAAATATTATTTTTAGGAATTTTTATAATTAAATAATAAATATTATGAATATTTTATTAGTGCGGTATAATTAAATACCGATAAATCGGGAAATATTTGGAAAATTATAGAAATTACTGAAATGAGGGTCCTTTAGATGATTTAAGCAAATTATGAATTTTTATAATTAATTATATTCAATTTTAATGCTAATCGCTATTAAATATCGCTAATCGTGCATTAACCTTGATTTGTGCACATGACATGCACCAAGTCATTTATCACATTTGATACATTTTTCTACAATGGCTTTTCTTTTCCTCATGCATTTGGTTTTTAAAATTGAGAAGAGAAAAGAATAGAAAAGAAAAAGGATAATATTAGAAAATGAGGTATGGGCAAGAGAGAGAGAGAGAGAGAGAGAGAGAGAGAGAGGGTGAGGGGTCAACCTTAGTCTTAGCCATTTATCTCTTCATTATTTCATTATCATTCTCACTCCTTCCTCTCTCATGGCTACCCTCTCCTTCACTTCCCCTTCAACCCTCACAAACACCGTAAAAAATGCATCAAAACTTTATCTCCTCTTCATTAAAAGCATGCACAAACTCACAACAAACACTTTAGACCAAGAAAAATTGGATTTTGAAGACTTGGGGCAACTCAAGAAAATTCTTGAGTTGCCAAATGAGGCAATTCCTTTACCATTAGCATAGTATTTCTTTAACTTAAGCATCCATACTAATTTAGAATCCATATTGTGTGGTTTAGTGAACTTTGAAAATTCCAAGTTAGGGTTTTGGAGTAATCTTAAGTTGTGTAGTGTAATAGAGGTTAGTAGAGGCTTTGCAACCCCTGTAGTGATTGTTTACTGGACTAAACCTGAGAGTAAAACCCCAATTCATAAAACTTAGAAACCTCGATATCGGGAATTTGTGGGATTTGTGATGAGAATTGGAGATCTGCTAACACCTGGAGCCTCTGAAAATTATTTAGCAAACACAGAGATGCATGCAAGCACCTAGGAAGCCACCACTGAAACCCTAGCCCCTACTTCCTCACCTAGGCCGCAAATATATCCTTTCTGGCCGCAAATTGCAGCCAGAGCAAGGAGTTTTGGGTTCGTGTTTGGTCCAGGGAATTATCTCCAGTAAATTAGACCCTCCATATGTGCAAAATTGTCTAATTTCACTTAGGGTAAAATCTGGAAGTGTTTTGCATCGTTTCTGATTTCGTTTTGCGAATTTTGTTAACTTGAAATTTGGGTTTTTGGTGTTTGTCTCGATCACTTGACGTTTGCACATCAATCTCGAGGGTTGTTTGGTCTGTCTTGCATAAGTAAACTATAGGTTTAAACCTATGTGTGATACTCGTGCCGATTTGGTTTTCGTGTGTGATTTCGGTTTACGATATCTTGTGTATACATATGTAGGTACCCTCGAGTGGACATAAACGACAAGGACGAACGTGGAGTCATCGACTTCAGCAAGAGAGGATCAAAGTGAGTAGATATATATCTACGGGGGAAGTCGGGTGGATGGCGTATAGCACCCCCGCAGTTCGTAGTGTAGTGTATGGTATATATTATATGGATATATTTATATGTTTATTGTGAGATTATGATTATCTAGATAGACTTTAGGAGTCATGGATAACTTTAGTGTAATTGGATGATAGTGTCGTAGTTAGTTTCTTAGTCGCGAAACCTAGAATAGGGTTCTTATACACACACCATGTGTACATTTGATTACTTGTGCGCATATGGGGATATGTATACACACACACACATAGGTATGGGACTATGTGTGTGTGTGTATATATATATACATACATGGATGATGAGGATTGTACATGGTACTTAGAGATGAGTCGATGAGTTTAGGCATGATGCCATGAGATCGGTGATATGTTTTGATTCATATTATGAGATACGCCATGAGATTATAGCGGGCCTTTAGGTGAGTGTCTTCATACACGCATATATATATATGCAGATGGTATCAGTTTGTACTAGATTTAGATCAGTACCCCTAATCCCGGATATGATGATAAGGATACCAGATAAATGATGAGATAAATGTGAGATTCGACCCGTACCCAGATTGGGATGCCGTACGATGGATTTACCGTACGAGCTTTATATTGATGATAGATCCGCACTCTTGACTCGAGGATGTCATGTTACATATTGTATCGTATGTGATACTATTGAGGCGGGATCACCAACTATTATATTTATATGTATCGACTCAGATTTAGGTGGTTTCCTACCTTTTCGATTAGCCTGTTAGTATAGTCCTGTAGTTACTTGTAGACGTTAGACTAGACTCGAGTCATACCTATTTCAAAACTAATGAATTATGAGTATTTTAAAGACATGCCAAGGGATTTTACGGATATTTCAAAGGACGTACCTTTTTTCAAAAAAACAAACAAACACCGTAGCCCATATTTTCCCAAACACCACGATTTGTGTGATTTCAAATGACAAACTGTATGACTCGTATAACTAATGTAGATTCCTTATTGTTGCATTTACCTTCCATTTCCATATATTCATGTTGTTATTAGCGCATGGTATGCTTATATACTTGTGATTTGTGTTATATTAAACCCATACTGTCAGGACACCAGCACCATTACTGATGATGCGTATGCTCCACGTACACCTGCTTGCCGGCTCGCACACTTCATCATCGATAATTGCCATGTCACTACACAGTAGGATTGTTGCATCAGGATATGATTCCTTGCATGACATACTTGCGTACATACATATTGTACACCCATACTTGCGTACATACATATTGTACACCCATACTTACGTACATACATATTGTACACTCATGCTTGCGTACATACATATTGTACACCCATACTTACGTACACACATATTGTACACCCATACTTGCATACATACATATTTGCACATACATAGATGATTCTGGCTTGATTTTGGAGATTTGGGAACCGCATGATATATTTTAAAACCGGATTCAAAAAAGAGCGGTTTTCCCTCGATATGTGCATATTACTGTTTTATGTTGCATGATATACTGATATGCTTATATTTCTATTATATGTCGCATACATCTTGCTTTATGATTATACGTATTGAGATATGCTGTTTCCATGAGATTTCTGGATTTGAGAACCGTGGGTATTTCAAAAGAAGGTATGTACTGTTTTAAAAACCCGGTTTATCTTGATATGATATTTCAGTGCGTCCACCATGCGTTTTCTCGGTTCTGAGACGTGTGACAGTGATACCCGATTCGAGGAGTTGGATGAGGCCAATTACGGGTACATGGTGGACCCGGTATGCTACCCCGGGGCGAGAACGGATTTGCTGTGCAGTAGATCGGTGCCATTTCGGGTCGTGACACTTCGTGCCGAAGTTGATCTACCCGAAGTCCGCTAATCCAAGCTACCTCTTCACTAAACTCTTTAGTGAAGTAAACACACTATACCAAAGCGCTAATCTAGTGTAGGATGGTGAAGTAGGGGTGTTGTTTGCTCACTAGGGTTCTCACAAGCTCAAGAATTCAAAACTCATGTGATGGATTGTGGTTGGAGGTGGAGGAGAAGAAGATGGAGAGAGCTAGAGAGCAACTCATCATATGAGCTCTCAAGTAAGAAAAATGAACTAAAGTCTAGAATGGCTTGCCTCATCCATACACTGTTAGTGTATATACCCTAGAGGCCATTACTGTATCATACTAATATGTATATTACTTAATGGAAGCTTGGGATATTCACCTTGTATTGACAATCTTGCTCAAAATGGTAGTATGCTACTTGGTTTGTTTCTACTTTAATATGTGCATGTGTTTCTTTTAGCATATCGCTTATACATATTAGTAGAGCCTTTAGGATCTTTGCTTGATTACCAGCGTTGTGATGGCAGTCACACTCGTGGGGGCTGGGTAATCTATAAGCACATCCTTATGCAGGTCCCTAGTCGCAGGACTATCGAGACAGGGCATCGATACTCCGGAGTAGACTAGCGTATGCGCTTCTTATCCCAGCTCGGGAGACGGTCTGTCCCACAGCCGTCAGTACGTCGTGCTTGAGATAGTATGCGGGTGCTCGTTAGGTTACGAGTACACTGGACAGGACTCGTCGGGAACTGACCGGTTGGTATTATACCTATCGTCAGTTATCAGTTTCCAGGTGACATGAGTACAGCTTAGTCCGCTGACTTGACACTGTCACTTCGCCTCGAGTGTGTTCCCACTGCACTTTGATTACTACCCTACCACGGCTCAAAGGAGTCGTGCAAACAGGTAGTTTTTGGGTGCAGTCCCGAAGCACTTGGAGGCAGTGACGGTTAGACAGGATTCGTCTCTCCCGGTATTGGGGGTTGACATCGCGCTGTGTCTAGGAGAGCCATTACACGAGTAGTCCCTGGCCAGGGCAAGCGAGATATACTGGTAGGCTTCCAGTGTTATCTCAGGGTGTATTGGGCTTCACTCCGACACGACTTGTACTGCTATTAGGGGACTGACGTTTACCGCCCCCCTAGGCCCGCCATGCGATGTATCAGACTAACAGACCGGACTGTACGGAGATTGTCATATTCAGGCTCAGTAGGACTTCAGATGGGTTTCACCTCGTCAGTCTTCTTGTCGGCATCTACCTGGGGACCGTTACGCACAACTAGTGCCGCTTGCGGTCTGTGGTTAAACCCACTGCCAGCGTAGTGTCGAGTCTTTAGAGTCCCACACAGAAAGCTATTCGCCTTTAGGCAAAAGAGTAGAGGTCGCATGGTTTTGCGACAGGTCGCATGGTTTTGTGACAGGGTCCGGTCACATTCGGGCACTTGTGCACGTACAGTGTCCGGACAGTTAACACTAGCGGGCTTTGGTTTAAGCCAGATCCTAGTGTACGTTTTGGGATTGGTTTTATCCAGTATGTATTCGTGTTCCTCGGAACGCGGATGCGGGTGTGTATGCACAGTTGACGGAGAGACAGAGGCAGAGGATTCTCATTAGGGTTGTTGACCGTTGACTGTTGACTATTGACTTTTGCCTCAACCCTAATGAGAATATGATATATATATAATTAGCAATAATATTAATTAAGTATTATAGTGACATGGTTGTTGAGGGGTTGACTTTGTTGACTTGTTGACTTTGTTGACCGGTTGACTAGGTTGGACTAGTTGACCATCATCATCACAATGGTTGTCATTTTTATGCAAAGACTTTTGCTTGCTTGTTGTGGTTTGCAAAATGAGTGCATGGAAATGATATTGCCTTTGACATGATATGAACCATCACATAATAATACTTGATTAACATTATGGCTCATGATGCTTTTGGATTATGAGAGGATGAAAGAGAAAAGAGAGATTCATTCTTTCATTATCTTTCTCTCTCTTGGTTTTGAGCTCTCTCATTCTCTTGCTCTCACCCTCTTCCTCTTGCTCTCTCTCTTGTCTATGGTTCACTTGTTTCATGTGTTGAGAAGCAAGAACCATAAAGAAAATCCCATCACACTCTCCTCTACTCACTCTAGTTCACAAGGTTTAGCAAACCAAGTGAACTAGTTTCTTCAAAGTTCGAAGAAGAAGCCAAAGGTAGAAGCTTTCGGGTGGATCGATCTTCGGCGCAAGGAGACGACAGGGTGAAGCCAATCCGTACACCATCAAGAGATGAAGACGAAGGAGTTCAAGAAAGAAAGGTATAACCCCCTAACCGAGTAGTTAACAACTCATAGTTATGTTGTTAGGTAGATAGTTTAACAAAGATCCGTTTTGAGTCCATGTTACCGCCTCTAGAAAATCGTTTTTCATCAAATTCCGCAAGCCCGTAAGTACCGGGAGAGGTAGCATGGACTTACTGTGGTATCAGAGCCTAGTTAAACTCTATCTAACATGTTAGCAAAGTAACTAGAAGATCGATCAAAGAAAAAGTCGCGAAACGAACCCGATATGTCAAGTTTCTGCTGATTTTTTTTCTGTTCAAAAATTGATAAATTTCCTCTTAAAAATCGGCTCAGGCTTTTTATTAAATAACCATAAAATTTGGTCCCACGAACCGATCAAAGCACCACGGAAACGCAGCGGGAGCACGCTCCCGCCGCGGTTCCGCGGCCGAGTTGACTCGGCCGAGGTCCAAATTTTGTGCAGTGTGTTTCTGGGGTTCTTTTGGGATTTTTGGAATATGTCTTTTCAGCCCAGATTTTCCAGAACGAAAATTTTGTGTTTGGGGCCTAAAAATCCGTATTTTTGATCGAACTTCTAAAGACTTAAGCTGACGGGTTTTTATCTGTAATGTGATATTTGTATTGAACGTCTGCTAATCGCTATATGTCGATTAGTGGGGGTTATACAAATCTGTGATCTGTAATGTCATTGGAATGTGTATATGAATTCATTGGATTGTCGCGGGTGAATAGCCGGGGGTTGTGAGACGAGAGTTTTCTTTTCTTTCAATTCATGTAAATTTGTAAATTGATGTAATAATTATTTGTATGGCCGCACAACCGGGTCGGGCTTGTAGCCGTCATTGTATAATTTCTTTTTACTGTTTTTGCTCCTAGGATAGACCCATGGAGGGGGTGCACAAACTACCGGGTATCCCGAAGTGCCGAGTGGCCTACTCACGGAGTTGAGGGAGGTTGCTTCGCTTCGGGTACTTGGCGGGTAGTTTACCGCACCCGTAGGGGTCTTGGGTGGGGTATTGGCTATTCACCGCGACCGTGTAATCTGCTTTTCGTTACAGGCTCGTACGAATTGTGGGTTCCTAGTATATCCAATGTGTTCATCTGTGATCTGAAATGGCTATCATTGCAATATATATCTATATATGATATTATTTAGGCGTTGCTTATGTTTTACAGCCGCGCTAGCCCAGCCCCCGCTCTGTCGTTAGTTAAGTAACCTAACGGGTAATGACGGGGCCCCGTGGCGAATGCGAATGGTATAAGCGTACGTCATATTTTGGTTGTTTTCTGCAATGGTAGGATTAAATGATGGGACGCATTAAAAGAACTAATGCAAGAAAAATATGCATTAAAAGAACTAATGCAAGAAAATAAACCAAGTAAAAGTCGTTGGAACACTTTCGAAAAACTACTCGGTTCTTTTCAAAACCAACTTTTAAATGCGGAGTTTGAGCCACTCCTTTTAAAAGCTATGATGGTTCCATCGATTATATCAAGTTCACTACGTTCACGGTTTCACCAAAACCATTCGTAGCCCTCCGTCGTTTCAGTTAAATATTCAGTAGTATTCAAGCTATGTATTTTGACCTTCGCCAAGACATAGTGATTGGTAGCTGCTGAATGTTTATTTGTAGCATAGATAGATGCGTTGGTTTGGGACAGTCGTACTACCATTTTGGCCTTCGTCAAGGGTATGTACGGGTGGGTTCAAATTAACCTGGATAATGACGGGTAGAACTTGACATGTGACTTATGATATTTTGGCCTTCGTCAAGGTCATAAGAGCATGAGGAAAAAATCCACATCGGGAGTTTCAAAAGAACTGAAACTTGCTAGTGTTGCATACCATTTGGAGTGTGATGATTCTGGTAGGATTCCTTCAGTTTCGTCACACGATGATATTTGGATCCCGATCCTACTGTGAGTATATGCTATTCTTCGGGAAATTTCTCACTTAACGATTAATGCTATAAACCAAGTAGGTGTCTAGAAAGGTGTTAGCGGGGCTACGCCCATAGGGAAAAGAGGTTATTTAATTAAGGAACTTCGCGAAAGCGTTGGAAAACCTCCCTCGAAGTACCGACACCAGCCTGGCCAAACGGTTAAGCAAGAATTGTACGGTGAGATTGATCCTGACTAATTCTTCCTTTTTGGTTTGAGGAGGGATTCGAGAGACAGTGGGAGCCATCCTGTTTAGACAAATTAAAAACCACTCTAAACTTGCAAGAGCATCATGCTGAGTATTTTTCTTCTCTCTCTCTTAATTGCAGCGACCAAGTGACCGCACCTAGGTTACATCTAGATAATAAAATGACTGAATCTGACTGTTATGACTGGCAAAGGTCTGTCCAGATGTCCATTACCCATGACAAGCTGGGACACCTCTTAACTAATCAAACCCCTACCGTCTCAGGTCCAGTTTCCCCTGTCACGGATATTTACATCCGCAGGACATCGGAAAAGGATTGTGCGAAAGCCAAGTGCCTCGTGTTAGCCTCAGTTGATGGTGCATACCAGGGGCAGCACGAGAAGATGGACTCGGTTTCTATCTTCCTCCATAACAAAGATTTATATGGAGAGCAATCTCGTATCGCAAGATATGAGACCTCGAACGAATTGCTTCAAGCGAGGTTGGCTGTCGGGTCATCTGTAAGGGACAACGTCCTTACAGAGACCAGCTGTTTTGAGCTCACGGACCTGGAGACTACGTTGGAGAATGGGTCAAGTACTGACTTAATTCTACAGTCCCTGCCCTCTGCTTATTCCCTGAAGGAAACCAGGGAAGAAGAAGCAAAAGCAAGGGCAAAAGTTTCAGGACTGGATATAGTAAAAGAGGGACGTTCCTATTGTAACGGGAATGAACAATGGCAGAAAGATTGCAGGGCTTGCAAAGCCAGCAGCCAGAATTCGAAGCATGTTGTGGCTTCGGCTTCGAGTGTGTTTGTAATTGAGAACTGTATGTCAGTTAACCTTACTTCCTCGGTATTGGATACCGGATCAGGATCTCATATCTGTAATTCGTTACAGGCTCTGAGAAACCGTAGGGTTATCAGGAAAGGTGATATGACTCTCAGGGTTGCTAACGGAATGAGCATGGATGCTGAATCCGTAGGGGAATATCACCTTGGACTGACAACTGGGCAGATATTGATTCCGCGTGACTGTTTGTATGTACCAGGTGCGACTTGTAACATCATATCTGTATCCTTACTTTCTAAGGAAGGATATGATTTTACTTTTGTAAGCGATGTAGTAAACATCCACCAAAATCAAGTACTGATTGGGTCAGGTACATTAAATAACGGTATATACGTATTGAATCAAGCTCAGATATTCAGTGTCCAGAACACACTTAAAAGAAAGTCTCCAGAATTAAATCAGACTTTCTTATGGCATTGTAGACTGGGTCACATCAATGAGACACGGTTGACTAAGTTACATAAAGAAGGATACTTGGATCCGTTCGAGTACCGGTCTTATGCCACTTGTGGATCTTGTCTCATAGGAAAGATGACAAAGACTCCGTTCACTGGACACGGAGTAAGAGCGAGCGAGCTCTTGGGACTCATACACAGTGATGTATGTGGTCCAATGTCTATACATGCGCGAAGCGGTTATTCATACTTCATTACTTTCACAGATGATTTCTCTAGGTATGGACATGTCTTCTTGATGAAGCACAAATCCGAGGCCTTTGAGAAATTTCGGGAATACAAGAATGAAGTTGAAAAACAAACAGACAAAAGTATTAAGACACTAAGATCTGATCGAGGTGGAGAATACTTGAGTGCCGAGTTTCTGGACTACTTAAAAGAGAATGGAATTCTCTCTCAGCGTACTCCTCCATACACACCAAAACACAACGGTGTATCGGAAAGGAGGAATCGAACCCTATTGGATATGGTTCGTTCCATGATGAGTAAGACTGAGTTACCGCGATCTTTCTGAGGTTATGCACTAGAAACAGCTGCATATCTCTTGAACAAGGCTCCAACCAAGACTGTGCCTACCACCCCATATCAAATGTGGAGTGGGCAGAAACCCTGTCTCAAGTACCTAAAGACATGGGGATGTCCATCTTTTGTTAAAAAGTAGCATACGGACAAACTCGAGGCACGCTCAGTACTGTGTAAGTTTGTGGGATACCCAAAGAACTCCAGGGGGTATTTTTTCTATTACGCAGAGGAACAAAAGGTTTTTGTTTCTCGTCATGCCCACTTTCTGGAACATCAGTTTTTAGAAAAAGGAATAAGTGGGAGCACAATAGAACTGGAAGAAATTCCAGAACCACAAGCTATTACTAAAAGCTTGGAAGAGCCAGTAGTTTCAGGAGAACCGGACATTCCTGCGCCACTCCGCAAGAGTAGTAGGCAGTCTCATCCGCCCGAGAGATACTACGGTTTTCTCATAGACGGGGATAGAGAGGATTGCACCATGGATTATGGTGAGCCTACTAGCTTCCAGCAAGCCATTCAGAGCGGTGACTCGGTAAAATGGCTGGATGCAATGCGGACCGAGATGGAGTCCATGTACACCAACAAAGTTTGGACTTTGGACTTTGCTCCAGAAGGGGTAAAACCCGTAGGCTGCAAATGGATCTTCAGAAAGAAGATTGGTGTAGATGGGCAGGTTGAAACTTATAAAGCTAGGCTCGTTGCAAAGGGTTTTCGTCAAAGACCTGGTTTGGACTATGACGAGACCTTTTCTCCGGTAGCCATGCTTAAATCCATTCGGATCCTTCTTACCATTGCTGCCTTCCACGATTATGAGATCTGGCAGATGGACGTAAAGACGGCTTTTCTAAATGGAAATTTAGAAGAGTGCGTCTATATGGATCAGCCAGAGGGATTCATTCAGAGTGGGAGCAGCGGTAAAGTGTGCAAGTTGCTCAAGTCCATCTATGGACTCAAGCAGGCATCACGGAGTTGGAACATCTGCTTTGATGATACTGTCAAAGAATTCGACTTTGTCAAAAACCCAGATGAACCATGCATTTACAGTAAGATTGTAGGGAGAAATGTGGTATTCCTCGTCTTGTACGTCGATGACATTCTCCTAATAGGAAATGATATTCCTATGCTACAGTCAGTCAAAGGATTCTTGTCACAGAGGTTCTCCATGAAGGACCTGGGCGATGCCAACTACATTCTGGGGATCCAGATCTATCGTGATAGATCTAAGAGGATGTTGGGACTTTCACAGTCAAGGTACATCGACACCATACTGAAACGATTCAGTATGGAAGATTCCAAGCGCGGTAATCTACCGGCTTGTCACGGAATCACCCTCTCCAAAGAGATGTCTCCCAAGACTGATTTGGAAAGGGCTCGCATGTCATCAATACCCTACGCATCTGCGGTAGGCTCTATTATGTATGCGATGTTGTGTACCAGACCAGATGTAGCATACGCATTGAGCGTTGTAAGCCGGTATCAGTCGAACCCAGGGGAGAAACACTGGATAGCAGTAAAGAACATTCTCAAGTACCTGAGAAGGACTAAGGAGATGTTCTTGGTATATGGCGGAAAAGACCTCCAGATTGAGGCCTTTGCTGACTCCAGCTTCCAGAGTGATAAGGATGACTCCAAGTCCATGTCGGGTTATGTCTTTACCCTCAATGGAGGGGCGGTTTGCTGGAAAAGTTCCAAGCAGGAAACCATTGCTGACTCAACCATGGAAGCAGAGTACATAGCTGCTTGCGATGCCGCAAAGGAAGCTGTCTGGATGAAGAAGTTCCTCACGGAACTTCAGGTGGTTCCTACCAGTGTTGATCCAATACCGCTGTATTGTGACAACAACGGCGCTATAGCTTTAGCGAAGGAACCCAGGTCCCATCAGAAGTCCATGCATATTTTGAGGCGGTACCACCTGATCAGGGAAATCGTTGATCGCCGGGAGATCGAGGTGAAGAGAGTAAATACGGAAGATAACACTGCTGATCCACTCACGAAGGCCTTACCCCAGACTCAGTTCGAGCGTCTGATCGAGATGATAGGTCTTCGATACGCCAGTACATGGCCTTAGTGCAAGTGGGAGATTGTTAGTGTATATGCCCTAGAGGCCATTACTGTATCATACTAGTATGTATATTACTTAATGGAAGCTTGGGATATTCACCTTGTATTGACAATCTTGCTCAAAATGGTAGTATGCTACTTGTTTTGTTTCTATTTCAATATGTGCATGTGTTTCTTTTAGCATATCGCTTATACATATTAGTAGAGCCCTTAGGATCTTTGCTTGATTACTAGCATTGTGATGGCAGTCACACTCGTGGGGGCTGGGTTATCTATAAGCACATCCTTATGCAGGTCCCTAGTCGCAGGACTATCGAGACAGGGCATCGATACTCCGGAGTAGACTAGCGTATGCGCTTCTTATCCTAGCTCGGGAGACGGTCTGTCCCACAGCCGTCAGTACGTCGTGCTTGAGATAGTATGCGGGTGCTCGTTAGATTACGAGTACACTGGACAGGACTCGTCGGGAACTGACCGGTTGGTATTATACCTATCGTCAGTTATCAGTTCCCAGGTGACATGAGTACAGCTTAGTCCGCTGACTTGACACTGTCACTTCGCCTCGAGTGTATTCCCACTGCACTGTGATTACTACCCTACCACGGCTCAAAGGAGTCGTGCAAACAGGTAGTTTTTGGGTGCATTCCCGAAGCACTTGGAGGCAGTGACGGTTAGACAGGATTCGTCTCTCCCGGTATTGGGGGTTGACATCGCGCTGTGTCTAGGAGAGCCATTACACGAGTAGTCCCTGGCCAGGGCAAGCGATATATACTGGTAGGCTTCCAGTGTTATCTCAGGGTGTATTGGGCTTCACTCCGACACGACTTATACCGCTATTAGGGGACTGACGTTTACCGCCCCTAAGCCCGCCATGCGATGTATCAGACGAACAGACCGGACTGTACGGAGATTGTCACATTCAGGCTCAGTAGGAGTTCAGATGGGTTTCACCTCGTCAGTCTTCTTGTCGGCATCTACCTGGGGACCGTTACGCACAGCTAGTGCCGCTTGTGGTCTGTGGTTAAACCCACTGCCAGCGTAGTGTCGAGTCTTTAGAGTCCCACACAGAAAGCTATTCGCCTTTAGGCAAAAGAGTAGAGGTCGCATGGTTTTGCGACAGGTCGCATGGTTTTGCGACAGGGTCCGGTCACATCCGTGCACTTGTGCACGTACAGTGTCCGGACAGTTAACACTAGCGGGCTTTGGTTTAAGCCAGATCCTAGTGTACGTTTTGGGATTGGTTTTATCCAGTATGTATTCGTGTTCCTCGGAACGCGGATGCGGGTGTGTATGCACAGTTGACGGAGAGACAGAGGCAGAGGATTCTCATTAGGGTTGTTGACCGTTGACCGTTGACTATTGACTTTTTGCTCAACCCTAATGAGAATATGATATATATATATATATAATTAGCAATAATATTAATTAAGTATTATAGTGACATGGTTGTTGAGGGGTTGACTTTGTTGACTTTGTTGACCTGTTGACTTTGTTGACCGGTTGACCATCATCATCACAATGGTTGTCATTTTCATGCAAAGACTTTTGCTTGCTTGTTGTGGTTTGCAAAATGAGTGCATGGAAATGATATTGCCTTTGACATGATATGAACCATCACATAATAATACTTGATTAACATTATGGCTCATGATGCTTTTGGATTATGAGAGGATGAAAGAGAAAAGAGAGATTCATTCTTTCATTATCTTTCTCTCTCTTGGTTTTGAGCTCTCTCATTCTCTTGCGCTCACTCTCTTCCTCTTGCTCTCTCTCTTGTCTATGGTTCACTTGTCTCATGTGTTGAGAAGTAAGAACCATAGAGAAAATCCCATCACACTCTCCTCTACTCACTCTAGTTCACAAGGTTTAGCAAACCAAGTGAACTAGTTTCTTCAAATTTCGAAGAAGAAGCCAAAGGTAGAAGCTTTCGGGTGGATCGATCTTCGGCGCAAGGAGACGACGGGGTGAAGCCAATCCGTACACCATCAAGAGATGAAGACGAAGGAGTTCAAGAAAGAAAGGTATAACACCCTAACCGAGTAGTTAACAACTCGTAGTTAGGTTGTTAGGTAGATAGTTTAACAAAGATCCGTTTTGAGTCCATGTTACCGCCTCTAGAAAATCGTTTTTCATCAAATTCCGCAAGCCCGTAAGTACCGGGAGAGGTAGCATGGACTTACATACACTTATTGAACCATCCAAATAAAACATAATTCTTTTATTAAGCCATGCTTCAATAGTGAAGAATGGCTAATAAAATAATAAGCAAGCCATACTATACCCATTCCTCCAAAGTCTCCCCATTTTCCACTTCATCATTTCTATTTTCCAAAAATAGAAAATCCATGCCATACTTCATATAATGTATATATATATATATATATATATATATATACTATGAAGAATAATTAGTGATCTATAATATTAGTTAATATATAATTATATCAAATATAAATATATATCATATTATTAAATCAACACTTGATTCAATAAGCCAGTTATATCATATCTAACCGACCAATATCATTTATCTGTATATCATATTATCAAATCAACACTTAATTCAATAATCTAGTTATATTACATATAACCTAACCGATAACAAATAACCGCTAGATTACAATACGGTATCTCATACTCATATTTAATCAGCCCCCCCGCACATATCAGCATATGTGCCCTACTTCATTTCGCTTGAACCAGGAAACTTTTATGTGGGACTCTAAAGACTCGTCAATACGCCAGCAGTAGGTGATGATCACATCAGTCACCCATAAGCCGTTAGCGGTACTAGCTGGATGTAACGGCTACCCAGGTATTGAGCGAATAGAATATCAACAAGCAAGCTTGTCCAAACTCCCATGAAGCCTGTAGGTAACACTTACCGTACAGTCCGGTCTTTTCGTCTGATATGTCGCATGTCGAGTCTGGGGGTAGAATCGTCAGACCCCAATAACTTGATAAGTCATGCTGATATAAGGCCTATAACGGTACGAGAAACTACTGATAACACTTACTAGTAAATCTCATCAACATCCCTGGCCAGAGACTTCCTGTTATAGCCAATCAAGCATAGCACAACATCAACTCCCTATACCGGGAGAGACGAAACCCCTCCTATCGCTCATTTCCTCCATATGACTCAGGACTATCCTAAAATCCACTTGTTTGCATGAACCTTTAAGCCGTGGTAGGGAGGAAATCAAAGCACAGTGGGAACCACACAAGACTCTATGACGATCTTGGGTCTACAGACTAACCTGTACCAGTGTCACCAGAGAACTGCTATCTGACGATAGGTATATTACCATCTAGGAGTTCTCGGCGAGTCCTGTTCAGTGTACCCATTCTCTAATGAGCACATATGTTCAATCTTTGATGTCAAACACCAATGGATATGGGATCAACCATCGCCCCATACTGGGTCAAGAAACGTACACACTTGTCTACTCTGGAATATTGATGCCCTGTCTCGATATTCCCTCGACTAGGAACAATTGAAGGATGTGCTTATGGACTACCCAGGTCCCAGTAGTATGACCCTCATCATAGTCCTGGTATTCAAGCCTAAAAGTCTACCCTAGCACCACCATGAGGTTCTAGTGACATCAAGCATGCCAAATTCAAATTTTATTAGGTGCCAAGCTAGACTAACAAGGTCTTTTCTAGATAATTAGGGTTTGCCTATGATGATATGATGAACTAAAGAGAAGAAAAGAGCATACAACCTTTGTAGTTCGAGTCATTCTCTTCAAAAGCTCCGGGTTGTGGTCTGCGCGACTCCACTAGGCTCCTTCTCTTCAAGATGAAAGAACCTCTTTCGTGATCTTCACACCAAAGACGATCCACCCGAAGTCCACAAGCTCAAGCTAACCCTTCACTAATCTCATTAGTGAAGGCAACACTCCACACCAAATTGCTACTCTAATGTGTGATAGTGAAGTAGGGGTTTAAATTGCTCACTAGGGTTTTCATAAGTTCAATAATTCACATCACATGTGAGGGTTTGAACTTGAAAGTGAGGTGAAGAAAATTGTAGAGAGCAAGAGAGAGCTAGAGCTCAAGAAAATAGCTAAGGCATGAAGAATGAAAAATCATGAGAGTAAACTCAAATGACTCTCTCTTTTCTCACTTATTCAAGCATGGAATAAAATTGCAATTCTAAATTGCAACCATGCTTGAATAGTGAGTCAAGACTAATATACAAATAATAAAACCTATGCCTTACCCATTCCATAAATATCTCCACAATTTACACTTTATTTTTCTATTTTCTCAAAATAGAAAAACATGCCATGCTTCATATAATATATATATATATATATATATATATATCAAATATACATTAATATATATATATATATATATATCAAATATACATTAATATATATATATATATATATATATATATATATATATATAAAGCAATTAGTGAGCTAATGATATTAGTTAATATATTATAATATCAAATATAATTTATATCAAATTATTAAATCAACACTTGATTTAATAATCCGGTTATATCACATATGACCGACTAATATCATTTATCTGTTTATCACATTATCAAATCAACACTTGATTCGATAATCTGGTTATATCACATATAACATAACCGATACCAGATAACTGCCAGATTATAATACGGAATCACATACACGTATTTAATCAGGCCCACACATATATCACATATGTGCCCTACTTCGTTTCGCTCGAACGAGGAAACTTCTGTGTGGGACTCTAAAAACTCGTCAATACGCCAACAGTAGGTGATGATCACATCAATCACCTACAAGCCGTCAGCAGTACTAACTGGACGTAACGGCTACCCGGGTATTGAGCGATATGAAAATCAACAAGCAAGCTCGTCCATACTCTCCATGAAGTTTATCAGTAACACTACCATACAGTCCGGTCTTTTCGTTTGATATGTCACATATCATTTCTAGGGGTGGGAAACGTCAGACCCCAGTAATGTGATAAGTCATGCCGATGTCTGGCCTATAACGGTTTGAGAAACTACTGATAACTCTTATCAATAAATCTCAATAGCAGCCCTAGCCAGGGACTTCCAGTTATAGCCAATCGAGCATAGCGCAACATCAACCCCTAATACCGGGAGAGACGAAACGCTCCTATCGCTCATTGCCTCCATGTGACTCGGGACTGTACCCAAAATCCACCTGTTTACATGACTCTTTTGAGCCATGGTAGGGAGGAAATCAAAGCACAGTGGAAACCACACAAGACTCTATGATGATCTCGGGTCTACAGACTAACCTGTACCAGTGTCACTAGAGGACTGCTATCTGACGATAGGTATACTACCACATAAGAGTCATCGGCGAGTCCTGTTCGGTGTACCCATTCTCCAATGAGCACATGCGTACAATCTTTGATGTCACACACCAATGGTTATGGGATCAACCATCACCCTCTATGGGACAAGAAACGTACACATTAGTCTACTCTGGAATATTGATGCCCTAGTCTCGATATTCCCATGACTAGGAACTGATTAAAGGATGCACTTTTGGACCACCCTGGCCCCACTAGTATGATCTCATCATAATCTGGTAGTCAAGTACATATCCTAATGGCTTTATCAACATGTGAGAGCAAGACAGTAAAGAATACCAGTCAACATTTTAAGATAAAGAGTAACCAGATAGCATACTATTATGTCAAGCAAGAAAGTCCTCTATATATATGTCCAAGCATCCACTATAATATACATCACATGTACAATAATGGCCTCTAGGGCATACATATTCCAAATAATCTCCTACTTGCACTAAGGCCATGTGTTGTAGTATCTCATACCCAACATCCCAAAAAGTCTCTCAAACTGTATCTGGGGGAGGGCCTTCGTGAGTGGATCCGCTACGTTGTTCTCCATGTCAACTCTCCTGACCTCGATCTCCCGGCGATCTACTATCTCCCCGATCAGGTGATACCGCCTCAGAATATGTCTGGATCTCTGATGGGACCTGGGTTCCATGGCCAAAGCCACCGCTCCATTGTTATCACAATACACATGTATTGGATGCTCAATGGATGAAACCACACCAAGCTCAGTAATGAACTTCTTCATCCAGACAACTTCTTTGGCAGCATCATTGGCAGCGATGTATTCAGCCTCCATCGTCGAGTCTGCTATGGTGTATTGCTTGGAACTCTTCCAACACACCGCCCCTCCGTTGAGGGTAAAGACAAAACCCGAGACCGACTTACTGTCATCCTTATCACTCTGGAAGCTCAAATCTGTAAAGGACTCCACCTGGAGTTCACCGTTACCATATACCAAGAACATTTCTTTAAACCTTCTCAAGTACTTAAGAATGTTCTTCACAGCTGTCCAGTGGTTTTTCCCAGGATCTGATTGATACCTGCTCACTACACCTAGTGAGTAAGCTATATCCGGTCTGGTACATGATAGAGCCTACTGCCGAAGCATAGGGTATCCGTTGCATGTGAGTCCTCTCCAAATCAGTCTTGGGAGACATCTCTTTAGAGAGAGTGATTTCTGAACAAGCGGGTACATTACCTCGCTTGGAATCTTCCAAACTAAACCTCTTTAGTATGGTGTCTATGTACCTAGATTTGGACAATCCCAAAATCCGTTTAGATCTATCTCTATAGATCTTTATCCCCAGGATGTAGGAGACGTTACCTAGATCTTTCATGAAGAACTTGTGTGATAAGAAGAGCTTGACCGAGTGTAGCATAGGAACATCGTTTCCTATCAAGAGTATGTCATCTACGTACAATACGAGAAAGACCACCTTACTCTCTACAGCCTTCTTATATATACAAGGTTCATTTAGATTTTTGATGAAGTCAAACTCTTTGATAGCTTCATCAAAACAGATGTTCCAACTCCGCGACGCCTGCTTTAATCCGTAGATGGATTTAAACAGCTTGCACACCTTTCCGCTGCTCCCACTGTCTACGAAGCCCTCTGGCTGTGTCATGTACACGCTCTCTTCTAAATCACCATTTAGAAAAGTAGTCTTGACGTCCATCTGCCAGATTTCGTATTCATGGTATGTAGCAATGGTAAGTAGGATCCTGATGGACTTAAGCATAGCGATAGGAGAAAAGGTTTCATCATAATCAACGCCAGGTCGTTGATAAAAACCTTTAGCTACAAATCTATCTTTGAAAGTCTCAACTTTTCCATCTACACCAATTTTCTTTTTGAAGATCCACTTGCTCCCTATGGGTTTTACCTCTTCAGGAGAAACTTCCAAAATCTATACTTTGTTGGTGTATATAGATTCCATCTCGGATCGCATAGCATCCAGCCATTTCACATAGTCCCCACTCGTGATGGCCTGCTCGAAACTAGTTGGGTCATCATCTTCCATGATGCAATCCTTGCTCCCACCGTCTATGAGAAAACCGTAGTATCTCTCAGGTGGATGAGGAACCCTACTAAATCTACGGAGTGGCTGGGGTTCGTTGGGTACTATTGGATCCTCTGGTTCTACCAAATCATCAGCTCTAGTTTGTGCAGAGGAAACTTCTTCCAGTTCTACTTCATTGCCACTAATTTCTTTTGCAAGAAATTCCTTTTCTAAAAAGGTAGCATGTCGAGAAACAAACATCTTTTTTTCCTCGCTGTGGTAGAATAGATATCCATGTGAATTCTTTGGATATCCCACAAACTTACAAAGAACTAATCGTGCCTCAAGCTTGTCCAGATTTTGCTTTTTGACATAGGCCGGACAACCCCATATCTTAACTCGTTTAAGACATGGCCTATTTCCACTCCATATCTTATATGGTGTTTAGGCATAAATTTTGATAGAATTTGATTCAATAGGTATACGGTTGTCTCAAGCACATAACCCCAAAAAGAAATAGGCAACTCAGCAGTACTCATCATAGAGCGCACCATATCTAATAGGGTGCGATTTCTCTGCTCGGATACACCATTGTGCTGTGGTGTATACGGAGGATTAAGCTGAGAGAGAATCCCATTCTCTTTTAAATAGTCTCGGAATTCCCCGCTCAAGTATTCACCTCCCTAATCAGATTGTAGGATTTTGATGCTTTTGCCTGTCTGGTTTTCAACTTCGCACTTATATTCCTTGAATTTCTCGAAAGCTTCAGACTTGTGTTTCAACAAGAACACATGTCCGAACCTTGAGAGATCATCGGTGAAAGTAATAAAGTACGAAAAACCATTCCTGGCATATGTAGACAAGGGACCGCATACATCACAATGTATCAGTCTTAAGAGATCAGTAGCTCTTTCTCCGTGTCCAGTAAATGGAGTTTTGGTCATCTTGCCTTTGAGACATGACTGGCAAGTTTCATAAGATGAAAACTCGAACGGATTCAAATATCCATTTTTATGCAACTTAGCCAGTCTTGTCGCATTAATATGACCTAGTCTATAGTGCCACAAGAAGGCTTCGTTCATTTTTGAACTTTTCCTCTTGTTTGTATTCTGTACGTTAAGAACTGTACTTTGATTAAGAACATATATACCGTTACATAACGTACCATATTCAATCAACACTTGATTCTGGAAAATGTTCATAACATTATCCTCTAATGTGAGATTATATCCTTTTTTAGTTAGCAAAGAAACCGATATAATGTTGCACATCATCTTTGGTACGTAGTAACAGTCGTTCAGAATCAATGTATTACCAGTTTGTAATACAAGGTGATAATCGCCAACTGCCTTGGCTGCAACAATTGCACCATTCCCTACTGTTAGGGATTTATCACCCTTTCTCAGTTCTCTACCTTTCTTTAGCCCATGTAAAAAATTACATACGTGGGATCCTGATCTGGTATCCAATACCCAGGACGTTGAACAAACTGAGAAACAGTTCTTGGTAACGAACACACCTGAAGAAGATGCATCGACATGCTGTTTTTTCGTATGGGTGGTGCGAGAATCCTGACATCCCCCTATCCCTTCCTTAGACTTATGACATTCATAAGATAGAGAGGGGCCAGCGTTCCCTAGCTCTGTATAAAAGGAGGGTTCGGTCAATACATCCATATTATTATCTTGATTAAGGCGTGACATTGGTTGCTGCCTGGAGAGAGAGAGAGAGAAGGAAACGCATTAGCGTGCGCTCTTTACAAGATTAGATTGGTTATTATCTTATCTAATCAGGATGGCTCCCACTGTTTTTATTAAATCTTCCTTTAAACCCTAAAAGGTAAGATTAGCCGGAATTAATTACACCCTACAGGTTCGCCAATCGTTCGGCCAGGCAGGTATTGGTACTCCAAGAGAGGTTCCCCGTGCTTTCGCACGGACCTAATTAAAATAAACCTCGTTTTCCTAGAGGCATAACCCCGTTGACACCTACTGGATTAGCTAATTGTAAAGTGCAAAATTCTCCCAGGAGTAACTCTTACCCGCAGTGGGTATCGGGATCCAACTATCACATAGAAGGTATGCAATCTCATTGCAAATTTCAACACTTGAAATTTCCGATAATAGTTTGCCACTAACGTCCTATGACCTTGACAAAGGCCAACAAATCATAGGGCATTAGTCAAGTTCAACCTGTCATTTCCTGATTGAATTAAACCCACCGGCACGACCCTTGGCAAAGGCCAACTGTCACGACCCGAAATGGCACGTGACTGGCACTTGAATCATGTGAAGTCTATAGGACCCCACCCAATTCAAGTAAGCCAAAAGCCCAGAAATCTAAACCATTTGAAAAGAGAGTAAAGGAAAAACTTATTTAAAAATTAACATATAAATTTACTTTGAAAGTCGTAGTAAGTATTTTTAAAATATCACGTCCTTTCCAAAAATTTTGGCAGAGTTTTCTTTGTAAATACTGGCCCCAAACAGGTACAAACATGCATATTATGATTAATGAATAAAGGCATCCCCAAGCGGGAGCTAGCTCTTTGCCAATTGGAGGAAACAACCATGTAAGCAATATAATATACAATGCCAAAGGGTGAGGATCAAAACTCAGAAAGAAAACCAACATCATTAAGAAGACCAAAGAAGAATCATGATAATACAAGTGCACGACTCTAAGGTCGAAAGAATATACATACTAGTCTTCTTAGTCTACCAAATAATACAAGTGTGGTTGATGTAGTTTACTAGATACAACTAAATATAAATAAATGTACAACGGTGGTCACGATGCAAGTGAACCCACCTACCAAAGCAATCACCCGGAAGAAGCAGTGTGCCAGCAAGCCGCAACGAAACCTGTACGGCAAAACCTGCAAGAAACTGTGGCACAACGGGGGTGAGTTTCCAACTCGTGAGTAGAAAATATCACCGAGCATAAATCGCATGTATGACTCTCTCCTAGGTCATACAATAATATCCTCATAATATATAACCTGAAGCATCTAATAATGGCAAGGGTAAACATCTAAACATAAGTGTAATACCAGTGCTCCTATCGGTGCCTCAGGTACCAACATATCACATATATGATGTACGAATGCATTAAGAATGAATACGGAATACATCGTGAATGAGAAAAACTGTTTTCTTATCTTAGTGAGATTTCTGTATAAAAAAACTGAAGTATCATCAATGAAATCAACAGAGAATCTGTGTCAAGTATCGACAAAAAACATATATCTCAATATCTCAATGTCCCAATATCTCGGGCTTCGGTAATCCGGACTGGCCCATATCATCAAATCTCAATATCTCGGGCTCCGGCAATCCGGACTGGCCCATATCAACAAATCTCACGACTACGTCGGTATCCTTCGGATATCCGCCGTGTCACAAATAACCGTTCGGTAGTGGTCCCCTGCTAGGCTCAACGCCATCATCTGCGACCATCTTGCCCGGGGGTACCGTACCGGGTCCACTATGCACCCACAGATGGTTCATCCTCGTCCTCGAATCGGGTGTATGATACTGCTCAAGAGCCGAGAAAACTCATGGTGGACACCTCTCACATCATAACACAAGAAAACCACAAATTTCTATCTCTTGAAATGAAAATGAGTTTATAAATCCTCGCGGTTCTCCAAATCCAGAAATCTCATGGAAAATCCGAAATCCCAAACTTGAGAGTAAATAAACAGTGAATTACCGGCATGAAGCCCCATCATATTTCATGACAAATGAACGTATAAATGCATGAAATATCTCAATAAAAAATGCAATATCTAAACTAGCATATAAAAGCAAGCATACTAGTACCATGTTGAAACTACCAGCTAGCAATTTATACCAATGAATTAGTGTTTTCTAATGTGTACGTGACATGAAAATTACCGATGATGATGTGTGTGAGCCAGCACGAAAGTGTACGTGGAGCATACTCATCATCGGTAATGGTGCTGGTGTCCTGACAACAGGCTTTCGTAATAACTAACGAAAACACATTTAAGAATGCAATGCGATGCGAACAGCATGAACATACGGAAAATGAATAGTAAACGCAACACTGATGAATATGCATTTCTATACACGAGTCATACAGTTTTGGCATTTGAAATAGCACGAATCGTGGTTTGTTTTGAGAATAGGGGCTACGGTGCTTTTTAAGAAAAGGTACGTCCTTTGGAAAATCCGTAGTATCCCCCGGCCTGTCTTTAAAATACTCATGATTCGTTAGTTTGAAAATAAGTATGACTCGAGCCCAGTCTAACATCTAACTAATAAACTATAGGACTAAACTAAGGGATAAATCAAAAGGGTAAGGAAATCCACCTAAATCCGAGTCGATATATCTAGTAGTCGGTGATCCCGCCTCAATAGCGTCACGTACGATAAAATCTATAATACGACATCCTCGATTCAAGAGTGCGGATCAATCATCATATTTATGCCTCGTACGGTAAAATCTATCGTACGGCATCCCAAAATCGGGGTACTGGTCAAATATCACATATACTTCACTTTTCATATGGTATTATTATCGTAATATCTTGAATTAGGAATACTGATCAACAGTCTAGTACATACCAATATCATCAACTATATATCCACGTGAAACACATCGCCCATCGACCCGCTAATATAACATGTCGTATATCATAACACGACCCAAATCACATATCCAATCTCACGGCATCATGCCCGATCGTATCGACTCATCTCCAAGTATCATACACTATCCTCATCATCCGTGTATACGTATATGTATATATATATGTACCAATGTATCCATCACACACACACACACACACACACACATATACATACATACATACATATAAACATATACACCCATGAACATATCCCATGTGTGCATGTGTGTGTATCAACCTATACTCAAGGGTTTCGTGACTAAGGAACTAATCTAAAAACGCATTCCTCCAACTACGCTAAAACCAACCCAAAGTCACCTAAACCATTTCTTGTTAAGTATACACATCTCATAAAACACATATTGTCATGACCCGAAATTGGCACGTGACGACCCTTAAACTACACAACGTCTACAGGCGTAACGCAATTTAAGTAAGCCGAAAACCCAGCAATCTACACTATCAAAAGTAGTAAGTGATAATAGTATTTTCAAAACCTTTGAAATCTCAACCCAAATTCTTTAAATATCCAACTTTATTTCCTTTAAAATTTTGGCAGCACCTCCTTTGTAAAAACTAGCCCTAAAAATGGGTACAACAAAGATATAAATCAAGCATTCCCAAACGGGAGCGAATACACGGCCAAAGGCGGAAAACAACCACCACAACAGATATACGACGTCGTAGCGAAGAAAATAAAAGACGATATAAATAAAACTGCATAAAAGATCTCCAAGTCACAAAATAATATACAATATCGTCCTCACATCAAGTCTCTAAGTCATACATGAAAGTGGTAGATGGAGAGTACAGGATACAACGAATATACAATAAACAACATCGGATAACCGCAAAACCCACCTAAGCAAAACTGCACACTATGAGCCGAAGCGGTATCCGCTGCAAAAGATGATATGATAGATAAGTAGCCTGCTGATTGATCGTTTCTTTGTGTGTCGGTTTAGAAAATGAATAGAAATCACAATCAAAGAATTATTTGACTGCAATCAATAACGGTGCCGAAATGTAGCGCGTTAGTAAGTACAGATCGTCCACAGGGATTGTGCGATTCGTTCGTATTTGTTTTGTTTTGAATTGAAAATTAATGAGAAGAGAAAAGAAAACTTGATTATATGATTATATCAAATGAATTTCAAGAATCATCTAATCTCATCAAAAATCAAGAAAGCATAAAAAAAATGAAGAACAAGAATTGATAGAATTCCAATCGATTAAAGTTTCAAGAATTGAAGTGTAGCTCGTAGGAATCGATTAGATCATAGATGTGACGAAGACTAGCAATTACCTTTTCTTATTCATTAGCGAATTTATGCTAAATCGATGTTGATTTATCGAGGATTAAGGATCTTGCGAAGAATTAGGGTTTCCTCATCCTATCCTTTGTCCTTTCGATGAATCACATTCACAAGATAGCTTCTAGAACATCAAATGATCGATCGTTGATCTCTAGTTCCGTGCGAAAATAATCAAGAACTCATTTCGCATTGAAACTAGATCATCGATCATTCAATTTTCAAGAATTTACAATCGTTATAGGACTAAAGAAAATGTTTAAAGATTCATCAACATCATCATTCTACCGATCGTCTCGACTCCTCCACGAGCGGAGTTTTATTCAAACATCATCACAAATGATACATTCAAGAATCGAAATTGAATCATAATGCTTGAATTGAAAGATAAGCAAGTTAAAAGAATCGTCACCTTTATTTATTCAACAATTTGTTACACATTGCTCAAGACTACAAGAATTTGAGAAGGAACAAGATTGTCGAATCTAGCATTGCATCGGCTCCTTGAGTCGCGGATCGGCTTGGATCTCATGCTCTGATGAAGACCGGCTTCGCTTCTAAAGGATGGTTGAAGGCTTGCTTTGCTTGAACTCAAAGATCTTGAACTTTGGCTTTCTTGATTGGATTAGGGTTAGGGTTTGGAGGTGGCAAGTGTTGGGTTGATAGAGTGATAGAGTTTCAACAACAATCAACAACCTTTTCAAGTGAGGCCTAAGGTACCTTTTATAGGCTTAGAAATGATTAGCTTCCTTAAGAAGCTTGGATTAGGTTAGCTTCCCTTGTAAGCTAGTTAGTTAGGTAGAAGTCTCTAGAACTAGTTAGTTAGGGTTTAGCTTCTACCTTAAGCCAGGAGGTTAGGGAGAAGGTTCTAGGCTCTTAAGGTAGTCAGGATGAAGCTTGCTTTGGAAGCTTGGACATCATTAGTTTAGATCAAAGGGCCTTTGCTGATCTGGCAGAAAGTTCAGGAATGTTCTGGAAATTTCAGTGGCTTTATGAAGTGTAGCCCCAGAGATAAGAGTTCTGAAGTGAAGCAGAGGAGGTGACGTGGCATACCCACCGCGGATCCGCGGCGCAAGCCGGCTCCGGCCGCGGATCCGCGGCCATTTGGCTGACTAAGAGCTTCAAACTTCATGTATTCTCTTATTCTGTCTTCAGGTGCACTTTCTGATATGTTGATTCCCTGAATGCCTTCTAGATCATTGCCAGATTTCAAATCCTTGAGTTGGCGTATTTTTTAGTAGCACCGTTATACAAATTTGACCATTCTTTTGGAATTTCCTGTACAAAAACACATGTTGCGCTACACAAGAATGATGCAATGCCATGAAACACAGTCAATTTCCCTAAAAATGCCGGTTTTAGTATACAGTACAGGTAATTCAGTATTTAACAGGTGTTTTGCTAATATGTGCGATATGAATACCGAACACCTCTACATGAGTGCAAAAGATAGGGAAATTGCCGTGTTAAAAATGCAGTATTTTCGACTGATCAAATTCCCCCAAACTTATTTTCGGTCGTCTCGAGCGAATTGTTTTATTAAAAAGAGAAGGAGAAAATAAAGAAAGAGAAAAACTAACTAACACACTTTCGTAGGCAACACGATTGCACTGAGCACGTGCAACAAGCCTTTAAACCTCTAGGTGTCCCTAGTAGGAGGAGTGTTGTCTCCTGAGGGTTTTCAGCGGATTGCACCCACAAAATCCAATAATAAAAGGAAGATCATGAATATTACATTTAAAGAAAAGAATTGTAAAAGAAAAGCCTTGAAAATTAGGGTTTCCAACTAAGCTAGCTTTTCGGTTGTCATGAGCCCTATCTTAATAGTCATGAAAAGATGTCAGAAATCACGTCCTCCCTCAATAAAACATTGTCTTATTCTTCATTCCTATCTTTCTTCCAAACATCGATCATATCACCCTGCGTGTGTGTAAAGGACATCCCTACACCCGGAGAATTCAATTCAAGCTATCATACTCTTGTCCATCCACCTCAGTACTTTTTAATTAATGAATATTTAGATGAATTTGCTCACACATTTTCATACGACCGTTAATACTTCTTGAGGTACTAACCGACCGATTACTCATGTGCTTGCTTATTTGGTGTTTTTCCTCGTCTTGCACCACCTAAGGCTTAGCAGTGACTCCCAGACCAGTTGGCCTTAGGGCACTAGGTGAAGAGGTACCCTCGCTATATTTTTTTATTGCTGCCTTGGCGATAACAAAACCAGTGTCCATTTTTTTCACCATTTTATATTTTATTCATTTTTTTTATTTCCTTCATACTTTGGCTTTTAGACAAGAGCATTTCAAGGTATCCTCTACTATCCCGGGCTTCAAGACGTGTGTAAGTGCGAATAGCAGGGTATCAACGTTCAAAATGTTTGGCTTTCAGAATAGAAACTATTTTTCAGACTTATTTTTATCCTCAGATTAGTGAGTTCCTTCATCTTACTAACCCTTGGGACAACGGCTCATAACTACTTATTACTAGTTCGTATAAGAAAACTTCTAATTTTCTTAGTTTTCTTAAATTTTTCTAATCTCATGGAAGTAATTTTTCACTATCTAATCTTTTATTATCTTATTTATGTACAAAAAATGTTTAAATATTAAATATTTTTATATTTTGAAATTTTTATAAATTTTTATGGGTTTTGGAAATTTTTTAATTTTTTATAGGTTTTTAAAGAAATGTTTTGTGCTTATGCAAATGATGCAAAAATAAGCACAAACCTCCCCCAAACTTGTTTTCAACAGTGTCCTCACTGTTGCCAACCGCTATACCTACAAAAACCTGTAAGCCTGGGGGGAATTTATTAGTGGGGGCAAAATATATAAGTGAAGATCTTCCCCCAAACTTATTCTTTTCACTCACCTTCATTCAAAGAATGATGCAGTAATATACATGACATGGAGGTGAGACGGAGGAATTTTAATCCAAATAAAATGGCTCCTGTAAGAACAGGAGCTCCTCCGTGGGGTCAGTAGAAAAATACGGTTTTAATCTATGTCCATTCACTTTGAAAAATGTGCTGTTTTTAACATTTTCTACCTCTACTGCCCCGTGCGGGTATACAGACCGCACAATAAAAGGTCCCTTCCACCGAGATCGAAGCTTACCCGCGTGAAGGTGTTGTCGTGAATCATAAAGAAGGACTTGCTGACTAGGTGTAAATGTTTTCCTCAAAATGTTTTTATCGTGAAAAGCCTTAGTCCTATTCTTTATGATTACAGCGTTATCATAAGCTTCATCGCGGAGTTCGCTTAGCTCATTTAATTGCAGCTTCCGAAAGTTGCAGGCTTGGTTTAAGTCAAAGTTGATTTCCTTAATAGCCCACAATGCTTTATGCTCAATCTCGACTGGCAAGTGACATGCCTTCCCAAACACTAACCTATATGGAGACATCCCTAGATCGGTTTTATATGCAGTTCTGAATGCCCAAAGGGCATCCGTTAGTTTGGTCGACCAATCTTTTCTATTCTTCGCAACAGTTTTCTCCAGGATTTGTTTGGTCTGTCTATTCGAAATCTTAGCCTGCCCGCTCGTTTGGGGATGATAGGGTGTAGAAAGTCTGTGGTTGATTGCGTATTTCCGCATCAGAGTCTCGAAAGACCTGTTGCAGAAATGTGTCCCGTTATCGCTAATGATAGCGCGTTGGTGTCCAAATCGCGAAAAGATGTTTTCTTTTAAGAACTTAATGACAACCTTTTTGTCATTAGTGCGATATAGAATGGCTTCAACCCACTTTAAGACGTAATCAAACGCAAGCAGTATGTACAAATTCCCAAAGGAGTGGGGAAAGGGACCCATAAAGTCAATGCCCCAAACATCAAAAATTTCAACCGCTAAGATGGGTTGCTGAGGTATTTCATTTCTCCGGGAAATGCTACCCGTGTGTTGACACTGTGTACAGGTTTTGCAATAATCAAATGCATCCTTGAATAAGGTTGGCCAATAAAAACCATATTGCAAAACCTTCTCCGCCGTCTTTTTAGGACCGAAGTGACCCCCACAGGTCTGATCATGACTAAAAGATAGAACACTCTTGAATTCCTCATTCGGGACACACCGACGAATGATCTGGTCAGGACAATACTTAAACAGATAGGGTTCATCCCAGTAAAAGTATTTTACTTAGGATAGAAAACGATATTTGTCCTGTTTTGACCAATCGCTGGGTATTAGTCCCGTGGCAAGATAGTTCACAATATCCCTGAACTAAGGTTCCTCAGATACATTCAAGAGTTGTTCGTCTGGGAAAGAATCATTGATCGGCAGGGTCACAGGGGAAGAAGAGATGCGTGAAAGATGGTCGACTACAATGTTTTCACATCCTTTCTTTTCTTTGATAACAAGATCAAATTCTTGTAATAGAAGGATCCAACGTATTAGCCTACCTTTAGCATCTTTCTTCGCCAAAAGATGTTTCAAGGCGGAGTGGTCAGTGTACACAACTATTGGTGAGCCAATCAAGTAAGGCCTGAATTTTTCTAATGCAAATACAACCGCCAAAAGTTCTTTTTCGGTAGTTGTATAGTTAATTTGAGCATCATTCAGGGTTTTACTTGCGTAATAGATCACGTGTGGCATCTTTTCAATGTGCTGTCCTAAGACTGCACCTACTGCAAAATCTGATGCATCACACATAAGCTCAAAGGGGTAGTCCCAATCTGGAGACGATAGAACGGGGGCTGTAGTGAGGGAGTGTTTGAGTGAGTCGAATGCTGCCTCACAATCCGAGTCAAAGTGGAAGGTCGTATCCTTGGCCAAGAGAAGAGTTAAAGGTCTAGCAATTTTGCTAAAATCCTTAATGAATCTCCTGTAAAAGCCCGCATGGCCAAGAAATGATCGGATATCCTTGACGCTTTTGGGATGAGGAAGGTTTTGAATGACATCTATCTTAGCTCTGTCAACCTCAATGCCTTTTTGTGAAATAACATGTCCAAGAACAATTCCCTCTTGGACCATGAAATGACATTTTCCCCAATTCAAGGTTAAGTTCTTCTCTTTGCAACGAGTAAGAACAGCGTCAAGATTCGATAGGCAGTCGGAAAAAGAGTCTCCAAAAATCGAGAAATCGTCCATAATAATCTCCAAGAAATTCTCGACCATGTCAGAGAATATCCCCATCATACACCGCTGAAAGGTAGCGGGAGCATTGCATAACCCAAAGGGCATGCGTCTATAAGCAAATGTACCAAAAGGACAAGTAAAAGTGGTTTTATCTTGATCCTTTTTGGCTATGGGGACCTGATTATAGCCAGAGTATCCGTCCATAAAGCAATAATACTCACGTCCAGCTAAGCGTTCCAGCATCTGATCAATGAAAGGTAGAGGAAAGTGGTCTTTCCTCGTGGCGGCATTGAGTTTTTTGTAATCAATACATATACCCCACCCAGTTTGGGCGCGTGTCTGAATCAACTCATTTGCCTCATTGGTAATAACAGTGATGCCAGATTTCTTAGGGACAACATGTATTGGACTCACCCATTGGCTATCGGAGATTGGGTATATAATACCATTATCAAGGCATTTGACGATCTCTTTCATCACTGCTTCCTTCATGACGGGGTTCAACCGTCTCTGTGGTTCTCGGGTTGGTCTGGCATCATCCATCATATGTATATGATGTTCTACAATCAAGGGAATAATCCCTTTGATATCCGCCATGGTCCAACCAAACGCCTCCCTATTAGATCTCAATACCGATAAAAGTGCATTCTCTTGCTCTGATGCTAGAGAAGAGGATATGATAACCGGTAAAGACTCATTCTCACTTAAATATGCATATTTAAGATGAGAAGGTAAAATTTTGAGATCTAATACTGGCGGAGAAATAATAGAAGGTGGGATCATCGACTGATTTTCGGAGTTACAAAGAAGCTCATAGCCTGTAAAAGATACAGACTCGGATGGTGATGGGTCAGGAGTGTCGGACTCAAGCGTGGAAATGGTGTCCTCACTAAGATAGTGTGCAAGATCAAACAGTGATGTGGTAGTGTCGTCGAGATCTTCAAAGCAAAGTTCATCAACTCCACAACTTTCGGGAGCAATCTCGTGGACAGAGCACACATCAAGAATATGAGCAGAGGGTTCTGATGGCTGACTTCCAACTTTGTAGATGTTCAGTTCAATGGTCATATTTCCAAAGGATTAGTTCATTGAACCGTTTCTACAGTTAATGACAGCATTGGAAGTGGCAAGGAATGGTCGACCCAAAATCACTAGAATTTGGCTTTGGAGGTTCGCTACAGGTTGTGTACCGAGAACAATGAAGTCCACAGGGAATACAAATTCCCCGACCTTTATCAACACATCCTCTAGTTCACCCCTAGGTTTGGTGATCGAACGATCTGCCATTTGCAGAGTGCAGTAAGCTGGTTTTAACTCTCCAATCCCTAGCTGCTCATAGACAGAATATGGAAGTAGGTTAACACTTGCGCCAAGGTCTAAAAGAGCACGGTTGATGTTTTTACCCCCAATAGAAATCGATATCGTAGGACATCCAGGGTCCTTACGTTTCTTTGGTAGCTGTGGGATAAAAGCAGTGCTAATATTATTAGACATGAAGACCTTCTTCGGCACTTGAGTCTTCCTCTTCCTAGTACACAAGTCTTTAAGAATTTTCGCATAAGCGGGGACTTATTGAATCGCATCTAGGAGAGGGATGTTGATGTTAACCTGTTTGAACATTTCCATAATTTTCTCCATATGTGGACTCGATTTGTTAACCGATTCGGGTAAGGAGCTTTAGCAATAAGCGCTGGGTCCATCTTAGGAGAAGGAAGTGGAGGTAGACGTGATCCCAAAAGAGGAGTGGGGATCGTCTGTGGAGAACTAGAAGAGGGTTGCTGAGGTGTCGAGCCTAGAGGGAAATGGAGAATAGACTCGTGAGAAGGTGGTGGGGTAGAAGAACAAGGATCAGAAGTAGAAGTGTGTGTGTGAGGAAAGGTCTCAGCCGGGGTGTTGATAGGATTTTCAATATCATCAACTTCTTCCCCAACATGGTTATTCAGCACTCTTCCTGATCTCAACGTTGTGATGGCATTTACATTGTAATGCCCATGATTCGGTAGGGGTTGAGACGGAAGTTTCCCTTTTTCTCTCGCACTCATTTCGGCTTTAAGTCGTGCTATTTCAGTTTTCATCGATCTTATACTCTCAGCTTGGGACGCTGAGTTTTTCTTTATCTCACTGACGGAAGATCTAACCTCAGCCGACACCTCTATGAAATTTGACAAGAGTGATTTCATGGTTTGAGTGAATTGAGAGAATTCATCAGAATATGTTGACTGCATAGGATTAGACGGTGCAGGAGTGTTGACCTGGTTTTGGAAATTTTGTGACTGGTAGGGGTACTGAGTGAGTTGAAGTGGTTGCTGTTGTGGTGGAAGAGCCCTTTGAAAATTGTTTTGGTTTGGAACCGTGTTTTGGTTGTGTTGTTGGTTCCAAGCAAAATTAGGGTGATTCCTCCAACCCTGATTATATGTGGAAGAATATGGATCGTTTCTGGGTCTTTGAAATGCGGCATTGGTATGCTCTTGACCTTGAAACGGAGAATTCAATGGACATTCTTCCGTTAAGTGAGAAGGATCAGAACAACACCCACATACAGTTTTGGGGAGTGACATTGGGTTTAGGGAGGCTGCTAAAAATTTGTGTTCCATAGCTTCGAGCTTCTTTTGCATTGCTGCCATTTCAGCTCGAACACCTATAGACACATCAATTTGGTGTACGCCACCCCTAGACGATGACTGGGTTCCACTCTCCCACTGTAAGGATTTTTCAGCGAACTCTTCTAAAAATTTCCAAGCTTTCCCATCATCCTTGGTCATAAAGGTGCCTTGACACATGTTTTCAAGGTTTTGTTTAGTGGTAGGGTTAATGCCCTCATATATGATTCAGCAAAGATCCTATCTCGGGATGCCGTGATGTGGACATTGAACCAAAAGATCCTTGAAGCGTTCAAAGCATTTCGAGAATGGTTCAGTCGGAAGCTGGGTGAATTGATTTAGTTCGCTACGGATTCGAGCTGTCTTTTGCATAGGGTAGAATTTCTTAAGGAATGCCGCAATGAATTCTTCCCAATTCGTAATGGAATGTGCGGTAGTGTTATACAGCCACTTCTTGGCTATATCGCACAAAGTAAATGGAAGAAGACGTAGACGCATAGCATCCACTGAAAGTTGTGACGTACCCATCATTGCACATACATTTTCAAATTTCGTGATAAACACGTATGCGTCCTCAGACTCGAGACCGTGGAATTTGGGTAGAAGGTTGATGTATTGGGGTTTAATCTTAAAATTATCCTCGTTGGCTGGTGGAATGGATAAGCAGGTCGAAAGAGGACCTCGCATAGGATAACACCTCTCTTGGAGAAAGATGCGGGATGGATTCTGCGCACCAACGGACGGCGGCAGATTAGTGGTAAAGAAGTTCGATGGAGAAGGATCCATCGGTGTGGGTGTGGTGGTGGGTAAAGAAGAAGTAAATGGAGAAATACCGACTTCGGAGTCGATCGGGGGAACGCGGACTAAACGAGCACTAGAATCCCGTGTCCATCCTATCTTGCACTAAAAAGGGTTAGTACAAGTGGTAGCGTGACTTATAATTAGGGGAAATGAATGAATGCGGTATTTGTTTTAAAAAATATACGGATTTTTTGAAAAAATGATGCGATCACAACAAATGCAACAAGCAAAACCCTAATTCTATGGTCGTCTAGGTCAAAGCTCTAGACCGCTCCTAACTGCCAAAAGACAAGTCGCGGGATAAATCCTCCACTGCCTCTTTGTCTCCCCTGTGGCCAGGTAAGTGCCAGGTAAGTGGGAAGGTATGTTGGAGATAGTGCCCTCAGAGTCAATTATTAGGTCACAGGTACGTGATTGTAATGATTGAGGGAGGACCTATCCCGGTAGGACAGTCTTACTCGAGATGATAGTATGCTATCTGGTTTACCTTTATCATCGTGTACTGTTTTAGGTGACATGACACGTCTCTATTACACGTTGATAGAGCCCCTAGGATTCTTGCTTGACCACCAGCAGTATGAGGGCGATCATATAAGTGGGAGCTGGGGGTCTACAAGCATATCCTTAAAAGGTCCCTAGTCGTGGGAGTTTCGAGACCGGGCATCGATACTCCATTAGTAGACTAGTGTATACAGTCGAGACCCCGACGAGGGGCGGTGGCCGGTCTCACAAGCCACTGGTGTCAGTTGGATCACCTAAGATGTATACAGGTGCTCATTGGGTTATGAGTACACCGGACAGGACTCGCCGGGAACATGCTAGTTGGTCATATACCAGACGTCAGATGGCAGTTCCCTGGTGACATGTGTGCAGGTTAGTTCATCGACCTGGGGATCGTCATTTGTCTCGTGTGAGTTCCCACTGTACTTTGATTACTACCCTACCACGGCTCAAAGGAGTCGTGCAAACAGGTTTTAGTTGGGTACAGTCCCGAGCCACATGGAGGCAGTGAGCGTATCTTCAGGGGTTCGTCTCTCCCGGTATTGGGGGTGAGGTCGTGCTGTGTCTAGGAGAGCCATTACACAAAGTCCTTGGCCAAGGCAAGGAGATTTACTGGTAGGTATTCCAGTAGTATCTCAGGGTGTTCTGGGCTACACTCCGACACGACTTGTACCGCTTTTGGGGGTCTGACTTTTACCAACCCCCTAGGCCCGCCATGCGATGCTCATAGACGAACGGACCGGACTGCACGGATATTGTCACTGACAGGCTCAGTTGGGTGTCGGGGTGAGCTTCCTCATCGACGTCCCATTTGGTCAGTACCTGGTAGCCCGTCACGTATTGGCTTATACCTCTGACGTGCTAGTGGTTAAATCCACAACCAAGGTGTTGACGAGTCTTTAGAGTCCCCCACATTCAGATACTCAGCTTTCGGGCGAAAGGTTGTAGAGGCCGTATGGAGATATGGCAAGGTCCGATCAGATACGTGCGGTATTGCACGGATCAGGATCGGACAGTTTGTACTATAGGCCGTATGGTTATATGGCAGGGTTTGATCAGATACGTGCGGTATTGCACGGATCAGGATCGAACAGATATTACTAGCCGGTTTTGGTATAAGCCGGACCTAGTATAGTACAGTGTAGACTTTGTCTCATTGCATTTGTATTTCGGTCGAAATACAGATGCGGGTGTGTATGCACAGTATCGGGGTTTTCCCGTAATTTATTACGGGACCAGTTTTCTGGAGTTGCCAGTTTGCTTTCCGTTTCGGCCAATTTCCATTGTTCCGTTCATTGGCCGAAGATTGGTGGAGGAGGGTTTATTTGCATTGTTGCAAATAGGCTTTTTGTGGAGGGGGTCTTTGCTTATTGTAGCATCATGATGGTTTTCATGATGTGCACCATCATTGACTTCTCATTCTCATGATGGCTTGACTTTTAGTGGGCATGATGGTTGATGATGATGAGGGGTGAGGTTGGTTGAGTGTGGGTTTATTGTTGTGATCATTTCCTTTTTGGCATGATAGCCTTCTTTCTCTCTCTTTTGCATTATGGGGATGGCCTCTCATTTTTGTGTGAGACTCTCATTTTTTCCCTTCACCCCTCATAGTGCATGGCCGGCCACTTCCTACAGGGGCTGTCCAAATTTTTGAAGTGGGAAAATGTTGTTCATTTCATGCACAAAAGTTCTCCAAGCTCCTCCATATACTTCTTGTATCAATCCCTCCACCAAAGGCAATTCCTACAACCCCAAATGAGATCTCTACACTACATTCTACAGCGAATCTTGGGCACGTCGAGTAGCCGGCTTCGTGCCCGAGTTGCCTCGGCATTGAGGTGGGAGCCCGTAAACAAAGTAGGCGATGTGGTGCACTTCCGGCGACGAGGAGGAGACGGGACTTTTCCGCAGGAGATCGGGAGCATGACGAGAAGACCGGAGGACTTGGATCGTCGGTATATCTCTAACCCATCTTCTAGTTAGCTTAGACTAGTTAATGGTTCGATCCGGGTGTTTAGTGCGCGGTGGTGCCGGTTTGCCAAGTCCGCAAAATTTAAGTTATTCACCGCTTCCGCACTCCGGCGTCGGATCGACGGCCGGGGCGCCGCCGTGCACTTACAGTGGTATCAGAGCCTCGCCATTAACTTAGTCTAACTTTGTGTAATGTGTTTGCATTTCCGATCGATCAAAAAGTTCCAAAACTGCATTTTAGTTCGCATCAGTTTCTGTTGAAAATTTTTGGTCTCGAAAAATTTTTCAGGTTATAAAATATTGATTTACTGGAAAATCTAAGAGTTCTGTAAAAATTTGACGAAGTAACTCCACAGTTGGAGCGCGGAACCGCCGCGAAAACCACCTTTGTGCGGCCCTTCCGCCGCGCACTATTCACATCACTTCACCATTTTTTTACAGAGGCCTTCTGGGCTTAAAATATGGGCTTTGGAATATTAAAGTTGGGCCAATTGTTTCTGTGAGTGCTACAGTTTTCTTTGGGGCCCACTTGTTAATTGTTTGATCAATCGGAAATTTTTTAAACACATTTTTCACAGTATTTACATTATATCTGCGACCGTGAATGTCACTCGATCGGTAAATCCGGTCTAACTGCTATAGCCCGGTTAGACGGATTTGCGAACGTGACTTTCACGTTGATGTTCTATGTATTTGCTGTGATGTTGCGGATCGGTCGTGGGGGATAGCCTGGATGCAATGCTAGTACTGTGCTGTTGTATTATGTACATTTGATATTGCGGGGCGAGCGTCCGACTTGTGGACTGCCGTCACTGCCGGATTGTATTATTCTTTTGGGGCACGACCTGGTTGCGGTCGATGTACCCGGTGTATGTATATTTTACTTTCTGTACTAGGATTACCCCGCGGAGGGGTGCACGGATAGCCGGGTTCTAGAGGGCAACAAGCCTGCATCTCATGGCATTGAGACGGAGGGGGCTTCACTCTAGGATTGGCGGGCTATTCGCCGCACTCGTAGGGGGTACAGGTTGACCCAGGAGGGGTGCCCAAGTTACCGGATTCCGTGAAGTGCTGGGTGGTCCATTCACGGCGCTGAAGGGGGCTGCCTCGCTTCAGGTTTTGGCGGGTAACTTGCCGCGCCCGTAGGGGTCTAGGATTTCATTGCACAGGCTATCCACACGACCAGGGGAACGTCGGGTTTCAGCGGCTCTGTGAAACCCGGGGATCCCAGATATCTGTATTGTTTCTGTGATGCTGTACATTTTCTGTGATGTTGCATTTCTATCACGCCTTGAGCGAATATAATATATTGGTATATATATTAGTAGATGTTGTATATGTTTTGCATCCGCGCTAGTCCAGTCCCCGCTCTGTCGTTAGTTAGCTAACCTAACGGGTAATGACGGGACCCAGTGGCGAATGCGGATGGCATATACGTACATCAGTATATTTTCGTTCTTTTTGGTGTGATCAAATGATGGGACTGCATTGATTCGGATCAATGCAAGTTAAAAGCAAACCTAATCTGATGTTGTTGGAACACTTTTCAAAAGCTGTTATTGCAAGGACGTTTACTTTTGTTTTGCATCGTGGTATTCATTGGAATATCCTGCTCCTCAGTCGACGAGGCAAGGGCCGAGATCCCTTCACCGGGAGTGACCCCTTGGACAAAAAGTTTGCGTCAGGGCATTAACTTCACTATAGCCGATCACTTTTGCTTTGCACCGTGGTATTCATTTGGAATATCCTGCACCCCATTCTACGGGGAAAGAGCCGAGATCCCTTCACCGGGAGTGACCTCTTTAGCAACGGTTTTCGTCACTATATTTTCAAAAAGCTATCAGTTCATTCAACGATATCAAGTTCCTTACGTTAAAGGTTTTCGCCAGAAACCATTCGTAGCCCTCCGTCGTTTCATATGGGTAGTCAATAGTATTCAAGCTGTGTTTGTTGGCCAAAGTCAAGGCACAGTGTTTGGTAGCTGTTGGTTATTCATATGCAGCATAGATAGATGCGTTGGTTTGGAACAGTCGTATAGCCTTGTTGGCCAAAGTCAAGGGCTTGTGCGGGTGGATTCGAATCAACCTGGAGAATGACGGATAGAACTTGACATGTGACTTATGATTTGTTGGCCAAAGTCAAGGTCATAAGAGCATGGGGCAGAAAACACATCGGGAGTTTCAAAAGAACTGAAACTTGCCAGATATGCGCATACCTTCTGGAGTGTGATACCGTGAGCGGATTCCTTCACGTTGTCATGCGATGATAGTTGGATCCCGATTCCTACTGATGAGTTGGTTTACTCCTCGGGTGACCCCGACTAATTCTTCTTTCAGGTTTGGAGGAGAATTTGACGGTACAGTGGGAGGATTCCAGATTAGATAAATTGGTAACCATTCTGATCTAGGTTAGAGTGCACGCTGAGTGTTTCTTTTCTCTCTCTCTTTGGCAGCGACCATTGACCCGACCCTAAGACTTTGACTCAGTGACCAAGTTGACCGAACCTTCTTAACACTGGCTTTTGGATTATCAGAGTTGCAGACCTCATTGCCACTCCTACTTTTACCCTTTTCTCCAGGACACCCTGTATTACTACGAACGTCCACTTCCATTGGACAAAACCATCGTATGGTTAGATACGAACTCGAAGGAATTTATTCGAGGATGGTTTCAGGTTCTGGAGAAAACGGATAGGATTATTCAGTTGTCTTTTCCTTTTACCCTCTCTCAGGTTACGAGTACTCCTTGGTTTAGGGGTAGTACACCTATTACGCAAATTGGATTGTCTTCTTCCAAACCTTAGGCTGGTGCCGACCGGTAGGGAATGAAGAAAACCAATTAGCATAACGATGGTGTGCAGAAGGTATTAAGTTCAGACAAAGCAAGGGATTAGTAAGAGGGCAAAGTAAATTGCAACAGATATTCACGACCAAACCAAATATTTCGTTACCACTCCCACATCACCTTTGTATTTCTCCAGGACACTCCGTATCACTACGAAGATCCACAGTTTATTTGGATACTCCATCGTATGGTTATATACGAACTCGAATGGAACTTGTTCCAGTTCGGGGATGGATTCTGGTTCAGGAGAAATAGGAATAAGGTTTATTCGGTTGTCTTTTATCTTCGCCCTCTCTCATTGCGAGTGTTCCTAGGATTGGGACAGTACACCCATTATGCTTATTGGATAGTCTTCTTCCAAACCATAGGCTGGTGCCGAACGGTAGGGAAGGAAGAAAACCATTTGGCCTAAAAGGGTGTGCAGAAGGTAAAGACTAAAGACATATGAAGGGATTTGGAGAGGTGGCAGAGAACTATACGGTTACAGTCGTGAATCTGGAAGAGGCATTACTAGGAATACCAGAATACCCCATCGGAACATTTCAATGTTTCAGTTTCACTGTGTAATGTTAAAGGAAGACTGATTTCCCGATTAGATACTTACTCCAGGGTATGTATTTACCAGGTACGATTCTCACATCTGTATGGTTTTACAGATGATGAGGGGGAGTAAGTTATTGGGAATTGGGTGATTATCCTCATTATATCGGGATTCGTTGTAATCGGTGATATTTGAGGAAATCACCTGGGCTGTTTGCCGGTCGGCAAATATTTGGTTTTGAATATCCGCTGTTATGCACCAATTTCAAATTGATATATCTGTACGTCTATTTTCATAGAGTGAGATATACCTTTCTGAAATTATGTCTACGACATTTACCTATATCAGTGGATGGTTAGGTAAGGAGCATTAAACAGCGGTGTAATTCTTCTTAACCATAAGTACAGTTTTCAACCTACGACACACAGTGAATGAGTAATCAGACTCAAGGGACTTTTACAGAGTATTGTATGTTGTCCAGAGTCCATCAGGACAGAGGGGATGGTCCTCGTACTATATTCGGTTTACTTATGACTCCTCTAATTTTTAGACAGGTGTTTCGTGGAAACACAGGGTCCGAATTTGGAGAAGTTATATGTATTTGAATAGAGTAGAGAACCAGGTATAGCAAGTATCGGGATTCCTCAAAGAGATCGAAAATGTAGATACTTGTGTATGGTGTTCAGTTGATAGTAATGATTAAGAGAAATTGCTTCTCTTTCAGGTTACTCATAATTGGAAGTATTCCTAAGTTGAGTAACGCTGATCTGGCCTCCTTCCATTTAGTTGACATGCACTGGAGACAGTTGCATGATTTGGATCTGGTTCAATTAAATCAGTGCCTCTGGTCCTATATGGGATATAGAACAGTTCATATCTTAACGATGTTAAGGTACGGGGAGTTGTCCGGTTTATGATTAAAACCAGACACTGGACAACTCAAGGCACGTTTCTGTAATGGCTGTTTGTGGGTTGACCCAGGCTATGACGAGGGTTGACTTTCTACCATCTGGATGAACAATAGCGATATTGTTCTAGACTCGCCACAGTTTTAATAAAAATGGATTTTTTCAGAAAACAGTAGTGGGAGTATGGTAGAACTGGAAGTGATTCCAGAACCACAAACGATTACTGAAGATTTGATAAGGAACCTAAAGATTCAATCTGAATTGACATTCCATTGGCCACTCCGCAGATAAAGTGGGTAACTTCAGGCACCCGAGAGGTACTCAGGTAGCCTCAAGGACGGTGACAGGGAAGTTCTTGTTTACCCACACTTGCCATTGTTGTTCCAGGCTGCGAGACCCGGCAGGAGGATGAGTATAGCGTCGTTCTAAACTAGTTTTAGAAGTGCACGTCTATATGACTCTGGCAGAGGGTTGTCGTAGTCAGTGGGAGCAGCGGAAGCATTGGTGGACATCAGGCTTATATCTATTTATAGACTAAAGCAGATGTAGCGGAGATAGATCATCTATTTCTGATGTGACAGTCATGGGTTTGACGTCATCAGAATAGGGGATGGATCTGTTGAGAAGGTAGTAGGGTGTGATATCCTGGTATTTGGATGATATACACAGAGTAGGAAAAGAAACTCCTACACTACGATCGGTTGTACTTTGGTCGTCACACAGTTGTTTCTCCACAAAGGAAATGGATTTTATATCAGACATACTGGTTACTGGATCTATGGTTTTAGATCTAGATTTGGGTGGTTTCCCAATCTGGGTACTTGACAGCATTCTAAGAGTATTTAGGATGGTCGACTCCTGGCACGGTAGTGTACCTGCAGGTAATGGAGTCACCCTCTCCAAAGGTGTCTTACAGACTAAAGGGGAGAGGGACGGGCATGATTGGCAGATCACTTGCTCAGGCAATTGAGTCAATCGTGAGATGTCAAGTACCACACCAGATGTTGTTCTTGCACTAGATGCAATAAGTTGACATTAATCCAATCCTGGAGAAACAGTCGGAAGCAGTTTTAGAACATAAGTGGATGTTCTAGGGATATGATAACGACAGCCTCATTCAGGAGACAGTTATCATTCCAGGCTTCCAAGGTGACATGGACGACAAGGAGGTTGTCAGAGTTGTAGTTTTCCTTCTAATGAGGGGCAGTATTTTGGACAGATGATCCAAGGCAATACTGAGGGAGGCATGGCGCAGGATACTGATTAAGTTCAGTTGACGATACAGTCTAAGAAGTTTGGATTTGGAGTTCATTTATGAGCTATGTCCCATCAGACATCCAGACACATTCTAAGACAGGTATTGCTCATTTCGGGAGATGGGTTTCTCCGCGAACTTGAGATATAGAGAGACATAGAAAGAAACTACTAAGCGGATCCACTCACTGAGGCTATTCCTCGAACGCAATAGTTCCGCAAACGAGCTTTGTGAGACTGACTAGTAGAGGAGTTGGATGTTCGGTATCACACGGGCTGTGAGTATGCGACATCGCAATAATTAGCCTTGAGTGCAAGTGGGAGATTGTTGGAGATAGTGCCCTCAGAGTCAATTATTAGGTCACAGGTACGTGATTGTAATGATTGAGGGAGGACCTATCCCGGTAGGACAGTCTTACTCGAGATGATAGTATGCTATCTGGTTTACCTTTATCATCGTGTACTGTTTTAGGTGACATGACACGTCTCTATTACACGTTGATAGAGCCCCTAGGATTCTTGCTTGACCACCAGCAGTATGAGGGCGATCATATAAGTGGGAGCTGGGGGTCTACAAGCATATCCTTAAAAGGTCCCTAGTCGTGGGAGTTTCGAGACCGGGCATCGATACTCCATTAGTAGACTAGTGTATACAGTCGAGACCCCGACGAGGGGCGGTGGCCGGTCTCACAAGCCACTGGTGTCAGTTGGATCACCTAAGATGTATACAGGTGCTCATTGGGTTATGAGTACACCGGACAGGACTCGCCGGGAACATGCTAGTTGGTCATATACCAGACGTCAGATGGCAGTTCCCTGGTGACATGTGTGCAGGTTAGTTCATCGACCTGGGGATCGTCATTTGTCTCGTGTGAGTTCCCACTGTACTTTGATTACTACCCTACCACGGCTCAAAGGAGTCGTGCAAACAGGTTTTAGTTGGGTACAGTCCCGAGCCACATGGAGGCAGTGAGCGTATCTTCAGGGGTTCGTCTCTCCCGGTATTGGGGGTGAGGTCGTGCTGTGTCTAGGAGAGCCATTACACAAAGTCCTTGGCCAAGGCAAGGAGATTTACTGGTAGGTATTCCAGTAGTATCTCAGGGTGTTCTGGGCTACACTCCGACACGACTTGTACCGCTTTTGGGGGTCTGACTTTTACCAACCCCCTAGGCCCGCCATGCGATGCTCATAGACGAACGGACCGGACTGCACGGATATTGTCACTGACAGGCTCAGTTGGGTGTCGGGGTGAGCTTCCTCATCGACGTCCCATTTGGTCAGTACCTGGTAGCCCGTCACGTATTGGCTTATACCTCTGACGTGCTAGTGGTTAAATCCACAACCAAGGTGTTGACGAGTCTTTAGAGTCCCCCACATTCAGATACTCAGCTTTCGGGCGAAAGGTTGTAGAGGCCGTATGGAGATATGGCAAGGTCCGATCAGATACGTGCGGTATTGCACGGATCAGGATCGGACAGTTTGTACTATAGGCCGTATGGTTATATGGCAGGGTTTGATCAGATACGTGCGGTATTGCACGGATCAGGATCGAACAGATATTACTAGCCGGTTTTGGTATAAGCCGGACCTAGTATAGTACAGTGTAGACTTTGTCTCATTGCATTTGTATTTCGGTCGAAATACAGATGCGGGTGTGTATGCACAGTATCGGGGTTTTCCCGTAATTTATTACGGGACCAGTTTTCTGGAGTTGCCAGTTTGCTTTCCGTTTCGGCCAATTTCCATTGTTCCGTTCATTGGCCGAAGATTGGTGGAGGAGGGTTTATTTGCATTGTTGCAAATAGGCTTTTTGTGGAGGGGGTCTTTGCTTATTGTAGCATCATGATGGTTTTCATGATGTGCACCATCATTGACTTCTCATTCTCATGATGGCTTGACTTTTAGTGGGCATGATGGTTGATGATGATGAGGGGTGAGGTTGGTTGAGTGTGGGTTTATTGTTGTGATCATTTCCTTTTTGGCATGATAGCCTTCTTTCTCTCTCTTTTGCATTATGGGGATGGCCTCTCATTTTTGTGTGAGACTCTCATTTTTTCCCTTCACCCCTCATAGTGCATGGCCGGCCACTTCCTACAGGGGCTGTCCAAATTTTTGAAGTGGGAAAATGTTGTTCATTTCATGCACAAAAGTTCTCCAAGCTCCTCCATATACTTCTTGTATCAATCCCTCCACCAAAGGCAATTCCTACAACCCCAAATGAGATCTCTACACTACATTCTACAGCGAATCTTGGGCACGTCGAGTAGCCGGCTTCGTGCCCGAGTTGCCTCGGCATTGAGGTGGGAGCCCGTAAACAAAGTAGGCGATGTGGTGCACTTCCGGCGACGAGGAGGAGACGGGACTTTTCCGCAGGAGATCGGGAGCATGACGAGAAGACCGGAGGACTTGGATCGTCGGTATATCTCTAACCCATCTTCTAGTTAGCTTAGACTAGTTAATGGTTCGATCCGGGTGTTTAGTGCGCGGTGGTGCCGGTTTGCCAAGTCCGCAAAATTTAAGTTATTCACCGCTTCCGCACTCCGGCGTCGGATCGACGGCCGGGGCGCCGCCGTGCACTTACAGTGGTATCAGAGCCTCGCCATTAACTTAGTCTAACTTTGTGTAATGTGTTTGCATTTCCGATCGATCAAAAAGTTCCAAAACTGCATTTTAGTTCGCATCAGTTTCTGTTGAAAATTTTTGGTCTCGAAAAATTTTTCAGGTTATAAAATATTGATTTACTGGAAAATCTAAGAGTTCTGTAAAAATTTGACGAAGTAACTCCACAGTTGGAGCGCGGAACCGCCGCGAAAACCACCTTTGTGCGGCCCTTCCGCCGCGCACTATTCACATCACTTCACCATTTTTTTACAGAGGCCTTCTGGGCTTAAAATATGGGCTTTGGAATATTAAAGTTGGGCCAATTGTTTCTGTGAGTGCTACAGTTTTCTTTGGGGCCCACTTGTTAATTGTTTGATCAATCGGAAATTTTTTAAACACATTTTTCACAGTATTTACATTATATCTGCGACCGTGAATGTCACTCGATCGGTAAATCCGGTCTAACTGCTATAGCCCGGTTAGACGGATTTGCGAACGTGACTTTCACGTTGATGTTCTATGTATTTGCTGTGATGTTGCGGATCGGTCGTGGGGGATAGCCTGGATGCAATGCTAGTACTGTGCTGTTGTATTATGTACATTTGATATTGCGGGGCGAGCGTCCGACTTGTGGACTGCCGTCACTGCCGGATTGTATTATTCTTTTGGGGCACGACCTGGTTGCGGTCGATGTACCCGGTGTATGTATATTTTACTTTCTGTACTAGGATTACCCCGCGGAGGGGTGCACGGATAGCCGGGTTCTAGAGGGCAACAAGCCTGCATCTCATGGCATTGAGACGGAGGGGGCTTCACTCTAGGATTGGCGGGCTATTCGCCGCACTCGTAGGGGGTACAGGTTGACCCAGGAGGGGTGCCCAAGTTACCGGATTCCGTGAAGTGCTGGGTGGTCCATTCACGGCGCTGAAGGGGGCTGCCTCGCTTCAGGTTTTGGCGGGTAACTTGCCGCGCCCGTAGGGGTCTAGGATTTCATTGCACAGGCTATCCACACGACCAGGGGAACGTCGGGTTTCAGCGGCTCTGTGAAACCCGGGGATCCCAGATATCTGTATTGTTTCTGTGATGCTGTACATTTTCTGTGATGTTGCATTTCTATCACGCCTTGAGCGAATATAATATATTGGTATATATATTAGTAGATGTTGTATATGTTTTGCATCCGCGCTAGTCCAGTCCCCGCTCTGTCGTTAGTTAGCTAACCTAACGGGTAATGACGGGACCCAGTGGCGAATGCGGATGGCATATACGTACATCAGTATATTTTCGTTCTTTTTGGTGTGATCAAATGATGGGACTGCATTGATTCGGATCAATGCAAGTTAAAAGCAAACCTAATCTGATGTTGTTGGAACACTTTTCAAAAGCTGTTATTGCAAGGACGTTTACTTTTGTTTTGCATCGTGGTATTCATTGGAATATCCTGCTCCTCAGTCGACGAGGCAAGGGCCGAGATCCCTTCACCGGGAGTGACCCCTTGGACAAAAAGTTTGCGTCAGGGCATTAACTTCACTATAGCCGATCACTTTTGCTTTGCACCGTGGTATTCATTTGGAATATCCTGCACCCCATTCTACGGGGAAAGAGCCGAGATCCCTTCACCGGGAGTGACCTCTTTAGCAACGGTTTTCGTCACTATATTTTCAAAAAGCTATCAGTTCATTCAACGATATCAAGTTCCTTACGTTAAAGGTTTTCGCCAGAAACCATTCGTAGCCCTCCGTCGTTTCATATGGGTAGTCAATAGTATTCAAGCTGTGTTTGTTGGCCAAAGTCAAGGCACAGTGTTTGGTAGCTGTTGGTTATTCATATGCAGCATAGATAGATGCGTTGGTTTGGAACAGTCGTATAGCCTTGTTGGCCAAAGTCAAGGGCTTGTGCGGGTGGATTCGAATCAACCTGGAGAATGACGGATAGAACTTGACATGTGACTTATGATTTGTTGGCCAAAGTCAAGGTCATAAGAGCATGGGGCAGAAAACACATCGGGAGTTTCAAAAGAACTGAAACTTGCCAGATATGCGCATACCTTCTGGAGTGTGATACCGTGAGCGGATTCCTTCACGTTGTCATGCGATGATAGTTGGATCCCGATTCCTACTGATGAGTTGGTTTACTCCTCGGGTGACCCCGACTAATTCTTCTTTCAGGTTTGGAGGAGAATTTGACGGTACAGTGGGAGGATTCCAGATTAGATAAATTGGTAACCATTCTGATCTAGGTTAGAGTGCACGCTGAGTGTTTCTTTTCTCTCTCTCTTTGGCAGCGACCATTGACCCGACCCTAAGACTTTGACTCAGTGACCAAGTTGACCGAACCTTCTTAACACTGGCTTTTGGATTATCAGAGTTGCAGACCTCATTGCCACTCCTACTTTTACCCTTTTCTCCAGGACACCCTGTATTACTACGAACGTCCACTTCCATTGGACAAAACCATCGTATGGTTAGATACGAACTCGAAGGAATTTATTCGAGGATGGTTTCAGGTTCTGGAGAAAACGGATAGGATTATTCAGTTGTCTTTTCCTTTTACCCTCTCTCAGGTTACGAGTACTCCTTGGTTTAGGGGTAGTACACCTATTACGCAAATTGGATTGTCTTCTTCCAAACCTTAGGCTGGTGCCGACCGGTAGGGAATGAAGAAAACCAATTAGCATAACGATGGTGTGCAGAAGGTATTAAGTTCAGACAAAGCAAGGGATTAGTAAGAGGGCAAAGTAAATTGCAACAGATATTCACGACCAAACCAAATATTTCGTTACCACTCCCACATCACCTTTGTATTTCTCCAGGACACTCCGTATCACTACGAAGATCCACAGTTTATTTGGATACTCCATCGTATGGTTATATACGAACTCGAATGGAACTTGTTCCAGTTCGGGGATGGATTCTGGTTCAGGAGAAATAGGAATAAGGTTTATTCGGTTGTCTTTTATCTTCGCCCTCTCTCATTGCGAGTGTTCCTAGGATTGGGACAGTACACCCATTATGCTTATTGGATAGTCTTCTTCCAAACCATAGGCTGGTGCCGAACGGTAGGGAAGGAAGAAAACCATTTGGCCTAAAAGGGTGTGCAGAAGGTAAAGACTAAAGACATATGAAGGGATTTGGAGAGGTGGCAGAGAACTATACGGTTACAGTCGTGAATCTGGAAGAGGCATTACTAGGAATACCAGAATACCCCATCGGAACATTTCAATGTTTCAGTTTCACTGTGTAATGTTAAAGGAAGACTGATTTCCCGATTAGATACTTACTCCAGGGTATGTATTTACCAGGTACGATTCTCACATCTGTATGGTTTTACAGATGATGAGGGGGAGTAAGTTATTGGGAATTGGGTGATTATCCTCATTATATCGGGATTCGTTGTAATCGGTGATATTTGAGGAAATCACCTGGGCTGTTTGCCGGTCGGCAAATATTTGGTTTTGAATATCCGCTGTTATGCACCAATTTCAAATTGATATATCTGTACGTCTATTTTCATAGAGTGAGATATACCTTTCTGAAATTATGTCTACGACATTTACCTATATCAGTGGATGGTTAGGTAAGGAGCATTAAACAGCGGTGTAATTCTTCTTAACCATAAGTACAGTTTTCAACCTACGACACACAGTGAATGAGTAATCAGACTCAAGGGACTTTTACAGAGTATTGTATGTTGTCCAGAGTCCATCAGGACAGAGGGGATGGTCCTCGTACTATATTCGGTTTACTTATGACTCCTCTAATTTTTAGACAGGTGTTTCGTGGAAACACAGGGTCCGAATTTGGAGAAGTTATATGTATTTGAATAGAGTAGAGAACCAGGTATAGCAAGTATCGGGATTCCTCAAAGAGATCGAAAATGTAGATACTTGTGTATGGTGTTCAGTTGATAGTAATGATTAAGAGAAATTGCTTCTCTTTCAGGTTACTCATAATTGGAAGTATTCCTAAGTTGAGTAACGCTGATCTGGCCTCCTTCCATTTAGTTGACATGCACTGGAGACAGTTGCATGATTTGGATCTGGTTCAATTAAATCAGTGCCTCTGGTCCTATATGGGATATAGAACAGTTCATATCTTAACGATGTTAAGGTACGGGGAGTTGTCCGGTTTATGATTAAAACCAGACACTGGACAACTCAAGGCACGTTTCTGTAATGGCTGTTTGTGGGTTGACCCAGGCTATGACGAGGGTTGACTTTCTACCATCTGGATGAACAATAGCGATATTGTTCTAGACTCGCCACAGTTTTAATAAAAATGGATTTTTTCAGAAAACAGTAGTGGGAGTATGGTAGAACTGGAAGTGATTCCAGAACCACAAACGATTACTGAAGATTTGATAAGGAACCTAAAGATTCAATCTGAATTGACATTCCATTGGCCACTCCGCAGATAAAGTGGGTAACTTCAGGCACCCGAGAGGTACTCAGGTAGCCTCAAGGACGGTGACAGGGAAGTTCTTGTTTACCCACACTTGCCATTGTTGTTCCAGGCTGCGAGACCCGGCAGGAGGATGAGTATAGCGTCGTTCTAAACTAGTTTTAGAAGTGCACGTCTATATGACTCTGGCAGAGGGTTGTCGTAGTCAGTGGGAGCAGCGGAAGCATTGGTGGACATCAGGCTTATATCTATTTATAGACTAAAGCAGATGTAGCGGAGATAGATCATCTATTTCTGATGTGACAGTCATGGGTTTGACGTCATCAGAATAGGGGATGGATCTGTTGAGAAGGTAGTAGGGTGTGATATCCTGGTATTTGGATGATATACACAGAGTAGGAAAAGAAACTCCTACACTACGATCGGTTGTACTTTGGTCGTCACACAGTTGTTTCTCCACAAAGGAAATGGATTTTATATCAGACATACTGGTTACTGGATCTATGGTTTTAGATCTAGATTTGGGTGGTTTCCCAATCTGGGTACTTGACAGCATTCTAAGAGTATTTAGGATGGTCGACTCCTGGCACGGTAGTGTACCTGCAGGTAATGGAGTCACCCTCTCCAAAGGTGTCTTACAGACTAAAGGGGAGAGGGACGGGCATGATTGGCAGATCACTTGCTCAGGCAATTGAGTCAATCGTGAGATGTCAAGTACCACACCAGATGTTGTTCTTGCACTAGATGCAATAAGTTGACATTAATCCAATCCTGGAGAAACAGTCGGAAGCAGTTTTAGAACATAAGTGGATGTTCTAGGGATATGATAACGACAGCCTCATTCAGGAGACAGTTATCATTCCAGGCTTCCAAGGTGACATGGACGACAAGGAGGTTGTCAGAGTTGTAGTTTTCCTTCTAATGAGGGGCAGTATTTTGGACAGATGATCCAAGGCAATACTGAGGGAGGCATGGCGCAGGATACTGATTAAGTTCAGTTGACGATACAGTCTAAGAAGTTTGGATTTGGAGTTCATTTATGAGCTATGTCCCATCAGACATCCAGACACATTCTAAGACAGGTATTGCTCATTTCGGGAGATGGGTTTCTCCGCGAACTTGAGATATAGAGAGACATAGAAAGAAACTACTAAGCGGATCCACTCACTGAGGCTATTCCTCGAACGCAATAGTTCCGCAAACGAGCTTTGTGAGACTGACTAGTAGAGGAGTTGGATGTTCGGTATCACACGGGCTGTGAGTATGCGACATCGCAATAATTAGCCTTGAGTGCAAGTGGGAGATTGTTGGAGATAGTGCCCTCAGAGTCAATTATTAGGTCACAGGTACGTGATTGTAATGATTGAGGGAGGACCTATCCCGGTAGGACAGTCTTACTCGAGATGATAGTATGCTATCTGGTTTACCTTTATCATCGTGTACTGTTTTAGGTGACATGACACGTCTCTATTACACGTTGATAGAGCCCCTAGGTTTCTTGCTTGACCACCAGCAGTATGAGGGCGATCATATAAGTGGGAGCTGGGGGTCTACAAGCATATCCTTAAAAGGTCCCTAGTCGTGGGAGTTTCGAGACCGGGCATCGATACTCCATTAGTAGACTAGTGTATACAGTCGAGACCCCGACGAGGGGCGGTGGCCGGTCTCACAAGCCACTGGTGTCAGTTGGATCACCTAAGATGTATACAGGTGCTCATTGGGTTATGAGTACACCGGACAGGACTCGCCGGGAACATGCTAGTTGGTCATATACCAGACGTCAGATGGCAGTTCCCTGGTGACATGTGTGCAGGTTAGTTCATCGACCTGGGGATCGTCATTTGTCTCGTGTGAGTTCCCACTGTACTTTGATTACTACCCTACCACGGCTCAAAGGAGTCGTGCAAACAGGTTTTAGTTGGGTACAGTCCCGAGCCACATGGAGGCAGTGAGCGTATCTTCAGGGGTTCGTCTCTCCCGGTATTGGGGGTGAGGTCGTGCTGTGTCTAGGAGAGCCATTACACAAAGTCCTTGGCCAAGGCAAGGAGATTTACTGGTAGGTATTCCAGTAGTATCTCAGGGTGTTCTGGGCTACACTCCGACACGACTTGTACCGCTTTTGGGGGTCTGACTTTTACCAACCCCCTAGGCCCGCCATGCGATGCTCATAGACGAACGGACCGGACTGCACGGATATTGTCACTGACAGGCTCAGTTGGGTGTCGGGGTGAGCTTCCTCATCGACGTCCCATTTGGTCAGTACCTGGTAGCCCGTCACGTATTGGCTTATACCTCTGACGTGCTAGTGGTTAAATCCACAACCAAGGTGTTGACGAGTCTTTAGAGTCCCCCACATTCAGATACTCAGCTTTCGGGCGAAAGGTTGTAGAGGCCGTATGGAGATATGGCAAGGTCCGATCAGATACGTGCGGTATTGCACGGATCAGGATCGGACAGTTTGTACTATAGGCCGTATGGTTATATGGCAGGGTTTGATCAGATACGTGCGGTATTGCACGGATCAGGATCGAACAGATATGCGGTAAGTCTAATTTACCTAAAATGGAGCTATGGACGAAGCACGAGGCGATTCCATCGTACCAAGGCCGCAATTTGCGGCCAGAATGAGATAATTCGTGGCCAGAACATGGAATGGGGATCTCAGGTTTTGGGGTTAGCGTCTAGGTTTCCTGCACACCTCTCTGTAATTGCTACTTTACTTATTGAGCCCCTGGGTGATAGCAGATCTCGAAACAACATCACAATTTCCAAAAATTTCCGATATCGGGGATTCTAAGTTCATGTCTCGGGGTTTTAATCTCTGGTTTTGTCCAGAATTCTAACACAAAAAGGGGTTTTATGGCCTCTACTAACCTCAATTACACTTCATAACTCATAAAATTCCCTAACCCTCATCTTGGAATTTTCCAAGATTGCTAAACCTTAATTAATCAACCCAAATCTACTATGGAATTTTAAGGAAACTAGATTCTAAGCTAAAGGTGTAGAGAATACCTCATTTGGCAACTCAAGAAAATTCTTGAGTTGCCCCATGTGCTCAAAATCCCAACTTGTTTGGTCCTCCATACTTATAGTGAACTTGTGCTTAATTTTAATGAAGGGGATATGTTGTTTTCATGTGAAAATGGGGTTGATGTGAGGAGGTATAGGAGGTGGAGGGAAGAGGGAAGCCATGAGAGGAGGAAGGAGAAGAAAATGATGAAGAATGAAGTGAGGAACAATAGCCATGGTCAACAAATGACCCCTCGCCCCCCTCTCTCTCTTGCCCATACCTCTTGCCACAACACACATATTTTATTCTTTTCTTTTCTTCTTTTATTTCCTTTTTCTTTTCCTTTTCTTCGCATTTCCATTTAAAAACCAAAGCCATTCTTGAAAAAAGAAAGAAATCATGGTAAAATAAAATGTAACAAGTGTAAAACATTACATGGTGCATGTCATGTGCATAATCAAGATTAATGCACGATTTGTAATAATTAATCAAGCTTAGGCATAAACTTGTATATGATTAATTGTATAAAATTTATAAAGTGTCTAAATCATATAAAATTCTTTCAAAATCAACATTCAAATGTAATTTTCCAAATATTTCCCAATTTATCTGTATATAATTATACCATATTATTAAAACCAATCTCCACACATTAAAATATTCAGAATATTTATTATTTTAATTATTTAACTTCCCAAAATAATATTTTATTTTTCTGAAATGTTACAGTCTTCCCCCTTTAAATAAATTCGGTCCCCGAATTTAAATTAAAACTCCCCCAAATACTAAAACATTTCAGCGAAACACTCGAGTCGTCGGGTCTCTGAAATCATCAATACTTAAAGCACATCTTAGCGCAGTGCACGCACATGAAAAATGAGTATATAACTTAAGATCAAAACCCCGTCAAGTATCAAGCAATCATCGGAGTTATGGGGAAGATACCAATGTCAAAACCCAATACGAAAACCAACATGATATACATCAAAACTATAACCTATATATAATACACATCGTTGTAACTCGTCAAAACATCTGAAAGAAAATGCATGCCAAACCTTTTTCAAGTCGCTGTGCGATGCGCGTATCACGGCACAAGTAGCGGACATTTATTGTAAGAAAAATAACTATATATATATATATATCCTTTGTTTAACATACACGCCCCGCCGTTTTGAAAATAATTAGAAGGGTTTCCTTTGTAAAATATTTCGTGTCATCTCGGACACGTAGGTAAATACTGAGGCTATAGCTCCTGTTTGGAAATCCCTTCGGTAGCTATCGATGCATGTAAAAACATATTAAGGTACTGTCCTCGGACTAGTCCTGCTCAGTTACTATACCAAATAGTAAATATCATACAAAAACGTACTGCTCAACTAAAATCCCACTCAATAGTATGTGTAATAATGCCGCGTGCGTCTGGTGCGCACCGAAATCGAAATCAACAAATGTGTCATACATGTACACAGAAACAAAATCTAAGTGCAACGGGTATGCATGAAAACACCTGTCAAGGGCAACAGTGTGCATGACAACAATATCCGGTGCATCTGATATGCACGAAGAATCTCGATTTAGTGCATCTGGTGTGCACCAAAATCGCATCAAGCGCCCAAGTATGCGCAAGAATCTAAATCAAGTGCACTAGGTGCACGAAAACAAGTATCGAATATCACAATCGAAATCGACGGTATACAACACACCTCAATTCAAATCAGATATACCGTGGTATATAATCTCACAACCACATGCATCAGTGTGCACAAAATTGAATTAAAGTATTAAAAGTGCACGAAAACTACACTAAAGGCACAAGTCAAATCACATACATACCATAGGCATGAAATCAAAATCAAACATCTCGAGCGACATCAAATCGAAATTGAGTGCAACTGTGGTGCATAAAAATCTCAATCATGCAAAGAAACCACCCAAAACACCGAAATCCAAAATGACGGACACGTGATAATCAAATCACCAAATCGCAAATCGTAAACACTGTCGTCGATGCGTCCTTCCTTCAAAGTCGAGAAGGTGTCGGTGCATCCAAAGCTCGCAGAGCAAGATATTTACTTGCCTCCTTTTCATGGTCTGGCGCCTTATGCTCTTAGGCTCTCGTCTTTCACTGTGGATTGCCAGTTACATAACTCCTCGGCTCAACGGCCCAATATGGAAATGATGATGGAAACAGTTCCGCTCTGGCACATCCTCTAAAGATCTCTGGCCAACTATCATGGTCACTCATAACATGTCTCGTCAATGATGCCGAACTCTGGCCTACTGGGTGTGCGTAGTACGACCAATTCTGGGTCCAAATCTTCTCGTTTAGTATTCCAGAAAGATTCTGTCGGGGTCTCTCCCAAATCTCGTTCCTGCCGAACTGCCCGGAAGTCATCACCCTTTACTAAATCCATTCTTGTTCCGGAACAGCTGCATTCTCATCGCGACTTCTTCCAAAAGATATGTCCATAGTCGACGTCTCTGCATGCGTATCACATATCTGATGTCAACGGAGTGGAACGCCATCTCGTCAAAATTTCGTACGAACCTCTTACTACACTTTTCTTTAATGTCGTATAATTCGGACTCGTCTCTTCATAGCTGTATGGATGAAGCTACAAACAGCTATACTCATATCAGGAGTCTCCCTTCTGAAACTACGAACTCGATAGCTCAACATCTTGTGGTAGGTATCTTGCCAATTATCTTCTCGGAAACTCGTTCAAATTGTCGGAGTGATGCGCTTACGCTCATCCTCCCTCGATCGACTCATAACGTGCCTGTGTGAAGTACTCTATAGCTGAAATAAATCAATTTGATGACCTCGCATCAGGGTATGTAAACGAACCATATATCCTAGTCGTTCATCCATGGGTGACTAGCGATCTTCTATCATATCCCTAAGTACAAACTCGTGCTACAATAGCTTCAACCATCTGGGGCGATATCTTGTCAGTCGCAGCAACAACTAGCTCATTCGTACGCACGCTAAATAATACCTCAATCCTCAAGAATAGACGATACATTAACGGTCATCACATTCTAGTTGGCCTCTAGCAGTGGCCCCATCCTTTGGTGCTGATCTGCACGTTCAAGAAATCTTAGTAAAAACAACCATCAAAACACTCACGTCACGAAAACACAATAAAACGACACATCTTATGCAATCGTGTATCACCGGAATTATGCCCTGGTCAGTCCTCATCCAAGACGAGCTCATGCTGACCGCAACTCTAGCCGTAGCTCTCTCTGCCCGTGCAACCGTGGTAACAGAAACCACAAACCGATAACGATGAGGATAGATCAATGAACGAATAGAATACTGTGCAAAGAAATATACATCCTAAGGCTTCTTAAGCGGAGTAGCGTATCGTAAGTATGCCATGGAACATACACACAGTACGTTACTCTACTTAAGTCACCTACTCCATCAACCAAGGTTAACCTATGCGACGAAAGTTCGAGTTTAATACCCCCCCGACCAAGTCTAAGTTCCGTAAGGTCAAGACTAGGTTCCGAATATAAGTATACGCCCTAGACTCCGCATAGTCAAACATAGACTCGAACGAAGGTTAAACCTAGCGTTCTTATACCAACTTTGTCACAACCCGAATGGCACGTGACTGGCACTTGAATCATGTGAAGTCTATAGGACCCTACCTAATTCAAGTAAGCCAAAAGCCCAGAAATCTAAACTATTTGAAAAGAGAGTGAAGGAAAAACTTATTTAAAAATTAACATATAAATTTACTTTGAAAGTCGTAGTAAGCATTTTTAAAACATCAAGTCATTTCCAAAAATTCTGGCAGAGTTTCCTTTGTAAATACTGGCCCCAAACGGATACAAACATGCATAATATGAGTAATGAATAAAGGCATCCCAAGCAGGAGCAAGCTCTTCGCCAATTGGCGGAAACAACCATGCAAGCAATATAATATACAACGCCAAAGGGCGAGGATCAAAACTCAAAAAGAAAACCAACATCATCAAGAAGACCAAAGAATAATTATGATAATACAAGCGCGTGACTCTAAGGTCGAAAGAATATACATACTGGCCTTCTAAGTCTACCAAATAATACAAGTTTGGTTGATGGAGTTTACTAGATACAACTGAATATAAATAAAAGTACAATGGTGGTCACGATGCAAGTGAACCCACCTACCAAAGCAATCACCCGGAAGAAGCAGTGTGCTAACAAGCCGCAACGAAACCTATACGGTAAAACCTGCAAGAAACTGTGGCACAACGGGGATGAGTTGCCAACTCGTGAGTAGAAAACATCACCGAGCAGAAATCACATGTATGACTCTCTCCTAGGTTATACAATAATATCCCCATAATATATAACCTGAAGCATCTAATAATGGTAATGGTAAACATCTAAACATAAGTGTAATACCAGTGCTCCTGTCGGTGCCTCAGGTACCAACATATCACATATATGATGTACGAATGCATTAAGAATGAAAACGGAATACATCGTGAATGAGAAAAACTGTTTTCTTATCTCAGTGAGATTTCTGTATAAAAAAACTGAAGTATCATCAATGAAATCAACAGAGAATTCGTGTCAAGCATCGACACAAAACATATATCTCAATATCTCAATGTCTCAATATCTCGGGCTCCGGTAATCCGAACTGGCCCATATCATCAAATCTCAATATCTCGGGCTCCGGCAATCCGGACTGGCCCCGGGCTCCGGCAATCTGGAATGGCCCATATCAACAAATCTCACGACTACGTCGGTATCCTCTGGATATCCGCCGCGTTACAAATAACCGTTCGGTAGTGCTCCCCTGTCGGGCTCAACGCCATCATCTGCGATCATCTTGCCCCGGTGTACCGCACCGGGTCCACCAAGCACCCGCAGACGGTTCATCCTCCTCCTCTGTAACATTTCAGAAAAAATAAAATATTATTTTTGGGAATTTATATTATTAAATAATAAATATTATGAATATTTTAATAATGCGGTATAATTATATACCGATAAATTGGGAAATATTTGGGAATTATGTTAATTATTGAATTTGAAAGAGATTATAAGATTTGAGCATTCATAGATTTGTTATATAATTAATTATATTCCATTTTAGTGCTAAACTCGATTTATTTTCGTTAATCCTGCATTAAGCGTGATTATGCATATGACGTGCACCATGTCACATTTTTAATACTTGTTACATTTTATTCTCCATGAATTCTTTTGTGCATGGTTTCTTTTTTTTGAAATGAAAAGAAAAGATAAGAAAAGATAAGAAAAGAAAAGAAAAAGAAAAAGAATAAACAAAGAAGTATGGGCAAGAGAGAGAAGAGAGGGTGAGGGGTCTTGTGTTGACCTTGGTCATTGTTTCCCTCTTCATTTTCTTCATCTTTTCCTCTCCTCTCCTCAAACATGGCTGCCCTCATCTCCCACCTCCACTAAACCCTCACAAACACCCTCAATCCCACATCAAAACATCATCCCCCTTTCATTAAAAACTTGCACAAGCTCACTACAAGCATTTTGGACCAAGAAAAATTGGATTTTGAAGACTTGGGGCAACTCAAGAAAATTCTTGAGTTGCCAAATGAGGCAATTCCTTTACCATTAGTATTGTATTTCATTCACTTTAGCACCTATGTAAGTTTAGAAGTGATTAAGTCACTAGTAAAATAGGGGGTTGCCCCTACGGATATTGGAATCCGTAGGGGCAGATTTAACTTGGCCCTACGGATTAATCCGTAGGGCTAAAAGGTTGCCCCTACGGGCACAGACGTCCAAGAATAAAAATATTAATTCTTAATTTGGTGTTTGCCCCTACGGAGCCGCAAACAAAAGACCTACGGGTATGTCCGTAGGGGCAAGTAAATATCGTTTTAACATAAGCCCAAATCGATCGCCTACGCTCACTTTCTCTCTCTCTCTCTCAATCGCGCGCGAGAAAAAAGCCCAAATCGTCACCACCGTCGTCGCCGTCGTTGCTACCGTCGCCACCGTCGTCGCCACCGCCGGTTTCGTCGCCACCGTCGTCGCCACCGCCGGTTTCGTCGCCAAATCGCCACCGTCGTCGCTCCAGCCCACCAGCAGCCGTTCAGGTATAAATCTCGAGGTAAATTAAAGCATGTTTGGATTATTTTGGGCTTAGGGTTCATGGCTGGGTCTGGGTTGCGCGCGCGAGTTGGGGTTGGGCAGGGGTTGCGGTGGCAGTGGCGGTCGGGGTCGGGGTCGGGGTAGGGTTAGGGTTGGGGTTCGGCTGCTGCTGGGGTGGGGCTGGGGTTAGGGTTACGGTGGGGCTGGGGTTAGGGTTACGGTGGGGCTGGGGTTCATCCATGAAATAAATTTTGTTGCAACCTGAATTTCCCTCAGATGAAGTATTCGATTCAAAAGAGTGTAATGATGGAATCTTCTGAGGAAATCCTTGATTAGGCACAAATCCAGATTACCAGATATTATATTATTCAGTTACTAAATGAACTGCTGCAAGTGTCAAACATATCAAATGTGTTCATCATGAAAATGAGGGGTCCCTGCTCATCATTATAATTTTTCTTCTCATATGCACATCACGAAAATACAAACTAGGAATAAATCCTAATTCAGTATAATCCGCAAAACATAAAAGAAGTCTCGATCAATGGGCAACCAGAAAAAACCGTATGTGGTTAACTAAACCGTATGTGGTTAACTATGCATCTGGTTCACCTACAATTGCTAAACAGTAATTTTTGAGGTACCATTGTAAATTTCAAGCCAACTCTACCAATAAGGCAACCTGGGAGGACTTAGAAGAGTCTAGATGCTATTTATCCTTCTTTTTTAATGGATGCGATAGAACCGGCGGCCTCTCACTTTGAAGAGGAAAGTTGACCGCATGAGCTTATGCCCAATTGGTCTAGATGCTATGTAGATGTGCAAGGCAAAATAGCTTTTAGAAAAAATAAAAATTATTTAAATAATATTGTTTCTCCCAATCAGAGCAAAGCTCTGTTCAAATTCCAAGACGGGAAATGAAGCAACGCTTCTGTTTCCCCCAATCAGAGCAAGGCTCTGTCTTAAAATTCAAATTTATGGAAACACCATGCCAGTTTTAGTTTAATAACTCCCTGCCAAAAGATATAGACAACTGAATGTTCCATCTAGCTTAACAAAGACTAAATATTGATGATGCATTACCCCGTTACCTGCATTACAGGAAATGGATATGTTACAATTAGTTCAAGCTATGAGGTTCTACTGCAATCCTTTAATACTGCATTTTTTTTGGCCAGGGCGGGGGTTTACATAGAACAAGAACATTTGCATCCAAGCAATCCTTCCAACCCTGGTTCACATTTACCCTATGTGGTTTATTTTTTCTCACAAAGAGTAATTTTCTAGGGTTATTCATCACTAGTATTTTGCACGTAAATATATAGTTAATACTGCATCGAACAAATACTGTCATTTAAATATATATACCACTCAAATTGAAACAAGCCATGGATGTTGGTGCCTAGATGTGTGTGTGGGGGGGGACATGAATTTAATGTTAAAAATATTTAAATATGTTGATGATGCGGGTGACTTCATAAGAGTAGTTTGGAGGGCTTTTCTCATTTTTTAAAATTCTTTTACAATAAAGGAGGCCATTAATTGATGGCCTTTAGCTACACACCCCCTTGGGACTTTGCATTATAATAGTAGAGCTAGAGATGCCATCCTAGTACCACAATACCATCTGAAATTTCAGGTAATCATAATTTACTCGACACAGATGGTAGAAAATCAGAAAAAGCTCAAGAAAAAAATAATCGATTTTGATTTTAACATGCGGGGTGTTGATGCAAGATGTAATATCTAGTAGCAGATGCTAGGCATATAGACTAAAGAATAGTTGTAAATGAACCGCTAGCAAGAAAATCCTATAATTATACACATTGCTTGACGCATGAAGCCTGAAGCTCTTTCTTTTGGGGGATAAAACTAGTTATAAGTCCACGAACCGTTTATCTAGATTTGATGACGATGTCGGGAGCAGCGAGGGGCGGCAGGAGCTCCAGCTGCGGCAGAGGCAAAGGCAGAGGCAGAGTGGTTCTGCCGCCCGGAGAGCTCCGTAGGGAGCTTCAGAGGGCCGGTCTTGCACCCAGATCGGAGACCCCTTCGGATGCCTCCTTCCGTGTTGATTTGGCCACACCTCCAGGTATACTGCACGTATATCCATTTTGAATGTAATATTACAGATATTCATGCATGTTTATGTCAAAATTACTTATATTGTCAATGTTTGATTGTCTAGTTGTTGGTGATGCGTCCACATCTGGGACAGAGGCCACCCCCGCTCCTCCAGGTATGTTTATGTATCATATAGTGTATGTATATTGATTTAGAATGCTATATCATAAATACACACATTCCTTTTGCTCTTACTTAGCAATTTTTATTATTGTCTAGCTGTAGGTGGTGACACCACCGCACCTGCGGGTATGTTTATATATCCTATAGTGCATGCATATTGATTTAGAACGTTATATTATTGATCTACACATTCTTTTTGCAATTACTTATATAATCTATTTTTAATTGTCTAATTATAGGTGGTGCGTCCACACCTTCCACAGGGCCCACTCCTGCCGCTTCCATACCCTCCGCATCGTCTGCAGGTTAGTATGAATAAATTTAAAATATTTATTCATTTTACATATACTCTATAGAATAAATATGAACTTCATGGAAATTTAGCGTCGATGTTTATTTTATAGTTGGAGGGGATGCGTCCGGGTCCGGGACCCCGGTTGTTCCTCACCGGAGGAACTATCGCCCCGCTCGTGCTGCTGCTCGGGCCCAGGCTCGTGCGCTAGTCACCGGAGGTATATATCACACTTGAATTTTTGTTTAACCTTGATTTCTTAATACAACTTTGTCTTATTATTGATTGTCTTGATATTTCGTGCAGACGCAGGGCCTCTCCATCCCCACAGGGGGACTCGAGGCCCGAATCAGTCCCATAGGCTGAGGCCTGATAGAGCTAGGGGAGAGGCAGCATTCCCCCTATTTTTTACCCTTGACTATCGCTATATCGGTCCTCATGCCGAGAGGTTCGGCCGGTATTTAGGGGACGAGAGCCGGATCGTGAAGAACTATCCACTTCACGTTGAGTGGGGCGAGCAGCACCAGCACTCATTCGCCCTCTTCTTTGATCAGGCTCGGGTGTGTATTAATATATATTTTCATTTGATCTATCCAATATATTTATTATTAACACTTGCAATCTAATAACAATGTTTTTTTTTTGTATTTTCAGTTGGATTACGATTTTCAGCCTGTAGCCGACCCTGATCACCCGGGGAGGGTGCTCGACCTTCATGCTCTGTACAATGGCCTGATGAAGAACATGCAGGCCAAGGTCCGATACAACAGGAATGAGCTGAAGGCCGACTGCTACTCCCTGTGGATGGCGACCCCCGAGGCAGAGAGAGCGACCCTCCTATCTACTCCGGAGTTTGCGAGAGTCGACGTAGAGACATGGCCTCTATTGTGCGCTTATTTCGACTCCTAACGCAAACAGGTACGTATTTTAAATTTAATTCATTATTTATGATATAATTTATTTCTTTGTGTTTCTTAATTAGAAAACTAAATGTTAATGCGTTGTGCAGAAACAGGCCGCTCAGAATACGGAGAACAGGAAGTCGGCGAAGAGGGGTCGCCCCACTTACACAGGTGGCTCGAGGAACATTACTCGAGCCATGGAGTTATCGGTAAATTAAGAGTTATTCTCTAATATTCTGCAATATTAAGAGTTATTCTCTAATATTTCTAATATTAAGAGTTACTTTCTAATATTGCAGACATCTCGGACCGTGGCGTCAGGTGGTACACCGAGCGTGCTGTCCGCATATCTTGCCGTCCACGGCACCTTGACAGATCCCGCCACGGGCGAGCTTCGATATCCCGACGTCGCTACCCAGGAGTACTGCGTAAGTGTTAATATTTTTTCTACCCAAATTTGAAATTTTAGTTTTGGAAGGTTCAAGTTTAAATTTTATACTTATACTTTACTGCTTAATGTGGGTGTAGGAGCCGGTGGTTGAGCAGGCCCAGGCCTCGGGGATCGATTTTACCGGACAGAACGATCCGAGGCTGCTGACCCCAGTTCTGGACGCCGCACACGGAGGGCACCACGGAGGTTGGGAGAGAGGCCGGGGACTGGGCCCTAGCAGGGCCCATATGAGGTTGGACTCCACCCCGGCGGTTACTTCCTTCGTCTCCAGTGACCGGCATGTCCATCAGGAACTGGATAGCTTGAGGGCCAGCGTTCAGGAGTTGAAGGAGATGCTGGTATGTATACTACTTTATAGTAAAATATCATTTCATATTATATACATATCAATATATCCATAATTAGTACGTAGCTTGAGCTTATTTGGTTTTAGACTTAAGTTTAATTAATCATACATACATATGTAATTAAAATAAACAACGCTTTTCCAAACTAGATATCCAAACAGGGTTTCGAAATAACTTAATAATGATACGAATTCGAATAATACACAGTTCTTACACGCTTCTTACACACGTTATGTCCAGACGCGACAGGGTAGATCGGCCGAGCCTCCACATGCATCTCCTTCGGCTGCGGCTCCGCAAGCTACTACATCGGCTGCGGTTCCGCAGACAGCTCCTGTAGCTCCACCGCCCACTCAGACTCCCGCAGCCGCGGCTCCGCAAGCGACTACCTCGACGGCGGCTGCGTAGACCACATCGCCGGCTCCACATGCCGCTCAGACTCCCGCTCGCGACGAATTGCAGAGTTTATTGACCGAGGAGCAGGCGCGCGTTATTCTATCGTTATTCAGAGGTGGAGCTGGACCGAGCTAGGGTAGATTTTTGGTTCTTATTTTTTGAAACATGTATTTATTTATATCATACACATTGTACTACATTTTGAAACGATATTGATATTGGTTTGTATTTATATCATATTCAGTTTTTGTGTTTCTTTTGTATATTATATATATGCGTGAGATGTGATTATGAATACTGCAATATATGATTTGATTGATGTATATATTATTGTGCACAGGGCGGGAAAAAATCAAGCAGCCCATTTTAAAAAAAAAATACAGACAATATGTACCTACGGATTAATCCGTAGGCAAACATGTTGCCCCTACGGATATATCCATAGGGGCAAAATATCAGCAGTAACTGATATTTCCCCCCTGATCTCAGTGCCAGGGGGTTGGGAAAGCCCCTACGGACATAACCGTAGGGGCCTCTGCCACTCCCCTACGGCGTTATCCGTAGGGGCCAAATATCAGGAATCCTGATATTGTGCCCCTACGGAAACGTACCTACGCACATATCCGTAGGGGGTAGTACATGCCCCTACGGACATATCCGTAGGTCCAAGTAATATATTAAAATAAACCGTTAAATAATATAAAATCTTATACCCTACGGCTTAATCCGTAGGGGCAACAGGACCTACACATAAATCCGTAGGGGCAAAAATTTGCCCGTAGGGGCAAGTTCAGGGCCTCAACTTGCACCTGCGGCCTTTGCACCTACGGGTATTTTTTCGCCCCTACGTATATATCCGTAGGGGCAGTGGTTTGCCCCTACGGATAAATCCGTAGGGGCAACTCTTATTTGTAGTAGTGAGTGATGTTTAGTGAGGTTTGAAAATTCCAAGTTAGGGTTTTGAGGAGTTATTGAATTGAGATAGTGTAATTGAGTTTAGTAGTGACCTCAAACCCCCTGTAGTGATTGTATATTGGGCTAAACCATAGACTTAAACCCTAAACCCTAAACCTAGAAACCCCGATATCATATTTTGTAGACTTTGGTGATGGTATATTGACATTTGCTATGACTCGGGGCACCTGAAAATTTTATAGCGATCACAGTGAGTCATGCAGGCAACCTAGAAGCTACCCTGAAGACCCGAGACCCTACCCCCTCCACTTGGCCGCAAATTTAATCTTCCTAGCTGCAAATTGTGGCCAGGGTGGGGTGAAATGCATCTATGTTTGGTCCATGGCTTTATCTCCAGTAAAATAGACCCTACATATATGCAAAATTGGCTAATTTCACCTAGGGTAAAATCTGGAGCAAGTTTTCAAAGTTTCTGATTTTGTTTTGTGGGTTTTAATGAATTGGGATTTGGTATTTGATATTGTGTCCCGTCGTCTGACGTTTGTACGTCCGCGACGAGGGTTGTTTGGTTATTCTTGCATGTGTGGACCATAGGTTTTAACCTATGTGTGATACGCGTGCCGTTTTGGTTTTCGTATGCGATTTCAGTTTACGATACTGCGTGTGATATGTAGGTACCCCCATGTGGACTTGGAGCAACAAGGATGGGCATGGAGACATCGACTTCGGCAAGTAAAGATCAAGGTGAGTAGATATATATCTACGGGGGAAGTCGGGTGGATGGCGTATAGCACCCCCGCAGTTCGTAGTGTAGCCTATGATATTTTATATTATATATGAATGTGTTATGTGAAACATGGATAGATATCAAATAAGGTTTTAGGAGATCATGGGTTACTTTTTAGTGTATTTGGATGATAGTGTCGTTAGCTAGTTTTTGGTCGCGAAACCCTAGAATAAGGTACACGCACACACACACGCATACATTTGATTTACTTGTGCGTATATGGGGATATATATATATATAGACACACACATATGTTTGTGAGTATGCATATATATATATATATATATGTATACATATACACGGATGATGAGGATAGTATATGATACTTAGAGATGAGTCGATGTGATTGGACATGATGGTATGAGGTCGGTGATGAGACTAGGTTCGTATTATGAGACACGACATGATATTTTAGCGGGTCTATTGGCGATGTGTTTTCATACACACGCATATATACATGTATGTTGATGGTATCAGAATGTACTAGACTTTAGATCAGTACCCCTAATTCAGGATATGATGATAAGGATACTAGATAAATAATAAGATAAATGTGATATTCGACCCGTACCCTGATTTGGGATGCCGTACGATGGATTTACCGTACGAGATATAATTATGATGATTGATCCGCACTCTTGACTCGAGGATGTCATATTATATATTGTATCGTACATGATACTGTTGAGGCGAGATCACCGACTATTTTATATATATATATATATATCGACTCAGACTTAGGTGGTTTCCTTACCCTTTCGACTAGTCTGTTAGTTTAGTCCTGTAGTTACTTAATAGATGTTAGACTGGGCTCGAGTCATACCTATTTCCAAAACTAACGAATTATGACTATTTTAAAGACATGCCAATGATTCTACGGATATTTCAAAGGACGTATCTTTTCTTAAAAACACCGTAACCCTTATTTTCTAAACACCATGATTCGTGTTATTTTAAATGTCAAAACTGTATGACTCATATATAAATGTATATTCTTATATATTGTGTTATTATTCATGTTCTGTATATTCTTGCCGTTCGCATCGCATTGCATGATTATATTGTGTTTTCATTAGTTATTATTAAAATCATGCTGTCAGGACACCAACACCATTACCGATGATGCGTATGCTCTACGTACACCTGCTTGCCGGCTCACACACATCATCATCGGTAATTTCCATGTCATGTACACATTAACAAACACTATTTCATTAGTATAAATTGCTAGTTGATAGTTTCGACATAGTACTAGTACGCTTGCTTTTTTATATGATAGCTTAGACATTACATTTATTACTGTGATATCT